>JAIRCJ010001050.1:0-1360770 GCA_020883675.1 Bruguiera gymnorhiza
TAAACCCTAAACCCTAAACCCGAACCCCCAAAAACCCTAAAACCCTAAAACCCAAAAACCCTTAACCCTTAACCCTAAAACCCTAAACCCTTAACGCTTAACCGTTAAACCCTTAAACCCTTAAACGCTAAACCCTTAAACCCTTAATCCTAAAACCTAAATTCTAAAACCCCAAACCCCCAACCCTAAACCTTAAATTCTAAACTTTAAATACTAAACCCTAAACCCTTAACCGAAATCTCTTAAACTCTTAACCGAAAACCCTTAAACTCTTAACCGAAAACCTTAAACTCTTAACCGAAAACCCTTAAACCCTTAACTCTAAACTGTAAATTTTAAACCCTAAAACCCTTAACCTTTTACCCCTAAATTCTTAACTCTAAATTCTAAATCTTTAACCCTTAACTCTTAACTTTAAAATCCTAAATTCTAAACCCCAAACCGAAAACTCTTAAATTCTATACCCTAAAACCCTAATACCGTATATCTTATAACTAATACCCTATACCCTTATACCTCTATACCCTATACCTTATATTTTATACTCTATACCTTATATTTTTAAATCATAAACCCTAAACTTATTTCATAACAGAACATGATAGCAAGAAAAAGTCATGATATAAAAATCAATGAAATTTACAGTTAAGGTTTTGTGATGATTCCAATTGTGACATGTGTACAAAAAGAGTAAGGAAACAAATAAATGAATAAAGTGTGGAACTATACCGAGTATGCCATCTATTGACAACTGAGAAATCAAACAATGTTACAAGATGGAGTTGTTTTCATGAACTTTGACATGATACGCTATTAGTGCCATAGCTGATTGCTTTTAGGTTTGAATCTGACATATTGGTCATCCATTTTTTAGGGCCATTGGAATCCCCAAGTATATTATATGCATAAGAAGGCCATCTCACGTCCATGCCACACGAGCGAGTGATGCCCATTCTTACCAATTTCTGCGTCCTCTCAAGAGCTATAAGACTTGAAAATGTAGAGAAGCTGTTCCCAACAAACACATCAGCCCTCAAGCACACTTCATAGTCTATTGCTGACTGAATGAGATAAGGATGCCTCTTGTAAATATTGTCAACACCCAGTTTCTTCTTCTCATAAGGTAGCAAACCTTGTTTCCAGCCAGTGAGTATAGAAGACTCTTCGAGAAGACTATCAGCAACAGCAATATAAACAATGGTAGGAGTTTCCAAACCCCCAATGTTCCCCACTCTTTCCATAATCTCCTGCCTGCTACTACAAATTTGGGTTATGTTTTGCCTTTGCTCTAGCTTCTTACAATGAATCATCCAGTCTATCTCTATCCTCATATGAACCGCTACATATGGTGCTGGTTGCACTGAAGAATCATCAGAATGAACAATAGATTGGGCGGATTCTGTTCTTGCTTTCATTTCTCTTCCTACTTCTCTAATCTTGGAAACTACTTTGTCAGCTTCTTTGGCTATATCAGCAACTAAATCTAGGCATTCAAAGACCCTGGCATAGTCCTTAACAGGCCAATGATCATGCCACAAAAAGGGGTTCTTTCCAGCAATTCGAATTACCTCATATCTATCAAATGGATCCTTGCTAAACTGTCTCAATTGGTCCAAGTCTCTCTCAACCGTCCACTTTCTCCCACTTCCCTTTGGAAGCTCATAAACTCCAGTGCGATTCCTAAGATCTGAGAAATAACCCAACTGCACAAATCCGCTACAGAGTGAATTAAATCTTTCAAATTGGAAGACCTTATCAAATGATATAGGCTCCAATTGGTCTACTTCCTTGTAGAAGAGTGAAGCACTTAAGCTGGGCATCAAAAGAGTCCTATTCAGCATTCTAGCAGTCAGACAAGCTCTTGCAAAACCTATCTTTTGGTTATTAAGTCCCCACACTATCTGAGGAACCTCCAAGAACTTATCCTTACGAATTACAGATTTAGAATCCAAGGAAAGGGAATGGCTATAAATCAAGTCAAGATGGTTCTGACCAATCCCACCATAGCCAGGAAATGAAGGAACCAGCACAATTCTGAGAAACAGAGCAATAACTAGCAATGCAAGACATCTGCATGTAATGGAATTCAAATATATGCCAAAGAACCTTGCAGGATAAATACAAGTAGAAGACAAGTCCATTTAAGACCCAATATATCAAAGAATCACGGCCTTCCACCACCAAGCAACATTCTGGAAGATAGAATTGAAAGAACACCGAGTTAAAAGTTCAACCAGAAGAGTACAAGCGCATACCCCAGTCAATTCAAGCACATGAGACTTGATTGATCAGATCATCCCAGATGCCAATCTAACCAGAAGCTTTCTGTTGAAAACGAATATCTGCAAGAACAAGAGAAGGATAGAATCATCAAACTTTAATTGGAAAAAAAAAAAAAAAAAAAAGAACATACAACTTACATGACTATATTCACCTTTAAAGGGTAAAAAATTGAAAAAATTACAACTCAGATTACGGAGACTCGCAAACATAATACAGAATTGACATGCAACATGAAACTCAGTTTCAATTCCAAGGAAACAAGAAAGAAACTGCATCAAATTCTGATGCCAAATTGAGAGAAAAGGCGCGAAGGAGATGACAGAAATGGGATGCTCAAACCCATTAAAAACTGCTGCCTTTTTGGGTCTAAAATCAAAACTCAATAATCCAGGTTCAGCTTTTGGAAAGGAACCAACACATAATCCAAAAACAGTGAATACAGAGCATCAGAGAATGAAAGCAAGAACAAAAAGAAAAAGAAAGCAAAAAAAAAAAAAAACAGAGGCTCAGACTCGAGGGGGTTACAAAGGTTTCACCTTTTTCAAATTTGAATATCTGCCACCGAAACCCCGAGAGAAAGTGATCTGAAAGAAACTGGAATTTGAATGTTTTTTAGGCAAAATTGGCGTGAACTAATTAAACAAATCTGAATTCTGAGCAAAACCCCAGAAACAAAATGAACGAAAATAACAAAAAAAAAATACAAAGATTGAGGCTCAAGATGATGATGAGAAATGGAGATGGTGATGGTGATGGTGATGGTGATGGTGATGGATGAAGATGAGCAGGAATCAGAGGCGAAGCGTCAATCCCCCTGAGAGCGTGCTCAGACCAAAAGCAAACCCAATACAGCAGCACCATCGCCTCGTCATAAAAAGAATAACCAAACCATTAACTAACAAAAAAAAGAGAGAGAAAATTATTTTGTGGACACACAAAAAATTAAACTTAATAAGATTAATACTATTATAATAAAGCAAAATATAAGAATTCGCCCGTCATGTTTTACTTTAAAAAAAAAATTATTGAACATAGAGTGTGGAACTTTTCATTTTCCCTTTATAATAATTTAAAAAATGAGTTAATAAATTGAGAAAAATTAATAAATATAAAATTATTTTATTAATTATATCTTATTATATTCATTGTTCTTATATTTGACAATTCATAGTAAAAAGATATAAAAATAACATAAAGTGAGTAATAGAGAAAATGAAATTACCCCCAAAAAATAATTATATGTTCTTATTTTATAGAAAAAGAACCAAATATTATACATATATATTTTTTAAATAATTGACAGATAAAATATTTAAAAAAAAAACAAAGCACTATAAAGAATCTTTTAATAGAAGTTTACTTTTCTACAAAAAGAAATGTAAAATCAAAATATGTAATATTATAGGGAATTTTAATATTTGGTAAGGTAAATTATATTTAAAAAATAAAAAAAATGACATATGTGCGGAAAAAAAAAAGAAAAAGAAAAGAAAAGAAGAAGGGGAGGGAATCTTACTGCAATTATATAGTGAACGAAAGTTAAAAGGAGAGCCCAAAATGGGAGATCGTAAAGGAGTCAGACAATCAGACAACGGACAGAGCACAAATGTGTCCTGTGTTCCAGAAATGTGACGTAGAGAACGAGAGAGAGAGAGAGAGAGAGTCTGCGGTTGAGAGGTGAGAAATGGTAAATCAGAGTCAGGGCTAAAGTAGAGGACACATCCGGATTTGGTGCACCAGAGCAGAGCCCTGTCAATCAGGAAAAACTTTACATTATATTTTTATTATTTTGCGAAGTACTAAAATAATATTAAGAACAAGACGAATCCCGAAAAAGGGCCTTTTTATCCCTAGTTGGGACTCGGTAGCTGGGACAGGCACATCTGCACGGGCACCGTTATGGGGTTTCGAGTTGGCATTTTATCAATAATTCCGACAAAATAAAAAAAAAATGCGCAACATGAATTTTTTTAATTATATAACAAGTTACGCTTCATTTGTGAGCATATGAGGTTAGGTTTCCGAACTCCATCAGCCTAGTGAAATGCTTTTGTGACAAATGTTGAGAATTGATTTAATAATTGCTTTTTGTAATATTATTTCGTCAGCAATTTGAATACACGAACGGCCCAATGCTTCGGTGGATTTATTTAGGCCAAGTTGTATGTATACAACAATATAGTTGTATTTGATGGCAAATGAGTAGTAATATTTGAAACGCATGGTTAAATGACCGGTATGGCTACTGATACACTTGTATAAAATTCATTTTTTCATCATTTTTCCCAAGAAATGTATTGATGGTTAATTGCTATTTTCATATTAAATTATTCATAGAATGTCATTTATTTCGATCGTGATCTGACTGCCACTGACACATTAAATCTCCAATTCACCCCTATAAAATATTCCCTCTCCTATTCCATTAGACCTACAATGACATTACAATGAATGAAAAAAACAAAAGAAAATGATATGTCACATTAAATTTCAAATTCACCCGCATTAAATATTTCCTTTCCTACTCCATTAGACCTAGAAAGGCATTTCCATAAATGAAAAAAAAGAAAATGATGAGTTGCTAGTAAAACCACGTCATTTTTTGAGACAGAAGGTTGAAATTGTAAAAAAAAACTTAAATGCTACAGTAGCCACTCTTTCTTTTTTAACGAAATTTAAAAATAAAAAAAAAACACACATACCCCACGCCTCGCTCACTCGCCAAGTGTACGCTCAATCTTATGCTTTAATTAAAGTATATAAGTCATTATTCACGGGCACATGGGGTGCCAACTGTGCAGTACTTTGTGATAAATGCTATGAATTGATTAAGTATGTGCCTTTTGGATTCTTGTATACCCAGCCATTTGAGTTCCAATCCAACTCTTCCCATCTACTTTAAAGAATTAGAGAACAATTTTTCCATTACAGATGACAAGGAAAATTGTTTTTCTTTTTTTCTGTCATCATATTCAATTTTCTCTTATCCGGAAGCACAATCTAACAAATAAAATTACAAAAATCCGATACCAAATTGAAAATTGGTCTCAGAGTTTGGGCTTTGAGTTTTTTATTTTGGTATGGCAGAAAGGAAAAGGATGGTGGGCTCTGAATGTCACAACAACAAAGCGACGGGAAGACAGCCACGCAAATTGTGGGCAAATTACGGATGGAAAATAGACATTGAAAAGGACATGCACACACTATTGTTGTAAGAGCACTGGTCCACACAGTTTCAAAGAGTGATGATAAAAGCCTAGGTAACATTTAAAATTGTGTAAAAATATAATTTGAAAATTCTTTTCCAATTTAGAAGAAACATTCTTTTTCTACTTCATTGATTTTTGTTTTTTTTTATAAGTATAATTCCTCTACATAGTTATAAGAAAACTTCCGGTACTAAGCTTTCAAACTGGATCTGATTTGTTGGTTTGGTTTCCAATTTCAATATTTGGACCTACCGATCCCTAAGTTAGGAACTTGGGACTGTGGCCTATTTGAGTGTGTTGTCTTCAACTTTTTTTTTTTTAATTTTAATTTTATTTTCATGCATCTGTCGGAATTAACTTGAATGATGTCCTATCTTTTGGACATTCTTTTCCAAAGCATTACCATGCATTTGAATGGGGTTTCTTAATTGTACTATCTTGGTTCGTAATCTGTAATTTCCCATTAGGCCGGATAATCCAAAGTTGGACCTGTCATTGTAAGGAAGCGGATTGATACAACGGACACATCGGAGCCTTTGTTGCTTTACATTCACCAGAGTCTGCAGCCAAAAGCTTAGATCCATGCAAGCCGGCCAGAGAAGACAACGACTGACACCTAATTCTCTTCATCTCTTTGTCTTTTATTTTGGCATCCCAGGCATATTCTTTGCTGCTCCTTCTCGAAACCGAATTTGATTGTGTTCAACCATAGTTTATATATATATATACACACGGCGTGCTTCGTGCATGTGGTCGAGAGTGATTAATAGCTAGAAGTGGTCTTGAGTAACGGTGGAATCGGACTCTTTACAGCCCTAAGAAGAAATAGTCATGGTCATGGAGGCCAGAAAGGAGAACACTAATCGGTTGGATGATGATGTCGCGAATAATAACAGACCTCTACCATTTGGTAAGCTCTTGAGCTATGCTGATGCAATGGATTGGGCACTAATGGCACTGGGGACACTTGGTGCTGTGGTCCATGGCATGGCTCAGCCCATTGGATATATGTTGCTAGGCAAAGCCCTGGATGCATTTGGGAACAACATCCACGACACTAATGCCATGGCTAAGGCCCTTGATAAGGTTATGCACATACACTACCACACCATCCATGTACTCTCCACTTTTTATTATAATGATGGGCGACCCAGCTGCTACTGCTAACAATTAAATTCTTCAATTTCCAATTAATTAAACTCTCTCTCTCTCTCTCTCTCTCTCTCTCTCTGTATACATATATAAACGCGTATATGTTCAGATTGAACAATTAATGTATATTGATGATCTTGCCTTCTTCTGCGTGCAGGTCATTCCATACGTCTGGTATATGGCCTTTGCAACATTCCCAGCAGGAATACTAGGTACAACATCTTGCAAATCTGTGCAAATCATGCCTTCTACATAGAAAGAGCATAAGATGCTGTTAAAAATTTCAACTTTCTGCTATGTAATTCATAAAATCAATAGGTCTCCCAGCCCACCAAAAAGTTGTGATGGGATGCTTTTTCTTTGAACCAAGGACTGACTACATTTCTTTGGAATGCAGAGGTTGGATGCTGGATGTATGCAAGCGAAAGGCAGTTGACGCGTTTAAGATTAGAGTTCCTGAAAGCGGTCCTTGGTCAGGAAATTGGGGCATTTGATACAGACTTAACCAGTGGAAAAATCATTACAGGGGTTACTAACCACATGAGTGTCATCCAAGATGCAATTGGCGAGAAGGTATGTTATCTGCACGCGCACGCCCGTGTTTGTATATTTAGATATATACGTGCACTTTTTTGCTTTTTAAAGATGTTAGTCACTTATTGAAGTAATGATTTAATCTCTCTTAGAAAGGGAATCCGTGATTCGAATAATGAGAGTTCTAAGTGAGCCTTATAAATTTTTATTTATTTAGAAAGGAGATAAAAAAAATAAAAATTCACTTATAAAAAATAAAAAAATTACAAATAAATAAAAAATAAAAAAATTTAAAAAGTAACAACTACTAATTTTATTAACTTTTTCTCCTTTGTAATATAGGTATAATTATTACATAAAGTATGATTAACTTTACTTAGCCAAAAAAAAAACAAGCAAATGATACTATAAAAGGAATTTGCCAATGGATTACAATAAACCAAAGTATCATGGATAATAGTTAAATTGCCCCCACTAACCTACACAACTAAACAAAGATAACCAAATTGTTACTTGATTAATTTTTGACCTCCTCCTTAAGTTCTAATAATAAAAAGTAATCAAATACAGTAACAACACATCAAATCCTTAAGCTTGATCTTCAGGGTGCTTTTTTTACTAGTACTTTAGTTTGTACAGCAACACAAAACACTTTTTTTAGTTACAATTGTAACTTAAGTGGTAAGGAAATTAAGTTCTTCACACTTCTCCTTAGATTCCTTAATGTTTATATTCATTCTCTCTCTTAAATACTTAAATTTGCTTTTAAGTAAAGACTTAGTAAAAATATTAGCAACTTAATCTTCTGAATTACAATGAATTAGTCTTATTTCTCCTTCGTGATGTATTTCTTTGGTTGTCAATCTTAATCTTAGTGGCTTAATTCTACACTTGCTTTAAATCTGACATCATTTTTTTTAATCAAATTATATGATTAATTATAATAGTAACAGTAATACATTTTTCTTTTGCAATAATTTGTATAATAACTTCTTGTTTCTTAAAATTACAAGTAAAAACACTAAATCCCAAGGTAAATAACTAACTTGTTGTGTTTCTCGTATCATCACAACTATCTACCTAGTCATTATCTAAAAAATTAAATAGATTACAATATTTCAATTTTCTAAACAAAGCATAAAAACTACTTATTCCCTAAACATGTCTTAAAATCCTTTTAACTAATATAAGGTAAATCTTACTTAAATTTTGCATGTATTTAGACCAAATGCTATTAACACACATTAAATCTAGCCTAATTGTTTTTAGATACAACAAACTTCCAATCACACTTTTAAAAGTAGTGCAACCAGCTTTCTTTGCATCATCTTCTTTACAAAACTTTTCTCCAAGGTTTAAAGGAGTTAGTATTGGTTTAGAGCCTATCATATTATGCTTTATTAGTAGTTCAATTACAAATTTTATTTGATTAACAAAAATGTCATCAATAGTTTGCAAAACCTCCATTTTAAAAACCAAGTTCAATTCACTCAAATCAATCATATTAAAAGCATCTCTCATTTTTGTTGTAAAATCATCAATCAAAATTTGATTACTTCAAATAACCAAAATGTCATTTACATAAATGGAAATAATTAGCAATTATTCACCTTCTAATCTAGTATACAAGGTAGCTTTATTTTGGCTTATATTGAAATTTGATTAGAGCAAATGTGTATCTATGTTGTTATACTAGGCTCAAAGAGCTTGCTTCAGCCCATAAAAAGTATTTTTCAACATATAAACCTTATCTCCAACTCTCTTAACAAAGAAACCCTTTAATTTCTTTATATATGTCAATTCTTTAAAAGTCTCCTTTAAGAAAGTTGATAGATATTTAATTAAAACACCCTTTAACCCTTTACTATATACAATAATTTTACTTTAATTACATTTTGTTATTGGTTTGTCAATAGTTTTTAAGTTTAGTTTATATGAATCATACTCAATTCCTCTTTAATTGTGATTATAAAGCTTTTAAGAAGCTTGTTGTCCCTCTCATTAGTTCATCATCAAAGTTAGTTGTCGTAATTTCATTTTTTACTTCTAAAGGATTGGGGTTGGAACTAAATGTCATCTCCCTTTCACTAGTTTGATCTTTACTTTAGTCCCAACCATCTTACTCATTAAACTTTATACTTTAACTTATAATTACTTTTTTTATCTTAAAGTCATAAACCCTATAAATCTTTGATTGGATATTATATCTCATAATACAATAGTCTATGTTCTCTTATTTATCTTACCTCCTTTTACTTCAGGAATAAGTATGTAATAAATGCATATAAAGATTTTAAAATGATGAAATAAAGGTTTGATTTTGTAACAGACTTTATATTGAGTCATTCTTTTCAATACTTTTGTAAAAAAATTTATTCTAAAGGTAGTTCATAGTAGTAACAGCCTCAACCTAAAAGTATTTAGATATATTTTTCTTAAATAATAAGCACCTTGACATTTACATCAAGGTCATATTCTCCCCCATATTAACTTCATTTTGTTGTAAAGTATAAAGTACAATAAGTTGATGGTGAATACCTAATTTCTCATAAAATTTGTTGAATTTATTTATTGTGTATTCAAAACCATTGTTTAACCTAATAATGATAAGATTGTAACTTGTATGCTTTTTAATTCAAACTTTAAACTTGACAATCACCTTTAATACTTCTGATTTGAGTTTTAAGAAGTAGATTAAGTAAAACTTAGTGTGATTATCAATAAAGATAATAAAGTTATTACTTATATTCAAGGAAATAAAACACATTGGTTCACATAAATCTATGTATATAAGCTATAATTTCTTTAAAGTTCTACAAGCCTAAACTTAAGGAAAAGACTACTTTGATTGCTTTCTTTTCTAACAAACCTCACAAATTAGAGTATTTGTATTTATAATAGCTATGTTTAAAGCTAAATCATGCATTTGTTTCAATGAAAAGTAATCAAAATGCCTTAATCTCATATGTCACAAGGCATTTTCATCTAAAGAGTTAAGATAAGCATAGTTAATATACTCATTCTAGTTTTCAACAAAGCTTTTTTTTTTTTTTTTTTTTGCATTTTAACAGCCAAAAGTTCATACCCTTTAAGATCAAGTATTATACATCTTTCATCCTTAAACAAAATGTATTTCTTTTCTATTAATTCACTTACACTTAATAAGTTTTGGTCAATCTTAAGAATGTAAAGTGCATCAATAATCCATTTTATACTTGATGGGATCTCCTAAGCAACTACGCATTTTCTTTTGACATCAAAATACTTTTTATTACTTATTCTTACCTTACAGTGAAAGGTTGATCCAATATAACATAGCAAACTCAATTATACCATTGATTATGTGATAAATGTTCCCATTATCAATTAACTAGGTTTTTGAAACATTTTTTGTAACTCTGCATGCTGCTATAAACAACCATTCTTCTTATTATTTTCTTTCTACAATTCAAACTTGATGAGAAGCTGCAATTTGGTCGGTTTATTTATTTTTACAAACTTTAGCCATGTGTCCTATCCTTTTGCAAATATTACTCTAAATGTCAAGCATATACCAATAATATCTTTCCAAATAGTTGATTTTCTTATAATGCTTACATAAACCAAAGTTTTTTCTTTTTCTAACTTGGTTTCCAAATTCTTCCTTTTTCTTTTTATCTTTTTGGTCTCCTTAATCTTTAAAGTTATCTGCTTAACTCTTTTATTTACCTCTAACCACTAGTACAACCTCTCTAGTCTCCTCATACTTGATTGTCCCTCTTAATTCAAGTGCCTATAAGGCATTAACAAACTTAATAAGTGTTTAGTTGCTCAGATCCATTAAATCCCATAATAAAGAGATTTTGAACTTGTATCTTTCTAGTAAACACACAAAAATCTTAAATGTTTCCTTAGTAACCTAATTTGGTTTATTAACTTCATAAGTCTATTTATGAACTACTTCATAGTCTTTGTCTCCTTTATCCTTAAACTCTTAAACTCTCCTCTCAAGTTTAGGATTTAAAAATATTTGGTCCTGTCACTATCAATTGTACTCTTCCTTAAGTTTATCCTAGCCTTTTTTAATTGATTCACAACTCATTATTCTAGTAAAAATCACATTTGAAATTACAAAGTGTATGCAAGTTAAAGGTTTGAAAACTTTAGTTGTCTTTTCATTATGGTGTCTAATTTGTATAAAAGTGGGGTTTTAAGGAAGCTCACAAACTTGTTCTTTATCTTTTACAATCTTCAAAAAGTCAAAAGTTTTAAGATATATTCTCATTTTTATTGCCCAAATAAAGTAATTTTCTCTTAAAAATACAGGATATTATAAAGTGAAAAAGTTAATAGTTATCATTTTATAGGTTATGGTTTTTACTAATGATTAATATTTAAAGTTTTTGTAATTAATTTTCTTCTCCTTTCACAAGTGTTTAGGCCTTTAAATTAATGTTCAATACTCAAATACCACTTTAAAAAACAAATGCTCACTTAAAACAAATGAGAAAAGTTGTAAATAGGTAAGAAACTAGAAAAATTATAGAGTAACAACTACTAAATTCATTAAGTTTTTTGGCTTTATATGGAGATTTTCTCCTTTGTAATATAAGTACAATCATTATATAAAATATGACTAATTTTACTTAATCAAAAAACAAGCAAAGGAGGTTATAAAAGCAATCTACTGCCAAATTACGACAAACTAAAGTATCAAGGACATGAGTTCAACTGCCCCCACTAACGCACACAACTAAACAAAGATAAACAATTTGATACTTGCTTAATTTTTAACTTCTTCCTTGAGTTCTAACGATAAAAAGTAATCAAATACAGTAGGAACACATCAAGTCCTTAAGTTTGATCTCTAAAGTGCTCCTCGACTGATACACCAGCTTGTAGAGCAACACAAAATACCTTCTTCAGCTACAATTGTCACTTCAACAGCAAGGAAACCAAGTTCTCCAATAGGGACACTACCTCACGAATTCGAAACTAGACCAATGAGGAGGGAGACACGCTGAATTACTGTCAATCTCCTACATCGGGTGCTATATACACGCACGAACACTTAAATAAAAAAAATTACGGTCAACATGACCACATTAATCCATGACATGACAACTGATTTTTGGGTGTTAGCTCCAGTGACAAAAAATTAAATGCTGATTAATCAAGCTGATGGATAATTAAGCTAAATTCTTGTCAGTGCAGCTGGGGCATTTTCTGTCGAGCATAGCAACCTTCTTCACTGGAGTCATCATTGCTGCGATATCCAGCTGGGAAGTGGCTCTGCTCAGCTTATTTGTTGTTCCTATCATTCTCCTTATTGGAGCCACCTACAATAAGAAAATGAACTCCATCACAGCTGCTAAAACGACTTTTCTTTCACAAGCCACGTCCATGGTTGAACAGGTAAACTCTGAGACTGGGACTGGGTTGGAATAATTGCTATATATATATATATATATATATATATAACTATTTATTTTTTCTGTTCATTTATTTAACACAGGTGGTATCTCAAATCAAGACAGTGTATGCATTTGTTGGGGAAAGCAGTGCACTAAAATTATTCAGAGAGTGTACGGGAGAACAGCTTTCTTTAAGCAAAGTGGAAGCGTTGGTAAAAGGGGTGGGAACAGGGATGTTTCAGACAGTGACTTTCTGTTCATGGGCACTCATCATTTGGGTCGGAGCCGTCATAGTTGCCGCCAAGAGGTCCACTGGAGGAGACGTCATCGCTGCCGTCATGAGCATTCTTTTTGGAGCAATGTATGCTTCATAGGCAATTACTATTCATCATTCATGCAATGCAATAGCTTAATATAAAGTATGAACTGACTTGGTTAATTTAATATCTGAGTTGAGACAATTGCAGATCACTTACTTATGCAGCTCCAGACATGCAAGTATTCAATCAGGCAAGGGCTGCAGGAAAACAGGTTTTCCAGGTGATCCAAAGAAAGCCAATCATAACTCAAAATTCTTCAGCAGCTGGGGATAGGAATGGGAATGGAAAGACCCTTGACGCCATTCAAGGCAACATTGATATACGTGAGGTACATTTTGCCTATCCATCCCGGCTGGAGACTGTGATCCTGAAAGGATTTTCCTTGTCAATTCCGGCTGGAAAAATGGTGGCATTAGTGGGCAGCAGTGGATGTGGAAAGAGTACTGTTATTTCCCTGGTTGCCAGATTCTATGATCCCTCCAAAGGTTAACCTGCAGCCCTATTGTATTAATATATAATTGATCTCCAAAAGACTAGAATCCATATACGATTTGATTCCACAACTTTGTAGGGGAGATTTTGATAGATAACCACAATATTAAGGATCTGGATTTGAAATGCCTAAGAAGAAGTATTGGAGTAGTATCTCAGGAGCCATCCCTTTTCGCCGGCACAATCATGGACAACTTAAAAGTTGGAAACATGGATGCTAATGATCAAGAGATCCATAATGCAGCGGTGATGGCTAATGCACATTCTTTCATCTCCCAACTACCAAATCAATATCTTACACAGGTCATAAACCAAGTTCATTTTTGTTTTCTCCATTAAAAAAAAAGATGGACCATAAGAAATCTGTCATAATATTCATGTACTACTTTGAAAAATTGTGATTCAGGTAGGTCAAAGGGAAGTGCAGTTGTCAGGAGGACAAAAACAAAGAATTTCCATAGCAAGAGCCATTCTGAAAAATCCTCCAATTCTTTTGCTTGATGAGGCAACAAGTGCACTCGATTCGGAGTCAGAGAAGCTGGTTCAAGATGCCCTTGAGAAGGCTATGCAGGGAAGAACTGCCATCGTGATTGCCCATCGGATGTCAACAATAGTTAACACAGATATGATCGCAATTGTAGAGAATGGACAAGTTACAGGGACAGGAACGCACCAAAGCTTGCTAGATACCAGCAAATTTTACAACAGTTTATTTACCATGCAGAACCTCAGCACAGTTGATTACTCGAGGTTAGTTCATATTGAAAGTCCACTTTCCTCGACTATTCCTTTCTCAGATAAACATATTTTAACTTTACCAATGTAAATTTAGTGACATAGTTGCAGAATCTAAAGAACCTGCAGCAAGTAACAACCGGAAGACTTCATCAGAAGACATTCAAGAAGCCGAAGGACCTAGAGATTCCAACAAACATCTTAGTCAGACCTCCCAAGAGGAGGAACACAAAGAAAGAAGAAAATCAGCTATATTTTTCAGGCTTTGGTTTGGCTTGCAACAGAGAGAGCTTTTCAAGGCTGCTATTGGCTCCACTGCTGCAGCATTTTCTGGCATCTCGAAGCCTGTCTTTGGTTTCTTCATTATAACCATAGGAGTAGACTACTACGATAAAGATCGAAAGCAGAAAGTAGCATTGATTTCAGTCATCTTTTTTTCAGTAGGACTGCTTTCAATGTTGACTCACACCTTGCAGCATTACTTCTTTGGAGTAGTTGGAGAGAAGGCCATGACAAACCTTAGACAAGCATTATATTCAGGTACCATTTACTCTCAAGTCCAATTGGCACTGCACTGTACTGCACCTCTGTCTTCTGATTCCTCTTTGTGTAGATGAGATGAGATCTAATGTGAAAATGAATAATAAGGGTGCACATTGAGAGTTCTAGAACTTTTTTGCAGGTATCTTACGCAATGAACTAGCATGGTTCGAGAAACCAGAGAATGCAGTTGGCTCAATCACTTCGCGCATCATCCATGATACCTCCACGGTCAAAACAATAATTTCTGACCGTATGTCAGTAATTGTCCAATGCATCTCCTCCATACTGATAGCGACAATCGTCAGCTTGTATGTTAACTGGAGGATGGGTCTTGTTGCTTGGGCAGTGATGCCTTGCCATTTCATAGGTGGATTGATTCAAGCCAAGTCTGCAAAAGGATTTTCAGGCGACTCTGCTGCTTCACACCATGAAGTCGTTGCGCTTACCACCGAGTCTGTAGCCAACATAAGAACCATTGCTTCTTTTTGCCATGAAGAGCACATTATTGGGAAAGCCAAAGTATGCCTTGAAATTCCCAAGAAGAAAAGCAGGATAGCAAGTGTTAAGTATGGACTCATTCAAGGCGTCTCCCTCTGCTTGTGGAATATTGCGCATGCCGTTGCCTTGTGGTACACAAGAGTTCTGGTTCATAATCACCAAGCCTCCTTTAAAAATAGCATAAGATCATACCAGATTTTCTCCCTCACAGTACCTTCAATTACAGAGCTGTGGACACTGATTCCAACTGTAATCTCTGCCATCAGTGTCCTAACTCCAGCATTCGAGACCCTTGACCGGGACACCGAAATTCAACCAGATGTGCCAGAGGATTCAGACTTTCACAGGATCATTGGGAAAGTTGATTTTCATCATGTGAAGTTTAACTACCCGATGAGACCAGAAGTGACTTTTCTGAACAATTTCAGTTTACAAATCCAAGAAGGACAAAAACTGGCACTCGTTGGGCCAAGCGGCGCTGGGAAGTCATCAGTTTTAGCACTGATACTAAGATTTTATGATCCCAGAGAAGGAAGAATTCTGATTGACGACAAGGACATAAAAGAGTACAATCTGAGATGGCTGAGGAAGCAAATAGGATTGGTTCAACAAGAGCCACTTCTCTTTAGTTCCTCAATCAGAGACAACATAAGATATGGTAATGAAGTTGCATCGGAAACAGAAATGGTGAAGGCATCAAGGGAAGCAAGCATACATGAGTTCATAAGCAATCTGCCTAACGGATACGATACAGTTGTCGGGGAGAAGGGATGCCAACTATCAGGAGGGCAGAAGCAACGGATAGCCATTGCTAGGACTTTACTAAAGAGGCCTGCAATTTTGCTCCTGGACGAAGCAACAAGTGCTCTGGACGCCGAGTCTGAGAGGTCTGTGGTCGGCGCATTGGAAGCACTCAACTTCGAAAGAAATGGTGGCTCATTGTCCGGAGCAACACAGATCACGGTCGCACACAGGCTTTCCACAGTGAAAAACTCAGATGTCATAGTTGTAATGGAAGAAGGAAAGATCGTGGAGATGGGTTCCCACTCAAAGCCTACTTGCATCAACTGAGGGAGTTTATTCAAGACTATACCAGCTCCAAAGGCTATCAGAAAATTAGCATAATATATAATACACTCTTCCATTATATGTTATATTTTATATTTTTTGTTTTTCCATGATTAGGAGTTCAGTTTTGTGATTGGGGTTGCAGACAGTGCAAACCACGGCACCTAAGCAGGCTTAGGTCCGTTTGCATCTAATAAAATATTTTCTTATAAATTTGTTTAGTATTTTTTGATGCTATAAGAACTGATAAAATATAATCAAAGAAAAATAGTCGTAAAATTAATAAAAAAATAATAATCTTTTTATACAAAGGACTCCCATCTAAAATAAATAAAAAGTATTTTTTTTTTCTGAATATTACAACAAGTGTGAAAAAAACACAAGTTAGGGAGGAAAAAAATCACTTTTAATTTATTGTCAAATTTGCTAATTATTATTCAACTTCGTTGTTACTTTTGCCGATATGACCGATCATTAATTAGAGGTCAATTTTATCACCTATGTGGCATTTTTTTTTTTTAATTTATTGTCAAATTTTGCTCTATTTAGTGAAAAATTAAGAGAAAATATTTGTTTAATAATACAGACAAATAATTAAAAATTTTATTTATTTAAAAAAATTCTTAAAAAATATTTTAAACCCTTAAACTCAGAACAACAACATCAGCAAGCCTGGCTCACAACTTTAATGCGTGTAATTAATTCCTTCCTTGTCTCTCTAATCAAGTAGCCGCCCTTTTATTTTTGTTAATTGGGGAAGACGTCGTATATAGCAAAATTTATTATAAGCTTCTACGTACAAGTCATCCGCCACTAATTGAATTAAATCTTCTCTTTATTATATGATACTTAATTAAATAGGTAGAGAGAGTACCAAGGAAACCAAAAAAAAGAAGAAAGAAGAAAAAACCTCAAGTATCTACCTCATCTATAATCTAATTAAATTCGGTAAATGTAAGTATACAAGGAAAAAAAAAAGAAAAACAAAATAAAACTAGTTCAATAGCTTTTCACATCGATTTAAATTTTTTAATTGAAATTAGAAGTCAGAAGAAAAGTTACCATATCAAATTATCGGCTCGATTGAAATGATCTCAATAATTTCAAGAGTTCTTAGTAATTAGAATTGCCATGTTGCATTATATTGTTTATTATTATTATATGGATATCGATTTAGTAATGCATGGAGATATTTGTAAATATTGCAGATTTGATACAAAGCTATTTGTATTTGTCCCTTCCCTATCCGCATGATATCTGTGGAGATATTTTTATTTGAAGATTAAATATCGCAGATATTGATGATATCTGTGTTCGCCAACTTTGATTTGTTAGGCATACGTTGCTTTTGGTTTTCCCTTCACTCCATAATGTTTTGTGCTAAAACTGGGAAGTCTATTAATGGGCAATGATGGATGCTTAGTCGTACGAAATAAATCCCTTCTTTTTTTTTTTTGTTGGGTATTTATTTTTGCAAATAAACTTTAGACCAAGTGCAAAGGCAGGACTACTCTTATTGAACAAAGTAACATCATCATGACACAAATTTATAGCAATTTGCACGAAAAAAATGGACAAATTAGTATGTTCAAGTCATTGATTGGCATAACTTGTACTAATATATAGATTATTCATCTAAACGAAATAGAGTTAGTTAACGACTTTTACATAACTTAATTGGACTAATCCCATATCTATATATATATATATAAGCTCATATAATTAATCACTCTTGTTTTTTATCTTTAATCTCGAGGCTACTCTTTCATCCATTTTGATTGTTGGATAATAAATGAAACAGTACTTTCTATAATTAATTCCAAAAACTTTCTGTTTTTATTTCCCCAAAAAATATGAATGAATTATGATGAATATTATCAGTATCTGATTTTTTTTTTAAAACATTTTTTTAATTATTAGAAAAAGAAAAAGAAAAAGAAAAAGTGTCTCCGCCTTCCTCATAAAACTGTCTTAACTAACTGAGGGGAATTGGGAGACTGGTGGTATGATCGAAGGCCAAAACGCAGAGTTTTGAGGAAATCGACTCGAGCGCAGAGAGAGAGAGAGAGAGTATGGCGGAATTCGTGGAGCTGGAGGCGCAGGACGGCGTCAGGATGACGTGGAACGTCGTGCCGGGGACCAAGCAAGAGGCCGCCAGCTGCGTCATCCCCGTCGCTGCCATCTACACTCCGATCAAGGCCTTCCCAAGCATGCCCGTCCTCCCCTACGCCCCTCTCCGATGCCGCACGTGCCGCTCCGTCCTCAACCCTTTCTCTGTCGTCGACTTCGCCGCTAAGATCTGGTCCTGCCCCTTCTGCTTCCACCGCAACCACTTCCCTCCTCAATACTCTTCCATCTCCGACGACAATCTCCCTGCCGAGCTTTTCCCTCACTACACCACCATCGAGTACGTCTCCAACTCTTCCCCTTCCTCCGACTCCGCATCGCCTCCTCCTCCAGTTTTCATGTTCGTTGTGGACACGTGTATCATCGAGGAGGAGATGGGATTCCTCAAGTCCGCTTTGTCGCAGGCCATCGATCTTCTCCCGGATAACTCTCTCGTCGGCCTCATCACTTTCGGCACTTACGTTCACGTTCACGAGCTTGGATTCGGCTTGATTCCAAAGACCTATGCTTTCAAGGGCTCCAAGGTGGTTTCCAAGGATCAAATTCTAGATCATATGGGTTTCTTTCTCAAGAAACAAAGGCCTGCCGTCGGCGTCGTTGCCGGCCCTAGGGATGGCCTCTCCTCCGATAGCATTTCTCGCTTCCTCTTGCCTGCCTCTGATTGTGCCTTTGCTCTCAATTCGGTAGTTACTCCTTTCAACTCATAGATTCCAATTTGTACTGCAGCATTTTTACCTTTGGCAATAACTCTAATTATGTTTTTATTGCAAAATTTATGAAAAAAAAGGTGTTGGAAGAGCTGCAGAAAGACCCTTGGCCCGTTGCGACTGATCAGAGGGCTACTAGGTGCACCAGCACTGCTCTAAGTGTGGCTGCCAGTTTGTTAGGAGCCTGTGTTCCTGGTTCGGGAGCAAGAATTATGGCATTCATTGGGGGTCCTGCTACAGAAGGACCTGGTGCTGTAAGAAATTTCATGACACCAACACTTCATTGTTATTGTTATCTTTTCATGATGTTCTATTTGTTATTGTTATCATATTCTTCATAGACTCACTCCTCACAGTTCATATCACACAGTGCTTGCTTTATGTAATGCCATATGAAAATGGAATTTTGTCTTTGATTTATCCGTGCCTTGATACTAATGCATCCAAAATTGTTGCACAAAACAACTAGCGCATTAGAGGATGTCGATACTGAGGACATTGTGACTTGTACTATAATCTACTCAATCGGATACTGCTCCTGGATTTGCTCAGTTTTCTCATTCTTTGTTGTTAATAAACAGATAGAGGTTCTATTTCTTCAAATGGTTTTTATGTCTGTATTTGTTCTTCTAGTTATTATTGTTGTCATGATCTTCATACACTGACTGCTCATGTTTCCTTTCACATGGTTGCTCATTTAAGAATGTGCATTTTATTTGATTTATCCAAGTGGTGATGCTTTTCTTGCATCTAAAGTTGGTTCATAAACTCATTGATGCACTCAAGCACGTTGTCACTTTATACTATAATCCACTCTATTGGATGCTGCTTCTGCATTTTTTTACCATTCTTGCTTCTTTGTTGTTGACTGTGAACGAGATGCTTGGGTTCTTCTGACTGTTTTTATGTTTTTTTTTTACTTTTTTCCTGATTGTTTATGGTTTTATTTTGATCAAATAAATTTGCCCTCTCTTGCCATTTATTTGTTTTTCCTTTTTTATTCCTTTGTTTGGGCTTTCCACATATCTTGCCTTTGCTATGTCAATTGGTGCCCTTCAAAAACTTTGGGTTTTATCTTTATATAGGCAAAAGCATAGAATGAAGAAGACCAATAACCATTTTTTATGTTAAGCTGAGTCCCCCCCCCTAATTCTCTGCATGTTTCTAGATTGTGTCAAAGAACCTGTCTGAACCAATTCGTTCTCACAAGGACCTGGATAAAGATTCTGCTTCTTATTTTCACAAAGCTGTCAAGTTCTATGAGGGTCTTGCCAAACAGCTTGTACATCAAGGCCATGTACTTGATCTGTTTGCTTGTGCCCCTGACCAGGTAATATTGATCTCGCACATGAAGAATATACATTTATTGCACAATGTTCAGCATCTGTCGCTGTATAGATCATCTTATGACTTATCCATATATCTCTAATCTTCTATTTATTGAAAGAAATTGTTATCTTATCTTGCGGGAAAAACTTGTCAAAGTAGCATTTATATGCATGTTTTTAATTGGATGTTCCTTTGACTTATGACTAAGCTATCCAGTAATATTCTCTGGTTGGAATATGAAGCTGGAATTTGGTTGTATCTATTATGTGTTCTAGATGTCAATATCATTCCTGGTATAATATTCCTTTTGCCTATTCCTTTTGTATTAATTATAAATATTGTTATGGTGGACTCGTGCATCCCATTGCAATACATGTCCTACTTTGATTGCTTCATGTTGGAGTAATTTGTTGGTGGAGCCATTGTTTGAATTTTTTTCCCTTCTCCTGGAATAAGAGGGGGTGGGGGGGGGTAGGGATGGGGTGGGGATGGGTGGTTGTTGCCTTGTATGCTTTTGTAAGGCACCTGGGAAGAAGACACTATGCAGTATGGTTTTTACATAGCTAGGGTTGGTGCCATGCTCCCCATTAACATGTTGTGCTCCTACTCCTAGATATCTATGTTATGGAAATTTTGCCTGCAGGTCCTTTTTCCAGTAATTGAAGATCAAAATGTGCTTATTTTACTAGCTTCTCTTTTCTACTAGGTTGGGGTTGCTGAACTTAAAGTTGCTATTGAAAGAACAGGTGGGCTTGTTGTGCTTGCAGAAAGTTTTGGCCACTCAGTATTTAAGGGCTCTCTCAGACATGTATTCCAGTTGGGTGACCAAGACCTTGGACTATCATCAAAGTAAGGTCCCTTCTATCTCCTGGATGTTGCAATCTAAAATTGCAAATTGTGAATTTGAGGATAATCTTAGAACTCAAGGGTTTCTTTTGTCTCTGGTTTATACTTCCAGTTTCACATTGAAACATACTCGTTGCAAGTTTAGGATCCTCTCTGGTTACATGATGATTTCCATTTTGCATGTGCTTTTACTTTTGCTTGTACAATATTGCATGTGATTGAGACGTGATTCTTTATAGCTTTCACATAACAGAACTCTCCAGAGAAGTGTCTGTGCTCTTTATAGGCAATACTTAGATCTTAAATAATTGGCACTTATATAGCCATATTTTTTCCCAGGTTCTGATATTAAATATTGGTGTCTAAGATGTGAGGAAATCTTTGTTTATTAATTGATCTGAATTTTCAGGTTGTGGGAAATGGACCATCGAAAAGGAGGTTATTTAAATGTGTGTTTTATATTTATGTAATGAAAACATCTCAGTTAATCCATTCAGTTTAGTATTACAAAGTACTAAGTCATGACATGATTTTGGTATGTGTTACTAGAGAAACCACAAGGAAAGTGATGATTGCTTTATGATATAAGTTACCCTGCCAATAACAGTTGTTCTTTGAACAAGATGAAAAATTGATGACATGCGTCCTAGCAAATCTTGCATGAAAAACTTGACATAAATGGCCAATGACAATAATGGCCAGTATTTGGCAATGAATGTATCTGTACGAATATGAATTTTGCTCCTCTCAAACTAGAGGGGTTGAGGTTCCAATTTAAATGCTAATAATTAGCACTTTTGACTTAGTGGTTGAGTTAAGAATCACAAGTAGAAAGTTGTGGAAAACAAGCCTAATACTTGTTACTGTAGATAGGCGTCATTTCACCAAAGTAGAAGCTTACTGGGAATAGGACTAGCTGCACTCTAATATTTATTTCACACCTCTGGATGAAATGTTTTGTGAGACACTTAGCACTCCTGTGATCCATATTTATGCCACTAAGTTAACAAATTGAATACATTTATCTGACTCAGAGTAGTTTGGTGTTGGGATATGCTTGGTTCTTTGAGTTAGATGTTAGGTTGAACTATGCATCACCCATCATAAATTGACATGCATCTAGCAGAAAGTTTTGTGTTGTACCTGAATGTTTCAACTGTTTTCTAATCCTTCATCAACTAAAATGTACTTATAGTACATTATGGTCTACTCTGAAAATTTTTACGTTTGATTGACAAAAGATAGGGGAGTACTTCTAAGTAGTCATCCACAGCTGGTAGCTTAACTGTTCTGTTCACATATTTTCTCATTCACCTTATTACTGCAGACTAACATGCATAGCTCTGTGTGGTTGTGAGAACTACATAACCATCTATGTTTATTTGCCTTTCTATTGAATTGTTCATACAGTGGCATTTTTGAGATTAACTGCTCGAAGGATATCAAAGTTCAAGGCATTATTGGTCCTTGTGCATCTCTTGAAAGGGTACACTCAGTGTATAAATGATCTCCATTCTCTTTTGGGCTGTGTTTTGACATTTTTCTTCAATGGTTTGGCACAGAAAGGTCCTTTGTGCTCTGAGAATGTTGTAGGCCAGGGAAACACTAGTGCATGGAAGATGTGTGGTCTGGATAAAGCTACATCATTGTGTTTAATGTTTGAAATAGTGAAGAAGGAAATCCCAGATGCTAATATCCAACCCTTGAGCAGTCAATTTTACTTCCAATTTTTGACTTAGTATGGACTCATATCCTATGCTTTCCAATTTTTGACTTAGTATCGACTTGTATTCTATGCTACTTAAAAAAAATTTTCCGTTTCCTTATATTTGGAGATAGAAAGAAATTCAGCTTATGACAGGTTTTTTTTTTGGTTTTTCTCAACAGCTACCAGCATAGCAGTGGTCAAATGAGACTTCGTGTTACCACCCTTTCACGAAGATGGGTTACTGGACCTGGAAGCATACAGGCAAGTTCTTTTGTTTTTAGATTATGGATTATTAATTCTGTCTTGTCTTTCACATTACCAAAAGGGAAAAAGGATTGATTCACTTTGTCGAGGTGTGAAATGGCCTACACAAGTTTTAAGTGGGGAAACAATATTTGATTAAGAAAGGTGGGGAGGAACCTAATTCTGCTATCACAATTGCCAGAAAATTATATTTGGAGGTGGGCTTCTGCAAATTCTGACATGGGATTTATGAAAATTCAGTCACTGAAAAACCTGCTGATTTAGTATAGTTCAAGGAATGAGGACAAGAAGCTTTCATAAGCAACTATTATAGACTTTTATTGTTTAGCCATGAGGGAGGTCTAGGCTAGCTGGGAATTTTAGGAGTCATGACTCAGAAAATGCACCATATGCCTGGGGGTTGGTGCTGTGTCCATCATATCTTTTTATTACAAGCACCAGACCATGTAGAATCACTAGAATCACTCCATGCTGGTTTAAGTATCATTGAAGGGCAGAAGGCATCACACTCATTATGCAAAAATACCAATGGGAAAAAACACCTCCTATATGCAGAGACTGTTGACACTAGTAATTTTTGTTCATTGTGGGCTCATTAACTATTTAGGAAGAAAAAAGGTGAAAATTACTCCACTATTAAAACCTATTAAAGACTTATTTTTTGTTTTTCAAAACTAAATGGAACTCACAAACTCCTAAAAAAAATGGTTGCTGCCCTTTTCCAGCAGAACTGGAAATTATAAAAAAAGACCCCTTCTTGCTGATGATAACCTCTTCATTCTCCCCTGGTTGGGGAAAACTCATCCTTGAGTTTTAAGGTGCTGTAGTAGTAAGAACATCATGAACCATTCTTCCAGGCTTCAGCCATAGCTTACTGCATTGGTCTTGATAGCACTTTCTCAACTTTGTGTATGGAAATAAAATTGACATCAAAGTGTTCTTGTTCTTCATACTTGAAGCCAAAATCTGCATGGAATAACGAGGTCAACTGCCTTTGGCCATTAGCATTCTTCGCCTCAATTTCCTTACTCATACTGTGCATGCTTTCCAACTTTGTCTTTTAAGTTTTTATACTGATTTTCACTTTCTAGCTGCAAGTTTTGTTGTTCAAGAATCTCTGTTCCATGTATAGGCTCTTATAATTGCGAGTTCTCCTCTCGTGGCTCAGTCTTGGGGTCTTTTGGCCCTCTGTCTGGCACTGTTGACTTTAATTTAGGTTGTTGCCTTTCTCCTTCTCATTCTGCATTCTTAGCCTGCTTTAGCTACTTACATTGGCCTTAGAATTATCTTTTTTCCATTAAACTGAAAGTTATTAGAATTGGTATCATAAAGTTGTGGCCATTTAAGCATAATGGACAACTTTTAAGAAGGGCCTCTCAGTGATGAAACTCCTGCATTGTGAGTTATGGGGAAGGATCAAATATATGCAGCATTATTCTTATTTTGACAAAGAAGCTGTTTTTATGATTTGAACCTATGACCTCCAGGTGACAATTGAGTAGCGTTGCCATTACACTAAATAGATGACTTTTACCGGAATGACATCATATCAAAGAGATTGTTGGGAAAAGGACAAGTGATGGTTCTTTTCTTTCATTCTTTCTTTTTTTTTTTTCTCTTTCCATCATTGGCTTGTCTCATCCTTTCTCCCAGGATAGTAATTAGTGGATTTTTCCTTTTCTTTTTGCTTTTTAAAGTTTTACTTGGCATGCTTTATTCCAAAATTTTGTAGGAATTGATTGCTGGATTTGACCAAGAAGCAGCTGCTGTGGCCACAGCACGCCTAGTTTCTTTCAAAATGGAAATCGAGGTGGTAATTATTTCATTGATGCCTTTTATTATCTGTTCAGTGAATCATATCTGGGATAAGGGACATGTATAAGCAAAGGTACCTAATACCTGTGGCTGGAATCTTTTTGGAAAGGCTTGTTGGCAGAGGGAGGGAGGGATAACTCTGGAATTGCTGAACGACTAGGGATTTTTTTTTTTTTTTCTGGGAAAGGAATAGAAAATGATTAAAAATCAAATATGCTTTTGATGAGTTGATATTTACAGGCACATTTTGCACAGAAAAAAATGTTGGACAATGGATGAGCAATTGATTGATTGTTGTATTAGCAGCATGCACTGTGCGTCCTGAATTATTGGATGAGCAACCTATTCTATTTTTTTTCTTTTAAAAAGAATAGGACCTAAATTTTTCAATTGAGCAATCTTATCTTTTTTTATTCATTTTCTTTTTCAAATTAGGAAAAATGAGAAAATTGAAGAAGGCGAAAAGAGACAATTGAAAAAGGCACAAAGCAACATAACTATATTACACTAGATAAGCTTTTTATAATTTGTTAAGAAAAAGGAGCATTTAAGCCCCTGAACAAGGCCAAACTATTCATGTAGGTATTTTACTTAAGAATTTTTTCCATTGAATCCATATTCTTGCAACAAGGAAACAATCAAACCCAACTGACAACCTAGTTGGTCACTTGTGGCACATGGAATTAGTAAAAGATGTATTTGCATATGGCTTAATAATGTGGACGTCACAGCATTTTTAGTGCTAGACTATTTTTCCCTTTGTTGCCATATGTGATCAATTAAATCCTCAGTCGGAATTGATGGTCACAGTGTAGTCAATCAAAGTTTGATAATGTGATTCATACATGCTTTTTGCCTGATTAAAATGGTCCGGAATTTTTGTTACTTGTGGGTAACTGACATGCAGGCTGAGTTTGACCCAATTAGATGGCTAGATAAATCTTTGATAAGTCTATGCTCCCGGTTTGGAGATTACCAGAAAGACAGTCCAACTTCTTTTAGTTTATCACCACGGATCTCAATATTTCCACAGTTTACATTTCATCTTCGTCGATCCCAGTTTGTCCAGGTATGTTAGTGTTTTCTCATCTGTCAAGCACATATTCATAATAATATATTTTGGTATTCAGAAATTTTCATATGCTTCAATTCATATGGCTTTTATAGGTCTTCAATAACAGCCCAGACGAGACGGCATACTTTAGGATGATACTGAACCGTGAAAATGTTGCCAACTCAGTTGTCATGATACAGCCTTCATTGATTTCATTTTCATTCCAATCAGGACCAGAACCAGTTCTTCTTGATGTGGCTGCCATTGCAGCTGATAGGATCCTGCTTTTGGACTCTTATTTCACTGTTGTTATTTTTCATGGCACAACAATTGCTCAGTGGCGAAAAGCTGGATACCATAACCAACCTGAACATCAGGTAGTTTGTTAGGGTGCCGGATATTAAATAAAGACTGAATGAAAAATCACATATTTGTTTTCTTTTATTTTTTATGTTTCTTGCGCTTGCCTGTCTCATTGTTGAGTCTTGAGACATGGTGAAGATAATTAATGGTGAAATCATAAGAAATGGCAACCATTGACTCATTGACACTTTCATAAACTTCACAAGAAGCTAGAAGAATTTAGAGTTTATTTCTAGGATTGGGGAGTTTATTTTCCAAGGTTTTCAACTATTAGAGGACGTTGGTATTTATTCAGTTGGGCTCTTTTAGTTAGATGGCTTTGGCTATTTATGGTTTACAGAGGTCATCTATGGACAATTGTCGTGAATCATGATGGGTTGGAGTGCAAGAGGGACTAGTGAAGCAAATGGAAAGGGTCTTTGGAAATCCCTTGATCATTGGAAAAGTTTTCAATTTGGTTATATTTGAAGTGGATAATGGTGGTTCTATTTTGTTTGGCAGAGTCATTGGTGTGGTTCTTTTTTCTTTAAAGCCTTCTTCTCAGATTTAGCAGGAAAATGTTGTGTATTTTTGCGTCAAATTGATTGGTATGAGCCATCTGTGAGAAATGCCAATGACTGAGAAATAGAGAGATTCCCAAACCTTTTTGAATTTCTGTATATGCTTGCTGCAAAAATGAATGATGAGGTTTGGTTGAGGATCTTGTAGGATAATTTTTTATGCAAACTCCTTTCATGAGATAATTGCAACAGAAGATGCGAAAGGAGGTAGAGAATGTTACTCTTGCAATACTATTTATGAGATTATATTGCACCAAAGGTTGCTTTTTTTGCATGGAAAGCTACTCAGTAATGAATTTTTATGCTAGATAATTTTTGAAAAGGGAGATATTTTGCTGAACAGATATCATTTTTGTATAACTGGAGCTGAGGCAATGAATCACTTATCATGATACTGTGGTTGGACTTGGAAGGTATGGGAGATGGCTGCTTGTGTCATCTTGATCAGGTTTCTTCATTTTATGTCAATGATGAATTAGGGGCTTGGAGGAGTATGTATTGCTTTATATGGTAGCAAAACCCTTCAATTAATCTTTCCTTTCTGATTGGAGAAGCTAAACAGGAGAGCTTTTCTTCAGGGTTGGGGATGGAGAGGTGGGCGAGGAGGCTCTTTTGACTTTCATAGACAATTTATTTGGAGCTATCAATTTTTGGTTTGGTGATCATTTTTTATAGCGAGGAGGATGTGGTAGATTCTGTTGGTTTTCTCTGCTTGTTAATGGTTTCCATCTTTAATAATTGTGTTGAAACCCCTTGGCCTCTATATAACAAGTCTTTTACTTGAGAGACAAAAAAAAAAAAAAAAGGAATTAAGCCAATAGCCATAGAATATTTAGGGAGTTACTTCAACTTTGTGATTGAGGGGCTTCTCACTAGTCTGCTATAAGTCTTTGGTTTATTGATTGAAAAACCTTAACTATGCAAACTTTGAGTACATGGTGAGTGTTGGCATGGCATGTAGTTAGGATGGGCTTTTACCTGACTTGGATGGGGACTGCCTAACAAGCCCTTGCATGAAAGAATGGCATGCACAAGAACTTGTCCTCTGTAATGGAATAAATTGAATTTTGTGCATTTACGCAGCAGTGTTTTCCTTTTTGTTCCTCCCTCCCCACGCTCCATCCCATCCTTCCCCCACTCTTTTTTTTCTGCCAAGAATACAAACTCCACTACATCTGTTCAGGATTTGTTTTAGGCACAATGGCTAACCTTTGTTACAATGAAAGGAATATATCTCTGGTATCTGCAAATTCTGGTGCTTTGGTGCTGAGTTTGCGTTTCAACTTCTCAATTTATTTTGCACTTGTAGGCATTTGCCCAGTTGCTGCAAGCTCCTCATGATGAGGTAGATGCTATTGTCAAGGAAAGGTTTCCAGTTCCCCGACTAGTGATTTGTGATCAGTATGGTTCACAGGTTAGTTAATAATTTTAGTCCAAGCTCCAAGCAGGTTTAAGGCTTATTGATTATTTTCTGTTGGTCATTGCCTATCTTTTCATTCAAATGGAACGAGGTTTTAGTTTATAGGAATTCCTGGATTTTGTAGCTGTGATATGTTTTTCACATGACCGATACCATTGGTTGAAAATTTAAGCTTTCTTAGTGTGGACAACATGGGTATTTGTGATTTATGTACCACAACAGATGGCTCTATGGGAGTCTTCCCCAGATCTCAAAATGTGTGAACCTCATGCACTAAAACATTCTTTTTAATGGATGATTCTATGGGGTATTTGTTGTCAATTGAAGCTACAGTGTGCTCAATTTGAGTTCTACTCCTTTATATATTATGCAGGCTCGCTTTCTCTTGGCAAAATTGAACCCTTCAGCCACGTATAACTCTGATGCTCCTCTTCCTGGAGGAGATGTACTATTTACGGACGATGTCAGCTTTGAGGTCTTCTTGGATCATCTTCAGAGATTAGCAGTTCAATAAAACTACGTCGGCTGCCGTCACCAGTTTTGTAAAATTAGTCTGATATGATTGTACAGCAATATGCACCACAACTATTGTAATGATTTTCATTTCTTTTCTGTGTTACCCTTTTTTTTATTATTATTTTTTAATAACATGGTGTTGTCTGAGCAGTAGAGTATGAAGTATTGAACTAATGACAACTGACATTCCGTTCTGTCTTACAAGTCATAGGTAACATTAGAACTAGTAAGATCTGCACGATTTCCACTGCAACTTTGATTTCTGTTGGGTTATGTTTATTGAGTCAATGGGATCAAAGATCAAGCCTTATAAAGCGAGGCAAGTTTGAAGCCAGAAAACCTAGTACGATTTGGATGTACCGATAGAACTCCTAATGAATGAAGAAAACTGAAGACTCGTTTCTTTTCATCAAAAAGTCCAATCTCTCAACTTAAAGAAGAATTGTAATAAGTCGAAAAAGTTTCCCAACCATTTTGTTAGAACTCCTAATGAATGAAGAAAATTGAAGACTCGTTTCTTTTCATCAAAAAGTCCAATCTCTCAACTTAAAGAAGAATTGTAATAAGTCGAAAAAGTTTCCCAACCATTTTGTTAGGAATAAATAAACGAGGGACTCAATATTTAGTTTATTTAGGAGCTTAAGTATCAATCTTCGATGTCTTAAATCGGACTTGGCGGCAAATGAGTGGGTAATCATAGCTGTTGAGGAGGCAACTATCTCTGTAGAACTCTAAATGGACAACAAAATAATGCGCATCTTTTAAGTACCAAATCGTAGTGTATTGTTGTGATTAATAATTATTGGATTTTTTTTTTTAAATAATCTATCGTTAAGCACTATTTCTTTTCAGTAACAGTTCAAAGACGCATTTTATTGCAAAAAGCTGTCGGCATTAAAAGACCGCATTATCCATATATCTCAACTGAGTCACCCTCAATACTACGAAACTAGCGGCATTTTAGTAATGCCATATCCTAACAACAAGAAAGCTGGATAAAAGTCCCAAGTTTTGATTATTATCTTAAGAGTTCGTATGTTCTTGTTAATTATATAGTATCTTTACGGTTCCTTACTAAACTAATATATATACATATGTTTGTGTGTGTGTGTGTGTGTGTGTGTATTAACAATTGGCACAAAAGCCACACCCACCCACGAGTGTGTGTGTGTGTGTGTGTATTAACAATTGGCACAAAAGCCACACCCACCCACGAGTTACGACTGTGGATTACCAAGCCGACATACGTCACAATTCGCACAGCTTAACAATCGGCCAACCTCGCTAGCTGGAAATTTCAGGCTCAAGTCGCACAAAATAGTACTCAATTCAATTGGCCAGTCCTCGCTAAAATCATGAGAATTTATACGGATCTGTTCCCTCAACACTCGGTGGGAGGTGTGGATTGTTTCCTCAACACCAAAACATAAAAAAAAAAGAATAGATGGAATGCCGTTATAACTATTTTTTCGTTTATACTTTTGCATAAGTATTAAACATGCACATAATAATAATACTAATAATAATAATAGTTGGGAACAAAAAAAAAAAAAACAACCAAAAAGGGGCCTTAAAACCCTGATTGGAGGGAGGCAGCAACTTAAACTCAAAGCATGAGTTGGAACACACCATTGTATATGACGCCACATTCTGAAATCTAAACAGATGATTACAGTTAATTATAATTAAACAATCATAATTATATCTACATAGACAACATCGTTGTGATTTTGAGTTTTGGACTATATCCAACACCAGCCGGGAAAACCAACAGCTCCTTTGGATTTGGAAACACGCAACACAACACAACCGAAGAGAAACTGAACATAATAAGAAACAAGATCGTATTATCAGTTATGCAAAATCAAAGCGCAATCAAATGAGAAGATGGCGACAAGTCCCAAACACCAACGCTCGTCTTCGGCAGACTTACTTCTTTTAAGCTCCTCGAATTACCCCAAGTCATCCGGAGGCTACTTGAAGAAACTGGAAAATTTTATGATCCCCGCTGCTGGAAATTCCTCTAGTGATCCTTTAGCAGAAGATAGCCTTAAGGCTCATGATAGAAGACAAGAAGCTCTCTTGGTTTGCAACAACAAGAAGAAGAAATCTTGCAGCCCCTACTATTACAAAGGCCTCACCGATTCATCCCTCATCGTCAATAACCATGCTAGTAGTAGTAATCGTGCTCATGGTGGTAATGATGATGATGATCATCATCACCATTATTTACGCTTTGCCCGGGCTTCATCCAGTCCCGGAAGGGATAGCCAGGCTAATTCCACGTCTCTTTCCTCCCTCATTGTTAGGATGCGGGAGGGGAGTTCTTGCTTCTCATTCTCCTTTAAGAAATCAAATAATAATAGTAATAAGGACAAGCACATTAACAAGGATCCTGCAGCTCAGGCTTCTGATGCTGCTGCTTCTGTCGACACCCCCATAATCAAATCAAGGCATTCCATTTCGTCTTCTCGTCCTTCTTCTCATTCATCAGCCAGGATAACGACCTTGGACATGAAGGAGAGCAGAAAGGATTATAGCGACGATAATGCTTTGCGGGTTGCTGCTAATACTTTCCAGAAGCCATTGAGGGAGAGAGCATCAGTATCAGTATCTGTATCATCAGAACTACCAAAAACATCAGAAGGAGGCTTTGATGAGAACAAGGACATAACCTCTTTTGATGCACGTGACTCTACCGGAAAGGAGATTGTGTGGGCAAAGAAGTATAGGCCACATAAGTTAAGTAATTTCATGTGCAACAAAGACAAAGCCACTCAGCTGCAAGCTATGGTACTGATGCATATTCTTGTTTTAAGTAATTTGCTTTTAGCTAGTATTCTAAATAAATGGGTTCAAACCCTTTTCAAATATGCAGATAATGAACATAGATTGCAATCATTTCATATTTGAAGGACCTCCTGGTGTGGGAAAGAGAACCATGATCTGGGCTATGCTGGAAGAAGCTTTTGGACCTGACACAGTGCAGGTTACATTATTCTATACGTTTCCCATCTTACCAGTCATGGCATAAATATAATTAACTTTGATTATCTTGATCCTCCCAAGAACTTTTGCCAAAATTTCTAATTCCCATATATGTGGATGGTTCATGACTCAATATTGTTGCCATATAACTGAAAGACACCATACTTATGCTTTTCAAAAAAACAATCGCATAGGGGCTTGAAGATAGCCTGCATTTGCATAAGAAATTTAAAAAATAATTATTATTATTATTATTCATGCCAGCATGTGTGTGTCTGTCTCCGTGTGTTTACAGGTCAGGGAGGAGTGGAAGGTATTTAAATTAAAGGTAATCTATACTAATTCTCCCTTTCCACTTTGATGATCTTTACTTGTTTGCTTGATTGGAGGAGATTCGTTTACTAAACTGCTTTTTACCAATCCTCATCACACAATGGCTAATCTAACTAATGTGTATTAATTAATCAATTTTAATTATTACTATAAATACAAGTTCATACCATAGAGTTATAGAGGTGAAGACATTATTCTTAATTTTCTAATTTCATACTTCCTATATTTATATTTTTCAGCATAAATAGGCAGCAAAATGCTAGTAAAATAAAACAGTTGTAAACTAAGTGATCTTAAATGTATTAAAGTTTGATTGGCAACAATGGTGTTCACAGGAGGAATCAATTGGTAGTCTAAAAGTAAGGGTAAGAGTATCTTCTCAACACGTAGAAGTCAATCTCTCCGATGTAAAAGGATATGAGAAGCATGTCATTGTGGCCCTTATAAAGGAAACACAAAACAGAATGTCCAAAAAAACTCCGCAATCAAGTCAGGATAGTTGCAGAGGTAATGCTATGCTCAATCAATTGTAGCAGGGGTGTACTTTGGGAATGCAAGCTAAAACCAACCCTGTTACCTAAGCACAGATTGTTTGTGTTGGTGCAGCCATTATTTTATACGATGCAGAGAAGATATCTTGGGATGGCCTCCATTACATGAAATGGCTATTACAAAGGTATAAAGGCTTCACTAAGTTTTTCTTCTGTTGCTCTGATGCCTCAAAGCTACAGCCAATCATGAGCCTCTGCAACCATGTTCGGCTCTTACCCCCTTCGAAACAAGAGGTGGGCAAATTAATGCCGTTACCATTTCTTCTTAGAGGTTAGTCTTATTAAAACCCCCTAATAATTAAGAAGTTGTTCACGTGTCTCATTTTTGGCATGTTTAGATTGTACAAGTTTTGGAATTCATAGCTCAACAAGAAGGCATACAGCTGCCACATAAACTGGCCGGAAAGATTGCTGACAATGCTAGGAACAATCTTCGTCAAGCCATTCGCTCATTGGAGGCCTCTTGGCACAGAAGGTGGCCTGTAGCCTTAACTATTTTTTATGTGTATTTTCCCTGCAACTTCTCTTTTTGTTTGCCACTCTTCATTTTTGTTATATTGCTCTTCACTTTTTGACCCCAATGCAACCTCACCAGCAGTTACTCCTTCCTAGAAGATCAAACGATTTTGACTGGTTGGGAGGATGATATTAGAGATATTGCCAAGAAAATGGTCGAAGAACAAAGCCCAAAGCAGTAAGCTTTCTTCTTCCATCGTCTAAGATCCAAATATGATGCCCAACACTTTCTGGCTAAGTATCATGAAATCAAACGCTCAATGTTTAAGAAACTTTGCATCATACTCAAAATGTCGAAACTGGTCACATCATTAAGCAACTTATACGTCTCATTATCTGCTTCTTTTGGGGAAGAAATGGAACGCCAGCCAAATTTGAAACTGGCAACTAAAGCTGTTTGAGTTGTTAACATTAAAATTCAACTTTTAGAATTATGAGCTAGAACTCCTACTTCTGTCTGGCTTCAGAGTTAAAAGAGGGATATTTTTCTTTTGTTCTTCACAGGTTGTATATCATTCATGGGAAGCTTCTAAATTTTATAGAGTATGATGTGTCTCCGGATTTCGTACTTGAGGTAGGAGCTTTTTCCATCCTTTTGTTAATTGATCTCACTGATACAGCAAGTCTTCAATATTAGACTAATCCAATCAGCCTGAAACAGTCCCTCATTGGAGAGTTGAAAAAGCATGTGGATGAGCCCATTCAGTCCCAAATTGATGGTCTTTATACCAACTACAATGTATGAGAGCGAATCAGTTAATTTCTATTCGGGTTCATATTCTAATTACGGTTAATTTTTATGGTTCTTGTGCTTATTAACTACTGTGACAGCAGAAAATTCATAGCTTGCTTATTATGGTGTATGCAGATAAATGATGCAAACATGTTAGATGGTAAAAGCCAATTTGTCACCCTATGCAGTCGACATGAGGAAGCTGATAAAGGGCTTAATGAGCCAGCGAGGAACAAAGTCCCCCACTTCCTGGGAATTGAAGGTAAAATAACCTTTGCAATAGAGCAAAAAACAGAACTCGCTGCTGCCAGGGAGAAGCATCAAATGTCCTGCCTATGCACGTCAATATCCATCATTCTCTACTAGTCCTAAGCTTTACCATTTATCTTTGAAAGATTGCATGCTTACAGTTTATGCTAACAAAGCCGTAACAGACATTTTTCTGAATACACAAGCATGATGGAAGAAAACAAAACTGAGGCCAATAAATTCTAGTGATTGAAAAGGAGAAATCTCCCCCGCTTGAAATCATATTTCATAGATTGTGACTAACAGAATAGCTCCATGTTCAATTCTTACTGTTATGCTGATATCTGATTTCAATTGCAGAGTTCATAGCAAAATTCATGAGCTTCTACAAGTCATCTGCCACCGACACCAAAAGCAGGCAACATGGCAGTGGCCGCTGAAGTCTTTTTCTTTTAACAAAAAGTATCACTTGTAGAGCGTTATGGAGAAAATCCTCCAGGCATCTGAGTGCTGTGGCCGCTGAAGTCCTTTTCTTTTAACAAAAAGCATCATTTGTAGAGTGTTATGGAGAAAATCCTCTAGGCATCTGAATGCTGTGAATTGAGGCTATGTCAGGTTGCTCTTTGGGTGACCGTGCAGCAGGGACTTCAAGATTAGGCTCTACATGTTGTGGACGGGTTCCACCAGTCCTCTCCTGCAAGCAACATGTCACAGGAGCAACAACAACAGTCAGTAATGCCCGTAGTCACAATTAGCAAGAACCACGGAGCAGACACTCGTGTATTGAGTCAACGTCCGAAAATATCATGAGCAGCATGTTCAAGGCACATTATGTATATTGACTTGGATTTGTTATCCAAGATCATAAGAGAATTATATGCTACTAGCTTAAAACACTTAAATCCAAGGTGAGAAAAAACTAAACGACCAACATTTTTTTTTATAAAATAAATAAACTTTTAAAAAATAAATAAAATAAAATAAAATAAAAACAAAGCAACTTCTTGGCCATCTTGAAGAGCTCTTTAACCCCCGATTTAATGTATGACCCTTGGAAATTTACTAGCGTCACAACACACCATGTGACAACTTCTCCTTTCATACTGTCTTCAACTGTTCAATGAACTCATGCCACTCCAGCTGAATCAGGCGTCATAGATTCAAGGTAAATTATTTTTCCTAAATAAAATGATTCTTTTACATCACACCAACTCTATCCTGAGGAATTCACTTATTGACAGTTAACCTTGTGAGGTATCCCCAATAAATCGGACAAGCGTTTTCCGACACATCGGCGACATGTAACGCTTGAATCCTTGACAGCGATAAGGCCAGCAAGCCGGGCGCAAGCAAACATATCGAGTCAATGGCCTCAATAACTAAGCTGTTTTGCCAGTCCCTCATCAAACTTGACATCTCTGTGATAATGGGGACCAGAAACTTTGTCCAGGTCCCTGTAAGAAACAATTGGTTTTGACAGATTTTTCACAAAAACATAAAGCATGCCGAAGGAAAAAAAGAACTCTTTTCAGTATATTCATTATAATTCCCACTTATTTACTTCGGAAGATTAGGCCAGGGCCTCATCCCAGAGCATTTATAAGAGCCTTTAGCTTGATATCACAGCTCCCTTTTGATTTTGCTTTTGAAGATCGAAGTCGACACCCGGCCAGAGAAGTTTGTACAAAACACAATAAAAATAAAAAGGCCAATTTCTGACTTCATGTCCTAACTCTCTTTCCGAATTCTGAATAGTGTGGACAGTGGCAGGGCCACTTGTATATCTGCTCCAGTACGTTTTGCAGCCTTTGTAATATATATATATATATATATATATATATATATATATTTGTTTCTTTGTGTTTTTTAACTGACAACGACAACATCATTAATAATATGAAACGACTGGATTTGATGTGAAGTATCCAAAATGAAAACCCAAGATGACCTTCATACCCAACTCAATTGTATGGATGACTTCAAATAAATAACACAACCAGCAGTTTTTTGTGTTCTGCTATGTTTAGAACATGACATGCCCCTTTCTTTCCAAAATGAGCACAATGGTAATGGCAGCATCGTCGTCGTCGTCTTCGTCATCATTCCCGCTTCCTCCTCCAGCTTCCTTGGCTGCTGCTCGTAGTTGTTGTAGTCGTACTCCCAGTTACTGTAGAATCCCACAACACCATCAAAATGATGACTATTCCTATTCCCACTGCCAACAAGAAAATGAATTGTCGTCTCCGTCATCTCCACTCCTCGCCGTTGATAATAGGCTAAAGAAGTGCAAATCTGTACGACAAATCAAACAAATCCATGCCATTCTCCTTAAGTTCAACGAAAACTCAAGCTGTCTCCCCGTCTACCAACTCATTTGTTCCACAATCATCTCTTTCTTTCGGCAACAAAAACACCACAATGAAAGCCTCGGCTTTTATGCTTGCTCCCTTGTCAAGCAGTCGGGGCGTCCTGACACCCGCGCCATTAACGCCATAATACGAGGCCTCTCCACCTGCTGCAAAAGCAGCAACCCCACCACCACCACCAATGACGCCAACTGCTTGATACCCATTTTCGATTTGTATCGGTATATGCTGCTAAAAGGCCTGTTTCCTGATACTTACACTCTTCCATACGTTCTCAAGGCGTGCTCCGATGCCCGTGCTTTGGAAGAAGGAATTCAACTTCATGCACATTCCATTAAGACTGGGCTTATCTCAAATATCTATGTCAGTAACACTTTGATGAGAGTCTATGCTGTCCGTGGTCTCCTTCAGCTAGTTCGAAAGTTGTTTGACGGAAGTCCTCACAGGGACTTGGTCTCCTGGACCACGCTTCTCCAAGCGTATCTCAACGCCGGTTTTGCTAAAGATGCCATTGAAACTTTCTTCTGCATGTGCCACACGGGTTTGAGACCGGACGAGAAGACTTTGGTGGTCGTACTTTCTGCGTCCGCTAAGCTGGGGGACCTGCAGCTGGGTGAGAAGATTCACGAGTATATGATCCATCACAAAATGAACATCAATTCAGATGTTTTCCTTTGCAATGGGTTGGTGGATATGTACTTAAAATGTGGTGCAGCTGACTTGGCTCGTCAGGTATTTGATGAGATGCCCGTAAGGAATGTGGTCTCTTGGAATTCCATGATATCTGGACTAGCTCAACAAGGACAATATGTTGAGGCCTTGGATGTGTTTCGCGATATGCAGAATACAGGTTTAAAACCTGATGATGTTACTCTAGTTGGGGTACTGAACTCCTGTGCAAACCTTGGAGCACTTGAGCTGGGGAAGTGGGTCCATGCTTTTATAGATAAAAATCGTATCGGAGCAGACGGGTTTATTGGGAATGCACTGGTGGATATGTATGCCAAGTGTGGAAGTGTGGACCAAGCGCTTGGGGTGTTCCGAGCCATGAGATGTAGGGATATCTATTCGTATACAGCCATGATTGTTGGCTTGGCAATGAATGGGGAAGCAGAGAGAGCACTAAACATCTTTTCTGAGATGTCTGGAATGGGCATACGACCAGATGAGGTAACATTTGTAGGTGTTCTTTCTGCGTGCAGTCACGCAGGACTAGTAGATGAAGGGTGGAAGCATTTTGATGACATGTTGAGTGTCTACAACTTAGAACCTCAATCTGAGCACTATGGTTGTATGGTTGACCTATTGGGTCGTGCTGGGCTGGTACACGAGGCAGAGGAGTTTGTAAAGAATATGCCAATAATTCCTGATGCTTTTGTTTTGGGGGCGCTACTTGGAGCTTGTAAGATTCATTCACAGGTTGAGCTTGGAGAAAATGTAATTAGAAAACTGGTCAAGATGGAACCTACGAGAGACGGTGCATATATACTAATGTCAAACATATATTCCCATGCAAATAGATGGAGGGATGCATCAAGGTGGAGATTGGCGATGAAGAAAAGAAACATGAAGAAGACTCCCGGATGTAGTTTGATCGAAGTTGATGGTATGGTTTATGAATTTTACAAGGGTGACAAATCACACCGAAAAGGTAAAGAGTTATACAAGTTGCTTCAAGATATGATGGTTCACTTGAGAAATTATACTACTTTCAACACTCTGTTACGTTAATAAAAATGGGCCAGACAAGCCATTTTGTCTTTCCTTGCTTGCCGACTTGTAGACTATGGTTCCCCTCGAGCTGAAGTAAAGACTTCGAGGATTATTTGCAGCTATTGAGAGGCATACGAGAAATAGTAATTAATCTTCTAGCATTAAGTTTGAACATAATGTTTACAGGAAGATTTTTTATGGCAACTGACCTGCCCCTGGTAATCATCAGTTATAAGAAGACCATCCTACATTCTAACTCGGCATGCAATTCGTTCCGCTCAAATGAGTTGGAATTGAAATTAATGCAGCCATTTGGAGATATGATGCCCGGCTTTGATGAAACATGATGCTTCGGCAGCTTTATTGTCCATACTTTTATGTTTGATCCAACGCAAATTATTGTTACACTGTTCGACATTCGTGCATCGAGTAAGAAGCATCTGGGGCATATTGGTGCGTTGATGTTTTTGGCAAATCCATGCGATACACATATTTTACTTGTCGGAACTAAGGATGAAAAGCTGTGTCAGGAAAGAAGATTATGAATGACTATGTACCCCAAGCATATTGAAACTAGTGACTAATGATACAAAAAAAATATGTCTATATAAGAAGAGAGCGACGACAAATTGTGCACGCTTACAATCAAGAGCATGAACCATTTTGGAAAGAGAGCATCTCAAAGGGTTCTTACAAATTTTTTTCCTATCATACAAAGGCCCCAAACAGAGGCAGCATCAGGGACTCTGAGAAAAATTGCCATATTCCTTCTTATAGTGCAGCAATCAGAGCTTGAGAGAGGACAGATTAATAATACATATGAAATTTGGGGAGTTCACCCTTTCTCAAGATGGAGAGAACATATTCAGCTGTGTCAACAAGGTCCTCAATGTTGTGTACGGATCTCTCCTCAGAAGCAAGCATGAAGATGGAACGAACTTCAGCCTTCTTAGCCAGTCTAGCTGCCAAATTGAGAGGCAAACTAGGAGAGTTGAGGCCACGCAATATTTGGCGGTAAAGATAGAGAACTCGGCCTCTATTCCTCACCAAATCCTCTGTTGTCGCCCATAAGAAACCTTTTGACATTGGTCTGTAGTAACAAAGTAATCTGAAAAAAGCATTTCCAGATCAAACGAAAGGCAAATTTCCAATTGATAATCATGCACCTCCACAAGCTTATAAGTTTACAGAACATGATCCTTTTCCCTTGCTATAAGCAACAGTCTTTTTCCCTTACCATCATCAATAGACCCTATTTCTGATGCAAAAATTAGAGTGTTCAAGATGGTTTAGTGACATAAAACAAACAAACTCTGCACTCAAACGGACAAAGTGGCATAGAGCGAACAAATTCCTTAAACCTACATTAAAACAAAACAAATTCCTCAAACATACATTAAACCAGAACAATTGTTCAGATATACATATATTTCTCAAAAGCGAGATGAGAATTTTAACTTTTCCTATCTGTGGAATGCCTGCAAGCGGGTGCTGCATTTCTGGAGCTGATAAGGGTGGTCCAGAGACGAGGCATTTATGAACTAATTTGAGTACAATCATTGACACAACATTGGGCAAGAAATTCCAGCGATTAGGGAAGCACTGGACTGCTCCATTATCATAAGACTTCAGGCTCCAAAGATACATTGAGCTAAGCAGAATGCATCCATGAACGCTGCTAAATGCCATTGATTATTGAAGGTTGTGCAGAATGCCATTGCCAACCTCTCGCTCTCTCTCTCTCTCTCCCCTTCCATTTCTGCAGAGTGATTCTCAACAAATATTCCCAATTTTTATTGTTTGACGTCCTCATTACATTTTTCCTTGTTTTTTTTTTTCCTCTAAATTTTGTAGATTGTTGCCATACACCCATTTTCAGAACCCCTTCAATTTTCATTGCAAACAAACAACAAACAATAGGTAGTAAGACTTACAGTTTCAACTAAAAATGCGAGACTTTCCTTCACCCACATTCATACCTATGACATACCAATCCAGAAAAACTTCTAATTCCTCTTCCACACGCGCACACACCAATCAGTAAGCAATGAAAAGAGAGGAATAATAATTATATAATAAGAATAGCAATAACAATCAGAATAAGAAGAAGAAGAAGAAGAAGAAGAAGAAGCTTATAAAGATGTGTACGCAAGAGAGAGTAAGAGAGAGAGAGAGAGAGGGGGAGGGAGAGAGTTGATGCACCCGGTAAGTAGCGCACAAGCTCGAGTCACAGGAAGTCAGTTATAGTTTTGCCGCCGATTAAGGCGGGAGATGGCGCCGGCGGGGTGGGGGCGAAGCGGCTGGCTTGGGGTTACGAGGAACTGGAAAGAGGAAATGATGGTCGGCGGCGGCGGCGAAGGTAAAGATGTTGGGCGTTGTTCCGTTCTATATGTAATACTGTGAGGTTTGGCAATAGTACATGCCACGTGTCTCCTTGTAGTGGGGTTAGTGAGTCGCCTCTCCTACGCCTAGGGGGGGGGGTGCAGGCAAGGCACGGAACTTGTGACTGCCGTGGTTAACAAAACGAGCACCTCCTAAACCCTAAAATATATTATTTCAGAGGTGATGGATTGCATTGACGTTCTGGCTAACACTTGCCTGCCCCTTGCTCAAATCAAAGAGTGAGACATTATGTATGATTTTACTGAGAGTGACCGAGTTAAGTTTTAAGGTGGGACGTCGGGTTTATGACTTTTCTCTCGGAACTCCTAAAGGGGGAGGCTTTTGGAGTTCTTTCTTTTTTTTTTTTTAATTTTTTGACTTCTTATCTTTTATTAAATGATACTCTCCCTTTTATCAATCTTGACATTATTCTCTCGCCCCCACTCATCTTGTTGTACCACAGGGAGGCGGAGGTGGAGGCGGCAACAGCAGCAGCAGCAGTTTATTCCAAACGGTTGTTAGGAATTACTCCGAAAAATTAACCCTAATATCCCAATTTCTTCAACTGATCCCAATTATGCTTGTTTCCACGTCTCAATTTGGATTAATTGGGGGCCTGTCTCTCTTTGATTACATGCATTACTAAATGGTGTTTGTTTTTTTCTTGCGACTCGAAAACGACTGTATATGGGCTAGCCAACACCACAGTTTGTAGGCGTCGGAGTGGTCACAATAGAACATAAGGTGGCAAGACACCGCCTTCACATATTTTGGTAATAATCTCTCCACATTCAAGGATATATCTTTTTTTTATTTTTTATTTTATTTTTAACATTAAAATTGTATACGACCAATTGTTCTTTTTTAATATTCAGATTGACATAATTTTTAAATTTTCAGGGAAAATTTAAGCTCGAGAAGAGAGATAAGGGAGTTGGAACTTTTTGATATATCCAAGAATGCAATATTTAATTCTATTGAAATTGGACCTTTTTAGTTTAAATTTTATTTCATTACTTTCTTTGAACTTGAAATTGCAAATATCTGTTTCTGATGCCGCTAGTAATGTTACAGCAGACACGGGATCAAAGGCTCCGGGATCAGCATTAGAGCGGGTCATTTGTTTTTTAAACTAACATTGTACCCTTGCTTAGTCAACGGTCAACTACCGCGTCCATTATGAACTAAGCTAAATTCATTCTGCAGGATTTATCATTAGGACATAGGAAGTCCAGAAGATGACCCAGAAAAGAAAGTGGTGCCGCAGGAAGAAGCTTGTCAAGTGGGTGTTTTTCATCATGCAGCGTACAACCAATAGCATGGTCGGTAGAACCAAGACTGGTGATTTGGACCAGTGAGTGAATGCATTGAGGCCCGGGTTGTATGCCTGCCCATCATCTATTCCTACTTTTAAATCTGTTCTTTCAGCATTTTATTATGTTTTTTTTTTTTTTCCCACTTATAAAATCTCACAGGTGAGACTTAAGATGCTGTAGTATCTCCCACTCTCCTTGGATAACCTCTATCAATGGATATGTTAACATGATTCCGACACATTCATGTGTCTATGGGAGTCTTTATGGGGTTTGATCCATATTCTTCTTGGCTTTAACCTTCAGAATATGATACATCAGGACCATTTAAAGATTTTCGAAATTGAATAGCGCAGTCAGGACATAAATAAAGAAGACTATAAAAGACGCTCTAACTCAAGGAGCTAGCTCATCCTTGGTCATAGACGGGACATACGTAGAATGGATTAGGAGGGGAAGGGCATGCATATCCAAATCTTCCAAAATGTTTACATCAAACAACGAAAATTCAAATTAACTGTATTCTTTTGTCCTCACACAGTAATTAATTTATACATGGAAGTGATGCGATCCCTTTTAATATTCATTTAAAGTTTGGAATTGGTTGGAATCATTTTTGCTTTTCACGTTGAAATAGGATAGCTCGCATTAACGAAGGATTGAGTGAGGGGAGAGAGAGAGAGAGAGAGAGAAAACGAATATGGTGATGGTATGGAGGTGGAGGTGGAAGTGGAGGTGGTGGGGAGAAAGTCCTGCAACACGCACAGTGCTGCCTTGCCTCTGCCTGCCTCCAGTCCCACAAAACAAAACAAATGATCTGATGATGAACAGCAATGCCATGCCAACCGAAAAACCAACTCCTTGAAACCCGCAACATCAGCCCTCCAAGAATGGCAAAAGGCAGCCATTTTTATTGTTTGTTGGACTTGGTCTCTCACCGTTTATGATCCCACGTTTCCCCTCGTCCCTCCCAACGCTCTTTCTCAGTTCTCACTCTCCAACAACTAATCTCCATCTCTCCCTCTCTGAATTACCGCGTGCTTCCCATTTTTGAGCAACACCTTTTTTTCCTGAAAAAAGAAAAAAGATAAGTTTTCAGTGATCACCACCACTTCTTTACCCCTTCCTCTCAGGTCTCCCTCTATAGCACCAGGCAGCTTGTGCTTGTTTGGGAACTCAATTTTCTGCCTTGAAGCTGTGGTTATTATGGGAGGCCAAACCCAATCAGGCAGCTGGGCTGCCTACTGATCAACAACCTCTTTTCTTTTTTTCTTTTTCTTTTTTTTTTTGATATATTTCTTGGATTACATATAAACAAGAAATTAAGCATACTAAGATATACGGAAATGCAACAGCATTCTAGAGGTATGTTTCCATGTACATTTTACACAAAACCAATATCAATAGTCAGCCAACAAGGCAATTATTAGAGGCATTACGCTGGGAACAAAGGCAAAAACAAAAAAACACAATTGCCATTTACAAGTTAGATAGCAAAGGTTAATTGAACAGAATGGCATCTCTATCTTCTCAACCATCAAAGATGGGGATGCGCAGCCCAGGAGGTTCAAGCAACTCCCAGGGAGGGAGCCGTAATTCGACTGGACAAACTGTAAAGTTTGCAAGAAGAACTTCAAGTGGAAGGTACGTTAGTCTTTCAAGAGAAGACCTCGATATATCAGGAGAGTTATCAGGTGACTACATGAACTACACGGTGCACATACCACCAACACCAGACAATCAACCTATGGATTCATCCGTGGCAGTGAAGGCCGAAGAACAGTACGTCGCAAATTCTCTCTTTACTGGAGGATTCAATAGCGTTACGCGTGCGCATCTCATAGATAACGTGATAGAATCGGAGGTGACACATCCTCAGATGGCTGGAGCCAAAGGGTCTTCATGTTCAATGCCTGCATGTGATGGCCAGGTCATGAAGGATGAGAGAGGGAATGATGTGATCCCTTGTGAATGCAGGTTCATGATAAGTATTAAATCAGAGCCACATTGATTCTTTATACACATAAAAATTGAAAAATGCTTAATTAGTTGGTTCCCAACGTGGTGCTTGTGACTGGTCAGGTTCAAAATTTGCAGAGATTGTTTCGTGGAAGCCCAAAAAGAAACCGGGTTGTGTCCAGGTTGCAAGGAGCCATACAGAATGGGAGATTATGATGATGAAGTACCAAATTTTTCTAATGGGACATTGCCATTGCCAGCACCAAATAATAAAGACAATCGCAACAACATGACAATGATGAAGAGGAACCAAACGGGGGAGTTCGATCACAACAGGTGGTTATTTGAAACTAGAGGGACTTATGGTTATGGCAATGCCTTCTGGCCCCAAGACGATATTTATGGAGATGATGGAGACGAAGGACTCCAGGGTGGAATGCTAGAAAACATGGATAAGCCATGGAAGCCGCTCAGCCGCAGAATGCCAATCCCAGCAGCCATCATCAGCCCTTACAGGTACCATGTTTATCTATAAATGCTTGCATGCTTAACTTTGATCACCTGTGTAAAATCTACAATTGTAACGCTTGGACATGAAATGATTTCACAACTTTGCAAAGAATGGCGATGTTGGAATTTAGAAGCGAAGGGAAGACCATAATTGTACATTCAAATAACACATTTTTTGAAAATTTAAGTATAAATAATAAAAGAATAATAAAGTAACCGTCTTATGCATGCAGATTGTTTGTTCTAGTCCGACTGGTGGTCATGGGGTTCTTCTTGCATTGGAGAATATTGAATCCAAATGAGGATGCAAGATGGCTATGGGGAATGTCAGTGGTTTGTGAGTTATGGTTTGCCTTCTCCTGGTTATTGGATCAGGCGCCAAAGCTTTGCCCTGTGAACCGTTCCACCGACCTTGAGGTCCTCCGAGGTAAGTTTGAAATGCCATCACCATCGAATCCTACTGGCCGCTCTGATCTGCCTGGTGTGGACCTCTTTGTATCGACGGCCGATCCTGAAAAAGAGCCTCCCCTTGTGACTGCAAACACAATCCTTTCAATCTTAGCAGTTGATTACTCGGTAGAGAAGGTATCCTGCTACATATCCGATGATGGTGGTGCACTCCTCACTTTTGAGGCAATGGCTGAAGCTGCAAGCTTTGCTGATTTATGGGTTCCATTCTGCCGAAAACACAATATTGAGCCAAGGAATCCTGAACCATACTTTAGCCTGAAAGTTGATCCAACCAAGAACAAGAGCAGGTCTGACTTTGTCAAGGACAGAAGGCGAATGAAGAGGGAGTATGATGAGTTCAAGGTGAGGATCAATGGGCTTCCAGACTCAATCAGAAGGAGATCGGATGCTTTTCATGCAAGGGAGGAAATGAAGATGATGAAACAAATGAGAGAGAGCACCGGCGAAGCTATGGAGCCAAAAAAGGTGCAAAAGGCCACGTGGATGGCTGACGGCACCCATTGGCCTGGAACTTGGGCCACTCCTGCAGCTGAACATTCCAAAGGCGATCATGCTGGAATTCTTCAGGTAGTTCACCTGTAACTTGTATGTCTACATTGTAAAAGTACAAGAACAATGCTAATGATGCATCAATGTGTATGGCGTGCGTAGGTGATGCTGAAGCCCCCTAGCCCCGACCCATTGATGGGAGGTATGGATGACAAGATCATAGACTTCACAGACGTGGACATACGGCTGCCCATGTTCGTGTATGTATCACGTGAAAAGAGGCCAGGCTATGACCATAACAAAAAAGCTGGGGCCATGAATGCCCTGGTTAGAGCATCTGCAATTCTATCCAATGGTCCATTCATTCTCAACCTGGACTGCGATCACTACATCTACAATTGCAAAGCTATACGTGAAGGAATGTGCTTCATGATGGACAGAGGTGGTGAGGATATCTGCTACATTCAGTTCCCTCAGAGGTTTGAAGGCATTGATCCTAATGATAGATATGCTAATCGCAATACTGTGTTTTTTGATGGCAATATGCGTGCCCTTGATGGCGTGCAGGTAATTGAATTCCAATCCATCTCAATGCAAAAACTTTTATTAATAATTCTATAGAAATGAAACCCAATGTTACACTGCATGTGCACAGGGCCCGGTTTATGTGGGAACCGGTTGTATGTTCAGAAGGTTTGCACTGTATGGGTTTGACCCTCCAAATCCTGGCAAGTTTCTCCAGAAGGACGAAACTGCTACCGCTGAGACGCGTCCTTTAGCGGCCACAGATTTCGACCCTGAACTTGATTTGAACCTACTGCCAAAGCGTTTTGGAAATTCTACAATGTTGGCTGAGTACATACCTATTGCAGAATACCAAGGCCGACCACTTGTCGATCATCCAGCTGTCAGGTATGGACGTCCTCCAGGTGCTCTCCAAGTCCCGCGTGAACCACTTGATGCCACCACTGTAGCAGAAGCTGTCTCTGTCATTTCTTGCTGGTACAGTATAACCTTGACTTCATTTGGAACTGTCTGCTGGTTCAAGTTGTTTTGTTCATTCGACAAGAGATCTGAGTTTTTCAAAAAGATAATGACATAAATCATCCTTGAAAACTCTAAAAACTAAATTTCATAACACATTATTATTATTATGTTTTTTTTTTCTTTTCTGTTATGTACAGGTATGAGGACAAGACAGAATGGGGGGACCGGGTGGGTTGGATTTATGGCTCAGTGACAGAAGATGTTGTGACAGGATATCGTATGCACAACCGTGGTTGGCGCTCAGTATACTGCGTTACTAAGCGTGATGCATTTCGTGGATCAGTACCCATCAACCTCACCGATCGCCTCCACCAAGTGCTCCGCTGGGCCACAGGTTCAGTGGAGATATTCTTCTCCAGAAACAATGCGTTCCTCGCCTCAAAGCGTCTCAAATTACTGCAGCGCCTAGCTTATCTTAACGTTGGCATCTACCCTTTCACCTCCGTCTTCCTAATTGTCTATTCCTTCCTGCCTGCTCTTTCTCTTTTCTCTGGATTCTTCATTGTGCAGACTCTGAGCGTTGCATTTCTAATCTACCTCCTAGTCATGACTGTAAGTCTTATCATGCTTGCGATACTGGAGGTAAAATGGTCTGATATTGGATTGGAAGAGTGGTGGAGGAATGAACAGTTTTGGCTTATTTCTGGAACTAGTGCACATTTTGCCGCTGTCGTGCAAGGCCTTCTCAAGGTAATTGTAGGGATTGAAATCTCTTTCACTTTGACTTCCAAATCTGCGGGAGAGGACAATGATGATATTTATGCTGACTTGTACCTCGTCAAGTGGAGTTCCTTGATGATTCCACCCATTGTAATCGCCATGACGAACATAATCGCCATGGCATTTGCATTTATAAGGACCATCTACAGCTCAGTTCCGCAATGGAGTAAGTTCATGGGTGGAGCTTTCTTTAGCTTCTGGGTGTTGGCTCATCTGTATCCCTTCGCAAAAGGTTTAATGGGCAGAAGAGGAAAGACTCCAACCATTGTTTTTGTTTGGTCTGGTCTCATTGCAATCACAATTTCTTTGCTCTGGATTGCCATTAGCCCACCACGGGTTAATTCAACTGCTGCAGGTGGGACAGGATTTGAGTTCCCATGAGCACAAGCACGAGCAAGTGAAACCAAAGGTGCCGAAAGTTCAAAAGTAGAAATGCTCTTAACAGAAACGATGTCCTATCATCCTGTTGGATCGTGGAATTTTTTGGGATTCACAGGATGTCTAAGAAACCAAGCTAGCTCTACTCTAAAGGACGCATTAGGATAAAAGAAAGCATTGGAATTTCTCTCACAACTTACTAGGATTCTATTGTGGATGTTGTAAATTAGGAAGGTCAACCGCACATAACGTTCTTCAGGTATTGAGATGGACAACCAAACAGTGTAGGAACCAGCTGACTGACTTTTTTTATTTTTATTTTTTATTTTTGTTCTTTTCAAGTAGTTAAGAGGGCAGGAATCATTGTTTGTTGAGGTAAATACTGAATCACTTGTGTATAGAAAGATGCAGAGTTATTGAAAAGAAAGCAAGCAAAAGCATAGTCATGGAACATAACATATTGTTTTTCCTTATCCAAGTCCAATTCCTTGTCAGTATCTGAGCAATGAAGTCTAGTTAATTACCAACGTCAATTATATATTTATTTTGAGAAGAGAAAAGACAAAAAAAAAGAAAAAAGGAAAAAAGAAAACATGGTATCATTAAAGGTTAGTTAGCATTCATTAGTTGGGGAATAATATACTATATGCCATTTGAAAATGGAACAAAATTGGGCGTTGTTCATTCTTTCCGAGGCCCAATCAAATAAGGGCCAGACCTAAACGCTAATAAATAAAAGTAATTATTGGTAGAAAGACGATGGAAAAATAGGGAAGAAAAAACAAGTAACTATATATATATGTTATGTGATATTTTTAATTTTTGTTTTTGGTTTTTGTTTTGTGATTTTTTTTATAATTTTTTAAGAGAAGCGGCCAGCCTTTCATGTATATATATAGGTGTGTTTGTGTGTGTGAGGGGGGAAGGAACGGAGTGTTTTCAATTATGATCCTTTCAAACATGACTCGGATGGCGAGATGGACGAGGATGATTCTAATAAGAGAACGAGGCAGAGGAGTATAAATTATTTAAAAAAGTTCTCCTATTTAAATTTATGAAGAGATAATTAAATAATAAAAATAATAATTTAAATAAATTATACAAAAAAATACATAATTTTTATGTCAAAAATCCTTTCAAATTAAAGGGAGAAAAATCATGGGATATTCTAAATTAGAAATTAACTAGAGTATAATCAAGTAATTACAATATAAATATATAATCTCAATTATATTAAACAAATTGAACAAAATTTAATTTAAACTAAATAAGAGACTAATGAGTTAAGTAAAATAGATTAATCACGCATTGTCAACTAGAACTCAATAAATATACCTTAAGGTAATAATCCAATCATTTAAAATGAACTCCCAAATGTTTCTTATGAGTTGTTCAAATTTCAACTTAATTGGATTATGGATCAATATTCATCTACATAATTTACTAACTCTGTCATAAATGAGAAACTAGAAAGTTATCAAAATTAAAAAGTCTTGACTCTAATGAAAACTTACCTTTGCAATTCATAAAAACTTAATCTAACCATCTACAAGGAAGATATATGTGCGCTTCAACTACTGACCATCAGCTTGATCGAACCACAAACAATTCTTCAATTACACAGTTGATCAAAACTGCATGCAAAAAATCGCTTAGAATATATACTTATGAAAACTGAAGAGAAGCATGATTTTTAGTACTCGAAACACAATTTTCACCATTTAGAATTAAGAACCAAATTTCTTCTATCAACTATCCAAGTTTTAGTTTGATTGGACACCAATATTCTTTCCAAATGTAAGAGGAAAGAACACTTCCCTTTTCTTCGCTCTTTTTCGGTAGCCTCCTTTTCTCTCTCTTTTGACAACCTTTTTTTTTTTCTTAACTGGTTGATTAGGTTTTCCAGCTAAAAGAGGTATTTATACTCATTTTAATTATTTTGGGTTGTGACCCCTAAAAATACTAAAATAAAGTAAAAGACTTTGAGCTATGAACCTAACAATTCTCCCTCTCCCAACTATATAGAGATATTGGTCATCCCGACCAATGCATAACATAATCCAAATTTCTATCTTGGTAATGTTTTTGTTATCATATCAATAATATTATCATCTGTATAAATCTTTTTAACTGCCAACTATTTAAAATTAAGAATATCCTATATCCAATGATACTACACATTAATATGTTTTAACTTGGTATAAAAGTTGGATTCTTACCAAGATGAATGATACTTTGGCTATCACAATATAACACATAATTTGATTATTCAAAACCAAATTCCTTCATAAACTTTTTCAACCAAAGCAACTTTTTCAACTCTTCAGTTATTGTAATAAATTCTACCTCTGTAATGGATAATGCAACACACTTCTGCAATTAAAATTGCCAACTCATTACTCCCCCGATAAGAGTAATCACATATCTTAAAGTAGACTTTCTAGAGTCAATATTAATTGTCATATATGAATTTGAAAATCTAGTAAAAATAGACTTATCACTCCTAAAATAAAGTCTCAAATCAATGGAGCCTCGCAAATACTTCATTATTCACTTCACTACATTCTAATGTTCTTTATTAGGATTTGAAAGGAATTGACTAACTGTGCCAATTGCATGAGCTATATCAGGTGTCATGCATACCATTGCATACATCAAATTGCCCACAACTGATGCAAAAGGAACTCTTTGCATCTCTTCCTTCTCTTTTTTTGTGGAAAAACATTGGTTAATGAATAATTTAAAGTGTGTAACAAGAGGAGTGCTTACCATTATAGCCTTATCCATGTTAAACCTTTGAAGTACCTTTTCAATATATTGTTTCAAAGACAAATACAACCTTTTCTTTTTCCTATCCCAAGTGATTGACACATCGCAGATCTTCTTTGCTCCACATAAGTCCTTTATGGCAAAGGACTTGCTTAACTCTTATTTCAACTTGTCAATTCTAGAAACATTACGACCAACAATAAGCATATCATCAACATAAAGCAGTAAAATGATGAAATCATCATTAATGAATCTCTGAATCATTAGTGAATCTCTGAACAAAAGTATAATGATCAGAAGTAGTCTTTTTATAGCCTTACTCCCCTATAATAAACTTAAACTTCTTATACTATTATCTCGAAGCTTATTTTAAGTTATACAAACTTCTCTTCAACCTGCATACATAATCCTCATTTTTCTCATCTCAAAACTCTGTGGTTATTCCATATAAATTTCTTCTTCCAAGTCACTATGGAGAAAAGCTATTTTTACATATATATGCTCTACCTTTAAGTCTTGGCTAGTAACCAAACTCAACATAACTTGAATGGAAGACATTTTCATCACCGGTGAAAAGATCTCTTCAAAGTTGATACCTTGTTTTTGACTAAATACCTTGATAACCAATTTGGCTTTATAACGTAGATGTGAAGTATTTTCTTCTTACTTTATTTTGTAAATCCACCAATTCTTCAAAACTCTCTTACCTTTAGGTAACTTTACTAATTCATAAGTAGAGTTATCATATAAAGATTTCATCTTATTTGTCATGACATCTATCAAGTGCTGCCCGTGCTCACTTTTAACTACTTTTTTATAGCACTCAGGTTCTTCCTTATTAGTTAACATCACAAATTCATCAAAAAAGTACCGGGTAGAAAATATTGGAATTCTATTGGACCTTTGTGGTTGAAATGAAGGTGGAGGCGTGTGTGAATGATCTTCTATGAGAGCATCAATATCACTTGCACCCTACATATTATGATATTGTTAAACATTCTCATTATGTTCTTAAACATCGTCATAAATATCAACAAGATCACTTAGAGGTGTTTAAGAAAGTAGAATAATATTAACAGGATTATCATTAGCTTGAGGAGTTCACTTATCAATGTTTTGATCCTTAACAAACATAACATCTATACTCCTTACAAGTTTTTTTTTTCAACCAGATTATATAAACAATATCTAAAGTCATCTTCATCATAACCAAGAAAGATACATTACCAAGTCTTTACATCCAACTTCCCTTTTTCCTCTTTTGGGACATGAACAAAAGTCTTACAACCAAAAACTCATAAATGGTCATAAGAGATTTCCTTACCAAACCAAACTCTATTTGGAACATTACCTTGTAGCAAAATATTATGAGACATATTATTTACATATGTCACTGTATTCAAGACTTTACCCCAGAAGGATTTTGACAATTTTGTATCTAAAAAAAAGACATTTGACCCTCTCAATCAGCATTCTATTCATCCTTTTTGTTAAACCATTCAACTGTGATGTCTTGGGAGGTGTCTTTTGGTGTTTGATCCTATACTTTCTACAATACTCGTCAAATGGACCATTGTACTTACCACCATGATTAGTGCAAAAACATTTCAGCTTCTTATTGGTCTATCTCTCAACAAAAGTATAGAATTGTTTAAATACATCAAAGACTTCATCTTTAGTCTTCAAAGTATAAACTCAAAGTTTCCTTAAGCGATTATCAATAAAAGTTACAAAATAAAGAGTACCATTAAGTGAGTGTACCTTTAAAGGACCACACATATTAAAATGCACCAATTTAAGCAACTTTAATTTCCTTGAAAGCAAGTGACTCTTAAAAGTAACTTTATTCTATTTCCTGGCAAAATAATGAGGACATTTCTTTAAAACTACACTATTTATATTTGAAAGTTGGTTCTTTTTTGTTAAACAATTCATTCCCTTTTCACTCATGTGACTAAGCCACTTATGTCATAAGTTAATGGAATTAACATTCTCTATTTTCCTATCTCGTACCACAACTAAGGAGCCTTTGGTAAACTTCTACTAGTCATCATCGAAGGTATCACAAAAACCTTTATCATCTAACTTTCCCATCAAAATTAAATTCAAACGAATATCAAAGACATGTTTAACATCCCTTAACATCAACTGTGTTCTATTATTGGTCTTTAAGCAAATATTACCAATGTCAATGATTTCTATTAAGTTTTTATTACCCATCTTCAAAACTCTAAAATTATCAGGAGTATATGTTGTGAAGAATTTCATTCTTGAAGTAACATGAAGAGAAGCACCATTATCTATGACTCAATTAGTCTCATAAGATATTAGATTAATCACATTCTCATCAGAAATAATAATGAGGTCACTAATATTAGAAGTGAATGCAGTTGCAACGCGATCATTACTCATATTTTTCTTCTCATGCTTATCATTGTCATATTTATTTTCTCTCTTCCACTTATAACACTTTTTTTAAGTATGACTCATTTTCCCACAATAATGACATTAGACATTCTTATACTTAGATCTTGATTTACTTCGACTCTTACTTCTACCATTTTTATCATTTCTTTTTTCTTAACTTCTTTTATTTTCAATAATTAAAACCTCTAATTTAGATGATGATGAACCCCAAGATTTTCTTCTCATCTTCTTATTCAACATACCACCATTTATAAGTTTCAATGATAAAACACCATTAGAGGCATTAGTAAGTGAGATTCAAAAAGTCTCTTATGAATCAAGTAAGGTAGCAAGTAACCAAAGTCCAAGAACTTCGCCATCAAACTTAATGTCCATGTCTAATAGCTAATCAATGAGATCCTGAAACTCATTCAAGTGGTCAGTAATTAAACTCCTTTCGTTATATCTTAGATGCATTATTTTCTTTAATAAGAACAACTTTTTATTACCATACTTTAAAGTATACAAAGTCTCAAGTTTGCTCCACAAAGTATGTGCATATGTCTCATTGCAAATGTGATTATAAACATTATCATCAACAAATTACCATATAAAACCACAAACTTGTTCATGCTCAAATTCTCATTATTCATCAATCTTAAACTTTGATTTTGTAGTAGCAAATACTAGCAAATTCAATTTTTTTACAAATAAGAGATCTTTCATTTTACTCCTCCATATATGATAATTTGTGTCATTCAAACAAACCAATTTATTCACATTTAACTTCATCATTCAAACAAGTCAAATACACTAACCTGACTCTAATACCACTCTGATAGGAAAAGGGGCAGCAGATTATGAATATCCCAGGAAACGTCTTTCACTTGCTTAAACCTATAAGGAGATAATTGAATGATAAAAATGACAATTCAAATAAATCATGCAAGATAATATGTCAATTTTTACATGGAAAATCTCTTTAAATCAAAAAGGAAAAAAACCATAGGATACTCTGAGCTAAAGGTCAACTTTATAATCATGTAAGTATAATAAAGGTACATAACCTTAATTATATCAAACAAATTGAATCAAATTTAATTTGGACTAAATGAGAGACTAATGAGTTAAGCAAAACAGGTCAACCACATACTGTCAACTACAATTCAACAAATATACCTCTAGGCAGTAATCTAACCGTTCAAAATGAATTCTCATATGTCCCCTACGAGCTGTCCAAATTTTAGCTCAGTCAAACCACAGATCAATATTCATCCACACGATTTACCAACTCTATCATAGATGAGAAAACAGAAAGTTTCCAAAATTAAGAGGCCTCGACTCTAATGAAAACCTAACCTTGCAATTCACAAAAACCCAATCCAACCATCTACAAAGAAGATATATGTGTCCTTCAACTACTAACCAAAAATTAGTTTGATCATACCACAAATAATCCTTTTGTCAATATTCATTTATACAATTTATCAACTCTGCCATATATAAGAGAATATAAAATTACCAGAATTAGAAGACTTCAGTTCTAATAAAAAGCTACCTTTGCAGTTCACAAAAACTCAATCCAACCATTAATAAAAAAGATATATATGTCTTTCAACTATTAATCAATAATTAGTTTGATCATACCATAAATAATTCTCTGATTACATGATTGATCAAAATTACATACAAAATATCTATAAAAATTGAAGAAAAGTAGAATTTATTATATTTGCAAAACAATCGTCACCATTTAGAATTAAAAATCAAATATCTTTTATCAATTATCCAAATTTTATCTTAATTAAATATCAATATTCTTTCCGAATATAAAAGAGAAAAGAATATTATCTTTTTCTTTATTCTCTTTTGGTAACTTTTTTTTCTCGACCAACTAATTAGATTTTTTAGCCAAAAGAATATATTCACTTTAATTATAAAAAAATGTGCACTATATATCTACGCAGAAAGGACCTACGAGACCAACAGATTGTTGTGGTACATTCTTCTTATTCAGTCTTTAATTCTTCGGGGTCTGTCTTTTCTCCTTTCTGTTAAAACGCTCCAATATATATTTCTGGTTTGTTTCGTCATACTACAATAACGAAAAAAATGGGCATCAGCAGGTTGGATTTGGGAGCCGCTGACAGAATCGTCCACACACAAGAATTATTAGAGCCGGAACTTCTTTCGAGCCAAAAAGCCAAAAAAAAATAGTAGCCACTAGCCACCAAGAAGAGTATCAGAGCTGGTTCATCCCCGGCCTCAACGTCGCCGTTTGAAGACACTCGGTTGGTTCCATCCCGGCCCCCTCTCCCTTGACAGAAAGTGTTCTTGGATTGCATCAGCCTTCTTGCACAGCACGCAGATCAAACGTTTGATGAACTTTTGAAATATATCGATCAAGGAAAGCCTCCTTCAGATGGCAGTTCTGTTCTTGGCAGCTCATAAGCAAATACTGGCTGCCACTCGCCAGGACAAAGACGGTGAGAGCATAACTGCAATGAAGGTGATCCTAAGCCGGAGTCAAAATGCTATTGACGAGGCCTTCCTAATACCCAACAAGCTAAAGAGTGGTTCGTCACTAAAGAAATTCAAGGTGAAGACGCAGCATCTGTTTTCTGCACGCATAACATTTCAATTGATAGAGAAGTTTGGTGATAACCTAGACAAATTTCGTCAAACTCTTTTTTCCGAGGTGAGGTTTGCTGTCCTGTTATGCATTTTATTTGCCCTCTGCAAAATGCGTCGTCCCTCTCCCTTTTCCTTGTGACAAGAAACTTCTCTTATTGCAATGGTAAGTGTTAGGTTAAATGGTCCCTTTGACTATAATACCTAAAAATATTAAAGGGCCCCTTTAACTAAAATGAACCTAGTGTGCATATGAGACAGCGGTCGCCCGTGAAAAAAAAAAAAACAAAAAGAAAAACAAAGAAAAGGAGAGTCGTCGCCGCCCGAGAAAGAAAAGAAAAGAAAAAGGCAGTTTCTTTGATCATACATTTGGACCAGATTTCTTTGTCCGATCAACTTCAAATTTGGCTAGTTGATAGAGGGCGTTCAATTCTTTTTTCTGAACGGTGGATATTGGATTTCGAGTACTGTAGGTTCTACTTCTCTTCAGTTTTCGTAGGTCTATTCTCTGGGCAATTTTCTGTGTGCAGTTTTTATCAACTGTATAATTGAACGACTTTTTGTGGTCCGATCTAACTGATTTTTGGTCAGTAGTTTGAAGACACATAGATCTTGATTGTGAACGGTTGGATCTGGTTTCTGTGAACTGCAAGGTCAGGTTTTCTATTCGAATCGAAGTCTCTCGATTCTGGTAACTCTCTGTTCTCTCATCTGTGACAGTTTTGATCTACCGTATAATTGAAAGATTGTTTGTAGTCCGATTGAGCTGATTTTTGGTCAGTAGTTTGAGGACACATAAATCTTGTTTGTGAACGGTTGGATTGGTTTTTTGTGAATTGAAAGGTCAGGTTTTCCATTTGAACCGAAACCTCTCAATTCTGATAACTGTCTGTTCTCTTATCTGTGGCAGAATTGGTAAACCGTGTTGATGATTATTGATCCATGATCCGATTGAGTTGAAATTTGGGCAGCTGGTAGGGAACATCTGGAGGTTCATCTTGAACGGTTGGATTACTACTTTGAGCTCTACTTGTTAAATTGTAGTTGACAGAACGTGATTAGTTTGTCTTACTTAACTCACAAGTCTCTTATTTAATCCAAATTGAATTGTGTTCAATTTGTTTGATGTAATTGAGGTTGTGTACCTCTATTGTACTCACTTAATTATAGTGGAGCTGACCTCTGATTCAGAGTGTCCGTGGTTTTTCTCCTCTTTTGATTTGAAGGAGTTTTTCACGTAAAATTGGTGTGTTCTCTTATGTGGTTTATCTGTATTGCCATTTTTTATTATTCAATCATCTCTTCACTGGTTCAAGCAAGTGGGAAAAGTTTTTTTTGGGGCTATTTATACTCCGCTGCACCTCCCCTTTCTCCCATCAGTAAGGCCGTCTGTGACGAGGAGGTCAAGCCTTCGAGCCGTCGAAGCCCTCTCATGGGATGGAGTTGCAGATGCCCGTATAACCGTTCGTTATTGATGTCAGAATTAGGTTACTCTAGTTTAACAGCATCACTAAGTAATAATATTTATTAATATATATAATTTTTTACTTATTTCACTTATTTATGATTATAAAAAAAGTAATTAGTTTATAACTTTTTTATATTTTTTATATATTTCAATAAATATTACTAAATAGCTTTTCTCTTACATTAAAATGGATGATTTCAACTATTATTGGTCGACTCCAATGTTGTCAAAGGCTCGCTTGAGTTGCTCCCAAGACGCTATGCACGAGGCATAATTCAACCCTAAGCTGAAATAATTTTTTCGTTTTTGTGAAAAACAACTCACACATCAATCTATTTATCTTACTAGGGAATTTCTTTGCGATGACTTAGTGACATTTTATTAATAATAAAAGGATAAGGAGCCAAAACACATTGCTTTTGGATTAATATTAATAGGCTCTTGTAAAAAAACTATAAGATAAACCTTGCTTGGCTGATCTCCTCTGTTTTTTGGTTTGATCTTGTAGGATGGGACTAGGAGGATTTCAATCCTTGCCTCGCCTTCTGGCAAACCAATTTCTTCATACAATTAATAATCAAATCTTTCACTAGCTATATAAACCTTGGGAATTGAAAAATGGATGCCTCAGCTTCTGGTGAACCACTGTGGTGGTCACACTTGTTTTTTTTCGGGTTGGGGGGGGGGACAATAGAAACGTTTGTGTTCATTGCTATACACTTTATGTGAAATCCAAAGGCACAACAGTCATTTTCTACATAATCATTAATATGAATCGATATCTGATAGCATCTATAGTATAGAGCAAGCATTCGGATTTTCATCACTAAACATCTGAGGAGCATAGACGTAATGGATGAAGTAAGGGGTAGTCTGCTCTTTAGTTTTCACTTCTACTACTTTCTCTGCCTTAAATTCTACCAGTTCAGCTGACTCCACCAATTTTATCTTCTCTCTATTTTCCTCCCCAGATTTTGACTTTTCTGATTTTTTCTCCTCCTTTTTCTCAGTCTTGGAGATTATAATCTCCGCATTTTTGTGTACCTTCTTCCTCATGTAAGCAAGCAATTCATCAGACTCAATGGTTCCTTGAATTGTTATAGTCTGTGCTTTCACATCACTTTTGACGCTGTAAACACCTGCATGCAAGTAAGTGAGGTCACGTTCATTAAGATTTTAATAATTACCAAAAGAAAAAATATGACTTGTTTCCCAAAGTATCAAAATAATCATTTCATGTTAGGGACAACAAGATCATTGAATCATTTATTATAAATCGAAGGATTGTAATTATTATTATTATTTTATTTTTTTATTTGAGTCAAGATTCATTGTTGTTTCTAATATCAGATAATAATCTAACATATTTACAACTTTGGACGATACATTGATGATCTTATTAACTAACATTGACACATAAAAACTAGTAAGTACGTAGATCATACATACCTCGGTGTTTCAGTAATTTCTTCCGCAGATCATTCTCACATTTGTCGCAGTGTAGGTGAACCTTTATCGTTGTTGTCCGTAAAATTTCCTTCGACAGTTGCATTTCATAGATAAATAAAACTACATTGCATATATGTTATAATAACTTCAATTCATATATCTGTGGTTAAAGTCATTACCTTCTTGTCTGTGTACACGTGAAATTGTAATTTAATACTCGACTGATTATAACACAACAGCCTAAGGATTATTACTGAATCTTTTTTTATTATTATTTGAACACTTTAATCATGTTATTGGGAGACTGGCGGACCCAAATTTTTAACGTTGTGTGAACCGCAATAGGCTATTAGAAATCTAGTTATAAAACACAAATCACCATCATCTCATGATAGATACGCTCTAGCTAGTCAACTCCTGCCGACTGGTTTTAGCCTTGAATATACTTATATGATACTAATTAAATGAGACTTGCAAGAATGAAGTAGCCATTTTCATCCATGATACATAATTGAAGAAGCTAGTTTGATGTGAGTTACACGATTAGCCACTTTTGTTTTTGGGCTTCATTCTATTTCTGTTTTGGCGTGACTTGGCATGGTTTACCAATAAAAAACAAAAAAAAAAAAAAAAGGAAGATCATGTCTTCGTTAATTGAGAACTAACACTTGTTTTTGGAGGTTCTAGCGTTCCATTGCTGACAATTTTTTGGTATCTTTAGTGGCACGTAATAAGAAATGAGGGTGAGTTTGAATGCTTACTTCTTTGGTTTCTTTGACTACTTTTTTCTCTGTTGTGGCACTTTCCTTGATCTTAACTTGTGGTGACACCAGCTCCACCTTTTTTCTGCTCAATCTCTCTATTTGTTTATGGATTTTTACCACCTGAATCACCCCCTTTACCTTGATTTCACCCTTCTCGATATTAACGTCCACGCTGTGAACTCCTGGACGATAGATTCACATAATCGAAAATACAGAACGTTAATTGGTATCCCTTGGCCTGGGCTGCTAATTGGGCCATGCGCATGCAAGGTCTATTTACCTAAAATGGAACAAGAACGCTGATCGGGTGCAATTAATGAGTAAATTAAATCTATGTATGACCCAAAAACTAAATGTGGAGCAAAAACATGAGATCATATATACAAAAGAAAATCGGGAGGGAGGGAATGTAATTAGTAATTAATGTGGTAACCTTGTGTTCTAAGAAGAGGCTTCTTGATGTCCCTTGCGCATTGCTGGCAGTGCAAATTCACTCTGTACACGGCGGTGATCACCTCTTCTTTAGCTTTCTTCTCTTCTTTCGCCGCCATCAGGCTGTAGCAACAGTGACTTGTGGCCGGACCAAGCCAGTGTTCATTATACAGTAATTCAATTGTTACTCGTAGGAATTGTCCATATCCGTAAGCTAGCGAAACATTACCTATATCTATAGAATATATACACGCGAAATCTTTGAACATAAGAAAGTGTGATGAAGCCTTAAATTTGTGGAGTTCTAACTTGGGTTCAGGGCAATGTGTTGGTGGCATCTGCTGAGAGTAGCTCACCAGCAATTTGACAATCCTAGGGACTGTTGAAGGGTTACCTAACAATCGTGCTGCTCTAAAAATAATTATAATGCTGACAGATATGTATATTTTTTATTTATTTTTTTTTTTTAAAAGGAAGTTTACTCAAAAGAACTCACTGATAAATATAGTAAGTCAAGATAAACAATAATTAAGTGATGATATGGTGGTTCACCCACTTATGCATTAACATGACCCTTCAAACAATAACTAGCGCCAGATTCTCTGTTCCACGTATATTCTCCTCATCTATGTTTAGGTGAGAATTTGGTCCCTTGCGCATTGCATTGGTTGGGGACAAAATTGAGGATTTTTGTTGCCTTCAAACACCAAATTTCACTCAGTAAGACTGAAAATTCCTTAATGTAAGTAAAGCTGTTTTGTTCCTTAAGGATTATTTTATGTTTGCATTTAACTACTCATTCCTGTAATACCATTTCAAGAAAAGAAAAACTTCTTCAGTTGCTAGTAAACTTGAATTTTTTCTTATATCATGCTATTTCACCTGCTAATATTATGTAAATTTTGCATTTTATACATATAGATTAGGCCATGTGCAAGTTATATGATAACCACAAATCTCAAATCAGAAAGAAATTCCCTACTAATGTGTCTGAAATATATGTTTGTGCAAAGAAATTCATAAGCTTAGATGACAATTACTTAGATCTATGTTTCTTTTGGAATTGCTTGCGCAGACTTTTATGCAGCAATTTGACATAGATAGTAACAAGGATCGGGTCTATTAAATTGCCCGAATAAACATGAAGTTTTTGGACATAAAATTGAAAATAAAATATTTTTCCTACACAGAGAACGGAATTTGGGCAGAAAGCATTGGAACCGTTCGGGGAGTCTGACTTTCAACAAGAAGATTAGGGTATACTTGGGTTCTGCTTTGCACTTCAAACCTCAAACAATATTATAAGACACCCTATGTAGACGCAGACAAGTTGGGGTTGTTTCTTGATTTATTACTAAGCTCAAATTATAGAAAGGGCTTCAATTGTAGCATGCCAAAACATTGTTCCAAAATGTATCCTCACAAAGAGGTTGCCGACTGAATTATCCCTTATTTCTCATCAATGCATGACAACTGGTTGTTAGAATTTTAAGTATTAATATATAAATTGTATGGTTAAAAGAATTTTATATTGAAAAAAAGAAGGAAGAATAAGTAACATTCAAGTGAAAAAAAGAAACTCATAAATTTAGTATTTTAAATTTTGAGTTAAAATGTGATATTAAATTTATAAATATGTTGTTTAACCATATTTTTTCCCTACTTTTGACTTGCCGCATTTCCCCAACATTAGAGCTGATAGTTCAACTCTCATAAGAAAAAAAAGAGACAAATTATATTCATTAAGAAAAAATTTACGGGAAGTGGTAAGGTATAGTTTCAACATACAAAGTGGTATCACCTCTTTATCCAAGTATGATTCTTAAAGTATTAGCAATTACATACTGTGAATCAAGTATAGTAAAATTAGCTTACAAGTGTGTTTGGTGGATTGAAAATAGAATTTTAGCACATCCAAAGAGAATAAACTCAATGTGAACATATATTTGCACTTGAAAGGAAGATTGTTAGGATTTTAAATGTGAATGTATAAATTGTATGGTTAAAAAAATTTATATTAAAAAAAAGTAAGTAGTATATAAGTAGAAATAATTAATAAATATAATATTTTAAAATTATAAATTAAAATATAATATCAAATTTACGAATATATTATTTAATCAAAATTTATTTACATTTATCCTTAATTGGACTCTTACTTTTTTCTAACAAGTAGTATTAGAGCTAATAGTTTATTTGCATGAAAAAAGAAGAGACAAATTACATTCATTTGGAATAAACCCTTATATAATGGTATGACGTAGTTTCAAAATAAAGAGTATTAATACATATGCATTCGAATATGACTCCAATATAAGACATAGTAAGGTTGGCTTATGAATAGATTTGGTGGAATGGTAATGAATTCTTAACATGTTCAAAGAAAGTAAGTTCAATATAAAAGAGATTTATACTTGAAGTGAAAAATATTAAAATTTTAAGTATGAATATGTAAATTATATAGTTAAAAAATTTTTACACTAAAAAAATAGATGAGAAAGTAAATAATATATAAATAAGGAAAATTCATAAATTTAATATTTTAAAATTTTCAATTAAAATATAAGATTAAACTTATAAATTTATTAGTTACTTAAATTTCACTATTTTTTTTCTAAGTTCTTGCATTTCTTTAGCATTGGCTCCCTTCCATTGCTTGAATGGTGGCTAGCAAGTTTGATTTCATGGCATAACTAGGATAAAAAATTAACAATGACTCTTTTACTAGCAGCCACAATTTTCCCCTTTCCCCGATGCGTGAACTGATGTCCTAGGAACAGCTTTATTAGCTTATGTGTGATTTTTGGGAGAATTGGAATAAACTTTTTGTTTCCTTCCTTAAACTCATTGTTCTCTATGTTAGGCCAACATCAATGACCAAGATTTAACACTTTGAGAGAGAGAGAGAGAGAGAGAGAGAGAGAGAGAGCATGGATCCATAAGATGCAACTGAAGAACTAATAAGAGGCCCCCAAGGGTCGCCCTGTGATGGTCAAGCAGGAACAAATAAAAAAATAAAAATAAAACAAGAAGAAGAAGAACAAAGGCAATATTTCGGAGAGGAAAGCATTTAGTGGCCACAAGACCAAGCATCCAAGGTTTTATCGTTATGACAACGCAATATATGAAAAATAATTTGCTGGTGATTTGCATTCTAATTCATATATAGCGTAGATTTCTTATGTGGATAAATGAAAATTGGACCTTACTAATGAAAACAAATAGTTTTTATTTTCTTTGCAAAATCGGGAGTGTCAATGTAACACATACCGCTGCTAGTTAGGAACATACCGTACGTAGGTAAGCAGTTTAACAAACCGTGACCTAGGAGGGATAAAAATTCCGTAAGTCTTTCATAACAAATTGTTACGTGGGGCAGCTCCAGAAGCAGGATAAGTGGGGCCTGCTGCGGCTGCGTCGGCGACGGTTGGATCTGAAAAGGCATCGTCGGTGGGATCCCCAGGTGCAGCAGTAGTATCGGTAGGGTTGTTGTTGTTGTAGTTGTTCATCTGATCACGATCACGAGATGCGCGTCTGGCAATCTCCCTGTCAGCCTTCTCGCCGGCCTTGGCAACATGCAGGTCCATTTCTGCTTCGGCCACTTTTGCCAACCGCACCTCATGAGCTACTTCCCTCCTCGCTTTCGCCGACTCTTTTTCTGCCTGCACAACATGATTATTAAAAGATTTCAGTCAAACTGCCATTCCGTTACACACATGAACATGAACACGAACACGAACACGAATGGTTATACACATATTTATCTCTATATACCTAAATTTTACCTTCTCTTCGGCCCTTGCCTCGGCCTTCACCTTGCGCATGGCATTCATGTCATGTAGCTTCTCCTTGGCAGCCTGCATTTTCTCTGCCTTCCCTCTTCGACAAATGTGAATTTCTTTTTCCTGTTTTGTTTGAAGCAAGAAAACATGTACAGCCAGCCAACTTTTGTTTATCAATGTTGATCCAATACAGAGCAATGACCCATTTTGCTCATATATATTTATAGAGCCTTATCCCCGAGAAAAATGTAGGCTTTTCCAGGAACAAATATATGGTCGTGAATTTGACAAATGTCTTGTGCATAACCTTCTACTGCGAGCCTGTGGTTCAGTAATCTCTAAGTGACGAGAGACTCGCGGCACGCACATTTGGTGCTCAATCACTCATTTAATCCAGACGAGAGAAAGAAAAAGAAAAAGAAAAACTAAAAACAGGCCTGGGGGTGGCATTGAGATTATCCCGTTCGGACAAATATCTCATATTTGGGCTGTGATGTGCGATTCTGAATTCTGAGGGCCATGGAGGGTGTCATCTAATTTGGATTAATATGCATGGGAATCAATCACTGATAAAAAATTAAAAATAAATATATATATATATAAATTATTGTTACTGATGAGTCGATATTAAAGTTTTCTTGGATACTTGGATTCACGCGATGAACTTCAATTAGCCAATTTTCATTCTAGTTTTTAGAGAGTACCTGGCAGGGTTATTTTTTATCTTCTGTGCATCAGACAAAAGTGCAGTATTATGTTTCTTTGAGTAAGGGCTGACAATAATTAAAAAAAAAAACCAAACAAACAAACTTAAGGGCAAAAAATCTCTGCATAAACTTTCTGATGGTTGGTCCAATTAGACTGGATCCATTTGCTCAGTGTCTGCCATCTGTGGCTCTGCATGTTGTTGTATTCTATTCTGGTAGGGAGGGCTGCACAAGGGAACTTTATTTATTTTCACTTTTTTTTTCTCTCAATTATCTTTTCTCTGGTCAAAGCTCTAAAAGCCTTCGATGAGAAACTTAGCTTTATCAGCAACTTTTTAAGAAGAAAAACAATTCGTGGTATGATAAATGCCCCACCAGCTCCTCGTGCGGCATAAGTCTTTGGCCCCCTGGAGGAGCCACTCAATGACTACTCCTGCATATCATTCCATATATTCAGACTTTTCTTTTGTTTTTCTTTGATAGGAATAGCCATTCACCTCCCTTAAACCTCCACTCCCAGCGTAGGTTAATAAATTAACTAAACAGAAGATCCCAAAGTAGTGGAGAACTAGGTACTAACAGAAATGATGCTGACAGCATGAAGAATATATAAATCCGCCACTTAATGATGACCACAAGGCCATCTGTTCTGTTATCATTGCTGCACCACATCAGAATGCTCAGGCTCTTAACATTGAATTATCATGTTTGTCACGCGTTTGCCTTATACCCAAGGTAAAGAAGTTGCATCAGAAGCGATGCATACATTATTTCTCGCTATTGCAAAACTCTAGCTGCCGTGATAAGAAGTGATTGAGAAGGGTCAAAGAAGCAGAGGAACATTTTGCTCCCCTCTTTGTGACTCTTTTTGATTTCAAACACAATAGAAACATATGGGTAGAACCCAGATGGACAATAATTAGCCGTATGAAAGCTTATTCTGTAAATTCCTGGGTTCACAACATCAACAATGCTCATTAATTGACCACCTTACCCATCTGCATCTGTAGCTGAAGACCCTTGAGGTACCCAACCGCCTGCATCAATCTCACCAAACAAGGGACGTGTTTGATTGCCCTTCCACGTCTCCAAAAGTCCCTCAACACCAGCTGCTGGACAGCCCTTGGAAACATCCAAGACATGGGTTGTAATCAATGAGTCGGAACTTGAGATGTCTTTCCGGATGAAGAATCAGGGGCAACAGTTAACTGTCCTCCGACAACAGCCATGCGACCTTCTAAGGTCTGCAGACAGACAAGATAGTGGTCAAATTAATATCAATGCGAACATGAGCGTACCGGTGACCAACTTTGTGGAGGACAAAACCTGTACAACTTTTCTACCTAGTGCAGAATGATTTAGAACTATCTGATAGTTGCCCCGGAGTATTGGGTGTTACAGGTCCCAAGACTGAAATATTGTGTCTGCTTGTAATGGTGACTATACTTTATTGCATGATGAAGTGAAATTCTCAGTTAAATTAAAGATTTGCAAAAATGCAGACCGCCGCCAAGAAAATGACTTGAATTACATCTCTTTCTTCATATGCGAGCCCCATTCACATAATATTTTTTTCTTTTTCTTTTTTATTGGAGCCAATGTAATATTTTTCCTTTATGAATAGCATTAAAACTTATTGTATTATATCATTTTATATCTAAAAGGACTTAAGCAATTATTGGCATAGTTCCAACTGGAATCCATGAATAAACAAGAAGCAAGGAAGTAATCAACTTTTTTATGGTTTAAAAAATATGAATTTTTGGGACTTTGTCCTCCTCCGTCTGACTGTACTTGATTCAATCCAACTAACCACAACCCAGTTGCACAAATTTGTCCCATCTAGAATCTTTTTTTTTTTTTTTACATCGTACTTGATCATGTCTAAATTAATTCCAAAATGATAATAGAACTATACAAGTGATGTGTTTGTAATTCAACAATGGCCGTCACAAACAAAGAAGTAAATGATTGACATGCCTGATGCCCCCACCACCACCAATGGATGACTCCATGAAGAAGATAATATATGTAAATTATTATTATTATTATCATTATATTATTATCGCAGCACATTAAAGTATCTTTCTCACCTAAAAACTAGGAAAGTGACGTAAGAGGAAGTGAGGCGTTTTTGCCCAGTTGAAAGCCTCATCTTATTTGGGTATTTTAATTTTTAATTTATTCCTTCTTTTTTTTTTTCGGTTACCATACAAGCTTACAGACAACAGCCTTAGCGTTGAGAGATTGACTCTCTCTCTCTCTCTCACGCACACAGTCAGTTATCTGTTATCCAACGAATCCAAATGGCTTCCCTGTCTCCAGCCAACGCCCAGCAGCAGCAGCAGCATAATGACCAGGTTCCATCTCTTTACTTCGTATCTTAACGTAGTCAATAATTTAGTCAATCTGCTTTTGTTGTTACAAGCTGATAAGGTTTTCAGGAAAGTTATTGTCTTTGTTACAAGTGTATAAGGTTTTCAATGTAAATCCTCTAAACCCCATCTTGAATCATGTTCATTATGAATGTTATTGATAGTGTCGTGACTCAGGTAAGTGATGACAATCAAATATGAACTTCTCTTGTAGGTTATATATTTAATTCTATAATACAGGCCTTTTTTTTTGTTGTTTTTTTTTTTGTTAAATTAGCAGCTTTTGGTGGAGGAGAACTTATCTACAAGAATCTTGATATTAAACAGGCCTAAGCAATTGAATGCCCTTACCTATCCTATGGTAACCATTCATGCATTTCATTATTTTACATGCTTGGGCCCCTTTAGTATGTCATATTATATTATGCAATAATCAATAATTTTCTGTATTTTTTTTTCTCTTTCTTTCTAGATTTCCAAACTGTTAGAGCTTTTCCTCGCCTATGAGGAGGATCCAAATGTGAATTTGATTATACTCAAGGTACTTTTCCACTATGTTGGATTTATCATTGAATCTCCAAATTCCATGCTCCTTGTGCTGATATACTCAGGAGATTGGTACCTATCTTGCTTGTGATTTAAAAATATAAGCAACATGTGAAGGGAGATAACTTTCATGTTCTTGAAATGCCAATTGCATTCAAGTTCGTAATTCATTGTTCTAACCTTTGGTTATTCATTCGCAGGGAAAAGGAAGAGCCTTCTGCTCAGGTGGTGATGTTGCTGCTCTGGTTCATGACCTTCGTGAAGGTTTAGCTAATAGTTTTCCTTTTGTTTTTTCCCTCAGCTATTCATTCTATCTAATCCATGGCAGTCAGATGATTAGTTACCTTTGTATGTATAAGGCAATGGGAGATTAGGTTTCAATTTCTTTCGGAAGGAATTCACTTTGAACTACTTGATATCATCATACTCTAAGCCCCAGGTAAGCAATTCTGTTTCCTAAGTCAGAGTTTCCCTATAGCTTCTTTGACTCACCCTCCAGTTATGTTGAAGGTTTCCATTCTTAATGGAATTGTCATGGGAGGTGGAGTTGGTGTTTCAATACATGGTAGATTCCTTGTTGCAACAGAGAATTCGGTAGTTGTCTATCCTTATTTTGGATTTGAAGTGACACCACATTTTGTTTAATCCTTGTCGAAGTGAAAACTTTCCTATTTTGAGGTTTCCTAACCTCAGTTTTCTGTTGTTTGATGTGCAATGAGCTAGCTTCATTTTTCTTGGCCTTCTTTGATAATAAAAGGAATGGAAGTATGGCGTCTGGAACTTATCTGACAATCTTCAATTGCATTACATCCTTCTGCAATACATTGTGTATGAAAAATATGAGCTCACTGAGGCACTTGCACAATAAAAAGGCTGCATTCTCTGTTGTTTCGGAAGTTTGTCAATGAGTGTTTAAATGGGTTTCTTTGCAGGTATTTGCAATGCCTGAAACAGCACTGGGCCTCTTCCCAGATGTAGGTGCCACATACTTCTTGTCAAGACTTCCTGGATTCTTTGGTGAGACACTTGTATTCTTATTTCTCCTCATATATTGCTGTATAAACACAATCCTTCTGCAGTATGTTGCCTTCTGCATGGGAGCTTGTTAATTAGACATGGCAACATTGAAGCCATGTTAAAATCATGGTTGTTTATATGCTTGTGGCTTCTATTGTGGCCGGAATAATTGGGAAGTTCTTTTGTGACCATCATATTTCTCCTTCAATTTAAGATGTTTTGTAAATACAACTTTCTTTTACTTGCCTAATTTACAAATCAATAACTTATTATTGTTTATCCAGATTCTTTGCTTAAATGTTGTTTTCCATTCTGGTTTACCAGTTTGTCTTCCTCACAAATGTTACCAGCATATTTTTACATTTCATGAATTTTGGAAACATGTGCTCTTCAAAGTTTTCATCTAGTCCACTTTACCAGCTTGTTATATTCTCACAATTTTTCTCCACATATTGCAGCTAACTCAAAACCTTGTAATACCTCAAAATTTAATATCAACTTTCTGGTGAAATATCAACACTATAAGCATTATTTTGCATCATTCTGATATTGCAAAAGAGATATAGTAACTCCTTTCGTGATTTAAGACTCCTTCACTGAATCAATATCTGCTGATTATACTCACTTCATTTTGTTTGAATTTCCTTGAAAGTTGAAACCGGTTGTTTTGCATGATAAGATTACTGCCCTACACTCTGTGGCAGGGGAATATCTTGGACTTACAGGTTCAAGGTTGGACGGTGCAGAAATGCTTGCATGTGGCCTTGCAACTCACTTTGTCCTATCAGTGGTACTTGTCCTTCCTCTACAGCCATTGAATTCTAAAGATACCGAAGCCCAAAATATGCGGACAGCAAAGTTGAACTAACGTGAATAACTAATACTAGTAACATGTGTCTTTTTTTTTTTTAAGCTTTGTAGAAATTCATATGGCTTTTAAGATTTCCCCTAGATCCTTATGCCACAGATAATCATGCTTACTGACTTAGTGTTGATCCAGTTTAATCACATCAAGTTACTCGAGCAATTTGAGCCACTGAAGAAAGCATCAAATGGTGCTGTGTCCATATTATTTTCTTTGATGCTGAATACCAGCAAATCATATAATTATTAATTATGCAAAGTTAGTCGTCTATGAGAGCATGACAAAGTTGAAAGATTTTGCGTCTACTTATAGTGACACAAGCTTGTGGAAAAAATATATATATATATATAGCTGAGGTTATTTTCGAAGTTGACATGATTGGTTGGAATCAATCAAATTGTAGACTTAGTCTTCAAGTTACTTTGTGTTTGGCACAATTTGCAAATTTCGTACACGAATGGAACTATTATGTGCAGCTCTTGAAGTTTGCTTGAAGTAGGATGTGGCTCTATTAGCTCTGGAAAAAGTCATGTCTTAGTTCTTTGAATTATTTTGTGACCTGACATTGAGGTCAGAATGTGGAAAGTAGGTGCTTTGCTCCTAGCTCTGTGTTAGGCTGCAGCTCTCTTCCTTACATGGTTAAATTCTATCAATTTCATCATTTTCAACTCACCACTTATGTCTGATGGTTATTCCTTCTTCCTGAATTTAGAGATTGTCAGCTTTAGAAGAGGCATTATGCAAAGTGGGTTTCAGTGATCCAGCTGCTATTTCAGCAATTATAGATCAGTATGCTCAGCAACCAAATTTGAAAGAGCAAAGTATTTACCATAGGTTAGTCTTTAATTTCAGATCAAGAATTCCTAGTAAAGGGTTGATCGTGACGTAGAGTATGAGATTATGTAAACTAGATGGTAGTTCTGGATCCTTTTTCACCCCTTTTTGTTAGGAAGCATTTCATTCAATTTATTGCATGCATGGAATAAAAAACAATCTAACCAGGACCTCTTGTTTTGAAGAATTGCTGCTTTACTTAAATTCTCATGCGGAATTGCTAATAGGGAATTGCATGTGTATGCTACTTTCTCATATTCTGTCTTATCTGGCTGCAGATTGGATGTCATCAATAGATGCTTCTCCCACAGTACAGTAGAAGATATTTTATCCGCCCTTGTAAGTCAGTGGCGTGGTCTAATCATGTTAAAAGAGACTTCTCATGATAATTATAATGACTATCTCTGGCAGCTCTGTGCAAGTGTACTTTTTGATTTTTGTGACTTGTCAAGAGTCAGAAAAATAGTAGTTAGTGTTGAAGTTTAACTACCATCTGACTATTGTGTAGGAGGCAGAGGCAATGGATAGGGCAGATGACTGGATCTCTTCCACAATTCAGTCACTCAAGAAGGCTTCTCCAACAAGTCTTAAGATTTCTCTTAGAGCGGTAAGGGTGCAATATTCTTGGCCAGTAGTTTTCATCTGTTTGATAATCAGTACGAAAGCTGGTGCTTGATTATAGCGAACTCTGAATTTCTTTTGGAATGCACGAGCAACTGTTTTTAAATCCATGAACGACATAAATGCATCTCGTTAAATCTTTCCCAGATCTGCTTGAACACATCAGACTTGAAGGTTTAATGTTGTGACTTAAGTTTTCTTTTGATGACTATCAAGTCTAATCATGTAAAAGTGTCAAACTTATCTTAACATGTAATGCTTTAGCGCAAATAAGAACACGGACATGAAAGCTTAATGTTGTGACTGAAGTTTTCTTTCGATGACTGTCAAGTCTGGTCATGTAAAAGTGTCGAGCCTATTTTAACATGTAATGCTTTAGAACACATAAGAAGACACTTCATTTATTTTTGCAAATGCTGGTTGGTTTTTAATTTCCTGAGCAAGATATCATGGGATAGTGAACTTATGAGGGTTGCAGTGTTTGCTAATTTTGGCTCTGTATGGGCAAAAATTCAATCTGGGATCATTTGAGAATAACAGTAAAAAAAAGAAGCTTGATTCTGAGTGTAAAGAAGCATATGGTTACAATCGACATTCCTACAGGCATATTTAGAAAATAATAATAATAATTTGGATCTCTTTTCAAACAGGGAAGTGAAGTTAGGAATTCCTTCAACTAGGCTATGCAATTAGCTTCTCCAATCCCTACCATTGACCATTAGGCAAGCTCCTGTGAGCTTTAGCTTATGAAGACAACACGAGTTGGAGTCTGAAAATTTTCATTTCGGGCTGCCAATTCTGGTTTCTGTTTTTTATTTTTTTATTTTTCGGTCATTTCGATGGAATAATAGAATATTCCACTCGACTGGTTGATTGGGTTTGATCTTTCTGCTTCTCTATTCTACATGTTTTCCGTGCATGCATGTGCACAATCCACCAAAGCAAAAATGCTGGAGATGTAAGAAATAGAAGGAGAAGGCCACTCTCTAGTGCTAAATTTTTCCACGGTATTCCACCCTTTAGCGTGAAATTAAGCCAACATTGTATAATTGAAAATGCTAATAAATGGTTTAGTTGTTCAATATTGACGGTAAGGTTGTTGAACCAGTTAATAGCATCAGATTACTCCCCCTTTTCCGTTTATAATGGTATGGAATTTGAGAATATGTGATTGAATAACCTATTTGAAGTTTCTGGATTCTAACAACTTTATTTTGTTCTTGTAATTCCAGATTAGAGAAGGACGGCTCCAAGGTATTGATCAATGCCTCGTTCGCGAGTATAGAATGGTTTGCCATGTGATGCAAGGAAAACTTAGCAAGGATTTCGTGGAGGTTGGAACCGAATTCAATTTGTTTTGCTGTTAGTATTATCTTGCCCTTTTTTTCTTTCTTTTTTCTTTTTTTTTAACCCTTGTGAACAACTTTTATGCCTTTCAATTTGAAGCAGGGCTGCAGAGCTATATTGCTGGACAAGGATAGGAATCCGAAGGTATGGGCATTTTCTGGAGAGCTATATTTTGTTGCAAAGGATCACTAGGCCTCTCATCTTCATTCTAGCAGCTCAGATCATGTGCTCGTATAATCCAAGGAGCCATGACCTTTTTTTTTTTTTTTTGGCTTTTCTTGTTTTTATTGGTGTATTTTCTTCTTTCTGCTTCTTCACTCAGTGGCAACCTTCTAAATTGGAGCTTGTCAGTAACATTATGGTTGATCATTACTTCCAAAAAGTGGATGACGAAGAATGGGAAGATCTGGAGCTCCCCGCTCGGCTCAACTTGCCCGGATATGCAATTGCAAAAATTTAAGCATCACTCCCTATCAAGCAGCTAAACTCAAAGCTATTAACGGGACAATGTTTAGTAGTTCAAGAACTGGGCCAATTATGCGTTGGCCAAGTTTCGCATGCATCTTGAGCATACCAGGGTTCCTGGCAAATAAACTTGAAGTACCCTAAAGATTTGTGTTGTCAATGATGTGCAGAATATGTTTGTTATCCTTGTGGAGGATAAAACAGTCTAATCCTGTAATACTTGTAATGCCGCAGGCACGGATCAACTCTGTTGATAAGTGCAGGCCGTAACATGGACAATTCCTGAGAATAAATGCGATCTGTTTATGGGACTCACCCCGTGTGAGGTCCAATGGAGAATCTGATCCGCCAAGATTCTTTTGTTTTGGCTCCATATGGAATTTTGTTGAGGATAGCACATGGTAAATGAGATTTGAGGAGATCAAAGATCATGATCATTCAATGTCATTGTAGGAAAATCAAAGAATGTTATTAGTCAATGTTGTTGAAGTAGGACAATTTAACATATAGTGATGGAGGTCTCTCAATAATGCACCAGATCAATCTGGAGACATGAATTGATTCTTTGTTTCCATCTTTCTGTCTCATCCGGTCTACCAAAACAGCCATAATTCTGGTGTGTGACAAATGTCCAACTCCCTTGGTTGTTTTAGAACCAGAAGGCCCTTTATAATGCAACTGCTCCCGTCCCTTTGGTAAATGACGAATTAATCAATAAGCCATTCAGAAAGATTCTCAGGTGAACCTGAAACATCAACCTGTTTATGGAGCCAACAGATAAAAAAGGAATACATGCCAAGATGAAATCTCATGGGTTTCAAAACAAATTTATGATAAATTCGTGTGTTGGGTTCATGATCCTGTAGTGAACCAGGCTCATCTAAACGTCTTCCAAATTATTTATTAGGAACCACTTATTATTTCCAGATAAAAGATTGTTTTTGACTAGTGATGAAAAGATTTGCGTCGTTCTAGTTGCCAAGGTAGACTATGAAAGCTGCAGCAATAGTTTATGAGATGAAAGTGGATCGAGTACGGAAGATCCTGATGACATTTGGGTTTATCTAACATCTTCCTTTGTAGATACCTGCACTGTCAACAAACACACATCCTCAGCCTGCATATGGCGTCATCATTTATCTTGCAAGAACCCCATATCGTGAATTGTATAATGTAAAATGAGTTAGCATCCAACAACTAAAGATTCAAAGGTATGCGACTGCAAACTTAATGTGAGCACACATGAACTGTATAATAAGAAGCAATGGTGAAGTAGTTATTGCGGTGGTTTAAATAAGATAACATAAAATTCCTTGACCTATATCGATCGCAAATCACAATCAAATTGCGACAAATGAAGGTTGATTCTCTTATTGTCAGCCCTTAGTGGCTCTATCAAATTACTACTGATTAAGCACGTATTTGGCTAGACTAGTACTATTCATGCTAATCAAAACGAAAATGGTGTAACGAATGAAGAACAATCCTATCAAAAAGATGGGGACCAAAAAAGGTACAAGAAAGCAAATCCAACTGCTGAAGTCATCATCTTGTAGCATAGCGTCAACACAGCATCTGTTGATTGGGAAGTAGTTAACCAAATGGAAATTTGATTGGGAAGTGGTTGATCAATAGATGCTAATTTTTTATATAATTTTGCGGAGGCGTTATTCTCATCAAGAATATGTAGGAATTTGAGTGAGCAGCAATTGGTCCAGTTGATAGTAATAGGTCCAATATTCTGTTACACGCAATTATTCATTAAACTAAGGCTTCTGATTGCACGCCCAGTGTGCCTGTGCGATGCGGCGAAGAACGCGATTCATTCGATCAAGTATTAGTCCAGCGTAGAGGCTTGATCAAAGGGCTCACATGCTTCTTCGCACATACGTACACAAAAATCTTCTATTCAACACAAAACCTAAGCTTATAAGCCAACGACATAGCCTAGGTGGGTAAGGTCATTAGCATCCTTGTAGGAGGAGTCCTCGCACATTACCCGACTAAGTGTAACTGTAGGGACATAGAAAGACTAGTGATCAGTGGAAAGCGTAAAAATGATGCAAAGTTAGATCGGGTTTAATCTATGATTAACCTCTTGATCCCACTCGGCAGCGTCCAATCCTTCTCGTCATGACCATTATGCAAAAGCAATTTCCTTGTGTTTTACACAATTATTAATCGAATATTACATTCAAAAAACCATTCCTTGTGTATATCACGTAAAGCCAATCCAAATTCATTTTAGTATCCCTTTCCTTCTCCAACTCAGAAAACTCAAATGGCAAGAACAGTTTGAAATTTGTGGAAGTACGTTACGTACTCGAAATCCCATGAACCAGATGTAATGTAGAGGTAACCATATCTTGTTCAATAGCCAAACACAACGACTAATGACTAGGTTATCTAAGACCAATAAAGCTGGACAACTTAACCTTTGCAAAGAGTGATTCCTAAGTGTTCTATGAATAAAAAAAAAAAGATCCTTGATTAAGTCCGTGGCATGAAACAAATAGTCAATGGACATTTGTAATTCAATTAATTGGAGTCATCTACTAGACCCAAATAATCCCTCAACTCACAAGGAAAACAAGGATAGCGCTTCCACGATTTCCCGTGAGACTTGAAGATGCTAATCGCCTTATCCTTGGTGGATGATCTTCCATTAATATGCATCAAAGCCAAAAGTTTCTTCACTGAACCATAAACCAGCAATTCCTCTAATACCTTCTCTGTTGGGTGAAAATTGCAAATCAACCACAATATCTTGACACCCAATTTAGTGGCAGTGTTGGAAACATTCAACAATTTCTTGGACACTGCAGCAATGCCTATGCCATGCTCCACAAAGGCCAGCCTTCCCTCTGCACATTCACACAACAATTTGATCAGCAACAACATCTTCTCGGATTTTGATCTGTTTGAATCCGGCAACAGCTCCAAGAGCACGCATATCGCGCCTGCCTCGATCGCCCTAAGCCTACTTTTCTTAGAATATGTCAACATCTCAATCAGAAATTCCAAAGCTGATGAACTTGCTTTGGTGCAAATCTCATCTGATACAAGCTCCAGCATTGACTTGAGCAAGTCTACGCTTTGGTCTCGAATCACGAAACTCCAATCATAATCTGTTTCATCGGCCATGTTTCGAAAGATGGATATTGCGTGAAGCCTGGCATCAACACTTCCTCTTTGAAGCAGGATTGCTATTGACTTCATGGATTCAGGTTTTGACAATAGTTGGAAAGCTTTCTCTTCATGGGACAGCAAAGGCAGCTGACACAAGACAGCCAAAGCCTCCTCAGAAGCCTTGAATGTAACATATTCGGATTCTGAGCTTTCTGTCGCATTAACAAGGATCTTAACAAGCACATCAACTCCACCTGATCTAATCAAATCTTCTTTGACAATATTAATATCACCATCCTCACTTGCGCCCGCAGTGCCTGTTTCTTCTATAATGGACCTGAGCTTCCTTAGACGACTTACTTTAAAGGGGGACGACTCGATCGCATTAATCAGCAACTTAATCTCACCGTGCTTGATAGATGTTGGCGCGTGGGAGGCCGTGCGAGATGTGTTTCTCATGTTGTTAAGCCAACAAAGAATGAGGCGCTTGAGGGTGGAGTTAGGAGTGATGTCAAAGCTGTCTAAGCATTGCATTGTGGCAGGGCAGGTCTTCTTCTTGTAAGCGAAGAACCATTTCTCAATGTTCTTGCGCTCGTAGGTGACACCCGTAGAGATGGTGACGGGGTCTTTCATCAACTCCATGGAAATTGGGCATCTGAAATCTGCGGGGCATATGTTTATAGGATCTTCTTCTTCCTCCATCTTCATTGCTGAATGATGATCACCCTTATAAAGCTTCCTCTTTATATCCATAAATGTGTGTGTGTGTGCCTTGAAGATATAGGGAGGAAGAAGCCAGAGAACCGAGGTAGGGACGATTGGATGCTGAAATTAATGTACTTATATATGCACATTACGCAAACCCTTCAAAGAAAATGAATGAAGACGTGAAGTGCACTAGAATGGAAAGATTTAGGATTGAAAAAAAAAAAAGTGGAAGTCTAAGGAAGAAAATATGAGATTAAGACTAAAAAAATGTGAAAGTCTAAAGAAGAAATATGTAGTCAAATTCAAATGTATACATGTTTTTGCAAGCTGTAATTTATTTATATTACTATTTATATTATTGCAAATGGAGATATATATGACACTAGTATCATTTGCTGCAATTTTCCATTGCACCCATTTCTTTAATTGTTTATTTTCCACATTTATCTGCCAGCCAGCTATATTTGAACGTCAAACATAATTCATTTAATTAGTATTTGACTCGCCTGATATAAAGATTTATCATATTTATTAAAAAGTACATTTTTATTAGTATTTTAGGTAAATGGAAAAATTAAAAAGTGAGTAAAATTACAAATATTTTTTATATAAAAATAAAAAAAATAAATTTAAGAATATTTTTTTGAATAAAAGAGAAAGAGGAAAATAAAAAAAAACTTAAATTATAAATTTTTTTCTTTTTAAGAAAAAAAAACTTAAAATTTGAAAATATTTAAAAAAAACAAAAAGATTGATTTTTTTTTCTTTTTTAAACGTTATTTTTTGTTATATATAAATTTTTTAATTATGCATACTTACATCATATAAATTTTAAGTATATATAAACATTATTAATATAAATTATAATACATATTAAATTATAATTAAATAAATTAAATATATGTTAAAATTTTAATTTTATTCAAATATAAAGAAAAATTATGTATCAAATATTAAATAAATATTAAATACTAAAAAGTTTAAAAGTCTATTGAAAAAACGTTATCATATACGAAGAATATTTTTTAAAAATAGTAAATTTAGAAGATTTTTTTTTTTTTAGAAAAACATAAATTTAAGAGTAATTTTATTTGGGAGTAATTTTTTCCCTTATTTTTTATTTTTTAAAACATTAAGAAATTAAATTTTAAATATTTTAGAGAATTCTTTTGTTATATATTTCTATTTATTTATTTATGAATTAAGAAAAAAAGTACCATATCAACAAAATTAATATTGTGGTTAACAAAATTATTTGATTGAAAAAATTAATATATGAAATTAAAAAATATAATTAAGAAAAAAATGAAAGAATAATAATGTAAACTAAAAATATTTGATTTCATACTATTAAAGAAAACTAAATATATATGTTGGAATTCTAATTTTATTTAAATAATAAAGACTATAAAAAATTATATTAAATTAATATCAAATACTAAAAGTCATAACAGTCTATTAAAATATTTTAAAATTAAATAAATATCATTATATAAGTAAAATTAGTTAAATATTTTTTTAAATTTAATAATATATACTTACACTAACTTTAAACTCATGTATTATGTAGATTTTAAATATTTAATAAGAAATATAAAAATGAACAAATTAGATTATATTTTGAATAACAATCAATTAAATTTATTTTTTTAATTTAAATTAATAAAAAAATAATTAAATAAAATTAAAATAGATTTCGTTATTAATTATAACTAGTATTTTAATTAATTTAAGAGTTTTCAAATTTAGATTTATATTCAAAAAATTAAATGAATTTAAAATTAAAAAATTAAATTGAGAGAATAATAATAATAATAATAATAATAATAGTAATATAAGTCAAATATATTAATTTTATAATATAAAAAATAAATATATATTAAAATACTAAAAAATTACAAATTAATTACTAAATTAAAGTTAAATATTATAAATAATAAAAATCTGCTAAAAATAAATTTTACTATTAAATAAATGTTGTTACATATATAATTTTTTAAAAAAAAAATTATTTATAATTATTAATTTTTTTCTCAATGTCAACAACAGGAAAATATAGATATAGATTTTAGGAGCGTCTACATGCAGGGGAAGATAGAAAATGGTGAAGAAAACAAAAATTCATTTACATTTCGTAGATCAATAAATATACCAGCTTTAAAATCATTAATATGGGCAGAGTAGGAAAATTCAGAACTTATGAAGGGCAACATATTTATGTCTAAGAAGAACAAAGCTATAAATCAAATTAACAGTTGCCCACCGCATGTGGGCTGGGGCTGACTTTGTGAAAGAGTAGGGCAGGAATGTCAACGGAAGATGAGATTGTATTTCTTAATGTTATTCAAAAACCTCAACTTCTTCAAATATTAAACAACGGCGGGGACTGCGAGGCTTCGCATGTTCCTCCTCCTTTCCTTTGTTGAGAAGAGAAGAGGGACAAAAAAAAAAAAAACAACAAAGAAAAGATCAATTAAGCCTTGCCGACTCTCTTCATCTGCACCTCGTTGTGTACTTGATTTATTTTTTCTTTTCTTTTTGGGTATTATAATCAAGTAATAGCGTGTGCAAACTCTAATGCACTGTACTAAGTTCGACTCCCTTCCCTAATTTAGATAGAGTCTGCTCTCAATATACGCCAATACCATATTAAAATTTAGCAAAATATTAAATGTAGGAAATATTACCTTTACTTTGTTCACAAATAAGTTGGTTTAGGAACTAATTCTTAGGTTATTTGTTTAAATAATAAAGATTACTTATGTATCACCCAAAATATTACATTGATGGCACACGTTGATGGTTGAAAAGTAGACAATAATGTTCAAGAAAATTAATGGCAACATCTAACTTGCGACTTTCATAAATAATAAGTAGAGGCAATGTGCTTTTGACCCAAGAAAACAAAAGTAAAAGCAATGTTCTATAAATTGTTGATGCAATAGCACCCCGTCCAAGACTAAAACAAACACACAGTTGTTAGTAGATGAGGCGAATACACTCCATCTTCAGTCATTAGCTTTGATCCTAACCCTCCACAATGACTATTGGACCACACTAGGGAGGCCTGATATCTGTTGGCCTAAGAAGCAGAAGCATTAATAAAGTAGGATATAAAAATGGTTAGTCAAATATGTTGGGAATGGTTCAACAAATTAAAATAGGTGTGATGGTTCACTGGTGCTGCGCCAATGGCTGGTCAAAACTCTATTGATATGGACACATCTTTTGGGCCGTTAAAATTATTTTATGACAAAGCAAGAACATGTCCGTGTTGAGCTACATTGAGGTCGGAAATGGGAGGAAATCAAGGCATGTCATCTTGACTGTATACACATCTTGACAACCATGCATGACTAGTCTTTCCTCTTATAGGTTGTACTTGATGTAAGGTTGACGTTGATGAAAAAGGGGGAAGAAGCTAATCAGATTTCGTTCTAGCAAGGCTTTTTTTTTTTTTTGGGAACATTTCTGGCAAAGCATTTCACCAATAAAATGCCAAACTTGATCATTTATTTTTCTAGGTCTAGGTGTGATCATGTCAGAAGTGTGGGCATATGAGGAACAGTCACCCTAATTGAATACTTCTACTCCGTGGAGCTGGTTTCTTCCCAGCCGAACTTGTTCAATTGGGCAAGTGGGCTTTCCGATTGGCTGCCTTGTTAATAATCATAAACAATCTACGCTACCTAACAGAGCTTGTTTAGCCAAATGTCTTGAAGTACAGGTACAAATGATTCAAAGATTCAGCAGTGAGTACTCGTTTGTAATATATGAAAATCTATGTTCTGGTCAACTCTACCGGGAAATTCTCAATGGTCTATTGTATGCTTTAATTAAGGCTGCAGGCTTTCTACAAGTTAAGCATCCTGATCAATAAGCTAGACCCACCGGTCTACAGGCTTTCATATCCTAGGAAAGCCTACCTTACACGAATTATCCAAACAAAAATAACCTATCACACCCTTGAAGAAGAGACTGGAAAATGGCAAGATGTGACAAATCCATCTACTCAACCTTTGAGTTTCTATGTCCTGATCAATAACAGAGTTTAAAGTAAACAAGTTTTAAATATAAATAATTTAACCTCAGATCTTTGAGGCGTTGCCCAAGGTATTCACACATGTTGTCCCCTAATTGGTCAAGACACACCAACTCAGCAGCTGAGTTGGTTGTGCTGCCCATGCTACAGTTAGGGAAGGGAACTATGCATTTGTCTTGTGGAAGTCTATTTACAATTCCCCACTCCTCTGTGTGTGCACACGCGTATGCGCAAGGGAGTGAATATTTGGTCTTTTACACAAACTCAAAACAATAGACCAATTATGTTAAGAGAAAGGATAAGAGAAGATAAGCAGTCTTCAGACTTGCTAGCCACACACGCCAAGAAGAAACCAAAAAATAAAAATTAATGAGAAAAATATATATATGGATCAACCAATTAAACTTACACTAGCATTTGTCTGTCCTGTACACACCCTGAAAATTCGTTTTGCAAAGCTGAGGGGTCTAAAGTATAATGTCCAAGCCTTCCAGTACGATAAAGATTGAGCAACTTAGCACAAACTTTGTTCTTGGCATCATTGTCTGCACATAACCTGAAAGCTTCTTTTAAGGATGTGAACTGCATTTCAATAAGTTTCTCCAAATCCTTTTCATTTTGCAGGTTACCATCAAAAGATGAAATTGCCAAAGAGAGGGCTCGTCGAACATCATGCACTATAAAATCCTACAAGGAAATACTGTGTTATTACCAAAAATGAGAGGAAATTAAAAAAAATATCATGTCAGACTTTGTGGTACACGAGACTTTTACTTTCTTTTTCCTCTTTGGGAGGAGGGCAAGTATTACACAAAAAATATTGAACAGACCATTTCATGTGTCTCCTTTCTTTCTTTTCCCTTCGCCATCCCCCCCATCATGTGTATAGTTAGTTATACAAATAATCTGCGAAGGCTTCTCTTCATCCAACTCTTTTCTTCTCTAACCTTACTTCTTTTTTTTTTTTCTTCCACTTCGTTGAGTATTCTCTATAGATCATGCAAATGAACTCTTGGCATTATCCAAGATCTTGTGGTTCCCCATGGAATGGGATTTTGAATGGAAAGAAAATTAGATCCTTCTTCAAATTTCATTCTTGTTACCAAATTTCATGTGCATCAATAGATTCTTTTGACTAGCTTGTAAGTGTTGAATTCCCATCCCAACCACTATTTGCACAAATATTTAAGTCGTTAATGATCAAGAAAGCAAGTTCCTAAGCAACCACCCCATGATTGGGAGTCTGAGCTTTTAAACTGGAGGTCTCACGATTAAACAAAAGGATGGGATACAAGAAGATTTATGGGATAGAGGAGAACTGCCACCAATTGCACGTAACTTATGGCTAATGGTGATCTGATGAGACTTTCAAAGAGAAAAAAAGTTCAAGAAGGCAGACCAAATCCCTTTACCACTTTGATAGACAGAGAGTACTCTTTGTTCAAGTAAGCAATTCCTTGAAGAGCTAAACTTTGAAATTCCAACATATTTTCCCCTAGTGAAGGCAAAAGAAATGAATTTCACAAATGTACACACTAAACAATTAGCTCATTACAGATGATTGAGAACACAATATGCTCAATTTTGTGGCACCCCAAAAAGAAGTTCTATCTTTATGCTTGGTTATTTATGAAGAGACACATACTTAGAGTCCACCATAATAATCTATCAACCATTTCTTGCCATATGCTCCCCCATTGTGATGGAAAATTGTTTGTCACAATTCTCACTTGGATCTATTTTCTTCTAAAAAGAATGATTAGAGCTTAATATGTATGCTAGTAAGGAGAGCGTGCTTTTTTCACACTTTCAGCCCAATTGGCTTGCACGTGAGGAAGGAGTGAGTTTAATATGTGATACATCCTTGGACATTACTCAACAACTTAGCCTTTTGGGTTGAATAATTTCTTGAAATGAATGATTGAACTAAAAAGTGTGTTGGTGCTTGTACCTGTGTATGATCTGTGACATTTTGTCTTTTCTGTTTTGTGGTGTACTCAGAACCACCTGAATGCTCTGTTTTCTGGTCCGTGAAAGATTGACTGTTTCCATATCTATACAACTTCACCCACTTCTTGTACTCATCACTTGAGCTGAGAATGGCTAGACAATATTGTGCAAGTTTTTCCTCCTCAACCAAACAGTCATTCATTGCTCCTGCTTTTCAGAAAAAGGAGAAAACATTAGGGACAAATCCTAAAATTGAAAAATATTACCTATACCAGAAGAGACAGAATCTAAATGGGCTAGTCAAGCAGCACCCTAAGCAATTCAAACTTCAGAGCCTAACCCATTGAATTAGACCAGCTTTGAATTATTTCATCAATATAAAAGCAGGTATAAAAGAGTCAGGAATGATTGCACCTGTTAAAACTAACTTGGAGCAAACCAAAACATCAAGAATCTTGGGAGGCAAAACACCAGGGGTATCCAGCACATATATATTGGGATGGCTAGCAATCTGCAAATTAGAAGCAAACTGCAAGTATAGCATGAAGGTATGCCACAAATGAAGAGAAAACATCCCACTGTAGGGGGTAAGGGAACCTGCTTCAGGGGCCAAAGGGTCCTATTGGTCATAGGTATTCATTATTGCTCTCAAAGACCCTTTTTTTTTTTTCTGAAAATTCAAACAAAAAATGATTCAAATATTTATCTTTTTATATTCCCATCATAATTATGTCAACTTGATTTAAAAAAACTAAAAAAAAAATTTCAAGCTCCAGAAAAAGAAAGGGGATTCAAAAGACTACTATTACCTATTCCTAAAACCAGGTCACTTTAAAAAGCTTGTCCTTAGTGAGTGGCCAGCAAAATGAGCTATATGATTTATTCAGCAGTTCTATGTTTCTAAGGGCGATACCAATTCTCAGTTCTAGGAAGATTGTAAAAAGTGTGCAGAAAAGCATATATTATAGGGATTTAAGTGTATGATTATGTTCATTTGTTTCAAACCCACTTGAGTCTAAGCTTTCACACACAGACACATTCTCTCTCCTTTTGGCTATTTGCTCCAAGCAGTATCAAAATGAGTGGAAATGCTAATTACCTTCAAGCTGCTGATGTCTTTTGTCTCTCCCGGTTGAGGGCTTACTATTGCATGCTTCAACTTTCCCTTCTCTAAGGAAACAGAAATTCCTTTTAGATTCACAAATTTGGAAGTGGAAGGGTGAAGGGAGGAAGATCTCAAATAAGGTTGAATTACCAGCTGCACTGATTCTCCCAATCTGGTGCAGAGAGTTAGCCAGGGCCGACTTACCAACATTTGGTATCCCAACTAGCATCATTGTTGTGGCAGAACTAGATTGATCAATTTTTTTCAATTTTCTGACTTGGGCTTGTAAAAAGTTAAGGAACTATAAAAAACAAATAAATAAATAAAAATAAAATTCATCATCATAAAATCCCAAAGAAAGTTGAGATAACATTACCAAAAGATTCCTTTTAAGAGCTTGAAAATATTTAGGAACCAGCGATAATGCCGCCTACTTTAGATCGCATGATTGAAATAGCAATTGAAAGTCGCACCAGAAGTTCAGTCTAGAACATCGTGATAAGCTAATAAATAGTATTAGTTCACTTCAAATCAAAAAAAAAAAAAAAGAAAAAAAGAAAAAAGATATTCGATTGATTCAAGGCATCACCCTCCTTTCTAGAACACAGAAAGGGGGGTGCCTTGGCTCGGGAAAGAGAGAGCAGCTGAGTGGTCAGAAGTGCCAGACTGCAAATCTATAGAAGTTTTTCCATGAAGATTCGAATGGTGGCCCCACACATTTTCCTCATGGTCAAAGGCATTTGTTCACTTGGACTAAAAAAAAAAAAACAAAAAAACATTTGTATTTCTCTGCGCAGCTAATTGGAAGAGGCATTTAGTGTCTGTCCTCTGTGCAGCCAATTGAACTGGAAACTATACATAGGCATTGGTGCACCAAGAGTAAATGCGCCTCCCTACGCGACAAAGTATACAAGCTACAAGGGAAAATCCTTCAATTCCACCAAAAAGAAAGATTGGGGAGCGGGGGGGAGTATCATCGATATGTTGCACAGAATGAAATAACCAAAAGTGTCAAATCATAGCAGTGGAGAGAGGAAGTCAAGAATATACCTGTTTTACATTGACCTTATTATGGGAATTAACGCCAAAGGCAATGGAGTTCTGTCGCTCAAAATGTCTGATCCACTCCTAACAAAATCGAAAACACATAAGCTCCCTGGCCATGGTATAAGAAAATAACAATTAAATTAAAACAAAAAAGAAGAGAAAAGAAAAGAAACGAAACAAACTTTTACACGCGGGGTGATGAACGAGTGCAGCGCAGTTAATGAAGGAGTAAGGACGTACCTTGAGCTGGGAAGGATTAGCAAGGTCCATCTTGTTAAGGACAATGATCCTCCGGCGGGCAGAACCCGGTTCCAGCAGCCGAAACTCGGACGACAAAGGAATCTGCCAATTGAATTCATCGGAAATGTTTGGGTTCCGTTCAGACATATTATCAAGCGGTTGGCAGTCCAAAAAACGTGGTGGTGGACAAGACAGAGTACCAAAGAAGAAGAAGAAGAAGAAGAAGAAGAAGAAGAAGAAGAGGAAGAAGCAAAACACAACTCTGGCATCTCTGACTTCGAGAACGAAATCAACCAAAGGGACGCGCTGGGCAATGGCTCGAGAGGCAGCCGCCATGTGAGGTCCGTACCAAGACCATCCCCCTCCTCCTCCTCGACTACTACTTGCAGCTGCTGCTTTCTTCACCGCATTTCCTATTTCCCTTGCTATGCTTTCCATTTCCCCCACCTTCGCCAGCCTCTCTCCCCCTAGTGGCCATCCATTACTTATAGAATAGAATCATCGTATGAATCGAGCAAACCAACCGCGAGGCGGGAACTTCAAATTATATTTAACCTCACGCCCGCACATTTTTTAAAGGAATATACCCAACACCTCCCCCCCCACCCCTCCCCAACCCAAAATCTAAATTGGGTTAATTAAATTTTCATTGTTTTATATTTTTACTTAAATTTTATATTCTTTAACTTTATTTTAAAGCGATTTTTTAAATTACAAATAGTAAAATTATTAATAATATTTGTTTTATTAACATATAATTTTTAATTATTTTGATTACTCTTTTTATATTAAAAAAAGAAGAATATATTAATTTTAAATGAATTTAAAAAAAATATAAAATTTAAATAAAAATATGAAAATTTTAAAATTTAATTATAAAAATGAAAAACTAATAATTTATATAAATCTCTCTATTTGAAGTGGAAAGTGGCAGGCAATATGGCATGGTGATAATAAACTCAGTCTTAAAGATTCTCGGTCATCAAAAACTGATAAAAAATAATTAAACTAGCAAATAAATTGAACATAGAACATGAGGAATGGTATTAGTTTTACTTCTCCCGTTCTCGTTCCATGTGTTTTCTATTGATTTTGGGGCAGAAAATTTTTCTTTTGATTAAAAAAAAAAAAATTGAGGAAGTAAAGATGATGCTTATAATTTCATAAATAAAATAAAATAAAAAATTTGATCTACCAATAGACAAAGTACGCGAGAGATTTGACATGACTGTGGTAGACTTTTTTTTTCTGCTGGTATATTGCAACCACTTCATGAATAACGGAGACAGGATGTTTTGGCATTTATTTTAAGTTCAAAGTTTTTTTTTTTTTTTTTTGTGTTTCTTTTTCGTTTTGGGATTTTACTACAGACATGAAAACGCTCGTACACAACAATCAGAAGTGCAGTTGAACACACAACAAGGCACCAATTGTATGCGTTAATTCTTATTTCGTGGGCTTAGGTCAGAGTAGAAGTTCTTGGCTCGTGGATAATTGGGTTAAGCTTAGAACCTGCCACCCTTTACATATCATACAACAATTGCGGTTACGAAAATGGTGGATTTTTATTTTTATTTTTTTGTCTTCTATCAATTATTCTATTCTTTCCACGTAGGAAAATAAAGAAAATACTGATCGTTTCTCACACACGTGACAATGTTTGGTGCATGTTGGCATTTCTTGATGATTAGCGTGGATGACTTCAGAAAAAGAGAAAAAAAAAATTGCATCTCTTGACTCAAGTCTCTCGTCTGCCCGGATCAATACAACTCGTGGGGTTAAAGACGTAGAACAAGGAAAAAGAGCCTTAAAGATAACCTACCAATGTTATTAGCTGAACATACGACGATGATTAATTAAACGAAGCGTAGACTGGTTTTATTTAAACTGTGTCTCTCTCTGTGCCTGTTCCCCGCTCCTCCCCCCCCCCAACAACCTTACACAGCAGGTGAAGATGAAATTTTCTTGATTCTTGCCAAGCAGTTGTCTTTTGGTCTTGAATGAGGCAAGTACATCAGAGCGCATCCGGGATTGCATCGTTCGAGTCTGCAACATCAAGCACACGCACACGAAAAAAGACCCTCCATTAAAAAATAAGCTATCAACAAGAAAAGAACATTCTTTTGGAAAATTTCATGCAGTTTATTCATGTATGACAATCTGTAGGTCACTAGGATCTGCAGAGAAGCAAGAGAGGTGAACAGCATTCTATCGGCCGTGTGAGTTCATGCTGTCATCAGTAAAATGCACAAAGTTTCATTTTCTTTTCTCTCAAATTTCTGTCCCATTCCTTATCATTTATTTCTGTGGACTAGAGTTTGGTCTATGAACATGTCAAAGGAAGTTAAACAAATGGATGATAGAAGGTTTGGACGTACTGGTAGTTTAGGAGGAAATGATGCAGAAAGGTTGAGATTTCAAGCTTGGCGAGATCGTTTCCAGGACACAATCTGCTTCCAGCTCCAAAGGGAAGGAAGGATCCTGCTTTGGGTGTAAAATTCTGCATCCAATTTCCAGCAAAGGAAAGTGTTAGATTGCAGCACATACTAAAGAAATCATGCAGAACATGCATAGATCATCTTCATAATGCATGCATGTAAATGCCCTGTGTGCCAATTAATTTGTAGCCATTGGTAAGATCAAAAGTTAATTCTCTTACATCCCATCTGGAAGGATTGAATTCCCTTGGATTTGGATAGATCTCAGGATCCAAGTGAACATTCCTGAACCATACCAGAACTCTCCAACCCTTAGGAATGATATAACCTGAAGGCACAAACCATTTTTAGAGTCAGCACATAGAATGTCTTGGATGCTCCAACTTGACCTTCTCTTCTGTTTATTTCTTTTTCTTTGAGATCATGCCAAACTATACCCCTATAACATGTCTATGTAAGATTGTCCAGCAGTTAGGAGATATAATATGCCCAAGACATATAGACAGTGACAGATCAGAGTCATATGAGAACAAAATCCAAGTTATGAACTGACCTCCTACATTGACATCTGCTTTTGCTTCTCGGAAGACCACAAGGGAGAATGTTACCAAACGAAGTGTTTCATCAATCACCTGCAAGAGTTCACCATGTCAACAGATTGATAACTTTGCTGTAAATGCTGCCGGAGGGGGACAAGGGGAATGTAAATGAGAGTTGATGATCAAGTTACCTTGGAAAGATAGTCCATTTCTCGAAATTCCTTCAGTGTCATTCCCTTCTGTGTTGGTGGCCTCCTTTTTATGATCTGCTCTTGCTCTTCCTATAACAAGGTAATCAAAATTAAAAACTTGAACCCCGAGTCAAAATAAACTGAGACAGCAGAGCTAGAGTTCATTCCACGATCAAAGGGAAGTCCTATGAATGAAGAGAAGAAACACCGACTTTTATCTGTTGTGTGGTCTGAAATGTTGCTTTATCACCTAGAATTACAGCTTGCCCCTATTTCATAATGCAAAATAAAGTGCAAAAGAAGAAGTCAAAAGAGTTTCTTTGATTGAGATTGCACGGTGCTGTCCGTATGCAAGTATACCACTGATAAATGCAACTGTGATTATAATGTATTTGTGCACACTCTTGTGCATTTTGTGCACCGATGTTCTGTGGGTCATGGATTTAACAGAATGTAAATTCAAAAAACAAAACAGCGGACAAAACACCAGTCACGCGTTGTCTGATGTTGAATACTACAGTATGATCTATTAAGGCTGACAGGTATTGTGCTGAACTGAAAGACTATAGGACTAGATGCCATGGTTTGAGTGAGTCTCATACCTTAGCTTTCTTGAAAAATTCAGGATGTTCCTGAAGGAAAATGGTAGTCCACATGGTGATATGGCCGGAAGATTCATGGCCTGCATTCAAGTACATGAGCAGCACATCGATGATTTCCTCGTCAGTTAATTTTCTGCCATTTTCATCTTCCACATCCATCAGAGCATCCATCATGTCTTTCTTCTTACTCAAAACACCACCCTTTCTCTGATTTCTTCGAGCGGTCACCACAGACTGCAATACAGCCACAAGTTTTTTGCGGGCCTGAAATGAAGAAAGAAAAAATCCAGTTTATGAAAAATGAGAACATGATAATGCAATTAACCACAACTTAAATCTTCGCATATTTAATTTTTAGCGTTTCTAGCACAAAACTAGAGCAATGCATGCATAGTTGGAATTGAAGTCTACAATTTTGTGAGGCTAGAAAGTAAATGAAGAGGACCTTGAGTGCTTTATGGTATGCGAATCCAGGAAGATTTATTGCCATGGCTCTAACTCCATAATTGAGTTTTGTATACTCCCTCTCCAAAGCCTCCATGATCGGCTCACTCTCCGAGCTGAGAAAGATATACATTATAATCCTGAAAGTAAGTTTCCTGAGATGAGTCAGGAACTCAAATTCTCCCATGGTGGCCCAATTTTCCAAGGTAGATGTCACAATTTCTTCTATATAGTTCATGTACATAGACAGCGCTTCGTAACCATTGACCGGAGCAGCGGTGAGGCGACGAAGACGCCTGTGCTCTTCATATGAGATGCCAATGAAGGATTTCTTTCCAATGAGCTTCATTGTGGCAAGAGGCCAACCGGGGGGGAATGCTTCGTCATCACTCAGGACTCGTCTACAAGTTTCAGGTGAGGTTACAAATGCACAAGGTCTACCAAACATGAAGCCCTTGTAGATTCCAGTACGTCCAAATCTGCATTTGGTTAAAAATTAAAAAACAGAGTTGACTACTAATCAATGACCTGTATCCGATGCTAATTTTGCATTAGCAAAGTATATGCATGCTGGAATTAGCGTTTGACATAAGGTGTATATGCATGCTTGAATTAGCGTTTGACATAAGGTGTTTAAGCCGGAGAAGTTCCCTACGTTGCCAAACTTTGTAAACCTTCGAATGCTTTTTGTGAATTAAAAAATTTATTGAAACATGAGTATAATAAAAATAATTTCGTTTATTTTCAAAAAAATTTTAAAATTGTAAATAAAAATATAAAATTTTAATTATTAAACTATCTTTACATGTATTAAGTATCATAGATATGAAGTAGCAAGCAATTTAACTATTTGCTCGAAGCCCTTTTTCATTTCTTTGTAGCCACCTGGAGACCTTAATAGATGAACTATTATATATAGGGTAAAAATGTTATATAAATGCCGTTTATTGGCGTTGGGTATAAGTAAATCGAATATATATATATATATATATATATACACCGTATCATATCATATATCATCGTAGTTATTGAGAATATATTCATAATAATTTGATATATAAAATTACGATTCATGATAATATTATTTGACTGGCATCAATCTATCTAGCATCTTAGTAATGAAGTCCACCGGAACGTCTTTAAGAATCTGCCAACAGACTAAACTAGCTAATCTACCCGACTTTTTACTCAGACAAGTAAATCTAAAAGCTTTCAATCAAATCCACACCACTCAATCACGTCCACATCTTTTGATTATCAAGTAATAATAAAACAACGGGCAATGATTACGGGCATCCGTTCATTTATCCCCTCCTGCTCACTCAAGAAATAGTACCCTCTAATGCACGAATTTAAATACAATATAATTTTATACTTTATAGATATATATATATAATTTTTTTTATACCACGAAAGAAATTTTATGTTGTAAAAATTAATGCAAAATTTTTTTATACCACATAATAAACCACTATCTGTATAAAATAAGAAATATCATATATGCATTATAAATTTTTGTTGTATTTAAATAAATTTAGAGAATTGTGTGTCCATATGGTCAAACTTTGAAGATATTTATCTTAAAAGTTTTATAGGGTTTGAATATCAGACAGCTATCACATATCGGACAGTCCCTGGCTTAACGGTTTCCCGGGACAGACAAATGAAATGAATATATAATTAAAGATGCAAAACCCAAGAAACACGCACCACCAACCGTTGAGATGAGCATGCACTCACGCACACCGCAGAAAGAGGAGCTTAGGAGGACCAATTGTTAGGAACCCCACTAATGAAAGAGTAGTTAAGTGATGTGCAACTTTAATGTTGTCAACTAATCGCGAGCCGTGACTTGACAGAACCCAAGGGAAACGAGGCCTGAACATTATTTGCTCACGACAATGAATCAATTCTGAATTATTGCGCAAAGATCATTATTTTTTATTTGAAACATATAGATTGCACTTTTACGAGATTTGATTTAGATATTACATAATTTTACATAATTTCAAATTCCCCTTTCCTTATTATTAGATTAACTCTATGCCTAACTGAGGCCTGAACACATTTAATTCCGCGGAAATTTCTCCTCGGCGCTCACTCGGCTTTTTCCGAGTGGCCAGACCTTCCATATCTTCAAACTATATCTGGGGTGGGTAGGAAATCAAAATCAAATCATACTCTAGAGAGGCCATAAGTGTACGCGTATGCGCTTGCTTGTCTGATATTTGTTTCAAACAACTTCACAGAAAAAGAGAAACAAAAGTTGTGAAGTGATGACTGGACATTCAGTAGCTGACAGTTTGGACTTTTGATTTGGACCACTCGACGATATGAGAGGCTTTAAGGGACATGGGAAGAACCCAGGCTCTGGCCTCAATGGCCATTAGTCATTACCCTTGGTTTTCTTTGCTTTTCTAGTAAGAAAACCAAGTCCCAGGTTGAGTAGGTGGAGGCTTCTCAGGTAATAATAAGAGGGCTTCCATCGGGAAACCAAAAAAAAAAAACAAAGAAGCAGAGCCACTAGGCAGGGCAGGGCTGAAGGCACACCGCACATGCTTGATGTTTTTTTGTAAACGACAACTATTTCACTTACAATGCCCTAGCAAGCTCGTGGACCTTTTTTTTTTTTTTTCTCTTTTAGTTTTGTCGTTTGTTTCTCATTACCCTCAAATGAAACTAAACTCCGAACAACTTTAACAAAATCCAATGTTGAGAGTGCAAGCAACGAGAACAATCTTTATTTTTTTTCTTTTTCTACAGGCGTATTACGGAGAACTTGCATATATATATATATATATATATATATATCAGAAAAGAAAAAAAAAAACTTCCATATGAAGAGGGGTGGGTCTGCCACCAATCAAGAAGGATTTTTTTTTATCTTTTAAAAGCTCCTTCTTGCATAAAAATGAATTTCCTTTGTTGGTCACTCTATTTAAAAACAGCCACTTATTTTTCATGCAGATGCAATGGTTGACAATAGCAGAGACAAAGTGGCGGGACTGAATTAGGAGTGCAGCATTGGATGTATCGGTTGACGTAAACACTAATTTTTGTTGTCAACTTCCAATTAAGTAATGTGCAAAAGTAGTAAGATAATAACACCCCAGAAATTCGACGGTGCATTGTTCTAAAACAAAATCATATATATATATATATATATATATATATATATATTCACACACATTCTCCATAATCCTAATTCTTTACCGCTAGTATTCAATATAAGATTAGTATTATTATTATGGTCATTATTATATGATTATCATTACTATTGTTGTTGTTATATATAATAGAATAAATGAGCAAATAAATCTAACCGGGACTTCCATCTTGTATCAAAATGATGTATAATTCTTTTTGAATGCAAAAAGTGAAGATAGGAATGGTAATATCTAATTTTTATCAGAAAAGATTGGCACTTCTTAAAAGTGCAAACTTTAAGGATATATATTTAATTCTACAAAATGCTTTAATAAAAAAATTGAACTCTAAATTTGTAACCTTATAAGAATAAATTCTTTTACTGCGAAACTACAACATTTTTTTTTTTTATTTCTGCCCAGACCATGACAGCAGATTAGGCCTAGTGTTCAGCTTCCATCGATCCAATCCACTGTCAGGAGGATGAGGATGACGACGACCAAATGGTATGTGATCTGACGTGGCACCAATGACCTCACTTTTTACGTAGTTGGTATGAAAGAGAAAAACTAGACTAAATTCCCAACATCACCCCACGGGTGTACATTCAATAACTAACTAACTCGCACAATCTCGCCGCCACTTTTTTTTTTTTTTTTCTATTTGGTCATTTTTGGGGCAATTTGGTTCGTGGGGTCATACTTATTATGCTATTGAAGCACTAAAGTAAATGGTCATAGTTGATGACTACAACGGAGTTAATGGTAGTGTCGATGGATGCAATCTGAAGCGGAGGTGATGGGGTGGTCGTTGGACTGGCAGCCTTATCGGATGCCAAGAAGCCATACACTTCGTCAAAATTCGAGGCAGAGTTGAATTTGATGCTGTTCGTAAAACTTGTGCATACTTTTTGATACAAAACGAAGATCAGTCCATATATTGTAATTTTGTTAAAACTCCGGGCCTGTTTGGTCATTTACTTTCTCTCTCTCTCTCTCTCTCTCTCTATATATATATATATATGGAATATGGATTGAGAAATTATAAAATTTATGAAAATAATAAACAAAATTATTTGTATTATATATTTTAAAATTTAATAAATTTTATAATAAAGAAAAAGAATTTCTCCTTAAAAAAGTATAAATTAACCAAAAACAAATTATGATGTTTAGAGTTTAAACCGTAAATCAGAAAAATCAAATAAAGTGAATTTATTATGTTTTGATTATTAATTTTTTTCTATAATTAAAATACCAAAATGCCCTTACCTCCTATGAGAGTGCAGATTGTGATGGGTGATGGTGAGTGGCTATGTAATGTAATGTACCGATGGTTGAACTGCTTCGCCAAAGACTAAACTATGGTAACGTAACAAAGGCATAACAGAGGCACATGTCGGAGTGTTTGCATACACATAGAAATGCATATCATCAGCTATAGATATACGAACAAAGAAATAGAAACAGTATATATATAGAGAGAGAGAGAGAGAGAGAGAGAGAGAGAGAGAGAGAGAGGGAGAGGGAGAGGGAGAGGGAGAGGAGAGACCTACCTGGTAACAAAGGAGCGCAGGAAAGAATCAGGGTCTGAGGATTTGAAAGCTCTGAGGAAGGACCACATGTTGCCAATGAAAGGCCAGCCCAAGTCACCTGGAGGTAGTGAATACTTCATCTCACCCAGCTGTGTTTCATAGAGCCAACAATTGGTCTTCTTCAGCATCCATTTCAGAGTCCTCACAACACCGAATACACCTATCAATATGATCCACACAGGGAAGAAGGTGAAGGAACCCCACAGTCCCATCTCAATATATAATTAACTTTTATCAAAAAAATCGATCCTTTGGTGAGAAAATTAAAGTGGCCACCAAAGCTTGCACGTTCTTCAATGTCAATTTCCTGGCAGGCAAAACCTGATGGAATGGATGTTGGCACTACTACTACTACTACTACTACTTCCGATGAGAGATAGGGAAAACTTCTGCCCCAAAAATCTCAAAAAGCTAGATTTCAGTATTTAATAGTCCTACTCCCTGCAAACACACCACACTCAGACATCCTCATCTTCAGACTCTTTTCTGTGTCCTTTTCACTTTGCAGATGCACTATCAATCCCTATTTCTAAATATAAATTCCTCCCCCCCCCCCCCGGCTCATGTCTCTCTCCTTGTCCACACGCGCGCGCGCGCACACGCATGTATACGTATCCAACTCTAAGCAGAAGCATTTACGCAACAAGTGATTTGGTCTCAGGTTTCCAATTTTGATCTATTAAATGAAGTGAAGAGAAGAGCATATTCCACACCTAACAGCACTCAAAAGTAAGAGTTAAATGGCAGTTTGACATATTTTCATATATTTTGGTTTGTATTCAAAACCCCACATTAATTCTTTTTAAAATTAAAATAAATGTCTATTAAATTTTAAATTTAATATGTTGTAATTGAATATAAAAAAATTATAAATATTAAAAGTTGAATAAGAAAAATATAATTTCTCTGCAATTTCTTTTTTTTATTATTTTCTTTTTTCACTTAAAAAAATTCCACACTCTAATGAATGGTAACAACCGAAAAAATAAGCTCAGCTGGACTTGGGATAGCAACCGAGTGACATACGGAGAGAACATCAGAGAAAAAAACAAAGGGGGAGATTAAAAAAGAAAAAAACGAAAAAGGGAACGAAAAGAGAAAGTCAGTGATACAGAGAAAGATTGCAAACTGATATCGTTTGTTGAATGTATTGGTAATGTAATAATATGGCTTTATATGCAATACGGAATCAAAATTTTCTCAATGGGGTATATGAGGACAAAGCAACTGAAAAAGCCTTGCCGGCCTATATTTGTTTGTATATTTGTCGTCTCTCGAAATTGCTTAGTATGCTCATTCACTTGTGAGTCTTAACAATTGGCAATTTCCATTTCGATCAAGAGAAAATGATAAATAAAAACGCTCAACAATCCAATCCGTAGCGTGAATTTTTTTAAGTTGAGTTGGAGGATGATATTTTATATGAGACGATTTGGGGTTGGAACCCATATTTAACTCCAAATAATGGTCGAATAGCTACTATTACTCTACCTAATGGTTAATTCGTGGTATTCAAATAAGTCGAGGAAGAGACTAATAACCCGTATATTCTAATTACCAACACTTGGCTTAGACCTTAGGGTCCATCATGCAACCGAAATTTGAGCAGTAACTTTGACTTAAAATAATCTGGAATCGAATGCACCGGCCCGAGCTAAAGAGAACACGCATGCCCACTCATAAGCATTTTCCCAAAACTAAGAAGCATTTTTCAAAATTTCATCATCCTAATTTTTGGGCCTATTTTTCCAAAGGCATTTATATTAATCTCTCTCTCTCTCTCTCTCTCTCTCTCTCTCTCTTTTTTTTTAAAAAATCTATAACATGCTGCTATAAAGTTCCTTCAATTTTTGTAAGGGCATTCGGAGCGTAATCCTCTAAAGGCATTAGCATAATAAACTTTTAGGCGGAAAAGATTTTTCCATTTTCCATCCACGGCATTCGGTGTAACATGTTGCACACCTAATTAACAAGTCTTTTAATCAAAGGCTTCTTCATGGTCTCTGTCTTTTCCTTCTTACGTCTCATCTGACCTTATTTAGTAGGGATTCAAGAAGAAGACATTGGTGGAGATGGTAGTAAGAATCCGGACAAGGAGAGGAAAGAGAACTATAGAAATGAAGAAAACTGAGTTCATAAATGTTTTATTTAATGATTTAGTTAGTTGAATTTTTAAATTATTGAATGTAAGCATCCAATCAAGCCTCTACGCCTGCACATAGTGGCATTATTCTAGACCTAGGTACCAGGAGGGCGGCATTAAAAACTATTCGGCCTGCATAGGGCAAGAAGCCTGTATCCATATGCTCATTGGATGGCTTTTAGGACCATGTGCTGGGGAAACTATAGTGTTTCAGAACAAAAATTGTCACATTAAGGTCGTCTAAGAGGTCGATGTTTCCTTATATTCGGCATCTTCTTCGGATGTTTTAATTGATCTTTTGGGATTGGGATTAAGAGATTTTTAATAGATCATTATTTTTGTAGATTCGAGACACTAGAATTGAAGGTGGAGAACAAAGATTTGTTGTCATATCACATAAATTGATTGGCGTTATTTGTTCTGTTGATCAATAATGCAATACAGGATATCATCATGAACGCAGAAGGAGATACTAATTTAGTCGTGAGTTTGATAGTGTCTGTTTTAGCGAAAAGTGGGATTTGAGGGGCTCGCCACTATTGCTCATTTACAAAACTCAAATGCCAAATGTTCCCTAAAGTTATGGCAGAAGCATGAGCTACGGCTAAGTTCACTTCTTTCAAAAGGGTTTCAATGGATCGTGTCTTGTCGCTACAAATTGGTTAGTGTGATTTGAAATTTTTGTCCGGTTACCACACGCATGCCACGACCGCAACAATTACACGTTTTGAATCCATAAAATGTTACCTCTATAAAAATTCTTAAAATATAAAGACACATAATCTCTCTCTCTCTCTCCATGCGTACTGGATATGATTATTCGAAGGAGTACCCGAGTTTGATTTACATTTCCTTGCTTACATTCGGTGATGCTCGTTGTTTATCAGAAATACTTGCGACAGATTTATACATTCATTAGGTGCAAGACAGAATGCACTTCCACTTCGATTAATTCAGCGCACGGTCAGCGTCAAACCCCTACAAGCGAAATCTGAAGAATAATGCTATTTTTTCTACGCCAACAAATAATCCAAGTCCATAAATTACATACATATAGGAACTACGACTATTTTTTTTTTTTTATATAAGAAATTTACGAGGTTGCATATATGTTAGTACGATTACGTTGCAACATTTGAAACTTTTCAAATAAGAAGGCCGCCTGACGCGTGAGGCGCCCTAACATGAATTGCAAGAAATGGATTCCAATCATAGACCACATGCAGATTGCAAGTCCATGGAGAACACATTATCATTTCTGCAGTAAATCTCAGGAGAATTATCGTTTCAGTTGTAAGCAGGTTTTCCCAACCTAATAAAACAGAAAAGGGAAGAATTGAAACAAACCTTAAAAAAAAAAAAAAAAAAAAAAACGGAGAAGTTTTAAGTGATTGATGGACAGGGCAGAGGACCTAATCCTTCAGTTTCCCCACATGAAACAACCGGTAGGCCCTGGACATCAGGTGACTGCAAATAGGATATGGAGATCAGCTCAGACCTGTACCTGTCTGCTCCATCACCCTCCCCATCTATCCCTCCAACCAGATTCTCCCTGTCCACATTCTCTCCAAAGAGCTTCGAAACAACAACCTTTTCTGGTAAAGAGTAGGATAGAGCAATGAGTGACTCCCTTGTCACTTCCTCAGGTGCCTTCTTGCCTGTTTCAGTTTTATCCATACAATGACAGTCTGCTACTCCTGCATTTGTCACTCCACATCAATCTCAATCTTATGTATGTACAATTAATCATCTTGAAAAGAAACAATCACGACTTCAATCTGACTAGAATTTGTCAAACAAGCATCTTTCTTTGGATAATTGCTCGGTTAAAGTTGGCCTATTCGGTTTACCAAGTTCTGTTGATAGGTGAAGTCGATGTCCATACCCATTCCAGTAGAGGTAAATATAGACTATATGCAAGAATCCTTCAATCCATTAATGTGGGATTTCCTACTTTTGCCTTGGAAAGAATGCGTTCAGGGATTTTGAGTAATGGATCAGCAATTGCATCATAATTTCCACCTTGTCCACACATCAAGGGGAATGTTTGGCATAATTCTTCCATTGCTCTAGAGGTATTTGTAAAGGAGAGAGAGAGACCCTTTATGGTATTTCCTCCAGAAAAACTGAAGCTATGTAAGCAGATTACTGATAAAACAGAGGCAAAGAGATCTGGGGGTTTAGAAACGTGTTCTGAACCATAACTTGGCTATGCCAACATTGATTAATAAGTAAAAAGTCAAAATTTCATCCAGTTGCTAAAAGTGTCCGAGTCAAACAATCAGATTGATATCCCCCCATCAAGTATACAGCTATCCATTGGTTGGTAACTGGTTGGAAAATGCAAAGGTTGAGTTCTCCCATTGGCCTGGCTATCCCTTTCCTCAAGAGCTAAATGTTTGGAATTTGGGGGGAGGGGGGAGAATGTATTCCGCTTTCACTAATTAAGGCCGCTAGCCAAACATGAGGAAATATATATTTGGAGACTACGAAGTGAGAAATCTACAGTCAGAGACTACCAAAGAGAAAATCTACATTTGGAGGATACCATAACAGACTGGAAAGTGGAGAAAATACAATTGTTTCAAAGGCAGATTGTAAAGCAATTGTCCAACACCCTAACGGACCATAGGGCTCAGGCATTATCTATCCACTATTGTTAACAAATCCATTCTACAAATAACCCTGGAGGTTCATGACTAAATAAAGTCTCTGCAAAAATCAATCACAGTGTGAAATGAAGTTTGGATCACTACTTGTGGGCATCTAGCATTAAAACAGTTCGCCTAGGATTCTGGACTCTGGAAAAGGGTAAGACCATGGCAGGACTGGGAGGATCCTTTTCTTGCAGAGGATCCCTTTCTTGCAGAGCAAGCGCAGGTTGGGGGAATGATATCGCTACTTTCTTTCAAAAATTGGTTCCTCTGGCTTATTGCCAACATAGAAAAACTGAACCTACCCTGCCAGACCCCCACTCAGATACGGGGTTTCCTCGTAGAAGTAAAGCAAACAGCAATCTAACAAATCTCTCAAGCTTGGGATTGAGAAAATCACCCGTCTGACAGACAAGCCTAGCTAATCTGGCTAAGAACACTGCTCATGCACATAATTAGTAAGCGAAACAGGGTAAAAACACTCCAAAGTTGATGGTCAACACTTCAATCCCTTCAAATAGCTTGTCGAGTGGTATAGCCAAACAACAGCAAATTAACTGCTGGTGCCTCTCGACTATCGAATTGTAAAGAACCAAGACAACTAACTAATTAAGGATGGGAAGCTTTTAGCAGAATCAATCAGGTAAGTACCAGCAAAAGCGAGAACAAAACAGCGAAACTAGTACAAAATCTCAAAATCTTGTAACAAAACTAAGGGGGAAGCAGTAAAAAAACGCGGTAAGCCAACCCTAAAAACATGTAAACCAATGCTATTTTCAGAGACTTTAGACATGCATGATACTAGAAGACGTAGATGGTGACCTAATCTGTTCGAACTAAGATGACCCAGAAAAATTAAAAGAGAGGAATTCTCCACGAGCACCATATGTCTGGTTATTACTTGCTTATATTATATTAGAAAGAATAAGAAAAAAGAGAGAGAGAGAGCAAGCGAGAGAGAAGCAACAATCTAGGGGCATCTTGAAGTCATCGGTCCTGGGAAAACAGGCCTACCCGTCACCCGTCTTAATTCAAAACCTCGGCAGGAGATCAGCCGCCCCCATTATTAGCGGGCCAAGGTGGTTCAATCAATCAATCAATCTCAATGATCCTCTTTTTTTTCTCGCTACAGACTCACGGTTGTACTTGCAAAGATAATTAAAGAAACTAAAGCCTCAGAAGAAGAAAAGAGATTCAAAGAAAAAAAAAAAGCTCTAAATAAATTAAGAAAAAAAACATTAAAGAAAGGAGGAGAAAACAACAAAAAAAGAAAAGAAAATAACTTTTGAAAAAAATGAACGATAATAGAGATTCTGATTCGAGAAATTACGGAGATGACTTTCTTCTACTTCTTTGTTTTGTGCTGGTCCGGTTTTGCTGCCAAGATTTTCTTTTTGCTTTTACAGGTAGACGTGAGAGAGAGAGAGAGAGAGAGAGAGAGACAAGAGAGGCTGACCGACTGACAGACTGACAGACAATCGGATTTGGGGTCGTCCTTTCTGTGGGTTTTCATTTAGTACGTACGCACCACAAGTGCTTGATAGTGGACGTAGTCTTTTTTTTTTTAAATCAAGCGGGCGTGGTTCCTTTTTGCGGGTGTGTGGCCGTTTGTGTGGGCGTTTCCTTCCTTATTCAGATTTTGGAGGTAAACTGGGAATTCAATGCGTTTAATTGAAATTGGGCTTTCTTTGTCTTCACGCGTTCACTCCATCCATTCTAATCTCGTCGTGTAAATACTATTTTATATATATATATATATATTTATTTATTTATTTATTCAAAGATGTCATCGGAAAAAAAAAAAGAAGAGGAAGAAGAAGAAATTGGATTAATGATTTTTTTCTTTAATATAAAACAAATAGAATGTATTTATTTGTCTAATTTTTATTTTTTTTTCCCAAAAATGTGCATAGTCATATGTCTCTATTTATTTATTTATTTATTTTAATAAACAATTTGAATTTGCATTCAAAGTTAGAATTAACACTTAAGTAAATATGATTTTTGTTTTTTTTTTTTTGGTTGCATTTTGACAGTTCTACTGCTTTAAAAATTCAAGGCGACTAGCAACGGAAGAAGTTTTCCTCTTTCTTGCAATGACAGGACTAGTTAAACGCAGACATAAAATTGGAGAATTATATAAACCCCCTCCCCCCTTGGGCCTGAAGGAACAAAAACAAGGAGGCATTTTTCAGCCTATAAATATGATTGAATAAAATTCGGCGTTTGGAGGTGATAAAATTCCGAAATCCTTCCCCCCCCCCCGACCTCCCCAAAAAAACCCATTATATCTCCTATCTCAATTCGACACATCTCCTCTTATTATCCAATGATAATGCAGCAAACACATAGTAGCCCCCCGCCTTATAATTCAGGGCCAGAACAAGCTTGTATGTAACCCGAGTCGGGGGCGTAAAGGAGGTGGTGGGATGTTCGCCCAGTGCAAACGGGTGTGGCGTTGTACCCCAAGCCATAACTGACACTTTTCCACGGCTTACTCAATTCCTATCAATCTTCCAGTATGCCACGTGATTTTACTTATTTATTAGATCTCATCACGTTGAAGAATAATTTCTCTCTCTCTCTCTCTCTCTCTCTCTCTCTCTCTCTCTCTCTCTATATATATATATTTATTTATTTATTATTTTTTTGTGTTCCATTGTTGGGCTAATAGGCCCAGCGTGCGCAACTAGGACATCAGGCCGATGGGTACAAATTAACGTTGTGCGTTATTGATTAATTATAAATCTGTGACGAGGGTTTGATAGTGCGGACGTTGATACCGACAAGGTAGCCTACTGCAGTCGAGCCAAGGTTAAATTTTTGGCTCTGCCGCTGCACCAATAACACGATGCAAATGTTGACGTCAACAAATATTTAACTACAAAAAAAAGAAAAAAGCGAGAATGATCTGAGGAAGAAATTACTGAAGATCAAGGTATGTAGAATGCATGTCCTAACTAGTTTGTTTGGGAGCATGAATCAGTGTCAATGTTAGCTAATAAGGTCAACAACATATCTTCCAGCGTCTTTGTAATGCTCATGCATTCCTATAATCTGTTTTGCACATTGGTAAAAGAATTTGTGATAATAATTGCTCATAATATTGTACTAGAAAGCAAAGTTGGGAAGTATGTCAAACCGAAGTATTAGATTGATTGATAAGTTAGCTAATTATAGATTTTATCCCATTATATCAAAACCTTTACCTGCCACTGCTCTGTTTTCTATTGGACAACATTGCATCAACTTTCGACTCCTTGTCACACACTTCGCCTCTTTCACTTTTCCTTATCTCCAAGTCTCTCCACAACATATTTACATCTACCACAAATAATCCAACTTCAAGCACACTGAAAGTGAGCTCGAGTCATTTGACTATTTCTTTCTTATTTCTCTTAATTCATTTTAATCATCAATTTTCCTTACTGTATTTAGTTTCTTTGGTGGCTTATATATATATATATATTTTTTTTCTTCTTCTTCTTCTTTTTGCAATTTCAGGCTGGCGAGGCCGAGTCATTTTACCACCTCCCCTCTCCCTTAATTCATTTTTATCATCCCTCTCTTTTACCTTATTTTAGTTTCTTTGGTGTCATATATATATATATATAAAAGTATAACTTATAATTCATTTTTACCCAAATTAAAAAGGTAAGGTGCTCGATTCAGTTTCATCTTTATATCAACTTTTAAAATTTTATTTTTAAAAATGTAAATTAATTAATATTAAAATTTATATAAAACATTATTTAATTCGTAAGAAGGGACTTATTATTAGTTTGACTTAATATTATTTAGAGTAACAAGTCAAAATAGAGCATTTGTTTGGATTTAACTTTTATAATAGCATCTATCTCATCATCTATCTGTTTCGATTAAAAATATTCAGTTGCACTCATCTGGGTCAGTTCTCACCACAAAAATATTCAATTGCTTAATATATTATAATATTAATGAATTACAGAGTATTAACTGGGCCAACAATATATTAGCCTATGGGCAGAGAGGGACGGTGTTTCACGGACAAAATACCCGAATACTCTTAGAGAGAAGGATAAGAAGTATGAGCGCACGCTACTGCAAGATTTTACAAGTCAACTATAATGGTAAGAACGACAATTTGAAAAAAGGCTACCACTATTGTTGTTTGCCACACGATCATATAGCTCCTTCGAGTTTGAAAACCCCCATAATGCAATAAAATTCCCTAATGATGAATTTTTTTATGGCTAACCATAAATCAATAAATAATGGGACAACTAATCCATATAGGCATCAAGTTCTCTTCTAATTCTTTTTTGAGGCAACAATTAAAGGTAACGTGGATATGAGTTGTAAAGGTGCCCTCCGTATTGGCAACTAAACCTAGTTTAGATAAATATTTTTTTGGTCATATTTCTACTTGGGAAGAGGTGATGTAAAAATGAAAAACAGAAAATTTAATATTTAGTAAGGAGTGAAAAGTGAGAGGAGAGAAAATATTATTTATTATAATTTTAGTTTTATATCTATAGTAAGATTGATGATTGTTAATAAAAAAAAAATAATGTATGTAAATTAAACATTTTACGCATTAAGTAAAAGAATTTATTTTTTTTATGTGCAAAATGAATTTAGTGGTGGATTAAGAGAGACAATTAATTTTCTTTCTTTTTTCAAAATATATTTCTTCATATATTTTTTTCTCCCCTCCTTCTTTTTCCCTCTTTCAAGCACGATGTAATAGGTCGTGCTAGCTGCAAAATTTTCTTCTATTAGATGAAGACTTGAAAATGGAAATATCATTTGGTTTTCCAAAATACTTCACCTTGTTAATTGCTTATATATTACTTAGCAAACACGAATGTTCATATAAGAATTTCGATACATTTTTCTTTGTTAAAATTTTAAATAATGATTTGTTCAGTATTTCTCGATAATATTTTGTTACTTCTGTTAGTCTTCAAAACATATTTATATTTTCTTATTAAACATTAATAGGCACTAATGTTGCAAATTAAAACGTCAGACTTGGGGACAGAATTCTTTTAAAACGACAGACTGGTCATACAAATGAAAAGAATTTTGACTTCGCATCATCTTTACATAGACGAGCGGAAGCATGGTTTTACACGAAACAAGATTGGGTCGGATAAAAGAAGACTCTAACTTAGGTATTCTTAAATAAAATAAAATAAATAGAGTCAAGTCAAGAGCTCGAGAAATTACGAATAAATTATTTTTCTTTTATTTAATTTTTAATTATAAAATTTAACAATATAATTTCTTAAACTTTTAATTTTAAATTCAAATTTCATACCTTAATTCCTACAAATCGATCCTTTGTTTTGGTTGCGCCGAAGATGGCACCGTTCGTACTAGATAAAATTATGCCCGGTTGTCCCACAAAAAAAAAGAAAAACTTGAAGCCGCCTGTGCATCCGCTTCTGGTCGTACAAAGAATGAGGTTATAATTTTCTTCCTTCACCCGATAATAACTATATTATATTTGGGTAATGATATTCTTTTCATGTAATTAAATTATTTAAGGTTGACCCAAAAATATATTATTTAATCGATGCGAACATATTTCATTTAATAAAATTAAAAAAAAAATTCGAGAAAAAGGAATTTCTTATCCTATTCTACTTTCCATCCTTCGTTTATACTTTTTAGTATATTTTAAAAAAATCTTAATCCGAGAACCATAACATTACGCATTATTTTTATACGCAGCATCGCCATAATAATAATAATAATAATAATAATAATAAAAAACAAAACAAGAAAAACAAATAATCTGGAGTAGTCGAGTATTTATGAGTCGTCGGGCGATCCATCGAGCCGATTGAGTCTTTGAATCGAGCGGCGGCAGCCATGTGGAGAAGCTGCTTCCGAAGGAATTTCTCATATCGGCATAGCCATCATCATCGTCATCATGTATCATCATCGTCGTCTTCATTTTCCGTTTTCAGAGTTGTAAACGACTGTGTCGTTCTGGGACCGCCGCCGCCACTCCACCGCTACTCCTCGTCCCCGTCTTCATTTTCCGCTTCAGATTCCTTCTTCAAGTTAGGGTTGCTCAACAGCACCCCCAACAGCATCCAATCCTCCTCCGATGGAATTCCAGCTTTCTCCTCCTCCTCCTCCTCCTCCTCCTCCTCCTCCTCCTCCACAGCCTCACCGTCCGCCACCGCCGTTGATCTCTCTCCTCTGGCCTCCGCTCGTCATTATGCCCGCTGCTATTGGGAGCTCTCCAAAGCCCGCCTCAGGTCATCTCTTTCCTTCTCACCTCCTCCTCTACTACTCTACTTATTCTAAGGCGAATTTTCACGATTTCCTTTGTTCTTTTGTATTATTATTATTTTTTTCAATTTGAAAATAAAACTTGTGAAATTAAATTCCTCCATTGCAGCATGCTAGTCGTTGCAACTTCTGGGACTGGATACGTACTTGGGAGCGGCAGCGCCGTTGATAGGGCCGGGCTTTTTTACACTTGTGCTGGTACAATGATGGTTGCAGCAGCTGCTAACTCATTGAATCAGGTAAAAAATAATTTAGATATATTTGGCATCGTTAATTCCTGAGTGTCCTTGTATAATTTACTTGAAGGTGGGTGCCTATAATATAATGTGGGTGCGGGAGTTATTGATGGATGGGCATTTCTTCACGGAACTTCTGAGAGCAAGTCACTTCATAAGATGATGAGAGAATTGGCCTGCCTGATTCTTTGAAGTGCTTTTATTTTGATTTTTGTTGAAGCCTCCTCATGAATTTCATGTTCAATATCCAAACTATCCTGTTCATCATATCATAGAAATAAAAGGAAGACCTTATGGTAGACATTGGTGGTTTTATAGGAGCTCAAGCCTGTTACCTTATGAGTGATTATATAGGCTTAGTTCCTGGTAGTTGCCTTGTCTGTCCTTGTATGGGAAGATGGTCTTCTATTCTAAGTGCTTCGGGACTGATATTGTCTTGTCATCTTATATTACTGTTCAGAAATAAGCTAGATCGATTTGGTTTGGCTGTCACCCAGTCAATTGCTTATTGTATGCTATCAGGTGTTTGAGATCAATAATGATGCCAAAATGAAAAGGACAAGGCAAAGACCGCTACCTTCGAACCGTATTACAGTACCTCATGCAGTTGCTTGGGCGTCTTTTGTTGGATTAGCAGGCAATGCCATATTGGCAAGCAAGGTGACCAAATAAATTCGCTCGCCTATTCTTCTTATTCTTGTTTGACACATTTAACCTTTTGTTGTTGTTTTTTGTTTAATTTTCTGTGAGGAGGGTAACTAATGTTGCATCATATATGACAAGGTTGTTGCAGACTAATATGTTGGCGGCCGGACTTGCAGCTTCCAATCTCGTTCTTTACGCATTTGTCTATACGCCATTGAAGCAGATCCACCCTGTTAACACGTGGGTTGGGGCTGTTGTTGGTGCCATTCCACCTCTTCTAGGGTATTTTTCTCCTCTGTCTTTCTTTTTTTGGTTCTTTGCTAATTCTATTTTTTCAACTTCTGGGAGTTAGTCATTGTAAAGTAACGTACAACTTTTCAGAGCCTTTCCACTCAACTTCTTCTCTCTCTTTATATCTTGTACCGATTGTTTGAAGCCCAGAGAGTGGTTTCATCAAATCCACTATTATGGGGTAGTCAGGCTTAAGAATAATGAGTCCCAATATTGGTCTCTAAAGTCTGCGTAAAGAGCAGCAGAGTCCAAGGCAGGCTCCAATACAATTGCAATTTCCACTGGTGTTATCAGCAATAAACAGCTAGGGGACAATTAATCGATTGTTGCTTTCTAATTTTATTAGCAAGATGGTTTTCTAGAGCACTGACAACAAATAAAGTATAGCTAACAGCCACTCTTATGGCACCCACTAAAGAAACTAGATATTCTTCCTCATCACACACGTTTTAAGCATATGATGACCGCACTTTGTTTAGTTGGAATTACCAGCTGATTTCTATGATGTCAAATTTAGTCAGCTATCTGAGGATTCATTATATGCATAAGATTTTGTGATGAAATTCAGAATGATGCTTGAACCTAAATGAAGAATCAAGCTCTCCATTGGTGTTATGAATAGGGGCATGGCTAACTATAATATTTGCTCTCCACTTTGTCTTTGGATGATTGTTCTGGATCTTCAAATATTATATGGGGTATTTTATAACAATATTATATCTCCAAATCTTGTATGGGGTATCTCTGAAAATAGTGTATGTTCTCCAGTTCACTTGAAACATGCATGAAGGAAAATTTATTGTTTTATACAGTTGGTCAAAACCTGGGTAGGGAACTTCATAGAAAGCACTACACAAACATATACATGTGCATAATTTCCTCCTAGAAAAGGATTTTGCATCTTTGGAATTTCATGGCAAAATCTAGTCTTAACATTATCCTTCTTGTCCTGCACCCAAGTAATTGCTCTTTTGGTCTACATTTTCAGGTGGGCTGCAGCTTGTGGCCAGGTTTCACTCAATGCAATGATTCTTCCTGCTGCTCTTTATTTTTGGCAAATACCCCATTTTATGGCCCTTGCATATATGTGCCGCAATGATTATGCTGCTGGAGGGTATGTGTGTGTACTTTGAATGAAATTTATCACATATGATCATAATTAGTGGCTTTGCAATTCTTTGTAAGTTTTGACAAACTTCTATAGAATATAATTCTGGATCTTTTTCCAAATTCTTTGCTGCCCACTTATATTTTTATTACATTTTCAGGTTCAAAATGTTTTCTCTTGCTGATGCTTCTGGTCAGAGAACTGCCTCAGTGGCTTTGAGGAACTGCCTGTATCTTGTGCCATTGGGTTTCTTAGCCTATGACTGTAAGTTCCAGTCAACAGTAGCAGATGTGACTGTCATTTACTTTTTGTTAATATGCATGCATGCAATTAACTTTTCCTTGTAGTTCAATCTCTGCTGGGATCGCCACTATCTGCAGTTTTCATAATTTAAACAAAAGCATTATGCAGTCAGTCAAATTTTCAGGGATATGATTAGTACATAGTTAGACTTATTTAGGTTGTTAGTTTTTTTCTTTTTCAAGAATATGGTCCATTTATTTCTTGGCATTTCCTGTCTAGATTTGTGACACATTTAGTGAAGTCAAGTTAACCTGTATATCATGAAATGAGGGTTAGTGATGGACTTAAAATGATAATTGGATATGCCGTTACTTTTTGAGGTTGCATGTTCTGTCTTTGAACATACAGTAATTGATCTGCTGTTGGACATGTTCAATCATATGCAAGGAAAAATACTTGCACGCTGACTGCTTTTATAATTGCAGCATTTTGACATGTGGTTGGGTTGTTGTGTGGTAATTGTTTGCTGATTTCTGGTGCATGTGATTGTTGATCTTGTTATATTGATTTGTTAGTTTAGTTATCCATGTAGAAGAAAGTTAGAAGTGTTTGTATAAATGGGAAATTAGATGTGTAATTCTGCTGCATTTCTCCACACTTTCTGGAATAAGCTTTATGGCATGAATTAGTAGCACTTACTGACTTGCCAGCATGGCAGTGGTATGAAATGAATGTTACATGCTTAAGATATCAAGATGACATAGAGAGTAGAGTCTTCTTTTCATCCAGCCATTTGAGCTACTGGATGCTGTATGCAGGGGGTGTGACTTCTGGATGGTTTTGTCTTGAATCATCGCTCCTTACCCTAGCAATAAGTGCTTCAGCGTTTTCATTTTACCGGAAGCGAACAGTGCAGAAGGCAAAGCGGATGTTTTATGCGAGCCTTCTTTATCTTCCTGTATTTATGTCTGGGCTACTATTCCACCGTATCTTGGATGATGAGCAATGTGTTGCAGAAGACAGGTTGGAATTTATTGGTGATGTATTGTCACCCTTGGAAACAGAAGTTGGAGACAGTGGAAATACCAAACAGAAGAAGAACGAGGAAGGGCTCTTAAATGTTAGCACACAAGCAAGGTCACCGGTGTCCTATGCCTCCATTGCACCATTTCCTTTTTTGCCTGCTCCGTCGTATGGCGCTAGGTAACTTATCCAGTTTTGTACACTGTATGATATCAATAAAGTAGAAGGGCCTTTTGTGACGAGTACTTTCCTTCTTTCATTCTTCGAGTTGCTTTTTGTATTCATTCCCCAACCGAATGGAACTTTTTTGATGGCAAACAAATCTCTCTTGTTGTTGGACTTTGATAACATAAGCAGTCATACGTGAGATGGCTTCTGACTTCACCCCGCCCGGGGGGGGGGGGGGAGGACAGCCCCTCGGCATTGGGAGTTTGAGTAAGTGCGGACGTGGGAATGTTGAGACCTTGTAATTCAATTGTTGCATACCAGAGGAATATTAGAAGCTATTGCCAGAGATTGATATCTGAGCTGCTGGGCCTTCGTATTGTAAAATCCCTTGGGTCACAGTTATTCGGGATTCATCATCCAACTTATTTTAGTAAATTGTTGTTTCTACAGTCTCTCTAAGTATTCTAGAATTTGATCTTTTTCAATTGTTTTGAGTGAATCACAAGGAGGGCCGTTAAACCAGGTAAGGCTCGCCGTTTAGAAGAACTTCACAATCTTCTCAAGAATTGAACTAATTGAAGGTTTAATTAAAACATTTAGTTTCTTACGTTGTTACTGTTTTTACCTTTAGATATTGTGGTTCTGAATGAATTGAAAAAAGAAGAAGAACGAGTAAAGAAACGAAAGGCGGCAAACGAGAATCCGAAAAACTGAGAGCTATGGGCCAAGTTAACGGGGTCTAAAGGCGAAACATCATCACCTCCAGATACCAATAGGTTGCAAGAAAAATCTGGGTCAGGAAGGATGGACCAAGTTCAATCAAGCCCATTCTGTTGGGTTTTGATTGCCTTCGGGAGCCCAAACTGTTGGGCTTTCTATAAAAGCTCATCCCACAAAAACCAAAAAGTCGAGAGAGAGGGAAGTAGAGAGGGAAACCCTTAAATTCAATTTCACTAGTAGCACTCCAACGACAACAAGAAGAAGACTTTGGAGCTCTTCATCCATAAGCTGGCTGCGTCGGTGGGTGGTGGTGGTGTGGCTTGAAGAGAGGATAACGAAAGAAAGAAAAGAAAGAAGAAGAATGAGAGAAGAGGAAATAGAGAAGATGAGGGGAGTGGTGAGGGACTGCGTGAGCAAGCACCTCTACTCCTCCGCCATTTTCTTCGCCGACAAGGTCGCCGCCCTCACCAACGACCCCGCCGACGTCTACATGCAGGCACAAGCCCTCTTCCTCGCTCGCCACTTCCGCCGTGCCTTCCACCTCCTCAACTCCTCCCACATCGTCCTCCGCGACCTCCGCTTCCGCTTCCTCGCCGCCAAATGCCTCGTAAATCTCCCTCTCTCCCTCGATTTTCTTCTTCTTGTTTTTTTCTTTTTTCTTTTTTTTTGTAAGTGGGATGGTGGGAGGGAGGCGGCGGCGGCGTCGGCGGCTTTGATTTGATTTGAATTGATGGCTAACTAGGGTTAGGGCTGGGCTGTTCTTTTCTTGTTGTTGATATTTTTAAGATCAGGAGGAATTGAAAGAGTGGGATCAATGTCTGCTAATGCTCGGCGATGCTAAGGTTGATGATCATGGAAATGTGTCCGACACCAAAGATTTCAATCCCATGTCTTTGGATAAGGATGCTGAAGATCGTGAAATCAATGTATGCATGCATGCTTCCTCCTTTATTTTTTCCCTTCCCTTTATTTTAGGATAGTCTATTATTATTATTATTATTATTATTTTATTAGTTGTTACAGCTTGTTGTTCAATTTCTCTTGTTATTTTGTAAGCTTGGATAATTAGAATTGGATAATTATTTGAAGATCCGGTGGTTAGGAATATCAGTACTGACACTTGTTCCTTGATGCTGAAAGCCTCGTTATCAGTGCACAGGATTTGTCTATCATTCAATTTTTAATTTTGCTGCCAAAGAATAGGAACGGGGAAAAAAGGGAGGCCAAGACCCTCTAAGGAATGGTTGTTTGAATGACCATTTAAATTGTTTCTACTTCTTCTTACATGGGCAATAATTTAGATTATTGAAGGTTTTGAATCCTACAATTGTCTTTCTATCTCTTTTATTTTCTGTTCTTTCTTAGAAAGCCAAACATAAACTGTAAGGGCCAGGTGGTGTGGATGTGATATAACTGGGGAGAGTGAATTTCTGTACCTGAGCTGCCTTGATCCGAGTGAATGATTTGTTAATGTTTGTTCTCCTGCTCAGAGCACTAAGTTTTGCCAAGCTCTCTACTCAGCTGGAGAATATTGAATATTAAAAGTCTGCTAAGGTTGCAGTGCTCTCAATGTGACCTGCTTCCATCTGAGAAATGTCTTAAATTTTTTTTGGCTGCAGAAGTCTAGGTTGTCAAGACTAGCCATTGCAGCAGAGTGAGTCTGTGACTTGTTGACAGTATGACACTTGTGAACTTGTTCTTTTTCTTGGCTTAAATCATGTGGAGATAAATCCTTTGTTTATGTTGTTTAGTTGATCTTATGATTGTAGCCTTGAGTAAAGCTTGGCCAATGATTCTAACCAGAATGTCATGAAGAAGAATGTCTTATGCAGACACCACATGTTGTCTCTTGTCATCTGCTTCAGTTATGCTTGGGGTTATTTAAGAACATCTGCTTGCATATTTTTCAAGGGTGGAGACCTTAGCTCAACAGTAAGGTTGCTCTTTTGTGACCACAGGTTCTAGTCATGGAAATAGTCTCTTTGCAAAATGAAGGGGGCCTGTGCACAAACCACCCCCAAACCTGCCAAAGCAAAGACCCTCGTGCACAATGGACACCTTTGTACTTCTTGCACATGTGTGCTTTGTTCTTCTGCTCACTAGCTTTAACTTGCTAGCTTATTGTTTTCCAAGACTAATTGCCCCACTTGATTGCTTCATTTTGATTGTCAAGTGAGCTGCATTACTTCAGCATTAGTCAATTTCAGTATGCACTTATTGCTGTAACTCTTGGTTGGTGAAAAATTGCTTTCTATCTGTGGCAGATAACTTCAGCAATATGCTTTCTAAGAGGTAGGGCTTATGAAGCTTTAGAAAATCGTGTACAAGCTCGGCATTGGTTAGTTTTTCTTAACCATCTTATATATAACAGGAATTTTTTTTTTTCACAGAACTTGTGCTGTTATGAGCTAATTTCCTGTGATAAAAGAAAATTATACTGACAAAAAAATTAAAGTTATATGTGTAAACATATTTTCAGAAAAAGGTTTGAAATAATAAGAGGAGCAATATATTCTTCCATACCTTGATGTTTAGCTCATAGCATCATGGATGAAGTTCATTTCGTTGGTTAGATATTGATGGTTGGACAGCTATAGTGTGGAACCATTACTTCTCCTGTTTAAATGTGTAGAAGACATGTTGCAATTAGTAAGTTTAGTTTTCTAGAGTGAGATATTGCAAACTATGCAATGGGTAACACAAAGCTGGAAAAAAAATCCCTGCAAGGAGAAATAGAGAAATTAAAATGTGCTAAAAACGTTGACATGCAAGCTGGCTCCTTGGATCTCAATAACAGTAAAACAAAATTTTGTCTGCATAAGTCCTACATGACTCTTTCCTCTGTCTTAATTGCTAGCAGAAAGTTCCTAGGATTGGAAACTTAACATGCCAAAGAATTGCATGCAGGTAATATGTTGCACAGCAGCATGCTGTTAACTTTTAGGACCATAAATCTGTATTCTTTTTAATTGTTTAACCAAATTTTATTTCAGCATTTTAGTCTGGTTTTGTTAAGGTGGTTCTTTGAGAATGGCATTACATTATCTTTAGCTGTAGAAAGAGGCCAAAATTGTGGAGTAATTCCTGCAATTTTTTTTATGAGGAATTAAGGAAAATTCAAAAGATTAAAATTGTTGACCAATTCTTTTCTATTTTATGACCCACAGTCCTTTTTTAAAAGTTCTTTTAGATAATGTTTTGAGTTTTTAAAGCCTTCAACACAAACATTTTGATCATTTCTGAATGCATGAATGGCCAGATTTTAAGGCTTCACTTTATATTCAAGAATTAGATACCCCAATGTGAAAAGGACAAATGCTTTTTTATTGGCTGTGCACTGGAAAGCTATGATTTTTTTTCCTTGTCGGCTCAGGTCCAAATTATTATATTATGCAGTCTGATTGTTGTATTGTACCTGACCCAATTAGAGCCAGTTCAGCACAACATGCAGGGTAGCACTCTTTGCTTGTGTAGTCTAATTTTGTAAACTGAACTATTTTGCAATAATTAGCAAAATGCTTCCAAGTTTAAGAACGTTGTGGCTAGTTTATGGGCTGCCATGAATCCCATTGATCATGTCAGTCTAGTTCTAACATTCATGTATTTTGCTTTTTGCCTATTTTCTACCCTGTGGTCTCTGAAGTTTAACATTGTTTATGTTTGCAATTTCAATGAAAACTTGAAGTAAGGCTAATAGCAAAACCCTACGTCTTAACTGCAATGTCGAAAGTTTTTATGACTCTTGATCCCTTTATTCTGTGTACAATTTCTTAAATTATGCCAGTCCCATGATGTCCTTGTGTCTACATTACAACATTTTTAGGTGTTAACCTTTTCACAAGCTTAGCTTTTGCAGTTTACTTTTCATCTCTCTACCTTGGCCTTTTTTGGTTCTCATTTCTCTTCTACTCTGTGCTCATGTAAGGTACAAAGCTGCTATCAAGGCTGATCCTTTTTGTTATGAGGTATGTTAGTCAATAAATTTAACTGTTCCCTTACTCCTCCCCCCACCCCCTCTCTTGGATTTTTTGTTAATAACAGACTTTGCGTATAGAATTTACGTCTGCAGAAAGCAGGGTTAAGCTTTCAATGTAGAATTTGGAAAACTGTGATTAAAAACTAAATAAACATTCTTGGTCCTCATTGATGATCAATCTAGTCCTTTTCCCTTTGTTTTATGGACTGATTTTGTTTCTTGACTGGACATAGTGATTCTTTTTAACCTTATTGTGGTTTGAATGACTGATTTTTTCTTTTCTTTCATCTTTAAGGCTTTGGAATGCCTAGTTGACAACCACATGCTAACATGCGATGAAGGTGACAAGTCTTCTAACTCCTTTTGCTTGAGTCTTTGTTGTGTCAGCTTTGTATGCCATATAGGAGAAGAAAATTATCTGATAGTTAAAAGTCATAATTTATTTTCATGAACTTCTCTAAGCTCTTTTTTGGAATTTGATTTATCATATATATTTGGTTTTGATGATGATCCCTAAATTTTTCATATATGCTACTGATTTCTAGAAACAAGTCTCCTTTCATCATTGCAATTTGGTCCTGAAGAAGGGTGGCTGTCCTCATTCTACTCTTGCTTGATAAAGAAGGTAAATGTGTGAAAAAGGAGTTCTGAAGTATATTTGCTCTCAATCCCTCTTTTAGTAATGCTGAATGCTTCTTTGTTGTCCAGTATGACAAAGAGAGTGTTGTAGAAGCCAAATTCAGGGAAGTTGAAAAGGAAAGTTGCAATAGTAACTGTTCCAGCCCATCATTCATCCATACATTGAAGAACAACACTGATCTTTTGGCCTGCAAAGCTGAGTACTATCATCAGTGTGGTGAATACCAAAAATGTTTTGAACTTACTTCTGTGTAAGTTTTTAATTGATTGTATTAAAACACAGAAATGAGTTGGATCTTTCACACTCACTTTTTTTGCTTTTGCAGACTGCTTGAGAAGGATCCTTTCCATTTGAAATGTACATTGGTGCATTTAGCTGCAGCTTTGGAGCTCGGAAATTCGAATGAGCTGTATCTTATGGCATGTAATTTAGTGAAGGATTATCCTCAAAAGTGAGTTTATGTGTTATGGTCCCCTAAATATTATGTATACTGTCACATATCTTCTTCTTTTCATTAAAAAGTCAGCATCCAAACTGAACTTTTTTTTAATTTGTGGTTACCCTTTCTTTGTCCCTCTGGATGAAACAAAATGAGTTCAGCCTTGTTTAATCCCACAATCAGCTATTGACTGACAGTTAAAGGTTGATAATTTTGTTGGCTATAAAACCAATATTGTTTGGCAAAACTGGTACTACCTGTTAGAAAAAAACAGAAGTTAGCTGATGCTATCGAACAACTTGTAGCATCCCTCTATCCACTAAACAGAACATCAACTCCCTCATTGCCTTGATCAGACATGAATATAGAAATGAATACATTATGATTCTATAAAATATAACTGTTTGCTATTAACTAATTTAGAGCAAGCTGTTGAAGTGACTCAAGATAGGCACAAAAAAATGACACATGAAAGTAAAAGAGAGAGTTGAGAGGGTTACAAGAAATCTAGACATTAACTGCATCTGATTTGCTGAAGAAGCTAATGGTTTTTTTGGAAGACTATGTGTGTTGTCTGCTAGTAATTACTTGCATTTTCCTATCAAATGTGATACGCAGAGTGGCCAATGCATTTGCCAGAGTCATTTACCTTTTGTTCTGCATATTACAATGACTGCCAGAGTTAAAGTACCTGATAATAGCTGCTTGTGATGGTCTTTGTTTTTTTGTTATGTCTTTGCTTTATGTGTGTAAAAATATAAGTCCTAAATCAGTAGTCCATGTTAAAAAGCAATTTGCTTCTCATATTATCATATTATGCCCTTTTAAACTTTGCTGGAAGGTATCAGTTTTATACATTTATAGGGCACCTAGACCTGACATGGCTATTTAGAGTTCTAGACCAAAGATAAGAAAGGATTTTTAAAAACTTAAAATGTATTTGTGTTAGACTTGAAAATGTATCCTATTTTTGTCATTTGGTCTGAGGAAGTTGGATACACATGTAGCCCGCACCTACAAAGTTTCTCTATTGCCTACATTAGAAGCATAAAAAGAAAGCCAGAAATAGTTAAATAAGTTACTTAATCTCCTTAATCAAAATTATAGGGAAGAAAGTGTGACTGCAGGTGTTTAGAAGTGAATTGAGGACTCTTTTCCAAATTAAGGTCAGTAAAATTGTTTTTTGTTTTTTTTTTTCCAAATTAAGGACAGAAAAAGCAATTGTGTTCCCACATATATGTAACGGTAATCCTCCCATGAGCACAATGTGAACTTATTTATGTGTTTTTTTTTCTCCTTTTGTGTATTAAAGCTGTTTGCTTGTTGGGGCTTCTTATCTTTTAGGGCTCTTTCATGGCTTGCGGTTGGCTGCTACTACCATTGTATCAAAAAGTATGACCAATCACGGCGTTATTTCAGGTAAACATTGCATTATTCTGGTTGATCCAATGAATGCTAAATTTTTGCAGTTTGACTTTGAGATGCTTTTACTCCTTGTTGAGAGTGTAAATGATTTCAATCTAAGAAAGTGGGAAAATTTGATATTGGTTTGCATGGTTTACGTTACCTCAAGATCATACATTCGTTCTGATTAAATATATGACAAATGCACATATTTGGTTAAAAAAAGTATACATATTCTGAATGCACAGTAGAGCCAGAAACAATTTATTCATTTACTGTTAAGTAAGCGTGCCGTGAAGATGGGTTGAACTTAGGAAAATTTTATTCTTTAGCATTTGATGATGCTTAACCCTTATCTCTAGAAAATAGTAATTCAGACATATTAACTCTACTGAAACACAACAAAGAAGGAATACTACATTTTCAGCTCTTGTACTGTAATTACTGAGTGGATGATCTCCTTATTGTGCTTTAGCAAATTTTTTGATTTTAATGTTTTTGGCTGAATTAAGAGATTGTTGGCTATGCTGCTACTTGAACTGTGTGTCATGTACATTGTATTCTGTCTATCTAGTCACTGAATGTATATATTTTCTCTCCTCTTTTTAATATGCCTCAGCAAGGCTACAAGTCTAGATGGAACCTTTGCACCTGCCTGGGTGGGATATGGGAATGCTTATGCTGCTCAGGAAGAGGGTGATCAAGCCATGTCAGCTTATCGCACTGCTGGTCGTCTATTCCCTGGGTAATTTTGCTGTTACTTTATGAAGTTCTTTAAATTGGATGTTAAGTGTACAATTTGGTTCAAATATAGTTATTGATACAACTAACAGTCAGGTTCTTGCACTGCTGACTGTTGATTACCTGGGTAATTTATGCTGTTACTTTATGAAGTTCTTTAAATTGAATGCTAAATGAATGTCTAGTTACAAATATAATTGTTCATACAAATAAAGGATGTGTTTTCATGTCAAAATGTCAGCTTGCATAAATTTATGTTGATTCTATATATTGCATATACACCTTATATTTTTTCTTGGCTATGAAGTTATGCTAGGGATTTTTTTGTTTAAATCACTGTTAAGAGGAAGAGGAGAAGAAAATTGATTTCATGTTTGTTTGGAGTTATGGTAGTTCATTTCTCGCCTTTTTGCATATTTTCCAGATGGATTTACAGTCAGACAAACTTGTTAATTTGGGGTCATTGGAGTTCCCCAACTCTCCAAGGAGATATATAGATTGTTATTTGAACTTATAGAGTTATCTTCATCACATGCCAAGCTTGTCAAGAATGATACCATGTTACTTTAATAGGTTCTAATGCTTGACTTTTTACATGTTGAATAATATTCTGTTATTTTAGGTGTCATTTACCAACTTTGTACATAGGAATGGAGTACATGCGCACCCACAGCTATAAGCTGGCTGTGCAGGTATTTGTTTGAACCCGGTAAAATTTCCATTTCTAGTTTATCAATGAAGAATTATAATATTATGCATGTCTTTTTGTTGACAAACTGTGTCTTTCAATTTACATTGTTGATTTTCTGCTAATTATTGGGAGGTACTATTGGAGTTCTGTATGTGATGCTTCTGGAGTTAAGGTTCCTATCATTGATTTGTCAATTAACGATAGTCTGCTTTTGCTCTGTGGTCCTATCATTGAACTTAAAAAGAAAGAATTGCTTCATGGCTTGAGGGCTTTTCTTATCTTTAAATGGGAATGTGGTGATGGCCGATGATCTAAAAGTGGTAATGGTCGTAATTAGAGCTAAATGACCAACAAATTTGTGTAAAATTCTGTTGCAGGACACGACAAATACACCCAAGAATATTGCAATAATGGCTCGTTGAGGTGCCCAAGGATAGATGCTTTAAACTGCCCTTTTAAGAATAGGACTATAAAAATGGATTATAGCTATATGTGACTAGCAATTTACACCAACTAGTTGAATTTGTTGATTGTTTAAGCAGAATAAGCCTGACATTGAGGCATTTTGTGATGCTTGGAAGGACATTTAGAAGTGTCAAAGTTGGAAGATGATAAAAATGATGAAGTTGTTTCTTGTATCATGTTCAAGAATTCATCTGGGTGATTAGGTCACTGAAACACACTGTTTAGTACAGACAACTGCTGTGATCTAATTACCCTTTGAGCATTTTTGGTTTTGCCCAAATGCTGTGTGCTAAAGAAAATTTTCCTTTTTTCTGTCAACAGTAAATTAACCTGGATCAATTAAATAGGTAGTATTTAGTTTACAAGAGTGCATGATATGCTATGTCAATATTCAATTTCTTCCTAATTGCCTTTTCGAACCCCCTTAGTTCTTTATTCTTTCTTTCATTTTCCTAAAGTATAGGGCTATTGCTTCATTACACCTGTTCATGAAGTTGAATTTCACAGTTTGTTTAGATTATGGTTCATTCCTTTGTTTTCCAGTTTTTTATGCAGGCAAAGGCAATTTGCCCTTCAGATCCACTTGTATACAATGAACTTGGAGTTGTTGCCTTTCATATGAAGGAGTAAGTTTATTCCATTGCTTGGTACTACAGTTATTGTGTGATTACTATGATCCCATTGTCATTTTCATCATTCATTTTTTAGGAGATTCACATAACTCCTACTAAAAAGAACTTCCATATCCAGTTGACTGTTTTAGTATTACTGGGCACTTATACTGGATTGCTAGTTTATTGCTTTTGTCATACAAGTATACAGCTATCTATTTCAGTTAAAAAAAAAATGACACTAAGTTGCAATTACTTCAATTGTATAAACACATATTACTCTTTCTTTGGCATTTGAGTGTTAACCTTTGAAGCTGTGTAATTATGTGTTTTGAAACATTTCAGGTACAATAAGGCTGTGATGTGGTTTGAAAAGACGTTGGCTCTTGTTCCATCTTTAAGTCAACTGTGGGAACCCACAATAGTTAATCTTGCCCATGCATACCGGAAGTTAAAGTATGTTAGTTAATTGTTGCATTTTGAGTACCTCAGGATGGATGTTTCTCTGTTTTTTTGCTTCCCAACTTGCAAATGTAGTCATTTTCTCAACTTCGAGCACTTCATTTGATACCTTGTGTAAAGGTTATTTCAGGATAGCTGTGCATATTTATTGGCCTGGGTCTAGGGAAACTGTGTGTGAAAGAGTGGCAGTTTAATGCTTTTATAATGCAATAGTAAGTAGATGCTAGTGAATTAAACTACTTTATTGTGGAAATGGGAGTTGCGCCATTGTGCGGCCGGTGGGATACTTTGTAGGAAGCCTGTTTCGAGAGTTGCAGATAACATTTTGAAGCGTGTTGGATACCCTTTGTCTTCTTTTTGTTTCTTTTTATTTGTCTTTTTGTTTTTTTTTTTTTTTTGATAGGTGAAGGGCAGGATTTGAACCTTGGACCTCTTGTTCACAATTCCCAACTTTAGCCTTTAGGCTAAAGCTCAACTCCTCTTCCTTTTGTTTCTGGTGGGCTTTTTAGAAATGCAAAGAAGATGATTCCAGCATATTGTTATTGCAACTGACTGCTAAAATGTTATAATTACATTAAAAGGAGACCAGCTGGTCCTGATGTTATTAAATGTCCATTAAGAGTTGAAAACAATTTCAAGTTACATTTGTGTGGTTAACTAGAGGTTTGTGGCATCTTTAGGTGGTGCTGCAAATGCTGATGGTATGACGTTTGTTTTGACTTTATTTTTATTGTAGGTTTTGTGGATTCCCATGATCACTATCTTACTTGTCCTCCCAATGAAAATTTTTTGTGGAATGGATGCCATTTTTTTCTGTGGAAGTAAATGTGACAAATTCATCTTGGAAGTCTTAGGTTCAAATCCTAGAAGGTTTGGGATTTATTGTGTAGCTCAGTTGCCAATGGGCATTCTGATGGAGCAAAACGATTAAAAATTCCTACAGACATATTTTACAAACATAAGTGACATTTCAAAATTTTTACCATGCAGTAGCGAGCATGTCTGTAAAGTTGATTAGTGCTTGTTATGACTAGCATCTCCTTTCTGTACATTTGTGTTCTAATCTACATCCTCAGGAGTAGAAGAACTTCTGGAGCATGGATTATATACAGATTATATAGTATGTGAATGTTCAGCCTTAATGTTTCAGGATGTACAATGAAGCAATATCATACTATGAGAGAGCACTTTCATTGTCAACCAGAAGCTTGAGCACTTATTCTGGTCTTGCTTACACTTACCATTTGCAGGTATCTTGATTTCCTTTTATTGTACACATTTTTTCCCTTTTCTTCATTGGATGCCTTGCCACCTTGTATGGTAACAGAAAATTTGAATGACTTATTTGTCAAAGTGACATTTTGGATAAGGTAACGAAGAATTAATCTTTGTGAAATGTCACAAAAATCGTTATACTTGCCATTTTTTGTACCTTTCCATTCTTTACCCATGTGGTAATGTGTTTGTACTTACTGCTTGCATATGTCCAGCAATGGATGGTAGCATAGTTGAAGAATAAGCTAACTTACCCATAATAAAATGTGACTAAATTTCCATAGCTGTGGCTGAAAGTTAGAAGTTGTTCTGGTATCATAACTTAGAAATGTTGAATTCTTGACTTGTCTGTTTTGATTGAAGACACATCGTAATGGTTTCTTTTTCTTTTGTCTTCCTATCTGTAGGATAATTATTCTGCTGCCATCACATATTACCACAAGGTACACTATCTGGAATTTCCTTTGCTGCCACTTCCTTTACTGCACAACAAAGCATCTGCTTTGCCTTTGTAATGTGAGAAGTGTGCTGCATCATTACCTTTTTGGCTTTGTTCCCTGTCTTACTAATTTGATGACTAGGGGGAATCTGAAATTTGAAACCTTCTGAATTTGATGAATCATTCGTCTGTCTTGCTTTCCCTTAATGGCAAGCCTTATTTTATTTTGATCTTTTGGCTTTTGGAACAGGCTTTGTGGCTGAAAGCAGATGATCAATTTTGCACTGAAATGCTGAGTTTGGCTCTAGAAGACGAAGCTCGTCGTGGCATAGACCCCAAAATTGAATTTCTCTAAGAGGGTTATGTGTAATCGTGCTGATGGAATACATAATCTATTTAGATTAATTATGTAATGTATGTTCGATGTGTACTCTGCATGTCCTTGGACAGTTTAACTACTTAATTAGTATTGTTGTTTTATTGAAATAGGTAGAAGTGGGCAATTCATTTTATTATTTTTTTAACGAATTTATATCATATAGGTTGATCCATTGGGCTGATTAAGGTCTTGCCTTAATATTTCTAGCCATACATATATAACTTCGGTTGTGTTTAAATCTTAAAATGTAAGGTGTCTTATGGCGAATGGCTTGGCTGTGGAATGCGAACATAACTTGTATTTATCCTTGTTTTGTGGCCTCCTACTGCCCGTTAAGAGGCATTGGCTAAGAGTTATTTTGAGTCTTTTCTTTTCCTGTTTTAGTTCTGTTCTGCGTACGTACCTAGGCAATCAGAAAGTGATGACTCTTTGAGATTATAATTCGAAAGTATTGTTGTCATTTTGTATCTGCGGTAGTTATTTAAGATTAGGAGTTGTGCATGTGTATACAATTCGTACATGTTTGTTTCGAGTGCTGATTTTTCCTTTGTAAAATGAATGACTGCAAAGAACCCACTTGGATGTTAACACTTCTTACGGAAAGCTTTCTTCTGGGGTGATATAGCCCCTTAAAAGTCTATATTGCTGCGTTGAAAATTCTCCTGACTTAGACGATGGAACATAGGTTTTAATAAAGAAAAGTTGAAAAAATAAAAAGAAAATGTTGGTTTCTTTGTCTAGCAACTCAGGAGGGATCAATTGAGATGAGAGACCACCTCTCCCCCAGTCTCAATAGTTTGGTGGTCATTTAAATTAGCTAGTAGCTAGTGTGGTTTAGGAGATGGAAAATCCGTAATGTAAAAGAAAACAGAAAAAAAAAAAAAAACAAAACAAGAAATATATATATATAGGAAAACGTTTATGACGAGAATGGCAATGGTTTATCCCATTTGGCTGTTATTGTTGCCAGGTAGAGTGGGATACATTAATAGTATTGCAAGCACAGTATACTACTACTGGGTAGGTCCGTGGAAGAAATAACGGAGCGATAAGCATGGTGGTGGTGGTGGCGTCATCTCCGTCTCTGCCTCTGTCTCCATGTCTGCTTCATCAGCCATCTTCCTCTGCTTCTGTTTCACTTCCCTCTCTCGGCTTCAGCCATCCACGCACCGCCGCCCCCGCCGCCCTCGTTGTAAGTTCAACCTTTACTCCCCCCGACCCACCTGCCCCTTTTCTTCCTTTTTTTTTGTTATGAAAAAAAGAGAGAAAAATTTTTACTTTCTTCAATCATGGATGGACGGTAATCTCAAAGCACTCATCAAATTGGATTCATTCATTCATGGCATGTGGGGGGTATTTGAATTCAGAGGTGTAATCTGGTGGAGCCCATCAAGTTTGATAGTAATGGGAAGCCATCTCGGAGGAGCAGCGTCCCTTTACTTTCTTCTTCTTCTTCTAGCTGTGACCCATCATCATCATCATCATCATCAGTCCCACTTCCGCTGGGCTTCTCAGCTTCTTCAACAACCACCACCACCGTCACCCACCCTTCTTTAGAAAACGCCTTTGCAAACAAAAATGACACAAGGCTCCGCATTTTCTCTGGCACTGCCAATCCTTCCCTCTCTCAGGTTCATTTTTTCCTTTTTCTTTTTTTTTTAAATTTATTTCTTTGTTGGGCTTTTGTTAATTCTTATAATTTAATTCCCATACAATTTGACGCTATATTTCCTCTTCAGTTCAATTAACTTGCCTCTTTTTTTTATTTTTTATTTTTTTAATGTCTATCGTTTGCGGTTGTTATATTATACAATAGGAAATTGCTTGCTACATGGGTCTGGAGCTTGGACAGATCAAGATAAAACGGTTTGCTGATGGGGAAATTTATGTTCAATTGCAAGAAAGTGTCAGAGGTTGTGATGTTTATCTTGTTCAACCCACATGTCCTCCCGCAAATGAGAATCTTATGGAGCTTTTGATTATGATTGATGCTTGTCGAAGGGCTTCAGCCAAAAATATCACTGCTGTCATTCCATATTTTGGTTATGCCAGGGCTGATAGAAAGGTAATAACTACTGCAATGGAAGGCCAAATTTAGATAAGAATGAACATAAAGTATTTGCCACTTTTTTTTTCCCCCTTCATGGCTGGTTCATCCTCATACGGTTGTGCGGATTAGTCAGTATTACAGCAGCTTTTGATAATTGGCTTTTGCATTGACTGCAATTTCAGACTCAAGGGCGTGAGTCCATTGCTGCCAAATTGGTTGCAAATCTGATTACTGAAGCTGGTGCAAACCGTGTTCTTGCTTGTGATCTTCATTCTGGGCAGTCCATGGGATATTTTGACATTCCTGTGGACCACATATATGGCCAGGTAATAATCAACTCGATGTGTGCTTACTGCCTACTTTAGATGGCTCTTGTTTTTTGATAAATGATCAACATCTGTCACACAACATAAATTTAGTTGAAAATATATGAGAATTGGCATTGTTGAAGTAGTTGAAAGAGAATTTCAATGATTGCTTTGTCACATCCTGAGTATGAATTTATATTGCTGTTGTTTCCAAGCTGCACATGTTGCTTGCATGTTGGTACAGATTGTTTGAACACCTAATTGCATGCTCTCTTGTATGGTCCAGTGAAATACTCAGAAACTCATTCATCCATTTGTTACCATTGTCTCTTTGTGCACCACCAGCCTGTGATTCTTGATTACCTTGCTAGCAAGATGATACGTTCTGATGACTTAGTGGTGGTCTCTCCCGATGTTGGTGGTGTGGCTAGAGCACGTGCTTTTGCAAAGAAATTGTCTGATGCTCCTCTAGCCATTGTTGATAAGAGGCGTCATGGCCACAATGTTGCAGAGGTATGCTCTAATGTATGCTGCCTTTTATACTCCCTATGCAATAATTTTGTGTGGTATGTGTGCATGTGCAAGAGAGGGGGGATGTGTGCACATGTGTTGAGAGAATATGCAAATATACTCCCTATATTTGTTGAGAGCATGTGCAAGAGAGATGGGGATTGGGGCATTGTAGATATAGTATGTAAGCCATTTTGCAATAGCTGAAGACAGAGTGCTTTGGTGGTTCCAATGCACTGAAACTTTATATTGTCCATATTTTCAGAGCTGACAATGGCATGTACTTTTTGTTCTCTTTCTTTTATTTCCTTTTTCATTCTCACTTAGAGCATAATATCATCTATTCTGTGCTTTGTAATTGCCTGCTAAATGTCATCTTGCAGGTGATGAACTTGATTGGTGATGTAAAGGGGAAAGTTGCAGTCATGGTAGATGACATGATTGACACTGCGGGTGAGTTTTGCTTGAATATAATTCACTGTTTTTTCTCATCAATATGTAAATGAATGCTCCTTTCACTTTTTAATCATGTCTAAGGAATGGGTTCTAGCCATTCTTCAAAGACCTGTGCCAATAATTAAGCTGAGGATGGCCTTATTAGTTTAATTGTTCAACTGTTTGTTGATTAAATGTAACTTATCGCGTGGTTTGTTGCAGGGACTATTTCCAAAAGTGCAGCTCTATTACATCAAGAGGGGGCTAGGGAGGTTTATGCATGCAGTACACATGCTGTTTTCAGGTACCTCTATCCTTCATGGTGTAACATTGACTTAATGATCATCTAAATCTCAAAAGCTGGAATGAAGAATGCCAACCATTGCCAACAATTTCTCCTTGGAAGTATTGTGCATATAATACTCGGGACAGTTTTGGAGATGGATTAAGAATTAGTGCAACAGCCTTGATAGTTTCTGATACATTATATCCATTGCACGTAAATAGTGTTGGTGGTAAAGTCATTACACTTTTTGGTTAATTGTGGTCTTCTATCTCAATGAAGATTATGTAGAAGCCTGGACAGCAATTAGACCACAAGTTTGACCTCAACCACGAATTGACTGATCAATAATTTGTATATTACTTGTTCAAAACTTTTCATGATCATGCATAGTTTGAACTTCCAATTGTTGCACAACCAACAATTATCAATTCTTTAGATAAAATCTGCAGTTGCACATATGGGTGGTGCAAATGATGGTAGTTTAGGCAGATTTTACTAGTACCTGTTTTTCTGTTTGCAGTCCTCCTGCAATAGAGAGGTTATCAAGTGGAATTTTTCAAGAGGTCATCATAACAAATACCATTCCAGTTTCAGAACAGAACTACTTTCCTCAGCTTACAGTTTTGTCAGTGGCAAACCTCCTGGGAGAGACCATATGGCGGGTTCATGATGACTGCTCTGTGAGTAGCATCTTTCACTGAACTTGGATTGATATGATAATCAAAGAATTGATTCATTGCTCAAATTGGAAGAATGTTCTCGGTTCATTTATAATGCATGCATTATATTATTGCATGTTTCCTAATTATTTCTTCACCAGTGATTCATCCATCTGGAAGAACAAAATCATGACAGCATACTGTAGGTTGAATTTTTTGACAAAATTGAGTGAATAGCAATAAATTTGAATATACAACAAATGAGTACAGAGATGGTTCACTTATAAGATATTTTAATAAATAGGGCCAAAAGAGAATGAAAGGAAAAGTGTAAAATTCTTTTGACTAGTTTCTTAGTGTAGCTATTACACCTTTATGCTTACTTTCCCAATTCTCTGGGAACAATAACCTTACATACATCAGATTCATTGCCAACATGTTTCCTCATTGTCAGGGTGGCTTTGAACCCTACTCAAGCTTGGGCATTGATTGACCAATTTCTACATCAGTGTCATGCATCTCCTAGCTTCCACAATGCCAATTTCTACCTATCTTACAGAAGAGTGATGAAATTGCAGCGTAGTCAGACTTGCATGTTCAGAGAAACCACGTCTATTGTTTTGCATGCTGAGCTTTGATGCAACATGGACGCAGGATTGATGGGAGAATTTTTGATAGCTTGAGTCAGGGTTCTTGATTAGGTCTTGGATGTGTTGCATCTCTCAACCATTTTGCCTTTATCTGTATAAATGTTGTTATGACCGTCGTCCAAATGTCTGTTGAGCTGTGAACTGTTTCAAACAGTAACTATATTCTGTGAGTTATAATCTAATAATATTGTGGCTGCTTTCTTCCTAGCACTAGCACTACTGGCTTCCACTTTTTTTTTTTTTTTTTGGGGGGGGGGGGGGGAAACACTGAAATAGTTAGTGGTTAGCCTGTTAGATGTTAATGGGAAGGGAAATCGCATGCCTGAAGACACCGCAGAAAATGCTTTACACCTCGAGAGACAAGGCCCCAAATTATCCCACAATTTGTGGGAGGGTTGGAGAAGGCACAAGTCGAACTCTCGCTTACCCGAGGAGCCAGTAGCTCCTTTGGTCACTCGAGACCCCGAGTGGTTGACTGGCATCTACTTCATAAAGCCTATCTCATACCTCGATGAGGAATTGTTTCTGTTTCTGGCTTTTTGCCTACAAGATGGTCCGGCATGGTACTATTTTTTGGAGCCAATCTCGTTGTCCTCATTATTAGAAGTGGCGACGACGGACTTGGAATTGATGGTCCTTTATGCCCAGGTCCAATCTTTCACTTTAAGCCCGTGGGATTTTCGTGTGGGTCCGTATGACCCAGAGGACTGGGATACGCCTCCCCTGATGTTCACGGCAAAAGGAGGAGAGCAGTTTTTTGGCATGGGCCAGGGGTGGGGTGGAGTTGGGATATTTCTCCATTTTAATTTACCTCTTTCAAGCTTTAAAAAATTATGACAATATCTCAAATTCAACAAATGACTAAGTCCATCGTTTCCTGGAGCACCCTAGGAGTAAAATCCTGAATACTCAGAAGCCGAAATGGGAAAATGAATCCTTCAACTGGCCTACGAAAGAGCTTTTTATCCAGTGAAAAATGCCCAAGAACATATGAATGAGCTTTTTATCCGGTGAAAAACGCCCAAGAATGCCCTTACTGGAACCGGAAAAAAGAAAAAAAAAAAAAAACTTGGTCATGGCTAAAAGAAGCACTACACTCAACATGGAGACTGAACTTGCGCATCATACCATCTGGGAGAAATCATAAGCCATCTTATTGAAGTGCAATTGTCTAGACAGTGATGCCTATTTCCAGTCGTGTTTGGCAGCTCGGTCCTTTGTATGCTGGTGAAATTAACATTAGGAGCAGCTGCTTTCAGCTGAAACATTTCCAGTTACAACATGAAAGCCTCTTTTAGATCCCTTTCGCTTCAACCATCTTTATAGGAACATTATGTACCATAGTTTGAAGTAAAGTGCCCTCCATCGAGAAACTGCTCAGCTGCACCATTTGGTCTTGGCCTACCGTCATTTTGATGATTCTTTTGACCTCGAGTGTCCTCAATATCCATCTTCATGAAGCGGAAACCCATTATATACCTGTACTCCCCAGTACCAAGGCAACGGGAGCAATAGTCAAGGCCACTACCATGACAGGTCCTGCACCTGCCAAAGCAATTGCAATTGTCAGGTCTCTTAGAAAAGAATAATAGTATGTGTTGCTTAAGAAACTTCTAGCTAACTAACATTTATGGAAATGGAAAGAGTTAAATGTTGGTGATACCTCACCATTTTGGCCATTTCCCTTTTGGAAGCATAGCTAAATGTGTGTAGTTTGTCCTGCCTGCAATATTCCATGTAGGTTTGATTTCTAAATGTGAAAAAGAAGAAGAAAATAGATAACAATAGGTTTCATAGCTCATAATATTTTGGCAGGCACACATCTCACGTCTGATCCACCATCCAAAAAGCATGCAACTATGACCATCAGAATCTGGACTCTGCTTACCTCTGAACAAGAATTAACACACCCATGAAGTCCCATTTTTCAAATCAGACATCTCAAAGAGTTGTACAAATGAAGCAGTATACGAATTAAGATTAATGACTTGGTTTCAAAACAGCATCTTTCCAATCCAGATGGTTAACAAATGGAATCACATCGAAGACACAGAATAAAAGAGAAATGGCTTACACCTCTGCCAATCTGCCATGATTAAGCACTGCTGAAGTTTAGAATCTTGAAGGGTATTAGACCACTAAATATTTCTATGAAAGTAACAGAGTACTCCAGTTTTTAGGTGCAACAATGCCACAACATATAACAGTATCTGCAGCTCAGTTTGAAAGGATTTATTGTCACTGACATTGACAAACAACTTGTTGCCACACATAAATTGCACTGAATACTATTAAAAGGCATAAAGCACAGAAATCTGTTAGGGGGAAATGCCTGCAGTGAGCAGCAGTAGGATAGAATGATCTTGGGTTTAGGAGACAATAAATTAGGAAAAGTTGTCATCAATTACATACAGTATAACCTATTCATAACCCTATAATTCAGATAATGGATCATGCCTCAATGCTATGCACTAGTGCTTGCTTGTGTTGTGAAGAGAGAGAGAGAGAGAGAGAGAGAGAGAGAAAGAGACCTGTTCCAGAACATTGGTGGCAAGCAACTCTTCCACTGCCTTTGCAGACCACACATGGTGGATCGGGTTTCTTCCTTGTTTCTTTCCAGACATTTGACTGCACAGAGAAATGGATATACAACGGCAACAAGCAATCAATCCAAGCCGACCTTTTAATTTCATACTGCTAACATTTGCAGCTAAACATAACAAAGACTCCAAACTGATTTATAGCCGTGTGTGAGAATCAAGGATTCCAGAAACAATAAAAGAAATAATCTCATATCCCACATGATTTTCCAAAAAGAAAAAGATTTGTACTTTCACTATTCAAATATCTTAAAGGTACCTAGGGAGGGATTCAACAATTTACATGCCCGCGTGAATGGATAAGTTCAAGACACAAAATTTTTCAAGACACAAAATTTTTACTGCTCTAGAGTGCATCAATCCAAAGAAAAGAATTTATAAAAGAAAAAAAAGCCTTGTTTGCTACGCTCAGCACTTCTGACTTAAGTCAATCATAATTGTCGATTGCAACACTCCACTCATGGTAATGCACACAAATACAAAGAAGCAAAGCATGAAATAAATAAATAAAACTTAAAATCCCAGATAAAGAACACAAAAAGCTCAACCATAAGGTACAATAAGATGTGTATTAGAGAAGAGATTGCCTCAGTTTTGACGACCCAAGATGGCTTGGAGACAGAGAGGAGTGGCAGTGTTGAGTTTTTAGTAGGACCAATCCCATTCCCAAGACCCTTCTTTCCATTCTCCTTCATACTGTTGCTGCTGTCTTCCAGTTCCAATCGTACGGTCGTTATCAGACAAGCCGCTGCCCCTAGGACCGCCATTTGACATCCCCCTCTGCCACTTCTTACTGGTGGTACTATTGGTCTATTGCATGGATTTTGTGGGATGTAACGAGAGTCAAGCCCATTACCAAACCCATCCACCCCCCCGAAGGCCCAAACCCCACTTTCTATTTTTGTCTGACCAAAGACAAAAACACATAGTTAGCCTTAGCGGCTTACCCGTACTCCCATTTTTACTTCTCTTCTCTCCTATACTTCCAGAAAGAACAAATACAAGAATGGAGACCCCAGATGCAGTTTCTTTCTTACACTGCAACTCCAAGGCTGAATTAAGGTCTTGTTTACGCTTTACTTATCTTTCTTGTTTTAGCATTTATTAAAGTTTATTTCTTTGTTGTACTTAACTCTTGAGAACTCAACTATGCAAGGGGTGGAAGCGTTGAATTTTGTGCTTTTGCCCACTACTGTTAATAATAATAGGAAGAAGAAGATGATGATTTATTTTTCTGAAAAAATGGAGAGTTGAGAAACTCGAAAACCAAAACTAAAAGGTTAGTTCAGTAGCCTAGCAGAAAGAAGTCAACAAGTGCTTGCAGAATGGGAAGACGCTGATGATGATGAAAAATGTTTCATTTCTTGTACATAATGCAATTCCCAAATTATGATGCCTGTCCATGGCTATGGAGTTTTTCTTTTTCCCTGGCTGGACTATATTGCAGCTTTTCCAGTTTCTTCTGCTTCTGGCCCCAACAAATTGGTACATTTTGATCCATAACTAAGGCAATATGGTTAAAGTTCTGGTTCACGAATTCGCTGATACTTGAAACTCTTTTATTATTAGCCATTTAAGTAAAGGAACAAGGGTTACAAATAGAGCCTTATGCACGTATAATTGTTTTCTCTCAACTGTTTAGGCTCAGTATTATAGCTTCAGGAGAAGTGGAGAAGTATCTTTCCTTCATTAGTACATGATAATAATTCATCAATGCCGCACATTGGCACCGCCAACCACTTGCTATAGTGGAGGTCAGGTTGCTTAAATGGCAATGATCAATATCACCTATAGGCACTTCATTCCGTTTCCTTCTAATCATTGTCCATGCCATGAACTGGGGATGACTGAAACATTGCCTTGCATTATAAAGAAATTCTCCATGCTTTATTTCTATCCATGAATGATTATTGGATGGGTTTTCTTCCTTTAGTCTACAAAATATTTGTCTAGATATTCTTTGAGCCACCTCTAAGTTATACAGATTATTTGCCAAGCTGGTGAAAGCCCTGTGATCTCATGGAGTACTCTCTTATCAGTTTTGAGAAGAAAGAACTATCTCTTTCTAGCAACCTTGCTGGTGTGTCATATTCTGCAATCCTTCCTGTTGACACAAAAGTAAAAACGTAAACTCTCCTACAGTAACCTGAGTATTATACAGGTGTGTATATAGGTGTGGGTATTTATATGTGATCACTTCCCAAATCGCAGGACATGGGAAGATTGTATACTGGCCGTGCTTGTGTGTGTGTGGATGTGTTCCTATGTCTTGCTCTATGTGAGTAATGCATGTGTTTTGTACTTACCATCACTAAGGACTAAAACAAGATCACTATATATAACTGTGTGAATTCTGTGAGCTATTGTTACTACTGTCCGGTCTTTGAACTCTTGACCAATGATCTTCTGTATCACACCATCAGTAGCTGAATCAACTGACGCTGTTGCTTCATCTAGCACAAGAATACTGCTTTTCTTTAGCAATGCTCTTCCCAAGCAAAATAACTGCCTTTGTCCCATGCTCCAATTCTCTCCATTTTCAACCACTGCCAGGCAAACATCTTAATAATTTCTATAGGCAAAGACGCAAAATTAGCCATTTATAGATGGTAAAATACCTGTGGCATCCAACTTCTCATCTTTTGCACGTACCAAATCACCCAGTTGACTTTTATCTAGAGCCTGGAACATGCAAATTTTTTCCATGGTTACCATGTCACATCGAACATAAAATAGGATAATATTGACAAGAAATGTTCCGAGATTTCCATCTGATATTTCTTCCTTCTTGCCACTGTAATATTACTTTCTATTAGTAGTAATGGTATTTACCTCCCATATTTCACTTTCAGAGTATTGCCCCAGTGGGTCAAGATTTCCTCTAACTGTTCCCTCAAACATTGTTGGATCCTGCGGAATGATACTGAGCCTTGATCTCAAATCATGAAGGCCTATCTTAGAAATGTCCACATCATCAATTATAATGCTTCCTTCTCTGGGTTCAACAATCCTGAAAATTGCCTGTATCAGGGTTGACTTCCCACTTCCTGTCCTTCCTACAACACCAACCTTTCTTCTTCCCGGAACTATGCAATCAATGTTATTCAGGACAGATGGCAGATGCTCTGCATATCGAATCTTCAAGACAGTCAAATTCATGTGTTAGTGATATCTGAATCACTGGATGTGAGTGGCATTTGATAACAACAGCATTTATAGTTCAGTTTGCCTTTTCTTTTCTCTTTTATAAATATCCATTGCTGAGGAATTAGCTGGAATTCCATGTAATCTGTAAAGGTTTGGAATTACTTGGCATATCAAATTAGAAATTGAAGTACTTTCCTCTTCAAAATTCCGTAACTTTGGCTGTAGAATTACCTGCAAATTTTTGAAGCATATTGTTCCAACTTCTGGCCAGTTGTTTGGAGGTCTGCACTCTTCAATCACAAGGGGAGCTTCACTTGCTATGTCTGAATACTGGAGTATTCTTTCTACTGAGATCATTTTATTTTCTGCATTGCATATGTTCCATATAACCTGAGCTTGCAAAACATTCAAATTTATTCCATATGTCACAGCTAATCCTGCAATGCCTGCAGAAGAAGGTTCCATTAAGGATTAGAACACATGCATATTTATTTTTTTCAATGTATGTGTGGGATAATCACTTGATTACTCCACTTTCTGATTGTTCTTTTGACATTGTCTACCAAATAAGTCTAAAGAGGCACACGATGTAACAAAATATGACTTTCGAGGTCAATGTTGTCAATTGTTCTAAATCAAATGTTATACTCACTTGGACTGATGATTCCTTCAGGAAGGGTCACCAACAAAACCAATGAGAAAGCAAATATGAAGTTGGACAATAAATTCAGCCTGAAAGAAAGCCATTCCATTGCTGAGACATTATGAAACCATGGCCTTGAGTGGTGGTCTATAAGATTGAGGTTTGCATCAATAAAACGTTCTTCTTGGTCAAAAGCACGAATTATTGCTGATCCAGCCAGTGATTCTGCAAAGTGGTGGAGGATTGGGGCTCTTTGGATCCCTGCTAAACGGGCTAGTTCTCTTGCAGTAGGGATGTAATATTGCTGCAAAGAACACATTTACTTATAGATCCAATTCCATCACAGGGCAGAATCTCAGGAAGGCATATAATTGTTAAAGGACTTGTGTTCTTTTTGTGACATCTGACTTTTCGGGTAGAGAACATCTTGCTTACCAATTTTAGTATCTGTCCCTATTTTCCTCTCTTATTTATGCCTTTGTCTTCAAGAATTGTTGTCAAATGATAATTCAAGTATCAAAAGATTGGAAATTGTTTATTCCTTTGTGTTCCTTTAACAGAAATGAGTATTTATATTTGGATCTTGGACAAACGATATAGTTGTGCACAAATGAATATTCATCTTTGGGTAGTCAATACAGTTGAAATAGATAGCTTACCTGGTACCATATGCAGATGGCAGTTACTGGAATGAAGATTACAAATACTTGCCACGCAACTTGTGACATCACTGCAATTGTCCCTATAATTTGTATAGTCGAGAAAGCACACCAACCTAGTCTCTGTGCCATTTCCAAGTCCACAACACTCTGATCTGTAGATGCCTGCAAAAGAGAGTAATTCTTTTTTGGATTATAAACAGCACATCCCCAGAATCTTGTATTTGATACAGAATTTTCTGACATTGCTAATCATTCTAAGCATAAGGAAAGTAGAAAATGATAGCTTTTTCTGTGTTCTTCATGTTACTTTCATTATTGCTTGTTGGCCACACTACCTTTTGTATCTATACTGGCATTTGAAATATTAATTTGATGCTATGATTAAGAATCTTGACATGTAATTTGATGGTTACTCAAAGTTGAGGTTTCTGCTTCCTACATCATTTCAGGTATTTTTTTTGAGAGAGAGCATTGCATGAAAAATTCTTCACTTTTCATTTGGTATACTCCCGTTTCAGTGCAGTGAAATCTAAGGCCCTCAGCTGGGGTTGTGTCAATGTTCAATGTTGAAATAGACATGTTTAGGGTACATATAAATTTTCTATTATTTTGGGTATGCATTACCAAGAAACCATGTCACCTAAAAGTCTAAGCTGTTAGGTAAGGAGGCACAATGCAAAAGCTCTGCTCACTTGGGCTGGAAGTGTGAACAGGTCAGGCTACGATTAGATGTGAGGATAGCATGATTTGAACTCGTAATTACTTGATCATGAAAGCTCTGATACTACGATAAAAAACCATTTAATCTAAAAGTTTAAATTGTTAGGTGAGATATAAAATATGGACCATATATTATACTTCAACACTTATACTGCCTATTAGTTACATTTGCCAGTGTGCTAATTTAAGCGAGTTATATATGGCTCCTTTTCTTATCTCTTATGAGTTCCTCAAATGGCTGTAGTTTATAAATCTTCGGTGCTGTGTTGGGGAATAAGTTCACATTATCCATCATCTCGGATTTTTTTTCTTTTTCTTTTTTCCTTTTTTGTCATTTGTATATGGTGTAGTCACTTCACTCTGTCATTTGAGACTCTGTATGCTATTTAGTTTTTATATTCCAGTACGTAATCCAAGTTTCTGACTTTCACATTCTCTATCTAATTGTGCTCACAAATTGCATAATATTGACATGACAAAAATTATGTTATTTAATGTTAGAATCCTTAATTTTTTGTTTCAGAGAAACTGAAAAAATTGTGCTGATCTGCATATCACTTACCCGGTTCAAGATTCTTCCAGTGGGGGTTGAATCAAAAAATGCCATCGGAGCCCTGAGCACACTCTGTAGCATGTTTGTGAAGAGCTTCTGTGCTGTTGAAAGTCCTGCTATTGCCACAAGCATGGCCCGGACCAGCACACAAAGTGAACTGCCAACAGCAAGTAGGACATAAACAAGTAGTATGATATTCATCCCCAAGACTGGCTCACTCTCACTTGTAGGAGGAGATGCCCATGCCATCCAATAATTACTAGCGATCTGTAACACTTGGAATGATGACTGTGCCAAGATTATAATAGGAACAAGGGCTCCACCCTTCACAATGGTCAAATACGACCAATAAACCTCTTTTCCAATACTTCCTGTTTCTCTCTCTTCATCTTGCACCAGTTTCCCTCCCTTTCCTGTTATCTTGGCAGAGGGATCATGCTGTGCATCTGAAGGGTCTGCATTTGAAGTAGAATCTATACCGGTTGTTTCTCTGTCTACTTGGTCCTGAGATGTTCTTCTTGAATTTTCAATTTTGAGGACAGACTCAAGAGCTTGGCTATGGGCGCCAACTAGAACTTCAAATCCTATTTTCTGCTCTAAAAGCTCGTTGAATGTTCCAGCTTGAGCTATTCTCCCATTTTGCATAACCTGTTCAGATTTATTTCAGTAAGAGTTTTGGTTGTTGCTACCTGATTAATAGCCCAAAGTGAATTTTCCATGGAATCAGATATGGCTTATATCAGTTTATCTGTTCCCCCTAAGTTATGGAGCCTAAATGGCTGAAATTAGATGGTAGAGTTGTGTGCATTGCATCTCTCTTACCAGAATGAGATCTGCGGCAGGAAGAAACTCTACTTGGTGGGTGACATAAAGAACTGTCTTGTGCTTGAGAACACCCATTAGGCAATCCTGAAAAGAGTAAATAAAGACAGCATTCAGTACTAAGATCTTTTGGAGATGTGAAAGAATGCAGGGGCCAGAAGATGCTTTATTACTACATAATCTCAAAGACTGTTCTCATAACAACTGTTTACAAAGGGCAGTATGAACCTGAAAGAGTTGTGTGCCTGTATGGGCATCAACAGCGCTGAAAGGGTCATCAAGTAGATATATGTCAGCATCCTGGTAAACTGCACGAGCAATTTGGATCCTTTGCTTCTGTCCTCCGCTCATATTTATCCCTCTTTCTCCAATCTCTGTTAGGTCGCCACAATGGAACAGCTCAAAATCCTTTGTCAATGCACATGCTTTGACTGTCCTGGAATACTTGGGGCTGTCGTATGCATTCCCGAATAAAATGTTGTCCCTTATATTTCCTGTCAATATCCAGGGGGACTGGGGAACATAAGCCTTGGTACCACTGATCTTGACATGTCCTGACATCTTATGTGTTTCTCCAAGAATGCAAGAAAGAAAGCTAGATTTTCCAGACCCCACTGTCCCACAAATTGCCACCTTCATTCCCCTTTTCACTTTCAACTCTATTCCATCAAGGGTTGGGCTGCTTGACTCAGGGTTCCAGCTGAATTGTCCACTGTATATCTCCACATCGAACTCTGTTTGATCTTTTGGAATATACTCAATGGCACCATGCTGAACTTCGCTCTCCTGAAGGTAAGAAGCAATTCTATCTGCTGACACTTTTCCTTGAGCAATCACATTGAGGAGATCAGGTAAACTGAAAATGGGGTCCTGCAGCATTCTAAAGGTGGCCAATGCAGATAGGACTCTTCCAGCTGTCAGTTCAATTCCCATCAGCATGCATGAACCAAATGTCACTGTAGAGATGAATGTAGGTGAGCCCCAGAAGATGAAAGCTGAAGTTGCTGCAAGTCTAAGAGATTTCCACAGCCATTTGTATTCCATTTGCCTCAAGCTTTCCAGTTTGTGAAGGAATTGGCTGTCCCATGCTTGAAGTTTTATTATCTTCATGTTACGAAGAATTTCGGTAGTAGATCTCATTCTTTCATCCTTGGCTTCCATGATCTTGGACTGATATCTTTTCTGAATTCTCGTTATGGGTATATTGCAAGCCATCACTGCTAAAGTCGCGGCTAATGCTGCAAGTGATCCCAAACCTAGGTTTGTCTTAAGAATGTAGATTGCTAAGGAAATTTGTATTGGCAACATCCATATAACATTCAGGTACCAGACGAAATCTGTAATTCTTTGGATGTCTACACTCATGTAGTTGATGATCTCTCCACTGGTGCGGATTTGGCGAGATTGGCTTGATAGGAGCATGCCTTTTTTATAAATTTGTGATATCAAAGCGGCTCTAAGGCGAAGGCCTAGCTGGCGGGCCCCAAATATCCACTGCCTCTGCATTGTTGTCTCTACCATCTTGGCACCAAGAAATGCCAATGCAAGAAGGTATCCACTCTCCAAGCTCTGGTTTTCTTTGTTCATCAGAAAGTTCACAAAGTCATTAATGAGGTAGGGACCAGCATATGATGCTATAGCGGTGATAACTGCAAATAATGCATTAATTGCAGCCTTTTGTCTGATGAATAAAAAGATTGCCTTGTACACTGAGGGGCTGGTGGTTCTGTCTTTCTCCTTGACTTTATTCAGCCTCTGATCGAAGGACCTGGAGACAAATCCAGCAGAGTCTCTGTTATCAACATCTGGGATGTCTTCTTGTTGAAGAGGTTTCTTGATTCCGACAGCAAACAATGGGTTGAGCCAGGAGAAGGTGATGAGCTGGAGAAAAGTAGCATTTCCATATGGAGAGTCCCTTTTGTCTTCACAAGGTTTATCAGTTTTACTCTGGAGAAGTGGTTCGGTCATGCCATTAGACACATTCATGACTATCCCTGTCTTCCCGTGGATTGATAGACCGAATAAGATGATGGATGGGAGGACACCGAGAAACTCTGCATAATCACGCACTTTAAGATGATCATGGTTTATGATTTGTAAATAAACATCAAGGATCATGCTGAAAGTGGACAAGAAGAAGCTGCAAAACCACCATGCTCTTAGAATCCAAGGAAACTTGATGTTCTTTTTACTCGGAATTCTGTATACTGCTAACAGTGCAACTGCCCAAGATACTACTTGCAAAATCTCTGATGAATAGGAACGAAATCTAGAGCTGCAACGCGTCTGATGGCCATTTAGAAGCATAAGCATCATGAAAAAATGGACTCCCAGCAGCAGAGTAGAACAAACTATACTGGCTTTGTAAGAGATGTTGAACTTCACTGCAACAGGGTGCTTCTCTCGGCCTTGATCTGAGTTCCTTTTTCTCCATTTGCATATTACACTCACACATTGTTGTAGACAATGGAGTAAAAGGACCCCAAGAAACCCGAGCTGTACAACTATGCTTACATGCTCTGATAGACACGGCGAGTCCGGCTGCAGCCATGCCATTTGAACCAGAAGCTGAGAGTCTGCAGACATGGCAAAGCAATTAAAGTTAGAGCATGATTCCATAACTTTTTCTATTCTTTTGTTGAAACCCCTGAAGTGCTTGTGATACGCAGGCAGACTGTTTAACTTGCACTAAAACTCACCCCTTTTTTTTTTAGCTAAACACAAACTGGCTTGGTTACCCAGGATTGGCGGATTCAGAATCCCTGGCAGTCTATTGCATGGTTTAAGTAGTTTGTTGTCTGCAAAGTGCATAATTCTCAGAGTGGGTCTGCTTAACTTTTATTGTGCTCAAGAAAGAATGAGAAACTCTCCCCGCGAAAATATTCGTTGAAGAGCTCCATTACGAAACCACCCGGATAAATGGGTATAGTTGGACACTCACTCACGTTACTCAATCATAATAATCATAGATTATTCTATATCCCAAAAAAAAAAAAAAAAAACCATGACAATTATTATGATCGTATATTTATGAATCTGCGTTCATTGATCCTTGTCTCCATAATTTATTTTTTATCAGGACCATCCATTTTGCGAATTCCATTTGTGAGTCTATATGGGACTCACAAAATCCACGTCGCAGATGATTTCAGGCATTCCTAAATCCAGGCAAAATAACTTTGCTCAAATTTCAGTGGAGGCCTTCTTGTTCCTTCTCTCTCTCCCTCTGTCCATCCCCTTTTTCGTTTTTAGGTTGGTCCGAGGAGGTAGATGATGGGGTGGTAGAACCATCTGTACGTAGCAATTGAAAGTACCATTCCAAACTGATTCTTGGAAATGAACACAGGCTAAGAAGAAGTAGAAGAAGAAATTAACTGCCTTGTGTATGAACATGTAAATTTCTTTGTATGACGAGCATGTACGTGCGTTCGTGATAACCCAAGAAAAGGGTGGAAGGAAAAGCGAGTAAACGCACCCCCCCGGGCCCCCGCCCCAAAAAAGAAAAACCAAAAAGCAAGAAGAAATGAAGTAAGAGGGAACGAGTGTCAGGAAGAATGCTTACTTGTTGTTAGAGCTTGTTCTTGTGAAGTCGTCATGACTTTCTCAATATGTTGAGGAAGCAATAGTATAAACCACTCCACCACAGAGTTGATGGAATTTCGAGTCCCTTCAGCGCTTAACCATACATTGATTGAGAGCAGCACTATCGACTCTTTGTCTGTGTATGGAGAGAGAGAGCGAGCGCCTGCCTTTATATGAACATGAAAATTTTGATAATGGACAAATGTCATTTCATGCTGCACAATTATAGAATATCGATTGCATATTTATAATTTTATTATTAATTATAATTATATATTAAAAAAATTTTAAAAATACCATTTTTGGTAATAATAATAAGAATTCAATGTATATACTCGCAATCTACTTTATATCAATCCAGCCACCGATCGATCATCTCATCGCGTCATCAACTTTTACTCTTCCAATACACATAATAAAATATATGGCGGCGCGTCAAAATGTACGCTGACCGATGAGTGCAAATATAAACGGAGATGAGATGGGTTAACATATTAGAGGCAGAGACAAATGAGAATGGTGATTGTTATTTTAATGTTATGGTCATCATCGCAAGTTAACCTATTAGATTCACCATCCCAACTCGATTAACGGCTAATCATCCACGATAAGAATGCAGATGATAATACATGGAATGCTGCTTTCAACCTAACATTAATCAACAAAAACGTAAAGAGCAGAGTCACTGTTCTAATAGTTAGGCTAATGAATTCTTGAGACTCTTGTGGTATGTTTCCGGCATTAAATCTCAAAACTCCGGATCAAATCGCATCGGCACTCAGATGTGGCTCAAGGGTCGTAAACTTGAAAGACTCGCAGAAAATGGAAAAGCATTTCCACGGCACGCCTCAGATTATACTCGGTTGTTGTATCACAATATATATGGTCAGAATCTCTCTCTCTCTCTCTCTCTCTCTCTTTTTTTTTTAAAAAAAAAATTATTATTATTATTATTATTATTATTGCCGTGTCTGCGCTAGGATTTGAATTTTTATTGTTGGAACTAAGAGGTATTTTTTTGACAATCTCGAATGTAATGATATAATCCATTTTTGTGAATAAGTAAAGCTATTCTTATAAACGTCCCTTTTGCTAGTTACAAATAATGATATGTCTGAATGATTTATTAGTAAATATATCATTTTCCTTCTACTCTTTGAATTTTCTCATAATTTTGCGAATGACGATGGACGTTCGAAGAAAGAATCCCAAGTGTCTATCCCTATCTCGTCGTCATCTATACTCATGGTTCGTGCAACTCCAAACTTCGTAGTAAGACTCGCACGTCTGTCATCGAACAAGTAGAAATTGCGACAATTGGGATATCACTATGAACTTTCAGGTAAAATATTTAAAAAGACCACAACAAAGACTCTCGAAGAGACTCGGTATAATAATAAATAAATAAATAAAGACTATAACCAAGACCCTCCTTGAAGAAACACGATATTAAAATAATAATGATAATAATAATAATAATAAAAAGACCGTAACGATGACTCTTGAAGGAAATGGCTTGGAAGAATGGGAGGAGACGTAGGAATGCAGCAGTTTTCATTGCTTAATCAATATATCATCAAGTTGTATGCTCCTCCTATCTCGTCGGTACCCATCTCCTCCTACAGTCAAAAAAATGCAAGAGGAAAGTTACGAGGATGACGAGTACAGTCCTTTTCGGCTGCTCTCGTTTGAACTCGTACTTTTGTCCTCTTCCATGATAAGCCGACCAAAATGCTTTGGTTTTTATTATGCAATCCCCCGATTAACTGGTCGTTACGACAAATAGAATTTGCAATTTATCACCAAACTAAGCAAATTCATGGCCCCCCAAAGGATTCAAACTCAGCAAACCACCAGAAAAAAAAAAGAGCAAATTAAATCTTCATTGTCATCATGCCTGTCAACATCGGCTTATGAGTATGCAATCTGCACACGACTGTTAATCTACACACGCACACACACACACAACAATTAAAAAAGCGATACACAGAGAACGCGAAAAAAGAGAGTCCACACATTCTGTATGCAAAAGAGTCTGACCGATCGTTACTGACGTGATGTGCCGCATCAACAACAATTCAAACCTAACGGTTTCGTATATCATGGCTTCATTCCATGACCCCGTGAATCTATCCCATATGCTTCTTCTTCTTCTTTTTTATTTATTTATTTTTTATTGGTGGTTTAGGGTTTCCTCAGACCAGTCCGATTAGGTTAATGTCACGGTTTCCGAAGAAAGATTCGAATTTGCCGCCAAAGGAAATGAAACAAACTTCTTCCACCATTACCATTCGAGGCCACATCTGTTGGTAGGACATAAAACGTACAACATAATCGTTCTTATTTCTAAAAGTGATGGCTAAACTTATTATTAATTACCCGATAAACCATTGACATAGACATGTCATCTGGTTATTGGTTAGTGATATTTTTTCGATCAGATATCACAAGTGTACGTATAGCATGGTATGGCTCTGACTTATAAAAGCCTGTGCTTTAGACATGTTCACAAAATGAATTCCCCAACTGCATGGAAGCGTGCAAGTGCTGTGCCTGTGGGCTTGAGGAGTGGTGGAGAACCTTTTACAATTTCTGCTTTCGCAGGAGTACGTACTGCCCCAGTGTTTATTGTGTTATTGATAGGTATCTGTCACTGTCTTCCTATAGTTCCGTTCATAATTTATGTGACTTCTAGCTACCCAGCTGCATGCATGCCTGCCTGCCCTGATGCTTTTTTTTTTTTTTTCCTATTTTCGTCTAACAGTCCAACCTAATTTTCTTAGGAGTAGCACGCGTCCAACATTCACTCCTTAATTTGGCATCCTCTTCGCATTGTTTCTTTTTCTTTTTCTTTTTTATTACTATTATTATTATTATTTTACTTCTCTTTTCTTTCATTGGAATATATATATATATAGTTAGTGTGTGTGTGTGTGTGTGCAAGCATAGATATAAAAAAAAAAAAAAAGAAAGACACAAATAAATCGAAAAACTCAATGGTTTGTTGAAAAATAAAAATAAAAATAAAAATTTAAGTGATAACAGAGAGATCTCTAAGATGTAATACATCACCACTCTATTATATAAATTACGACATACCGATGTGATAATGGGACTCTAAGTGCATTTACACATGCATATGTGCACAAAATCTATTAGGTCCCACATCCTATAGTCCACTCAATTGTAATTCGTTGTCGGCAACTTTTGTCTGCCTGCTGATGGGAACTAACGGTCTCATCATCTAGACCATCTGTTTGCACCATGTTACATCAATACTATATGACTTTTATGGAGACTTGGCGGAATCCGAAAATAATACATTTTTGTATTTTATATGGCTCGAGAGCACAGTATACAATTTACGCAGAAAGCTACTTAATTTTCACATCCCATTGTGGGGACTAACAACCAAAGTTATTCTACATGGGGTTAAGCAAACAGGGCAGGTTAAATTGTTGAAAGCACTGGAGAAAGATCAAAGCTTCGGTTTGATGCCTAAGCTAACACGATGATATACTCACTGTAACGACGAAAACAAAAGGAGAAAAGAAATCAAATCATCCCCCAAAAGACTTCAGTAAAATGACCACCGAGGAACGAGGGGCAGCTCCAGATGCCCCAAAAAAAAACTCCAATATGTGTGTTCGACGAGCATATTAGAATAATTAGTTATTTATTAAATATAATCGGAGTCTAATATTGAATAAAAATAAAAAAATTTTAAATAATATAAATATAAATATTATATACTTTACTAAAATATATTTTAAAAAAATAATAATTTTGTTACATGTGTGTAACTTTGAAATGGTTTCAGAAGTAAAAGGAAGTAAATTAAAAATATTGACTCAAGTGTATAACTAACAACAACGATGACAACGAATGTAACAATGCACATAAAAAGATACACACATGTATACTTCTCTCCAAATGAAGAAAGCGAAAATTACTGAATGTATAAGATGAGCAAGTATCAGCTAAATAAATACATCCGAATTCAATAAAAAAAAAAAAGAAAGAAAGAAAGTAGACATCTATTGAATATTATATGACATGTATGTATAATAGAGATTGTAGAAATGCATATGTATGTGATGGAACATTTTGGCTTTTCTCCGTGGAAGGCAACGTGACATAAAGCAGGTTAGGTTGGCTGCTCGAGGAATTTGCTCACCTTTGAAGTTCACGCTCGCTTTTTTATTATTATTATTATTATTTATAATTCATTTTCTTTCTCTAGCTTTTTTTCCTTGTCTTTTCTTTTACGAAAAAAAAAAAAAAATCGTTCTCTTCTGCCTGAATGAATGGATTACACGTAGGGATGAGATGGAGACGCACTTTGGTACCTGAATTGTGCGTTTAATAATTTCAATTGATGATGAATTGGATTCCTTTTTCTTTTCTTTCTTTTTTTTTTTGGGTCGTGTGTGTGTGTGTGTGTGTGTGTGTGTCAGTCACGTGTAAACTTGCAGGAGAGACAGGCGAAAATGTTAGCGAGTTGAATACGATGACCCAAATGAAATGGATGCTCGGATGTCTGTTTCCATATAGATTGGGGGGTCCAAAGGCATTTAATTTGACATTAATCAGAAGAACTTTTGCACATATTGTTGACTAGACCCGATCTATTAACATATTCTAATAATATATATTTAATTAAATAAAAAAATCATAATTCATTTTTCTTTTTGAATTTTATTAATTGAATTAGCAAAATTTCACATTTAATTTTTGAATAGGATTTGGGTTCATTTATATAACACATAACAAATTATACGTCATTGTTTGCAAGCAAACTGATTTAAGCATAAATCGAGAGAAAAGCAGATATAAGAGGAGCAATGGAACGGGGAGAGAGAATAGAGTGGATAATTGGGGAACTTGTTAATGTGATCACACCGATCTGTTTGAACTAGAACTAGATGCCATAGACGCCTACCTGCAAACTGTAAGATATAAATTCTTTGCGCACGTAAATTTACTGCCATCTGCCACTTTCCCTTTTTATAGGTACCCTCTTGCCTTTATTTTTTTTTTTTCAAAAAAAAAAAATTCCAGTTCATTTAATGGCAGATTAATAATTAAAGTTTTTATTTTTGACAAAGTCATCCAAAAGAAAAAAAAAAAAAACATCCAAGGATATGATGGCTAGATGATCTCTCTCGACAGTCTACTGCATATATATAAAGGGAATAACACACACAACGGTTTTATTATATTATACTGCATCATAATAAAAGAAGAACAGTTGCACCAATAAAAATAAATAAATAAATAAAGGGAAGAACACACTTAATAGTTTTATTAAGGACACACGTGAAAAATATAGGTGTTATTACATAGACAGCACACATACTTAGACTATTTTCAACAGTGATTCTTCATCCAGGATCCTTAACCACTTTTCTTCGTCGACCGGCACCTCGCTATCAGCTGAAAAAGTAAGAAGAAATAAAGAACATATCAAGCAAAAAAAGATACATTAAAAAAATAATAATAATAAACTTTCTAAAAAACTAGTAATATTTCTCTCATAGAACACTTACCCGCATTTAATGTTATATAGATTGAGGTTTTCTTGATATGGGAATGGTATATCTAACAATTATAAATGTGAGATTAACAGACTTAAAAGCATTATACTAATAATAAATTTATTATATGAAATGAAGTGTATAACTAAAAATGATGCTCATGAATATAAGCATGAACATAAAAATGTACATAGATATAAGTACAAATATTAAATACACAAATATATCAAAATTTTAAAAATACATATTTATCGTATACTATATGACGGATACTGAGAATGTTGAGATTCTTAAAGTATGAACTAGAATTTTTTGCTTTTCTTTTGAGTAGGCAATGTGACATAAAACAGGTTAGGCAGGGTGCACGTGGAATTTTATCACCTTTGAAGGCCACGCGTGCCTTTCTCTTTTTGTTTAATTCTTTTTATTTCTATAGCATTTTGCTTTTGGGTTTCTTTCTTTCTTTTCATTCTCTTCTGCGCGAATGAATGAATTGTAAGCATGAGACGGAGACACACTTCTATACGTGAGTTGTGCCCCATCACCCACCATGTTGGAACGACGTTAGAGACATTTGGTTGGGGTGGGACGAGAAGGGCTTGCACGGTGCTTTGTCAAGGGGCAACGAGCAAAATTTGCCCCACACCAATAAAAATGATGTCTGTATCGTAAAAGCTGCAAGCCCTAAATGTATTCTCAATTGTATTCTCGAGTTAAAATAATGGCGCAAAGTTTTTCTTTTTATTAAAAAGGGAAAAAAAGGATACCTCTACCTTCAGATTACAAGCCCTGATTTTGTGTTTTTTTTTTTGTTTTTTATTTCAAAACATATATGCTTAAATGACCATGCAGGGACAAAAAGTAACCCTCAAAATTGCCATTTACAATGGTGCGAAATTTAAAAAAATATATAAAAAAAAGCACTGAAAACAAATGGTTATCTGATCTGGGAACATCGTTTTAGCTCTTTTTTGATGCCTTTGTAGTTGATCTCCATGATGGACACATTCAAAATGCCCGATTGCTCGTCAACCTTCTCCACGAGGAGCTTCAATAAAGGGACCATGGAAAGGGTTTTGCATGACCCCACCATTATCAGTTTTTTCTGCAGAAACAATATGTTCAACGTTAAATACGTCTGCAGAACGTGGATAACCCTTAATTCCGGAGTGGTCCTTTTTTTCTCCCATCCATTTGACAAAAAGAACTAAGATCATAAATCAGCAGCAAAATTCTCAAGCTATCCATATCATTCACCCAACATGATTTGAAGAGTTCAAGCATGAACTCCTGGAGTTAGAAATTAGAATGATTGAGACCATCTGGCTGCTTACCTTGGCACGGGTGATCGCGACATTCATTCTATGCCAATCTCCGAGCAATGAAGAAGTACAGTTTTTCGGATTTTCACTAGACCTAACAAATGACACTAGTATGCAGTCCTTATCTCTTCCCTGTACAAACATAAAATGATTGCATATAAGAGCCCGAGATAAAAAAGCAGCTGGTGGGCAAGAAATTGGTCACAATTCTATTACAAGCTATATATCATTCATAAGACTTCACTGAAACAATAGTGGCCTTAATTAATTTTGTAAATTTATCAAACATATAATCAAGTTCCAAAAGAGTGAAGAATGTTCATCAACGATGTAATCTGTGACTTGGCCTAACCTGATATTTATCAATAGTATGTATTTCCACAGACTTTATGTTAAAGGCAGCTTGGATAAGATTTGCCTGAGAGTTATAAGGGGTAATGATGCCAATATCTTCAATTTCAACCCCACTTTTAATTAATTCCTGTGTGACCTATGACAAAAACAGAATGGGAAATCAGTCCAAGTTAGTCATATTGCCTGCAACACATAAGAAAAACAACTAAGATGTTTTCTTTTTCCCCTTAGATGGCAAGTTAAGATCTAACCTCTGCGATCATGTAAGCTTCAATTGGGTTATTCAGAGTCTTGGAATCTCTTGCCTCAAAAGCAGGCAACATATCTGAGTTATGGAAGCCAGTTGGTGAGTAAAAGGAGCCATCTGAAAATATCATGCCCTCAATACTGATGATGGCAAAAAATGAAAAAATTATTGCAAACCTGTGTTGATGAATACAACAGGCCTGCTTGGATTCAGAGCCTGCAACAATAATTACAGTAGCAGTTTTAAGGATACAACATCGATTTTGTACTTTAGCACAGAAATATTCATGATGATGTGGAAATTTTCGAATAGAAAACACATAATGATAATGCACACCAAAATCTCTAAATGAAGTCAACTGTTTTATTGAGGAAACATGGTCAATGATAATGCCTAACACATCAAGTTGGTTAGGTCAGACTTGGCCAAGACAGATTCATAGAAGAAAACAGGCTTGGGAAAAAATAGAACAGAACTCGTGCTGGAAATGAATGGGAAAACCTGACCAAGCCATTGCCAAGTTTTGATCTCTCACATAAGCATATGCCTACACTGAGATATATACTGTGAATATTCTGCAAACATGCGTAAGGAAAAGGAAGCTCTAATATGCAGATCAGCAGAACAAATGCTAAATGTTTCTCACAAATGAAAACATGAGAAAACTATGGGCCTGAAACATGCACATCAACAGCAAAATATCTGGCAATTCATGTGACAAATATGAGCTTACCTCTTTTAGCCATGATGAACAAGAACTTAAATTTGAAAGCTTAAGCTTTGCATTAGCTATGTCAGAGGAACCACAGCGCAATCTGTCACCATATATCAAGGCATTTGATAACTCCATAATCCCTTGACACATTCGGTACTGCATGGAAGAATTTGTTTAACTTGAACCATTGTGAGAATGGCAAGAATAGCAGCTTGGTAGGGAAAGAAAGAAGTTGGGCCTGGGAATTTCCAACTATTGATTTTAGAGATACCTGGCTTTGCAGAGCCGAAATTGCTTGAGGATGTGCTTCAGAAAGCCTGCAAAACAAACTTATTCCCATTCCATTCTCCCGAGCTTCTGTACTCTAGAATTTAGTTTATACAATAGCTTCAATGAGTGAGGACTATTGACAAGGGGAACTGAAACAAATAAAATGAGACAAAAATATCGCACCTGGACAAGTGGAGGCAGTTGATAGTGGTCACCGACCAAAACAAATGTGGAAGCAAGCATCAGGGGTCCCAGAGAAATCTGATCGGACAGGAAACAGGTGATTAGTACTTAATTCCAGCTCATACAATATGTCTTAGGTTAATTATTTTGACAACACAAAGCACATACCTGCATGACAAATTGGCAGACTGTCTAAATAGAAAACTGTTAGTCTAGCTTATCTACTAGCATAAATTTGAGTCAGAATATCAAAAACGATCATCAAAACTCTCTCAACTAATTCATCCAAATACACCAGATTGAAAAATCTAGAACAAAATTTGAAAAGATCTACTAGGTTTACTACCATGTTTTTCTAACATGAATAAGAAATCTTCAGGAATGATTACCGGTTTTGTGTAAATAAATTGCACCATTAGATCACTTTACAAACATTAGATGCATCAAACAAACTAAAAGAATACTTACCGGGAGGGTGATCTGTCCAGCTTCATCCATGATGCATATATCAAATTTCTTGTTTGCAAGCAAGGGACTTGTAGTTCCCAAACAAGTAACTGCAACTACTTTGACTTGGTCTGATCGTAGTCTGATGTCTTCTACACTGTGCATGTTCATTGCTGGTGTAAAAGCTTTAGTTAAAATTATGTCAACCAATCATTACATTAAGAAGAAATAGTAAATTATTTGTCTTTGCCTGAAAAACAATTGGCCTGAACATCTTCATGGACAGCTTCATGTCTTCCAATACGTAAAAAATCAATGCCCTACAATTATTAATTTCCACAATTTAAAAGAACAGAAGAATTTATTTATGTAAAAAAGAGACTACATTTTTAGCCTACAATTAGAAGAAGATTAGAATTATCATTTCTTGTTCAGGTCCACCACAATTTGAATTCAGAATTATCTACATGCCTTCAGCCCTGCATGGTTTGACAAATCAAGCACATCCAGCAAAGACTAGCCAAAGTGATAAGTAACTCGAAATGCATGACAGAAACAAAATAATTTCTGGCTTTTATCCTAAATACTGGTTCTGGAAATCTCTTGCTCAAGCAGGTCTTCGACCATTAGGTGTGCATATAAATTTGGAATTATTTTCTACCATCAGAGTTGAATATTTCACATTGCTTGACCATTAGGTGTACACATTGCTTGACTACATGAAACCTAACATACTCTTACAGGATTGCAAATAACAAGACATTAAGCATTTATAGAAGAAACCTGATATCCTAATAAATTTCCTAAAAGATGAAAAATGACCTGAGCTTTTAATTTGATTAATAAAGTGTCAACAGCTGAGTTCGTGTAAGATGTTAGCAAGATGGAAGCACCTCTGATCAACAAGGCCTTCACAGCATGCACCATTGTGGTTGTCTTCCCAGTACCAGGCATACCTAATATTAGAGTGTAATCTTTAGCTGTAAGAATCTGAAACAACACATGTATGAAATTAGTGAGTATGGGCTTCTCTAACATCAAAATTTTTCTAAACACAAAAGGAAAGCAATGGCAGACCTTAAGAATTGCTCGACGTTGATCACCATTTAAACTCTTCACTGACCAAATATAAGATATAGCTGGATCTTGGCTAAATACACCCCCACTATCAAATCTTGGAGCCTATGAGCAAGGCACATTTGCAGACCCAGGAAATGGATATCAGAATGTCAGCAACTACATGCTGTATGTGTGTGTCTGTGTTGTGTGTGAGTGTGCATGCATGTATGTGTTGTGCATATACATACATACATACATACATACATACATATGTATAGGTATGCATGTATATACACCTTATCCATATGCAAGTATGCATATATCTCTGTATACGTACACAGAAATGTAATCCTATTAAGCCACTACCTGACACTCACCTGTAGGTCAACAATCATCTTCCTAAGGTGGGAACTCTGTGCACTTTGTAGAAAAAGTTGGACAAGATTGAACCTTCAGCAACAAAACAAGTATGAATGGACTTGTGCAACCATCCAATCACAATCCTGAACCATTATGCAATGGGCAAGATGAAGGTCTAAGAGTTTGGGATAGATGAGTATTTCGAAAGCACCTCATCACCGAAAATGAGGTCATTGCTTCATCCTTGTCAATCCGCCAAACCTTCTGAAGTAATCCATTTGCTTCTGGAGAGGAATTACAGCTTGGAAGTCTTAATCGCTTTGAAAAAGAGATCTGAAAGTAACAGTGGAATAATAATATCTTGTAATTACTTGGATCCATAACAAAAGAGGCTATAAATCTATCTGACCAATGTGGCATTGGTATGGTGCGGGGTAACAATTAGTAAACAAAATTTTGGGCATGCAGTTTGCAAGTGTATATATAGAGAAAGAAAAAAAAAGAGAGAACAGTGATTATTCTGCTTACAGAAACATGGAATCGACTGATATCTGTTATGACTCCACTTGCAACACTCTGCAGGCCAGATTCAGTACTGAGGATCTACACCCAGGAAACAGGGAAGTTAATGATCTACGAAAGACCCCATATGAATGTAAAGCTAACTAATAACAATTAATTGTTCAGTGGAATTACAAAAAGTGCTAGTTAATGGACGCCATGCAGAATAAATTGGAAATGGAAAATAAACAAGTGGATTCAAATCAAAGAAAAGTCCAATCAACTACATAGGCCAAAAGTTGGACAAGGTGCCAACTGGTTACAGGAAGAGAAATATACCAATAAAAGCACTAACCAAACTCTCAGCATACAGGCTGACCCAAGGCCTTAAGTTTGGGATTCAAAAGAAAAATTGAAATACCTTGTGACAAAAGCAGAAAATTAGACAAATCTTGCTATCTACGCTTATCAGAAGAAAAAACTGGAAAATCACGCCCATAGCCAAGGAAAAGATTTGTACACTGTGGACTATGAAACACCAAATCTAGGCAAATGAAAGTTCTCCAAAAATGGTTGAATATTTTTTTCCAAAGCAAACGTAAATGCAAAATGGTCAGATATTTTTCTTTATGGTTGAATTTACAACAGGACAGAATAAACATCACAAAAAACTGCAAACTAGCTGTATTTTGGAAAGTACTTTCCTCTAAGAACATTCAGATTCACCCCATGACTCTGTATCTAAAAATAGAAGCATACAAAACATATCATCCAAAACAGAGAAAGAAAAGAAAAAAAGAAAAGTCAAAAAAAGATATGTTTAAATCACACAAATCATGGAAACTGTGACATGTAAAATTGACATCTTAGCAACTGAAAGATATCAAATAATATTCCCAGAAACTATTGACTGCTGCAAACCCATGGCAACCCAAATCAAAATGAGAATTACTGTACCACATAGTCTCCATTTTTCAGTGTATAATCCAAACCATTCAATGGAGAGGAGAGAGCACTCAAAGTATCCCCATCAGATGCAGGTGCAGGCTGAGAAGCCATTTTTTGGTGCACAAAACGGTAGATGAATCTATTGTCCTTGTGGTATGGAAATTCATCTGAAGTATCAAGAACAACAGAAGAAATGCAGCCAGAGAGATGATCACTCTTCAAATTACGAGAATGCCAGATATCCTTTTTTGCAAGCTGTAGTAACCAGCAAACAGGATGTTCATGTTATTTTAAGATGAAGTTCTAGGGCTCTTACAACCAATAATAGTAAAAAAGCTTTACCTGAATCTCTTTGGCTTCTAAGTCAATTAACCAATCCCAATGTTGAAGGAAAACACTATGAGTGGTAGTAAGATGGTGAACATGTGAATCAAACAAATCACCCAGTCCACTACTATCTGTATTTCCACCATGCACCTGCAGCATTTATGATTGGGGCCAATGGTTAATCATCCTATCAAATGACAATATGAATATGAAATTGTTAGGCTCAAGGATGAAAGGTTACTTTATGATAGATAGTACAAACATCAAGGTGACGGCAGCTGCTGCACATGCTTGGGCTCTAAAATTGGAAAATGATAAAGAATTTAATATGAAACATTTACAAGCTCAAGAAACCACTCGTTTAGAAAGAAAAAGACATACTCGCAGCATTGGGGGCAATTGTTGCATTGTTGATGCTTTAAGAATGTCATTTGCAAGCTCATTACGACGCATGATCAGCCCAACCACATCAGACCTCCGCACAGAAATCCCCTTGATACATGTCAACAGAAATTTAATCACCTCAAAACAGAGTGATAGTTGACATAGATGCATTTGATTATACCTGTGTCTGATCTGACCGGAGGTAATATAGAAGACCAGAATCAGTATGCCTCATATACCTGAAAACATGACAAGTACAAAACACTAAAAGAAGGAATTCTCAAGGTACACTTCAAATCAGAGGCTATGAAAAACATACCCAGTGAACCAGCCCAGTACCCCAATTTTCTACAGAAGAAAATGGAAAATCCATACAAACCTCTCAGACATAAGTAGCGTGTACAAGATCACTTGTGCACAGTGTTCCATAGATGACTGCGAAAAAAGGCAAGTATGAGCCAAAAGGATGAGTAAGATTGCGTGTACTCTTGAATTTGATCAGGCAATTCTTCACACAATTTAGCAAAAGCCCAACACTTGCCTGACCATTGGGAAGTTTTCCAGTTTTAAACTCTAGTGGCAATATTTTTTCACATGCACCGTTTCTGCTTGACTCTTCTTTTACTCTGACAGAAGCATCAATCATTCCTTTCAGCCCATATTTTGGGGCCCATGCCATCTCCTCAATATCCATGACCTACAAATTGCATGGATCATATTTAAGAGCCCTGTCATAACTGGCACTCAAGCAAATGGTAATTCAAGAGTCATACCTGAAAACTACAAGTTCACATTACATTTGTTGGAAAATTTTTTGAACACAGGAAGTTCATTTAAAAGCAGGTGAAAGGAGATTTGTGACATCAGCCTAGAACATGGGGAATGCAGTGATGGAGGATTGGGTTCACAGTCAGGGTGGTTTGTGCAAAAAGGAATGGGAAAAAGGGAGGCCAACCTCAATTGATTTGAGATTAATGCTTGGTCAAGTTGAGTTGAGTAGTAAAATTCATCTTTTTTAACATTTAAGTAACTAGTGAAGGATTAACATGTGTACTAAATTTGCAGGCTGCCTCAAAATATTGGCACACTCTCACTTGTGAGGACATTTTGCTTAGTACACATAAGAATTCATACAGGCAATAACTAAACTCATCTAAGCCTCATTACAACAGTGGAGGTCAATTAAATAGATACTTCCTTCAATTTCCTTTATTAAAACCAAACTCCCTGTCACTGTTATGATTCTAAAAGTCCTTGCACTAAAATCCTTTTAGATTTCACCCTTCCTTTTTGTAATTTTTATTGCCCAGGCACAACCACATTACAAAGGACTATGCTAGGCATTGCAAAACAGAAGCCACCTCACCTACACTGTCATTTAATTAAAAATTAATAAGTTAGACAAGCAACCTCTGCTATTCTTATCTTTTTCAGCCCATTATCAAAGCCAAAATCAACGGAAGCATCAGAGCCCTGCCAAAAAATATCCAGTATCAGGCTCAAGTCATAAAGTTCTACAGCAAGGATCCAAACACAATCCCAATCTTTGACATGAACATAAGATCCCCCAACACCACACGTCGTACAACAGAACCATAAGTTCCATGAACACTTACATGAAATTTGCTTGGTATATTTATGATTATTAAACCAAAAGGAAGTGAAAAGGATAAATGATAATGTAATTAAATGTCATAACAAAAAGATATCTCACACTGTCAAATTTAGGAATTAAGAATATGACTAATAGCTTACTTAATATAGAAATACAATTGAAAGTGGGCAATTTGTGACATATGCAATAATGCTCAAATAGTTTACACCATACTCAAGAGTAAATGAACAGCAAGATTGGGATTGCAAAAGGTTAGATTTGAGCACTCCAAACCCACTAAATGGCTTGAACCAATAGAACCTCTACACCAAAAGATGAAAAAGAAAAAACATGTGTAGGAGGGATGAAACAACTGCAAACCTCTGAATTTTTGAACAGGAAAATCCAATTCAAAATTTTTTGAACAGCCTCAACCAAGGTCTTCAGCATATCATTTTCATTGACTGAAAATTGTAGATATGGAAGAGTTAGAACTTTGAAACAACATGACCAATCATATTAGAAACTGAAACTAAAAAATTATAAAATGTTGAACATATTGTTTTGCAACACACAAAACTAAGGGAGTTTAATGCTCCAATGATAATTGGACAAGCATACAAATATTCACCTCCGCATGCATACAAGCTCTCAATATTTTTCTGGAGCACCGTTCTTGCATAGTCCTCCAAGAAGTCAATTGTAGGATTCTTCTCCATAAGTCCAGCCTGTACAAGGCATCATACAAAATATATGGCATTGAAGCTTCTGAAGAATGATCAAAAACTCGTATGAAAATATTCAGCAGATTAATCAAGGACATAGTTCAAACCATGAGACCTGAAAAATTTGGTGCAGCAAGATACCAATTAATGCTGGAGTTGAGTGGTCACCACACTTTAGTCTCTCATCCAGGACACTTCGCCTGGAGCAACTGAAACTAGCCGCAACCTAATAAGTATTCTGATGTATTAGGAGAAATTATGGTAAAGCAAACACATAAAACTAATTCAAATCTTAATGACTAATGGCCCAATAGACAGTCACTCAATAAACCAAGGGAAAAAAAGCTTAACTCAACAAATATCAGCAAAGAAGACTTGGCAAAAAAAACACCAGCAAAGCAAAAGGCCTGTATTACCCTAGTTCCAGAGACAAGAAAATCTGGATGGACAATTAACAGATTATTGTCATGATCCACATCACATTTTCCCTGGTCATCAAAGTCACCAATCACATTCACTGTATCTCCAGGTGCAACGACACTGTAAAACCTGAAACATTCATGGGAAAGTTCAGAACCTAATCCTCATGGTTCAGTCAACGAGTGTAACAACTGGTCAGGTCAGGATACAAGCCCAGGTTGGATTCATGTTAATCAGACATGGTGAACCAACTTTTTTTCTTGGAGGGGTACCAGAAGAAATGAAACCAAAAGATGAATTGATGGATGTCTAAAAGGCAGTCAGGAGTCTGCCAATTTGGCATCCAACTGGAACTATCTTAGATCTAGTAAAGATTTACTAAATCACGATTGGCTTCGTATAGTCTTTTCCAAGCTAAAGAGTTTGCAAACTGTACTGCAACCTAGTTTTTGAAGTATGTTGCTTCCTGCAGCTTTAGGGCTGCTATCAGTAATTAGATTGTGATGATTCAGAATTCCTAAAGGCAACTTGTTTTCTTGTAAGAGGGCTTTGGCCCTTTTAAACAATTAAGAAAAATTAGGCAAAAAAAACTTACCACTCTTCCCATAAGAAGACAGCCCGCTCCTCTCCACTTTGCTCATTCAACAAACGAAGGACCTGAAAAGCAATTGATTTTTCGAAAACCTCACCAGGCTAAGAAAAGCAATGAAGCACATGGGCCTGTGTACAAAACCTTGCACGGGTGTTGAGCACCAGATGTACCAGTAGGTTTATGCTTCTCAGACACCTAGATACATTCAGGCAATTAGACTTCCGGTACTTGTTATGTCTAATAACAGCCACTCAAATGAATTAGTCCATACCTCCAGTACAAGAAAACTATGATTTGACAATGATTCAGTGGTCTTTTCTGTTGGAACCATTGCTGCTATTTTTTTCAGAGGATCACCTACAATAACTGGTTCATTATCATTTGTATCTTGAGTTTTAGGTGAGCAAGAATTAGTGTCACTAGACACTGATCCATCGACAGATATCGCATCTTCAACTTGATCCAAAAGTTCAAGCAATGCCTGAAAGGATTTTGAGAAAATGGGAAGTAAAGAAAACAGACCGCCACATACAGTTACACAACATGAAGACAAAAAGTGAATATCCACACAATTAACAATTCAAAGGTTGACCAGCTAGTCAAGAATTAGAATGAGAAGACAAATAACTTAAACCACTAGACAACAAGAGAATAAAATGAACTCTGTATTAGCTGCTTTATTGATTGTATAGACTTTGCTTGTATTGGATTAATTCATAAATGTACGAATTCTGCTTTTCAAAAAACAAAGAAGGGGAAAAAAGAGAGAGAACAGAAGGACTGACGAGATTTGAACTAAAAGAGTGAAATTATAAACCTTTTTATGCTGCCTTAAACCCAGTTGATCAGGTACTCCATTGTGTTCTACAACATTTTCAAGCTGCACTTAACAGCATCAAACAGCAAGAGAAATTAGCCGAATCAATTGGAGCAAAAGAAAAGAAGGAAGTAATTTCAGCATTGCATTACCCAATAACCATTAAATGAAAACTAATGAATGGTGTACTCAGATTATAAGAGACAACTACCCTATCATGACCATAAGATAGAGATGGTGGGGTCCTAAATGGACTCTGTTGACAGGTAAGCAAGCCGCTGCCATCAGTCAACCTCTCGTCTACTGCTGCATCCAGAAATGGGTTTTCTCTTTTCAAGCCAGCTTTATTTGCTGACACCAACGGCCTTTCGGCAGCTGCCTTAGGTGTTGTTGAGGAAGGAAGCCACTTCCCAACCCCATTGGCTGTGCCAAGAGAAGCCTGTACCACACATCACAAGAAATACGATAACAAATTTAATAGAACCCAAGAAAAAAAGAAGGAAAGGAAAGGAAAGGAAATTCAACCAATAGACTTACATTATTAAGAGAACAATGATTGATGGTGAAAGAATTAAGCTTGGAAGAAGCTGCCAATGCTTTGACCACATCCGGCATTTGCTTGGAAACTGCCAGGAGTCTTTCATTGACAGGAGAAATCTTCCAAGTGACCTCCTCAACCCCATCATCCTGGCTCTGCTTTATCAACTGTTACAAAACCCAATTTCCACAGTAACCATAATATAAAGAGGACTAGTCCTCTTGACGAGAACCCATGGTTTAAATGCAAGGAAAGGGAATTGCGAAAATAAAGGATAAAGGTGTTAATCCCGTCGAGGGCATTGGCCAGCAAACCACTTGGAACAATCTTTAGTATCCCATAATATACATCGGAGCTGTTAACGGTACACACACCAGGGTCATTAATTATTATGCATCAAAGGGCGTGACAAGTGCAATTAACTATTCTAACCATGATTTTACATTTTTGGGTTAGCGTCCAGCCGCGTCCGGGGTTCCGTGACCTTTTCTTTTTCTTTTTCTTTTTCTTTTTTTAATACATTTAATTAATCCTTGATAATAATAATAATAATAATAATAATAAGGCGGAAAAAATTTGGGGGGGGAAGGCGGGGTGGGGAGGCAGGGGGAAAAGGAAAAGGAAAGTACCATTCCAGGGGAGAACTTGAAGCGTTCGACGGAGACGGACTTGGAGAACTGAGGAGGGGGAGACGCCGTAGGCAGACGTCCCTCCTCGACATCCATATCAATCGCAATAGGATTTCGAGAATCAGAACCAGAAGTTTTCGCGCTACGATCGAGGTTAGGATTTGGAGGCGCCGTGGGAGGAGCAGCCGAAATGAGGGCAATTGCTCCGATAGGGCCAGGGGGCTTTGGGGGCGCAGCCGAGGACGAGGAGGAGAAAGAGGAGAAGGATCGGGCATTCTGGGAGTGGCGCTGGAAGAAATGCTCGATCCCGAACTTAGAAGGCTGCTGCTGCTGTTGCTGTGAGGAGTTCAGGGTCGGGTGGTTCAACTTGGAGTTGGGCTTCTTTCTCGGTGCCATCTTTTCTTTCTTCGCCTTTTTCGATTAATTGCTAGTAAGTATTGCTTCGAAACCACTGCGTTGCACTCCCAATTCACCGGCCGTCGACTGCTCGGCGTTGCCCACTGGGACTGCGGCAGAGAGAAGGTGGCTGCGCCTTTGGCATGGAGACGGTAAATGTATGTATCGATTCTCAATTTATTCTAATTATTTATTGGCGATTTCCCGCCCCTCCCACTTCAATTCCTGGATGGAGGGAAAATTTTTGCCCCACAATGCGACGCCGTTTCATTTTGTCAGCGTCCTCCTTCCTGAACGGGTTAGCATGGACGCGAAGAATCTGCTGCACGTCGTCGTTTCTGTCTGGCCACTTGTTTTAACCAACAAAATAAAAGGGTAAGGTAGTATGAAATACAAGTAAGAAATCATTCTTTTAATTTCCTATTGACATAATAAAAATCATCGTGTTACTTTTTTTTTTAAATTTTTGTCTATTTATAACTATATGTTTTGTTGCAAATTTTTTTTTATTGATGGTAAAATTGTGTTAGATATTAATTCGTCTAATTTTATAAATTATTTAAGTTACAATTAGAATATTTTTTGATTTATAAAATTAAATTTTTGGACAATAAGATGAGAAGAAATTAATAATTTTATATTCTTAATACCTTATTATCTTTGCTTTTTGTTTTTTTCAAAGTTTATTGGATTATAGATTAATCTCCTTATCTTAGATTTATTTATTTTTTACTTAGTATTCTAAAAATAATGGGAATAGATTCATGTAGCGGATGCAAATTAGTTGTTATCTCAAAATTGTTACTTTGATTCAGTCCATCCAAATATTCTCGGATTACAAATTCGGGTTACCGTGGAGGCATCATCCAGCCCTTAGCTGTAGCTAAGAAGGTCCTTGAAAATGTCAAATCTAGAAACTTCTTGCACCTACCATAAAAGGTTTTCTAAATAAGGCCGTCATAAATGTCAATTTAGAATGATGAATGTAAATATATAGAATAATCAATTCTAAAATATTTATTTAAAAAGGTAAAATAATTATAAATAAATTATTCATTTTATTTGCATAATATACTTAAATTTTTAAATATTTAAGTTAAATAAAACTCTTATTTATAAAATTTTTTTGTACTTTTTATTTCTCTATTTCTTTCAATTTATTTATTTATTTAATATTTTTTGTTAATTTTATCAAATTTTTTAAAATTTATTTAATTTATCTTTATTCATAATATTGATTAAATATCACGAATGAAATATAATTCCGAAACATATAATTTTGGAGGTTTTTGTCACTAATATTATTGACATTGGCTCATTCATAACACAACATAATCAAATGCAAGTGTAAGAGAATATTACATGTCATTAGTTTTTTCAAACACATACTTAATAATTTGCCAAATTTTATCTAAAATTAAACTGAACAGTTGGATACAAATCAAAATCTCAAGTGACAAGCCACATGAAGCAGGCTGACCAGAGTGTTAGAAAGAATGTTGATACTGCGTAAGTCCATAGCATAACGACAGAACATTCACTCTCTCCTGCCTTCACTAACTGGGTAATTGTACCTGCCAATCAAAACAGAGCAAATAAAGATTAAAGATGAGAATGTTCCGCACACTACATAATAAATGGAAGATCAAGGATTGAAATCTAATGCAAATTTTGTGCACGTGTTCGTGCATCCAAGGCTAATAAGCATACCTATACTCATAGCAGGAGGAACTGCATAATGCAGCATAAGTGTAAACTGATATAAGGGATATGATGTCACTATGCCGTAATGGAGTGCAGCTTTAACTATGAGGATTCCTAGTGGTGGCAGCAGTAGAAACCTAATCACAGTGATCCCGGTGATGACAGACCAACTTGCTTCTGATCCCCTCAGACCTGAAAAGCAAAATTTTCATACCGTTTGAATGTCACATGGAATGTGCAAATGAATAGAACCAGAAGACAGTAAAGAGTTTCAAATAGTCCAATTGAATGGTACTGGAACCACCTCTAAGAAGATTTGCTCCCACTATCATTGTAATGCATGGAATTGCTGCCTCCCTGGAAATCAGATTACGATATAAATGCATAAGAATCCCAATCCCAATTTAAAATCAAGCATTATCCCTCAAGTTTTACTGCATCAAGTTAGCTAATAAGAAATCGCCTTTCTTCCTGTCATGCAAGAAGCAAGGATTGTTGCCAAAGCTATCACCTAAGTTTTTAAGCAATCCACAAAGCTCCAACCCTGAAGAACAATCATTGCTACTAGCAACTCAGTGTTCTATTCGTAACTGAAGGAATCTAGAACTGACTGAAGCCACTAAAGTGATTTACTGCACAAAATCTGCCCAGGGGCACACCATGTAATTTGCTGATAAAGTATGCTATTCAAAAGTTGAGGATTCCACCAGTAAACGAAAATACTAGAATGACATTGGGATTAGTAAGGGTACCCCAGTAATGCCGCCGAACTGTAAATCACCCTAAGGGGGGCACTACTACCAATCAGTATCTTTCGAATCGGGGATACCATACCAATTATCAACCCGATAATCTGCAGAAGAAATCCAACGATAGCCTGTTAACTAGCAGGAAGAGAAGCAGTGCAGCTCAATGTCTGACCAGAGCTGTCAATATTGAGAAGATGAACTCATTTATAGTTCATCATGCTAGTAAGATGTTATGATCTATGAAGCCATTTTTTTCATTTACCATGGAGCATATAAGCATACAAGGGCAAGCACATCAGGCATCCAAGGAACATGGATTTTGTTTTTTTGTTTTGTTTTGTTTTTTCTTTTCTTCTTTTTTTTTTCAATTTCATAAACAACATGTAATATAGACCATAATCTTATGTATTCGACAAACTTAAAAGTCTTCTTTTTCATCTCAGAATACTAATTCATCCCATATATTCAAATATTGGTCCATTTTGTTCTTTACAGCAAAGATCTCATGAAGTTACAATCAGAAGTTCTCTACTTCTGTTCATTCTTCTGTTTTGGGATACTGAGGTAGATTCAATAGCTAAGATGACCAACACAGTGTTGTGATAATATGAGTTTGATATGCAAATGAAATTGATAATCATGCTGTCTCAACAAGAAAAAATGTTTCTTTTGCAGAATATAATAACATTATAGGCATACTAATGCAATTGTGGATGGCGCCACCACCCTTTTAAGGTTGATCTTGCTTGTAAATGCCTTGAAATACTGCATAATCTTGACAATTAGCGATGCCTGCTGGAATAAGCATAAAATGGTATCTTGTTAGGCAACCAGAAATAAGCTGGTATTGCAAACAATTACTGCAAACTGACAAAATGGCGACAGATGTGTTTCACATACAGATTTGCTATAAAAATCACGTAGAAACTATTTAACAGAATTTCAATTTGAAAGAAGGTGAGCTATGTGGTTATGCTCTTAGTACGAGCAATAGATAAGAGAAACCAAGCCGTTAAGGAGCTCTAACTTAAGACAAAAGGTAAAAAAAAATGCCACCAAATTTATAGAATTTGGACTGATGCCATCACATAACATGCAATCACCCTAGCATGCTGGACCTATCATATTCCTAAAAATTTTGTAAGAGATTACATTGATATGGAGAATTCAAGTGAATATCAACCTTCCATTTCTCTTCATTTTTACTGTGAGGTAGTTCGACTGGAGCCGAAGAATTCTCCATGCTTTGACAACTCTGCGGTGGAAGTAATGCTTCTGTATAGCTCTCTGGCATTGTATCTGAAATTTCTCCACCTGGGATTGTAATTGCTCTGTCGCCATAGCCATTGGTTTCTTTAATGCCATCACTTTTAGATATCCAGATGATAATATAATATATATAAGTCCAGATATAAAATGCTAGAACCTGTCAGGAAAAATACAAAGCAGGAAATTGTTGACATCAGTTCAATACAGTGAACAGAAGATAAAGATGGTTCTGACATTTTTGTAGAAGAATCACGTAACATTCTGTCGTGACCTGAAAATTTTGAAGTTATTATATAGACAAGGGGGGAGAGTGGCAAGTTACCGCCATGGAAAGTACAGCGTAAGCTTCTCCATACTTGGAGCAGACAGTTGAATCTCCAAATGGACTATAATTCTCCTCGCAGAGTGCTGGGAGAATAATTAGAAGCAAATTACCCGCGTTTCCTGTCCAGCATAAATAGCCCCGCTCCCCGGCCCCCAACCACATGCAACAAAGAATAGATAAGTACTCTTGTAAGGTGGTCTAAGATGGTGGGCAAGCAATGCCACAATGTAAAATCTGTTGCATGAATCACAATCAGAGCAATGCATATTCAAGGATGTATTGAAAGCTTTTACAATGTGAGCTCTATTTTGCTGACACGAGAGAAGGCAAGTATTCGAAGATTATGTTTAAAGTTTTAGCTTTAAACATCCTGTAGACTACAATGCATATGAGAAAATAGATTTATGGGTCCAAACTGCATGATATGGACTCTTAAATCTTTGAATATCAAAGTTTCAGCCATTTTGTACCTACAATTTGTTGCGCATCTGTAACAAAACTATAACCTCAATATAGTGACCTTTCATGAATTGGAAATGGTCACTAAGAAAGTATCACGATGACATCTCTGTTTACCTGCAGTACAACATCCAAGGACGACGCCTTGGAGATGCTTTGGAGTTCCTGTGATTTTGATGAGTATCAATCCAAGTACTGATCCTATAATATGGGTGACAAGGATATTCACTGGAATGAACCACCTTCACGTATTGTAAAAGCATTGATCAGTAGAAGGAAGGGCACAGTAACTAAAGATTTCATTCTCAGTAAATAAGAAAGAGGAGCTGTTGGCTCACAAGGTAGCGAAACTCTTGACAGTTATTGACTCAGCCAGGCTGCTGCCTACGAGTGCAGAGCCGAAAACGTAGAACACCAACTGTTTACAGATAATGATAACCATTGGAAGAAAGAAAAGGATGAAATTATAAGAGCTACCAACCATAAATAGACAAATGGCTTAGTCCTCTGTGATAGAGTACTTTTCTACCATATTGTAAAACCATAATGAAAACACAGTGCAAGCCTATGCCTTTGGGAAAAAAAGACATAAGAAGTGGAAATTAGAAAAATGGGATGATTCCCTGTTGGCTCGAGGATCTATTGTCTTGTATCCCAAATCAATGCTACAATAAAATCTGATTGAATCGCGTGTGACTCGCGGTTTCTAAATTCTAATCAGTTGTTGGAGAACATCCGAATGAATGGCAAATGCAATGACATTCGGAAAATATGGTTGAGAGCATAAATTATAGCAACACTAACAAGAGGAAGATACAATGTACATTATTTAGATTGTCCGTTGCACTCGGCCCCAGGAGATCTACGGTGTCAGTTGCTAGGAATAAGCCAACAGCAGTCATCAAGAGTACTTTTAAAACTGGCATCAATGCCACAAGGAACAAGTTCAAGAATTCCATTGCAAAATCACCCAACGTGCCTTGAAATTTCTCTTTCCACGCTCTGGGAAACCAGAAATAAATACCAAGTAAGTGATTTCAAGATGACTCATCATGGCATAGATAAAAAGGGCAAATGAGACGTCATTAAAGAAAGCAAAAAGGCAAAGAAAGTTTAGGCCAACAATGCAACAACTAAAATAATAGCAGGCAGGCTACTGATAAAAAGCAATTGAAATGGTCTACAGAATACCCTTTCAGTTCCAACAAAAAACTAACATGCCAAAAAAAAATACCAACTGGAGAATTCCTTGGACTTAACAGGTGCAGAGATGGAGAAACAATTGAGAGGGTCACAAGGTTTTATGTTTCGGCATTGAAAAGGAATGCCGGGTGCACCTTTCACCCACCAATATTATTGTTCCACCAGGCGTTACATTAATATATTGGTGCCTTTCTTCTTGCGATTTGGGACACTCCTTAAGTGCGCGTCAATATCTCGTACTGATATCCGTGGGCTATTGAATATGTGGGTCTCCGCAACAGAAAAATTCGACGAGTTTGGTGCGAATTAGTGGACCCAAAAGCGTGCTGTTATGCATATTTGGGCTAGCTTTTGTACAACTAATCCCGAGATATGCATGGGCTGGCTTGAATACAGGACACCGTGCTCCAGTACCATAGCACAAAAACCACCCAAACCAAAATTCCATACGAATATGCAGAAGACAACGCTGTACATGTTGAGTTTAACCCATAGGTAGGCTAGGACGGCAGACATCCAATGTCGTTTGAGAAAGACATCGCGAGGTATTTTCTTTACTTGGACCATAGTAGACAAAAGGGCAAATTAGGAAAAAAAAAATATATATATAAAAGAAGAACTTTGACTAAAGATTGCCACAACTTCCTCTCTAAAGAGGCATGTTGGAATTTTTTTATTTTTTTATTTTTTTATTGGCATGTGGCAAAGTCCTGCCTTCAGCATTTTCCCTTTCAAGCCTCGAATACTGCCAGTCAATTATTTCATCGGGCCACTCAAAGGAACTCGTAAGTCAGCCCAAAACCATAAGTTATGCCATGCAATCGTGTGGGTGGAATTTCATACCAAGTCAAAGACATGAAGTTATTCTCATACTCGAAGGGGTAACAATTTTTTTTGGAGCATTATCACCAAAACATTTGTCAAACTGATAAACATCGTAACTCATAGTGAGAACACTTAATTGCTTACTTCTCGTGGAGGAGATCTGGAAGGAGTTTCTCGTCAAGCTCAAGGAGGATCAAATCATCATGAGAACCAAAGAGTGAGTGATAGGCAACAGCAATCAAAGAGTTTGGTTGAAGATTTAATATGGCTTCAGCTCCTCTACAGCGGGACTCCAATTGCTCCATAATTTAGAGATAGCAAAGGAGGAGGAGATCAACAATAAGCCACTTACGGTGTCCAATTCGAAGGACTAGAACATCCTTTCGGGTGTGATTTGCTGGCAATTTCAACTTCACGGTGCATATAAAATACACAAAACTAAATAAATAAATAAGAATAAAGATCGTGTGCAATTGGGGCCGGTGATAAGGTTGAATGCTTCACTCGAGCATGCATAACAAAGAAAGAGCCACAGATAAAGCTCAATAAATGGGGGGTAGTGTAACTAAGAAGCCATTAGTCATTGCGGTTTCTTCGTCGTATCTAGCCGCACTAAAATATAGCTCGCCATTTCTTCGTTACACGGTAACTGGGTAAAGTGCATTCCCCTGTCACATCACAGCCACCTGTAAAGTCTCACCAGAAAAACACCAGATATTGTAAACCCTTCCCCCCCAAAGAAAAAAGAGAGAAAACAAATAAATAAATGAATAAAAGGGAAAATCGCAGCTAGCCCAACCTCATCATCTATCAACTGATTATTCCTCACTTACTCTCTTACCATAAATCTTTTCTAACACCCAACAACATAGTACTACATATCAAACATACGTAGAGTTGCTAAACCACAACAAAAAAAACAACCCTCCTCTTTTTTTTTTTTTTTTATTTGTTTGGTTAGTGTTTATAGCAACGAGAACTTTCAGAAATTGGGCAGCAAGACGTGGATGATTCAATTTCAGAGAAACTTACAGGGGAACTCCCGGATGTTTTGTAGGAGGATCGTCCGCCGTCCATGGCACTGGGATTCTGATCGTCGACGACGTATAGTGTTTTAGGCGCGTCTCTGGGTCGGCAATTCACGGAAAATTTTTATGGTTGGGCCTCAGCGACCACCCGTCCTTTGCCATACCAGTTGACATAGTGCTGGTTCGACCCGGCCCAAATCTAAAATTAGCCCAATTCAGGGATTGCTCCTTTGCTTTAATTAAGCGATATGCTCGAAGAATATTTTATTAGAATGTTTTTGTTCACCCAAAACCAAAAAAAAAAAACACACACACACACACACACACACAAAGAAGAAGAAGAAGGTTAATCACAAAATGGGTGTACGCCCTCAAATTTTTATTGTTTACAGTCTACCATCGTTTTTTGTTCCCCGTAATTGTTTTGTTTTTTATTTTTATTGTCTTAATAGGACTTTGGAATATTTGTACAAATGACAAGCCTATGGATTCTCAGACATATAAAAAGTCCTTTGGTTTTGTTTTCTTGAGTTTTTTTTTTTACTTTTTTCTTTTTTTTAAAAAATTTTTTGGCCTCTTTTTTGAACCATCCGAAGGGCATAATCCCCTCCATACGCCTTTGCATATTCAAGATTTTACTCTCGAAATACGTTTAAGAAGAATCGAACCCTAATTAATAATGTGATGAAGTTTCGCTACTTATCAATTGGTTTCGCTTTAAAATTATAGACAAAACATTTATGCATCTTTTTTTTTTTAATTATCTTTCACAATTATCATTTCTATATAACAGTGTTTTAAATTACCATAATACCAACAAAAAAAAAGGAAAATAATACCAAATATTACGCTTAATAAAAAATTTAACAATTTTGGTTGGCAGAATTTTGGTTCAAGAATTTGGCCTTCGACTTCGTGTTGAAAAACAGGCAAAGTGGGCTGACTTTTGAGCAGGCTGAGGGAGATGTATGGTCTGAAAGTGTAAAGTTAAATTGGATTTGTTTCGGAAATGGAAGGTCACGAACGTTAGAGGTTCACTAATAGGAATGTTCTTCCTCTGATGGCTGGTCCACGCGTAGTTGCATCAACTGCATCCTAAAATGTTAATTGGAATGCACATTGATTGGTGAATTGAAAGCCCATTAGAAGAAGAAGAAGAAGAAGAAGCAGAAAATAATCACTTGTATAGGAACACCACTGCCAGAAGAAGTATCCGTGGTCAATACAATAAATCATGGCCATCTTGCCAACTTAAATCCTGTCACTGAAGTGCCGCTTGATTATGATCAGCGACTCTGTTACGTCCCAAGCTCCCCAGCTGGCCTCGCATGTGGCCTTGCCGCAATTTCACTAGGGGCTATGTGTACTACTTCCAAGCTCCGTAAGAACTACGACTATGGGAGGCCTCAACAAGCAAGGTGGCTGGCTTCCTTCAACACTTTTTCCCGTTCCAACTTGCTGCCGACTATCAATCCCTCTACCCATAAATAATATATATATATATATATATATATATATATATATGATCAAATTTTTTTATAATATATACAAAATTTTCATCTAAAAATATATGATTATAATAAAAATTAAAAAAAATAGTTATTATGTTAAAATAAATTTTTTAAACATGATTTTTATAAATTTAAAAAATTGACAATTATGAGCATAGATTTATTAAAAAATCAAACAAATGATTTCAAAAATATATATATTTGAAAATTAAATATTTTTTATATTTAATAAAAAATATTCACATAATTTATTATTATTATTTTTTTCATTAAAAAAATAATAAAACTTTTTTTTTAATCTTTTAAAATTATGGTTTGCTTAGTTCAATTCTTATGTGAAAAAAAATAAATTTTCATTGTCATGATTATATGGTATGCATAGATTAAGTCATTTTAATTATCGTAAAATAGTAACAAAAGAATTAATTAATTTCTTATAAAAGAAATTGAGTGGTAAAAAATATTTTATTATGAAATTATTAATTCTATTGATGTAAAAAATGGTGCCTCGTGGTGGGTAGAATTTTTATGAAACTAGTATTTTTATAATATTTATTTTTAAATAATTTAAAAATTTAATTTAAATTATTAAAAGTAACAGTTTCATAAATTATTAAAAGTAACAGAAATTGAAAGTTTCTTTAGAAAAAAATAATGTTAATTGCTTTACACTTTATGTCGATAAATTTATAAATATCTAATCTATCAAATTTGCTAATTGTTATTTTGTACTTATAATTCCTTATTCTGTACTTATAACAGCCACTCGAACGAAGAAACTGTTGCCATACCTCCAGTACAAGAGAACTACGATTTGACAATGATTCAGTGGCCTTTTCAGTTGGACCCATCGCCGCTATATATATATATATATATATATATTTTTTCCAGAGGATGGCCTCCAATAACTGGATCATTATCATTTGTAGCTTGAGTTTTGGGCGAGCAAGAATTAGCGTCACTGGACACCGATCCATCGACAGATATCGCATCTTCGACTTGATCGAGCAATGCCCGAAAGGATTTTGAGAAAAAGAGAAGCAGACCAGCCACATACAGCTACACAACATGAAGACAAAAAGTGAACATCCACACAATTAACAATTCGAAGGTTGACCAGCTAGTCAACGAGTAGTAGAATGAGAAGACAAATAACTTAAAACCACTGGACAACAAGAGAATAAAATGAGCTGCTTTACTGATTGCATAGACTTTCGCTTGTATTGGATGCACGAACTCTGCTTTTCAAAAAACAAAGAAGGGCCGACGAGATTTGAACTAAAAGAGTGAAACTACAAACCTTTTTACGCTGCCTTAAACCCAGTCGATCAGGCACTCCCATTGCGTTCTACTACATTTTCGAGCTGCACTCAAACAGCAAGCGAAATCAGCCAAATCAATGGGAGCGAAAGAAAAGAAGGCAGTAATTTCAGCCCCTCCGACTTCAATGCCCGGATGAAGGGAAAATTTTTGCCCCCATCCCCCCCCCCCCAATGCGACGCCGTTTCATTTTGTCAGCGTCCTCGTTCCAGCGCTGCACGTCGTCGTTTCCGTCTGGCCACTTGCGTGCTTTTGACCCGTTTCATTCGCTTAGAAAAAAACATGTTATTTTAACCCCACAAAAAAAAACAAAAACATAAGGTAAGGTAGCATGACATACCGGTAAGAAATTATTGTTTTAATTTCCTATTGTCATAAAAAAATCATCACGTTGCTTTTTTTATTTTTTATTTTTTTATAATTTTTGTCTGTCTATTATTTTATATTTAATCGAGTATTTTGTTTTTTTTTTTTTAGTTGGCGGTGAAATTGTGTCACCTAATTTTATAGATTATTTAAGTCACAATTAGAATATTTATTAATCCATAAAATCAAAGTTTTGGACGATAAGATGAGAAGAAACTAATAGTTTTGTATTCTTAATGCTTTATTGTCTTTGTCTCCCTCTTTTTTTTTTTGTTCTTTTTTTCAAAATTTATTAGATTTTAGATTAATTTTTTCTCTTTTTTTTAATAGTCAGTATCCCGAAAATAACGACAAAAGATTTATGTAGCGGATGCAAATTAGTCGTTATCTCAAAATTGTTACTTTCATTCGGTTAAGTATCACCAGCAATAGCTCTCGAGGTGTTTGTTATTAATTTATTATTGTCACTGAAACATTGACAAAACAGCATAATCAAATGCTTTTTGGGACACATGCTTAGTAATTTGCCAAATTTTGCCTAAAATTAAACTGAACCGTTTGATACAAATCAAAATCTCAAGTGACAAGCCACATGAAGCAGGCTGACCAGAGTGTTAGAAAGAATGTTGATACTGCGTAAGTCCATAGCATAATGACAGAACATTCACTCTCTCCTGCCTTCACTAACTGGGTAATTGTACCTGCCAATCATAACCGAGCAAATTAAGATTAAAGAAGAGAATGTTCCACACACCACATAATAACTGGAAGATCAAGGCTTGAAATCTAATGCAAATTCTGCGCATATATTCGTGCAAGTGTTCGTGCATCCCAGGTTAATAAGCATACCTATAGTCATAGCAGGAGGAACTGCGTAATGCAGCATAAGCGTAAACTGATACAAGGGATATGATGTCACTATGCCATAATGGAGTGCAGCTTTAACTATGAGGATTCCTAGTGGTGGCAGCAGTAGGAACCTAATCACAGTGATCCCGGTGATGACAGACCAACTTGCTTCTGATCCCCTCAGACCTGAAAAGCAAAATTTTCATACCATTTGAATGTCACATGGAATGTGCAAATGAATAGAACTAGAAGACAGTAAAGAGTTTCAAATAGTCCAATTGAATGGTACTGGAACCACCTCTAAGAAGATTTGCTCCCACTATCATTGTCATGCATGGAATTGCTGCCTCCCTGGAAATCAGATAACGATATAAATTCATAAGAATCCCAATCCCAATTTAAAATCAAGCATTATTTCTCAAGTTTTACTGCATCAAGTTAGCTAATAAGAAATCTCCTTTCTTCCCGTCATGCAAGAAGAAAGGATTGTTGCCAACGCTATCACCTAAGTTTTTGAGCAATCCACAAAGCTCCAATCCTGTGGAACAATCATTGCTACTAGCAACTCAGTGTTCTATTCGTAACTGAAGGAATCTAGAACTGACTGAAGTCACTAAAGTGATTTACTGCACAAAATCTGCCCCGGGACACACCATGTAAGTTGCTGATAGAGTATGTTATTCAAAAGTTGAGGATTCCACCAGTAAACGAAAATGCTAGAATGACATTGGGATTAGTAAGGGTACCCCAGCAATGCCGCTGAACTGTAAATCACCCTAAGGGGAGCACTACTACCAATCAGCATCTTTCGAATCGGGGATGCCATTCCAATTGTCAGCCCGACAATCTGCAGAAGAAATCCAACAATAGCCTGTTAACTAGCTGGAAGAGAAGCAGTGCAACTCAATGTCTGACTAGAGCTGTCAATATTGAGAAGATAAACTAATTCATAGTTTATCATGCCAGTAAGATGTTATGATCTACGAAGCCATTTTTTTTATTTACCATGTAGCATTTAAGCATACAGGGGCAAGCACATCAGGCATCCAAGGAATATGGATTTTTTATCTTTTTATTTTTCAGAAACAACAAATAATATAGACCGTAATCTTATGTATTCAACAAACTTAAAAAGTCTTCTTTTTATTTTTTATGAGCATCTCGGAATAGTAATTCATCCCATATATTCAAATATTGGACTATTTTGTTCTTGACAGCACAGAACTCATGAAGTTACAATCAGAAGTTCTCTAGTTCTGCTCATTCTTCTGTTTTGGGGTACTGAGGTAGATTCAATGGCTAAGATGACCAACACAGTGTTGTGATAATATGAGTTTGATATGCAGATAAAATTGATAATCATGCTGTCTGAACAAGAAAAAATGTTTCTTTTGCAGAATATAATAACATTATAGGCATACTAATGCAATTGTGGATGGCGCCACCACCCTTTTAAGGTTGATCTTGCTTGTAAATGCCTGGAAATATTGCATAATCTTGACAATGAGTGATGCCTGCTGGAATAAACATAAAATGGTATCTTGTTAAGCAACCAGAAATAAGCTCGTATTGCAAACAATTACTGCAAACTGACAAAATGGCAACAGATGTGTTTCACATGCAGATTTGCTATAAAAATCACGTAGAAATTATTTAACAGAATTTCACTTTGAAAGAAGGTGGGCTATGTGGTTATGCTCTTAGTACGAACAATACATAAGAGAAACCAAGCCGTTAAGGAGCTCGACAAAAGGTAAAAAAAATGCCACCAAATTGATAGAATTTGGACTGATGCCATCACATAACATGCAATCACCCTAGCATGCTGGACGTATCATATTCCTAAAAATTTTGTAAAAGATTACATTGATATGGAGAATTCAAATGAATATCAACCTTCCATTTCTCTTCATTTTTACTGTGAGGTAGTTCGACTCGAGCCGAAGAATTCTCCATGCTTTGACAACTCTGCGGAGGAAGTAATGCTTCTGTATAGCTCTCTGGCATTGTATCTGAAATTTCTCCACCTGGGATTGTAATTGCTCTGTCGCCATAGCCATTGGTTTCTCTAGTGCCATCACTTGCAGATATCCAGATGATAAAATAATATATATAAGTCCAGATATAAAATGCTAGAACCTGTCAGGAAAAATAGAAAGCAGGAAATTGTTGACATCAGTTCAACACAGTGAACAGAAGATAAAGACGGTTCTGACATTTTTGTAGAAGCATTACGTAACATTCTGTTGTGACCTGAAAATTTTGAAGTTATTATATAGACAAGGGGTGGGGAGAGTGGCAAGTTACCGCCATGGAAAGTACAGCATAAGCTTCTCCATACTTGGAGCAGACAGTTGAATCGCCAAATGGACTATAATTCTCCTCGCAGAGTGCTGGGAGAATAATTAGAAGCAAATTACCCACGTTTCCTGTCCAGCATAAATAGCCGCACGCCCCAGCCCCCAACCACATGCAACAAAGAATAGATAAGTACTCTTGTAAGGTGGTCTAAGATAGAGGACAAGCAATGCCAAAACGTAAAATCTGTTGCATGAATCACAATCAGAGCAATGCATATTCAAAGAGGTATTGAAAGCTTTTACAATGTGAGCTCTATTTTGCAGACACGACAAGGCAAGAATTCAAATATTAAGTTCAAAGTCTTACCTTTAAACATCCTGTAGACTACAATGCATATGAGAAAATAGATTTATGGGTCCAAACTGCATGATATGAACTCTTAAATCTTTGAATATCAAAGTTTCAGCCATTTTGTACCTACAATTTGTTGCATATTTGTAACAAAACCTTAACCTAAATATAGTGACCTTTCATGAATTGGAAATGATCACTAAGAAAGTATCACGAGGACATCTCTGGTTACCTGCAGTACAACATCCAAGGACGAGGCCTTGAAGATGCTTTGGAGTTCTTGTGATTTTGATGAGTATCAATCCAAGTACTGATCCTATAATATGGGTGACAAAGATATTCACTGGAATGAACCACCTTCACGTATTGTAAAAGCATTGATCAATAAAAGGAAAAGCACAATAACTTAAAGATTTCTATTCAGTATATAAGAAAGGGGAGCTGTTGGCTCACAAGGTAGCGAAACTCTTGACAGTTATTGACCCAGCCAGGCTGCTGCCTATGAGTGCAGGGCTGAAAACGTAGAACACCAACTGTTTACAGATAATGATAACCATTGGAAGAAAGAAAAGGATGAAGTTATAAGAGCTACGAACCACGAATAGACAAATGGCTTAATCTTCTGTGAGAGAGTGCAGAAAGTACCATATTTCTACCATATTGTAAAACCATAATGAAAACACAGCACAAGCCTATGCCTCGAGGGAAAAAAGACATAAGAAGTGGAAATTAGAAAAATGGAATGATCGTATTTCACTCCCTGTTGGCTCGAGGATCTCTTGTCTTGTATCCCAAATCAATGCTACAATAAAACCTGATTGAATCACGTGTGACTCACGGTTTCTAAGTTCTAATCAGTTGCTGGAGAACATCCGAATGAATTGCAAATGCAATGACATTCGGAAAATATGGCTGAGAGCAGAAATTATAGCAACACTAACAAGAGGAAGATACAATTTACCTTATTTAGATTGTCCGTTGCACTCGGCCCCCGGAGATCTACGGTGTCAGTTGCTAGGAATAAGCCAACAGCAGTCAGCAAGAGTACTTTTAAAACTGGCGTCAATGCCGCAAAGAACAAGTTCAAGAATTCCATTGCAAAACCACCCAACGTGAGTGAAATTTCTCTTTCCAAGCTCTGGGAAACCATACCAAGTAAGTGATTTCAAGATGACTCATCATGGCATAGATAAAAAGGGTCAAATGAGACGTCATTATAGAAAGCAAAAAGGCAAAGAAAGTTTATGCCAACAATGCAACAACTAAAATAATAGCAGGCAGGCTACTAATAAAAAGCAATTGAAATGGTATACAGAATACCCTTTCAGTTCCAACAAAAAATTAACATGCGAAAAAAAATACCAACTGGAGAATTCCTTGGACTTAACAGGTGCAGAGATGGAGATACAATTGGGAGGGTCTCAAGGTTTTATGTTTCGGCACTGAACAGGAATGCCGGGTGCACCTTACACCCACCAATATTATTGTCCCGCGTTACATTAATATATTGGTACCTTTCTTCTTGCGATTTGGCACACTCTTTAAGTGCCCGTCAATATCTTGTACTGGGCTATTTAAAATGTAGGTCTCCGCAACAGAAAAATTCGACAAGTTTGGTGCGAATTAGTGGACCCAAAAGCGTGCTGTTATGCATATTTGGGCTAGCTTTTGTACAACTAATCCCGAGATATGCATGGGCTGGCTTGAATACAGGACACCGTGCTCCAGTACCATAGCACAAAAGCCACCCAAACCAAAATTCCATACGAATACGCAGAAGGCAACGCTGTACATGTTGAGTTTAAGCCATAGGTAGACTAGGACGGCAGATATCCAATGTCGTTTGAGAAAGACATCGGGAGGTATTTTCTTAACTTGGACCATAGTAGACAAGAGGGCAAATTAGGAAAAAACTAATACAATAAACAAATATATATATATATATATATATATGGAGAACTTTGACTAAAGAGTGCCACAACTTGCTCTCTAAAGAGGCATGTTTATATTTTTTTATTGGCACGTGGCAAAGTCCTGCCTTCAGCATTTTCCCTTTCAGGCCTCGACTACTGCCAGTCAATTATTTCATTGGGCCACTCAAAGGAACTCGTAAGTCAGCCCAAAACCATAAGTTATGCCATGCAATCGTGAGGGTGGAATTTCATGCCAAGTCAAAGTCATCAAGTTGTTCTCATACTCGAAGGGGTAACAATTTTTTTTGGTGCATTATCACCAAAGCATTTGTCAAACTGATAAACATCGTAACTCATAGTGAGAACACTTAATTGCTTACTTGTCGTGGAGGAGATCTGGAAGGAGTTTCTCGTCAAGCTCAAGGAGGATCAAATCATCATGAGAACCAAAGAGTGAGTGATAGGCAACAGCAATCAAAGAGTTTGGTTGAAGATTTAATATGGCTTCAGCTCCTCTACAGCGGGACTCCGATCGCTCCATAATTTAGAGATAGCGAAGGAGGAGGAGATCAACAATAAGTCACTTACGGTGTCCAATTTTAAGGACTAGAACATCCTTTCGGGTGTGATTTGCAATTGGGGCCAGCAATAAGGTTGAATGCTTCACTCGAGCATGCATAACAAAGAAGGTGCTACAGATAAAGCTCAATAAATGTGGGGTAGTGTAACTCAGAAGCCATTAGCCATTGCGGTTTCTTCGTCGTATCTTGCCGCACTAAAATATAGCTCGCCATTTCGTCGTTACACGGTAACCGGGTAAAGTGCATTCCCCTGTCACATCACAGCCACCAGTAAAGTCTCGCCAGAAAAACACCAGATATTGTAAACCCTCCCCCCAAAAAAGAGAGAAAACAAATAAATAAATAAATAAATAAAAGGGAAAATCGCAGCTAGCCCAACCTCATCATCTATCAACTGATTATTCCTCGCTCACTCTCTTACCATAAATCTTTTCTAACACCCAACAGCATAGTACTACATATCAAACATACGCCAAGGCTGTTAAACAAAACAAAACAAACAACAAAAAATCCTCCTTTTTGTTTGTTAGTGTTTACAGCAACAAGAGCTTTCCAGAAAGACGTGGATGATTCAATTTCAGAGAAACTTACAGGGGAACTCCCGGATGTTTTGTAGGAGGATCGTCCGCCGTCCATGGCACTGGGATTCTGATAGTCGACGACGTATAGTGTTTTAGGCGCGTCTCTGGGTCTGCATTGCCCGCCAATTCACAGAACAATTTTATGGTTGGGCCTCCGCGACCACCCGTCCTTTGCCATACCAGTTGACATAGTGCTGGTTGGACCCGGCCCAAATCTAAAATAAGCCCAATTCAGGGATTGCTCCTTTGCTTAATTAAAGATACGCTTGAAGAATATTTTATTAGAATGTTTTTGTTCACCCAAAACGAAAAAAAAAAACACAAAGAAGAAGAAGAAGGTTAATCACAAACTGGGTGTACACCCTCAAATTTTTATTTTTTATTTGTTTTTCTTTTCCTACAGTCTATTATCCTTTTTTATTCCTCATAATTATTATGTTTTTTTTTTTATTTTTATTGTCATAATAGGACTTTGGAATATTAGTACAAATGACAAGCCTATGGATTCTCGGACACATAAAAAGTCTTTTGGTTTTGTTTTCTTGAGTTTATTTTACTTTTATCTTTTTTTAAAAATTTTTCGGCCTCTTTTTTGAACCATCCGAAAGGCATATTCCCCTCCATGCGCCTTTGCATATTCAAGATTTTACTCTTGAAATACGTTTAAGAAGAATCGAACCCTAATTAATAATGTAATGAAGTCTCGCTGCTTATCAATTGGTTTCACGTTAAAATTATAGACAAAACATTTATACATCTTCTTTTTTTTTTTTTTAAATTATCTTTCATAATTATCATTTCTAATATAGCAGTGTTAAATCACCATAATACCAACAAAAAAAAGGGGAAAATAATACCAAATACTACGCTTAGTAAAAAATTTAACAATTTTGGTTGGCAGAATTTTGGTTCAAGAATTTGGCCTTCGACTTCGTGTTGAAAAACGGGCAAAGTGGGTTGACTTTTGAGCAGGCTGAGGGAGATGTGTGGTCTGAAAGTGTAAAGTTGTATTGGATTTGTTTCGGAAATGGAAGGTCACGAACGTTCGAGGTTTACTAATAGGAATGTTCTTCCTCTGATGGCTGGTCCACGCGTAGTTGCATCGACTGCATCCCAACGTGTTAATTGGAATACACATTGATTGGTGAATTGAAAGCCCATCAGAAGAAGAAGAAGAAGAAGCAGAAAATAAGTACTAGTATGGGAACACCTCTGCCAGAAGAAGTATCCGTGGTCAATACAATAAATCATGGCCATCTCGCTCCTTTTACTGGCAATCTCTGAAGGAGACAGGTTGGAGGAGCTCGAGCTTGAGCATGCGGGACCATTCAGCAGCTCCTGTGACAGTGCCTCTGCCAACTTAAATCCTGTCACTGAAGTGCTGCTTGATTATGATCAGCGACTCTGTTACGTCCCAAGCTCCCCAGCTGGACTCGCATGTGGCCTTGCCGCAACTTCACTAGGGGCTATGCGTACTACTTCCAAGCTCTGTAAGAACTACGACTATGGGAGGCCTCAACAAGTAAGGAGGCTGGCTTCCTTCAACACTTCTTCCCGTTCCAACTTGCTGCCGACTCTCAATCCCTCTGCCCATTTTCCTCTTTCAGGAGATGATGACCTTTCCTTACTTATAGCCCCTTGTTCAGATTTTCCAATTGATGGTGTTAAAATATTTTCCAACAATATTCTTACCAAAAATTTATTCATAAGGTAATAATGAAAAATAATTTTATATTTTATTATATTATTATTTATTATAATTTTGAATATAATATATATATATGATTAATTTTTTTAATATATACAAAATTTGTATTTAAAAATATATAATTATAATAAAAATTAAAAAAGGAAAATTAGTTATTAGGTTATAACAAAATTTTTAAATATATTAACAATTTTAATTTTTATGAATTTATATATATTATTTATGATATTATTTATATAAATATATTTAATTTAAAATTTCAAAAAATTGACAATTATAGATTTGTTAAAAAAATCATAGAAATGATTTCAAAATATATATTTTAAAAATTAAATATTTTTTATATTTGATAAAAAATATTTACATAATTTATCATTATTTTTTTTTTCATTAAAAGAAAATAATAAAACTTTTTTTTAATCTTCAAAATTAAGGTTTGTTTAGTTCAATTCTTATGTGAGAAAAAATGAATTTCTATTGTCATGATGATTATATTGTATACATAGGTTAAGTCATTTTAATTATCATAAAATAATAACAAAAGAATTAATTAATTTCTTATAAAAGAAATTGAGTGGTAAAAAATATTTTATTATGAAATTGTTAATTCTATTGATATGAAAAATGGTGCCTCCTCGTGGGTAGAACTTTGACGAGACTAGTATTTTTATAATATTTATTTTAAAAAAATAATAAAATTTAAATTTAAATTATTAAAAGTAACAGTCAAATATATAATAAGAAATTGAAAATTTCTTAAAAAAAAAATAATGCTAATTGCTTTACACTTTATGTTGAAAAATTTATAAATATCTAATTTACGAAATTTGCTAATTGTTATTTTCGCAGTTATAATTTCTTATTCTGTACTTATAACAGCCACTCGAATGAAGGAGGAGTCCATACCTCCAGTACAGGAGAACTACGATTTGACAATGATTCAGTGGCCTTTTCCGTTGGACCCATCGCCGCTATTTTTTTTTTTTGTATTTCAGAGGATCGCCTCCAATAACTGGATCATTATCATCTGTATCTTGAGTTTTGGGCGAGCAAGAATCAGTGACACTGGACAGATATCGCATCTTCGACTTGATCAAGCAATGCCCGAAAGGATTTTGCGAAAAAGAGAAACAGACAGCCACATACAGTTGCACAATATGAAGACAAGAAGTGAACATCCACGCAATTAACAATTCGAAGGTTGACCAGCTAGTCAACGAGTAGTAGAATGAGAAGACAAATAACTTAAAACCACTAGACAACAAGAGAATGAAATGAGCTGCTTTACTGATTGTATAGACTTTGGCTTGTATTGGATTCATTCATAAATGTACGAACTCTGCTTTTCAAAAAACAAAGAAGGGCCGACGAGATTTGAACTAAAAGAGTGAAACTATAAACCTTTTTACGCTGCCTTAAACCCAGTTCCATTGCGTTCTACAACATTTTCGAAATGCACTCAAACAGCAAGCGAAATTAGCCAAATCCACTGGAGCAAAAGAAAAGAAGGAAGTAATTTCAGCCCCTTCGACTTCAATGCGACGCCGTTTCATTTTGTCAGCGTCCTCGTTCCAGCGCTGCACGTCGTCGTTTCCGTCTGGCCACTTGCGTGCTTTTGACCCGTTTTATTTGCTTAGAAAAAAACATGTTATTTTAACCCCAAAAAAGAAAAAAGAAAAAAAAAAAGAAAAAGATAAGATAAGGTAGCATGACATACCGGTAAGAAATCATTGTTTTAATTTCCTATTGTCATAATAAAAATCATCTTGTTGTTTTTTTATTTTTTGTCCGTCTATTATTTTATATTTAATCATATAGGTTGCTGCAATCTTTTTTTTTTTATTATTGGTGGTGAAATTGGGTCGACTAATTTTATAGATTATTTAACTCACAATTAGAATATTTATTGATCCATAAAATCAAAGTCTTGGACGATAAGATGAGAATAAACTAATAGTTTTGTATATGCTCTATTGTCTTTGCCCCTCGTTATCTCAAAATTGTTACTTTCATTCGGCCAAGCCCAGCTATATGTTATTTATGACAAACCCCTTCATAACATTCGTTCCTATTAGTAATATAACTTGTCCATAAAATTCTCTTTCATTATATTTATTGACATTTTCATCAAAAATCAAAGTTTCTCTTGCCTACCTTTTGTGTGTGAGTGTTTGGTAAGAAATATTAGAAGAGTCAGGTCAAATCAATTCTAATAGTTATTATTTTTTTTTAAAAATAATTTATTAAAATATGTAATATTTATATTTATAATTTAAATTTTTTTTATTTATATAAAAATTAAATTATAATTAACTCATTTATAATATAATTTATTATTGACAAAACAACGTAATCAAGTAAGAACGTAAGAGGATATTACGTTCCATTAGTTTTTTGAGACACATTATTAGCAATTTGCCAAATTTTGCCTAAAATTAAACTGAACCGTTTGATACAAATCAAAATCTCAAGCGACAAGCCACATGAAGCAGGCTGACCAGAGTGTTAGAAAGAATGTTGATACTGCGTAAGTCCATAGCATAATGACAGAGCATTCACTCTCTCCTGCCTTCACTAACTGGGTAATTGTACCTGCCAATCATAACCGAGCAAATTAAGATTAAAGATGAGAATGTTCCACACACTACATTATAGCTGGAAGATCAAGGATTGAAATCTAATGCAAATTTTGCGCATGTGTTTGTCCATCCAAGGTTAATAAGCATACCTATATTCATAGCAGGAGGAACTGCGTAATGCAGCATAAGCGTAAACTGATACAAGGGATATGATGTCACTATGCCATAATGGAGTGCAGCTTTAACTATGAGGATTCCTAGTGGTGGCAGCAGTAGGAACCTAATCACAGTGATCCCGGTGATGACAGACCAACTTGCTTCTGATCCCCTCAGACCTGAAAAGCAAAATTTTCATACCGTTTGAATGTCACACGGAATGTGCAAATGAATAGAACCAGAAGACAGTAAAGAGTTTCAAATAGTCCAATTGAATGGTACTGGAACCACCTCTAAGAAGATTTGCTCCCACTATCATTGTAATGCATGGAATTGCTGCCTCCCTGGAAATCACTTAACGATATAAATGCATAAGAATCCAATCCCAATTTAAAATCAAGCATTATTCCTCAAGTTTTACTGCATCAAGTTAGCTAATAAGAAATCGCCTTTCTTCCCGTCATGCAAGAAGAAAGGATTGTTGCCAAAGCTATCACCTAAGTTTTTAAGCAATCCATAAAGCTCCAACCCTGTAGAACAATCATTGCTACTAGCAATTCAGTGTTTTATTCGTAACTGAAGGAATCTAGAACTGACTGAAGTCACAAAAGTGATTTACTGCAAAAAATCTGCCCAGGGACACACCATGTAAGTTGCTGATAAAGTATGTTATTCAAAAGTTGAGGATTCCACCAGTAAACGAAAATGCTAGAATGACATTGGGATTAGTAAGGGTACCCCAGCAATGCCGCCGAACTGTAAATCACCCTAAGGGGGGCACTACTACCAATCAGTATCTTTCGAATCGGGGATGCCATACCAATTGTCAACCCGACAATCTGCAGAAGAAATCCAACAATAGCCTGTTAACTAGCTGGAAGAGAAGCAGTGCAACTCAATGTCTGACTAGAGCTGTCAATATTGAGAAGATAAACTAATTCAAGTTTATCATGCCAGTAAGATGTTATGATCTACGAAGCCATTTTTTTTGTTTACCATGTAGCATTTAAGCATACAGGGGCAAGCACATCAGGCATCCAAGGAATATAGATTTTTTATTTGTTTATTTTTCGGAAACAAGTAGTAATATAGACCGTAATCTTATGTATTCGACAAACTTAAAAGTCTTCTTTTTATTTTTTATGAACATATCGGAATAGTAATTCATCCCATATATTCAAATATTGGACTATTTTGTTCTTGACAGCAAAGATCTCATGGAGTTACAATCAGAAGTTCTCTACTTCTGTTCATTCTTCTGTTTTGGGGTACTGAGGTAGATTCAATGGCTAAGATGACCAACACAGTGTTGTGATAATATGAGTATGATATGCAGATAAAATTGATAATCATGTTGTCTGAACAAGAAAAAATGTTGCTTTTGCAGAATATAATAACATTATAGGCATACTAATGCAATTGTGGATGGCGCCACCACCCTTTTAAGGTTGATCTTGCTTGTAAATGCCTTGAAATATTGCATAATCTTGACAATTAGCGATGCCTGCTGGAATAAGCATAAAATGGCATCTTGTTAGGCAACCAGAAATAAGCTGGTATTGCAAACAATTACTGCAAACTGACAAAATGGCAACAGATGTGTTTCACATGCAGATTTGCTATAAAAATCACGTAGAAACTATTTAACAGAATTTCACTTTGAAAGAAGGTGAGCAATGTGGTTATGCTCCTAGTACGAGCAATACATAAGAGAAACCAAGCCGTTAAGGAGCTCTAACTTAAGACAAAAGGTAAAAAAAATGCCACCAAATTGATAGAATTTGGACTGATGCCATCACATAACATGCAATCACCCTAGCATGCTGGACGTATCATATTCCTAAAAATTTTGTAAAAGATTACATTGATATGGAGAATTCAAGTGAATATCAACCTTCCATTTCTCTTCATTTTTACTGTGAGGTAGTTCGACTGGAGCCGAAGAATTCTCCATGCTTTGACAACTCTGCGGAGGAAGTAATGCTTCTGTATAGCTCTCTGGCATTGTATCTGAAATTTCTCCACCTGGGATTGTAATTGCTCTGTCGCCATAGCCATTGGTTTCTTTAGTGCCATCACTTGCAGATATCCAGATGATAAAATAATATATATAAGTCCAGATATAAAATGCTAGAACCTGTCAGGAAAAATACAAAGCAGGAAATTGTTGACAACAGTTCAACAAAGTGAACAGAAGATAAAGATGGTTCTGACATTTTTGTAGAAGCATCACGTAACATTCTGTCGTGACCTGAAAATTTTGAAGTTATTATATAGACAAGCGGGGGAGAGTGGCAAGTTACCGCCATGGAAAGTACAGCATAAGCTTCTCCATACTTGGAGCAGACAGTTGAATCCCCAAATGGACTATAATTCTCCTCGCAGAGTGCTGGGAGAATAATTAGAAGCAAATTACCCACGTTTCCTGTCCAGCATAAATAGCCGCACGCCCCGGCCCCCAACCACATGCAACAAAGAATGGATAAGTACTCTTGTAAGGTGGTCTAAGACAGAGGACAAGCAATGCCAAAACGTAAAATCTGTTGCATGAATCACAATCAGAGCAATGCATATACAAGGAGGTATTGAAAGCTTTTACAATGTGAGCTCTATTTTGCAGACACCAGAGAAGGCAAGTATTCGAAGATTATGTTCAAAGTTTTAGCTTTAAACATCCTGTAGACTACAATGCATATGAGAAAATAGATTTATGGGTCCAAACTGAATGATATGGACTCTTAAATCTTTGAATATCAAAGTTTCAGCCATTTTGTACCTATAATTTGTTGCGTATCTGTAACAAAACTATAACCTCAATATAGTGAACTTTCATGAATTGGGAATGGTCACTAAGAAAGTATCCCGAGGACATCTCTGTTTACCTGCAGTACAACATCCAAGGACGAGGCCTTGAAGATGCTTTGGAGTTCTTGTGATTTTGATGAGTATCAATCCAAGTACTGATCCTATAATATGGGTGACAAGGATATTCACTGGAATGAACCACCTTCACGTATTGTAAAAGCATTGATCAATAAAAGGAAAAGCACAATAACTTAAAGATTTCTATTCAGTATATAAGAAAGGGGAGCTGTTGGCTCACAAGGTAGCGAAACTCTCGACAGTTATTGACCCAGCCAGGCTGCTGCCTATGAGTGCAGGGCCGAAAACGTAGAACACCAACTGTTTACAGATAATGATAACCATTGGAAGAAAGAAAAGGATGAAGTTATAAGAGCTACCAACCACGAATAGACAAATGGTTTAATCTTCTGTGATAGAGTGCAGAAAGTACCACATTTCTACCATATTGTAAAACTATAATGAAAACACAGTGCATGCCTATGCCTTGGGAAAAAAAAGACATAAGAAGTGGAAATTAGAAAGGTGGAATGATCGTATTTCACCCCCTGTTGGCTCGAGGATCTCTTGTCTTGTATCCCAAATCAATGCTACAATAAAACCTGATTGAATCACGTGTGACTCGCGGTTTCTAAGTTCTAATCAGTTGTTGGAGAACATCCGAATGAATTGCAAATGCAATGACATTCAGAAAATATGCTTGAGCGCAGAAATTGTAGCAACGCCAGGAACGGGAAGATGGAATTTACGTTATTTAGATTGTCCCTTGCACTCGGCCCCAGGAGATCTACAGTGTCAGTTGCTAGGAATAAGCCAACACCAGTCAGCAAGAGTACTTTTAGAACTGGCGTCAAAGCCACGAGGAACAAGTTCAAGAATTCCATTGCAAAACCACCCCTATCTGCCTCGAAATTTCTCTTTCCACGCTCTGGGAAACAAGAAATAAATACCAAGTAAGTGATTACAAGATGAATCATCGTGGCATAGATAAAAACGGCAGATGAGACCTCATTAAAGAAAGCAAAAGGGCAAAGAACGATTAGGCCAACAATGCAACAGCTAAAATAATAGTAGCAGGCAGGCTACTATTAGATATCAATTGAAATGGATTACAGAATACCCTTGTAATTTCAACAAAAAGTTAAACATGCAAACTGGAGAATTCCTTGGACTTAATCGGTGCGGAGATGGAGATACAATTGAGAGGCTCTCGAGGTTTTATGTTTCAGCACGGAACAGGAATGCCGGGTGCACCTTACATCCACCAATATTATTGTTCCACGAGGCGTTACATTAATATATAGGTACCTTTCTTCTTGCGATTTGAGACACCCTTTAAGCGCACGTCAATATCTCGAATTGAGTATGTGGGTCTCTGCAATAGCCAAGTAAAAAAAAAGAAAAGAAAAATTGAACCATCATTGACCTCGAGAAGCCGACAAGTTACACTGATTCATGGGGCATGTTTGGTGCCAATTAGTGCACCTAAAAGCCTGCTGTTAATGCATATTTTGGTTAAAGGCTGGATAGAGCACATGCTCTTCTTAGCTACTGTACAACTAATTAATGCCGAGATGCGTATGGGTTGGCTTGAATACAGGACACTGTGCTCCAGTACTATATCACAAAAACCACCCAAACCAAAAATTCATACAAATATGCATAAGGTAACGTTGTACAGATTGAGTTTAACCCCAAACGTAGACTAGGACGGCAGATATCCAATGTCGTTTGAGAAAGATAGCGGGAGGTATTTACCTAACTTGGACCATAATAGACAAAGGAGCAACTTAGGAACAAAAAATAAAAGAAAAAAAAATTTACATATATAAGAAGAACTTTGACTAAATATTGCCACACTTCCTCTCTAAAGAGACATGTTGGAATTTTTTATTTTATTTTTATTTTTTTTAATTGGCATGTGGCAGAGTCCTGCCTTCAGCGTTGTCCCTTTCAGGCCTCAACTGTTAGTCTTCCCCAACTGCTAGTCAATTATTTCTTTGGGCCACTCAAGGGAACTCGTAACTCAACCCAAAACCATAAGTGGGTGGAATCTCATACCAAGTCAACGACATTAAGTTGTTCTCATGCTCGAAGAGATAACAATTTTTTTGGTGCATTATCACCGTAACATTTGTGAAACTGATAAACATTGTAACTCATAGTGAGTTATCATATGGTGGGATTGACTTGTTAAAAGGAATCATTCAACCCAAAAATTTATAATGTTAGGTGAAGTTAAAGAATATATTACATACCAAACTATAATATACTCTCATTTTGCAAATCCGTTGAACTAAAAACATTCTTTGCTTGCTTACAAAAATTCCAAATTAAATACAAAACTTTCACATTTCCCAACATAGTATTAAAATTTTTACCATTAAGAGGTTAGTCATGTAGAATTTCTTGCGATTGATTATTAGATTTTGCCTAATAGTTTTTTTCTTTCTTATGGGTTGAATGATTATTTTTACGGTACACTCGACATATATTTAGTTGCCATCTAGGATATGCACTGCGCCCTCTACTGGAGTAGGTTTTCAATTGAGTAGCTGTTAGGTTGGAAGAAGGAAAAAAGAAGGAAAAGTCTCTGCTGTTTGCCACGAGGCTCAAAGTTCAAACCGAATGGTCAAAACTTTCAACACATCCACCGGCACCAGCGGGCAATCGGGGGAGCGAGCTTTCGCTTGGGGGCTGTTCCCTACATACCTGCGCCCCAGGAGGACAGCGTCCGGGCCGCCGCGCAAGTCCCGGCGAGGGATCGGGAATGCGGGCTGCCACGTGCGGCACGGCAGCCCACACTGCCCCCAATAGGGCGCAAGCTTTTTTTTGGGGGGGGGGGGGCACCTATATGCGGCAGCCACTGGGACCAACACGACGCAGCAGCAGAGGAATGTGCCCATCACCCTACCTTCGCAAGCTTATGAGCATTGCCATCGCCATCATGTGTCTCTTAGGTACAGGGTTGGAATCATGATAGGCGTGCATGATACGACTTCCACACAATTGGTGGTGGCATCTCAAATAACAATTATTCAAGTGATTGTCCGAATGGCGTAGGATGATGTATGCTTCCAACATTACTTAATCTGCACATCTCCCCAGTTCTTGCCCGATAGTTCCTGCCACATCTCAATTAAGAAGAGTTTTCATCTTGGGTCTAACAGGACTGCCTGGTATATAAAATATTTCAGTTTAATCTTGTTGCACGTCAGATTAGACAATCAAAGCGCACGACGCTGCTGCTATTTGGGCCCTTTTCATGTGTTGCAGGCCTAACACATAATGCCAAATCTGGATTCCCCACGTTATCTCTTAAATGCGGCTAGTGAACGGTGGCTGTCCACTGCCAAGCTAAATGTAATTTGATTTCCTTAACTAACGAAGACGCTGAAAAAATAACTTGCTCAAATGAAAAAGGAATGCAAATCTTGAGCGACACAAAACATTCAAACAGCTACCGAGTCAATGCCTCGCAAGCCTGAGGAAGATACATTTTTGCATCGAGATACTGATGCAATGTTATACTTTAGGTTTCGCACTACCTCGGAGTGAATATAGGTTCTGCATTTGGTGTCGGTTGTGTTCTTCGGGTGTACTTGAGAAGCAAGCCTTCCAAAGAAAGTCCAGGTACATTTAGATCCCTGAACGACAAGTTGCATCAAACAGATTACGTTATTGAAAGGTGTCAGACAGAGAGTGAAGAGGGAGAAGGAAGCAGAGCTGAACCTGATGTACGGCTGTAAATCCTTCCATGCCCACTTTGGCCGTTCTCTAAATAGCATGGAAAAGCGATCAGAAGGATTCAAAGGCAATGAAGAGACACTGAACGCGTGAACCCATGTTTCAACTCCGAGTTTCTCTGTCAAAACTTCACCTTCCAGCATCTCAAAACTTGCTTGCATTCCATCTGGTACAGCATTCAACCACTCTGCCATCAAATTCTCCAGCTTCCTCTTCCCTGTTCTCAAGATTTCTCGTGCAAAATGCACACATACTCGCCTCTCATCCAACCTCCACAAGCTACTTGTGCCCACATCCCCATCTACCTTGTTGCCATAGGCACGAAGACAATGACGGGCAAGCGTTTGGGGATATCCATCTGATGCCAGAACATGCACAACTCCATCTTCATCAAGAGCATCTAATGACCAGTCATTCAACACTGAATTATGCAGAAGCATCCTCAGAATTGTGCCCATATATTGTTCATCCACAATTCTCCAATACCCATCAATCTCCACAGCTGAAACAGCATGTAGTCCAGCCATCAGTTGGTCATCGCTTGCCTGAACCCTGTCAACAAGATCGTCCCATGTATACAATCCGGCTTCATCTTTCTCTGCAGCTTCTTCTGTTTGTAGCCCCTCCTCAAAGCGGAAAGGATTCTCAGAGAGAAGCAATTTCAGCTTGTCGAGCCTTGGGGCAACCTCACTGAGCTCCATGGTACCAGGTGCAACTTTAATAATGGGTGCAAGAGGCTGTTGCTTATGAACAATCTGCTTACAATCCGACGAGTCTCCATATGCTGCAAATTGATCAGAGGGAGGTATGAGGAACACAGAGTTTGAAGTTCCAACAAACTTGACAGCATAAGTTTTTGACTGAGTGCAAAGAACAGCATCTTCGTCTGGCTGGCCTCGAAAGGTTACCCTACAACAGGCAAGGTCCTTAGAAATGACTAACAAGAAGTCAAATGGCAATGATGTTGAATGAATTCCGGGAACTAGAACACTTAATTGCTTACTTCTCGTGGAGGAGATCTGGAAGGAGTTTCTCGTCAAGCTCAAGGAGGATCAAATCATCATGAGAACCAAAGAGTGAGTGATAGGCAACAGCAATCAAAGAGTTTGGTTGAAGATTTAATATGGCTTCAGCTCCTCTACAGCGGGACTCCAATTGCTCCATAATTTGGAGACAGCAAAGGAGGAGGAGATCAACAATAAGCCACTTACGGTGTCCAATTTTAAGGACTAGAACATCCTTTCAGGCGTGATTTGCTGGCAATTTCAACTTCGCAGTGCATATAAAACACACAAAAATAAATAAATAAAAATAAAGATCGTGTGCAATTGGGGCCAGCAATAAGGTTGAATGCTTCACTCGAGCATGCATAACAAAGAAAGTGCTACAGATAAAGCTCAATAAATGGGGGGTTAGTGTAACTAAGCAGCCATTAGCCATTGCGGTTTCTTCATCGTATCTTGTCACACTAAAATATAGCTCGCCATTTCTTCGTTACACGGTAGCTGGGTAAAGTGCATTCCCCTGTCACATCACAGCCACCAGTAAAGTCTCACCAGAAAAACACCAGATATCGTAACCCTCCCCCCCCCCCAAAAAAAATGGGAAAACAAATAAATAAATGGGAAATTCGCAGCTAGCCCAACCTCATCAGCTATCAACTGATTATTCCTCACTCACTCTCTTGCCATAAATCTTTTCTAACACCCAACAACATAGTACTACATATCAAACATACGCCAAGGCTGTTAAACAAAACAAAAAAAAAAATCCTCCTCTCTCTCTCTATTTTTTTGTTAGTGTTTACAGCAACGAGAGCTTTCCAGAAATTTTGTTTTTTTTTTGGGGGGGGGGAGGCAGCAAGACGTGGATGATTCAATTTCAGAGAAACTTACAGGGGAACTCCCGGATGTTTTGTAGGAGGATCGTCCGCCGTCCATGGCACTGGGATTCTGATCGTCGACGACGTATAGTGTTTTAGGCGCGTCTCTGGGTCTGCATTGCCCGCCAATTCACAGAACAATTTTATGGTTGGGCCTCCGCGACCCCCCGTCCTTTGCCATACCAGTTGACATAGTGCTGGTTCGACCCGGCCCAAATCTAAAATTAGCCCAATTCAGGGATTGCCCCTTAGCTTTAATTAAAGATACGCTTGAAGAATATTTTATTAGAATGTTTTTGTTCACCCAAAACCACACAAAAAAAAAAACACAAAGAAGAAGAAGAAGAAGAAGAAGAAGAAGAAGGTTAATCACAAACTGGGTGTACACCCTCAAATTTTTATTTTTTATTTTTTTTTCTTTTCCTACAGTCTATTATCGTTTTTTATTCCCCATAATTATTATTATTCTTTTTATTTTTATTGTCTTAATAGGACTTTGGAATATTAGTACAAATGACAAACCTATGGATTCTCGGACACATAAAGAGTCCTTTGGTTTTGTTTTCTTGAGTTTATTTTACTTCTTTTTTTTTTTTTAAATTTTTGGCCTCTTTTTTTAACCATCCGAAAGGCATATTTACCCTAGTTTTTTAAAATTATATATATCAATATTTACAAACTTTTTTGTCACTATAATCCTTAATAAAATATTATATTTCATTACTTTTATAAATCATCTTCTTGTTATAATTATGTATATTTATTTTAAGAAAACTCAATCATTGGATCCTTAAAATGTATAATCATATATATATATATATATATATATATATATATAAATTATGTTAAATACAACTCAACAAAACATATAATAAAAAAGTATAATTAAATATTAATAAATATGATTAAAAATATAATAAATAATTTATCACAATTCAAATTTTTGTAAATATATGTATTCCTTGTTAAATAAAATTTTAATAAAATAATTCAAAATATTATTATTAAACTTCAAATGTAAAAGAAATTTAATTTAAAACACTTAAATATTTAAAATTATTTAATAAAAATAAGAATTTACATAAAAGAAATTAAAATTTTAAATAATTAATAATTATTTTATTGATTATCTAAGGAAGACTAAAAGTCATGACCACGACCTATTTATCAATGGAAGTGACGCAGTTGGGTTTTTTTTTTTTTCTAAATTATAGTTGGGTTTTTTTTTTTTTCTAAATTATAGATAGACCTAAAGATTGAACATTAGCATTAAGTACAGGAGTTGCTCAAACAACTTGCCTTCCAATAACGTACGTCACAGAGATCATACTTAAGCATTCCTAGGTAAACTAACTATACATATGTTCGCAAGAGTCATAATAAAACAAAGTAGTCCAGCTCACTACAGTATAGCACAGCAATTTAACTTCCCGTCTTTGAGGATAAAAAGGGGTCTCACTGCCTCGAAAACCTCTTCCTTTGATTTCGTGGCATCAATCTGCAAAACTCAAAGCAGCTAAACAATAATTGCTCATTACTTGTTAAATGTTCCGCAAAGAGAGAGCTAACTAACATACATATATATATATATATATACCTTACAAAGTTTCTGCTTGGATTCATAATATTGGATCACAGGAAATGTGGACTCTCGGAAAACTCTAACCCTCTCCCTTATTGTCTCGATAATGTCATCATCCCGGCCCTTCATTACCCCCCAAAAAATAAAAAAAATAAAAAAGGGACACAGAACAGATTAAAATGTACCAAGAAAAATAATATGTATGGTCATTTTTCCAGAGAGAATCATCCAAACCTCATTTCTAGCGAGTGAACGCCTCTCCATCTCTTCTTCAGGACAGTCAAAGAACAACACCAGATTTGGCTCGATCATTATCTGCAAAGGAATTGACACATTTTTCGAGCATTTTATTAAACGAAATTGAAAGTTGAATTCTGGATGAAAATTTGTCTTCTAAACTAATTTGTTACTTGAATTATGAACATAAACAAAACATATTGCAAACTCTTACAGTAGCTTCAAACAGTTTGCGGGTTTCCTCGTCGCGGGGGAAGCCATCAAAGACGAACTTGTCATTGTCACTTTGTTCCATTGCTTTAAGAACCAGGGGGACAGTAATCTCAGGGGGCACAAGTATTCCCTCCTTAAGCATGTTTCCGACAATAGCCCTGCCCACCACAGAGATGTCAACATTATGCACGAGAAGTTTAAGTCTTTAGCTAATGCAGTTGAGAGATACTTACGCATCCTTGGAATCACTTGTGCTTTCTGTTCGAAGAATCTCTCCACTGCTGAGATGAGTGAATCCAAACTGCTGTGCAATCTTTGCACACTGGGTCCCCTTTCCACTGCCTGGGCCACCTGATTCACAAAGTGGAGAAAATCAGACCACATTATATCATTTCCCCGTAAAACAGAAGTGAACTAGTTTCATATGTAATTTATTTATTGCCATGGAACTCACATTGGTAAAATTCCATTTAGTGCACGTTTAACAGTGTAGTTTTGCTCTGAGCATTTGGTACAATGCAAAACCTTACAAGCATCTTGTGTCTAGCTATTTATTTAGCTTATTTAATGGGGGAACGGGAAAAGGTAAGACGTAAGCAACCTCAAGCGTGCTTTCACATGAGGCTGTTCGGCTTATCCTTCACTCAAAATTTGTGGAGCAATAGCCGGACAAACATTTGCAATATTTCTAATTAATAATATTATAATATTAATAAATACTATTTTTAATAAAAAATAAATTATAATGTAATTTAATTAAAAAAATAATTTTATATATTATTAAAAATAAAATATAATTTATATATTAATAAATATATCTAATTTAATATATATAATTATATTTATATATATATTTGAACATTTTTTAAATACAAATAAATATTTTATTTAAAAAAAGTAATTATAATAAAAAATTTTAAAAAATTAATTATTGTAGTAAAATAAATTATTCAAATATTTTAATTATTTTAATTTTGATGAAATTAAATATATTATTTATAATATCATTTATATAAATATATCTATTTTTAAAATATACAAAATTAAAATTTATAATAATAAATTTATTGAAAAACATAACATGCATGCACATGCACACGCACGCTCAAAACAATTGCTGAATGTAAAGCAGACAAATGAAAATGTAAGGGCTCACCCAAAACAACAATCACAGTAAGCTTCTTCTTAACATCATTCCCATTTGCCTCCTCCTGAATCAAATGCTACAAGTCATATGTTAAGAGGTAGCTTTATGCACATAATTGCAGAACAATCCATATATCTGTCATATCTGTACATTTATCTGTCTTACATCTCTCATATCTGTTCGTTAGCCCTCCCAATAAGAAAACATTGATGAGATAAACAGACAGCCAAAAACATGCACGGACAGAAAGAAATTCATTGCATGCATCAATCATTGTAGCTGAAATTACCTTGTTTAAAGCATCAACAGCATTCCCCATGAGTGCCCGTTGCCCTGTGTTTTCAAGTATTCTCTGGAAGCTTAACAACAGAAGAACATTTTAAGACATTGACATAACAGATGCTAATGGTCTAACAGAACAGCAAATACAGAATACAGAAAGCATTATGTTTTGTTATATCTTTTATCCAGGCCCAACAAAAAAATTCCCCTCTATAAAACAGAAGATCAGAAGTTTTTGAGCTTTGACCTTAAGTACTTTCACCAGTTTTCCTTAGTCAACAGAGAAGGAAATGATCCAGCAAAAGTTTGTAAATACATTAAGGTGACATTGTTGTGAAAAAGCAAAAGCAAAACAAAAGAAACAACGAATTTGTGAATCACAACTCACACTACAATAGGAAGGGACACAGATCCTTTAGAAAGCTTGGTATTGCTTGATCAACTGGACAGATATTTTCACATATACACATAGATATAGTCTGCACGGCAGAACCCACTTTCTTGATGGCTATTTAATAGAAATTCTTGGAAAGAGTTCCACTAATTAAACAAATATTGATAGAATATAAAGAGACTCCCGATATACATACACACATCATGGAAACATGGAAAGGACAAGCAACTGTTGAGTTTCTCATAAAGAAAAAAAAAAACAAAAAAGATTAATGCACATTAATAATAACAACCAATTACAGAACCCCCCACCCAACCCCAGAAAAGAAGAGGGAAAAAAAAGAAAAAACATAAACGAATGCATAAGACGATCGTGATCAATGAAAGGTCGAGGGACACAGAGACAGACACTCAAATGGAACGGCAGAGAAGATCCAATCAAGAGAAGCTCCAAGATCAAGTAAAAAATGTTTACAGATAGAATGATAGGGTATAAATCTAATAATGGTTATGAAGATGAACAGTGAAATAGCTTTTACCTTTGGTGGAAGCAAAGGTGAATGCAGAGAAGTGATCGGACAGAAGAAAGAGTGTTAAGACAAAGAAATGAGCATATAAAAAGGGTTTTCGAATCTTTTTTTTTTTTTCCTCCATCTCCGTACCCATGGAATAAGGGAGGGAAAGAGAAAGGGAAGTAAAGTAGCATTAGGTGAGGGTGGACATGGACAGAGTAGGGAAGCTAAAGTGGACTTGGAGTGTACTTAACGTCTTTGAATTGCCTAACGTACATGAGAATTCGAAAAATATTGCAACACCCGATTGGTTGGATCACCAGTGTGTGTATGTATACACAGATACATACACAAACATATACACAGATGCATACACAAACATATATACATACATACACATATACACAAACATGTTTCCCATCCTATTTACAGAGATTCTCGAACAGTTTGTGATTAGCAGCTAGCAAGAAATTGACAAACTTGGACATGTAAATTCTCGAAACATAAACTATCAAACACTACAATCACTCATTGTTTGAGAACGAAGTTCCAGCACTGACTTGCACACTCTTAATACTTTGGATTGATTTTTTTTATTAAAAAATAAAAAAAATTAAGAGTAATATATCACAGTATCATAAGAGAGCATTGCACATTTTCTTATCATAAAGTTACAATATTTAGTAGTTAGTGGTTGAATTTTTACTTTATTTTTTTGGAACAAAGTGTATGAAACATATAATTAACTCAACTCATCAAGGATGTCAACATAAATACTATAAAGTCTATTAGAAAGTCTTCTTAAGACATGTCTATTAGAACCTTCTTCCCATTTTGTTCACCCTTATTCAGAATTGGAGCAAACAGTTGGGCAACAGAGGCAATATTAGTAAAAGTAACCAACGGCATGCATTGGATTAGAATATTCTATCACCATCACCGTCTCCATCTCCCTAAGTTATTTCTTTGGTTTTTTTTTTTTTTATTTCTTTTTCATCTCCGAAAGCTGTTGTTCTTTATGATGGTGGTGGACTTTATGGGAATTTTGGACTGAACATGCACGAGTGCCTACAAGACTAGACAGCTAGAGGCATGCTTGATGGTCCCCTTTTTGATGGACAGATGATAATGGCAGGCAGCAGCCCTGAAACAAGAAAAGACAGTAATAAATCTCCTAGCTTGTCATTAGTGGCTAATAAAGATTATCAAACTATATAGTTAGGGTTTGTTTGACTCACCTGATAGTCTTCGGTAAGTATAAATTATGATCTATTAATTTATAAGCTATAATTAATAATTGATAATTGACAGTAAAAATATAAAAAAGATAAAAAAAAAAACTGGAAACATTTAATAACTGGTAGAATTAATAATGTCACCGCAAATTACTATTTCATAACTAAAAAGTTTCAATTGAGGGATTTATAATATGAGATTAATACATTTAATAGTATGAATATAAATGGTCAAATCCATAATTTGGCTTTTAACTTTTTTAAAAATTTTTAGTTTTGTTCCTTAAGTTTTAAATTTCATGATGTCAATCTAGAATTTTTTTGAAACTCGGGAGAAGCAATTAGGAGTTGAAGGTAAACTCAAGAATGATGATATTAGTTTGACGGAATTTAAGTCAAAATATATTAGTTAATAAGTTATTATTGATATTTAATAAGTATTGGACATTACTAATGTCCACCAAATATTAATTCCATATTTTACTGGTTATACAACACTTTATCCTTAATTCAACTCCAACAAATCATACCAAAGAAAAATCAATGTAGTGATGGATAAGAGATATCGAATTTTTTAGCCTTAAATATTTTAAATTTTTTACAATTGAATTTTATACCTTTCAATTATTTCAATTTAATTTTATATTTTTTAGAATTTTCTCAATTGAATATTTTTTAAATGAATTCTAGTTAAAATATTAAGAATTACAATTTGACTGGACAAAAATTAATAAAAAAAAAACCAAGTTATCACTCTTCGCTCTAAAGGATACGCAGGTTCTCCGTGCAATGACAAAAAACCATAGATCCACTTTTTTTATCTTCCATTTTATGAAATTAACACAACAACAACAACAACAACAATAAGAATAAGAATAAGAATAATAATAATAATAATAATAATAATAACAATTCAAAGAACGATAACCTGGCCAATCAACATCTCAATTTTCATAGAAGAGATTTGTGTCTTTAGTTTCTCTCTATCTTTTTGGTTTGGTCGTTTAAAAACACATAAATCCCCCTCGGTTTCATCAATACTCCGCGCATCACAACTTTCTTTCTATATAATGACACAATACTCCTAATTTTTTTACTTTCTCTTTAGATAATGTCATAAAGAGGAGGTGATCTGAGAGTCTATTTGTTAAAAAGAAAGATTAATTTTGCCAATTGAAGGAACGGATCGCACGAAGAATGAAGATTTTATGATTTTTGATAAAAAAAAAAGAGAGAGAGAGAAGATGATTTCTTTTTAAAGTTTCTTTCTATTTGACTTTCAAAGCACATACACAAACTTTCAATAAAATAGTTTGGTGTGTTTTTTTCAATTTAATTTCATCTCATTAAATTACAATTTTTAATATTTTAATCAGATTTCGTCTACAACAAAATAATTATAAAAAAAAAGAGAGTGAGAGAGAGAATTAAATTAAAATAGATGAAAGATACATAACTCAATTATAACAATTTTTAAAAAATTAAGACTAAAAAAATAAATATTCCGTTATTATTATGGATAGTAAGAAAATTGATATGGGATCGTGTAAGCTCAAGTTGCATTGACACGAACAATTATGATTATAAGGCGAGGTCACGCTATTATTCTTGTTAGTTGCAAGTTTGCAATCTCATCGTTAGTTATAATTAAGGAATCGAACGACTGGAAATACATAATCATAGTCATAGTAGTCATAAATGGTACAAAGTCAACACTTTTTGGTGGATTGAATCTAGCTTGCATCGAAGTAACCGAGTCCATATAACACTTTCTTATTATATGCATGTAAGTAAGTTGATTTGTTTTAAACGTTGGTTTATATTACACCATCATAACCATTAAAATACACATATCGCACTTGTTGTTCTCACAATTAATCGTAATTGTGCATAAAAATAAAATAAAATTATATAATTAATTAATAATTATGATAGTGTGATGAAATTACATAATCAAATTTAGGCTATACAGGTAGCTTTACCGATGTCTTTGAACTTTTTACTACTACCGAACTCTCTTGAGAGTTCAGAAACCGGGTCCGTCCGGAATACCATGCCAGGCCGTCTTACTTGGCGTACTCCAACTTCGCAGAAGAAATCTACTCCGTGTACTGATGAAACTCAGATTTCCATGGAAACCAACTTAAAGGCTAAGGTCACGAATCGTGGGGGTATTGGAAGAGAATCTCTACGGTAAGCAGTACGTACAATGAATATAGAGGTTAAATGCCTCATCCCTCGTTACATTGCTATGATTAACAAACATGTTGCTCCAAAGGCCATTCAATTAACGGTAAGAATACATACACACAAAAGGTACGGCAACCACCTGCAAAAATAAATCAACTGAAAAAATAGAATATATGTCACACGTTAAAATCTGAAAAAAGGCATGACAATCAATGAAAATTCTATTGCAGTAGCTAAACCGGATGCTCAGAAACAGACAACTTGACATTGCCAAATATTGGCCAATAGATTGGTTCAAATTCAAAAGGAGATTTCTCCTAAACTCATCCCACTAACAAGAAAAACTGCCACTTGACGATGTTAGCACCTTTGAATTCGCCCTTCGGGGAGCAAAGCCCCTCATTACAGTGAAATTGTATCGTATGTCCCGAGACTCATTAGCACAGCTTATGTACAGTAGCTAACTATTGTTAAATAATATGCTTATATATGACAAAAAAGGATGAAAAGTATCAATGAACAAGGATGGAAAGAACCTGACAATGAGATTGCTATTTCAAATTCACAAGCCCTTCAGTTAAGTAATACTCAATGCCCGACCCATGCCACTGAAATCCCAATCTATTATCCGCCCTAATGTTTAATATCTAGTTAACATTCAAAGGCTGCTCCAATCTCCATAAAGCTTTTCTAGTCAAAAAGAAATCAATGACAAAGATAGTGTAATCAACAACTAAAATATCAGGCATCATCGCCTTATTAGAAAAGTTACATAGGCCTAGTAATTGTGATACCTTGAGCATATATCAAGCTGGTATCTTTTTTAAGATGCAAAACCTAGACAGCAGCCTGCAAACACCAAGTATAAAGAGGCATAAGGCGACAAATGGGCCATGTTTCTAGCTTTCTAGCTAATCTAAACTAATAAAGTTGCAATACAAATTGAAATGCTAGCAGAAGCTTTTAAGATGTGAAGTTGCAGAGACAAGGATTTCCAAATCTACTCTTGGTTCTCAGACTTCTCAAATTATATATCCTTTAATCCTAAACTTAGTTCATCAACAACAAAACTACTTAGCATGATCACAAAAGCTGCAAAATACTTAGGAGTTTCCACATCACTCCTACAATATTGCTTGTTCCATATGTGCACCTTAATTAATTCCCATCAATTTTTTCCACAAAACTCCTAGCTAAATGCTAATGTCATTACCAAATAGCAGTTCTCGAAATTCAAGTTGTGCCAATCCAAGATCTATGCATTTCCTTTGTTTTTGTAGCCCACCAAAGCAATTGTCAAATTTTGAAAAATTGAACAGTAAATAAACACTATTACTAATTTGGTCCCTTCATGACTACATCATAACCCAAGAATTTACTGTCTTGTATCACAACTGGTCCAACAATGATCTCATGAGATATCTGCTGTCAACCATAATGACTGCTTTCCGCAGGATACAGCTCAGCCACATAGCAACCTGGATTATATTTAGAAGGCTAATTCTTTTTTCTATCTCGTAAAAAGCATCAAATTCTGTGCAAGTTTTTTCCCACTAAATAGGCTGCAAGTAAAGCCTTTAAAGATTATCAATACAACAATACCAGTAGCACACAACACACAAAAAAAAAAAAAAAAAGTGATTAAGTATATACAATAATTCATACTTTGTCCAGGAGCATTAGTGAAACTCAAAGATTGATACAGTTCATCATGCTGGTATATTGGCGATAATATGAGAAGTCCCTTTCTCAGATTTCACTTGCCGTTCAGCATGGAAGGCCTACAATATAGTGCACCTATGCCACTTTACCTTCTCATCTTTTGGGGAAAAAATAGCTTTGACTGCTTCAAAAACCTCTTCAATAGTCTTCCCAGCATCAATCTGAAAAACATGCAAACCGATCATTCGAATAAGCACTCAAGGTTTGCTGACAAAGATATGGATAGATACACTAAACATATATCACCTTCCGAACTTTCCCCTTGGAATTGTAATACTGGACCACAGGGAGACTGGACTCCAGAAACACTTTAAATCGCTTCCTTATTGTCTCTACGTTATCATCTTCTCTTCCCTTCATATCCCAATGATCAGAGGGGAGAGAAAGTTACATATGTCATATTCCAAGGAAAATAAACTAAGCTGAGGTCACATTCATTCAACCTGGTTCCTATTCAGAAGGCGCCTCTCCATCTCTTCTTCGGAACAATCAAAGAACAGAACAAATTCTGGCTCAATCTTGGTCTGCATGAGCATAGAACTTTTCTGAAGTTAACAAGAGTAATCATGGAAAGTTATGATCCATTATGCTGAAGCCATCACAAACATTGAAAAAGTAATCCTTGGACATGTGAATTTAAGCACATAACCTTCTTTAAAGCTTCATAGAGTTGAAACCTAGGTCCTATCCCAGCCACATCCACCCTCCCATGCTTCAAGACAGAGATCAATGGCAAAGAAGAAATGGGAAAAAGGTTAGTATGAGGCTTACAACAGCTTCAAATGATGCACGGTTCTCCTCATTGCGTGGAAAACCATCAATTAAGAATTTGTTGTTGCCACTTTCCTTCATTGCTTTTTGAAGAAGATTTACTGTTACCTCTGAGGGCACAATCTTTCCCTCCTTAATCATGTTCTGAATCATAGTTCTGTAGACCACAAAAGCCAGATCTTGTTGATAAGGAAGTGCTGAAAAGACCTTAAACTATAAAATTCCAGAATCCAACACCAAGGACAGGAGATAAAATGCTTAATGCAGAACATGTAAGCACCAGATATGTGTACATACAATGAGCAAGCCCTGACTCCATCTCCATGCTATACATGAAAATGATGGAACCTCTGAAGCATAACCCTTGGAATCAATCCCAGGTGATCCACAAACCTTATGTTTCATCAAATCGATCAAATATTGCGGCATTTATTTATGAGAGGTGAATAATTCCCCAGCCAAAAGGAAAAAACAAATGGCCATTTTCAAAGCAACCAGGCTTGCTGCTTTTTGTTTTTCTTAAAGAAAGAAAAAACCTCTCAGCTATTGAGAGGTAACAATGTCAACAACTATTTTCCACAGTAATGGAATGAGCTTCAATGAATGAGACAAGTCTGAGTACATACAGATAGACAAAATAACTTGTATGAGCAAGAATATATCTTGCAATTGACTTCTAATTATATACAAAAATTTTGACATTGCAGATGATGAGATTGCTCAAGGAGTTCAACATCTCTAGTTTGCATACCCATTTTCAGAGCCAGATTTAATTTCGGCTCGGAGAAGATCTCCAGCACTGAGATGAGTGTAACCGAAGTGCTGGACTATATTTGTGCATTGGGTACCCTTTCCACTGCCAGGGCCACCTGATCAATGAAGAGAACAGAAACCATCTGAGATAAATAGATGCTAATGTTGAAAAGGTCATTTATTCCAAAGACAGGAACACAAAAAGGAGAACAATCAAAACCATAAAGAAATGCAGTAACCTCTCTATCCAATGCCAGTCATAGAACTAAATTGAAGTATCAACACTGCTTCATCATAAGGTCAACATGCTACCAAAGATAATTAGTTCATATTTAGATCTGAATGGACAGAAGTTAAAAAAAAAAAAAGCCTCACCCAACACAAAGACAACAGTGGGCTTTTTCCCAGTCATGCTTCAGTTCTGCTCCTGCATTGGGATAGATACAATGTATCACATGCCAACATCCAGTGAAGTTATAAGCTTATCAATCAAAGTCCTCAACCAGAATTTATTCCCTGTTTTAAGGATCTATACATTAAAGCTGCTTAATCTTGTGCTTCATTTAACCATGCTAATGAAAAAAGAGCATATATTTCCCATTAAATGCATCATGAGAATCATTAAAATGTATTTCTATTTTTCATCAAACTTTGAAATTCCCTTTCATTGTGCTTTTTCTACTGGCTACTTGTATTTCTATTCTTCTTTTCTCCTTTTCTTTTCTTTTAAAAAAGTATTCTAGTTCACCTGTAGTTTTTTTTTTCCCCTTTCTCAACAAATATATAAAATAACTTCGGCACTGGTATCTTAGTATCTCCTATCCAGGCCTTGGCCTTGGTACCAACCTCAATTATTTGAGGCCTCCATTCAAGGTTTCTTGGGCCTCAATCTAGCCCATAAAATTCACTCATAATTGATCATGACCATTCATTTTTACTTCAAGAAGGGGGTTTCTTTCAGAGTTCCTTGCACCATTTCTCCTTTATCACTTCAAAGGTAAAAATCAATTAACCATCCTATCTAGTAGACACTATCCCATTGCAATTTCCAATGCATCTTTAAACAATTCAATTGGGAGAATGCCTTCACATGACAACTGATCATATCATGTGCAGGCTCAATCACCAGTAACCTCTATATATTCCAATACAGAATCCCAATTTTCATCTTCCCCCGCAAGAAGCCCCAGATCACATATAATTATGCTTGTTTTTTCCCTTCCCCAAATAACTATGCGCGTTTTTCAATTCAAATGTATATGACATATGACAAGAAACTTCAATATTGGGCCTTAATCAGCCTAAAATACACCAATTCTAAATCAACGAGGGGGGCGGGGAGCATACAAGAGAACTAATATGTACACCGACTGACATCAAAGCCGAAGGATGATCATATCCAAATCACGTTCTTTAACCAAAAGATTCCAACTTTACACATTTTCTCAAAAACCCAACAGGATATTCTGCATATCCAAGCTAACAATTGGAAGAATCATGAAAAATGTAAGGCTCAAAATTCGTTTGGATCAACAGAAAAAAAAAAAAAAAGGATTACATTAACACAAAAAGATGTGGTACAAAAACAGAACAATAGAGAAAAGAAAAGGAGATCTAGAGGCTCACCTTGAGAGAGAGAGAGGAGTGGAGGGAAATGAGATCCGCCTGCCTCCCTGCGAGCCTGCGAGCGAGTGAGAGTGGTTTTGAAGAGGAAATTGGTTAGGATAGGACAGAAGGTTGCGCGAATTTTAACGAGACTCCTCCATCCAATAAACAAACCTCTAGTGATAGGTTTGCCCGGCACGGGTATAATTGGCATTTCACTGTTCCCATACTTCGCGTGATTCCAACGGCTAGCTCAAATTCCCTCCCTCGCATCAGAAGTTCCCTTACATGCTTTCCCTGGAATCAAACTTCGTAATTTCTCTTATTCCTTTCTCTCTCTTCCTCTCGCATCAAAAATACATTCTGCTTGTGATCTGATTATAGAGCAGGACTTGATTACAAGAAACCAAGATTTGAATTCTGGTATCGACGAACTAAAACGAAAGACCAAAAACCCATTGCGCTGCCCACTTGATTCAGCACGTTTGAGCTGCGGAACTGCAAAACATATATGATAACTTTGTTTTCCGTACGTATAAATCTCACACCTCCTCTTGATAACAGAACATGTTCCCTAGCAACTGGTTTGCTCTAGCATAAGAATACAAGTGGTCTGCATTTGTTCTCTCTCATCAGTTTTTCTGGGAAGGCAGTTATCTTCCCGGAGGCAGCCTGGTTGCCCTGGCTCGGTATCTTTTACCTCCCCCAACAGGCAACAGGCTAGTGGCAGTGTGGCACTGCTTCCTGTGCTGAAGAGTTTCATCTTCATTTGTATTTTCCAGCATCATATCCGTCGCTTGTTTGAAATGGAGTACAATCGAAAACGCGTACGCAACCCACAAAAATAAAGGCTTGTCTCTAAATGATCTCAAAGTTCGCAAATGCAAAATGAGGAAACATCGAATATATTTGGAATGGTTTCTTGAAACAAGGAGCAAAAAGTTCATTCGATAAATACAGAAAATATAAAGCTATGAAAATATCTGCAAGCACGACATAGCCTGAAATCCTGATTTATTCCTTGCACGTAAATGAATGATAGAAGTCCATAGCAAGCGGGAATTTAACCTTTGTAATATTGGAAACCAGAGCAATGGGCTTCCAAAACTGAATGTCGACCTGTGTCAGTATTTCTCAGTTCTCAGGGCAGGTTCAAACCTCATACTGAGCAACAAAAGGATGGCAGTGCGGCAGGTTGGAACCTCAGTAAATGGATTGCTGAAGAGGTCACCCAGGCAGATCCCAAGAATCTGTTGATGATATATGCCTAGTGTTTGCCCAACGCGAGGCTCTAAAGGTGTCGACAAGACAGGTAAATCACTCTGTAAAATATGATGTCTATTGAAGCCCACTCTGCAGGAGTTCTGGACAATCTTTGCTGTTCTCTAACTTCCAAGCCTATCCATCTGATGAACCAGCTGCTCATGTACTCTTAATTTTAGCTGTAGAGAGCACAAGAATTTAAAGTTAGAGTTCCAACATGTTGAGGACACAGGAAACTTGATAGTCAACCTAATGACCCAGATTTCAAGTAAGAAGTTGGCAAAAATTGTCAATGGCAAAAACTATTGAGGCAGAAATGCTATACATGCATAAGTTGTGGAGGCATATATGAAGTTCGTCGCAAACAAGTAGACCAATAAATTTATCTGATGACTCTTATCACTAATGCGCCATATTTCCATTCATGCCATCATAATTCTCTGCAATGGAGGTCATCCCACCACAATATCCCAGCTCAAAGTGCCGCAAACCTATGCTAAATGGAGGAGATCAAACCCCAAATTATATTATCCCTTCCATACACAAGTGCAAAGCCTATCACTAAAGATGTCAGCAGAAAAATAATAACTGTTCACATGGCTTAAGAATTAGTTACCTCATTGAGGCCTTCTCCACTCTTCACCGAAACACGGATTGCTCCAATGGGTCCCATTTTCTGATACCTTGCAATTTCAACATGATCAGCATTCCCATCTTCTGGAATGAAGACCCCTGGGGAATCTTGTAAGAGGTCACTTTTTGAAACCACATCAAGCCAAAGGTGATCACCGAACCTCTCTTTTATTTCCTTGTATATTACAAACTGCAAGTCCAAAAATTAACAATAATAGTGAGGTTATGGTTCCTTCTTATTTAAATTGGCTATTCCAAAATTGCAAGTTTTATCTCCTTTTTGATGTTCATTTTTTAATAAATATTGAAGACCCCACCTCAAGGCTTGCAGATCCTTTACTCATTCATTTCTATTAATAAGGCCATACTAGCAAGCAGTAGAGACTCTCTCTCTCTCTCTCTCTCTCTCTCTCACACACACACACACATTAATTTCCATTACTCAGAGCATACTGGCAAGTGAGAGAGAGAGAGGGAGAGAGAGAGAGATGGCAGCTCATCAAGGCCTACAAGAGGCAAGGTACTTAACAGCAGGCTTTGTGAGTGTAATGAAGTTGCAGATTGAATACCAGATCAATCTCTATTTTGCTCATTACACAAGATCCTTAGAGAGGTGAGAAATTAGAGTCCAAATTCTATAATGTACACTTGATACCTGATCAGATGGTGAAGTCCCACATTCTCCAGTGAGATCATGAACATAAAGCACTGCTGTTGGCAGATGTGAGAGGACAGCAAGTGTCAATTTTTCCAAATTGTTCCTGTTCTCTACAGGGGAAAGTTTAAACAAGATGAGGGACATACAAAATAAAGTAGATACATAACAATATGATTGGTTTGGACAACTACACTTAGGAGAGAGTGACAACAACAACTAGTATGTTTATATGTTCTATTCAGTAGCATGCATGCATGGTATTGGAAAAGCTATCTTTTCACATCCCACTAAACCAAACATAGCATTACATATGACCTTGTCTGTTGTGTCCAGTACTATCCAAATAGGTGCTTCCCTAAATAACAACATATGTGCACCAAATGCAACCATAAAATTACATGGTATAGATAATCAGTCATGATCATACAATTCTAGAAATGGTTAACAGAGGTAACTTCTTTTGCAAATAGGTGAATAAACTAGTTTAAGAACAGAGGAACGGGTTTCCCATGATATGTTGCAAATTTTACATGAAACACAGAACGTATCAATCAAGTCTCAAATGAACTGTGTTACACATGAGTTGACTGCATCAAGTTAACTTGCATCAGTCTTCATGCGAGCTGGCACATGGTTTGACAGCAAAGCAAATAAGGACATAGACACATGCACAGAGACTCGGTGAGAAGAAGAGGAAATCAGTTTGTAGTTTGAGCGCTTGTAAGATTGGTTATAAGTCATGCGCAAAAGTTAGCAACTCCAGTTATTCATAAATGTCTTACCATCAAGTCTCTTCAATAAACCAGGAGTGTCAGTGACCTGCATCATTTTCAGTATAACATGAAATCATGGGAACAAGGCAATTAATAGGTATAAAAAAATATATATCAAAGAGATGCACAAGCTGAAAGAAATATCATTTACCTGAAAGTGCTGGAAGTTTAAAGCAATGTGACCCATTAGAATTCCTCTAGTTGTGAAAGGGTAGTTGCAGACCTGACTTGGGACATTGGGATAAAAGCAGAAGAAAATGTAACTATTGGCAACAAGAAGAGTAAACTCACATCTGCAAAAATTTAACTCAGCAGTCCATTTAATCAGATTAATCGCAAAAACATTTTTCCATAGCCTAAAAAGCAATACACTCTAGCCTAGAGAAGAAAATTAAAACTTAGCCTAGGAAAGAAGAAAACTAAAGTAACCCATAAAACAGCATCCAAAAATTTGTCTCTCATAAGAGAAAAAAAGAAACTCCAAAAATTTTATCTCATCAAATTTTCAGCGGATAAAAACAACATATCCCTACACAATTCTACCTTTTTTTTTTTTTTTTTTGAGAAAAAACTAGGTTATATTGTGCATGCAGTATAAGTATGTATATATGCATCCAGGCTATAATTAGAGATGCATAGAGGGTCAAAATTTAGCTCAAAACATAGAGATTTGTTTAAAAAAACATGTATGCATTTAAATGGGGCAGCAGCTTAACCAACTCAAGTTTACGGAATCATTTTTAATATGAGTAATGCCATTCACAGCACATATACCACAACACAAAGAACAATTCATAATCACTTAATTGAACTGTGCAAACCTCAGGCTTCCCTGTTGAAAGAATTCGAACCAAGGATGACTTTCCAACATTAGGAGCCCCGACTAGGCAGAGGCTTGGTGTTTCTAGATCAACTACCGGCATTGCTCGCAATGTCTGTAACGCATGTATCATATATATAATCGTAATGCAATCAGATTACAAATGAGAACCAAAATGGAGGTCACACTGGAAAGAAACATATGAACTTGTGGGTTCCCAATATGCCTGAAAAATGACTTCCAAAAGCTTAGAAATAATTAATTGAGACTACAAATCAGAAACAACACTACAGCTCAAGCAATATGGAAAGGTGGCTGGGTTGCTTAAAACCATTTCTCCCAAAAATATTGATATGAACATGAAGCATAACAACCAGATTACCCAAGAAACACAACATTGGCTGAAGCCCAACAGTACCCTCATTTGAAAGAAGCAAGACACAGAATCTTATTCATCGAAAAATACTTCATCTTGCCGGCGAATAACATGAAATCAATTTTCTTGTTTTTTGACATCAAGCCCATGTCGTCACCAGGAATGCATAGAGTTGAAGCACAGATTTGAGCCTTCATGATGCACATTTAACTAAAGTGTCAACTAATAAAAGTATAACCAGATCTTCAGCTCATTCTACCAAGACTATTAGCTCAAGGAAAAGTGCATGCTAGTGCACCAAGCTCCCACACTGTCGAGTCTGATGAAGGGTTAAATGTAGGCAGACTTGCCTCTGTTTTACACAAAGGCTATGTTTGCGACTCAAAGTTGTGATCTCCAAGTCACAATGGAGTAACCTCACTGTTACAACAAGGCTCACCCTTCAAGATGACAACAAAACAATCAAACAATTTCATATGCTCCTACATCCCCCCACATAGATGAGTAGACATGACTGTATAATTGCATGACAACATAACAATTGGCAAAAAGGATGTGAAAAAAGAGGAAAGAAGGCATGCAAGTTCATTTGAACAGGCATATTACTTTAGCAATGTCCAATAAATCATCAACTGCCTTTCCTTCATGTCTAAAAGTTTTATCTAGCTTTTCCAGACCCTGCAGAAAATATCAGAGACGCAGAAAATCTCAGAGACTCAACTCCCAGACATAGAAGAGCATGTCTACAGCAAAAAGAAAAAATCTCACCTCATTCAACCGTTCCACAGCCTCCTGCTTTGTTTGAGACTGTCAGAAATGTTTACAATTTAGCGCACATAATCCACAAAATATATTATATATGTAATACTATAACAAGAAATTAACTTAATAATTTGCCTTTATCCACACTTAGAGTCACATTGATATTCTCAAAAAGGAACTTATTGATCACTTCTTGATCAAGTGAACACATCATAACACTTACTATCAGAAACAACTATCCTTAACAACAAAGCAAAGCAAAGATTAAGATAATTGATGGATATAAGACAACAAGGAGCCTTTTCTTTGGTAAGCTTCCACTTGATATCACATTCTGTTAGTAGGAAATGACGGGGGTTCAAGACCCAAATATCAGCTCGTGTGTGTGTGCTTGATATATATACACACCACAACTGTGATCGCTTTTAGAAAAGTAGTGTCCAAATATATTGGCATCTCAATATTGAAGCATTCGGGTGCTAGAATCTTCAAGAGGAAACATACTGCAACCATTATCGGCTTTAGAAAAGACACTAACCTTGGCACAAAGAGCAGCACATTCCTTTCCAACAGATACCACCTTCTTCCTCAGTGTATCTACTTTTCTCAACACCTGTCAAGCCTAAACCTGAATTTCATATTGGAATATATTGAAAAAGAAAAATCTGAAAACAAAAAGAGATGAATAAACAGTGTTCCTTTTAGCATAATATTCTTCCATTCTGAAAATCAAGCCTTCCCCCAAGATAGAGTTTCATGAATAATTTCATGAAACTGGCTAAAGCATTGATTTCTACAAGGGTGGTAACATCCTTATAGAACACATCAAACTCAAGTTTCAGCCCAGTGGAAAAAGTATGATGAGTAACTGGATTAATGATGGTGTAATATTGCTTGATTTAAATAGAAATGCCTACTTCTGGTGATTGTTGATGCAGCATTAAAAATTATCAGCATACTTATGGACACAGGCACACACATACATGTCTAAATTCACCAAAGTAAGGTACCAAGAGATGCAAAAGAGAAAAGCATGAGCAATACATTATTGACAACTAACCTCCTCATAATTTCCATCACCAAGGGTCAACTCAATCAGTGATCGTTCATAAGGGTGCAATAATTTCTTTCTAGGGAAATTTTCCACATATTCTCTTAATGGAACTGCCAATTCCTGATGATTATAGCAGAAGTCCAAGATGTCAGCTTTCTGCTAATTTTACATAATACCATTCTTAAGATGACAAATAGAAGGAGAATACAAAGTTACTTTCATCAGCGCATCAAGTTGCTTTGCACCTCTATTTCTTTCTCGCTTAGCAATATTGGTGATTCCTATGGCATAGGCATGTAATAATCATAAGAGATAATGGGCATATGAAAATAGATTTTGAAGATCACAGAAGACGAACCCCCCAAATTAAGCACCTTTCGTGGGTGAGACCCTTTTTGCCTTCCTCATCGCTGAACCAAGTATGTCAACCGATGGCATGACCATAGGTAGTTTTTGGAAAGCACCAAGATTTTCAAGCTTTGTTGATGCTTTGTCCTAGATAAAGTACAATAGTAAATGAGCACATTTGTATATCTAAAACATGTATTCAAATAAAAAAAAAAAAGGTGATACTATCATGAAAAAATGAACATACGAAGAAAACAATTTAAATTTAGCACACACAAAGAGAAAAGCACCTCCTAAGAATTGATCTCAAGGAATGACAAGTCCAGAACAAAAACATGCATGAACAAACTGCGACACACCTCACTTTCTCTTCAAAACTGAAAGGAACTTCCAACAGACAACATAAAACCCTCAACTGATGGAAACATCAAGTATGCCCCCATAAACAAGGACGCCCAGGGCTTTCCAAATTTAAGTACCTGTCACAAGGTCACTATTCACCTCTCTCTCTCTCTCTCTCTCTCTCTCTCTCTCTCTCCCCCCGGGTAAAAGGAGGTGCATATTAAAGCAGCAACAAGAAAGATGGAAGCTTTACAATTACCTACCCGGGTTTGGGTTGGTGCTTTAATCTGGGTAGTGGCTATGTAGCTTCCATTCACAATGTCATAACCGACGGTCTGTACATTCCTGCAGAAGCATAAATTTGGGTACTTTGTTGTTCTTCCTTCTTTCACATACAAACCTGCAACTATAATATCCACAAAAACAAAGAAAAGCAGAAGCAGAGACCCCCATTAAACCAGGATGATTGCCTCATTTAGGCACACAAAAACAAAAGCGCTCCAAAAGAACAAACAAGATACTCTGTTATGACCAAGAAGACCCAATTGAAGTCGACACCCAACAGTTAAAAAAACAGAGAGAAAGAGACGGACCCTTTGAAAGATTGGAACTTCCAAGTAGAAATTTGGTTGCAGAAATCTGGCATAGCTGCAGGAGATTGGGGGCCCCGTGACGCATCTCTTTATTATCTATCTCCCTGTCTCCCCGCTTTGTTGCCGACGAATTGCCAGCACGTGGCCGTGGGTCTTGGACTTCAGGCACTCTACTGGCTGGCCTCACTGCAGTCTGGGTTTTTACGAGCGGAAAAATGGTAGGAGGACCGGGGGCACGCGAGAGACCCACTTATTGTGTCCACCGCCGGCCTCTCCACGGTGGAATCAGTCGAGAGGCGGTGGTTCAGCCGCTAACGGGTGATTGGATTGATGATTAAAAAAACAGAAAAAACAAAAGCCGATCGAAAATGCACTGAGACAGCCCAAAAACTGCGTTTGGGTCATGATCCACTTTATGGGCTTTTGACGGGGCAGAATAGAGCTCTAAATGGGCCAATCATTATACCCTCCGATTGTAAATTGAAGTGCCAAGTATAAGCATTCCTTTTTACCCTTAAAAATAAAATTTGATACATATTTTCATTTTAATTTTTACTTATTTAACCTTATATTTTAATTATATATATATATATATATATATGAGCTTAAATTTAAATAAAATATTTAAAATCACTTTAAATTACTATTAAATTCTCAAATAATTGAAATAATATATTTACAAATATTTTTAATAACATAATATAATTATATATAATTATTTTCAATAAAAAATAAAAAATTGTTAAATTTATTGAATCAAATATTTAATTTAACTGATTGAATTTTTTTATTTAGTTAAGTAAAAGAATTAAAGTAATCTAAATTTTAAATTATTAATTCACTGATCTTACTGTGAATTAATCTGATTTCTAAAATCGTGATTATAATAAAATATGATGATATGATTGTAGTAAATTGAAAGTTAATTAAAGATATATTCGATTACAAACAAAAAGGGGAAATTAACCACAAAAAAAAAGAAAAAGAAAAAGAAAGGGGAAAAACAAGGCCAAACCCGACGAGAGTAATACAGAAGTGGGAATGGAAAAGTGTAAAAAAAAAAAAAAAAAAAAGGCTGAACTCCCATCAACCCCCATCAATAATTATTACAAAGCAAGAGCAACGAATTCAAAACGAGGTTTTTCATTTCTTTAAGAGCATCAAGATTCTTCAAACCCTTCTTTGTATCCTTTGATAGCAAAGGCAATGTTTTTGGACGGGTTTATCATTAAAAAGTTGAAACCCAACTCAAACAAAACCAGAGGGTCATTCAAAAAAAAAAAAAAAAAAGTCAACAGCACCATCTTTCGAATCTTGCCCACATTGGAATGCCAACATCAACTTCTTTTTTTTGGGTTAAAAAATTAATTATATTATAAATTATAAAATATAAATAATTATTCTATTTTTATATTTTCAAAATTAAAACTTAAGATTTAAAAAATACAAATTCAAATTCTTAACTACTAAAATATTATCCAAAAGACTCAAATTGTTTTTTTTTTCTTTGTAACGTAAAGTAATGAAAATTTTCAATTAACACCAACTACTGTTTCTCAGGGATAATAATTACCAAACAAAAACATTGAAATAAATAAGGTCCAAATTTGGTGCACAGGATTGGGATATTCGTGTGATTGAGCGATGTATATTTGGACACACGAATCAAATTATTTTCCTTCCCAAATTGGGGTAAGAAAATTAAAGAAAGAAAACTCAATTAACACTGATTACTCTTTCTCGAAGGCAATGATCACCAAACCTAAGACATTCAAGAACGAATAAGACTCAAATTTCATGCGCATGTTTTGAACATGGAAAGGAGTGCAGCAGTTGTGATAATTTGAGAATGTGTTCCTCCTTAATTTTATGGTAAGAAATAAAAATTCAACTACTACGAATTAATCTTTCTTAAAAGAAAAGGAGAAAGAAAAGAAAAGAAAAGAAAAGAAAAGAAAAAAGACCCAAATTTGAGGGGCATCTTTGGACATGCCCAAGCACGCAGTCTCTCTCAAAAGGCCTCCAAAGTTACAAACATACGCATTCAAACTAACAAGGACGAGCATATGTCGGGTTCCTAACTTTTAATTCTAATTTGGGGTGGCAGCAACTGAAAGAAAGGATTACACCACCTCCACTCTCTTGTTGCATAAATAAAAAGTATAAAAACATACCCATCCACTCTCCGACTCCACCCCATCAGCTCTCTCTCTCTTTCTCTCTCTATTATGCGTATGCGTATGTGTATATATACACAAGTACCTGTATTTTGGTTCCCTCATCAGTTCACCGTGAATTCAATTCTCACCGAAAGGAACCACCAAAACCCACCACAGCCACCACCAACCAAGTCCCACTCTTGCATACTTGCACAATCATCAATCGCATATACTAGCAACTCATGTTATTTAGTTACTCAGATACTTACACCTCGCCTAACACACACACACGCACACACATATATACAAGAATATAGAGAGAAGAGAAACGAGAGAGGGAGAGAGCGAGTAAATGAGGTGTGAGAAACACCCGTTGGACCTGAGCAGCGTCGTGGGGGTCTGCGCCTCCTGTCTCCGAGAACGCCTATCAGCCGCCGTTGCCGCCCAAGCCCAGGCCCAGGCGGAGGCTCAACAAGAGCGCTATTACTACCACCACCACCACCACCTCGACGAAGCCCGATTGGCTAGGGCACAATCGCGAGACATCGCAGCCGAAGTTAGCCGGAAATCGGACTCTCATGCTCATCCACCTCCTCCTCTTTTCCCTCGCTCTGTCTCGCCTTACGTTTCTTATAGGAAATCCGATGACGCCTCCTCCTCCGGGCCCCGCCACCAACGGTTCTACAGTGCTCCTCAAGTGGGCCCCACATTCTGCTCGTCCTCTCCAACCGTCGCCACCTCCACCTTCTCAACGTCCTGGAAAAAGAAGCGTGGCAGCAGATTCTCCTTTTTAACGAATCTTTTCTGGTCCAGATCCGAGAAATTGAATCAGGATCCTCATGGCAACGACCCTTGGATTTGTCCAGCCGATTCGTGCGAGCCTTCTTCATCTTCCTCGCCGCTTCGGTTCTTCAGAATCTTTTCCGGCCGCCGGAAGAAGCAATCTCCGCCTACGTTCTCCTCCGAATTGTCAGGCCCCATCCGGCGTAAGCCTCGGAGACGGGCGGATCGAGGAATGTCGCCGGCTGGCAGTTCTCGTTCCGACGATGATTGCTCACCGTCGGATGGCTGCCGGTCGCCGGAGTGTTCGCAAGCGTGGAGGAAGACGCCGGTGGTTCGGCGGGGGAAGTCTGTGCACTCGAGAAACGTGGCCGGTTGTGCGTTTTGTTTGACTCCTCTGGTGCGGGCCAGCCCTAGCCGGCAATGGAACCAGAAGGGCGGGTTGCCGCCAGACATGGGCTTCTCCGGCGAGGTGAGGGTTCAAGGGACGCCGCATCTGTCGACGGCGACGTCGTTTTGCGCCAACCGGTCCAGGAAACTCGTGGATTTTGGGAGAGTTAATCGTAACCGTTGACAGCGATGACTGGTTGAAATTTGACCCATGGCAGCTAGTCGCGACAACGCCGGGAGGACCGAGGATGATATGCATCTAAAGCACGGTTTTGACCCTGCTCCTCTGTAGATTTTTCAATTTCCTTCTTTTCCTTTTTGTTTTTTATTTTTTTTAATTTTTTTTGGTTGATAATCATAGATTTTTCAATTAAAGTTTTTTTAAAAGAACAAAAAGGAAAAGAAAGAATTGGAAAACAAAAAAAAAAAAAAGAAGAAGCAAAAATTCAAAGCTCTCATTGGATTTTTCTCTACTACTTTTTTTTTAAATTTTTTTATAAAACAAATTCACGGGTTGTAGAACTTTTGATTATTGATTCTCTTTTATAAGATAAACCTTCTTTTCTGTTCATTTCTTTTTTGGTGCCAATTTATTTTAGTTTCGCGGCGAGTAAATGTTTGTGAGTTTCTTGTCTATTTTGCAAAGGGGGGGGTGCAATCATTGGAAATCAATAGTCGTTGTGTATAGTAATTTAGGTGGTTTATTGGTTATGGAATAAAAATACTAAAAATCTGTTTTGGGTGTTCTTTCAAATTGCCGAAGTTTTATATGGCGCTTCGTTGACTCGCAAGGAAAGCTAGTGGCCATACATGGGAGAGTATTATTTCGGTTGGCGTTGTGACAAAACAAAACAAACAAAAAAAAAAAAAAGAAACAAAGAACATCTAATGTTCACAAAAGTTCGCCTCAATCTTATTCTTCATGCACCCGCCAGAAAAAAATTAAACAGAAGCCCTTTGAATTGCAAAAGTTACGCTGAATTAGGCAAATGGGTCTCGGCAGTGATGGAAATTTTTGAACACACTCACTCACATTCGCCTCCCTTTTTTTATTTTTTCTGCTGGTAGTGGTGGTGGTGGTGGGGGGGGGAGGGGGGAACGTGGCGAACACACGCCATGGCTCGTTAATCTTTAATCTGGATAATGATTTCGTTTGCCTGCTCCTTTACGCTTACCGGGTGCGTGTACGGGAGCCGTTGGATTCAATACCCAATGTTGTCGTGCAACGTGGATTTCGACATAAATTGACCCTTTCAGTTCTTTTTCATCCCCCAAAAAAAAGAACAAAAAAAAAAAAGGAAAATGGCGGAACCCTGGGAAGTTAAAATGGGTGGGTGTGGGACCAGGCTTACTAAATCGTCTTCATCATCAGCGGTCAGACAAAAGGCTGACGTGTCATTGATGCGACGATTTATTCCTGGGTCCTGCAAACGTGAATGAGAAATCGTGATTCCCTAGCAAGTGCGGTGGGCCACTCTTCTCTTTATCGCATCCTAACCGTTAGACGACCTTTGTTTTGAATGTCAATAGAAATAACTTATCCGGACTTCTGTCTTTACAAAGGAAAAAGAAAAAAGGAAGCACAAAGAGAAAAAGAAGAAGGGAAGTTAAGCCGTGCGCCCATCTATGGTGTCTGTCCCATTCAATGCGGTTTGTTAGACATCTGTATTTTTTCTTTCTTCCGAATTAGTTGGAGCGTAATTAGAACTGACTTTTTTTTTTAATTATTATTATTATTTTTTTTTGTTTTTATTTAGTGAACTGTCTTTTCTGCGGCCGATGTATTTGACCGTAACACCATTTTGATTTTGCAGCACCACAGTGTCGTGAACGGAAACAAGGGGTGTTTACATTCAATGGTCAAAGATTTCAGCCGGCTTCTAACTTCCCTCCCCGCCCGGCAATGCCCCAATGTACTTATTTCAACTGTGTTAACGTGCGTCGCGAAAGAACAAGAAGAAAATTACTCATTGCTCCCGAGTGGTCCGGCTCTGGTCAAAGATTCTAACAAGACACAGGCTTGAGAAACCGAAGTGGAGCATTGTGCCGACGAGGGCCGATGTCTCTCGGGAGTCACGATTAGAGCTGTGATTAATTGGTTAGTTTAATCACTGTGAAATACTGTGCCGATGGTGTAAATTAAGGAAAGAACGACAAACAAAGATGTTGGCATTATCCATATGTCTCAACCGAGTCGCCCTCAATACTACGAAACTAGCGGCATTTTAGTAATGCCATATCTTTGACCAGAGCTGGACCCTCTCGCGAGCAATGAAAAAGTTTCCTAATTATACGCCCAGATCCCACGACTCAGTATCCGAAGAACATGGGGAATTTTCGAAGTCGATTTGAACATTATGGTAAGACTTTTCTTTTCCCTCGTCTAAAGTCGAACATTGCATTTTCGTTGATTGATTCCGGGTGGGCTGCATTAAATTGCATGGAAAAAAAAGTTCATGCCTTTGCTACCACCATTAGAAATTGGGAGAGCGTGGAGACGACCGAATACACTTTGGCCATTCATAACGTTCACACTCCCTCCGCCCAAGACAATAGAAAGTACTCTTTTTCTTTCTCCGAGTTCATATTCGTTCACATTGAATCATGTGCAGTTTAGCTCCTACCACCCCCCGTATGGTTTAATTTCAGGTCAAGGAATTAAATTTGATTGGAGGGAGTCGGTGGAACTGGGTCTGTGGAAAATATGGTTGTGACTAATGCTCGCTCATAAGAGCTTGCATATACTTGTATGGCTTGCAGATTCTTAAAAAGGCTGTCGAGTATCGGTAATGCCACACCTGCGGAGAGACCTTCCAAATGCCATCCAGGAAAGGTCCACCGGCTGCCTGGTCGGGCTACGTTCAAAGTCAAACCAACCCAAAAGCTCAAAAGAAGAGATACCCTGATCCTCAAATGGCACAAAAGTTCGTATGACTGGTTGCAACGTTGAACTGTGCCATAAAAAAAACACCCATGGTGTTAGTGTAAACCATGGAGACAGCTTTTTCGCAACTATACATACAAAAACTATTTATTTACATCGAGTCCCAAATTGAGCAAAGCTTTCGTAAGGGCGGGCATGCCAATGTAAGCAAAATCTACAATTGATCAAGTGCAACCCGATTCTTGGGAGTATATGGTCCGGGAAGAGTCGGCCCGATCTGGAGCTGTGACCTATACAACCCCATCCCCAAGCAAAAATCTTACTCCCCAACACCTTATAACCTAAGATAGAGGAGCAAAAGTCATGTCCTTCAGGTCAGCAATAATCAAAATATATTAACAAAAAAGTGGCAGACAAGACAAACCAAAAGGCAGTGGGCATAGAGTATCTTCTCAGTCACCACGGTGCAGATGCTAGACACTATTCGTTGCATGTTTCCAGTCTGATTTTGAATCCACTACGCCGAAGTTCTATACATTTCTCCAAAAGTTCCATGTTCTCTTTCTTTTGCATCCATGCAGGTTGCTTCCTGAAAGTTTCCAGCCAGCTTTAATTCAGCCCTGGTTTAACTTCTTAAGTCAGGTCCCACATTGCAGCTTCAAATTCCTTTACCCGTTGCTGCTCCCTTTCCAGTCCATGGTAAATTAATTGCAACTGTTCCAAACGGCTTTGAATAGCACTGGCATCGAATCCACGGATTTCCAATTTTCTAATGGTATCCAGAATGCCATCATAAATTCCCCTTGGCTCATCAGGTTGCAAATAGGGTATCTTGTTGACCAAGTTGGCAAAAATCAGCATTTTAGCAACAGCTTCACTTTCACCAAGTACCTCGTCAACTTCATTTAAAGGATCAAAAAGACTTCTTTGTGGCAGTCTTCGGAAAACTTCCCATGTCTCAAAATCTTTCTGGAATGTTGAAGTCTTCACAAAAGGCAAGCCTTGGCTCATGTTTTGCAAAGTCCCGCCAGTTTCTGACATTGCAGAATGTAGCACTATGTTTTCAAATCCTTTTCCTCTTAGTTTCCATGGGTCAAAAGTGCTTGTGCAGTAATTTTCTGGAAAAAAATACAAACAATTGAATCAAAGATTTGCAGCTCGGACTAAATTACAATGTCTAATTTAGCTTACTTGAGCAGTCTGAATTAGGCTGAGGGCTTATTCCTCCAACTGTAATGACTTATTACTAGAAGCTGTGTTGCTAGATGATGCCCTAAGCCCCAACCCTAGTCCTTCATTCTTGATACCTGAGTCAGAAGCCTCAGTTGTTTCCTTTGTATGTGCAACTGCAGGAGCTTGAAATTCTGAAAAGTGGCACAATGTTTTGGAAGATGATTTCAAATTAAAATCACAATGCTTAAAGCTCCATTTGTGAGGTCTCTTGGGAGCAAGCACAATATGCTAATACATCAAAAACCTGATGAAACACCCAAATTCCATTCTCAAGTGAATCGCATACTGGAAACATAATTTATGCCTTGGCCTTTCTTTCCTTCTGAAACTTTACTAGCGACATTCTAAAGCAGTTTCAATTAATGATCAATTGCACACCCATATTGGAATCTAACACAATAAGCAATTGCTAAAATTTTCCTAGAAATATATACAACATATTATACATTGAAACATATGAACTTAGGTAGTCGGTAAAATGCATACTTTCCAAACTCATGCTCTGAACCCGAATACTACTTTGATCCTTAACGTGGGCTGAAATTTTACCAACAACTGCTTGTGAAGTCCCATATGACTATGTTTCATTTCAATGGATCATTAGAATGGGAAATTGAATGTTTGACTGTTATCTTAAACTTTCTGCATCATTTACCATTAAGAGTAGAAGTAAAAGAGCAGAAAATAAACAGATGAAATAGGAGATCCTGTCATACCAATAACCCCCAGTCTTGTCGTCATAGGCAGATCAACTTCAACATTTATTGGAATCCTTTGAAGACATTTTATTGAAAGCTTCTGCATACTCTTTACCTGCCCAAGGTGCAAAGAAAATTCAGGTGTCAAAACAATGAAGCTGAAAAAAGGAAAGTTATGCTAGCATCTGCCATTTTTGTACCTTTATCTAGGGACATAACAATATTTTCCATTCTTTCCATTTGACCTATTCAAATCATAAAGTAAATTAAAGTGTCAAAAATTTGGAGCTGATTGGAAAAAAAGAAAAAAGGAAAGACAGAAATAATGCTAGACTCTTGCAATCCTTGTACCTTTGGTTGGGGATTTGGAAAGGTTTTCAATCCTTCCTATTTGACTGCTGGTTCCTCCTTCTGTTTGTCCTACTGTTTCCTGCAAATGTACAGGCACCATCATAGCTATCAAAATTTGAGCTAGATAAAACTTTTTACAAATTTCAACCATCATACTTTGTGGAAAACACTTTACAAGTTCAGGACGTGGACAGTGGATTGCAGATCCAGGTAATTTGTAAACATATGCCAAGTTGAGAAGAACAGCTAAAAGAAATTGGTAAAACAGGAAATAAGGGAAAATGAAAATTTTTGAACAAATGCATACCAATATTTATAGATACATTGCATTCAGAGAGGGAGATTTCTACTTCTTCTAAAAGGCAAGGACAAAAAGGGTTCATCTCTACAAAATCTTTTATAATGCACATGAATTCATATCCTATCACCTTCTATTCTCCTTTTTTGACATTTTCATGGTAACTTTTGACTTTAAAACTCGTGATACAAGTTTGACAACAAACTTCAATCTATCCAGATTTGAAACAATTTTTAGTATTGGCAATAAAAGGCCATTGGATCCCTTTATTCCTCATTCTAGTTTTTCAGCATAAAAACAGGGAGTGAATAAAAAAAATAGTTCCATAACAAAATTGATTAATTAAAGTTAGAAGCCAAAAGCAAAGAACCCTTTCTTCGTCATCTATGATAGGACTCGCTGACCGTTATGTGGATTACATATTCAGAAAAAACAATACCAAAATTGAACTTTGAAGTTTCCTAATGGTCTATGCAACAAACAATACTACAAGGAGTGACACAACGGCATCAAGCATGCTCGTGTAAATTTTAACATACAATTTTCTCCAGCATGAATGGATTAAAAGTTCTCAGAAATGGCAGATTGATGACAAACACATGATTGCCTTGTGTTGATGAAGCAGGAGAATCTGTGAGGACTGTTTTGGTTGGTATTATCACTGACGGATGCGCCATAGAGAAGATAGGGGCAATTTCGGTCCGTTTCTTCTGTTTCTCGCCAGGATGTTAAACTGCAAGATTACTTTCTGTATTTGCCGCCTTCATTCTTTTACGTCAAGCCACTGTGCTCGAGGGTGAGTCAGTAAGATTTCCTGCTGAGCATTGCAATGTTCCGCCAGTGTTGTCTCCTGAACTCCCATATGTAATACATTCTTTTGAGCTTCGGAGACTATTGGTAATTTCCATCTTTTTGCCACTCATGATTCACTGAGATAAAGACCATTGTTTCATGTGGAATTATGATTATCTGCATGAAGCTACTACATTGTTTAATGAAGATTACTAACCAGGTCAACATTATTAATTAAAAGCAACATGTGTCCCCTTAACATAAGAAAGCTAAGAAACAATAGCAATGTGAGTAATTTTAATGGTGCAGAGGTGAGACTATGTCATAAAAGTAAGATCAATGTGCCAAAGGTGCTTATATTCCCATCTACCCCTCAAAGGTGTGTAATCAAAGGGAGACAATGAATTAAGCCGTTCTGCATCATGGACAAGACAAAAATCCAATTAGGTGTCCTGAAATGTCAACACAGATGGCTTCTTATCCTCCCCTGTTTCCTTTTTTATTTTTTTATTTTGGTAATGGTCCCTTTAACATAATGACTTCCTCTTAAGAAGATCTATGCACATAACAAAATAAACTACTTTGATTGAAAGTGGACATTACTGTTTCCTTTTTTGCTACCAGCCAAAAAGATTAAAAGAAAAATTAAAAACAAAAACACACTAATAATGAGAGACTCTAAGAAAAACTAGAAAACATGTAGAACAATCAATGCTAAAAGCCCCAACGCTGAAACCTGTCAATCCATCGCCTCCCCTTTCCCCATACACAAATTAATGCTAGTACACTAGCTAACTGCTTCACAACACATGCAAAATGCACTGACCAGCTATGAGAAAAATACCTACAAGCCCGGGCGTGCGCATGACCGGTGTCCATGAGAATGTGGTCTGAAAGCCATTAATATGCCTCCAAATTACATGAAGTCATAAACGCTTCAAATCAGCCATGCAAGCCTACGAGGGTAGAAACCAAATGCTCAACAACACAACATCCCAAAAACACTTCGGAATGGCACATAAGGAGAACACCCACACACTCACACAACAAAGAGAGATAGAACTACTTAAGGGGAAGATTAAGAGCACCTGATGATTTTGCGCTCGAACCCATTTGCCATCAACCCAATCCAAGTGAACCCTCAGATTAGAGACCCCAAACTCAAATGATCTCATTTGGGCTCTGAAAAGCCACAGTAAACCTTGACTTGTCCTCCGAGACTTGAGACACCACCCCAACCCACCACCCATCAAGATGGTAAGCATCCACAATGTCGTTGATTTGAAAAGAGTAGCCATGATCGGCGGGCAGCGGAGGCGAAGGCCTCATGCAAGAAACATCCACCCACTCTTTCAAAGGGGTTGATGACGACTCATCATCAACCGTCACAAATGATTCGTACTGAACCAAAGCGTATATCTTGGCTTTTAATGAAGAAGGTGGTTTCAAAACACTGCAAACGAACCGTGCCCCGTAAAAGCGTCCTCGTGGCAGCAAATTTCCACCTCTGAGCCTTTCTTGAAAAGCTGCTGATGGCTTGAAAGTTGCTGACTTCCCATAATCTCTCTCACTAATTCCACGTAAAGCTTTGATCTTTTTCATTAACCCTCCACCTTCAAGTCCAACAACTCCATTTGTCGATGCTTCTACTCTATTCTCTTCTTGCAAGCCTAGCCAGTCCTATCCTACAATGTTGTTTCTTACAGGTGTTAAACTGGAAGGTAAGTACGATCATATAATACTTTTTGCAAGGCTAGTAGAGCATCGAGATATGTGCGACTTTGGCATGGAGAACGCGCTAGTAATGGCCTCCCTTTAATCAACGGCGGTGGATTGATTTGAGGGAAATTTGTGCAGAAGTCTCCAAATTTTATGATATGAATCCATAAAAATTGTATTTATAAAATGGCTGACAGCACGAGAACAAGAAGAGAAATGTGTAGATTGATTTGTAATTGTATTCTTTTTTTAAATTTGTATTGCTCCACATCTAAAATTTTGATCTACCCAATATTTCTTTCTTCTTCTTTTTTTTTTTTTTTTGAAAATAATTGAAATTGCATTCGCAATTTACACATACTTGAGAGGCGGAAAGGAACTAACCTTATAAAAAACTCTTTTACTTTTTAGTGACTAATAATAAAATTTTAAATTTTAAATTAAAAATTTATGTGATTTTATTTCTAATAATTAATGACAAAATATTGAATAGTTATATTTAGTAATTATATTTTTATTTTTAATGTTTAAAAAATAAAATTTATTAAAATAAATAAAATTAATTTTACTATATAATTTACAATCTAATAAATTTTAATATATATATATATATATAATCATCAAATATATAATCACAATTAAATCATATTATTTAACACACATGTAATAAAATTTTTACTAATTATTAATGATACACATAATAGGATTGAAATAATACGATTTATTAATAATAATATAAGTTTAGCTCATTTTTATAGTAAACAATTATAAGATATAATCACGAGAAATAGACGGGAATATAAATATAAATATAAATTATATAATTATAATTACTAAATATTTTATATATAATAATAATAATAATTATTATTAAATAATATAAATTTATATTTAATTTTATATCTATTTTTTTCATAGTTGTGTAACGTGAAGGAATATAATAACGCCACAACAGCCCTGGCATTCGATAGAAATGTGCGACAGCGGTGAAAGTACTGTCTAAATACAAATAAATTCTTTTTAGCTCTCAATTTTTTAGGGCCACTTGAATTCCCCCAGCTGCTGCAATGCATACCGAAGGAGGAATTAGACTTCAATACCACGACTATGGGTTATGGGCTATTGTTGTGATTTAATAATCTGAGATATTTGTTTATATTATGAATTTAAATTTTTGTTGAAATATTTAATCTATTTTATAATACATATTTGATACAATTATTTTAAACAAAATTGTAAAATATTACTCACTTTTTCATTTTACTCACCCGAAATATAACACCACAATAAAGCGAATCGAGGGACGCGAGAATACTAAAACATGAAATAATGTAGATATACAGAAAAATAGTGACTCTAATGAATATTATAAACTCTTTTATATTACATAATATAAATTTATATTGGATATGTAATAAATTTTTTTTTGTGTTTATTTATAATAATATTTTTTTTTTCCGCGTAACCGTCATTTTATAACTTTTTTTGATTTGAGGCCAGAAAAAGCGATGAACGAAGCCATCGCCGAAGAGCTTTGTGGCCACCAAATCTCTTGCCCTAAAAACTTGTCTTGTCTCATTAATTTCACCGTCGGAACCCAGCATTGGACTTGACGCCTTTTGATTGGTCGGCCTAAGCGGCACCATCTACACTATCATGCAGAGGGACAAAGCTAGCTAGCCCCAAAAACCCTTGTTGCCAAATGCAGAAGGGGCGAAAGAGAAATCTATCTACAGGTCCGCCCAAAATTAAAAAAAAAAAAAAAAAATCGATTGCAGTACAGTGCATTAGACAACTTCTTATTAGGGCCATTTAAGAGAAAAATAAGCAATACAGGCTCATACGGTTCAGTAAATTTCAACGAGAATCTGGCTTAGATCAATGGGTGACAGAAGGAGAAGCACTCTAATATCAAAGACTAAGTATACATGAAGACATGTATAACCAGACCAATTATTTAGCACATACTATTTTAAACAATAGAACTGAGCCGAATCTAACATAACAAAGGTAGGAACAATTTTTGCACAACTCACCTCTCCAAGTCCTTGAAAGAACCATACGTTTTAGACAGGCAGGCTGAGACTAGTCTGACTACCACGACAATCTCCTCTGCAATTTAACAACGAAGCAAAACCAAAAACCAAATAGGGGCAAGGGCACGAACTTTACAGATCCTATGGGAACGCTGAGGCATATGCAACGAAATGCTGCCCGGAAAGCAAAAGGCTTTGGGTCTCAGTTTTTGGCCATCAGCAGGCACATCCCCCTGACTGCTGTTGTGACTGTGATGCATTCGTGTTGGAAGACTTGAGATTGACGTCAACCATGTCTTCTTGCTTAGTTGAAGAAAGTGTTTCCATTCCAGGCAAGGCAGCTGCAATCTTCCTAAACAGTGCCTGTAAAAGAAAATTGAGATAAAAAAAATGTTGTGATCATAGTCTATGATTATCACTCTAATTGTTTATTTTTATTGTTAGCATTGCAATTATTCAGTGGTTTATCTTTGCTAATACTAAATTCTGCATCCAAACCACGTCCAAAAGTGATTTACCTTTATATTGAAGCCAGCCTTTGCACTAGTTTCGATAAACATGACATTGACATCACGGGCTTTAGCTTCTCCTTCCTCTATTGAAACTTGCCTGTAATCAACCACAATATCCCGAGTCTTGAGAATAAACTTAAATAGAATGCCAATCATTCTCAAATAATGCCCCGTCCTTTCTCCTTGACAAATAATATATAGACTGCTTCCTATCCTGAAAACTTGGAATGAATACCAATTTTGCCCCCACCCACAGAATTTTTTATCCATCTGATTTAGATGGCAAATTAGTGGGCTGGAAGCAAACTCTCCATCATTATAACTTTATATGTTGATTTTTTATGCGAGATAAGCTGCTTCCCTTCCATTTCCATAACTGCATTCAACCTAAGATATATGTTTATTAATACTCATGCATAGGGCCAACATCTGTCCTCAACCAGTCCAAGGGAAGAAATCAAGCCAACAGAATTTTTCATTTTCAAATTAAACCCAATAAATGCAAATGCATATCACCTTTTGTCCACAAGATCAGTTTTATTCCCAACAAGTACAATAATAACATCACTTCCCCGCTCTGTGCGGACCTCTTCAATCCACTTCGAAGTGTTCAGGAATGACTGCCTACCTGAAGCAGAAGAAATGTAAATAGTTAGCATTTTTCATCAAGCATGTGGTATAACATCAAACAGAAAACTTCCCAACCCATGCCCAGGAAAAACATGACCTCAAAATAAGAAAGACAAATAAGAAATATTACGCACTTGCCACATCATAGACAATGACTGCCACAGAGGAATCCCTTATGTAGCTTGGAATGAGACTCCTGAACCTTTCTTGTCCTGCAGTGTCCCTGATTAAATTCAAAGCAATGTATTCCAAACATTTAAATCCTACACTATAAGATATGTAAATAATATTTGATTAAAAAAAAAAACAGTGCAAGGCACATGACGGACATCAGTTGTGATCAAGAGAAAAGGGGCAAACAGAAACTCTTCCAGATAGAATGAGATCAGAATGTGCTTTCTTGATTTCCTTCTGGAAAATCTTAGGCGAGAAAATAGGGCATGATACTCATTATGTTTTACATGAAATGTGAATGACAATGTTAATTAAAGAAATTCCACACATTACTATACGCTGAAAGAAATTCTGGTCTAAATAACTAGCAAAGAAGCAATAATTTGGTGTTTCCTATGAATCTGAATGCCAATTGTGATGACGATGATAGGTAGAATCAACAAAAAAGAGAGAGAGAAAGACTGAACACTATTTTTGCTGATAGAGATGAAACATGCAGGAAAGAACAAATTCAGATTTCACTGATCACTTCTAAGGAGGTAAGGTAACATAATTAATAGCTAACTAGCCAGCAATGCATGATTCATACACCAAGTGGGCACACAGAATCAATTTAGTCTGGGAGACGGCTATTGAAAGAGGAAGTCAAAAATAATGCATCTAAAGTCAGTCAGCCCTCAAACTCTGCTGGTTAATGCTTGCTTTTCCCTTGATCCACTAAACCAAAAGGTGCAGATTTTAGAGTGTTCTATAATGTAAGTCAAGCCACATAATTCAAACTCACATGGTAATTCACTTAAATTCACTAATTGACAGATAATGATTCGAATTTTCAGACCTAACTAGGATTGGAGTGTTGATAACATCCTATGATAGGATCAAACCATAGAACTTTTGACTTATTTTCAAAACTTGCAAAATAAATTTAACGTGTACAAGAACAATTAGTAAGATCTGCTTTCAGTCTTAAAATCCTGCCAAGAATTTATCTGAAAAAAATGACAGGATATTGTAAGAGCAAGCAATAATAATAATATAGTTGAGGCCAAAAGCCAATCCCCACTAGCAGCAAATTGGAATAATATTTGGATGGGAAGAGAAGTTTTAAACCAGTACCATGTCTCAAAAGCTATAAGCCTATTGAGAATAAAATGAACAAATGACTTTATATGCAAACATCCTTGAATTAATTTTCTTTTATATAAGCAACAACTCTTTACAGAGATAAAGCCACAGCCTTTTTTTCTTATCTGTCTTATCATCCCCTACATCCCTTCTCCATCCTCCCACAACCCCAACCTGATTTTCTTTTATATATATATATAAGCAACAACTCTTTGCAGAGATAAAGCCACAGCGTTTTTCTCTCATATGTCTTTGATCATCCCCTCCACCCCTCCTCCTTCCTCCCACAGCCCCAACCGGACCCAAAAAAAAAGAGGGAAAAAACTTTCTCAAACAAAGTGTCTCCAGCCAAAGATGAGTTAAAGCTGGACCACAATAGATTGTTTGAGTATAAACTTTTGTCATTGGAAATGATAAACTCAATTTTTATCAGTGTTCATTGCAGATAATAACTAAAATGCAGCAATTTTAAAGAGCCCCAGTAATGTCAAACCAAACAGACCTAATATACAGTGTAAGCTCCTGTTACTGAAGAAATGCAAAGAATGACTTTTTAACTCCTAATATTCATTAGTAACATTGTTACCAAAGAATCTAATAATATATGCATTCTATTGTAGAATTCAAGTCATAAAGTAGGGCAGTTGCATTTTTCCACACATGCACTTAAATTTGCGCTGTTGAAGCGAAAGCGTATGCAAGTACAAGAATATACATGCACATTGAGTTTATAAAAAAAATGATAATGTTAATATCCTCCAGGAATATCACAAAAACAAAAAAAGAAAATATCTTGAGCAGGATTAAAGCTTTGAAGCAATACATCTGAATTCTCACCAGAGCTGTAATCTAACAGTCCGATCTTCAAGGTACATCGTCTTCGAAAGAAAATCAATACCAATGGTAGCCTGATAATCAATATAACAAAATACATTAATAGTGAGGGGGAAATTTAAAAAAAAGAAATCAGGATGGAAAATAACGCAGATTATTTTGGAGCTTAAATTTTGAAACCATTATTCCATATGAGAGATTCTGGAGGAAAATGAAAGAGAAGACAGGCCCCAAAGATACAACTATCAGCTATAGAAGGAGTTTTTGTATCTAGACTACCCATTTTAAAATGCGCCAGTGCTTTCCATGGCCACCATCAACAAGCTGACACTTACTCCAGTCAACTCAATCTATAAATGAAGTAACACCAAGCAAAGGACCAAGAACAGTAGATATCTCATATTAATGGAAAACTTAGGTCAATTTAACTGCTTAGCATACAAATTACATGAAATGCTGATGCTAATGATCTATTTAGCTAATATTGCCTAGATCTAAGGCCAAAAAACTCAGAAAGCCTCATAATTTTAGGCATGCCAATGTCACAATAGCATTTTCTTTGAAAAACTTATAGCAGGTTTTTAAATGAAAGAGCCACACCCTATTAAAGGTTTCTTTTTCTCCTAAATTGGCAGTCCTACATTTTATCTCTTTGTAGAAAATTCGAAAAAACATTCTGACTTTCCCTTGTTATGGGGTGAAAAATCTAATGTTTTACTGCTGTATGCGTTCTACCATCAGGAAAGCCAAGAGCAGTTCGCGATTGTGTGAGCTGTGTGCTTGCTTGAGATGAGTGGCATTACCAGCACAGCCACAACACACTGACTGTCGATAACAATTGGTAGCATAAAGAGCTCACTCAATTGAGATTCTTAACAAAGCAGAGGAACAGCTCAACAAGGCACGATCGAAATTGAATAACATTCTTAACTCTCAAGAACAACTAATCACACAAAACATTAATGTGAAATATGTCGTGTCATGCCATTTCTACGCTTTCCAACCTTTGAACACATAGAGATAGCCGTCAGATTCAAAGAAACGATCAAGTAGTTCAAATGCTTAGCTGAAGATCCCATCCATATACGCCCAAACAAATATAAAATGTGTCCAATAAACGAACGATCTGTCAAATCAAATTCCAGAAATGGCCAAAAGGAAATCGAACAGATCCATGAACACAACAGCGCAAGAAACCATCCACAGAGAGAGAGAGAGAGAGAGAGAGAGAGAGAGGTGTTCAACCTGATAGGTGTTATCGAACTTGTCGTACATGAAGCGAGTGATGATGCTGGTTTTGCCGACTGACTGGTCGCCCAAGAACACCAGCTTGTACTTAGCCAAAGCCGAAACCGGAGCCATTGAATCACCTTAATCAGAAGAATAATATCCGATCGGATCAGGTACGTCAGAACCACGACGGATGCGGCGGTCGCTGCGCCGGGGAGACAGAGAGATATCGCCGTAGATAAAAGAGATCAAATATAGATCTCGGTCTCTCTTGCCTTTCGTTCGTGTTAAATAGCGGACTTGAAGTCCAAAATATTAATTGAACATCTACATGAAAACAAACGAAAAAAAAATTTGTTATTAATTTTTAATTCCCAAAAAATAGTTATAAAACTTATGAAAAATAAAAATAGCTATAATATTGTGTAATTTTTGATTAAATAAAATTTCTAATAAATAAATCAAATTCTCATTTATTATTATACTTAACATTTTTTAGCCTTTTTATTTGTCCTTTTTTTGAAGATAAATAAAATATAAAAGACAATTTTAGTAGAAAGAATTCTCACATTATTCAATAAATTGGATCTTCTAAAAATTATACTAGAGAGATTTAATATCTAAATTCAACCAAATATCAATATATATACACAATAAACTCAATATTTTTATTTATTACATAAAAAGATTATAATCCTCCTCATTTTTGTGAGGACCATTCTCTAGTTATCTATACTTGAGAGGTGACACCTTTTTTTTTTTGGGCGTTCCTATTCTATCTCAACACAAAACCGAACCACAATCAGGCTTACATATAATGGTGAATTAGATACAATAAAAATGTTACTTACATAGGGACACATCCAAGTCACCATTGCATGCATTTGACTAACAGTTGGATGCATTTATGCAACGTAACATGTCACCAAATCGCACAAGTAATTTGTCCCCAATCTTTTCCCTCAATTGTATACACAGAAAACGAGTGCTAGACTCAGTCTCTTTGACTTCTGTACCAGTAGCATTCTAACATCATTGATTTACCTAGTTTGAGTGAGTCAAGTACGTGCCACGCATTTAGGTGTTGCTATAACGTATGCATGTGCCTCAGAGATGAAGGCAAACAAAAACCACTGCATTGACAGCCCGCCTTGTTTTCCAAAATTTCCCCTGCAGACTTTGAGCACGTAAAAGATCTTAGTAGGTTTCAGAAACCAGTTGGCATTACTTTCCTGCTCATTCTACATGCCTGTCAGGAATCACGGATCGAAGCCTTTACATTTTGCCCATATCTTTAGGCTTCCCTGCAGCTTGGATTCTAAATCGTCTAAAGCCAGAAACTTCAGGCAAGGGAGACGCCTTCAACCCACAAAATCTACGAACAATGTCAGTCCCGAATCACCCGACATGGCTCAGCGACAGGCTCCGTATCATCAGTCGAATGAACCAAGGCTGGATTGATCACCTCAAACTCCCAAGCCCCAAAGCAGGTTTCAACACCATCAACTTTATCATCAATTGGATTTTCCAATGGAGAGAAAAGATGAAGGGAATGGCCGAAGCAAAGAAGTTGATGAAATAACAGGAGACTTATTAGATTTGCATGAGAAGCTTCCTGCAAGCCTGAAAGATCGATTGAGCAGGGTGATAAAGAGAGTTGCAGCCACCAAGCAACAGGGTTTGAACGTCAATTGCACCAAAACTCTTGGTCTTAGTGGATCGGTGGAGGAAGAAGTGGAACACAGGCTTGATAGGTTCAAAGTGAGAACAATAATTGTAAAAGGGGCTGTGAAGGAAGAGGTTGAACACATGCAAAAAATGTGAAGAGACTAGATCGCTTAACAAGCTGTAATCAGAGTGCACTAATACTAAAATCCACAATCTCGGGGACGTCCCAACGCTTCCCAAACCTAAGCAGAATCATGATTTTTATTGTACCTTACCACGTATGGAACACAAAAGGCCGACCTAAGCGGCACCATACACACTATTATCTAAATGGACAAGCCAATCCTAAAAAGACTGGTGGCAAAATGCAAAAGGGCAGAAAAGAAATCTAACTACACGTCCAAAGAATATAAAAAAAAAAGAAAATCAATTGCAGTGCATTAGGCAACTTCTTAATATGGCATTTAAAAGAAAAACAAGAAATAAAGGCTTGCGGTCCAATAAATTTCAACAAGCTTCACCGAGACTAAAAGGAATTGCCTCAACTGGCTCACAGCTATCTGGCTTAGATCAGGGGTGAGAACAGAAGCACTATAATATCAAAACCAAGTATACACGATGACATGATTAACCAAATCAATTATTCAGCATAACTATTTGAAACAATATAGAACTGAGCCGATCTGATAAAGGTAGGAGAAATTTTTGCATAATTGATCTCTCTAAGTCCTCAAAGAGCTATATGTATTAGATAGTCTAAGACTAGTCTGACTACTGCGATAATCTCCTCTTCAAATTCATAGCTTTAACAATGAAGCTAGACCAAAAACCAAATCCTAAAGGGGCAAGGGCATGAACTTTAAAGATCCTATAGGAATGCTGAAGCATGGAATGAAATGATGTTGAGAAATAAAAGCTTTAGGTCTCAGTTTTGACTATCAGCAAACACATCCTCCTGACTGCTGTTGAGACTGTGATGCATTCGTGTTGGAAGACTTGAGATTGACGTCAACCATGTCTTCTTGCTTAGTTGAAGAAAGTGTTTCCATTCCAGGTAAGGCAGCTGCAATCTTCCTAAACAGTGCCTAAAAAGAAAGTTGAGATGAGAAAAAAATGTCATGATCATAGTCCATGATTATCACTCTAATTGTTGTTATTTTTATTGATAGTATTGTTATTGTTCATTGGCTTACTTTTGCTAATACTACATTCTGCACCCAACCCACAAGGGAAAATGGTTTACCTTTATATTGAAGCCAGCCTTTGCACTAGTTTCAATAAACATGACATTGAGATCATGGGCTTTAGCTTCTCCTTCCTCTATGGAAACCTGCCTGGAATCAACCACAATATCCCAAGGCATGAGAATAAAGTTAAATAAAATGCCGATCATTCTGAAATAGTGCATCCTTCTGTCTCCTCTACAAAAAATATACGCAGCACTATTTTTAACTGAAAAGTTACCAATTATCAACTGCTTCCTATTCTGAAAACTTAGAATGAAGATGAATTTTGCTGCTACCCACAGAATTTTTTTATCCATCTGATTTAGATCGGAGATTAGTGGTCTGGATGCAAACAATCCATCATTTATCACTTTATGTGTTGATTTTCAATGTCAGATAAAACTGCTCCCCTTCCATTTCCATAACAGCGTTCAACCTAAGATATATGTTAAATGGTAACTAACCTACTCATGCATAAGGACAACATCTGTCCTCAACCAGTAAACTGAAAAGGGGGAAGAAATGCAGCCAACAGCATGTGTCATTTTCACATTAAACCTGCTAAATGCAAATGCATATCACCTTTTCTCCACAAGATCAGTCTTATTCCCAACAAGTACAATGATAACATCACTTCCCCGCTCTGTGCGGACCTCTTCAATCCACTTTGAAGTGTTTAGGAATGACTGCCTACCTGAAGCATAAGGAAAGTGAATACTCAGCATATTTCATCAAGCATGTAGCATAACATCAAACAGTAAATTTTCCGACATGTGTCTAGGAAAAAAATGAACCCAAACTAAGAAACACAAGTAAGAAATGCTACATACTTGCCACATCATAGACAATGACTGCCACAGAGGAATCCCTTATGTAGCTTGGAATGAGACTCCTGAACCTTTCTTGTCCTGCAGTGTCCCTGATTAAATTCGGACCAAAGATTTAAATCCCACATTTAACATTTTACTGAAAAACCAATGCTAAGCAAATGATGGACATCAGATTGTCATCAAGGGAAAAAGAGCTGACAGAAACTCTTCTAATCAGAATGAGCTCTCTTGCTTTCTCCCTGACAGTTTTAGGTGACCAAATAAGGCCTGATACATATTATGGTTTAAATTAAAGTTTGAAAATGTTAATGAATGAATACCACATTTCTCCCCAAAAACAAAAGAGTAGGAAAAACTTTCTCAGGCAGAGTGTCTCCAATCCGGCCAAAGATGAGTTAAGGCAGGGCCACAATAGATTGCTTGAATAAAAACTTTTGTCTTTTGAAATGATAACTACAATTTTTATCAATATCCATGGCAGCTAAAAACATACACTGCAGCAATTTTTATGAGCCCCAATAATGTCAAACCAAACAAAACTAAGATAAAAGGTAAGCTTCTGTGACTGAAAAAAAGGCAACGAAAGGATGTTTTAACTCCTAAGATTCCCTAATAACGTTGTTATCAAAGAAACTAACAATAAATGCATTCTAATGTAGAATTCAAGTTATAAATAGTGAAGTTGGATTTTTTATGCATACACATATATGTGGGCTGTTTACACAAAAGCCTGTGTGAGTACACGCACCCACATACACAAGGAATCCCAATAATGCCAAACCAAACAGAATTAAGTTAAAGGGTAAGCTCCTGTAACTGAAGAATGCATCCAAAGGATGTTTTAACTCCTAAGATTCCCTAGTAACATGCCCAACCAAACAGAATTAAGCTAAAGGGTAAGCTCCTGTAACTGAAGAATGCATCGAAAGGATGTTTTAACCCCTAAGATTCCCTAGTAACATTGTTAACTAACAATGAATGCTTTCTATTGTAGAATTCAAGTCATAAATAGGGCAGTTAAATTTTTCATGCATACACATATATATGGGCTGTTTACACAAAAGCATGTGTGAGTACCTGCACCCACATACACGTTGATTTTTCAAAAAATATAATAATAATGATAATATCTTCCAGGAGTCAACAACTATTCCTGATCCAACCATTACATTGGTGAGAAATTGGGAATTACAAAACAAAAGAAGAAAAAATCTTGAGCAGGGTTAGAGGTTTGAAGCAATACATCTGAAATCTTACCAGAGCTGTAATCTAACTGTTCGATCTTCAAGGTACATCGTCTTTGACAGAAAATCAATACCAATGGTCGCCTGATAATCAATTCAACAAGATTGTATAATAGTGAGGGGAATTTTTTTTTTTTTTTTTAAATCAAGAGGGAAAATAATGCAAATTTTTTGGAACTTAAAATTCAAAAACACCAAGATTTTAGGATTCCATATGAGACATTCCAGAAGAAATGAATTAGCAGACAGGCCTCAAAGAGACAACTATCAGCTATACCATGAGGTTTGTGTATAGACCATCAGTTCTAAAATGTGCCAGTGCTTTCCAAGGGTAACCATCAACAAGCTAACACTTACTCCAGTCAACTCAATCTATAAATGAATTCACACCAAGCAAATGACCAAAAACAGTAGATATCTCATATTAATGGAAACTTAGGTCAGTTTAACCACTTAGCAAACAAATTACATGAAATGCTGATGCTAATGATCTATTTAGCTAATATTGCCTGGATCTTAGGCAAAGAAACTCAAAAAGGCTCATGATTTTAGGTGTGCAATGTGACAATGACATTTTCTTTCAAAAACTTATAGCAAACTTTTAAATGATAAAGCCACGTGCTAGTAAAGGTTTCTTTTCCCCCTAAATTTGCAGTCCTACATTGTTATCTCTTTTGAAGAAATTTTTGAAAAAAATTTCTGCCTTTTACTTATTATTATGTTGAGAAAAGCCTAAAGTTTTACCACTGCATTCATTCTACAACAGGAAAGTTCACGAGTGTGTAAGCCGGTGTGACGTAGCATTCTCAACTAAGAATCACAGGAAAAGCTCAACAAAGCGCAATCAAAATTGAATAACATTCGTAAATCTAGAGAACAACTAATCACGCAAAACAGATATGTGGAATGTGTCCGTTACCCTACAGGCAAATTCACAATAAGTTTTTCTATTTCTTTGCAACCTTAGAATTACAACAATAAAGATAGCCGTCCGATTCACAAAAAGACACGGATCAACCAGTTCTAATGCTTAGCACAGGATCCCATCCATATCCGCAAAACAAATCCAGAATGCGTCCAAGGAACGAAAGATCTAACCAATCCAAATTCCAGAAATGGCCAAAAGAGAAAAAAAAAAATACAAGCAGAAATCCATTGAGAGAGAGGGGTGTTCAACCTGATAGGTGTTATCGAACTTGTCATACATGAAGCGAGTGATGATGCTGGTTTTGCCGACCGACTGGTCGCCCAAGAACACCAGCTTGTACTTCGCCAAAGCCGAAACCGGAGCCATTCTTCGTACCAGTACGGAGTTTATCTTAATCAGAAGAATAATAACCGATCGGATCGGGTTCGAGACGACCACGTCGAAGGTTGCGGCGGCGGCTGCGCCGGGTGGAGAGCGAGAGAGATATCGCCGGAGATAAAAGAGATCAAAGATAGATCTCGGTCTCTCTCGCGCTCTCTATCTCTCTCTCGCTCTTCATTCGTTTCGGGTTTTCAGGCTTGTCGTTTTGTTTTGTCCTCCTCCTCCTCCTCCTCCCCCGACTTTCTTCGTTCTTCTTTGGTGGAGCTGGAGCCGATGGGCGATTGGCACCCGTCGCTATATTTTCATCCTCTTTAATTCGAGAGCGAACGTGGCAAGCTTCTTTGAAAAATAAATAAATAAATAATATATATTATTTATTTATTTATTTAAATATTTTATTTTTAATAATAATAATAACTATTCGTAATTAATTTTTATTTGAACACTATTCTTTTAAAAAAAAAAAATTAATATGAAACAATTTGAACTCCATCAATGCTATCCATTCCAATAAATAGAAGCGCAAGCAGAGGATCCTTTCCCTTAACCAAGCAGTGGCCTTGAACGGGTTCCAATCCATTGACATGCTTCCTCTCTCTTAATTTTCAGCCACCTTTACGGTTTGTTTCTTGCCGCTTCGCAGGTTTCAGTACTGAGTTTTGGCGACGAGTACCTTTTATTCAAAAGCAATCATGGATGACGGGATGGTATGTCAATTGTCCGCCTTCCTTCCTCCGAATTTACTATTTTTCCTCAATTTTTTTCTTTTTCTTTTCCTGACTGCTCTCAGTGGCATGCATACCACGATGAAGAGTATACATTTTCCATCCTCGACTATCTCCTCACATGCCCTCTTATTTGTATACGAATTTCTGTATATATGTCAGTATCTTGCTCGAATTGGCATAGAAACAGATTGAGCATAGCACAATTAATAGGGAATAACATTTCCCAAAAAAATGGTTTTCCTCCTCTTTTTTTTTTTTTTTTTTTGGCTAAAAAAGGTTTCCCTACAGGGCTTGTTTTTCTCCTTTTTTTTTTTTGGCTAAAAAAGGTTCCCCTACAGGGCTTGTTTTTCTCCTAATATCACTTCGTTCAGGCACGGGACAATGTTCATATTGACTTTCATGCTCCATCTCCTCAACAGTATTGACTTTCATGCTCCATCTCCTCAACAGCGATGTTCTCCGCCTGCATCTCTCTCTCTCGCACTGCACCCATCATCACATGGGTGCCAGCAAGGTGAAGGGTGGATTGGTGACGGTCTCGTTGGATTTCACGTATATGGATCGCGGCATGGGCGAAACTTGGAGTTCATAGGTAGGTGGTGCTGGGCAACCGAGGCACTACTGGTCAATTTCCTCCGCTGCGTGTCAAGAATGATTTGAAATTTAATATTCAACTTTTACAATTATTACCGGAGTTAAAAAGAACGTTATCAGCTTTAACGAGTAATAATAGTAAAAACTGTTACTATGTAATTACGATGTGTAAATTATTCTCACACTTTTAATTTTACTAAATGTCTGCTGGCTGTTATTTTCGGTTAAAGTCCTTTCTTCCTTTCAGTTTGGACCGTTTATGATAATCCGTCATCATTTATTATTACAAATGGATTGACTCTTTGCTAAAATGGCTGTGAAAGGTTCAAATGGGGTCCACGGGCTGAGCAACCGAAGCTTACAATTATATGCATATTTTAAAGTGTATTTTAAGTTATTTTTATTGAATTTTGCCATAACCTCTATCAGAAAATTTGAAATGAAAACTGAGACAAGCTCATCGGCGGCGGCCATTAACTATTTTGTCTTTGTAAAAATTTTCAATAAACTTCAATTCCTCGCTAAAAACTACTTATAATATTTTTCTAATAATATTTAAAATATTACTCTATTTGTGATAAAATTCTTAAATTCTCATATATTTTATCTTGATTTGAGAAAGTCTGCATATTGCGTAGGTTAAAAAATTAGTTATTGTTATAAGAAAAAAAAACCACAAAATTATAAAAATTAGAATACAAAGAAAAGATTAAAAAAAAAAGAATAAAGTTAAAAAATTATTTCCATATTTAAGATATTATTATGCTTTTTTATTTTTATTTTTTACAAATTTGAATTATTCTTTGATCATGTTATTGAAATATTTTAAAATTTTTTAATATGTATGGAGTTTAAAAAGGAATCAATGTATGCAGCTCTCTGTTTTTTTTCCTTTTTTTTTTTGTAAAAAATTATTTTAAAGTGCAAAATCAAATGAAATTTAATTATCTCCAACTAAAATTTCTTCCTCTATATGTGAAAATAATTTGAAATTTATCATTCAACCTTTACTATTATTACCCGAGTTAAAAATATTATCATCATTAATGAACAATAATAATAGTAAAAATCATTACAATGTAATTACAAGATGAATCAGCCTCACACTTTTAATTATACTAAATTAAGCTGTTGTCATCGTTTACGATAGAGCATGTTTCTTATTCCAGCAAGTGCACGGAGTGGAAAAATAAGTTCACAATCCGGCATCTGCGCACCTTATTAGGGGGTAAGGTATGAACAAGAGGAAGTTTAAGAATTCGTTGCCGACCTTCACAGGTCTCAGGGCAGCCAAGAAGTCTGGGGTCGACTTTAACGACAATATTACGTCAATTAATTAACGAGGCCCTCGGCGAAGACTAGTCGGAAAGGAAACCGTGTGGCCTCCAATATGAAGGCGGATAATTGTCTTATTATCCACTGGTGCAAAATTTCCTTTGCGGTAAGAAGTCAAGTCTGCGTCCCATGGGCTACGGTACCCAATCTGTGTGATTATTGGTCAAATATTTTTTTGAACAGGCTTTTAGATTCTAAGCGAGCCTACCCCTTTGTTCCCCCTTCCTTCTTCCATCGCAGAAATTCTCTCTGAACTTTTGTTGTTGCTGCCTACCATCACTGCTGCGGCTTCAAGATCTTACTTAAAAGTCAAGCTCTGCGATCAAGCAAGCAAGCTGCAGATGATGCTTCTTCTTTTTCTTTAACCACTAGACATCAGTCAATCTTCTTCTCCCTTTCTTTCTTGAATCAAACCTCCGTCGGTACGTGATATTATTTTACTCCTTTTAAGTTGTTGAGTTTTAAGTGTTTTTTTCTCTATTTTTTATGTGAAGTTCTTGCCAGTTTGATTTCTCTTTCATTCTCGCTTCTTTTGACTTCTCTTCTTTACCAAATCTCCATCATATATATATATATATATATATGTATATATTTTATTTTATTTTAGTCCTTTCTTGGACATTACAGGGATTCTCTTCATCTCTCTGCATTCTGAATTTCTCTGTTGCTGTTATTATTTCTTTCATCAGTGACCTTTCCCAGATCTCACACCGTGTAGAAGGCTTTGTCTATTAGAACACATTTTTTTTAGTCATCGATCATCCTTCAAGCTCTCGGATAATAATAATATTATTCACCTCCTTTGAGTTCTTGTAATTTTGATTTCTTTTTTTGCTTCTTTTTCTTTGGTTTTTTTGTTTCTTTTATTTTTGGCTTTCTTTGTAACAATTATTACCACCGATTCATACACGCCCTTGGCTAGGACTTTCATTTACATAAAATTTCAAACAGAGATCATGCATTTAATTTTCATTTCTAATTTTACTGAGTTCTAGCCCCGCTATAAGAAAAATTACAAAAAAAAAAAATTACTTAAATACAAGTTTCTATCTAATTTAAAATTTTAAAATTTGAAAATAATAAAATAAATATTAAATTAAAGAAAATAGTGTGATAAATTAAATTTTATTTCTAAATTCAAACTTATCTTTTGTTCCTGCTACTATTATTATTATTATTATTATTAAGTTTAACTTTTTTTGTTTGATAAATAGTAAAAATTTGTTATTTTTTATCATAAAATTTATACATTTATTTATTTATTTTGTTGATTACTTACTTGAAATACATGAGAACTCTAATTTTTTTGTCATTAATAATAATAATAAGAATAATATTAGTAAATATTATTTAATCAAATTATTATATTTTTTAATCTTCTTCTTCTTCTTCTTTCTTCTATTACAAAAATTGTCTACAATCACTGTAATATTAGCATCTTAAGTTAAAACATATGAAGGGATTATTGCTTTTATTATTCATCAAAATTCAGATGTTATAATCCCTATTGGATCCTCAGCAATCTTATTACTTGCTTCAAGTTTTCAAAAGTTTGATTTCTTCTTCTTGAACTTGGTTTTATTGTTTCTATTTGTTTTCCTCACCAATTAATCTCACTTGTTCACTTACCTCGAAGAAATTGAAATATGTTTATTTTTTTAATTAAATTTTCATCAAAAAATGAAAAATTTAAACTTCATATTATATTTTCATATTAAAAATTTCAATAAATTTATAATTACATAAAAAAATTATGTATCAATAGTTTAATTTAGAATAAAAAAACAAATTTGGACAAAAATATTTTTAATTTTTTTATTTCAATATTAAACATTTATGATCCATTTCAATAAAAGACAAATTTGGACAGAAAAATAGTCGAATTAATAACTCTACATGTTAATTATATAGAATATAGATAAAATAATGAAAATATGTACTTTATGTATATTTGAGTTTTGAAATTTACCCTAACCTTTTAAGAATTTTTTCAATTAAGTCCTAACCTTTTTAAGTTCCTAAATCAAATCCTTTTTTGGACCAAAATTGTTTAAATTGTTAAGTATGCAATTTGACTTAATATAGATAATATAAAAAAGATCCAAATACACTGAAAAAAAAAATAAAATGTCCGGTGTGTATTTATCTTAATTTCTTTCATTTTCTCAAACCAATAAAACATGAAAAACTTAATTTCCCTAACTTCTCAAAACGCACAACCAAATACATAGTTTTTTGGACTACATACTCTACTTTTTCCACTAGAACCGCTCATTTTGCCACTCAAAACTCAAGTTATCCCCCTTAGGTATGTTCCTAAATCTCTAAGCAAGCTTCCATTCTACCATAATATTAGTATAAATATGCATATATGGGTATTTAGATTGTTTTTTTTTTTTTGGACATATTTGGGCATTTCTATTCAATTTCCATTAAGTCAAATTAGGTATCTAATAGTTTGACTAATTTTCATCGAAAAAGAACTGAGAAAGAACCAAATTTAAAAGTTTATGATTGACTTACAAACTAAAAAATGTTTAGAACTTAATTGAAAATTTTTTTAAAGGTTTAAAATTGATTCAAAAACTTAAATATGCAAAATATTCATATTTTCAATCATTTATATCTATTTCATATGGTTAACATATTGAGAAAAAAAAAAGGTCTCAAATAGAACACAAACATTTAGTACTACAATAATAAACTTAAAAAGTTAAGAACTATATTGCAAAAAATTAAAAAAAAATTAGGACTAATTTTTACTTATTTTGTACAAATTATTATCACTAATTCATATGCACCCCAGCTAATTATAATTTTCAAGTTCTTATCAGTTCCACCATAGAATTTCATTTAGTCGTCGTGTATTTAATTTCCATTTCTAATAGTATAGAATTCTAATCAGATCATAAAAAGAAATACAAAAAGGAGATATCTTAAAAAGTAATTAAAAATAACATATCTCTTAAAATATTATAAAGAAATTACAATTTTTTTATCTAATTTTACACTCTAATTTATGAAAAATATTGATTAAATTTCAAATTAAAAAAAATACTTTGAGTGATAATTTTTTTTTGAAATTCAAGATATTCATTTATTATTATTATTATTATCGTTAATACTATTATTATTATTGTCATCTAAAATGATTACTAAATTTGCTTCAGGGTTAATCTTTTTGTTTTTCTTTAAAATTTTTGTTCCATAAAAAAAAATATCAGTTTTAAAAACATAAATATCATCAATTTTTTTATAATCTTGTTAAAGGAAAAATATATATATATAATTAAAATTAATTAAATATAAATTTAAATTATGAATTTTATATATTTTATGATATTAAAATTTAATTATAATTATTACTTAATTTAATATGTTTCTTTCTTTTGAAAACATGAAAAGAAATAGGAAATAAAAATACAGCTGCCATAAAAAGCCAAAGGACAAAGTCTCCAAACTTTTGGCTTCTTCTCTACTTCAGACACTCGATTGGACAAAGTCACACCAAAACAATTAAAAATATTAATATGGATTTGTCTCGTCGATCGACCACTTTCCTAATAGAAGTGAAAACTAGACGATTTCTGCTATGGTTTACTTGAATTGTTCGTAAATTTATATTTGTTGCTTTTATTTGTATTTACGGATTGATCTAAAAGAATTGAATGAAAATTTCAATTTATTAAGTAAAATAGCATATATTTTCTTTTGTTTCTTAATTTATTGGAGTATTAATTTTTCCATTTTGAACTAAGGTCATTTATTTAATAATAATAATAATAATATTTAAAATTAATTCTTATTCATTATTCATATAATTTATTTAATATGTATTTATTTTAATTAATTATTAAAATAAAAATTATTTTATTTATTATTTATTTAATTTATTTGACATTTTTTGTTATTATTATCGGTTTAATTATGAGTTTTAAGGAAAATCTCACTTCTTATTTTATTCATTCATCACCAACTAAATTTTTGAGCACTGAGTGCTCAACAAGAATTCATAAAAGACACCTCAGCTCTTTCTTTTTATTGGGCTTCCTTTCTCTTGTTCTTGATTTTCATTGCTTCTAATTTCACTTACACTCGTTTGATTTTCTTTTTGCTGAATAGGGGAAAGTCATACATATATGGCAGGAGCGCTGGTTGGTGGGGCATTTCTCTCAGCCACCCTACAGGTTTTACTCGATCGGATAGCGTCTCGCCCAGTGTTGGACTTCTTCAAGGGCCAAAAACTCGATAATCAACTTTTGAAGAAATTGAATATCAAAATGATCACTGTCAACAATGTTCTTGATGATGCAGAGGATAAGCAGCATACAAATCCTAGGGTGAAGCGATGGCTTGATGAGCTTAAAGTTGTTGTCTATGAAGCTGAAGACCTCTTGGATGAGATTGCTTCTGAAGTTCAGCGATCGAATATTGAAGCTGCATCTCAAACCATTATGCAGAAGATGAAAGGTTTTGTACCTTCTCTATTCAATACAAGAAACAAGAAGCTGGAAGAAATCCTTGGAACACTTGAATATTTAGTCGAACAAAAGGATGCCCTAGGTCTTGGTCCGACAGGTGTTGCTGACGGAAAACCATCTTACCAAAGAACACCGACGACCTCAATTCCCGATGAATCTGCTATTATTGGCAGGGATGCTGACAAGGAAGCCATAATGAAATGGGTGCTGTCTGATCATCCAAACAACATTAATAACCTGGATGTGCTTCCCATAGTGGGCATTGGCGGCCTAGGTAAAACCACCCTTGCTCAGCATGTCTACCGTGACAGCAGTGATTATTTTGATGAAAAGGCCTGGGTCTGCGTTTCAGAAGAATTCAGTGTTCACAAGGTTACTAAAGATATTTATGAAGGATTCACCAAAACATTGTCAGATGTCAACAATCTGGATCAACTTCAACGTAAATTAACTAAAGTTTTGACCGGGAAAAAATATTTCCTTGTCTTGGATGATGTTTGGAACGAAAATCGTCTTGAGTGGAACAATTTGTTAAAACCTTTAAAGGTTGGAAGAAAAGGAAGTAGGATCCTTGTCACATCACGCAACCAAGGTGTTGCAGATTGCACGAAGATCTCTGCTTTAACTTATGAACTACGAAAATTAAGTGACGATGATTGCTGGTCGTTGTTTGAAAAGCATGCATTCATGGCCACAGATATGTCTAGTTCTCGTCCGGCCTTGAAAGAGATCGGGAGACAAATATCGGAAAAGTGTGATGGCTTACCTTTGGCTGCTAAATTAGTCGGCGGTGTCGTACGGTTCGAAGAAAATCCTGAGAAATGGAAAAAAATATTGGAGAGAGATATGTTGGATGTGCATAAGGATACCATGCTTCCAATTCTTAGATTGAGTTATCGATTTCTTCCATCTCACCTAAAACGCTGCTTTGCCTATTGTGCAGTGTTCCCCAAGGATTATGAATTTAGGAAGGAGAATCTAATTCGCTTGTGGATGGCTGAAGGCCTACTGCCCCAACACAAAATGAACAACATCGAGATAGAAGAGGTGGAAGAAGAGGGTGAAAACTGTTTCGATGCTCTTGTCTCGAGGTCCTTCTTTCAAAAATCAGGAGTAACGGACAGTTTTCTTATGCATGATCTTATTAATGACTTGGCTACATCTATTTCCCGAGAATTTTGCTACAGATATGGTGTGGATAGGCCATGCAAGAAAACTAAGTGGATTCGTCACCTATGGCTTGATGATGAGGATGGGGAAGTGGACTTAAGTATATCAATCCAGCATTTGCGCACCATTTTAGGACTGGCAGAGGTAGTGAAATTTGAGAATTGGTTGCCGACATTAACACGTTGCAGAGTGTTCTCTGGTTGGTGCGCTAAGTTGCCCGATTCAATTGGTAACTTGATGCATTTGCGCTATTTGGATCTTTCTTACTCAGTAATGGAGAGGTTGCCCGATACAGTTACCAGCTTGTGTAATTTGGAAACCTTAATTCTGTATGATTGTGGAATTCTCGTGGAACTGCCAGCCACAATTTTCGAATTGATCAACTTGTCTCTTCTTGATATTAGAGGAACAAATCTGAGAAAGATGCCGCCGCATATGGGTAAACTGAAAAAACTTGGAGAATTGGATTATTATATTGTGGGAAGGGAAAGTGATTGCAGCATCAAAGAGCTGGGGCCACTTAAGCGCCTACGAGGACGCCTTCGTCTAGAGAAACTGAGGAATGTTTCCCGAGATCAAGAGGCGGCGGAGGCCAGTTTGAAGTGTAAGGAGAAACTCAAGGAGTTAGAGTTGATATGGAATGGTGGAGATTGTGAAGACTCGTCGCGTGAAAGAGATGTACTTGGGCAGTTGCAGCCACATACCAAACTCGAACAACTCTCAATTTCTGGATATGAAGGGACGACGTTTCCAGCTTGGGTTGGAGATTCTTCTTTTTCAAACATGGTGGAATTGAAGCTTAAAGAATGTAGAAATTGCATCTCCTTACCAGCTCTGGGGCGGTTAGGATCCTTAAAGCGTCTGTCAATCATTGGGTTTGGTGGAATTGCAGTTGTGGGGCCTGAGTTCTACGGGAATAGCAATAGGCCGCCATTTGGATGTCTGGAAAGTTTAGAATTTATAAGAATGCCACAATGGCAAGAATGGGTTCCTTATTCGAACATGGACGAGGGTGATGGAGCTACTGCTGCTTTCCCGCTCCTCCGAAAGCTTCGAATTGTAAACTGTCCCAAACTAAAGGAGATTCAGCCCACTCACCACCTGCCTTCTCTAGCAGAACTCGAAATGAAAGGTTGTGGTTCACTCGAGAGGCTTCTATTATATTCTGCCCCAGCGTTACAGTATCTTACAATCAGAGACTGTCCCAACCTAAAGGAACTGAACTTTATATTTGGGGATGTGATCAACTAGTTTCACTTCCGAGGGCTCCAGCACTCCAAACCCTTGTGATTCAGTACGATTCTCATGACGTGGCATTAGGATATTGGAACCCCTCTCATCTGGCCCTAGAGCAATTGATGCCATCGGAATTGAAAACACTCGGTGTCGGAGGTTGGGATACAGTCACGAGCCTCCCACTGGATTTATTCCCAATGTTAGAGTCTGTTCAGATCGTTAATTGTCCAAAACTGGAATCCCTATCGGCGGCATCTCAGGCCCAACCTCTCCAGCGTTGCACAGAACTCCTACTCTTGGGATGCCCAAATTTGCAAAGGCTTCCGGAATGTATGGCCTCCCTCTTCCCTTCTCTCATGAAGTTGAGTATAGGACATTTTCCAGAGTCAACTGTTGTGGATTTGCTGAGAATATACCCCAATCTTTCACACCTCTATCTCGATAGTTGCTGTGAAGAGGTGGAATCTTTCCCACCAGAGAACATGTTCCTGCCCCCCACTCTCACCTCTCTTGGAATCAAGAATTTTCCAAACGTCAGGTCATTAGACCGTACGGCCTTTCAATCTCTCACACGTCTTGCACATTTGCAAATCTCCAACTGCCCGAAGCTCCGATCCATGCCAGAAGAAGAGCTACATTCTTTTCTGCCACTTTCTTCTCTAGGTATCTGTTGATGTCCTCTGCTGCGACGAGACGGTGATTGACCATCTATACTGAGCCTACTTATCTTCTTTGATCCGCATTCATCTTGCAGGAGTCATTTCACAAAGCATTTGCCATGGTCAGGTAATTTACTACATCTTCTGCAGTTGTTAATTGAGAGCTAATAACTTGCCCAGAATCTCTCGCATTGCGTTCTGGAGTCTTTGAGAGTTTGTAGTGAAGGTAGGAGTTACAGAATGCTAAATTAATTTTGTGATTTTTCAGTCCTAATGGAACTACATGTCTCCGTAATATGTAGCAATATGACCGTACTTTCCCGATGACAAAATTATTTGCGGGTAGATATCAAATTGTTTTATTACTGTAGGTCTATTGACTATTAGACTATAATCTGCTAATAGGGCTAACCCCCTTACAAAACATGTGTGACCACAAATTTTTTATTGTTGCACCCATTAAGGCTTTCAAAATCTGACAATTAAACAGTGAAAACAATCAAACAGCCTCGAATTGATGGTGTGTATCAATTGTTTTCAAAGTACTTTGAGAAGTGAAGGATCAACAAGAAAGATACTGCAGTACAGATAGCATTTGATTGGGGGTCAAGCAAGACTTTTCCTTAAGCATGCTTTTGTCAGACACCATATACAAGAAATGAATATTGTTAAGGGCTATATGCTTCCTTTGCTGTGAGGTTTCTGATAATTGGTTTTGCCAAATTTGTACAGCAAAATGCATCTTAACTTAGAAGCAGCAAAAACGACCACCATTTTGATGTTCATAGGACTATAACTAAAAATAAAAAAAGAGTATCTTAATAGAGTAACTTTTACGGTTCCACCAAGACCGCCCTCCTCATAAGACCATGATATTGACAATAATTATTCATTAAGGACAGAAGAAAGTTCGAAGGAAATGAAAAGAACAATGCACACGACCATCAATTATCAAAGTACAAGTCCAACAAAACAAATGAAGCCAATTTCCACTAGGGAAGAATGGGATACAACAGCATTTTTGGAATGGAACAAATTTTATAAAATTCAACTCAATTTGAATTTTAAAGTAAGAATCATCTCTCATTTTAAGAAATTTGTAAAGTTCTTCCCTTGTTTCTTTTCTTCCCTTTTTGTGGATCCTTAACTTTTGGCCTGCAGTAAGGAAGAGGAACAAGATGTTTTGTTTAGTTTGGTGAAATCAAAGCAAAAGGCTTTATGTTTTACCTGGAGTCTGGAGATAGACAAACCGTGTCTGTGAATGGCATGTTATTTGTAATTACTACACCTAGATGTGGCAAAATTAAAATGGACAAGCATTGTCTTAGGCAAAGTTTGTAAACGGTAATCTCCTCTAAAGGATGCATGCGGCTACTCTACAACAACATTTACATGGGGCTAGGAATCATCTCAGCCAACTCTTTCATGACCATAATTAAATTATAAGATAAATAACCATGAAGTGACGGTTGGGCAGGGGAAGGAGAGATGGGGTAGGTGAAATAAATGTTTTCAAATGAGATTAGTGCCCAAACAAATAAACAATGCAGGTTGCAAGCCAAGGTAATCGGGCCAGGAGAAAATGCTTCATGGCTTGCATAATTCTGTTTTTATCTGAAATTAAGCATTCTGACCAACCAGTGACTTCAGGAAGCTGTTTCTTACGGCATTACTGAGGTGAAAATAGACTCTAAAATTGCACTTCATAACCTGGTTTCAGAGTACCATACAAAATCTCCATTCTACAGGTCCCAAAACTAATGCTCAAACAGGCAATTCGAGAAGCTCAGAAGATAGTAACATAGATGATTTTATTGGGTAGAAATTATGCAGCATAGAGGTTACTGGTTAAATTTACTGAACAACTGTGTAAGGAACGAGGAAAGAGAAACCATTCAATGGGTATTGTATGATATGTATTGATTCAGAGCAACCCTAAGTGTAATCTACCGACCTCATATGCTTTTACGTTGGAAGGATCCGCAAAAGACGTACATACTTCACTTAAATGGCTGAGAGTATGTATGTCAAGTTAAGTGTTACCATATAATTGCATGTCAAAAAAATTAGAGAATGAAAACTGCCATCAATAGCAGCAACATTGGGACAATGTGCCAAATCAATCAATTATGATTGCTCACGTTCTTTCCAGCCTCCACTAGGCCAGCCTCAGCACCAATGGATTGATGGCAGTTCTTGGGAGGTTACCAAACTTAATTTCCTTTCATAAAGACAAGAACTGGCACAACACTCACCTCATCCATCAGGTAACGTTCAAATGTAACTGCTGATTTGGGGAGTGAGACTCCACCAGCTGATTTCTGCGAGCAAATCTCCAACTCTCAGCATAGCTCAAAATTCAAATTTTGAAGCAAAAGAAAAAAACAGCAAATCATTATAACACAGAGTAGTCTTGATGATCTGCCTTTCCCCAATTTCTAATCCTGCAACCAAAGCATACTGCACAAAATTAATATGTCAAATATTCATTGGATTGACTGACAGCTGCATGATAGAACTTCGCCTTACCTATTAATTTCTCCAAAGAGGGGAAATGAAAGCAAGTGTTTATCGTCACCATCAAAATCTTGAACAAAGGAAAACCAATCACTGGAGCAACAAGGAATCATCTATTTTTTGACAGTGACAGTGAAATGCAGAGTGTAGAGTTCTTTCAGCTCAAAATTAAAGTGAGCAACAACTACAAGAGTCAAACTTTGAAAAAGATAGTTCTACAAATTTTATGAAGCTACATGTTCACCAAAACTCAAATTACAACTTGTAATTTCTTTTTTTTTAAGTAAACATTAGCAGGGAAAAAAAAAACATAAATGGATTAAAAGATTGGGGGACGGATATGGCTTACACCTCAGGTAGCTCCTCAAGACGAACAAGGACCCTGTCAGCCTGTGGAACAACCTGCAATATCCCCAAAAGCAAAAAAACAAAAAAACAAAAGTTTACTCCTACCACCATTTCTATCAAAAACCCAAGATAAGAAGACAACCTTGAAGAACTGAAAAAAAAAAAAGCTTAACATCAACAAGAAAACTGAACTAAATTGCAAAAGATCAAAAGAAACAAATACATGAAAGAAAAGAATCCACCTTTGTGGGTTCCCACTTCTTGGCAACAGCATTAATTATCAGGGAATTTCTCCTCAATCCTTCTGCTGCATTACCATTACCCAGAAAACAATCTTGGCGAAATAAAAACAATCATAATAAAGAATAAACCAAACGAACCCCCAAAAAAGAAAGAAAAGAAAAATACTAACCCAAAATTGTCGGTTTAGATAGTGAAGTTTGGACATGGCTTTTGGGACAGTAGTAACAAATGTAGAAGCCATGGACGATGATGAAGAGGCTTTAGAAGAAGAGGGTTTAGGATTGTCCGTGAGAGGCTCGCTTTATATAGAAACCCTTTTGAACGCGTGTCTTCCTCACTGTGCAACTGTAAACGGTTGCCTTTGTCGTTCCAGTATTGTTCTTTTTATGTGCTTTCCAATTTTATGTCTTTTTTTATTATTTTTAAAACAAATTTAACCATTGTATTCTTTAAAGTTATAAAACGGGGCGTTAAAAAAATGGAAAATTTTGATTAATCGAAAAAATTAAGTTAAATTCAATTAAAATTTTAGTTAACTAAATTAATTAATAAAATTTTTCAAAATTCAAAAAATTCAATTTAATAAAAAATAAAACTAATATATGTAAATTTTTTATTAACTAAATTTATATAAATTAAAATTTTTAATCTAATTTTAATTTTTAATTTAATATAACTAAATTCTTTTATTCAATTTTAGTTTTTATAATTTGATTGGGTTGAAATTGAATATTTTCAAATTATTTGGTTATCGATTTAATTATTAAGTTAATAATTGAATTGATAGATTAATAATTTTTAATATTTTATAATTATATATATATAAAACGTATGAATTCTGAGTGGTCTGAGCTGTCTGCTGTCCCGGAGCTCGTATCTTTTTCGGTTTTTTTTTTGTTTTTTTCTTTTCCAAAATTTTGCAATCTTGACAAATCAACCAATTTCTCGCTGGCGAGTGACAACTTAGTGCATGTATAGTGGTAATCAGGAGACAAGGGAGTGTTAAAACAAAGAGAAATGAGGTAGATTGGGTTTTGTGAAACTTTACGCATTCGTAGCGACCGTAGCCACCGTGGCTGCGATTGCAAGTGGATTGTAATTGCGGTGTTGCAATAGTCAATCCGCGCTCATATTTTTCCCTTACCAACCTCAAATGCAAAAGTGAAGAGCGCCATGAAACACGTCTTGATTGGCTGATTCGGGCGAAGGAACACCGTAAAGTAAAAGGGAAGAGCACCGTTAGCCAACGGTGTCCTGCAGTAAGCAGTAAGCTGTCTGATACACATTTGTAATAATAATATTAATTTCAATTATACATTACAATAATAAGCTGTTTCGATAGTACAATACAAACTTCGCATTTCAAACTGAATTATTGTTTCACCTACCACATCAATATTGACACAAAAATAGAAGGCGATGGTTATTGATCGACCTAAATTAACTGAATTTTAAAATTTTGTGACCCCGCAATCTAAATTAACAGAAATGAAAAAAATCAATAAATAAAATAAATAAAAGGGGGTGCCAAATGTGCATACAAAAGTCGAGTTAGGGAGCGGCTACTTGGGACCACCAGTGTCAATCTCGTGCAGTTTGTCCCCAACAGCAGTGGCACTTTTATCCTTGGGAAGCAATATTTTTGACTCAGAAAGAAGAAAACTTGACTTTAGGCACACCCCATTTTCATACATACTGCGCAGACACAGCACTTGAATTGTTGGGCTGCTGGGGAAAGAAAGTGAACTCCTTTATATGAAATTGGGCTGGCTCTTTTTATTTCATTATTCCTCCGACTTTCCATTGGAGACTCTCTTTATCTGAACTGAAAGGATAATTATCTTAACGGGTGATAATGATGGTCAAGAAGAAGAAGCTGTGTTGCTTTGAGTGGATTGCCCTATGCTATCTTGCTGTTTCTGCTGTCTGCTCCGAGCATCATGGTGGTAATGTGGCTAATGCGTTGCTCTCTCTCTCTGCATTTTTTTTTTAAAAATTTTTTGCTTTCTTTCTTTTAGTTCATTCATTGGTCTCTCAAGTTTCTGACTTCAGTGCGCAAATTGTTTTGGTTGATGCATCTATTTTGTTAACTATGGCTTCTGGGTGGGCATCTGATTAGGCTGATAGATGTGTTACTTTCATTTATTTATTCTGATTCTTTGTCTGGTGAACAAAGAGAAGAATGTAACAATAATGGTGAGCTAAGTCCTATGCTTCTAATCTAAGAACAAATTTTTGATGTGGCCTTCGGTGCTTAACTGAACAAAGAAGCTTAAGCGTGAGGGAGACCAAAATTTTGCTATGAGAGAAAGGATTATAATTCGGTCTGCAAACATGAAACTCTTCTCTTTAGGCAACGTCCTGCAACATTAATTGCAACCTTGTAGGCATGCCTAAGGATTTGGGCATTTGTCATTAGTTTAGCCTGTAGAAGTCATGTTAATCTGTATCACAAGAGCGATCTTATCGCTCAAAAACATACTTTATGGAGATCGAACATTTGACTTTTGCTACTGATATGAACTACATGTTTTGAGTTCTGCAAGCAAATTTTCCTACTCTTTCTTTCCTCCATTTGTCTCTCTTGATCCCCGCAGCACTCACCTGAATAGGGGCAAATTAAAGAATGTACCAAAGTATATATCAGAGGCCGATGTACATTGGGAAATTTTATTTTTGCAACTTTAGAGAAGTTGAAAGAATTGGAAAACTGAGACATTGAACAGCTGTAGAGAATGCTTTGCACCTTGCTTGATTTTCTAACAGTGTTTATGCGCCTTTCTGGCTTCAGGGAACCCTGCAAGTGATCTTGTAAACATCATTAACGAGAATCGAACAGCCCAGAAATTGTCACAGCTGAACGACAGTCCTGGTCTTGGCTGTATGGCCCTGCAATATGCAGAATTATGCAAGGGTAACTGCACTGGCAACAATGCTGTAAATTGCAAACCACCTGAAGATGACTTCAACGAGGTTTTTGCTCCCAATTGCGGTGTAGAGCTGCCTACTTTTGGCACCATAACAGGCCATATTGTAGGTTGTCAATTCAAGTATCTTGAGCCATCACTGGCCTTTTCAAATGTTCTCGTTAACAGCAAAAGAAGTCTATCTCTTTTGGGCAACAAATCTCACACTGAGGTGGGAGTAGGCTTGATTGGATTTCACAAAGGACCTTCCATTTGGTGTATTTTGTTCAGTGATGGTCTGACAAATTCTACATTTGTTCTTGAAGAGCGTGGCTTGGGTATCAAACAGAAGAAAGGGTGCTTCAGTGGAAGCTCTACTCCATGCAGTAGTGGACAGAGGACCTCTGTGCTTCTGAACAACATTATTACCTTTGCTTTCTTCAAAATTTGGCTGTTAAAGCATTTGTATCGATGGTTTGTGACAATTTGAATGACCTTTTGAGACAAAGACTTTGCTTTGAGAGACTTGTTTACATATTTATTGGGGAGAAACACGAAATCCCATTGTAGGACTCTTAATGCCAATTTTTTAGTGTCCACCCCATCTAATTTTTGGGTTCCATAGTTTCTGGATTGAGTTTGAAAAAGCTGGTGTCCTGATTGGATAAAAGTTATTTTTTCTTTGCTTCGATGCATGATCCCACTTAATGATAGGGATTACAAATATGTATTTAATGGTAATAATAGCATAATATGAGTTCGTGTGAAGGATGCATCAAATTGATGACTCTGGTATAATGAAGTTCATCAGCATAATATATTAATGTTTCTCTATTGGTTTGCAGAACCTATCACAATCTACTCCCTATCAAATGAAAATGTGTGATTTTTGTTTTATTCGCTTTCAATTAAATCTCATGTCATGATTTACTCAAGTGCATCCTAGAGAGTGATATTGTGACATGGCGCAAAGGGCATGCGATCAAGGGATAATTCTATCAAAGACTAGACTATTGATAGGTGTTAATCCCTTGTGGAGCTTAACCACGAAACTGCTGTTGAAATGCTAGCCTTTCTCTTGGTTTACCAGCATATTGTCTTGTAGAGGTAGCATGCAACTCTTGGTTATGAAAGACAAAGTTGAGCCTTAAACTAAAATTGCCGGGAGCGTATGGGTCCTCCTCCAACTAGAAGGGCGACCTATAAATTTATTTGGCATTTTTATTGCAGCAAGTGGATTCGCAATTGGAGTTCTAGAGGTCATATGTGCATCCAGCGCAAGTCAATGTGACTATGTACCGATGCTTTTGCCTTCACATTTATACTTCTGTCTTATTAAGTTACCATTGTCACTTCAGTTCTAGTAGTAGCTACAACTTGTAACCAGTTGTTTTAGGTTTAGTACTAGAACTAGAAAAGGCAATATTTTAATATTCTGAGTTCTTTTATTACACGGTGTCTCTTCCACAAAATCCAGGAGATTGGATTGAAATGAAAACCAAATTTTCTGAGAGAGCAAGGTGTGAGCAAAGAAACCAGAGACTATGACTCTTCTATGAAACAAGCGAAAATTCAAACTGAGGCTGACATAAATTACATGGTACTAGAAACAACCAACATAGAAACTCGTGGAACTCCCTTCAATTTGAAGAGGAAACAAACTGCCATGGGTTGCTGTTATTGTTGTTTGCTGCATATTATATAGTCTATAAACCATAAATTGGAGGGAAATACACGTTCATATCTTAGATTAACTCGTCTACGGATGTGGCACAAGATAGGAAGAGAAAACTAGAGCAATGTGGAAAAAGATAATAAAGACTATATGCAGAAAAATATGCAGAACCCGGAAAGTTTTTGTTTTCCTTTTCCGTGTATAAGCTCCAGATATATCATTATCAGTATCATTATCAAGTGACAAATAAAAAACCAAGATCATCCAATAACTGATATACGGACGTACTCGAGAAGGGTTCAAGCTTTTCCGCATTCAGAGCAAGATCCCAAGGTTCACATTAGCTTGCGAGTATGAATCTGAATCCAAAGAATGAGTGTAGAATTTTTGGATTCTATGCAATTTTATTTCTCTTTGAAAGAGACAAATTTAATTAATGTCAAATAATCACCAAACTCACAATTGTTCTTTAAATAAAAGCACACGCCCAATCCTCAGTAAGTAACCAACTGTTACCCCGTCAAATATGTTTCTTTATCCACCTCACCTATCGTTTGGCTTCCTTGTTTCTTCGCTTCTTTCTTTGTCGTTCTGACTCGTGTGGAGTGGAAATAGCAACATGTGATGCAGTGGACTTAGCAAACTTTGTGGAATTGAATTGCCCCCTAGATATGTTCTGTATTTACTATTCATACCCCTGAGACCCAACGGAACAGCTCGCCGATCTCCTCTCCCAAGCGGTTCGCTTCCAAGTCATAATCTCCGGCGCTGCCGAGCTCACTCCGGCGACTGCTTCCGGTGAAGAACCTCCCGGAGCTTCGAAACGAGTGAGCGGTAGATGAGAGAGATGAGGAGATCTTGTCAACGGACTCCCTCAGACGACTCCTCCCCCCGGCGACCTCCGCGGCCAGGCTCTGCTCTTGAACCGGCTGAGCCACAGGAGCTCCGATTCGCTTATCCGAAACGCTTCTTCTGTGCGTGCGGCCCATCGGAACCTCGGGCTCTTCTTCCACGACGTAATCTAACGAGCCGAGGGAGTAGGATGTCCGCGACTTGGCGGCAGAATCCGGATGGCTGCGACTAAAGAAGCCGATCGCGAGCCGAAAACTCTCCGCACGGCCGTGGCCGCCGCCGTCACCGTCGAACGAGAGCGCCTTGAAGATGTCGGGGTCGGAGGCATGGATTGGAGAGCGGCAGAGAGGACAGGTCTGGTTCGACTCAAGAAGCCACGGGTCGATACAAGAGGCGTGGAAAGCGTGACAGCACAGGGGAAGGAGGCGGAGCCGGTCGTGCTGCTCGAATTTCGACAAACAGACGGCGCAGTCTCGGCCGGAGGAGGATCGGCGCTTGATGGTACCGAAGGTGAAGAGCGGGAGATAATCAAGGACCAAAGATTCCGGGGTCTCGGGAGAAACGCGGTTGGAGGACGGCGAAGAGGCGAGAGTAGTGGCGGTGGGGGCGGCAGCGGCGGTGGAGTTAGAAGGAGAAAGCTGGCGGAGGCAATGGCTGTTGAGAAGGCGGAGGAGAAGACAGAGAATTGTCGCAGAGAGTAACAAAAGGAGGATTATGAGAATGCTCGACGAAGAAGACGACATTGCATTGCTTACTCAGTGTTTGCGCCGAACGAGACCTGTACCCCAGAGAGAGGGAGGGAGAGGCTGGCGCGTTTGGGTATTTATAAAATTGAGATGCCAGCACGTGAGAGTCACGTGAGGGAGGGGGATTGTGCAGAAGGAAGACTGTATGATGTTTTGATTTTTGAATGTATGATGTTTGGTTAATCGGTTTAAAATGTAAAATAATGCAAGAGTGTGAGAGATGAAAAGGAAAAGGGAATTTGCAATGACAATGGAGATTACGTATAGCAATTTGCATCGACTCGTTCACGACTAGGTGTGAATTGAATGTGCTTGATACCATTCCAAAATGTGTCGCCCTCAATTGTTATCATCATTAGCTGCGTGTTTATATAGTCGTTTGATGCATATCATAATTAAGGATTAAAAAAAAATGACACTCTGCATCGAGGTAACGAAGCCCTTCTTCTATTAGATTGTTTGTGATCAGTCAATCTTTTCCTTGTTTTATTCAACTACCTTCAGTCCAGAAGATCTAGCAGCCATGATTCTGCAGCGAGCTTGCTGAGTAATTGATACTGTCTAGTCTGCACATACAAGTGAAAACAATTGGTGTTTTAGAAAGCTCCCAACGTTCATTGGCAGTTGGTCCAAATGGCTATGAATAACTTCTCACCTAGTTTTTCCCTCCGAAAGTCTTGACAACAATTGGCACAAAGAGGATTAGCCCAGCTGATGAGAGAGCCCTCATCTTGGCTTTGGAAAATGTCCAAAAGCATCTTATATTATTACAGGAATTTTAGACAGTGCAAATAAATAGTTTCTCATGAATTTTTTGATATCAATGTAACAGACACATTGATAAGTTTTTATAAATTCTTTAATTTTGATAACAATAATGCAACAATAATTTTTTTTTTGGTGAATTTTTTAATTTCAATGTAAATGACATATTATTAGTTAAATTAGAAAAATAAACTGAATATAATGTGTAAAAATTATATATATTTTTACTATATTAATAAAATGAATATAAATTAAGATTTGGATTAAAAACTAATTAATAATAAAGGAAGTGTCAAGGTCACGAAAAAATGTTAATATAGGGCCATATATGCAATTTTCAGGCAATGAAATGCTTAATTGATCTTTAATCTTATTTAGCTTCATTGATATGAACAAAAACAAGGACCCATCCATCCCAGCATTTAATACCGTCTTTTACATTGCCTCCTTTGGTTAGATAAGTTGGTGCATGTAATATTAACTAAAAGTAAGCATCAGAACATTAAACAAGTTTGTTTGGACATTCAGCCATTCTTTTTTACTCGATTCTCAATTCTCCAAAAAAAAAAAAATAAAGAAAAAAATTGTTACATAAACTCCTCATACCAAAGAATCTTTGAAGATTGTACTCAATATTTATTGACTGATTATTTTTTATTATCAAAATAAAAATAAAAATTTTTTAGACAAATTTTTCAATTTGTTATTGTATATCGTTATTTTCGTTTATTTTATAAAATGCATTTATAAGTATTATTATTGTATACAGTATTTTTTATTTTGTATAATTTTTAGTTTATACTTACCACGCAAGAGTAAACACTTGTGCTTAATGCTTAATGATATGTTAATATCCAATGTCGGATGAGAAAGTGTCTCCATCCTTTTAATTTTCACTGTCTTGACACTTTTGTTTTTTTTTTCTGAGTAAAAAAGGGTTTGAGTTGAACTGCGCAAGGTAATAATTAATAAAAAATTAGTGATCCTTTCTGGGTATGGCAACTCGCCGGCCTCCTTAACAACTTTGCTTCATCAGCACTCTTGGCATGGGCTACGACCTTCCAAAAACCATGAATGATGGGTCCACTCCACTTTGTCAAATGAACACAAAAATCTTTTGGCTTTTGATTTTCAAAGTAAATGCTTATGGTCTTCTTAAAATATCATAAACAGGGCAAGCATGACCAACAAGGGTTTACCTAGATGGAACTGGTCGTGCAAGTTCTCTTTTATTTATAATGGTCTTGGTCATTCATAAAGAACAAACACCCTAAACTAGATAAAGTCAGAAGCGGCTGGCTGGAAACTGGGTTTCTTCCAAAACTTTTCTAATAATTTCCCTTAAATATCATGTCCATATTTGTCACCAAAGTCAAAAAGAATTGGTTAAATGGATGCAGATTATCTTGACACGAAATAAATTCAGATGAATTGACATTATCACAACTATTTGTTGCACATTTAAAGTCCTCGTTATTAGTTATAATCATGCATCAAATAATTATGATAGAGTAATAATTTCCCAAATAAGTGATTGCTTTCTTAGTTCCTTTCTCCCTTTTTGTGTGTGCGTTTTTTAATTAGGGAGGAGGATTTTCAGTTCATCTGCACAAGATATAAGTGGCTGTGCTGACAAATTATAAAGGGACCAGTTACTCACACGAAGGGTTTTAGTTTTATACGCGCTCAAACCGTTGCTTTGTGTGCGAAAACCATTATTTGAAGTAGCTACAACAACAATCTTGCCTATATAAGATGCGTGCAAATATCAATTTCCATTATAACCCTTCAAGGTTCTCTAACTTGCCGCGTCCTTAACTTTGCTTCATCTGCACTCTCGGCAGGAGCCACTACCTTCCAAAGCTATGAAAGGTGGATCCACGGACTTAAATAAATGAAACGACAAACTTTAGCATTCAATTTTCAAAGTAAATGCTTATGGTCTTTTTAAAGTCCCAAAAACAATGCGAGTGTGAACAAGGTACCTAGAAGGAATTAGTAATGTAAATTCCCTTTTATTTATGGCTTCAATAGCTAGGGGTCTTGGTCATTCATCAAGAACAAGAACCCACCAAGCAGCTGGTGGTGGCATCTTCCGGAACATTTCCAGTGATTTCCCTTGAGATCAAGTCAATATTTGCCCGCAAAGCTAAGCGCTTCATTACATAGACATAAACTATCTTGACACAGGACAAACACAGGTGCAGTGGCATCTTTCGACACCCCTTTTAAGTGCTTTTGGTTAAGGTCAAGTCGATATTTGCCCGCCAATGCGCAAATATATTTCTTCAACATTCTTCTTCATCACAGCTTCTCCCACACTAGTGCAGAAGAGTCAGACCCCCTTTCTTTACTCCTTCTATGGTGACAGAGCATTAGGATGGACATGGGAGACAACGACTTGAACTTTTTCAATCAAGCCTTAAACATAGGATCAATTATCTACTCTTTTTTTTTTAATTTTTTTTGGTGAAATGATATATGGCATCCACAACTCGAAGCTTACAAAGAGCATACGTTTACATTTTTTTTTTTTTTTGGGTCGGTGCCAAGTTTTGAGTTCTGGTTGTTAAGACTTGACAGTCCAATTCGTCTTCCACTAGATCGCATGGCCAGTCGTCATGGTTTACCTCTTCACTGCACTACGTAGCACAAGTTCCGCCCTTTTACGCACAACTTCCGCCCTTTTACTAAGGCTGCAATGCACCTGTTGGTCTGCTTTCTATGTGATCAAAGTTATCTAACTTTGGTCCACCCTTCCAATAATTCAGAAGGATGCAACTGCTTAATTCCGGTCCCTGATATTCTAGCTTAGCTGCAATTCCTACTCCTATCAAAGTGTTTATCATTCAGGATTATCCATGATAATAAAGCAGTCTATTTTAAAGGCCTAATGAAGTTTCCAAGCTATTTCCTCAATCCATTTGCCAAAAAATTGACCATTTATGGTATTAACGTCATTGACAAACTGAATACATATCAACTTGTCTCGCAGCGACTAGTTCAGGATCAATGGAAAATCTATGATGAACGATCTAGTTAAGCCCTAACCAGTGATGCAAAACACCATAAGCCACACACAGAGCGAAGTTCACAGACATGATATATCATAAAGAATATTGCAGTAACCCCATGGATAAGCTTAACTAAAACCATAATATGGAACAAGACAAGGTAAAATCGGAAAAGTGTGATGGCTTACCTTTGGCTGCTAAATTAGTCGGCGGTGTCTTACAGTTCGAAGAAGATCCTGAGAAATGGAAAAAAATATTGGAGAGAGATATGTTGGATGTGCATAAGGATACCATGCTTCCAATTCTTAGATTGAGTTATCGATTTCTTCCATCTCACCTAAAACGGTGCTTTGCCTATTGTGCAGTATTCCCCAAGGATTATGAATTTAGGAAGGAGAATCTAATTCGCTTGTGGATGGCTGAAGGCCTACTGCCCCAACACAAGATGAACAACGTCGAGATAGAAGAGGTGGAAAAAGTGGGTGAAAACTGTTTCAATGCTCTTGTTTCGAGGTCCTTCTTTCAAAAATCAGGAGTAACGGACAGTTTTCTTATGCATGATCTTATTAATGAATTGGCTAAATCTATTTCCCGAGAATTTTGCTACAGACATGGTGTGGACGAGCCATGCAAGAAAACTGAGACGATTCGTCACCTACGGCTTTGTCATGATTGGGAAGTGGACGAAGTGGACGAAAGTATCTTCCCAATCCAGCATCTGCGCACAATCTTCTCGCCAAATAAGGATGTTGTGAATTGGTTGCCGACATTAACACGTTGCAGAGTGTTCTCTGGTTTGTGCTTCTTTAAGTTGCCCGATTCAATGGGCAACTTGATGCATTTGCGCTATTTGGATCTTTCTTACTCGTTAATGGAGAGGTTACCTGATACGGTTACCAGTTCGTGTAATTTAGAAACCTTAATCCTGTATGGGTGTCGATTTCTTGTGGAGCTGCCAGCCACAATTTTCAAATTGATCAACTTGTCTCTTCTCGATATCAGACGAACAAATCTGGGAAAGATGCCGCCCCATATGGGTAAACTGAAAAAACTTGGAGAATTGGATTATTATATTGTGGGAAGGGAAAGTGATTGCAGCATCAAAGAGCTGGGGCCACTTAAGCGCCTACGAGGACGCCTTCGTATAGAGAAACTGAGGAATGTTTCGCAAGATCAAGAGGCGGCGGAGGCCAGTTTGAAGTGTAAAGAGAAACTCAAGGAGTTAGAGTTGATATGGAATGGTGGAGATTGTGAAGACTCGTCGCGTGAAAGAGATGTGCTTGGGCAGTTGCAGCCACATACCAACATCGAACAACTCTCAATTTCTGGATATGAAGGGACGACGTTTCCAGCTTGGGTTGGAGATTCTTCTTTTTCAAACATGGTGGAATTGAAGCTTGAAGAAGGTAGAAATTGCATCTCCTTACCAGCTCTGGGGCGGTTAGGATCCTTAAAGCGCCTGTCAATCATTGGGTTTGGTGGAATTGCAGTTGTGGGGCCTGAGTTTTACGGGAATAGCAATGAGCCGCCATTTGGATGTCTGGAAAGTTTAGAATTTATAAGAATGCCACAATGGCAAGAATGGGTTCCTTATTCGAACATGGACGAGGGTGATGGAGCTACTGCTGCTTTCCCGCTCCTCCGAAAGCTTCGAATTGTAAACTGTACCAAACTAAAGGAGATTCAGCCCACTCACCACCTGCCTTCTCTAACAGAACTCGGAATAGAAGGTTGTAGTTCACTTGAGAGCCTTCTATTAGATTCGGCCCCGGCGTTACAGCGTCTTACAATCAGAGATTGTTCCAACCTAAAGGAGATTCAACCCACTCCCCTGCCTTCTCTAACTGACCTTCAAATTGAGGGGTGTGATCAACTAGTTTCACTTCCGCGGGCTCCAGCACTCCAAGCCCTTGTGATTGAGTACGATTCTCATGACGTGGCATTAGGATATCGGAACCCCTCTCATTCGGCCCTAGAGCGATTGATGCCATTGGAATTGAAAACACTCGGTGTCGATGGTTGGGATACAGTCACGAGCCTCCCACTGGATTTATTCCCAATGTTAGAGTCTGTTCAGATCTTTAATTGTCCAAAACTGGAATCCCTATCGGCGGCATCTCAGGCCCAACCTCTCCAGCGTTGCACAGAACTCCTACTCTCGAGATGCCCAAATTTGAGAAGGCTTCCGGAATGTATGGCCGCCCTCTTCCCTTCTCTCATGAAGTTGAGTATAGGACATTTTCCAGTGTCAACTGTTGTGGATTTGCTGAGAATATACCCCAATCTTTCACACCTCTATCTCAATAGCTGCTGTGAAGAGGTGGAATCTTTCCCACCAGAGAACATGTTCCTGCCCCCCACTCTCACCTCTCTTGAAATCTGGAATTTTCCAAACGTGAGGTCATTAGACATTACGGCCTTTAAATCTCTCACACATCTTACAGATTTACAAATCTCCAACTGCCCGAAGCTCCAATCCATCCCAGAAGCAGAGCTATTTTCTTCTCTGCCACTTTCTTCTCTAGGTAGCTGTGGATGTCCTGCTGCGACGAGACGGTGATTGACCATCTATACTGAGCCTGCTTATCTTCTTTGATACGCATTCATCTTGCAGGAGTCATTTCACAAAGCATTTGCTATGGTCAGGTAATTTACTACATCTTCTTCTTCTGTTGTTAATTGAGAGCTAATAACTTGCCCAGAATCTCTCGTATTGCGTTCTGGGGTCTTTGAGTGTTTGTAGTGAAGGTAGGAGTTACAGAATGCTAAATTAATTTTGTGATTTTTCAGTTCTAATGGAACTACATGTCTCCGTAATATGTAGCAATATGACCGTACTTGCCCGATGACATAATTCTTTGCGGCTAGATATCAAATTGTTTTATTACTGTAGGAGGTCTATTGACTATTAGACTATAATCTGCTAATAGGGCTAACCCCTTTACAAAACATGTGTGACCAGAAATTTTTTATTGTTGCACCCATTAAGGCTTTCAAATTTTGACAATTAAACAGTGAAAACAATCAAAAAGCCTCGACTTGATGGTGTATCAATTGTTTTCAAAGTACTTTGAGAAGTGAAGGATCAACAAGAAAGATACTGCAATAAAGATAGCATTTGATTGGGGGTCAAGCAAGACTTTTCCTTAAGCATGCTTTTGTCAGACACCATATACAAGAAATGAATATCTGTAAGGGCTATATGCTTCCTTTGCTGTGAGGTTTCTGATAATTGGTTTTGCCAAATTTGTACAGCAAAATGCATCTTAACTTAGAAGCAGCAAAAACGACCACCATTTTCTGTCTTCCTATATATACTAGTGCTTGCCAGGGATGTTCATAGGACTATATCTAAAAATTGAAAAAGAGTATCTTAATAGAGTAGCTTTTACCGTTCCACCAAGACCTCCCTCCTCATAAGACCATGATATTGACAATAATTATTCATTAAGGACAGAAGAAAGTTCGAAGAAAGGAAATGAAAAGAACAATGCACTAGGGAAGAATGGGATACAAAAGCATTTTTGGAATGGAACAAATTTTATAAAATTCAACTCAATTTGAATTTTAAAGTAGGAATCATCTCTCATTTTAAGAAATTTGTAAAGTTCTTCCTTTGTTTCTTTTCTTCCCTTTTTGTGGATCCTTAACTTTTGGCCTAGCAGTGAGGAAGAGGAACAAGATGTTTTGTTTAGTTTGGTGAAATCAAAGCAAAAGGCTTTATGTTTTACCTGGAGTCTGGAGATAGACAAACCATGTCTGTGAATGGCATGTTATTTGTAATTATTACACCTAGATGTGGCAAAATTAAAATGGACAAGCATTGTCTTAGGCAAAGTTTGTAGTGTAAACGGTAATCTCCTCTAAAGGATGCATGCGGCTACTCTACAACAACATTTACATGGGGCTATGAATCATCTCAACCTACTCTTTCATGACCATAATTAAATTATCAGATAAATAACCATGAAGTGACGGTTGGGCAGGGGAAGGAGAGATGGGCTAGGTGAACTAAATGTTTTCAAATGAGACCTTATCAGCCTGAGGAACAACCTGCAATATCCCAAAAAAAAAAAACAAAACAAAACAAAAAAACAAAAGTTTACTCCTACCACCATTTCTATCAAAACCCAAGATAAGAAAACAACCTTGAAGAACTTAAAAAAAGAAAAAACTTAACATCAACAAGAAAACTGAACTAAATTGCAAAAGATCAAAAGAAACAAATACATGAAAGAAAAGAATCCACCTTTGTGGGTTCCCACTTCTTGGCAACAGCATTAATTCTCAGGGAATTTCTCCTCAATACTCCTGCTACATTACCATTACCCAGAAAACAATCTTGGCGAAATAATAACAATCATAATAAAGAATAAACCAAACGAACCCCCCCAAAAAAAGAAAGAAAAGAAAAATACTAACCCAAAATTGTCAGTTTAGATAGTTAAGTTTGGAAATGGCTTTTGGGACAGTAGTAACAAATGTAGAAGCCATGGACGATGATGAAGAGGCTTTAGAAGAAGATGGTTTAGGATTGTCCGTGAGAGGCTCGCTTTATGTAGAAACCCTTTTGGACGCGTGTGTTCCTCACTGTGCAACTGTTTGCCTTTGTTGTTCCAGTATTGTTCTTTTTATGTGCTTTCCAATTTTATGTCCTTTTTTATTATTTTTAAAACAAATTTAACCATTATATTCTCTAAATTTATGTAAATTTTAAAATTTTAGTTAAAATTTTAATTAATTCGAAAAAATTAAATTAAATTCAATTAAAATTTTAATTAACTAAATTAATTAATAAAATTTTTCAAAAATTAAAAATTTCAATTTAATAAAAAATAAAACTAATATATGTAAATTTTTTATTAAATAAATTTAGATAAATTAAAATTTTTAATCTAATTTTAATTTTTAATTTAATATAACCAAATTTTTTTATTTAATTTTAATTTTTATAATTTAATTGGGTTGAAATTGAATACTTTCAAATTATTTGGTTATCGATTTAATTATTAAGTGAATAATTGAATTGATAGATCAATAATTTTTAATATTTTATAATTATGTATAATTATATATATATATATATCAAACGTATGAATTTTGAGTGGTCTGAGCTGTCTTTTGTCCTGGAACTCGTATGTTTTTCTGTGTTTTTTTTTTCTTTTTGAAAATTTTGCAATCTTGACAAATCAACTAATTTTTCACTGGCGGGCGACAACTTAGTGCACATATCCTGGTAATCGGGAGACAAGGGAGTGTTAAAACAATGAGAAATGACGTAGATTAGGTTTTGTGAAACTTTACGCATTCGTAGCGACTGTAGACACCATGGCTGCGATTGCAAGTCGATTGTAATTGCGGTGTTGCAATAGTCAAATGCAAAAGTGAAGAGCGCCATGAAACACGTCTTGATTGGCTGATTCGGGCGAAGGAACACCGTAAAGTAAAAGGGAAGAACACCGTTTGCCAACGGTGTCCTGCAGTCAGCTGTTTGATACACATTTGTAATAATAATATTAATTTCAATTATACATTACAATAATAAGTTGTTTCGATTGTACAATACAAACTTCGCGTTTCAAACTGAATTATTGTTTCACCTACCACATCAATATTGACATAAAAATAGAAGGTGATGGTTATTGATCGACCTAAATTAACTGAATTTTAAAATTTTGTGACCCCAAATTGATCGGAATCAAAATAGACAATCTAAATCAACGGAAATGAAAAGAATCAATAAATAAAATAAATAAAAGGGGGTGCCAAATGTGCATACAAAAGTCGAGTTAGGGAGCGGCTACTTGGGACCACCAGTGTCAATCTTGTGCAGTTTGTCCCCAACAGCAGCGGCACTTTTATCCTTGGGAAGGAATATTTTTGACTCAGAAAACTTGACTTTAGGCACACCCCATTTTCATACATACTGCGCACACACAGCACTTGAGTTGTTGGGCTGGGGAAAGAAAGTGAACTCCTTTATATGAATTGGGCTGGCTCCTTTTTTTTTTTATTCCTCCGACTTTCCATTGGAGACACTCTTTATCTGAACTGAAAGGGTAATTATCTTAACGGGTGATAATGATGGTCAAGAAGAAGAAGCTGTGTTGCTTTGAGTGGATTGCCCTATGCTATCTTCTTCTTCTTGCTGCTTCTGCTGTCTGCTCCGAGCATCATGGTGGTAATGTGGCTAATGCGTTGCTCTCTCTCTCTGCATTTTTTTTTTTTAAATTTTTTGCTTTCTTTCTTTTAGTTCATTCATTGGTCTCTCAAGTCTCTGACTTCAGTGCGCAAATTGTTTTGGTTGATGCATCTATTTTGTTAACTATGGCTTCTGGGTGGGCATCCGATTAGGCTGATAGATGTGTTACCTTTTATTTACTTATTTATTCTGGTTCTTTGTCTGGTGAACAAAGAGAAGAATGTAACAATAATGGTGAGCTAAGTCCTACGCTTCTAATCTAAGAACAAATTTTTGATGTGGCTTTCGGTGCTAAACTGAACAAAGAAGCTTAAGCATGAGGGAGACCTAAATGTTGCTATGAGAGAAAGGATTATAATTCGGTCTGCAAACATGAAACTCTTCTCTTTAGGCAACGTCCTGCAACATTAACTGCAACCTTGTAGGCATGCCTAAGGATTTGGGCATTTGTCATTAGTTTAGCCTGTAGAAGTCATGTTAATCTGTATCACAAGAGCGATCTTATCGCTCAAAAACATACTTTATGGAGATCGAACATTTGACTTTTGCAACTGATATGAACCACATGTTTTGAGTTCTGCAAGCAAATTTTCCTACTCTTTCTTTCCTCCATTTGTCTCTCTTGATCCCCGCAGCACTCACCTGAATAGGGGCAAATTAAAGAATATACCAAAGTATATATCAGAGGCCGATGTACATAGGGAAATTTTATTTTTGCAACTTTAGAGAAGTTGAAAGAATTGGAAAACTGAGACATTGAACAGCTGTAGAGAATGCGCCTATCTGGCTTCAGGGAACCCTGCAAATGATCTTGTAAACATCATTAACGAGAATCGAACAGCCTAGAAATTGTCACAGCTGAACGACAGTCCTGGTCTTGGCTGTATGGCCCTTGCAATATGCAGAATTATGCAAGGGTAACTGCACTGGCAACAATGCTGTAAATTGCAAACCACCTGAAGATGACTTCAACGAGGTTTTTGCTCCCAATTGCGGCGTAGAGCTGCCTACTTTTGGCACCATAACAGGCCATATTGTAGGTTGTCAATTCAAGTATCTTGAGCCATCACTGGCCTTTTCAAATGTTCTCGTTAACAGCAAAAGAAGTCTATCTCTTTTGGGCAACAAATCTCACACTGAAGTGGGAGTAGGCTTGATTGGATTTCACAAAGGACCTTCCATTTGGTGTATTTTGTTCAGTGATGGTCTGACAAATTCTACATTTGTCCTTGAAGAGCGTGGCTTGGGAATCAAACAGAAGAAAGGGTGCTTCAGTGGAAGCTTTACTCCATGCGGTAGTGGACAGAGGACCTCTGTGCTTCTGAACAACATTATTACCTTTGCTTTCTTCAAAATTTGGCTGTTAAAGCATTTGTATCAATGGTTTGTGACAATTTGAATGACCTTTTGAGACAAAGACTTTGCTTTGAGAGACTTTTTTACATATTTATTGGGGAGAAACACGAAATCCCATTGTAGGACTCTTAATGCCAATTTTTTAGTGTCCACCCCATCTAATTTTTGGGTTCCATAGTTTCTGGATTGAGTTTGAAAAAGCTGGTGTCCTGATTGGACAAAAGTTATTTTTACTTTGCTTCGATGCATGATCCCACTTAATGATAGGATTACAAATATGCATTTAATGGTAATAATAGTTTAATATGAGTTCTTGTGAAGGATGCATCAAATTGATGACTTTGGTATAATGAAGTTCATCAGCATAATATATTAATGTTTCTCTATTGGTTTGCAGAACCTATCACAATCTACTCCCTATCAAATGAAAATGTGTGATTTTTGTTTTATTCGCTTTCAATTAAATCTCATGTCATGATTTACTCAAGTGTTTCCTAGGGAGCGATATTGTGACATGGCGCAAAGGGCAAGCGATCAAGGGATAATTCAATCAAAGACTAGACTATTGATAGGTGTTAATCCAGCTTAACCATGAAACTGCTGTTGAAATAGCCTTTCTCTTGGTTTACCTCCATATTGTCTTGTAGAGGTAGCATGCAACTCTTGGTTATGAAAGACAAAGTTGAGCCTTAAACTGAAATTGCCGGGAGCGTATGGGTCCTCCTCCAACTAGAAGGGCAACCTATAAATTTATTTGGCATTTTTATTGCAGCAAGTGGATTCGCAATTGGAGTTCTAGAGGTCATATGTGCATCCAGCGCAAGCCAATGTGACTATGTACCGATGCTTTTGCCTTCACATTTATACTTCTGTCCTATTAAGTTACCATTGTCACTTCAGTTCTAGTAGTAGCTACAACTTGTAACCAGTTGTTTTAGGTTTAGTACTAGAACTAGAAAAGGCAATATTTTAATATTCTGAGTTCTTTTATTACACGGTGTCTTTTCCACAAAATCCAGGAGATTGGATTGAAATGAAAACCAAATTTTCTGAGAGAGCAAGGTGTGAGCAAAGAAATCAGAGACTATGACTCTTCTATGAAACAAGCGAAAAATTCAAACTGAGGGTAAGGCTGACATAAATTACCTGGTACTAGAAACAACCAACATAGAAACTCATGGAACTCCCTTCAATTTGAAGAGGAAACAAACTGCCATGGGTTGCTGTTATTGTTGTTTGCTGCATATTATATAGGACCAAAAAAAACTTTTCCTGCTTATTTGAATATGTAAAAAGGTAATTAAATAATAAAAATAATAATATAAATAAATTACATAACAAAATATATCAATTTTACGTAAAAAATTTTTCAAATTAAAAAAAGAGAAAAATTACGGATATTCTGAATTAGAAATCAACTCTATTATAATTAAATGGATATAATAGAAATATATAATTTCAATTATATCAAATAAATTAAACAAAATTTAATTTGTATTAAACGAAAAACTAAAGAGTCAAAATAAAGTAGGTCAATTACATACTATCAATTACAATTCAACAAATAAATCTCAAGTTAGTAATCCAACTATTCAAAAGAAACCTCCAAATGTTTCTTACTAATTGTCTAAATTTCAATTCAATCAGACCAAAAATCAATAATTATTTACATGATTTACCAATTCTGTCATAAATGAGAGAGTAAAAAATTACCATAATTAAAAAACTTTAGTTTGAATAGAAAACCTATCATTACAGTTCACATAAACTTAATCCAACTGTTTACAAATAAAATCTATATATCCTCCAATTATTGACCAAAAATCAGTTTAATCGTTTACAAATAAAATCTATGTATTCTCTAACTATTGACTAAAAATTAGTTCGATTGGATTACAAATAATCTTTTAATTATACAATTAATCAAAATTATATACAAAAAATTATTTAGAATATAAACTTACAAAAAATTGAAAAAACATAAGACTTATATTTCACCGTTAAAAAATAAAAATCAAATATCTTTTATCAATTATCCAAATTTCAATTTAATCGGACCAAATATAAGGTAAACTTACCTTTTTTTTTTTCTTTTTTTTCTTTTCCTTTCACCACAGCCTTTTCTTTTTTTTCTTTTTCCCTCCACCGAGGGCTCTCTCCTCTTATGTTTTCGTGCTTTGTCGCGGTTGAGAACTCCCTCCTCTCTTTTATGTTTTTAACTACACATATTTATACTCATTTTAATTATTTTAAATTATATATCTAAAATATTTAAATTATTTATCACATAAAATAAAAATAAAAACCAATAAACCCAACACTATAAACCATAAATTGGAGGGAAATACACGTTCATATCTTAGATTAACTCGTCTACAGATGTGGGCACAAGATAGGAAGAGAAAAATAGAGCAATGTGGAAAAAGATAATAAAGACTATATGCAGAAAAATATGCAGAACCCGGAAAGTTTTTGTTTTCCTTTTCCGTGTATAAGCTCCAGATATATTATTATCATTATCATTATCAAGTGACAAATAAAAAACCAAGATCATCCCATAACTGATATACGGACTGACAACCCATGGATACGGACGTGCCGGAGAACAGTTCAAGCCTTTCCACATTCAGAGCAAAATTCCAAGCTTCACATTAGCTTGCGAGTATGAATCAGAATCCAAAGAATGAGTGTAGAATTTTTGGATTCATGCAATTTTATTTCTCTTTGAAAGATACAAATTTAATTAATGTCAAATAATCACCAAACTCACAATTGTTCTTAAAAAAGCACACGCCCAATCCTCGGTAAGTAAGACATTCTACTGGAGAACACACTGTAAATACCAAAAACTGGTTAGTTTGGATGACATACAAATTACTTTGATAACTCATTTAAAGATTTTCCTGTCAAGATAAAATAATCAGTTCTGAGAATACTGGTATGTTCCTTTGGGATAAAACTACTACGTTATACCAAAAATCGAAATATGCGCTCTACATAATAATATTTATTTTTGTCTGCCCCAAAATTCCAAAATATTAGCCATAAAATCCCACAAAGACCTCCACCATTCACTTAAGTGGAAATTTACTTTATACAAAAGAGAGAAAAAAAATTTAAAAAAAAAAAACCAGTCTCATTAAATTTCTCCTAAATTATCTACAAACAAAGTTTGAAATCGATTGCAAAAGAAAGGTAACCAACTGTTACCCTGTCAAATATGTTTCTTTATCCACCTCACCTATCGTTTGGCTTCCTTGTTTCTTCGCTTCTTTCTTTGTCGTTCTGACTCGTGTGGAGTGGAAATAGCAACATGTGATGGAGTGGACTTAGCAAACGCTGTGGAATTGAATTGCCCCCTAGATATGTTCTGTATTTACTATTCATACCCCTGGGACCCAACGGAACAGCTCGCCGATCTCCTCTCCCAAGCGGTTCGCTTCCAAGTCATAATCTCCGGCGCTGCCGAGCTCACTCCGGCGACTGCTTCCGGTGAAGAACCTCCCGGAGCTTCGAAACGAGTGAGCGGTAGATGAGAGAGATGAAGAGATCCTGTCAACGGACTCCCTCAGACGACTCCTCCCGCCGGCGACCTCCTCGGCCAGGCTCTGCTCTTGAACCGGCTGTTAGGTTCCCTTCCTATGCAAACTATAATAACATAAAAAGAAAAAGTGGGAGAGAGAAAGAGAAAAACAAAAAAAGAAAACTAAATAGTAGATAGTGGTCGCTCGGCCGAAAAAGAGAGAGAAAAGAAAAAGAAAAAAAAAAATGGGAGAGAGAAGGGAGAGCGTTGGCCGAGGGAAGGAAAGAAAAGAAAAAAAAAAGAAGTCAATTTTTTTGATCTTACTTTAAAACAGATTTTTTTTTTCAATCAATTTCAAATTTGGCTCGTTGATAGAGGGAATTTAGTTTTTATTTTTGAACAGTGGATATTGGATTTTGAGCACTGTAAATCCTATTTCTCTTCAGTTTTCATAGGTTTATATTCTGGGTAATTTTCTGTGTGCAGTTTTGATCAACCATGTAATTGAATAACTGTTTGTAGTCCGATCTAATTGATTTTTGGTCAGTAGTTGAAAAACACATAGATCTTGATTGTGAACGGTTGGATCTAGTTTCTGTGAACTGCAAGGTCAGGTTTTCTATTTGAATCGAATCCTCTCGATTCTGGTAACTCTCTATTCTCTCATCTGTAATAATTTTGATCAACCTTATAATTGAAAGATTGTTTGTAATCCGATTGAGTTGATTTTTGGTCAGTAGTTTGAGATATAAATCTTGTTTGTGAATGGTTGGATTGGGTTTCTGTAAACTGAAAGGTCAAGTTTTCCATTTGAACCGAAACCTCTGAATTCTGGTAATTGTCTGCTCTCTCATCTGTGGCAGAATTGGTAAACTGTGTTGATGATTATTGATCCGTGGTCCGATTGAGCTGAAGTTTGGACAGCTGGTAGGGGACATCTGGAGGTTCATCTTGAACGATTAGATTACTGCCTTGAGGTCTACTTGTTGAGTTGTAATTGACAGAATGTGGTTGGTTTGTCTTGCTTAACTCACAAGTCTCTTGTTTAATCCAAATTGAATTGTGTTTAATTTGTTTGATGTAATTGAGGTTGTCTACCTCTATTATACTCACCTGATTATAGTGGAGCTGACCTCTGATTCAGAGTGTCCGTGGTTTTTCCCCTCTTTTGATTTGAAGGGGTTTTCCACGTAAAATTGGTGTGTTTTCTTGTGTGGTTTATCTACATTGCTATTTTCGTTATTCAATCATCTCCTCACTAGTTCAAGCAATCGAGAGAAATTTTTTTGGGGGCTATTTATACTCCGCTGCGCCTCCTCTTTCTCCCATCAGAGTGGTATCAGAGCTCTTGGTTGGTGTATTTGGCTTGTTTGAATAATGGAGTTGAATATGAATAAATTGGTCTGTTTGAATGGTACGAATTATCATATATGGAGGAGTGAAATGAAGGATCTCCTATTTGTGAAGAAATTGCATTTGCCAGTATTTGCTACTACGAAACCTGAGTCTAAAACTGATGAAGAATGAGAGTTTGAGCACGAACATGTTTGTGGTTTTATACGGCAATTTGTTGATGATAATGTTTATAATCACATTTGCAAATAGACACATGCACGGACTTTGTGGAGCAAACTTGAGACTTTGTATGCTTTAAAGTCTGGTAATAACAAGTTGTTCTTGTTAAAGAAAATGATGTGGTTGAGATATAATGAAGGGAGTTTTGTTGCTGACCACTTAAATGAGTTTCAGGGTCTCATTGATCAACTATCAGGCATGGGCATTAAGTTTGATGACGAAGTTCTTGGGTTATGGTTACTTGCTACCTTACTTGATTCTTGGGAGACTTTTCGAATGTCTCTCGCTAATTCTGCCTCTGGTGGTGTTCTATCAATGGAACTTGTAAAGGGTGGTGTGTTGAATGAGGAGATGAGAAGGAAATCTCAGGGTTCATCATCATCTAAATCAGAGGTTCTAATTACTGAAAATAGGGGGAGAAGTCAAGGAAAAGGAAATGGGAAAAATGGTAGAAGTAAGAGCTGAAGTAAGTCACGATTTAAGTACAAGAATGTCCAGTGTCATTATTGCGGGAAGATGGGTCACATTCAGAAAAAGTGTTATAAGTGGAAGAGAGAAAATAAAGATGGCAGTGATAGGCACGAGAAAAAGAATGTGAGTAATGATCGTGTTGCTACTGCATCCACTTCTGGTTCTGGTGACCTCATTATTGTTTGTGATGAGGATGTAATTAATTTGGCATCTCATGAGACTGATTGGGTCATAGATAGTGGTGCTTCTCTTCATGTTACTTCAAGAATGGAGTTCTTCACAACATATACTCCTGGTGATTTTGGAGTTTTGAAGATGGGTAACAACGACTTAGCAAAGGTCATTGGCATTGGTGATATTTGCTTAAAGACCGGCAATGGAACACAGTTGACATTGAGGGATGTTAGACATGTCCCTGATATCCGTTTGAATTTGATTTCAACGAGAAAACTGGATGATGAACGTTTTTACAGTACCTTCAATGATGGTCAGTGGAAGCTTACCAGAGGCTCCTTAATTGTGGCACGAGGTAAGAAATGCTCCAGTTTATATTTCATGCAAGCTGTTATCTTCAAAGATGTTGTGAATGCAGCAGAAAATGATAATTCCATTGAATTATGGCATAAGCGGCTCAATCATATGAGTGAAAAGGGGATGCATTGTTTGTTAAGAAAGAACCAACTTCCAAATATAAAGAATGCATTTTTAAAGAAGTGTCCTCACTGTCTTGCTGGGAAACAAAACAGAGTTACATTTAAGAGTTACTCACCTTCAAAGAAATCAGAGCTGCTTGAACTGGTGCATTCTGATGTATGTGGTCCTTTGAAGGTACGCTCACTTGGTGGTGCTCTTTATTTTGTGACTTTTATTGATGATCATTCAAGGAAGCTTCGGGTTTATGTATTGAAGACTAAAGATCAAGTCTTTGATGTATTTAAACAATTTCATGCTTTTGTTGAGAGACAGACTGGTAAGAAGCTAAAATGTGTCTACACTGATAATGATGGTGAGTATAGTGGTCCATTTGATGAATACTGCAGAAAGTATGGGATCAGACATCAGAGGACACCTCCCAAGACACCTCAGTTAAATGGTTTAACAGAAAGGATGAACAGAACACTGATTGATAGGGTCAGATGTCTTCTTTCAGATGCAAAATTACCTAGATCCTTTTGGGGTGAAGTTTTGAATACTGTGACACATGTAATTAATCTGTTTCCTAGTGTTCCGCTACAAGGTGATATTTCGAACAAAGTTTGGTTTAGTAAGGAAGTCTCTTATGACCATTTATGAGTCTTTGGCTGTAAGGTTTTTGTTCATGTCCCTAAAGATGAAAGAGGGAAGTTAGATTTGAAGACTCGGCAGTGTATCTTTCTTGGTTATGGTGAAGATGACTTCGGGTACCGTTTATGTGATCCGGTTAAGAAAAAGCTTGTAAGGAGTAGAGATGTTGTGTTCGTTGAGGATCAAAGCATTGAACACATTGAGAAGTCAACTCCTCAGGTTAATGATAGTTTTGTTGATATTGTTCCATTTCCCCAGACACCTCTGAATGATCCAGTTGATGTTCATGGTGATATTCAAGAACATGATGAGAATGTTCAACAGAATCAGAATATGAAAGGTGCAGGTGATATTGATGCTTTAATAGAAGATCATCCGCACATACCTTCACCTCCATTTCAGCCACGGAGATCTAATAGAATTCCAGTGCCTTCTACTCGGTACTCTCCTGATGAGTTTGTGATGTTAACTGACGGGGGATAACCTGAGTGCTATACAGAAGCAGTTGAAAGTGAGCACAGACAGCACTGGATCGATGCCATGACAGATGAGATGAAATCTTTATATGATAACTCTACTTATGAGTTAGTAGAGTTACCTAAAGGCAAGAGGGCTTTGAAGAATCGGTGGATTTACAAAATAAAACAAGAAGAAAATACTTCATGTCCACGATATAAAGCCAGATTGGTTGTTAAAGGATTCAGTCAGAAACAAGGCATTGACTTTGAAGAGATCTTCTCACCGGTGGTGAAAATGTCTTCCATTCGAGTTGTGTTGAGTTTGACTGCTAGCCATGACTTAGAAATTGAGTAGATGGATATGAAAACAGCTTTTCTCCATGGTGACTTGGAAGAAGAAATTTATATGGAGCAACCAGAGGGTTTTGAGGTGGAAGGAAAAGAGGATCATGTGTGCAGGTTGAAGAAAAGATTGTATGGCTTGAAACAAGCTCCAAGACAATGGTATAAGAAGTTTGAGTCTGTTATGGGGGAGTAAGGCTATAAAAAGACTACTTCTGATCATTGTGTTTTTGTTCAGAGATTTACTAATGATGATTTTATCATTCTACTACTTTATGTAGATGATATGCTTATTGTTGGTCATAATTCTGTTAGAATTAACAAGTTGAAGAAAGAGTTGAGCAAGTCTTTTGCCATGAAGGACTTGGGACCAGCAAAGAAGATCCTCGGCATGTCAATCACTAGGGATAGGAAAAAGAACAGGTTGTACCTGTCCCAGAAGCAGTACATTGAAAAGGTACTTCAGAGGTTTAACATGGATAAAGCTAAAGTGGTAGGTACTCCTCTTGCTACACACTTTAAATTATCTATTAACCAATGTCCTTCCACAGAGAAAGAGAAGGAAGAGATGCAAAGAGTTCCATTTGCATCAGTCGTGGGTAGTTTGATATATGCAATGATGTGCACAAGGCCTGATCTAGCTCATGCAGTTGACACAGTTAGTCGGTTCCTTTCAAATCCCGGTAAAGAGCATTGGGATGCAGTAAAGTGGATAATGAGATATTTATGAGGCTCCACTGATTTGAGACTTTGTTTTGGGAGTGATAAGCATATCCTTACTGGATTCACAGATTCAGATATGACAGGTAACATTGACTCTAGAAAGTCTACTTCAGGTTATGTGATTACTCTTGCAGGGGGAGCAGTGAGTTGGCAATCTCGATTGCAGAAGTGTGTTGTATTGTCCACTACAGAGACAGAATTTATTGCAATAACTGAAACGTCTAAAGAGTTGCTTTGGATGAAAGGTTTATGAAGGAACTTGGTTTTTAGCAATCAAATTATGTGTTGTATTGTGATAGCCAGAGTGTCATCCATCTTGGTAAGAATCCAACCTTTCATACTAAGTTAAAACATATTGATGTGCGGTATCATTGGATACGATATGTTTTCGATTCTAAACAGTTAGCACTTGAAAAGATTCATACAGATAATAATGTTGCTGATATGATGACTAAGGCATTATCAAGATAGAAATTTGAGTTGTGTTGTATATTGGCTGAGATGACCAATATTTTCACATAGTCGGGAGGGGGAGAATTGTTAAGTTCCCTTCCTATGTGGACTATAATAACATAAAAAGAAAAATGAGTGGTTGACCGTGTGAGTGAGTGGGAGAGAGAAAGAGAAAAACAAAAAAAAGAAAACTAAATAGTGGACAGTGGTCGCTCGCCGAAAAAGAGAGAGAAAAGAGAAAGAAAAAAAAGAAAGGGAGAGAGGAGGGAGAGCGTCGCCCGAGGGAAGAAAAGAAAAAAAGAAGAAGAAGAAGTTAGTCTCTTTGATCTTACGTTTGGAATAGATTTTTTTGTCCGATCAACTTCAAATTTGACTGATTGATAGAGGGATTTTAGTTCTTATTTTTGAATGGTGAAAATTGGATTTTGAGTACTGTAAGTCCTATTTCTCTTCAGTTTTCATAGGTCTATACTCTGGGTAATTTTCTGTATGCAGTTTTGATCAACCGTGTAATTGAATAACTGTTGTGGTCCGATCTAGCTGATTTTTGGTCAGTAGTTGAAGGACACATAGATCTTGATTGTCAACGGTTGGATCTAGTTTCTGTGAACTGCAAGGTCAGGTTTTCTATTTGAATCGAAACCTCTCAATTCTGGTAACTCTCTGTTCTCTTATTTGTGACAGTTTTGATCAACCATATAATTGAAAGATTGTTTGTGGTCCGATTGAGTTGATATTTGGTCAGTAGTTTGATGACACATAAATTGTGTTTGTGAATGGTTGGATTGAGTTTTTGTAAACTGAAAGGTCAGGTTTTCCATTTGAACCAAAACCTCTCAATTCTGGTAACTATCTGCTCTCTCATCTGTGGCAGAATTGGTAAACCATGTTGATGATTATTGATCCGTGGTCCGATTGAGTTGAAATTTGGACAGCTAATAGGGGACATCTGGAGGTTCATCTTGAACGGTTGGATTACTGTCTTGAGATCTATTTGTTAAGTCGTAGTTGACAGAACGTGATTGGTTTGTCTTACTTAACTCACAAGTCTCTTGTTTAATCCAAATTGAATTGTGTTCAATTTGTTTGATATAATTGAAGTTGTCTACCTCTATTGTACTTACTTGATTATAGTAGAGCTGATTTCTGATTCAGAATATCTGTGATTTTTCTTCTTTTTTGATTTGAAGGAGTTTTTCACATAAAATTAATATGTTTTCTTGTTTGTGATTTATCTGCATTACCATTTTCGTTATTCAATTATCTTCTAACTAGTTCAAGCAGTCGGGGAAAATTTTTTGGGGCTATTTATACTCTGCTGCGCCTCCCCTTTCTCCCATCACCGGCTGAGCCACAGGAGCTCCGATTCCCTTTCCGAAACGCTTCTTCTGTGCGTGCGGCCCATCGGAACCTCGGACTCTTCTTCCACGACGTAATCCAACGAGCCGAGGGAGTAGGATGTCCGCGACTTGGCGCAGAATCCGGATGGCTGCGGCTAAAGAAGCCGATCGCGAGCCGAAAACTCTCCGCACGGCCGTGGCGGCCGCAGTCACCGTCGAACGAGAGCGCCTTGAAGATGTCGGGGTCGGAGGCATGGATTGGAGAGCGGCAGAGAGGACAGGTCTGGTTCGACTCAAGAAGCCACGTGTCGATACAAGAGGCGTGGAAAGCGTGACAGCACAGGGGAAGGAGGCGGAGCAGGTCGTGCTGCTCGAATTTCGACAAACAGACGGCGCAGTCTCGGCCGGAGGAGGATCGGCGCTTGATGGTACCGAAGGTGAAGAGCGGGAGATAATCAAGGACCAAAGATTCCGGGGTCTCGGGAGAAACGCGGTGGGAGGACGGCGAAGAGGCGAGGGTAGTGGCGGTGGGGGCGGCAGCGGCGGTGGAGGTAGAAGGAGAAAGCTGGCGGAGGCAATGGCTGTTGAGAAGGCGGAGGAGAAGACAGAGAATTGTCGCTGAGAGTAACAGATGGAGGATTATGAGAATGCTCGACGAAGAAGACGACATTGCATTGCTTACTTAGTGTTTGCGCCGAACAAGACCTGTAACAGATGGAGAGGGAGAGGGTTGGCGCGCTTGGTTTTTATAAAAATTGAGATGACAGCACGTGAGAGTCACGTGCGGGAGAGGGGATTGCGCGGAAGGAAGACTATATGATGTCTTGATTTTTGAATGTATGATGTTTGGTTAATCGGTTTAAAATGTAAAATAATGCAAGAGTGTGAGAGGTGAGAAGGAAAAGGGAATTTGGAATGACAATGGAGATTACGTATAGCAATTTACATCGACTCATTCACGACTAGGTGTGTATTTAATGCGCTTGATACCATTCCAATTCTATATACCTGAAGGCATGTCAACCACCCTAAAGGGAAAGTGGTGATTTTAACCAACTATTTTAATCAGTTGACTTTTGACTGAGAGCCATTTTCCGGGCATCCAAACGTGACACAATCACACTGCCAAAATGTAACAATCGTAAAGAAGCAGGGGCACTCGATTTTTCCATAATAATGTAAAACCCGACCACGATGCCTTCAATGGTCAAATACAGACATAATGAGAATTTTGAGTTAGCATTTGCATAATCACGTCATTATCCACTTTCAGTGATGGTGCAATGGCTGTAATCAACAGTGACTTCAGTTAATCTCTCTCCCTCTTGTGCGGACCACTCGCACTCCCGGAAAAGGCGTGCTTTCTGGAAATTGAAATTGAGGAAGAAGAAAAAAGAAGCTCTCACTCGGTGGAAACGGCATTTGTGGTTGTGACATGTGGCCATTTTACAGCCGTCTTTTTTTTTTTTTTTATACCCAAAAGATAAATCCAAGCATTTGAACTTAATGTCTGATGCCTCACTGTAGGTCTAAGAAGTCTATGGCATCAAAAATTCCCAAAAGAAAAAAAAAAAAAAGAGGATCGAGTAGAAATTCAATTATACACCCAATCCATTACCAAACAACTACCATGACGTAACCCGCCGTATTCCTTCCATCTTTTGGTATGTCCGAGACAAGTATTGCTGGTTGTCTCGACAAACAAAATGTGCCGCGCTCAATTGTTATGATCATTAGCTGCGTATTTATATGGTCGTTTGATGCAAATCATAATTAAGGATTAAAAAAAAAAGAAAATGACACTCTGCATCGAGGTAATGAAGCCCTTCTATTAGAAAGCTCCCAATGTTGATTGGCAGTTGGTCCAAATGGCTATGAACACCTTCTCACCGAAAGTCTTAACAACCATTGGCACAAAGAGGATTAGCCCAGCCGATGAGAGAGCCCTCATCTTGGCTTTGGAAAATGTCCAAAAAGCCTCTTATATTATTGAAGGAATGTCAGGCTAAGCCTCAAAAACATAGCCAATAATGGCCAAAGTAAAATCCTGTACACTGCAAATAAGTAGTTTCTCATATATATATATATTTTATCTCAATGTATTAAAAATACACTGATAATTTTTTATAAATTTTTTAATTTTAATATGAATAAAGTATCAATAATTTTTTTGAAAATCTCTTCATTTTAATGTAAATGATACATCAATGATTAGATTAGAGAAATAAATTAAATATAATATGTGAAAAATTATATATATTTTTACTATATTAATATAATAAATACGAATTAAAATACAAAAAATATATTAATTAATAATAAAAAAATTATCAAGGTCACAAAAAAAATATTAATATCCGGCCATATATGCAATTTTTAAGTAATAAAATGCTTAATTGATCGTTAATCTTATTTAGTTCCATTGAAATGAACAAAGCCAAGGACCCATCCATCTCAGCATTGAATATTGTCTTACATTGCCTCCTTTGGTTAGATAAGTTGGCGCATGTAATATTAACTAAAAGTAAGCATCAGAATATTAAACAAGTTTGTCTGGACATTTAGACATTCTTTCTTACTCAATTCTCAATTCTCAAAAAAAAATAATAATAATAATAATAATAAGAAATTGTTGCATAAACTCCTTACATCAAAAAATCTATATAGATTGTACTCAATGCTTTACAAAAAAAAAAAATTATTGTATACACATTTTCAATTTATTATTACATATCGAAACTCTCGCTTATTTTATGAAATGCATCTGCATATAGTATTTCATATCTTGTACAATTTTTAGTTTATACTTACCACGCAAGAGTAAACGCGTGTGCTTAATGCTTAATGACATGTTAATATCCAATGTTGGATGAGAAAGTCTATCCATCCTCTTAATTTTCACTGTCTTGGCAATTTTGTTTTTTGTTTTTTTTTTTGTCCAATTAAAAAAGGGTTTGAGTTGAACTGCGCAAGGTAATAATTAATAAAAAATTAGTGATCCTTTCTGGGTATTGCAACTCGCCCGCCTCCTTAACGACTTTGCTTCATCAGCACTCTTGGCATGGGCTACGACCTTCCAAAAACCATGAAAGATGGGTCCACTCCACTTTGTCAAATGAAACAAAAATCTTTTGGCTTTTGATTTTCAAAGTAAATGTTTATGGTCTTCTTAAAATATCATAAACAGGGCAAGCATGACCAACAAGGGTTTACCGAGATGGAACTGGTCGTGCAAGTTCTCTTTTATTTATAATGGTCTTAGTCATTCATAAAAAACAAACACCTAAACTAGATAAAGTCAGAAGCGGCTGGCTGGAAACTGGGTATCTTCCAAAACTTTTCTAATAATTTCCCTTAAATATCATGTCAATATTTGTCACCAAAGTCAAAAAGAATTGGTTAAATGGATGCAGATTATCTTGACACGAAATAAATTAAGATGAATTGACATTATCACAACTATTTGTTGCACATTTAAAGTCCTCGTTATTAGTTATAATCATGCATCAAATAATTATGATAGAGTAATAATTTTCCAAATAAGTGATTGCTTTCTTAGTTCCTTTCTCCCTTTTTGTGTGTGCGTTTTTTTAATTAGGGAGGAAGATTTTCAGTTCAACTGCACAAGATATAAGTGGCTGTGCTGACAAATTATAAAGGGACCAGTTACTCACACGAAGGGTTTTAGTTTTATACGCGCTCAAACCGTTGCTTTGTGTGCGAAAACCATTATTTGAAGTAGCTAAAACAACAATCTTGCATATATAAGATGCGTGTAAATATCAATTCCCAATATAACCCTTCAAGGTTCTGTAACTTGCCGCGTCCTTAACTTTGCTTCATCTGCACTCTCGGCAGGAGCCACTACCTTCCAAAGCTATGAAAGGTGGATCCACGGACTTAAATAAATGAAACGACAAACTTTAGCATTCAATTTTCAAAGTAAATGCTTATGGTCTTTTTAAAGTCCCAAAAATAATGCGAGCGTGAACAAGGTACCTAGAAGGAATTAGTAATGTAAATTCCCTTTTATTTATGGCTTCAATAGCTAGGGGTCTTGGTCATTCATCAAGAACAAGAACCCACCAAGCAGCTGGTGGTGGCATCTTCCGAAACATTTCCAGTGATTTCCCTTGAGATCAAGTCAATATTTGCCCGCAAAGCAAAGCGCTTCATTACATAGACATAAACTATCTTGACACAGGACAAACACAGGTGCAGTGGCATCTTTCGAAACCCCTTTTAAGTGCTTTTGGTTAAGGTCAAGTCAATATTTGCCCGCCAATGCGCAAATATTCTTCTTCAACATTCTTCTTCATCACAGCTTCTCCCACACTAGTGCAGAATAGTCAGACCCCCTTTCTTTACTCCCGCTCTATGGTGACAGAGCATTAGGATGGACATGGAAGACAACGACTTGAACTTTTTCAATGAAGCCTTAAACATAGGATCAATTAACTACTCTTTTTTTTTTTTTAAAATTTTTTTTGGTGAAATGATATATGGCATCCACAACTCGAAGCTTACAAAGAGCATACGTTTACATTTTTTTTGTTTTAGGTCGGTGGCAAGTTTTGAGTTCTGGTTGTTAAGACTTGACAGTCCAATTCGTCTTCCACTAGATCGCATGGCCAGTCGTCATGGTTTACCTCTTCACTGCACTACGTAGCACAAGTTCCGCCCTTTTACTAAGGCTGCAATGCAGCTGTTGGTCTGCTTTCTATGTGATCAAAGTTATCTAACTTTGGTCCACCCTTCCAATAATTCAGAAGGATGCAACTGCTTAATTCCGGTCCCTGATATTCTAGCTTAGCTGCAATTCCTACTCCTATCAAAGTGTTTATCATTCAGGATTATCCATGATAATAAAGCAGTCTATTTTAAAGGCCTAATGAAGTTTGCAAGCAGGATTCATCCTAGTTCCTCAATCCATTTGCCAACAAATTGACCATTTATGGTATCAACGTCATTGACAAACTGAATACATATCAGCTTGTCTCGCAGCGACTAGTTCAGGATCAATGGAAAATCTATGATGAACGAACTAGTTAAGCCCTAACCAGTGATGCAAAACACCATAAGCCACACACAGAGCGAAGTAACCCCATGGATAAGCTTTTAACTAAAACCATAATATGGAACAAGACAAGGTAAAATCTTGATTTTCAATGGTAAACGTGGCATTATTACATTGCTCGTTGGATGGAATTTACAGGCTGATCTAGATGAGAAATGTGAAGTGTAGAGTATAGTAGATTTTTCTCATCTATTACAACACTATATGTGGTGCATATTGCAGTACAGAACCTTTTAAGGGCAAAGGTTGCTTTTTACACAACTGCGTAAATATATGTTAGCGATGATTTGCAACAGAACTTCAACATTCTTGCAGACATCTTCTCTGCAGAGAGGGCATGTACTGGCAGTGACAAAATGAGCAGAAAAAGGGCGCCACAGAACCTTTTAAGGGCAAAGGTTGCTTTTTACACAACTGCGTAAATATATGTTAGCGATGATTTGCGACAGAACTTCAACATTCTTGCAGACATCTTCTCTGCAGAGAGGGCATGTACTGGCAGTGACAAAACGAGCAGAAAAGGGAATTATGAGGAATATGATAATCTAAACCGAGAATTACCCAATTAGCAGCCGCCAAACAATAGACAAGCAAAAGGGTGACGTGTGAAAAAAATAAAAACAAAAAAAACAAAGCTTACCTGTTTACTTCTTTCAGCCATTTATTGACGCATGCCACATGATATTCATGAGGGCATGGAAGAACTCTAATCTTATCCCCTTCTTCGTAGTCAACCAAGCAAATGTGACACCAGTAGATGAAAAAAAGATTCACAGGCATCAGTCAAATAAGCAATATGCAGACAGAAGGCTGTGATTGCCAGCAAACCAACTTGTTGGCATTGCGTACTTTCCTGCTCATTCTACATGCCTATCAGGAATCATGGGTCGAAGCCCTTACATTTTGCCCATATCTTTCGGCTTCCCTGCAGCTTGGATTCTAAATCGCCTAAAGCCAGAAACTTCAGGCAAGGGGGACACCTTCAACCCACAAAATCTACGAACAATGTCAGTCCCAAATCACCCGACATGGCTCAGCAACAGGCTCCATATCATCAGTCCAATGAACCAAGGCTGGATCGACCACCTCAAAGTCCCAAGCTCCAAATCAGGTTTCAACATCATCAACTCGATCATCAATTACATTTTCCAATGGCGAGAGAAGATGAAGAGAATGGCCAAAGCAAAGCAGTTGACGAAATAACAGGAGACATCTTAGATTTGCATGAGAAGCTTCCTGCAAGCCTCAAAGACAAATTGAGCAGGGAGATAATGGAAGTTGCAGCCACCTAGCAACGGGGTTTGAATGTCAATTGCACCAAAACTTGTGGTCTTCGTGGATCACTAGAGGAAGAAGTGGAACACAGGCTTGAAAGGTTCAAAGTAAGAACAATAATTGTAAAAGGGGCTGCGAAGGAGGATGTTGAACACAAGCGAAAAATGTGAAGAGACTAGCTCGCTTAAGAAACTGTAATTTCAATTTGTAAAAGCACGTCACATGGATTGAAATGAGCACCTGTACCAAAACTAAGGGCCTGCTGAATTCAAAGCAGTCTAAGATTCAAAGGGGAAAATTTTAAATCACAGTGCACAAACACTATCATCCACAAACTCAGGGACGTCCCAAAGTTTCCCAAACCTAAGCAGAATCATGATTTTTATTGTACCATACCACGTATGCAACACAAAAGGCCAACCTAAAGGACACCATCCACACTATCATGTAAATGGACAAGCTAACCCTAAAAAGACTTGCGGCAAAATGCAAAAGGGCAATAAAGAAATCTAACTACACGTCCAAATAAAAAAAAGAAAATTCAATTACATTGCATTAGACAACTTCCTAAAATGGAAATTTGAAAGAAAAACAAGACATAAAGGCTCACGGTTCAATAAATTTCAACAAGGTTCACCGAGACAAAAGAATTGCCTCAACTGGCTCACAGCAATCTGGCTTAGATCAAGGGTGAGAGCGGAAGCACTATAATATCAAAACTAAGTATACACGATGACATGATTAACCAAACCAATTATTCAGCATAAATATTTGAAACAATATAGAACTGAGCCGATCTGATAAAGGTAGGAAAAAGTTTTGCACAATTCATCTCTGTGAGTCCTCAAAGAGCTATATGTATTAGATAGTCTAAGACTAGTCTGACTACCACGATAATCTCCTCTTCAAATTCATAGCTTTAACAATGAAGCAAGACCAACAATCAAATGCTAAAGGGGCAAGGGCATGAACTTTACAGATCCTATAGGAATGCTGAAGCATGCAATGAAATGATGCTGAGAAATAAAAGCTTTAGGTCTCAGTTTTGACTATCAGCAAGCACATCCTCCTTGATTATCTTCTTTCTATCAAACTTTTCCTAGGGTCCCATTGGTTTGAGTGTTCAATTGTTTCTGCACTGCACAGCAGGCTTTTGCTTCCATATTGCTTGTAAACTTGAATTCGGTTTGAAAAAGAGCCTAACCTAGACAGATATATATGTACCATTCTTTTGTGGTAACCACATCACATGCATCACCTTATATGGAGTCAAATCATTTTGGAGTTGGGGATACTGAATCTTAAATTGAGTGTTTTGCATCTTTCAGCAGCATGGACACAGGCTAAATGCAAAGCTAATGATAGGCTGATTAGATATTGCTTGCAAAACATCAGTGATAAGGGATATGGGATATAAAGCATGACAGCTAACAAAGATTTCCAAAATTGATACTAAGAATAAGTGAAATGAACTGCTAAGCAAATGGAAAGAACAGAAATTGTAATAGGAGTTCTTGTTCATGTGTTATAATCAGAAGCAAAAGGTATCCAATTATTGCCAAAAAGAATCCCTAAGGTGCCAACAATTGTAATTGGATACTGAGCTGTGGATGGATGAAACTTTGTTGCATGTTGTGTCCAACTTTCATTTTTGAGCTTCTTTTGGATTCTGAAGATACTATGCGACAGTGATCTATACTTATTTTGGAAATGACATTCGAATGTGCCTTCATTCAGGCAACTGGGTAGAGATTGTTACTTTCTAGAGCACGAAAGGATTATGGACTACAGTCTCTTGGTTGGTCTTCACTTCCGAGAGGCTAGATATGCCATGACACCACCTCGTACTTCTGGAGCGCATACTCCTACTGGACTTCACACGCCAACTGGAATGCGCACCCCTACTGGTTACTTCTTGTCCTTAGTCACATATCCATGTAAGTTCAGAATCAATCTTAGTTGATCACTGTGTCTCCTCATATCTGCAGGCAATGGAGACCCCGACAATGAATCAGCAGTTCCAAGGCTCTCTGATTTGGACATGGATGAACTTTTTGATCCCTCTCGGTAAATAGAACTTAGAATTTAAGCTAATTTTCTCTTGTTCTTCTTTTGTGTGAGTCATAACTGATGACTATATGAGGGACACATTAGTCCAATATTTATGCCAATAAGTGGTTCACTTGTTGGTGAGCAGGAGTTACCAGTGGCTTATAAATGATTCTGAATTGATTAGTTCTTCAATCTAGCTAACTGTTCTGTCTAATAACTTTTCATTATTATGAGATCTCTTTCACTGTGATTAAGATATTGCGTCAATAGCTATGATTGATCTCAAGCTACAACAACATTGCCTCCTTGATTCATTCTGAATGTATTATGCAGGTGGGCCTCCATTAAGCTAGGTATAAACATGCCAGCACAGGCTGAACAGACAGTTAGAAGAGGCAATTCTGAAGCTCAGCTGGTTGGAGAACCAACCGGTGAGTTGTTTGAAGTCATCCTGTATTTTGGAATAATAGACATACTACAAGACTATGATATTAGCAAAAGGCTTGAGCATGCATACAAATCAATGCATCATGACCCGACTTCAATATCTGCTGTTGGTCCAAAGCAATACTCAAGACGGTTCCAGGATTTCATTTTCAGAGTGTTTGTAGAAGACACTCGAAGACATTTGAAGACATAGTTTAACCATGTTATTCAACTTGCAATTGGCAGCCATCATTTTTGGTCACTCATTGTTGGAGATAACAAAAATAGGGTTCAGTTTAGCATCTCTAGCATATTGTCACGGGGTCATCACCCTTTCCCAAAAGGCACATGGAGTGTGCAGTAATTACGTTTATATGACTCATGATCCTTTTCTTTCTATCCAATGTGAAACATGGGAGTCGGATTATATCTAAACTACCCGTATCCGAGATATAACCCGTTTGTCCCACCGAATCTATCGATGTCATCGTCGGAATTGGGGTTTCCCTGCCACCGAATTCATCGACGTTATCGTTGGAATTGGGGTCTCCCTGCCACCGAATTTATCGACGTCATCGTCGGAATTAGGGTCTCTCTACCTACTTTCGGTGAAACACTTGTCTCCTTGCCTACTTTCGGTGAAGTACTCGGCGAGAAACATCGTGACATTCTCCCTCACTGAGTCCATTGACGTCCTCGTCGAAATCGGAGTCTTTATACCTACTTCCGGTGAAGCGCTCAGCGAGAAATATCAGAGTCGGAGTCGGGTTAGATCTGATGCCACTTGTCACAGAGTCATCACCCTCTCCCCAAAAAGCAACCTGTTGGGGTGTACAGTACCCACACTTATATGACTCAGAATTTCCCTCTTCCTATCCGATGTGAGATGTAGGAGTCAGATTGTACCTAATCCGCCCGTGTCCAAAACATAACCCGTTCGTGACAATATGCTCGGTTACATTGGACTGACCTGGTGCTGCTGGAAACATGCTGTAACCTTGGCATTGCATTTTCCATCATCATTTTCTCTGCTAACTCACAGTTTCTAAGATACTACATAAGCTAGGAAAGGCATAGATTAACATCACAACCAGAGTTACTCTGCTTGTGTCTGTTGTAAATTAGTTCATTGGTGGAGGACTCGTATTCGTATCGATTATTCTTGTACCTAAATTATTTTGCCCGAAGGGTGTGTGAGGGTCCTTTGTTTTGGATTCAGTAATTTGTACAGAAGGAAGTAGAAAAGTGGAACCAACAATTAAGGTCTCTTGATTGTGGGGACTGAATTTGTTATCAACAAAGATTCGGGAACTATTTTCATTGTTTGTGGTGTTTATGTAACAGTTATGATCCTTCCAGCTTCAGTTTCTCTGCTTTAAACATATGATCACGGTTTATCTTGCATCAGAAATCTAGAGTTTATTATCTCAGTACTTGAAGTTAATGAAGTTGGCTTGTACCAAAAAAGAAAAAAAATCTTTTGTTGCAATCTGCCGTTCTCTTTACTCCCAGGCTTTACTATCATGTACTAATTGCGATCGGTGTGAGTCTTAAGACAGCTTGGACTGGAGGAGGGGGAGTCCTGCTTTTGTGCAGGATTTAAGAGCATTGGTCTTGAACCTGAGAGCAAGAACAATGCCTGGGCACTTTGTGGCCCTGCCAACTCCACTAACAGAGTTGGTTTTCCTCGTCTAACCACTAAGCTGTTCTCTGAATGACATATAATGTGCAAGTTTTGTGACATCATGGATAGGTAATTGGTACATCTTGGTCATTGCACTGGTTATGGTTATGGATGCAGGTGTTGATGTATGAATTGCAATAGCTTTCTGGATAACGAGTGACAGGATATGCTTGGAGGGAATGCCCTGTGATGCTCAGCCCCTCTTGCCATAACTAACATCTAGAACTGAACTTTCTGAATTAGATTTTCAAAATATTTTAATGTATCCTTCATTTAACATGAACTGAAAATGTGAAAAACATAATAATTTCTCATTGTTCATCATCAAGATGTTCTAGAGTGCACATGGACGTTGCGAAGCACCATCTTTTTTCTACTTACATAGCAGCATAATCATTCATTTTTTAAGTGCATGCATACCAGAAGTTATGGATTTACAAGTTGCTTCAAATTTCATTGAAATGGTTAAGGCTGATGGCTGCATATGAGGGAACAGACATTTCAAACAGGTCTATTGACAATCAGCCAACAAGGCATGTCAGTTTTTGGCTATAGGCATTAAGAGGGGAAGTGGCTTCACCTTCTGCATTAGTCCAAAACCTGCAGGGCTTCATCTCATTCATTGCCTGCTCAATAGAACAAGAGTTTACTTGTGTCAAAAGAAAATTTTATTTGTTAAACAAAGAAAGCTACAAATCGCACAATTGTCATTCAGCAAGCATCACATTTACTATCCTAAGGACTCAGTCCGCGTTACCACACATTCAGAGAGCCAATCCGCAATGTCACTTCAGAGTACAAAGCAAATACTAGTGACACAGATCTGACCTGAATTAAGCCTCCAGTCAGTAAAGAACATCTTATCAACTAATGGAAGACTATTCTGTTTCATTCCAGTTTCCTCGAAGTAATCGAAAACCATTTCCTTAAAGCATTGAACTATTTCTAGCAACTTGAAGTGGACATGGCACTGAATGGCCATCACTACTCAACTCAACACGACAAAAATGACTATATGAATCTTCCCCACCATTCCATTCAATTGTGAAGTTTTATCTCAAGAATCATGTAAAGGGTAATGGAAAGTGCAAGAGTTGAAATGATGATTCCAATGACTACATGAAGCAAACCAATTTTTCCTGGTTGACTAATAGGCACAGCAAAACATACCAACACCTCATTCTATTCTCATACATTTATTGAAAAAGAATGTTAAAAGTGTATCCTACTAGTACACAAAAATCAAATTCATGGGGACCATATGAAATTAGATAAATGTGGGTTAAGGTAACAGTATGATTCACAGCATCACCTTTTCTGGACTTAGAAAGTTCAATGTGAACGAAAAGGGGAAAGAAACAAGTTAGAAAACACTACAGCAATGGTCCAAGATCTTTTGCGTAAGTAAGAAAATGAAACTTTAATACTAGCTTTACATGACCCGAGGAATCCATGTAAAAGAAAACAAGTACTTGACTCTTTTAATTGGTTGTGGAATTAGGATAATCCTTCATCCCCCAGCACATCCGGCCAACCACCGTTGCTGCAGCTCGCTGACAGCTAACTAAACATTTTGGGCGACTTACCTTACACTATTTATTCTTCTACGACACTAAGCAGGAAAAAAATTAACAAAACTATGCTTCTATCATTACCAAACAGTAACAAATATATGCCTGAATAAGGACTAAACTTGGTACCAATCAGAGAAATGAGAAGTTTGCAGAAATCCTTTTACTTTTTTAACCATCCAGAGTCGTGCTGCTCTTGAACAGCTTACTATTTAACATTTTGTTCAGCTCTTTAATAGAAGTACTAAATGCGAGAGAAAGTATGTACCTCCAACTAATCTTTGGCTAGTAGAGGTTGCATAGGCATTTGGCAGATCAACAATTGGAGAAGTTGAGTCTCTATATCTTTCAGCAACATACATTTTAGAAATACATGGGAACTCATTGTTCTGGTCAATCCCCTGATGGTACAGAAAGCCCTTGAAAACATGGCCTTTTATATTCACCACTGCCTGATAGGCGATTTCTGCTTCGCTGATGCCTCTGATTGCAGTAACTCTAATGCACCTAAAAACAGCAGGAGCATGAACTTGGCCCGGTAGGGACTGTTTGAAGCTTGCATCTGTCATTCAACCATCAAATTTAGTGCCCAGAATCCATCAAATTTCACAATAACTTGAAAACAAAGAAGCCCCCAGAGCAGAAACTGCGTTAGAATTCAGGATTTCAACAAACAAGCTTCAAAATAGTATCTCAGTATAGGAGACTCTCATATTTGTAGGGTCAGTATATATGCAGCCTTTTCTACAATTTGAACCTGTGACCCTCAGGTTAGTAAATTTTATATTAGACCATGCCCTTTAAATCAACAAACAAAGCTTGTTTCAATTCAACAAATAGCACGTTTCAGTTATAACAGTTCTCTGCCTAACAAACCAATGCAAGAAATTTTGATCTTCAGCATAGACATTGTTTAAGCAACAATTTCCTTATGAGTTTCTCAACCAAAAAACAAAAAGGAAACAACAAACAAACAATTTCCTTATGAGGCTGAGGGATGCAATTTTTCATCCATTCAAATCTGGTTCAACAAAGCCATGTTATTTGAATTTATATCTGATACTTTTGCTGGTTAATTTTATATCATAACAACATTTAGGCATCTCCATTATTACGTGCAAAGAAGATGAAGAAAGCCAACAAACTTTCATGGAATGCAACAGTAAACAGAGGATCAAGGAATAAACACAGAGTTTCAAGTCAGGCTCAACAACCACGATTAATATTAGGACCATTCTATCCCAGTACCCAACAATATGTGGCTGAAATATTCTTTGACTAGATGAACACAAAGTTCCAAACTGAGAGAGAGAGAGAGTACCCTGATAACTGGAGCATGTATCAAAGTTGAAAAAAGCAGCAGCATTGTTATTGGAGATACTAAAGCTATTAATAGTGGTGGTGGTCCCATTATCTCTTGGCCTTTTACCAGCAACACCACCAGAAGAGAGACCGTCAGTGCCGCCGCCGTCATCATCACTAGCCAGCCTCTCTCGCCACCTTGCCGCAGGAACCCATGTGCTCTTGACATGAGTGGCACAAGCATACCCTCTACTCTTGCAACAAGTCCTGCACCTGCTATACTCACACTCCTTCTTTGCTCTATTCTCACAGTCTCTACAAGCCCTGGAAGAGCTATTGCTATTGTCCTTATTATCTTCAGCTGCATTTAATCCACCTTTTCTGAGAAAAGCTGTGTCTTGGGAATGCAACTTTAATGGGGTCCATGAATCTTGGTTGGTTATATGGTGATCAATGGAGGAAAAGGGTGGTGGTGGTTGTTGGTTGTGCTGGTGGAAGGAAGTAGGTGGTGGGGCTACGAGGAAAATGTTGTGGAGGCCTAACATGTTTGAGTAGTCAGGTTGGAAGTCGACGGCAGTCACTGGCTGTGATGGTGGTGGTGGAGGTGGTGATGGCCATGATGTGCTGGTGGCAAAGGCTGTAGGTGTTGGGTTGGCCACAGTTAATTTAAGCTATGTGCTTGCATGACGCTGCTATATATCATGTCAGGGGGAGAGAGAGTGGATAGATTTTCTCGCAGAGATTGCCTCTGCTGGTGGGGGTAGTCCGGTGGGGAGAACCTAAAATTTCTTCTAATTCTAAAATTAAAAAAGTATTGGCTGAACAAATTATTCATTTTTTTAACAACTGAACAAATATTTTATTTGACATATTACTCTTGGAATCTAAACTTTATCTCTATTCGATTTTTGAAATATTACATTCTACATAAATCTATAAACTCTTATTATAGATAGTGTCTATTTAATAGCTATTTACTTACGGCGATAAAAGAGCTATAACCATAATCACCAAATTATGCTGTTGAAGTGAAGTTGCTTTTTAAATCATTTTTGCATTCATGCGTCTTCCGAGTCCCAATCAAGTTGGCGCGGGTGTGGTGTGGTTGTGGCAAAGATCGATGACCCACTGCATATTGTCACGCACTTGACCTTGATCACCCAACGACTCGTGCGACACTAGCAATTTACTTGATTTGAATGTTAGTTCAGCCTTCTCCAAGAGTTAGAATGCTACTAGTAAAAGATAAAAAAAAGCACATAAGGTAGATAAGAGATATGGAGAACTTGGAGAATACTATATTACTTTAAGAAGGTAAATATACTCTTACTTCTTGATGTCTACAAATGAAGTTCCTAAGGCTATATATAGTTGTTTACCTCCTCAATGGAGGGTTAGGATCTATTTGATCTAATGGTCACTATTCTCCTTTTAGAGTATTCTAGCTAACTCTACATCCTACAAGAAGATAAGAGAGTTATCTACAAGATTTTAGAGACTTCCACCTAATTCTAGAATTTGGAGAGGTGGCTGGAACAAGCCTCTTTAAATAGCTCGATTTTGGGGCAGAATTATGCAGTGCGTAACATTCTCCCCTACTCATTCTAGCGAAGCCCTCGTCGCGTCCTTCTTGTAAGCCTCGATCACATCAACGTTGCTCCACAAGGTTAGCTCATGTTCCCAACTTACCTCGCTATCGGACAACCCTTTCCATTTAACAAAGTACTCGACATAACTCGGATGGTTGCCTCTCCTTGGAATGACATAATGCGCCAATATTTCTTCCACGTCACGATCTGGTATGGCCGTTATAGCTGTAGGGGCCCTCTTCAACTTGCTCCTGCTCGACTCCTCCTTATCAAGATAGTAAGGCTTTAACAAGCTAACGTGGAATACTGGATGCATCTCGAGGTGTGATGGTAAGGTTAATTGGTAAGCCAGTTTGCCAATCCTCTTCTCCACTGGGAAGGGTCCCTCGTAACGCCTTATTAGACCCTTATGCACCTTAGCAAACCTTCAACTTTGATGGGGAAGGAGTTTCACCATCACCAAATCTCCTTCCTCAAACTCCAAATGTCTCCTCTTGGTATCGACCCATTTCTTCATTCGCTTGGTAACCTTGGTCAAGTGTGCCCGTGCCATGTCGGACTTCTCATGCCAACCCTTGGCAAACTTGAATGCAGCAAGACTAGGCCCTTTGTAGCCAACCGCCAATGTGTGTGGAGTCGATAGTTGTAGTCTCGTAGCAACCTCGAACGGACTAGCCCCAGTTGACTCGCTTTTTTGTAGATTGTAGGAGAATTGGGCTATGTCAAGCAACTTAGCCCAATCGCTCTGGTTGGCACTTACGTAATGCCTTAAGAACAGCTCCAGCAAGGCATTAACTCTTTCTGTTTGGTCGTCAGTTTGAGAATGAAAGCTTGTGGAGAAGTTGAGCTCAGACCCCATCAACTTGAATAACTCCATCCAGAATCTCCCGGTGAAGCGAGTGTCTCTGTCGCTAACGATCGTTTTGGGGATACCCTAGTATTTCACCACATACTTGAAGAATAGGCATGCTACATCTTTAGCTGTAAACTTTGAGGATACGGGGATGAACACACCATACTTGCTAAATCTATCTACCACTACCATGATGTTGGCACATACATCCGACTTCGGTAGACACGTGATGAAATCCATTGAAATACTCTTCCAGGACTTCTCTAAAATAGGTAGGGGCTCTAATAATCCCGACGGTTGGTGTTGCTCCACCTTGTCCTGTTGGCATACTAGACACGTCTTTACGTAGAGCTCAATGTCATCTCTCATCTGTGGCCAATAATATGCTTGCTCTACAAGTGTCAACGTACGATATATACCTGGATGTCCTGCCCATTTTGAGTCATGACACTCTTTAATGATCGCCTTCCTCAATCCTTGCCATTTTGACACGTAAACTCTATTGCCCTTGGTAGTGAGCAATCCATCTGCAAGCCAAAACCAGTGTGTCTTCCTACTACTTGCCAATTCCTTCAAACTCTTGGCTTGTAGGTCATGCTCTAATCCCTCCTTTACTTGTTCGACCAAAGGGAAGTTTGGACTTGTGATGGCAACTAGTTCGACCTTCCTACTCAATGCATCGGCCATCGAGTTAACCTTGTTAGGCTTATACTCCATCACAAAATCGAATTCTGCCAAGAATGCTTACCACCTCACTTGCTTTGGCATCAACTTCTTTTGATTGAGGAAGTAACTTGTCGCAATGTTGTCTGTCTTTACGACGAACTTGGACCCCAACAAATAATGCCTCCAAGTTTGTAGGCAATGCGCCATTGCAGTCATCTCCTTCTCTTGGACTATATAGCAGCACTCGGTTTCGTTCAGCTTGCAGCTTTCATACGTGATGGGATGCCCCTCTTGCATTAACACACCACCGATTGCAAAATCCGAAGCATCAGTCTGTACCTCGTAGGGTTTGGTATGATCGGGAAGAGCCAACACTGGCTCGTCAGCTACTACTTGTTTGAGCACCTCAAATGCTCTTTGGCATTTCGCATCCCAACTCCATGTTCTATTCTTTTTCAACAAATCAGTGAGTGGAGTTGCAATAGAGGAGTAGCCCTTTATAAATCTCCTGTAATAATTAACGAGGCCTAAGAAGGATCGTACCTCAGTCACCTTCTTTGGTGGCTCCTAATCATGGATGACTTGCACCTTGGACTTATCCAACCGTAGCTTGCCTCCATCGATGATGTGCCCTAAGAATGTCACCTCTCGTTGAGTAAAGGCACATTTCTCCCTCTTCACGTACAGCTCGTGCTCTCTTAGTACTTAGAAAACTTGTCGTAGGTGTTTAATATGCTCGTCCAATGTCTTACTATAGACAATGATATCATCCAAATACATTATGACAAATTTATCCAAAAACAGCTCGAAGACTCGATTCATAAGAGTGCAGAATGTGGCAGGGGCATTTGTAAGTCCAAATGGCATCACTAAGAATTCAAAGGAGTCATACATTGTAACACAAGCGGTCTTTGGCTTATCTCCTTTTGCAATTCTCACTTGATAATATCCCGATCTCAAATCTAGTTTCGTGAACCACCGCACTTCACCTAGCTAATCGAACAAATCAGCTATCAATGGAATGAGATATTTGTTCTTCACGGTTATTTTGTTGAGCGCTCGATAGTTGATGCATAACCGAAGTGACCCATCGTGCTTCTTTTGGAAAAGCACGGGTGCACCATATAGAGCTTTTGACGGTTGAATGTAACTCGCATCCAACAGCTCCTTTAGCTGCCTCCTGAGTTCCTCTAACTCCGAGGGTGCCATTCGGTAAGACACCACAGTAGGTGGTCTTGCACCAGGGACTAATTCTATCTTGTGGTCCACCTCACGTTTAGGTGGGAACTTCTTTGGCAATTTGGGAGGTATCACGTCCTTAAACTCCTCCAGGACGTGAGAGACTTCCTTCAGTAAGACATTTGATAAGGAAGTATCCTTTCCATCCTTCAAGGATACAAGAAAGGTGAGTTGCGACTTCTTTACACCTTTCGAGAGTTGCATGGCCGAAATTTGCCTAGATTGAAAGCTGTTTTCCCTAGCCAAGGGCACCATGCATATATTGTCTTCCTCCAAGATGCACATTATGTTGGCAAAGGGGATAAGTACGGCCTTAACGCAGTCCATAAACTCCATACCAAGCACAATTGGATAATCATCCATTGGCACAATAGAAAAGTCTACAAGACCACAACATTCACCCATACGTACCTCTACGCCATGAATAACGCCAAAAATTAACTTTGGCTCCGAATTTACTGTCTTGAGCCATCCTTGCTTTTTGTTGTATTTGATACCCAACCGTCTTACTTCCTCTTCTTGAAGGAAGTTGTTGGAAGTTCCGGTATCTACTAAGTCTTTAACCATTTGGTTACTCACCTTTGTTTCCACATATAATCGTCTTTTCTTCTCAGTTTTAGGCACTTTGACCTTGGCTTTGATGGCATTGAGGATTTGTAGGGATCCCATCCTCGTCTCCTCACGTTGTTGTTGTTCCTCCCTTTCTTCAACCAAGGCAGAAAGCTTGGTTTTCTTCTGGCAATCCCTTACCTTGTGCAGTCTGTCGCAAAAGTAGTATTTGAGAGGGGGCCTGTCGCTACTTTGACCTTCCTTGGTGTTCTTCCCTTCCTTAAGACCATTGAACTTATGAAAATGTCCTTTGTTTGAGGAACTCTCTTCCTCACTCTTTCCCTTGCTAGCCTTGTCCTTCTGAGACTTGTACTTTTTGGACTTCCGGAATTCAATTAGTGATTTGGCAATGGAAATAGCAGTGGCGAGATCTTGAACACCATGTCTTTGGATCTCCATCTTTGCCCAGTTTTGTAAGCCATCTTTGAATGCAAAGTATGTCTCCTTTTCAGGATAACTAGGAATTTCCAGCAACACTTCGGAGAATTCCTTCACGTACTCACGTATGCTTCCCCTTTATTGGAGACGCCTTAGCTTTGCTCTCGCCTCTTCCTCGACATTCTCCGGATAAAATTGCCACTTGAGTTCTTTCTTGAACTCGTCCCAAGTGTTAATGATGCAAGTACCCCTTTCACTATCACCATACCTCTTTCTCCACCATACCATTGCAGTATCCATGAGGTATAAGGTGGCACTATCAATCTTGTTGGTATCCTCTGTGACACCAAATGCCTTGAAGTATTGTTCTAAGCTCCATAGAAAATTATCAACCTCCTTCGCATTCCTCGACCCATTATACGTCTTGGGTCTTGGAACATCCATTTTTTAAGAAGCTGCAACTACCGTTGGCAAGACGATGCTCCCACTTTGAGCAATTGCCTTTTTGCAAATGACTAACTCATCCTTGGTCTCCTTCAACTCGTTGGAGACTCTCTCGAGCTCTTCCTTCAACGTCTCAACCTCAGAATGCAGGGTCTCCTCCAAGGTCTTCACTTGACTTAGACACCTTGACATGGCCTGGTTTAAGGCACCTTGCAACTCCTCACGAAGCTCTTCATTCTCCTTCTCAAGCTCCTCGATGCGTTGGTCTACTACCTCAAACTTGTTCTGCTCATCAATCATGGCAAGCTCCACCTTTGCGAGCCTTGCGTTGGTGTCTTCCAAGACGTCCCTCAACCTTGATCTCCCTCTCTTTGGTTACTTCTTAGCTTCCTCAACCACATGGGCAGTCTTACTGTGTGGACCAGCCATCTTTATCAATTGTGTAGAACCTTGGCTCTGATACCATTTGTCATGGACTTGGCCTTGATCACCCAATGACTCGTGCGACACTAGCAATTCACTTGACTCGAATGCTAGTTCATCCTTCTCCGAGAGCTAGAATACTGCTAGCGAAAGATAGAAAGAAGCATACAAAGTAGACAAGAGATATGAAGAACTTGAAAAATACTATATTGCTTTAATAAGGCAAATACACTTTTACTTCTTGATGTATACAAATGAAGTTTCTAAGACTATATATAGTTGTTCACCTCCTCAAAGGAGGATCATGATCTATTTGATCTAATAGTCACTATTTTCCTTCTAGAGTATTCTAACTAACTCTATATCTTACAAGAAAATAAGGAAGTTATCTACAAAATTCTAGAGACTTCTACCTAATTCTAGAATTTGGAGAGATAGTTAGAACCAGTCTTTTTAAATTGCTCGATTTTGGGGCAAAATTACGCTGTGCGTGGCAATATTGTCGCGCTATCGATAGGCTAGGGTGTTAGGTATGCATAGCACCATCGTAGGTTGCTTTCTTGAAGAAAAGTTCTTGAAATTATACGATCGGCAAAGGTTGATGGACCAGCATCACTTCACCGGCTTAAGCCAAAGTCGCAAATAACGTAATATAATATTAAAATATATAATTATATAAAAATAAATTCAAATTTCTCATAAAAATAACCAAATATATAAATGATCATTTTAAATGTGCAATAAAATTACTTTAAATATTTTTTAAATTATTAAAAAAATTGCATATCATCTTATTACATATTTAAATTAATTATCTTTGTATATTTAGAATACTCTTATTATACATCTAATCAAATTAGAGTAAGAAATTTAAATGTTTGAAAAGAATTTATTACAAATAACTTCATGCTCAGGCCATTTATTACAAGATGTGAGTTGAATTACTTTTCATTTCTATGGTGTCTTTGAACTGTTTTTCTCTATTCACTCTAATATTTGATCAAACTAATAATTGATTATTACTGCGTTAAAAAACGAAAATCAGGAGCCCGGGCTATGGAGCGGCCCAGTCTAGGGGGTTTAAGCTTAGATCCCTAGCCTACTGGTCTAGTCTATCTTCAAGGGCCTGATGTAGGGTTGCATCGCTAGGCCAGCAGCATCGCGGGGCTTTTGATTGCAAATTCCATTTCCCCTGTGCGGTTGGCCTCTTCCATTTGCCCTGGTCATCGTATTGTGAGATGGCAAGATCTCCAAAAACAGGAAAAAGGATCGAGTTTGGTTAGGCCACGGGCCACTGGCGGGAGAGAGAAAGAGAGAGGGAGGTGGGGTGGTCATTTAATAAAGGGTACGGTGGAAGCATTTAATTTGGTGCCAACCGACCTGCCATTCTGCTGGCATTTTGCATTGACTCTATCCCCTCATCGCCCCCCTTTTGTCAAAAACGATGTTTTAAAAGTAGCGTCACCAATTCATAAACTTCTCGTATTTATAACTTTTTTTTTTTAAAATGAATTAATATACAAAATTTTTTCCGTAGTTTAAATTGATGATTAATAAATATTTATAAAAGTGTAATTTTTTTCGTTACATCAATACTACCTTTACATAAATTACGGGGGTCTTCTTCTCTTCCTAATTTCTACTTCTATTTTTACGGAGGTCTGGTCTGTGCGTTGACGCTCGATACCTCTAAAAGATTGATCTTCCTACTTTCGACCTCCATTTGATAATCATTTGATATTGCCATAAGTGGGAATTTTGACAAGGGAACGCTCGTAAAGGCTCTTTGTTGGTTGTCCCTGTTTGTTTGTTTGTTTTTTTTTTTTTTTCTTTGAATGCTATGAATAAAACGTACTTGCATTTAAAAATAACATACATCATGCTTCGTAGATTATGTCGGAAGGATGGTTTTTTTGTGTTTCTTTGCTTGGCTTCTTCATCGACAATATAGTTTGTCCTTTTTTCTTCCCTTCAACCCTATAAATTATGGCAGTGACTTTGCTCGTTTGCATCCCAATTTCATCCTTATATCCATCTCTCTTCCTTGGTCCCCTTGTAATCCAAAAATGTTGTCCGAAATAGTATTAGATCTATCTCCCATGCTTCGCGTGTACAAAGATGGCCATGTTGAGAGACTGGCTGGCACTGCTGAAACCGTGCCTCCTTCTCTGGATGATCCAAAAATCAATGTGCATTCTAAGGACATTGTTCATTCACAAGAAGCAAATCTTTCTTCAGGACTTTACTCACCGCAAAATATCGATCCCAACCAAAAACTTCCTCTCCTTGTTTACTTCCCCGGCAGAGGCTTTTGCGTAGGAAGTGCGTTCTCTCCTGCCTGTCGTAACTTCCTTAACAGGTCGCGGAGTCCGATGTTATTGCAGTGCGTGTCCATTATAGATTAGCCCCAGAGCATCCCGTGCCTGTTGCTTATGATGATTCGTGGGTAGCCCTGAAATGGGTTGCCTCTCACGCTAATGGACATGGCCTGGAAGAGTGGCTTAACTCTCATGCGAATTTTGATGCTTCATTCTACAGTTGACTATTCCCTGATGCTGTACTTGGTCATTAATTCAGCCTAAATTCTAGAAGAACTTTGGATAGGAGTAAAACCAAAAAGAATGGAGTTGCCGATTTAAATTGAAATTCATGGAAAAATATCCCATTATTCTAGCTTGGCAACATATCACAATATAAATTCACAATCTTTTCATATTTCCTTCAGTCTAGCTTATCCTTTCTTAATTTTTTCCTCAGGGTGTGCTCTTCTTCCAATGCTCAATTTTGGTATCGTTAGAAGTTGATTACTTACATAATTGGTTCTTCCATGAAGAGATTAAGCACGATCGACGTAATTTGTCTGTTTGTTTGTCCAGAGAATCGAAGGAAACTTGGGGGTGAAGTTTTAAGGCGAACCATTCAGACTTGGGGAGCGCGCTTTGGTATGCAAGTCCCAACCCCAATGTTTGGCACGCTGGCTGTTATTTTCGGTTTAATTCTCTTCTTCCTTCTTTGATAGTCTATGCGATGTTGCGTGGGAGCTGCTTCTGTTCCCCTTTCTGTTTGGACCGTTTATGATATCCGTCATCATTTATTATTACAATTATATGCATATTTTAAAGTTTATTTTAGGTTATTTCATTGAATTTTGCTATAATAAGTCAACAGCTCCCTCCACCTCTATCAAAAATTTGAAATGAAAACTGAGACAAGCTCATCGGCGGCGGCCATTAACTATTTGACTTTGTAAAAATTTGTCAATAAATTTCAATTCATCGGCGAAAAACTACTTACAATATTTCCCTAAAAATATTTAGAATATTACTCTATTTGTGGTAAAATTTTCAAATTCTTATATATTTTAACTTGATTTGAAAAAAAATTCCTAAATTAAGTTAAAAAATTAGTTATGATTGTAAGAACAAAATATACCCCACAAAATTATCAAAATTAGAATACAAAGAAAATATTAAAAAGAAAAATAAAGTTAAAAAATTATTTTGATGTTTAAAATATTATTATGACTTTTTTTTTATAAATTTGGATTATTTTTTGATCATATTATTGAAAATAACAATAATTATGTATAAAGAATAATATTTTATAAATTTTTAACATTTATGAAGTTTAAAAAAAATCGATGTGTGTAATTTTTCCCTTTTTATTCGGTGAAAAAATTATTTTTTTAGTAGAATGTGTAAATCAAATGAAATTTAATTATTTTTAACTAAATATCTTTTTTTGCATATCAAAATGATTTGAAATTTATCGTTTAATTTTTCTTATTATTATCAAAATTAAAAATATTATCATCATTAATGAGTAATAATAGTAAAAATCGTTACTATGTAATTACAAGATGAATCAGCCTCACACTTTTAATTCTACTAAATTAAGCTTTTGTCATCGATTTACGATTGAGCATGTTTCTTATTCCAACAAATGCACGGAGTGGACAAATAAGTTCACAATCCAGCATCTGCGCACCTTATTAGGGGTAAGGTATGAACAAGAGAAAGTTCAAGAATTCGTTGCCGACCTTAACAGGCCTCAGGTTAGCCAAACAGTCTTCGTCAATTTTAACAATAATATTACGTTTAATTAATAACAGAAAAATTAATGGTGCCGTGGGCGAAGACTAGTGGGAAAGGAAACCGCGTGGCCTGCAGTATGCTCGCACCTACACTTGGTATCAACCATGTCCGTGGGGTCAGTGCACATCCCATTGTCTGATTGATAGCTTTTTTAAACCTTTGTGGAGCTAATAGGGTGCACAATTAGTCAAGGTCTTGGCCTTTCGGAGTCTATTACAATCGGAGGAATCTTTGCCAAACCTAGTTTATCACAGGCAACTCTTTGCAGCCACTCCTTCCGTCACAAAAATCTTCTGTTTTCTCTTTCTCCCTCTAAATTTCTTAGTAGAGTGCTCTCTTATTTCCATTGTTTTGCTGTTGTCAGGTTATAAACTTTGTTTTTGGGGTAAATGGTAGAGAAATGTTAGTTTTTTTTTTTTAATCAAAAAATTTATACATTTATTTATTTATTTTAAAGATTGCGTCAAATAAGTACAAAAATTTTCTTATTAATCATTTACTTAAAACACATATAACTCTAATTTCTAAATAATAATAATAATGTTAGTTAATATTATTTAATAAAATTATTACATATGTTAATCTTCTTTTTCTTTTTTTTTCATGGTAAAAATTATTTATTTATAATCTGAAATTATTTAATATTTTTTTAATATCACTACTACATTAATATCTTAAGTTAAGGCCTATGATGAAATTATTACTTTTTTTATCTATCAAAGTTCAGATGTTATAATTTCCCTTAGACCCCCAAAAGTCTCGTTCCACCTAAACTTCCTCCACAGAAAAACTTTCTCCGTATATGTAATACTCTCCCCATAACAAATGACTAGGAAATTGAACGAATTGTTGTAACATAATATAAAATAATGACAATTGAAAATATTTTTTGATTAATATTCAAAATTTGTACATCTTATGAACGGAATCATACTATATTATTATTATTATATGTCCCTCACCGAGGGCTAACCCTTGCAGTTAGCGAAGAGGCGTTACCAAGGCAAGAAATACCACCGTCGCCCCCTGAATTTCACGTAAAAAAATGAAGACGAGAAATAAATAATATATAAATAAAAAATTCATCAAATTGATATTTAAAAAAAAAATTATTCAAATATAATATCAAATCTAAAAGTTTACTTCTTTTCTTGACGCTGTTCAAATTTCTGAAATACTTTTAACCTTCACATTTCCTTAACTTAACGCCTCTGCCCCGTTTCAATGATGCCAAAAGCCAACCAAAAGAAGCAAACAATCCAGCGAGAGAATTATTTGCCTTCACATGGCCCTTGTCGGCCATTAACTTTTCCTTTGAGTTTTAACCTAATGGTTTCGCATTTTTTATTCGGTCTGGATGCTAGCGCACATGTCACGGACAAGTTTCCCGTGAAGTATGTATTAATCAAGACATTATATATGTCGAAAAGGTTGGTGGACGAAGTATTGTAGACGGAGAAGAGACAAAGATGATAAGGATATAGGCCTCATACTTTAAAAAATTTAAAATTCTAAAATTTAAATTTTTAATAAAAAATTATTAAATATACAACAAGTATCGGAGAAATCTATAGCAAGTATCACGGTTTGGAGAATAAGGTGGGAAAAAAAAAATAATAACACAAGAGAATTTACAATAAAATTTGAAATATATACAATAAATATAAAATTCAGCACATATTATAATTAAGATTTTTAATATTTATTTAATAACATAATTTTATATCGTTTATATAATAAAGTAGTATAGTATTGTAATCTAATTATAATAATATTAAAAATTTAAAAAAGTAAAAGTTGCTTTTTAAAAAAGGAATTCATTTTTAAAAAAGTAAGTTTATTTTGAAATATAAAAAATAAAAATAAATTTACTCTTAAAATAGAGAAAAAAAAGAGAGAAGAAAAGAAAAGAAATATCCTTAGGCTTGGCTGTTACCATTTAAACACAAAGCATGTTTTTTATATTGTGATTATAAATGGGGCTTGATGGGGGCTCCTAAAAATATTATTGGTGGGGTGGCCAACCCCTAAGTAGACAGCACACCATACCATAAGATGCCTTAGGGTCAGGCTAGCCAAAAAGTCTTCATCAGCTTTAACTATAATATTACGTTGTTAATAAGTTAATTAATGATGCCTGGGCGAAGACAACGGCATGAACATGCAGAAATTTGTCTTATTCTCCACTGGTGGTGCGAAATTTCCTTTGTCTTAGAAGTCGAGCCCGCGTCCAATTAATTTCTTAATGATGTCGCTGGCGAAGTCAAGAAGGAAACCGCGTGGCCTACAGTATGATCTTTCCTACATTCGTGCAGAAATTCCTTGTTTTTTTTTCAGTATGATCTTTCCTACATTCGTGCAGAAATTCCTTGTTTTTTTTTTTAAAAAAAAAACAATGAGGCAAGCGTAAGTTCTTTAAGCCGTTGAGTTTCAAGTATTTTTTGGATGTGAAGTTCTTCTCAGTTTAATTTCTCTTCGTTCTTGCTTTTTATTTACTTCTCTTCTTGCCAAATCTTCGTCATTATGATCATTTGATCTATTAACTACTTCTTTCTAACATTACAGAGATTTTTTCTCTCTCTCTGCAATCTGAATTTTTTTGTTGTTGCCGCTGTTTCTTAAATTAATTACCTTTCTCTAGATCTCGCATAGTGTGAATGACTTCATAGATTAAAAAGCTTTTTTTTTTTCAGTCATCGAACATCGTGTTCTCGGATAATAATATTATTATTTACCTCGTAAGTATACATACATATATATATATATATCTACTTTTCCTTTCTTTGTTTTTTTTTTCATCTTCTTTAAGCTTGCTTTCTAGCAATTATTATCAAGGACACCCCGTGGCGGACTTTTATGTAAATTCCGCCATAGGAAGAGTTACAAAAAGAGAAATTTTACTAAATACGGACCTTTCATCTAATTTAAGACTATAATTTTAGAAATGATAGTTAAAAAATATTGTAATAAATTAATTTTTTTGTAATTCAAACACCTCATTTATTGCTATTATTATTATTCTTACTAATATTATTCCTATCAAGTTTTTAACTTTTTTTTGTTTTTCTAAATAGTAAAAAAATGTTAATTTTTTTAATTCATTTTAAAGATTGGATCAAAAAATTTAAGTCATTTTGATAATTACTTACTTAAAACACATGAAAATTCTAATAATAATAATAATAATAATAATAATAATAACAATTGTAAGTATTTTTTAATCAAATTATTATATATTTTAACCTTATTTTTTATTATAAAAATTATCTATATATAATTTGAAATTATTCGGTACTCTCTTACCATTATTATTACATTAACATCTTAAATTAATGTCTTTAATGAAATTGTTGCTTTTTGTGTCTATCAAAATTCAGATGTTATAATCGCCCTTAGACCTTTGAGTTAAGGTAAGTTCGATTTCTTCTTCTTAAACTTAGTTTTATTGATTCTATTTGTTTTCTTTTACCAATTATTCTCACTTGTTCACCCATCCTTAGGAGAAATCAAAATATATCTACTTCTTTAGTTATTTTTTTATAAAAATCAAAATTTTAAATTGAACATCATGTTTTTATTTTACAAATTCCATCAAATTTTCAATTACATTAAAAGAATATATCCTATTAATATTATAATTTAAAATAAAAAAGTAATAACAAATTAAAATTAACTATCCAAAAAATATTTCACTCCACCTAAATTTCCCCCAACTCAAACTCTCCTTTAAACTATTCTCTAGGAGTAATAACAAATCACAAGGAAATTAAAGGAATTGTTGTAAACGTTATAACAAGTGAACTGAAATTTATATTAATATTTCTTAACAAATATTCTAAATTCACCTATTATTAGATGATATTAAATTAAATAAATTTAAATTTAAATACTACTTGACGATTAAATTTAAAAAATCAAGATTTTTTTTAAAAAAATATTATGACTAAGAGAATACTCTAATTAAGTAAGAAAATACTTAATATAAAATTAAAACGAAAAAAATATTTAATAATTTACATAATTTTGAATTAATAAAAAAATTATCGCGACGTTTGCTAAGGTAGTCTCTCACCGAGGACTAACCCTTGCAGTTAGCGAAGGGGCATCGCCACGGTGGTGGTGCTCTCGCCTCTCCTCTCCTCTCCTCTCCTTGGCTCACTGCCTTGTGCCCTTGCCCCTGCCCCATTCCAATCAAGCTAAAAGCCAAAATTAAAAGAAGCAAACAATCCGCGAGAGAATTATTTGCTTTCACATGGCCCTTGTCGGCCATTAGCTTTCCCTTTGCGTTTCAATTTCGCATTTTTTATTCGGTCTGGAAGCTAACGCACATGTCACAGACAAGTTTCCTGTGAAGTGTGTATTAACCAAGATATTAAATCTGTCGAAAAGATTGGTGGACGAAGTTTTGTAGATGGAGAAGAGACAAAGATGATGAGAAAATAGGCTTCATACATTAAAAAATCTAAAAATTTAAAATTTAAAATTTCCATAAAATGTTATTAAATATATTTATTAGGGAATCTACAATAAGCATCATGGATTGTTGAATAAGGTGGAGAAAAAATAATGCAATGACAGGAAAGAAATTACAATAAAACTAAAAATATGTATAATAAAACTAAAAGAAAAAATTCTTAATATCTATTTAATAATCTAATTTTATATTGTTTGTATAATAAAATGGTGTAGTATTATAGTCTAATCATAATGATTTTAGGAATATAAAAAATAAAAAAGTTACTTGTTAAAAAGAGGAATTATTATTAAAAAGATAAAATTATTTTTAAATATAAGAAGAAAAATAAATTTACTCTTAAAAAAAGAGAAAAATAAATATATCCGTAGGCTACTTAAACACAAGGTACTTTTGTACATTGTAATTATAATTGGAGGAATCTTTTTGGGCATTATTATAATTGGGGCTTGATGGGGGCTTCTAAGAATAATATTGGTAGGGTGGCCAACTCCTAAGTAGGCAGCACACAGTATTCCAGACGATGCCTTATGGTCAGGTTGGCCAAAAAGTCTTCATCAACTTTAACAATAATATTACGTTATTAATAATTAATTAATGAAGCCTGGGCGGGAAAGGAAGGAGACCACGTGGCCTACAGTATGAACGTGCAGAGATTTCCTCCGTTTTAGAAGTCGAGCCTGCGTCCACTTAGTGGCGGTCTTGGTCGTCGTCAATGATATTACCATTGATTATTATTACCGGTGAAATCTTTTAACAGACTTTAGATTATAAGCAAGCCTACCCCTTTGTTCCCTTCCCTTCCTTCTTCCAGCGCAGAAATTCTCTCTAAATTTTTGTTGTTGCTACCCACAATCCCTACTGCGGCTTCAAGATCTTACTTAAAGTCAAGCTCTGCGATCAAGCAAGCAAGCTGCAGATGATGCTTCTTCTTTAACCATTAGATATCAATCAATCAATCAATCTTCTTCTCCATTTTTTGAATCAAACCTCCATCGGTACGTCATATTATTTTACTCCTTTTAAGTTTTTGAGTTTTAAGTGTTTTTTTCTCTTTTTTATGTGAAGTTCTTGTCAGTTTGATTTCTCTTCATTCTTGCTTCTATTGACTTCTCTTCTTTACCGAATCTCCATCAGTAATATTATGATCATTTGATCTATTAACTATGTTTTTATTTTTATTTTTTTGACATTACAGGGATTCCCTCACGCTCTCCATTATGAATTTCTTTGTTGCTGCTATTGTTTCTTTAATCAGTGACCTTTCCCAGATCTCACGCCGTGTGAAAGCTTTCGTCCATTAAAACGCATTTTTTTAAGTCATCTATGATCCTCCAAGTTTTCGGATAATAATAATATTATTTATCTCCTTCGAGAGTTCTGGTAAGTTTGATGTTTTCTTATTTCTTTTTCTTTGATTTTTTTGTTTTGTTTATTTTTAACTTTCTTTGTAGCAATTATTGTCACGGATTCATACACACCCCTGGCTGAGATTTTCACGTAAATTCCGCATAAAATTTCAAATAGAAACAGGAAAGCTAATTTAAAATTTCATCTCTAACTTTCCTCTCTAATTTTACTGAATTCTATCCCCGTCATAGAAAAATTACAAAAAGAGAAATTTTACTAAAAAATCAGTTTTTATCTAATTTAAAATTTTAAATTTTAGAAATAATAAAATAAATATTAGTTTAAAGAAATAATACAATAAATTAGATTTTTTTAAAATTCAAATTTATCTTTTATTTCTATTATTATTATTATTATTATTATTAAATAATAAAAAATGTTAATTTTTAATTAAAAAATTTATATATATATTTATTTAGTTTGTCAATTACTTATTTAAAATACATGAAAATAATAATAATAATAATGTTAATAAATATTATTTAATCAAACTATTACATTTGTTATTTTTTTCTTTTATTACAAAAATTTTCTATTTATAATTTGAAATTATTTAGTATTTTTTAATAATTACCACTATATTAGTATCTTAAGTTAAGACATACAAGAAAATTGTTGCTTCGGATGTTTAATCTCTCATGGACCCTCAGAAATCTTATTACTTTCAAGTTTTTGTAAGTTCGATTTGTTGTTGCCTCTCACAATCACTTCACTGCTATAATCAAAACTCTCACTTGTTACGTCATAAACTTTTTCTGTGTGATAAAAAAATAAAAAAAATAAAAAAAAAGCTTTGTATGTGAACAAGCTGATGCTTTGCTGCTGATGCTTATGATCATTCTTTAATCATTAGATATCCATCCCCACAACTGCCGTTTGACGCGAAATTCTTGTAGTAAGTTTGATTTCCTCCTCCCTTCTTCTTCTTCTTCTTTTGTTTTTTTTTCTTTTTTTTTCATTTCTCTATTTCTATTTATTTTTTTCTTTTTACCCTTTATAATATTATTTATTTATTTATACCCTTTTGGGTGAAATCATAATCTAAAATTTTCTTAATAATTCAATTTTTTTTCTTAAAATTTCAATTTAAAGAACCATTTTACTTAGTTACCAGGTTATTAATATTTCAGGAATTCTCTTTCTTATTGCAATTCCAATCTTTTCAGTTCACTCATCAATCTGTCGTCGAACATCTTTCAAGAAATTATCGTAAGTTTTATTTTTATTTATGTTTATTTATTTTGTTTCTTTAATTTATTTATAAAAATAATTATTACCAATTCACATATATCCCCTACTAATATACTCTAAAATTTATATATCTATTCATTCATATTAACAAATAAATAAACAAAGTTCAAAAATTATCTTGTTAAAGTTAAAATATATGAAAATACAAAGATTTTAATTGTTAATAATAATAATAATAATAATAATAATAATAATAACTACTACTACTACTACCAAAAACTTTATTATTATTATTGTTTTTCTCCTTTTTCTTTTTCTTTTTCTTTTATTTTATTTTGTTTTCTTTGAACCAATTGGGTATAAGTTAAAATTTGATATTAAATCTTATCAATTTTTACAATATATTCCTAAATCTCTCATTTTTTTTCTTTTTTCAGTTTTAAATATTTATGATTCTTTTAAATGAATAACAATTTTGAACAAAAAAAATTAAATTATTATTTTTATATATTAATCATATAGAATATAGATAAATTAATGAAAACATGTATGATATGCTTATTTAAATTTTAAAATTAGTTTTAAACTTTTAAGAGTTTTTTAAATTAAATTTTAAATATTTTGAAATTTTTATATTAATTATAAATTTTTAGAAGTAATTCTATTTTTGTCTTTATTTTGGACGAAAAGTATTTAAACTATTAAATATATAATTTGACCTAACAAATATAATATAAAAATGCCCAAATATATTGAAAAAATATAAATACGTCTCTTTGTGTATTTCTCTTAATTTCTTTTCTTTTCTCAAACAAATAAGAATTTGAAAAACCCTAATTTCCCCATTTTCGCAAATGCACAACCATATACGTAGTTTTTGGACTGCAATATCTACTTTTGTTTTTTTCTCACCAGAAATGCTCGTTTTTCCATTCAAAATCCAGGTTATAAGTTTGTTCACAATATTAGCATGAATATGCATATGGGCATATTTCAGTAGTTTTTAGGCGTTTTTGGGCATTTCTATGGGATTTCCCTTTGGTAAAATTAGGAAACGGTTTGATCATTCCAATTGTAATATACACAGTGTGTGTGTATTTCTATTAATTTATATGACAACGTATAATGATGATAACTTTACTGTTTTTTGTTGAAACTTTTCTTGTATTAAAATGAAACTCAAACTTTTAGAACTAAAATTAAAAATTTAAAAAGGTTCAAGACTACATTAAAAAAATTACAGAAGTTAATATCAATTTTTTTGCTAGTCCGGTAAGAATTGTTATCACTATAATTTTCGAGTTCAGGTAAGTTCCACCATAAAATTTCAATTAGTGATTGTGTATTTAATTTTCATTTCTAATATTATAAAATCTCAACCAAATATGAAAAAGAGAATCTTAAAAAGTAAATAATACATTAGAGATAACATATTCCTTGAATTATTATAAAGAAATTATAATTTTTTTAATTTAATTTTAAGATATTCATTTTTAACTATTATTGCCGTTAATACTATTATCATTACTATCATATTAAGTAATCACTAAGTTTACTTTGCATTTATTTTTTTTGATACATAAAAAAAAAAATGCTAGTATTAAAAATAAAGTTCTCATCAAATTTTCATCTATAATTTTGTTATAGATAAAAAAATAAAAATAAAACTAAATTAGATTAGATATAAATTTAAATTGTATATTTTATATATTTTATTACATTAAAATTTAATTATATTTATCACCTAATTTAATATATTTTTTTATTTGAGAACATGAAAATAACTATAAAATAACATATATTTTCTCTTATTTTTTAATTTACTAGAGTATTAATTTTTTATTTTGAAGTTAAATCATAATAATAATAATAATAATAATAAATTTTTAACATTAATTTCTATTTACTTTTCGTTATTTATTTATTTTTAATTAATTATTAAAATAAAAATTATTTTATCTATTTTTTATTCAATTTTATTAATACTTTTTGTTATTATTATCAGTCTAATCACCCTTCATATCTATTCTTTGAACATTCCAATTAGTCCAGAGAAATGAAAAAATTTCAACATATTTTTGTTATGGATACAGAGTTTTAAGAGAAATTTAGCTTCTTATTACCAGCCAAATTTTTAAGCATCGAGTACGTGACAAGAAGTAATAAAAAGACCCTTCACCTCTTTCTTTTTATCAGGCTTCCTTTCTCTTGTTCCTTTCTCTTGTTCTTGATTTCTGTTGCTTCTAATTTCTCTTACACTCATTTAATTTGCTTTTGGCTGAAGAGGGGAAAGTTATATACATATATCATGGCTGGAGCGCTTGTTGGTGGGGCATTTCTCTCAGCCACCCTACAGGTTTTATTCGATCGGATGGCATCCCGCCCAGTGTTGGACTTCTTCAAGGGCCAAAAACTCGATGATCAACTTTTGAGGAAATTGAAGATCAAAATGATCACTATCAACAAAGTTCTTGATGATGCAGATGATAAGCAGCACACTGACCCTGTCGTGAAGCAATGGCTTGATGAGCTTAAAGATGTTGTCTATGAAGCTGAAGACCTCTTGGATGAGATTGCTTCTGAAGTTCAGCGATCGAAGATAGAAGCTGAATCTCAAACCACTCTGGAGAAGATGCAAGATTTCGCATCCTATCATAATCCATTTAAAACTGGAAAAAAGGAGAAGCTTGAAGAAATCCTTGGAACACTTGAAGATTTAGTCGAACAAATGGGTCTCCTTGGTCTTAGTCCGACAGGTGGTACTGGCAGAAAACCATCTTACCAAAGACCACCGACGACCTCAATTCCAGATGAATCTGTTATTTATGGCAGGGATGCTGACAAGGAAGCCATAATGAAATGGGTGCTTCATCCAGACAGGATTAATAACCTGGATGTGCTTCCCATTGTGGGCATTGGCGGCGTGGGTAAAACCACCCTTGCTCAGCATGTCTACAGTGACAACAGAGTGCGTGGTTATTTTGATAAAATGTCCTGGATCTGCGTTTCAGAAGAAGAATTCAATGTTGTCAAGATTACTAAAGATATTCTTCAAGGATTGACCAAGCAATCTTCCTATACCAACAATCCTGATCAACTTCAGACTGAATTAATAAAAGTTTTGACCGAAACAAAATTTTTGCTTATCTTGGATGATGCTTGGAGCGAAGATAGTGAAAAGTGGGAAAATTTGCTGAAACCTTTAAGGCTTGCAAAAAAAGGAAGTAAGATCCTTGTCACATCACGGAGCCAAGTCGTTGCAGATCACGTCAAGACTTCTCGTCTAACTCATCACCTACACAAATTAAGTCCGAATGATTGCTGGTTTTTGTTTAGAAAGCATGCATTCGCGGCGACAGATATGTCTGGTCCTCATATGGACTTGGAAAATATCGGGAGACAAATAGCGGAAAAGTGTCATGGCTTACCTTTGGCTGCTAAATTACTCGGCAAAGCCTTACGGTTCGAAGGAAATCCTGAGAAATGGATAAAATTATTGGAGAGAGATATCTCGGACGTACAAAAGGATAAAATACATCCAAGTCTTAGATTGAGTTATCAATTTCTTCCATCTCACTTAAAAAGGTGCTTTGCCTATTGTGCAGTATTCCCTAAGGATTATGAATTTGAGAGGGAGAAACTCATTCGCTTATGGATGGCTGAAGGCCTACTGTCCCAACACAAAGTGAACAAGGATATAGAACAAGTGGGTGAAGACTGTTTCGATGATCTCGTCTCGAGGTCCTTCTTTCAAAAATCAACAGCAACAGAATTCGATGATCTCGACTCGAGGTCCTTGCAAAAATCAACAGTAACAGAAAGTTTTGTTATGCATGATCTTCTTAATGACTTGGCTAAATCTATTTCCGGAGAATTTTGCTTCAGATATGGTGTGGATGGGTCATGCGAGATAACGGAGAGGATTCGTCACCTATGGCTTTGTGAGGAAGTGGACAAAAGTATCTTCCCAATCCAGCATCTGCGCACAATCTTCTCGTGGGAATGGCCAGAGAAGGAAGTTGAGAATTTGTTGCCGACATTAACACGTTGCAGAGTGTTCTCTTGTCGGTGCCGTAAGTTGACCGATTCAATTGGCAACTTGATGCATTTGCGCTATTTGGATCTTTCTTACTCGTCAATGGAGAGGTTACCTGATACGGTTACCAGTTTGTGCAATTTAGAAACCTTAATCCTGTATGATTGTGAATCTCTCGTGGAGCTGCCAGCCACAATTTTCAAATTGATCAACTTGTCTCTTCTTGATATCAGAGGAACAAATCTGAGAAAGATGCCGCCGCATATGGGTAAACTGAAAAAACTTGGAGAATTGGATTACTATATTGTGGGAAAGGAAAGTGATTGCAGCGTCAAAGAGCTGGGGCCACTTAAGCGCCTACGAGGATACCTTCGTATAGAGAAGCTGAGAAATGTTTCGCAAGTTCAAGAGGCGAAGGAGGCCAGCTTGAAGTGTAAGGAGAAGCTCAAGGGGTTAGAGTTGATATGGAATGATGAAGGTAGTGAAGACTCGTTGCATGAAAGAAACGTGCTTAAGCAGTTGCGGCCACATACCAACATCGAACAACTCTCAATTTCTGGGTATGCAGGGACGAGGTTTCCAGATTGGGTTGGAGATTCTTCTTTCTCAAACATGGTGGAACTGAAGCTTAAAAGATGTAGATATTGCACGTCCTTACCAGCTCTGGGGCAGTTGGGATCCTTAAAGCGGCTGTCAATCATTGGGTTTGATGGAATTGCAGTTGTGGGGCCTGAGTTCTACGGTAATAGCAATAAGCCGCCATTTGGATGTCTGGAAAGTTTAAAATTTAAAGAAATGCTACAATGGCAAGAATGGGTTCCTTATTCCAACATGGACGAGGGTGATGGAGTTACCGCTGCTTTCCCGCTCCTCCGAAAGCTTCGAATCGTAAACTGTCCCAACCTAAAGGAGATTCAGCCCACTCACCACCTGCCTTCTCTAACAGAACTCACAATCAAAGGTTGTGGTTCACTTGAGAGGCTTCTATTGGATTCGGCCCCGGCGTTAGAGGAACTAGAAATCAGAGACTGTCCCAACCTAAAGGAGATTCAGCCCACTCACCATCTGCCTTCTCTAACAGAACTCACAATCGAAGGTTGTGGTTCACTTGAGAGGCTTCTATTGGATTGGGCCCCGGCGTTACGGTATCTTACAATCGAAGACTGTCCCAACCTAAAGGAGATTCAGCCCACTCACCACCTGCCTTCTCTAACAGAACTCACAATCAAAGGTTGTGGTTCACTTGAGAGGCTTCTATTGGATTCAGCCCCAGCGTTACAGTATCTTACAATCAGAGGCTGTCCCAACCTAAAGGAGATTCAGGCCACTCACCACCTGCCTTCTCTAACAGGGCTTGAAATCGATGGTTGTGGTTCACTCGAGAGGCTTCTATTGGATTCGGCCCCGGCGTTAGAGAATCTAGAAATCAGAGGCTGTCCCAACCTAAAGGAGATTCAGCCCACTCACCACCTGCCTTCTCTAACAGGGCTTGAAATCGATGGTTGTGGTTCACTCGAGAGGCTTCTATTGGATTCGGCCCCGGCGTTAGAGAATCTAGAAATCAGAGGCTGTCCCAACCTAAAGGAGATTCAGCCCACTCACCACCTGCCTTCTCTAACAGGGCTTGAAATCGATGGTTGTGGTTCACTCGAGAGGCTTCTATTGGATTCGGCCCCGGCGTTAGAGAATCTAGAAATCAGAGGCTGTCCCAACCTAAAGGAGATTCAGCCCACTTACCTGCCATCTCTAACTGACCTTAAAATTTGGGGAGGTGATCAACTAGTTTCACTTCCGAGGGCTCCAGCACTCCAAGCGCTTCACATTGGGGACGATTCTCTTGACGTGGAATTAGGATATCGGAACTCCTCTCGTTCGCCTCTAGAGATGGTAGAGCAATTGATGGCATCGGCATTGAAGAGACTCGTTGTCCGAGGTTGGGATTCAGTTACGTGCTTTCCACTGGATTTATTCCCAATGTTAGAGTCTCTTGAAATCTCTGATTGTTCAAAACTGGAATCTCTATCGGCGGCATCTCAGGCCCAACCTCTCCAGCGTTGCACAGACCTCCGACTCTCGGGATGCCTAAATTCGAAAAGGCTTCCGAAATGTATGGCCTCCCTCTTCCCTTCTCTCACGACGTTGCGTATAAAAGATTGTCCAGAATCAACTGTTGTGGATTTGCTGAGAATATTCCCCAATCTTTCAGAGCTCGGACTTGGTAGTTGCTGTGAAGAGGTGGAATCTTTCCCACCAGAGAAGATGTTGCTGCCCCCCACTCTCACCTCTCTTGAAATCGAGAATTTTCCAAACGTCAGGTCATTCGACAATACGGCCTTTCAATCTCTCAAACGTCTTACAGATTTGCAAATCTCCGACTGCCCGAAGCTCCAATCCATCCCAGAAGAAGGGCTATTTTATTCTCTAGATATCTGGGGATGTCCTCTACTGCAACGAGACGGTGATTGACCATCTATACTGAGCCTGCATATCTTCTTTGATCCGCATTCATCTTGTAGGAGTCATTTCGCAAAGCATTTGCTATGGTCAGGTAATTTACTACATCTTCTGCAGTTGTTAATTGAGAGCTAATAACTTGCCCAGAATCTCTCGCATTGCGTTCTGGGGTCTTTGAGAGTTTGTAGTGAAGGTAGGAGTTACAGAATGCTAAATTAATTTTGTGATTTTGCAGTCCAAATGGAACTGCATGTCTTCGTAATATGTAGCAATATGACCGTACTTTCCCGATGAAAAATTCTTTGCGGCTAGATATCAAATTGTTTTATTACTATAGGAGGTCTATTGACTATTAGACTATAATCTGCTAATAGGGCTAACCCCTTTACAAAATATGTGTGACCACAAATTTTTTATTGTTGCACCCATTAAGGCTTTCAAATTTTGACAATTAAACAGTGAAAACAATCAAACAGCCTCGAATTGATGGTGTATCAATTGTTTTCAAAGTACTTTGAGAAGTGAAGGATTAACGAGAAAGATACTGCAGTAAAGATAGCATTTCTTTGGGGGTCAAGCAAGACTTTTCCTTAAGCATGCTTTTGTCAGACACCATATACAAGAAATGAATATCTGTAAGGGCTATATGCTTCCTTTGCTGTGAGGTTTCTGATAATTGGTTTTGCCAAATTTGTACAGAAAAATGCATTTTAACTTAGAAGCAGCAAAAACGACCACCATTTTCTGTCTTCCTATATATACTAGTGCTTGCCAGGGATGTTCATAGGACTATAACTAAAAATGAAAAAAGAGTATCTTAATAGTAACTTTTACCGTTCCACCAAGACCTCCCTCCTCATAAGACCATGATATTGACAATAATTATTCATTAAGGACAGAAGAAAGTTGGTAGAAAGGAAATGAAAAGAACAATGCACTAGGGAAGAAGGGGATACAACAGCATTTTTGGAATGGAACAAATTTTATAAAATTCAACTCAATTTGAATTTTAAAGTAAGAATCATCTCTCATTTTAAGAAATTTGTAAAGTTCTTCCCTTGTTTCTTTTCTTCCCTTTTTGTGAATCCTTAACTTTCGGCCTAGCAGTAAGGAAGAGGAACAAGATGTTTTGTTTAGTTTGGTGAAATCAAAGCAAAAGGCTTTATGTTTTACCTGGAGTCTGGAGATAGACAGACCATGTGTGTGAATGACATGTTATTTGTAATTACTACACCTAGATGTGGAATGGACAAGCATTGTCTTAGGCAAAGTTTGTAAACGGTAATCTCCTCTAAAGGATGCATGCGGCTACTCTACAACAACATTTACATGGGGCTAGGAATCATCTCAGCCGACTCTTTCATGACCATAATTAAATTATCAGATAAATAACCATGAAGTGACGGTTGGGCAGGGGAAGGAGAGATGGGGTAGGTGAAATAAATGTTTTCAAATGAGATTAGTGCCCAAACAAATAAACAATGCAGGTTGCAAGCCAAGGTAATCGGGCCAGGAGAAAATGCTTCATGGCTTGCATAATTCTGTTTTTATCTGAAATTAAGCATTCTGACCAACCAGTGACTTCAGGAAGCTGTTTCTTACGGCATTACTGGGGTGACAATAGACTCTAAAATTGCACTTCATAACCTGGTTTCAGAGTACCATACAAAATCTCCAATCTACAGGTCCCAAGACTAATGCTCAAACAGGCAATTCGAGAAGCTCAGAAGATAGTAACATAGATGATTTTATTGGGTAGAAATTATGCAGCGTAGAGGTTACTGGTTAAATTTACTAAACAACTGTGTAAGGAATGAGGAAAGAGAAACCATTCAATGGGTATTGTATGATATGTATTGATTCAGAGCAACCCTAAGTGTAATCTACTGACCTCATATGCATTTACGTTGGAGAGAAGGATCTGCAAAAGACGTACATACTTCACTTAAATGGCTGAGAGTATGTATGTCAAGTTAAGTGTTACCATATAATTGCATGTCAAAAAATTTAGAGAATGAAAACTGCCATCAATAGCAGCAACATTGGGACAATGCACCGAATCAATCAATTATGATTGCTCACCTTCTTTCCAGCCTCCACTAGGCCAGCCTCAGCACCAACGGATTGATGGCAGTTCTTGGGAGGTATCTCCAACTCTCAGCATAGCTCAAAATTCAAATTTTGAAGCAGAAGGAAAAAACAACGAATCATTATAACACAGAGTAGTCTTGATGATCTGCCTTCCCCCAATTTCTAATCCTGCAACCAAAGCATACTGCACAAAATTAATATGTCAAATATTCATTGGATTGACTGACAGCCACATGATAGAACTTGGCCTTACCTATTAATTTCTCCAAAGAGGGGAAATGAAAACAAGTGTTTACCGTCACCACCAAAATCTTGAACAAAGGAAAACCAATCACTGAGCAACAAGGAATCATCTATTTTTCGACGGTGACAGTGAAATGCGGAGTGTAGAGTTCTTTCAGCTCAAAATTAAAGTGAGCAACAACTACATGAGTCAAACTTTGAAAAAGATAGTTCTACAAATTTCATGTAGCTACATGTTCACCAAAACCCAAATTACAAATTGTAATTTTTTTTTTAAAGTAAACATTAGCAGGAAAAAAAAAACATAAATGGATTAAAAGATTGGGGGACAGATATTGCTTACACCTCAGGTAGCTCCTCAAGACGAACAAGGACCCTGTCAGCCTGTGGAACAACCTGCAATATCCCCAAAAACAAAAAAACAAAAGTTTACTCCTACCACCATTTCTATCAAAACCCAAGATAAGAAGACAACCTTGAAGAACTAAAAAAAAAAAAGGCTTAACATCAACAAGAAAAGTAAAAGATCAAAAGAAACAAATACATGAAAGAAAAGAATCCACCTTTTTGGGTTCCCACTTCTTGGCAACAGCATTAATTCTCAGGGAATTTCTCCTCAATACTCCTGCTACATTACCATTACCCAGAAAACAATCTTGGCGAAATAATAACAATCATAATAAAGAATAAACCAAACGAACCCCCCCAAAAAAGAAAAAAAATAAATATACTAACCCAAAATTGTCGGTTTAGATAGTGAAGTTTGAAAATGGCTTTTGGGACAGTAGTAACAAATGTAGAAGCCATGGACGATGATGAAGAGGGTTTAGGATTGTCCGTGAGAGGCTCGCTTTATATAGAAAACCTTTTGGACGCGTGTCTTCCTCACTGTGCAACTGTTTGCCTTTGTTGTTCCAGTATTGTTCTTTTTATGTGCTTTCCAATTTTATGTCTTTTTTTATTATTTTTAAAACAAATTTAACCACTGTATTCTCTAAAGTTATAATACGGGGCGTTAAAAAAAATGGAAAATTTTGATTAATCGAAAAAATTAAATTAAATTCAATTAAAATTTTAGTTAACTAAATTAATTAATAAAATTTTTCAAAAATTAAAAATTTCAGTTTAATGAAAAATAAAACTAATATATGTAAATTTTTTATTAAATAAACTTAGATAAATTAAAAATTTTAGTCTAATTTTAATTTTTAATTTAATATAACTAAATTCTTTATTCAATTTTAGTTTTTATAGTTTGATTGAGTTGAGATTAAATACCTTCAAGTTATTTGATTATCGATTTAATTATTAAGTCAATAATTGAATTGATAAATTAATAATTTTTAATATTTTATAATTACGTATAGTTATATATATATATATATATATATATATATATCAAACGTATGAATTTTGAGTGGTCTGAGCTGTCTGCTGTCCTGGAGCTCGTATCTTTTTCTGTTTTTTTTTTTTTTTTTTTCGAAAAGTTTGCAATCTTGACAAATCAACTAATTTTTCACTGGCGAGCGACAACTTAGTACACATTTAGGCACACCCCATTTTCATAGATACTGCGCAGACACAGCACTTGAATTGTTGGGCTGCTGGGGAGAGAAGGTGAACTCCTTTATATGAAATTGGGCTGGCTCTTTTTTTTATTATTCCTCCGACTTTCCATTGGAGACTCTCTTATCTGAACTGAAAGGATAATTATCTTAACGGGTGATAATGATGGTCAAGAAGAAGAAGCTGTGTTGCTTTGAGTGGATTGCCCTATGCTATCTTCTTGTTCTTCTTGCTGCTTCTGCTGTCTGCTCCGAGCATCATGGTGGTAATGTGGCTAATGCGTTGCTCTCTCTCTCTGCATTTTTTTTTCTTTTAATTTTTGCTTTCTTTCTTTTAGTTCATTCATTGGTCTCTCGAGTCTCTGACTTCAGTGCGCAAATTGTTTTGGTTGATGCATCTATCTTGTTAACTATGTCTTCTGGGTGGGCATCTGATTAGGCTGATAGATGTGTTACCTTTTATTTATTTATTCTGTTTCTTTGTCCGGTGAACAAAGAGAAGAATGTAACAATAATGGTGAGCTAAGTCCTATGTTTCTAATCTAAGAACAAATTTTTGATGTGGCTTTCGGTGCTTAACTGAACAAAGAAGCTTAAGCATGAGGGAGAACTAAATGTTGCCATGAGAGTGTAGAAAGGATTATAATTCGGTCTGCAAACATGATACTCTTCTCTTCAGGCAACGTCCTGCAACATTAACTGCAACCTTGTAGGCATGTCTAAGGATTTGGGCATTTGTCATTAGTTGAGCCTGTAGAAGTCATGTTAATCTGTATCACAAGAGCGATCTTATCGCTCAAAAACATACTTTATGCAGATCGAACATTTGACCTTTGCAAGTGATATGAACCACATGTTTTGAGTTCTGCAAGCAAATTTTCCTGCTCTTTCTTTCCTCCATTTGTCTCTCTTGATCCCCGCAGCACTCACCTGAATAGGGGCAAATTAAAGAACGTACCAAAGTATATATCAGAGGCTGATGTACATAGGGAAATTTTATCTTTGCAACTTTACAGAAGTTGAAAGAATTGGAAAACTGAGACATTGAACAGCTGTAGAGAATGCTTTGCACGTTGATGGGCTTGCTTGATTTTCTAACAGTGTTTATGCACCTATCTGGCTCCAGGGAACCCTGCAAATGATCTTGTGGACATCATTAAGAAGAATCAAACAGCCCAGAAATTGTCACAGCTGAACGAAAGTCCTGGTCTTGGCTGTATGGCCTTGCGATATGCAGAATTATGCAAGGGTAACTGCACTGGCAACCATGCTGTAAATTGCTAACCACCTGAAGATGACTTCAACGAGGTTTTTGCTTCCAATTGCGGCGTAGAGCTACCTACTCTTGGCACCATAACAGGCCATATTGTAGGTTGTTAATTCAAGTATCTTGAGCCATCACTGGCCTTTTCAAATGTTCTCGTTAACAGCAAAAGAAGTCTATCTCTTTTGGGCAACAAATCTCACAGTGAGGTGGGCTTAGGCGTCGTTGGATTTCACAAAGGACCTTCCATTTGGTGTATTTTGTTCAGTGATGGTCAGAAAAATTCTACATTTGTTCTTGAAGAGCGTGGCTTGGGAATCAAACAGAAGAAAGGGTGCTTCAGTGGAAGCTTTACTCCATGCAGTAGTGGACAGAGGACCTCTGTGCTTCTGAACAACATTATTACCTTTGCTTTCTTCAAAATTTGGCTGCTAAAGCATTTGTATCAATGGTTTGTGACAATTTGAATTACCTTTTGAGACAAAGACTTTGCTTTGAGAGACTTGTTTACTTATTTATTGGGGAGAAACACGAAATCCCACTGTAAGACTCTTAATGACAATTTTTTAGTGTCCACCCCATCTAATTTTTTGGTTCCATAGTTTCTGGATTGAGTTTGAAAAAGCTGATTTCCTGATTGGACAAAAGTTCTTTTTTGGTTCGATGCATGATCCCATTTAATGATAGGGATTACAAATACCTATGTAATGGTAATGATAGTATAACATGGGTTCGTCTTAAGGATGCGTCAAATTGACGACTTTGGTACAATGAAGTTCATCAGCATGATATATTAATGTTTCTCTATTGGTTTGCAGAAGCTGTCACAATCTACTCCCTCTCAAATGAAAATGAGTGATTTTTGTTTGATTCGTTTTCAATTAAATCTCATGTCATGATTTACTCAAGTGAATCCTAGAGAGTGACATTGTGACATGGCGCAAAAGGCAAGTGATTAAGGGATAATTCTATCAAAGACCAGACTATTGATAGGTGTTAATCCCTTGTGGAGCTTAATCATGAAACTGCTGTTGAAATGCTAGTCTTTCTCTTGGTTTACCTCGATATTGTCTGGTAGAGGTAGCATGCAACTCGTGGTTATGAAAGACAAAGTTGAGCCTTGAAACTAAAATTGCTGGGAGCGTATGGGTCCTCCTCCAACTATAAGGGCAACCTATAAATGTATTTGGCACTTTTGTAGCGGCAAGTGGATTTGCAATTGGAGTTCTAGAGGTCATGTGTGCACCAGTGTAAGTCCATGTGACTATGTACCGATGCTTTTGCCTTCACATTTATAATTCTGAGCAATAGCTTCAACTTGTTTTAGGTTTAGTACTAGCAATAGCTTCAACTTGTTTTAGGTTTAGTACTAGAACTAGAAAAGGCAATATTTTAATATTCTGAGTTCTTTTATTCCGCGGTGTCTCTTCCACAAAATCCAGGAGATTGGATTGAAATGAAAACCAAATTTTCTGAGAGAGCAAGGTGTGAGCAAAGAAACCAGAGACTATGACTCTTCTATGAAACAAGCGAAATATTCAAACTGAGGGTAAAGGCTGACATAAATTATATAGTACTAGAAACAAAACATAGAAACTCATGGAACTCCCTTCAATTTGAAGAGGAAACAAATGGCCATGGGTTGCTGTTGTTGTTTGCTGCATATTATATAGTCCATAGACCATAAATTGGAAGGAAATACACGTTCATATCTTAGATTAACTCGTCTACGGATGTGGGCACAAGATAAGATAATAAACAATGCCCAGAATAATAACATAAGTCATGAAGAAATGTTGAGGACAACTTTAATATTGTAACGAAAAAAGATAATAATAATAATGATAATAATAATAATAATAATAATAAAATTAAGGACGTCATGCATAAATTTTACATTTTTAATATTCCAGAAAAATATGCGGAACCCAGAAAGCTTTTGTTTTCCTTTTCTTTGTATAAGCTCGAAATATATCATTATCATTATCACGTGACACACAAAAACCAAGATCATCCTATAACTGATATACGGAGACAGACAACCCATGGATATGGACGTGTTAGAGAAGAGTTCAAGCCTTTCCACATTCAGAGCAAGATCCCAAGTTTCACGTTAGGTTGCGATTATGAATCTGAATCCAAAGAATCCGTGTAGAATTTTTGGATTCATGCAATTTTGTTGCTCTCTGAAAGAGACTAATTTAATTAATGTCAAATAATCACCAAACTCACAATTGTTCTTTTAAAAAAAGCACGCACCCAATCCTCACTAAGCAAGACGTTCTACTAAAGAACACACTGTTAATACCAAAAACTAAAATTACTTTGATGACATACGAATTGCTTTGATCCCTGATTTAAAGAATTTCCTGTTAAGATAAAACAATCAGTTCTGAGAATACTGGTATGTTCCTTTGGGATAATACTAAAATCACCAAACTCACTGGACGACTCCATTATACTAAAAATCGAAATATCCGCTCTACATAATAATCTTTATTTTTGTCTGCCCCATAATTCCAAAATATTAGCCACAACATCCCACAAAGACCTCCACCATTCACCTAAGAGGAAATTCACTTTATACAAAAGAGAGGGAAAAAACAAAAACAAAAAAAAGGAGAAGAAAAGAAACCCCAAAAAAAATCTCTTTAAATTTCTCCTAAATTATCTACAAACAAACAAAGATTGAAATCGATTGCAAAAGAAAGGTAGCCAACTGTTACCCCGTCAACATTTTTCTTTATCCACCTCACCTATCTTTTGGTTTCCTTGTTTTCTTTGTCGCTCTGACTCGTGTGGAGTGGAAATAGCAGCATGCGATGGAGTGGACTTAGCAAACGCTGTGGAATTGAATGGCCCCCCTAGATATGTTCTGTATTTACTATTCATACCCCTGAGACCCAACGGAACAGCTCCCCGATCTCCTCTCCCAAGCGGTTCGCTTCCAAGTCATAATCTCCGGCGCTGCCGATCTCACTCCGGCGACTGCTTCCGGTGAAGAACCTCCCGGAGCTTCGAAACGAGTGAGCGCTAGATGAGAGAGATGAAGAGATCCTGTCATCGGACTCCCTCAGACGACTCCTCCCGCCGGCGACCTCCGCGGCCGGGCTCTGCTCTTGAACCGGCTGAGCCACAGGAGCTCCGATTCCCTTATCCGAAACGCTTCTCCTGTGCGTGTGGCCCATCGGAACCTCGGACTCTTCTTCCACGACGTAATCTAACGAGCCGAGGGAGTAGGATGTCCGCGACTCGGCGGCGGAATCCGGATGGCTACGGCTAAAGGAGCCGATCGCGAGCCGAAAACTCTCCGCACGGCCGTGGCCGCCTCCGTCACCGGCGAACGAGAGCGCCTTGAAGATGTCGGGATCGGAGGCATGGATTGGAGAGCGGCAGAGAGGACAGGTCTGGTTCGACTCAAGAAGCCACGGGTCGATACAAGAGGCGTGGAAAGCGTGACAGCACAGGGGAAGGAGGCGGAGCAGGTCGTGCTGCTCGAATTTCGACAAACAGACGGCGCAGTCTCGGCCGGAGGAGGATCGGCGCTTGATGGTACCGAAGGTGAAGAGCGGGAGATAATCAAGGACCAAAGATTCCGGGGTCTCGGGAGAAACGCGGTTGGAGGGCGACGAAGAGGCGAGAGTAGTGGCGGTGGAGGTAGAAGGAGAAAGCTGGCGGAGGCAATGGCTGTTGAGAAGGCGGAGGAGAAGGCAGAGAATTGTCGCTGAGAGTAACAAAAGGAGGATTATGAGGATGCTCGACGAAGAAGACGACATTGCATGGCTTAGTTAGTGTTTGCGCCGAACAAGGCCTGTACCCACCCCGGAGAGAGGGAGGGAGAGGGTTGGCGCGCTCGGTTTTTTATAAAAATTGAGATGCCAGCACGTGAGAGTCACGTGAGGGAGGGGGAGATTGTGCACAAGGAAGGCTGTAGGATGTTTTGATTTTTGAACGTACGATGTTGGTTTAATCGGTTTAAAATGTAAAATAATGCGAGAGTGTGAGAGATGAAAAGGAAAAGGGAATTTGGAATGACAATGGAGATTACGTATAGCAATTTACATCGACTCATTCACGACCGGGTGTGTATTTAATGCGCTCGACACCATGCCAATTCCATGTACCTGAAGGCATCTCAACCACTCTAAAAAGGGAAAGATAAATCCAAACATTTGAACTTAATGTCTAACGCCTCACTGTAGGTCTAAGAAGCCCTATGGCATCAAAAATTCCCAAAAAAAAAAAAAAAAAGAGGATCGAGTAGAAATTCAATTGTACACCCAATCCATTACCAAACTACTACCATGACGTAACCTGCCCTATTCCTTCCATTCTTTGGGTTTGTCCGAGACAAGTACTAATGATTGATGGTTGTCTCGACAAACAAAAATGTGTCGCCCTCAATTGTTATCATCATTAGCTGCGTATTGATACGGTCGTTTGATGCACATCATAATTAAGGATTAAAAAAAAAAAGAAAATGACACTCTGCATCGAGGTAATGAAGCCCTTCTTCTTCTATTAGAAAGCTCCCCCAATGTTGATTGGCAGTTGGTCCAAATGGCTATGAACGCCTTCTCGCCGAAAGTCTTAACAACCATTGGCACAAAGAGGATAAGCCCAGCCGATGAGAGAGCCCTCATCTTGGCTCTGGAAAATGTCCAAAAAGCATCTTATATTATTCAAGGAATGTCAGGCTAAGCCTCTAGAACATAGCCACTGATGGCCAAAGTAAAATCCTGGACACCGCAAGCAGGTAGTTTCTCATACATCTTTTTTTCATCTCAATGTACCAGATAGATAGATACACTGATAGTATTTTATAAATTTTTTAATTTTGATATGAATAAAATATCAATAATTTTTTTGAAAATCTTAATTTTAATGTAAATAATATACTGTTAACTAAATTAGAGAAATAAATTAAATATAATATATAAAAAAATTATATATATTTTTACTATATCAATACAATAAATACGAGTTAAGATATAGAGTAAAAATTAATTAATAATAAAAAAATTATCAAAGGTCACAAAAAAAATATTAATAAAAATATTAATATCACCGCCCATATATAATTTTGAGGTAATGAAATACTTAATTGATCGTTAATCTTATTTAGTTCCATTGAAATGAACAAAGCCAAGGACCCATCCATCTCAGCATTCAATATTGTCTTACATTGCCTCCTTTGGTTAGATAAGTTGGTGCATGTAATATTAACTAAAAGTAAGCATCAGAACATTAAACAAGTTTGTCTGGACATTCAGACATTCTTTCTTGCTCAATTCTCAATTCTCCCAAAACAAAAAAAAAGAATTGTTGCATAAACTCCTTACATCAAAGAATTTATATATATTGTACCCAACTTATTGACTGATTACTGTATACAAATTTTTAATTTATTATTGCATGTCGTGACACTCGCTTATTTTATGAAATGTATTTATAAGTATTATAACTGCATATGGTATTTCTTATCTTGTACAAGCTTACCACGCAAGAGTAAATGAGTGTGCTTAATGCTTAATGACGTGTTAATATCCAATGTTGGATGAGAAAGTCTATCCATCCTCTTAATTTTCACTGTCTTGGCACTTTTGTTTTTTGTTTTTTGTTTTTTTCAAGTAAAAAAGGGTTTGAGTTGAACTGCGCAAGGTAATAATTAATAAAAAATTAGTGATCCTTTCTGGGTATTGCAACTCGCCGGCCTCCTGAACGACTTTGCTTCATCGGCACTCTTGGCATGGGCTACGACCTTCCAAAAACCATGAAAGATGGGTCCACTCCACTTTGTCAAATGAAGCAAAAATCTTTTGGCTTTTGATTTTCAAAGTAAATGCTTATGGTCTTCTTAAAATATCATAAACAGGGCAAGCATGACCAACAAGGGTTTACCGAGATGGAACTGGTCGTGCAAGCTCTCTTTTATTTATAATGGTCTTGGTCATTCACAAAGAACAAACACCTAAACTAGTTAAAGTCAGAAGCGGCTGGCTGGAAACTGGCTATCTTCCAAAACTTTTCTAGTAATTTCCCTTAAATATCATGTCAATATTTGTCACCAAAGTCAAAAAGAATACGTTAAATGGATGCAGATTATCTTGACACGAAATAAATTCAGATGAATTGACATTATCACAACTATTTGTTGCACATTTATCGTCAGCGTTATTAATTATAATCGTGTATTAAATAATTATAATAGAGTAATATTTCCCAAATTCATGATTGCTTCCTTTGTTCTTTTCTCCCTCTTTGTGTGTGCTTTTTTTAATTAGGGAGAAGGGTTTTCAGTTTATCTGCACAAGATATATAAGTGGCAGTGCTGACAAATTATAAAGGGAGCAGTTGCTCGCATGAAGGGTTTTAGTTTTATACAAGCTAAAACCGTTGCTTTATGTGCAAAAACCATTATTTTAAGTAGCTAAAACAACAATCCTGCATATATAAGATCAAAATATGCGTGTAAATGTCAATTCCCATTATAACCCTTTACGGTTCTCTAACTTGCCGCGTCCTTAACTTCGCCTCATCTACACTCTTGGCAGGAGCCAAAGCTATGAAAGCTGCGTCCACGGTCTTATATAAATGAAACGACAATCTTTAGCATTTAATTTTCAAAGTAAATGCTTATGGTCTTTGTAAAGTCACAAAAACAATGCAAGCGTGAACAACACGGTACCTAGAAGGAATTTGTAATGTAAATTCCCTTTTATTTATGGCTTCAATAGCTAGGGGGTCTTGGTCATTCACCAAGAACAAGAACCCACCGAGCAGCTGGGGGTGGCATATCCCGAAACATTTCCAGTGATTATATTTGCCCGCAAAGCAAAGCGCTTCATTACATAGACATAAACCATCTTGACACAGGACAAACACAGGTGCAGTGGCATCTTTCGAGACCCCTTTTAAGTGCTTTTGGTTAAGGTCAAGTTAATATTTGCCCGCCAATGCGCAAATATTCTTCTTCAACATTCTTTCTTCATCACAACTTCTCCCACACTAGTGTAGAAGAGTCAGAACCCCTTTCTTTACTCCTGCTCTATAGTGACAGAGCATTAGGATGGACATGGGAGACAAGGACATGAACCTTTTCAATCAAGCCTTAAACATAGGATCAATTATCTACTCATTCTTCTAAAACTCTTTATTTTTGGTGAAATGATATGTTGCATCCACAACTCGAAGCTAACAAAGAGCATACGTTTACATTTTTCTATTTTTTTTTGGGGGGGTCGGTGGCAAGTTTTGAGTTCTGGTTGTTATGACTTGACAGTCCAATTCGTCTTCCACTAGATCGCATGGCCAGTCGCTATGGTTTACCTCTTCACTGCACTACGTAGAACAAGTTCCGCCTTTTTACTAACGATGCAATACATCTATTGGTCTGCTTTCTATGTGATCAAAGTTATCTAACTTTGGTCCACCCTTTCAATAATTCAGAAGGATGCAACTGCTTAATTCCGGTCCCTGATATTCTAACTTAGCTGCAATTCCTACTCCGATCAAAATGTTTATCATTCAGGATTATCCATGATAATAAAGCAGTCTATTTTAGAGGCCTAATGAAGTTTGCACGCAGGTTTCATCCTAGTTCCTCGATCCATTTGCCAACAAATTGACCATTTATGGCATCAATGTCATTGACAAACTGAATACATATCAACTTGTCTGGCAGCAACTAGTTCAGGATCAATGGAAAATCTATGATGAACGAACTAGTTAAGCCCTGACCAGTGATGCAAAACACCATAAGCCACACACACAGCGAAGTTCACAGACATGATATATCATAAAGAATATTGCAGTAACCCCATGGATAATCTTTTAACTAAAACCATAGTATGGAACAAGACAAGGTAAAATCTTGATTTTCAATGGTAAACGTGGCATTATTACATTGCTCATTAGATGGAATTTACAGGCTGATCTAGATGAGAAATGTGAAGTATAGAGGATTGTAGATTTTTCTCATCTATTACAACACTATATGTGGTGCATATTGCAGTACAGAACCTTTTTAAGGGCAAAGGTTGCTTTGTACACAAATGCATAAATATATGTTAGCGATGATTTGTGACAGAACTTTCAACATCCTTGCAGACATCTTCTCTGCAGAGAGGGCATACACTGGCGGTAACAAAATAAGCAGAAAAAGGAATTATGAGGAATGTGATAATCTAAACCGAAAATTACCCAATTAGAAGCCGCTAAACAATGGATAAGCAAAAGGGTGGCGTGTGAAAAAAAAACAAAAAACTGCTTACCTGTTTACTTCTTTCAGCCATTTATCGACACATGCCATATGATATTCATGAGAGCATGGAAGAACTCTAATCTTATCACCTTCTTCATAGTCAACCAAGCAAATGTGACACCTGTAAATGAAAAAAAGATTCACCGGCATCAGTCAAATAAGCAATATGCAGACAGAAAGCTGTGATCGCAAACCAACTTGAAGGAAGACTGCTGGGAATTATCAAGAGTAGCAGAACAACAGCAGCCTGCATATCAGCCACTCTATACATACTCTATTTGATGTAGCATGAGAGAAGAGAACAGAAGACTGGAAAACTGGAATTTTAACTAAACCAAAAATAGTTGTTTCTGGAAACGCCAAATTCTCTCTTGAAAGTATACTTAAGTAGAGATTCACAGCAAAGTGAACAGTTCTTTCGTAGGACGCAGGTGGTGTTAAATGATTGACATCCTATTTAATTTTACACAATAGTCCCCAAAAATAGCGTAGCTTCAGTGGTGACCAGACACTTGTTTTCGATCATCTTTCTTTCCAATCCATACATGTTCGTTATTTTTTGACTTTTTTAAATTACTTTGAAAGATTTCATTCACTTGCCTCACTATATTCTGTAATCTCATTCCTGTGAGTGTTGTAGAAAAGAAGAAATTCAGGGTAAAACATGTCTCAGATGGTTCCAAGAGGCCTTGGTAAAAACATGACTCATGTGTTCTCTCATCTTTGCTTTGGGATGTAAATTATTCTTTTATTTCTTTCTTATTTCATCTTACTGTGGATGGGATGCAATGAGAAGGAGAATTGAAGAAGCAAGAAAAGCAGATAAAATGTTGCTAAACCTTATATGATTCCACAAATTTTCCCTGTTTGTGAGAGCATATAAAAAACATTAATATTTAAATCCTCTCCCAACATCTGTCATGGCTAACTTAATCCCATAAGTATCTGCATACAATGAAAGTTATTTTAAGCTATTAAAAATAGAAACAGTGTGTATAGAGCCCAAGCATGCTTAATATTCTAGAAAATTAAAATCAGACAACATATCAGAGCGACTAAATGAAAACCAAAAAGATTTACATTTTCTATTGTACCAACAATTAAAAGAAAAAAAATCAAAAGGACTTACTGCTTCACATCGTGGGCCTCAAATACATCTGTTTTCTCATGATTCTTGAGTGGAAACGAGTTTACAACATCTTCAGGAGCAGGATGTGAAAGCATAGACAGTGAGAGAGACAAACGATGGCGATGAATTTCCTCCAGCACCTACAGATTGGGCATTACAGTCACTTACAATATCAAGAGCAGGTATCACTTAAACTATCTAATGAATTGACAAAGCCACAAATGTTTCATGGAAGTAGATTGTAAGTTAAACAGGACTCAGTCATATCAAAGCTTTCAAAAATTAAATATGCTGAACTTATGCTTTACACTAATTGTTAGAGCTGATGATTCAGTCTATGAGGTCAAGCTTCAACTTCCACCCTTCACCTATCAAAAGAAGAATATACTTTTAATAGTAAAGTATATTCCCGGTTAGGTAAAATAAAATTCATGAATATCTTGGCTTCCTAAATAAAAAATGCCCGTTAAAGGTTGAACTCTCCATTATAGCGTTCTCCATCAAAGACCTAAATTACATTATTCCATCAAGCATCCTAGCCTGTCATTACTCGATCCCAGATATCATCCAATTTTACACACTTTCACATTTTGCACAGATCTGAACAACTAGACCAAGCTCTGAGTTCCTGATGTTGAGCATTCTACACAAGTTACAAGAAAAGGTCCTTGACAGAAATTACTGACAAATCAGCTAAACAAAAAGTCACTTACCTCAAAAAGTGCATCAGCAAGCATGATTACTTGGGAAATACTTCCATGATTATTGGAGTCCTCAGCCATGAAAGAGGATCGGCATGAACATGCACCACGAGGATGAAGTCCAGCTGCACATAAAGACATTGGTGAACCTTGTTCATCATGGGCATCATGAAATCTTTCTGACATCTGAAATGGTCAATTGAACAGAGTAACATGTAAAGCATACATAGGGGGGCTGGCAGAAACAAGAATGCTGTGTCTAAGCATACTAGAAGCAGCTGAAGAATATTATCAGAATAAGTTACGAGCACGAGACACCACAAACTTGAACATATGAGAAGGGAATATAGAAAACATTACCTCATATCTCGTTTGCCATCGTCGTTCACCCCTTTGATGACTTCTGGAGCTGCTGGAGTACCTAGAATCATGACCGACTCCATCAAAATGAAGATCCCCATTAAAATCAAGGACCCATCTGTCATGAGATCCTAGATCATGAGAATGACCAGTTGTAAAAACTATGGTTGGAAATTCATTATTCCGCCTAAAACTGCTTCTTGAGAAATCATCCCAAAACATCCTTCTAGTGTTCCTTCTTGTCTCACGATTACTAATTTCTGCGATGCTACTTGATAACATGTTGGAATTTATACTCACCGCGTCAACTAAAAGCAAACCAGCACCTATTGGGCCTTGTTCTCCATCAGATAAGAGAAATCCTGGCAGCAGTTGAGAATCCACCAGATCACCAGAAACAGCAGGACCAGCATCAGCAGTAACTAAATCATCAGTTGCATTGTCCATAGACTCCTCATCTGAATGCAGACTCCTATGGCCCTCGTTCACAGGGTTTGCCTCTGTTGCATCAGCAGAGACTGGCAACATTGATCCCTGTTCTTTTAAGAAGTTATTATCAGCGCGGGCTTCTTCATGGATGTCTACCTCGTGGGCAGGTAAACCACTATTCTCTGAGAGGGTAACCGAACTAAATGTTGAAGATGTGTCCTGATTAGTACAATTTCTGCTTCCAGAGGAGGCCCCATTTTCAGTACTAGAACTACATAACCCAGATTCCAAACCAAAGGTAGAAGATGAGTGCTGCTTGGAGCTTACCAACTCATCATGGCAACAACCCAGATTTTGAAGAGAATTTGTCAATGGTTCACCCAAATGATCATTTTCCTGAAAGTCAAAGCCAATTGAAGAATTTCTCTTTCTAATTATATTTCAGTCAATTCCAAAAAATGGTCTCAAAGTGAAAGACTTTGACAAATTGCAACAACTTATCATTTACTTAACTTGAAAATTTGTAAAATAATTCCAATTTGTAGTCATAAAGGTCAAGGGCTCAATAATACAGCAGAACCTCTATACTTGAAAGCTTTTGTGCAATCTCATGGCCGATTAGTGACAGTAGTACCTTACAAAGTTATCACCCAAAAGTGCAATTGGCAATCTACCCCAAGTCTCTAAATTTGACTTTAATTTCCCCCATTTTCTCAGCAAATAGGCAAAGCAAAGTCAAAACATTAACTAAACAATAAACTCAGAAAACCAAGATAAACGGAACCCAGATGAACAGAACCATAAAAGTTTTTTATACTTTGTTGCAATCACTAGCCAGCAACCAGCTAGTGATGATATCACAAAGAGCACAAAATTACCCAGACAGAATTTGACGCTCGGTGTCAACGTTAAGCACAAACTTCCAATAGACCAACTGCAAGATTTCGTCTTTTTCAGTGAAAAATTTGTTCTCGGCATCAAATCTTAGTCACAAGCCTCCAATAGACCCACTTCAAAACTTCCATCTTTGTTTCAATGACAAGTTTTTTCTTGGCACCAAAGCTTAATTTAATACAAAGTTCCAAATATGCCCACTTCAAAATTTGATCTTTTTCAGATGAAAGGTTTGTTCTTAGTATCAAAGCTTACTTTAGTACAAACTTCCAATAGACCCACTTCAAAATTTCGTCTTTCTGGATGAGAAGCGACGATCAAACTCTTGGAAAAATGAAAAAATAAGGAGCAGAATTGAAAGAGAAGGCGATGATCGTATATATAAATATAACCTGGGTGGTGGGACAAGGACCAACAGCTTGAGAAGAAACAGAACCACCACAGAGGAGAGTATTCAGGAGCCTGTCCTTGAAACGGCTAAGCCCCGACTCAGACGGGCCCAACCCTAGCCTGCTGTTGCTCGAACCCATCAGCTCAGCACCGACCCGGAGAAAGAGGAGAGAGAGAGAGAGAGAGATGGAAATTGGACAAAAGGAAGAACAGAAGACTCTGTTTTTCTAGCTAAAACAATTAAGTCTTCTTGACTTGTTGGTTTTACTGTCTTTTAGGGGAACCCGTTTATTTGCATCTGGGCCGTTGAAACTGTTTTTGGGGACCAATGATGTCTGATGTTGACGGCCTTGATCGATTTGACATTGTGTAATCCGTAAATTTACTTGCCAAGCAAGTTTGGCTTCTCTCTAATCGTTCTACTTCTTTTATTGTTTTTTGTTGTTGTTGTTGCCGTGGTTGGCTTGTAAATTGTTTGCTTTGCTCACGGCTAAAAGGAGACATCTTTGAAATTTTGATCACTCCGATACGGCCACAGCCTGGTTTCCTTGTTACATTCAAAGGTTTAAAAAAATAACAATAATAATAAAACAAAAAATAAATAAATAAAAAGGCAGAAGACCAGGAAATGAAAAAAATGAATAAACTGAAATTGGACCACGAGATTAAGAAATTCAAATAAGAATGTTCCAATTAATTACGTGAAAAGGGAAGAAATTGTTATATTCAAATTTTGATTCAATTAAATTTACAAAAAATGGTATATAGACAGAGACCCGGATGTCTTGACATAAATTAAGTGTGAACTCACAAAAAAAAAAAAATTATGATTGCACATTTATAGTTGTTAGATTTATCACCATATCTAACGGTAAGGACTATAAATATACAACAAATGTAATAATGCAATTTCATATCCATGCGGTGAAACCATTAATTTTATTAAAAAATTCAGTCACCTTTTTTTTTTCTTTTTTTTTTCTGGGTGATCGAACGTACAGACCAAATAAATTGAATTCCATTACTTAAAAGAGAGCAATTTGTGCTATTGACGGTCCTTTTTAGGATCTAATACCAACTTAATTTCTTTGATGTTTACCTCCCAATTAAACTTAATTAAGTCAAAGTTAGGAATAGATGTATTCTTTTTCCAGGTCTCTAGGAGTGTGTGTGGACTTTCACTAGGTCACCCCCTTCCCCTTCAATCTATTATTGTAGGTATCTTTTAGCTAGTCTTTGTGTCTAAATTTTTCTCTCATTGATTTTCATATCTAATATTGCATTAATTTGTGATTAAGAAGACGATCGTTTTACACGGGGTATTCTAGAGTGTTATAACATCTTCCCTTAAGCTCCTTCAGAATCCAATGGCTGTTTAACAATGCTGGAACCTTGATCCTCAATGACACTGTAATTACAGCAACATAGCTGTAATTTTACAGAACCATGCATCTAACCTCCACAATCCCAAGTTTGCCTCTATCACTGGGCCAACCATGGGTGATAAACCAGACCCAGGTATGTTAACTCATCGAGGCAGGAATTAAACCTTAAAATTAGGACTAGGAACCCAGCAACCGTACTGCTAAGGCTAGTGTCGAGAGACACCAGACACGGGAATTTTCAGAACAGATAGTCTCAAAAACTAAAGAAAAGCACAAGCATATAAGCATATAGTTTGTATTAACAAAGAGTTGTTTTTAACAAATAATGGGCAAACCTCAAGTCGACGGAAGGTAAAGATTTTTGAAAAATCATCAGGACACAAACATCCTCCACAACAATGATCTAATCAGACCCTGACGTTGGAAAAAAAAATTGACATTGGAAACAAAATGTTTCTGGAGACGCATCTGGTGTTTTGAAGCTTACTCAGACAACTGACACAAAACAAATGAGAACTGCTATCAAGTTTGCAACAAAATGCAATACAACAACGGTGGACATGTATACTTCTCAACTGTTTTGTCAGGGCATCTCAAGCTTCTAACGTCAATCACAAGTAACATTTCCGATTAGTTGTTTATTAAGGCATAGACATGAGACGTGGACTTCATTATGTTAACAGACATACTGACCATTGGCACATATGTCTCATGCCACTGTTGGCTAATAGTTCCACCACTTTCCATACATATACATTGTTCATTCCAAGCACACAGCAAAAAATTTCTGGTTTTTCGTCTGCCACTTTTTCCATGGTTAATTCCTGAAACGCGTAAAACATCAGAGACTGAGTGTAGCTTCAAAATCAAGTTTATAGCATCTAAAAGGTAAAAATATTTCACATATATGATACTGTCTCATCCAACACCAAGCATTTAAGGCTCTCAAAATTACCAGAACAGCTAACATAAACTAAAATCCCACTCAGTGCAGTTGCATTGCAACATACAGAAGAAAAAAAATAAAAGCTCGCCTCATGTGAAATTGAACAGATCAACATCTACACTATACAAGGCACGTGTTATGCTTATGTTATATTCTCTTGGATATACCAATAGAATGAATGACCAAGATGCAAATGAATCAAGCCGAACCAATGTATGACTTCATTAGTCATCTGCAACAATAATATGTTAAAGGGTATGCCAACCCGGCTTTTGCCATGAAAAACAGGTTTTAAAAATGGAATACAGAGTCCCTGTACACTAGATGCGCCCAGCAGCTTAATCCCCAGACGAATTCATCATAAAGCAAACCATCACAACACCATTAGCTACACACAACTACCTAGATGCAACAATCTATCTATGTACTAAATTTTCAAAAAGGAAAAGGAGATAGCCCTCACCAAATTTTAATAATTTGGTGTTGAAACTCAATTTACTGAAACAGGTTTTCGTTGCACCACCAAATCATCAGCAGAGTAATAATCTGCAATGAGCCGGTACATGTATGATGGATTGTGCCCTCCCCTGTCAAGCAATTCTCAGTTAGTAAACTGTGATCCGGTTGCATGCCTACAAGGATATACTTCAAATTGATCAATAATAGATCCTTGAGACAATAGAAAATTCATGCCAATGCACATATTTAGTACAAGACACCCAACACTGATAAGTGATAGAAGTTTATAAGTGCGGCACCCTTAGCTTAAACCCATTACCAACAAAGAAAATTGGCATTCAAAATTAAAAACATGCCACATACACCACTTAGTAGAAATTAACAAAGTAAAAAGGGATTCTAGTCCAATGCAGTCCTCAAAAGTAGATGAACTTACGTGTCAGTAATAAAGAGACTAACAAGCTTTGGTGGCACATAATCAAACATTGGGTTGACAACATGAAGAAGAGGAGAGCCGGACCCAGTCCCAAAGTCCAAGCAATCTGAGAATTCCCCAAAATCTAATAGCTCAGATGGAGATCTCAACTCATTCAGTAAAACCTCAGGATTGTGAGGATACAGAGGACACAACTGCCATGGAGAAAACACCACACATGAAAACAACCGCAAACTTGTGATCACTTGGATAACAAGAAAGATTGTTTCTACTAAAGCTTAGCTATCAACGCAAGAAACTCACGGACAAATCACGCATATGGTTACATAATTACACACACAGCTCATTACCTACTTTGTCCCCACTCAACCCTGACTGCAAGGGCAGGCAGGAAACATTCCCTGGCCCTCACCCAAAACCTTATGTTTCAATGCTTACACCTGAGTGGAGAAGCATAGAAGCAGCTAGGATCCACTGAAGGATATAGACACACCAAGTAATTTTTTTAGTGAATGCTAGTTGAAGGAAGCAGGTTTTTCTGCTCATTAACAAAAGCCACAGGGATGAATAGAGCTGCTAATGTATTGAATTACCTTGTGACTGCCAGCGAGCACAACAAAAGGGACAGCATGCTTTTGAGCTGCTAGTGCAACCATATTCAACCCAACAGGTGCAATTACACTACCATTGGCCATGACAGCATGAGCTCCAACTATAACCTTCACATTAGAGTTCAAGAAAATTTCAGCCCTTGATGCTTGTGCCAGTCTGCCAGACAAATGAAAATATAAAAGAAATGCTACACCTGTCACTGACCATGTTCACCCGGGAAATCATGGCAAAAACTGCAGAGTCTGTAATCAAAGTAGTCTGTAAGCCTCTTGTAACCAGCTCTTTCGCAAAAAGATGCCCTTGATACCTAGTTGACCACCAATGAGGAAAACACTTATAAAAGAGGAAGCACCAAAATGTCATCAGCAAGGAACAGCTGTTTGATTGGAAAACAACATTGGCCCCTACTACAAACCTGGGAGCACCCTCTGCAACAAAAACCCGGAAGGATCTTTTCTTCTCCTTTGCAGCACAAAGAAATTCTAGTACTGTTCTTGAACTCCCTAAGGTCAGTATCACCTCACTAAACATGCAATTAGTAATTGCATTAGTCAAATCAAGAGGTTACTAGGAATTCCATCAGCACCCCACATAGAGTAAAAATCTAAATTGACAATAAAACAGCAGTTTGGCACACACATATACAAGGACAAACATCATAAAACAAATAATTTTGGTTAGTCCAGACATGTCACAGAGATGCTCAACAACTTTGTCCAATGTACAAATATAGTGTCAAATCCAGATGGTCATGGTAAAGGAGCTTTTCCACAACTCCTTCCCTCTATACTAGTTTCATGCATAATACCATTCAAAGGAAATTGGTTTCCAGAAGTATGGTCATTTTTCTGATAATTCTCAAGTTAGATTCAGTTGTGTCTGATTCTCAGGGTCAATGACCTCAAATTACCCATGAAGAAAAAAATTGAAAATTTAAGCAGCCAACTTGAATGACCAAGCACTAGAACAAAACTAAAAAATAAAATTTCAAAAATGATACTTTGAGAAATCGAGGCCCACTTCAAACCACAAGGATGCTACAAATGCACAAATTACTATAGTGTATTAGACTTCAAAATAAGAATGAAGATTTCAGGCAAATGATATTTAAATGCTATTCCAGATTATACAAAAACAATGAACAAAGCAAATTGAAGGCCAACGCTCTAAGACCTTATAAATATTTTGCTTAGATGGGTTTGTATTGTGGTCACTCTAGGAAAGACCAAATAAGAGATGAGGATATTTGTAGAAAAGTCGACAGCGTTAGTATTAGTTAGGACATATCCAATGTAGACCTACATATGCTCCGAAGAGGGGTGACCAAATCTATGTGAATTGCAAGAGAATATAGAGAGGACAGCCTAAGTTTATAATGAAATCTCACAAGAAACTTAGTTCATGACATAACAAACTGACGAGAAAGATTCATGTAACTAACCCCTATCAAATTTGAAATTAAGTTTTTGTGGTAGCTGTTTCTGTTGTGTAAGAATTTTGCTGGTGAGCTAGATAACCAAATATTTCTAGAAGTATGCCTGAAGTAAAGCAAGAAGAAGAAGAAAAGAGTTATATGGACACAATGAACTTAATAGCAGTTTCAAGAGTTGACAATACTTTTGATGAATATGCTCAACTGCTTGCTCAGCAATCTGTTCATGACAAGTTGTTATGTCTTGAATAAGCTCATTAACTGCTTCAATGACATCATGCTTTAGCTTCTTGCTTCTTGCACTTTTATCAGCAGCTGTAATAGGGAATGAGAAAATACTTAAATATCCAAATGCTTTATGATATCTATACAGAAACATATGCATGCATGCCCTAAACACTGAAACTACAGCATGGAGGTTGATAGAACTTGCAAAATTCAACATAAAAAATGTGTTATGGTATTGTCAAATCATCAGCACAAGCCACACTAATGAGACCATTTCTTATCCATAAAGGCTAGAACAATACATATGATTCTATGGTAAAGTGAGACTGAAAGACCATGAAATTAAAGAACCTACATTTGCTTTTCCCTTCAGAATCACCCCCTGATGAAGAAGTATGAGGAACAGCTGCTGAATCAGGTCTATCCTCCAGCAGTGTCTGCAAGGAAGGTGGACGCAAGGTGCTTCTTGCAGCAGCAGCAACAGCAGCAGCAGACAACACTGGCTGATCCTCTCGCTCACCATCATCATCATCATCATCATCACCATCACTTACAGAAGGTAAGTTCAACCCCGCAATTGCAGCTGTTGTCAGAGACAGATCCTCCTCCCTAATAATGTGCAAAACACGCCGCACAATGTTACCCACAGCAAGCTCTGCAAACAGAAATAATATAGATGTCAACAGAAAACTCCCAAGCAATTACTAAACCACTTGAATGCCGTGACAAAATCTACAGATCGTGAATCTTTGACTTCATTTACCAATCCTAAAAGCTTGTTCTCAAGCATAAAGTAGTGATCACTGATTCACCTTGTGAACAGCATTGATTCATTATCCAAAAATTCAAATATAACCCATAATCACCTACACATGCAATAAAGCAACCACAATCTCAAAGTCCTAAAAATACTAGAATAAGCCAAAATGAATACATATATACACGCACAGAGATGATTGTGAGAAGCCACGCCCCCTCCCTCAGCGCCTAAAAAAAAAAATTTCAAAATACACAAATAAAACTAAATTTTTTAAGCATCCTTAAAATGCCCACAAACCACCCCACCACAACCCTAACCTAACTCAATTTGAGTTTCATTATGTACATAAGGAAGCATACACAAAATCTTGAAACAAGTCTTAAGAGAATCAGAATTAGCCCAACCAAGAAAAAAAAAATACACATACCAACAGGATTCGCAGAAATCAGCTGCTCTCCTACAGCTCTGATAGCATCAATCAGAACTCCAGCCTGATTCGTGTAAGGCACGCGCTGCTGCGAAATAACCGACCGCAACAGTTCCGCAGTCTGCCTCGCCGTCGCCTGCGAGCCCTCAATCTTCCTGCCGGCCACCAACCCACCAAAAAAAAAAAAAAGGAAAAAATTCAAAAGAAAAATTAACAAAAAGTTAAAAAATAAATAAATAATCAAAATGCGCACGCTATTTCCACCGAACAAGAAAAAGAAAAATGATAAAGCAAACCATCTGACCGCTTTCGGAGCTTGAGCACAAAATCATTTACGAGCGCTTGCACGTCCGGCATCGACTGATATTTCTTTTCTCGGCGTTTCCCTTCGTTTTTTAACTCGCTAACCAAACAGAGAACGTGGTGGTTTTTGGGGTTTTTGGGCGATTTAAGAATATATTTATACGACGTCGCACAACTTCTAAAATAAAATACTATTGTTTAATCTAATAATTAAAATAAAATATTCATACCATATTTAATTTATTTAATAATTAATAAACGACCAGATTATTATTATTATTAGGGTAAACACGTGAGCAGTCTTCCAATTTTTGGGTTGTTTTAATTAAGTTCTGCAATTTTTATTTTGTCCATTTGATTCTGCACGTGATAAATGAAAGAGATTAATTGTTTTATATATATAGTAAAAATTAACAAGAAATTACAAAAAGTAAATGTAAAATAAGCTTTTACACAATATACTGATAATTTATTAATTTTAGGTTGATTTAAATAGGATGAAAAGACATGTAATTCAGCTTCTTTTACAAATTCTCCATGAGTTTTTTTTCTTTTTTTTTGGTGTGTGTGTGTTAGGGATTATTGTGCTATTTTTTTTTTTATTTTCAATTATGCTGCTTTGTCAGGAATTAATTTAATTTTAAAGAGTAAACCTAATGTTCTATGGTTTTAGAGATTAAGATTGAAAGTTCAGCCTCTTTTGTTGCAAAAATATTTTTAAAATTTTATTGTGTTATTTTATTTTATCCCTCCCTATTTCAAACATTTTTCTCCAAAAGTCATTTCTCACAAAACTTTATTTTCTCAAAAAAAAAAAAGAGTACTTTTTTGGAGAAAGGGGTTGAACGATGTATTTTATTTTTCAAAAATAATAAATTTCACAAACGATGATCCATTAATTTCCAACGAGGAGAACAATTTAAATTCGAAGAGAAAGTGGGAAGACTCAGAGCATTAAATTGAACTATACAACAATACAACAATTACAGGGATTTACTGAATATGAAAAATCTAAGAAATCAGCCAAGAAAATCTTGTTCTCCCATATATGGCAAGATAAAGTGATGGGATTTACTTAAAATAAATGTGTTAAAATTCAGTACAATCCTACTATTTGACTTGAATTCATGTAAAAAATAAAAATAAAAATGAAATTAGTGAGTTATTCTAATTAATTCGAATTTAAAATTAAATAATACATAAAAATATTGATGCAAAATGATCAATATATAACGGTGGATGTACCGTATTCATTCCAATCAACCAAATCACCTCCTAGCTCGCGAGACAGTCCACGAGTGCTAAGAATCATTGGGGTTGCAAATCTCTGCTTCATTTGAAAGAGGTGACCACGGACTTTGAGCTCGTTTTAACTTAAAAAAAACCAGGTCAGGTGGGTTCCTACAGTCACCCATTCTCCCATGGATTCCACGGGCAGCCTGAGAAATTTCACTAATAAATACAGCTTGGGAAATCTTTAAAGTTGTTGTTCGAGAGATATAAAAGAAAAAAAGAAACCATGCAACTGACTTACCCTTGAGCTTTGGCATCCTTTGAAGTTTCGAATTTTAATTTCTTACAGAGAGATCATCCTGGGCGTGCAGGGTGGTGGTGGTGGGGCAAAAGAGCGTATGTCCCCTGGAAGGGTCTCTGGCCACTGCCTGCTGCCGCCCCCCCTCCCCCACACCCAATGCAGACAACTATCGCTTTGAAAGTTGAAGGTTGAAAGTCTAATCTCTTAAAAAATAATAATAATAATTTTATATTAATTTATAGCATACAAAATTAAATACAAACATTTATTAAGTGATCATAAAAAAAGAAAATAACACGGCTCTACATTTATTATGATTATTGCAGATTAATCAATATTACACTAGAAATTAAAACAGAAAGCTTAAGCTCTCCATTATTGTATTCAAATAATAAAAAAAAAGAGGTTGCAATATTCTTTTTTTTTAATTAATTTTATTGTGAAATAATCAAAAGAATAGAGAAAAAGACAAGACCAGAAATATGGTCCCACCTAATTCAGGAGCTTCAAAATTTTCCCTTTTTTTTTTTATTGGGGAAAATGTTCTCTCTCTAGCTCTCTTTCTCTCTCTAGCTCGCGTTGCTTTAATTTGAATGTCGTTCCTTCTCTCTGTCCCTCCCTCTCTCTCTCTCTCTCTCTCTGTCTCTGTGTTTACGCGCATTTGCTTGGCTGTTTCTTTGTCGTTTATCGCAGCAGTGGCAGCGGCATTTAAGGCCCCAGGCAACAACAGTCTTTCTTCCTTTACGTTTTCCTTTCTCTCTGGTCTTTAAGAAGAAAGGCTTTGGTTGGTTTCTTCGTAATTGCATCTTTCCTTTGAAAATTCAAAAACCCTTTTGCCAATGTACTCTCTTTCCGTCAATCTTCCTTTTCTTTTTTGACATTTTTTTGTGGATTTTCCTTTCTGGGTTTTTCCATTTTTTGTTGGTTTGTTTGGTTTGCATGTAACTTGGCTCACAAAGTTTCTCTTTTTACAAATGTTTCTCTGTGGAACAGTCTAGATATGTAAGTGGGTTCGCTTTAGATTTGCTTATGAGTATGCGTAGTTTATGTTTTTCTTTGATTCACTTGTGTTGCCCTTTTAGGCGTGTGCTGCTTAATTGTTTCTGGTTATTCTTTTTTTGTTGCTGTAATAGCCCAAACTTTTGGAATGGTGGCTTAATCTTGTGTTCCATGTGTGATGTTGTGGGTTTTTGGTGAGCTTCGGAGGGATAATAGTTTAGATGAGCAGATCATGGCGTCAAATGGTGTCCATGTTGGCCAATGTAATCTGTGGCGTGCTTGTGTATGTTTTTACATAGGCTTGCTTTCTCCAGGATGCTAATCCTTGGCTTAGCAGAGTATTTTTTAATCTTTTTCGGTGGGAAATAAAAGGGTTTATTATCTTTGTTTCTGCCTTCTTTCCTAACGATTTGCATCGCTCTTACCCTGCCTAGTTTGGCCAGCTGTAGTGTGTTGATCACGGCAAGTTTTTCCTTGTAGTATCTGATGAATGTCATCTAGCCAATTGGGTGATCCTGCTGTGGACTTATTATAGTGTGTGGACTAATTGGATGACACTAGTTTCACAACAGAACGGGACTGTTGTTTTGTTTTCATAGGTTGTAAATATGTGATGATAGATGGCACCTTCTTCTTTCTTGCTTGTTCTTGTGCGGTAAATTAGATAGCTGTTGTGGCATGTGTTGGATACTAGCAAATGATGCAAGTTAATGAAATCAAAAGTTTGGTATCAGGGCATGGGAACTAGTAGCCTTGAACATACACACGCACAAGTGCTCATGCACACACACCACAAGCACTCACAGAGAGAGGAGAGGGAGGGAAGGAGGATTACCAATGATTTGTCGGTAGCATTTTTTAGAATATAGGCTACATGCCTCAAAAAATGTATTGCCGTCTTTTTCTGTGATAGAAAATAATGAAACCATGGAAACATGAAGATGCATGAGGCTTCCAACTTTAGAATGGTTTGCACATTTATGCTTATGATTATTATTATCAGTAAAATGTGGCTTTTTAGACCGCATCGGTGCATTCGTCGTGCATATCTTGTGTAATTTGTATCCGGTGTTATGATCTCGTTCATTATACAATCTTGACTCATTTTGATAAGTCTTGGTGACAAGTTTTATTTTTGCTTGTCTGCCCATAGACTGGTCTTATTAGCATGGCATCAGGCAATCAGTTCTTTGATGACATGCGAAGTAAGCCTGAAGTCATTGATCCACCTCAAAGTGAAGACATGATGGACATTGGTGAAAGTGTGAATGATCCTGGTCAGATTGCTTTGAAGCCCAATGTGGCTGTTTCTAGCAGTGTTCGTGAGCTATTGGAGTGCCCTGTGTGCCTAAATGCCATGTATCCTCCAATACATCAGGTTTGTTATGATTCACTTTTATTTCTTACCTTTGGCCATTTGGGATGGTTGTCATGCACACATTGGTGAAAACATAGTCCTGTTGCACCTCAGAAGACTATGACAATGCCTTTTCCATGTGGAAAGCTGATACAAGATTTTTCAGATCTTTTTCTAGATGTTGGTTCCTTAATTGGTGTTCTCACTTGTTTACAGTGTTCAAATGGTCACACCTTGTGTTCTGGCTGCAAGCCCAGGGTTCATAATCGGTGTCCAACTTGCCGGCATGAACTTGGTAACATCAGATGTCTTGCATTAGAGAAGGTTGCCGCTTCTCTTGAACTTCCATGCAAGTATCAGAGTTTTGGTTGTATAGGCATATACCCCTACTACAGCAAGTCAAAACATGAATCCCAGTGTGCATATAGACCATATAGCTGCCCTTATGCAGGGTCAGAATGCACTGTTATTGGTGATATCCCATATTTGGTGGCCCATTTAAAAGACGATCACAAAGTTGACATGCACAATGGCAGCACCTTCAACCACAGATATGTCAAATCAAATCCACATGAAGTTGAGAATGCAACATGGATGCTGACGGTACTGTTTTACTCTCCTATTATTTTTCTTATGCTATAATTTGCATTTCAACTGATCTAAACTGAAAGGGTTATTAATTTTTCTCTTGGAATGATTTTGTCGATGTGTATGGTTTGTAGGAAGTAGTAGCCTGGCAAACTCCCTGCCATTTATAAAGTACTGGCCTTATATTTGTTTTGGACTCAAGCCGAAGTGCCAAAATCTGAAAGTCGATGGGGCCAACACTGCACTTATGCCTTTCAGGCTGTCACTGTTTAACATTGCTTCCTGATTTGTGTCTGGACTAACTTCTGCCCTTAAGATTCTTTTCCAAAGGCTGTCTCGTGGGACTGCTAATCATTAATCTTATCTCTCTTCTGGTTTCTCTAGGTATTTAGCTGCTTTGGTCAGTACTTTTGCTTGCATTTTGAAGCTTTCCAGCTTGGGATGGCCCCTGTATACATAGCATCCTTGCGCTTTATGGGCGATGACAACGAGGCAAAGAACTATAGCTACAGTCTTGAGGTAGGTGGAAATGGGAGGAAGATGATATGGCAAGGGGTGCCTAGGAGCATAAGGGACAGCCATCGGAAGGTTCGTGACAGTTTTGATGGTCTCATCATACAACGCAACATGGCTCTCTTCTTTTCTGGTGGTGATAGGAAAGAATTGAAGCTTAGGGTAACAGGTCGAATTTGGAAAGAACAGTGAGAAACTTCCATGTTGGTCTACCCGCATAGCTCAGTGGTAATTTCGTTTGCTTGTAGTCAAGTGGGTCTTCCTTTTCATGTATTTTCTTGAAGCGTAGCAGGCAAACTCTCTTTGCTTGTCCATGCATCAAATACATGAGTGAGAGACATAATTCTTATGCCTAACAATATTAATATTTATCCAAAGAAATTTAGATGGTCATGTTATCTACCGCATTAATTGAATGGTTAATTGAACTGGAACAACATAACCTATTTACTGTATTAAGTGGTATCAAAATTTAAATTTGTCTAACTTAGATATTATCTCGACGTGTTCATGCTTTCGTATTGCATTGGGATGGAATATGTTTTCGCAACTCGAAGCGTGCAAAGTGGTGAAAACTGTACCAAATGACGAGTGTGCAAAATTTACAAACTAACAATACCCGACAAATCGCTATACTATTTCTTTTCTGTGTTGTACAAGGCATCCAGCAGTCCCTTCTAACTCCCAAAATGTCCTCTTGGACGTTTTTGTTGACTAATTTCCTACATTTATCCCCGCCAAACATACAACACAGAATATAGAGTATTCATGAACTTCTGCTTACGAATGATTCCTTCCCAGAAATTGTAACTTGTAGGTGCAGCTCTCGATCCGCAACCTCAATCAGCTTGTTAGCTATGGCACCACCATATATCTGGGATCCTTCATGCATCTGCCAATTTGAATTTACATTGTCATACAAGAAATCCCCTTCATTGTCTAATATAGCAGGAGCGTAAGAATGAAGAATAAGGGATAATTAGCAACCTTGGCATTGAAAAAGAAACTGCAGTGATCACCAATATGGCCACCGGCAACATGATGGAGGTCCAATTGGAGCTCATCAAGGACCTTGGACACATACAGCAGCATGCAGTTGATCTTCTTTCTCTGGACAAGCTTAATAGTAACATCATCTTCCACAATGCGGACATCAACCTCAGTGTCCTTGGACTTCCTCTGCAGCCAAGAGCTCCTCAATGAAGCACTGTAGGACAAATGCGGTTCACCAACTTCAGTCCTGTGCTTCTTCATCCTCTGCCCACCACACCTTTTCTTCTCCACCAGCAAGTTAAGCTCATCAACTGTTCTGAGGAGTTCTTTGATGTATTCGATAGCATCTTTCACCACACTTGCTTTATCATTCTTTAATTTCCTCCAAAAAAAATCAAGTAAAAGTCAATAAAACAGAGTAAGGAATATTAAATTTTGAACAAGCAAGAAGAAAAACGCAAGCCAACGAACCCAATTAACAAGTTTTTAAATGTAAGACTTCTAGACATCAACAAGAAAGATACAATTACCTTGGTGGGGTTTGGAACCAAACTCCTCAAGGCCTCATACTTATCAGTCATGTGTTTTCGTCTTTGGGATTCACTCACATAATGTTTGGTCCCCTTGTCTTTGCCAGCGCCCTTTCCTTTACCAACAGAACAAATGTTAGTGCCAAATTCCAGAACTCCATGACCAAATTGTTGGGGCCCCCCAACCCCATCTGGGCAAAACCCTCCTTGTCCTCTATTTTCCTCTCTATTATCATCCTCTCCTCCTCCGCCACCACCACCACCACCAACACCACCACCGAAGCTATGGGGCGGCAGAGATTGAAACAGGTCCCTAAAGAAGGGAGGCTGCAGTGGAAGATTCAAGGAGAAAAGCTGGTCGTAGAGGCCGGCAGACGAAGAGGCAGTATCTGCCATCGGAAGGTCACCCAAAAGGCCCAGGGAAGTGTTGATGGCGGAAGTGGGGCTAATGAAGGATGTGGAGGCTGAGCAGCCGGACAAGTGCAAAAGATTCAGAAGCTCGGCTGTTGGAGGGGAGCTATGAGATATTTCTTGTGGAAAGATGGAGTCTTGAACTGAATTATCATTGGCACCAAATGGCAGCTGCTGCTGAAGCTGATAAAAGAGAGAGAGCTCGTCGGCTGAGAGTTTCAGATTCTCTTCAAAGCTGTTCGTGGGTGAGATGCTACTGTGACCTGCAATGAACGGCAGCTGAGCATTTGCCGCTTCTGGGACGCTGTTGGGATCAAAGCAGCCAGCGTCCTCGTACATCTTTTTGAAGCTTCTACTATCTATCTCTATCTCCTGCAGCAGTTGACAGAATCCATGGAGAAAGATTATAAACTCAAGACTAGAAACAAAAGAAAACCCTTTATTAGTTTTTTTTTTTTTAATTATTATCATAAGAAAAGAAGTAAAGAGGAGGACTTTTTTTTTCCTAGTCCTTTTTATTTTTTTGTGAGAAACAAGCACCAAGAAAAAGAATGTACCCAAGGTGGTATAAAAGCACAATCTTCAAGTAATCAAAGATCAAGAAGTGGAAGGAAGGCTAAAAGTTAGCAATAAGGAAAGGAAACCCAGATGGGAATTAGCTAGGAATATTAAAGAAATGGAAATGGAACTGCAAAGAGAAATGTTTAAGGGAGAGAGAAAGGAGCTGGGTGTTATTGTTTCGTTATAGAGAGAGAGAGATAGAGAGAGTTGGAGTAGCACATATCAGGCATGAAGGTGGAAAGGACTCGGGTGAGAAGAAGAAAGATTTTTATATTTTTACTCATTTATTTATTTATTATAATGTGAAGATTTTTCTTCTTGTTTTAAAAGAGAGGTTAGTTACTGAGACATTCCCATCACAAGGGGTCCCCACCTTTAGAGCTCCTCATTAAACTTATTTATTTATTTATTTATTTGATTTGAAGGAAAAATAAATCAAGAAGGCAAGACAAATATAAAAATAGGTCTGTCAAAACTCCTCTTTTTTCTTTTCTGTTTTTTTTTTTTAAACCATTTGTTAAGCTTATGGAAGCAGAGGAATCTGCCGCTGTTCTTTGTTGTGGCAGTCCTTCCATTCTTACACAGGATTTCCCTGGTTTTTTTTTTTGGCTTTTGAACTGAAATTAAGGGTCCCACAGCTTTGTTAACATTTTTTCCACATCAAAAAACAACCCATTTTGTACTAGGAATGAGAGCAATTGTGTCATATATCATTTCTTCCATCTGAAAATAATATCAAATTTTCATTGAGGACTCTGGCTTCCTTGTTGTGCATTAAAAACAAAAAAAAAAAAAAAGGAAAAAGAAAAAACTACAAACAGCAAAAATGGTATGTCCACAATCTTGTATCTGATGTCATCTTCTTGCAAAAGTAGACTTGTTTGTTATACACATGCCCAATTTGATTCTCATCAAAGTACAAGAAGGCAAGAGGTCTGCAACAAATTCGGCTGCTTGCCTGATCATAAAGATCACCTTTTTTTGTTTTTGTTTTTTGGCAGGTACATTATTACAGAACATGGAATGCCCTGTAGTGTATCTGGGCTTTCGCTGGCTGGGGCATGTCCTTTCATGTCTTTGTCGATGTTTCAATGAAGTTTTGGGATAACTAGGCACTCTATCGAGAAAAGAACAGATCAATAATAATAATAATTAAGTTTACAAGAAGCTATCCATTTTTGTTCAATGTTGATGTTGTCTTGGATTTGCAACTCTAAACACATTGGCTTAACCTTTATTAACATCTATGATAAACAAAACAGAAATAAGAGGTTAGAGTGACAATGTGGAGGGTAGCCGTGGATTCAAAGGTGTATACAATTTAGAGTTATATTACGAATGATTCGAATTTTATTAGAATTTGTTTTTGTTTGTCTATGGGGGAATTCGACTCATGATTAATATTAATTATTCAAATTAAGAGTTCACATTATGCAATTAGTAACTAATGAACAATCATATGTGACACGTACCAGTGATGAACAGTCCTCGATCTATTTAATTTATAAGTAAAATTCTGAGATATAAGATGTGCCAATTATAAAATGTTGTAAAACTTTTTTTAAGTAAGACTTTCTCTGCCATTTTTCTGAAGTATTATTAAGTATCATTATGTTGTGGTCCTCACAAAGGCAGGCACATATGTGAAGAACAATGATCCTCGGTGACCTTATGCAGATTGCTACCCACACTAAATCATCATTCACACTAGTCTCTTTACTATTAACAATAGAATCAATTGAAGTGTGCTGTTGGATTCTATATTCGACAATCGACGCGATCGGTTATGAGAATTTTTGCCTGGCCTAAGTCTGCAGAGACAATAATGAATCTCTTGTTTTTGGCCAAAAAAAAAAAAAAGAAAGAAAAAAAGAAAAAGAAAAAGAACAAAATGGGTAGAATTTTTTCTCTTCTTTTCGGCAAATGAAGTGAGAATAGGGGAAAATCTCTTGGAAGAAATAGACTGGCTAGAGTGGTTGGACCCAAAGGGCTTTTTCCTTTTTCTGAACTGAAATTTGTTCTGAATGGTTGGACCACATCTGCAATTTTGTAAGCAAGATGTCAGGTGAAAAAAAAAAGGAAATATTCGACCGGTTCAATTGTTCAAACATTCCAACAATACATTATACATTACATTAACTGCTTGCTTTTGTTGTTGCAGTGCTATTCTTATTACCTCTTTGTTTTTTTTTTGTTTTTTTAGACATTTGTAAGTATACGCGAACTCCCATTTCAGGCAACCTTTATGACATGGGGAGGCTCCTGTATTTTTATGTTCATCCTGATAGGCGTACCAATTCCATTTTATTAAGGTCGATCGGCACTTTTTAATTTGTCTAAATAAAAATGGTAACACTTTCAAAAATGTCAGTATAAAACAATTCCTTAATTTGTCCAATTTGTCTTATTAAGTGCCGACGTATGTGAGGCTTATCGATAGTCCACTTTGAGATCAAAAGGCCGACATTTTGAGACCAGTGAACCATCTCGAAGCTTTAAAAGATGAGTGCAAATTCATCTCAATCTGTTTTTGGAGTTTCTTTTAAAAATTGAGAGTAATCAGGATTAATTAATTAAAAAATAAAAAAATATTATTGTCACAGTTTATATAGTAAACTAATTATCATTCAATGATCATCGTTGCGTAATATTTTTATTGCATAAGATTTTTTCTCAAACTATTTATATATATATATATATATATATTATCATTTAATAAGAATTAAAAGAACCAAACAGAAAAATAAATTAGAATTATATCACCGAGAAACCATACACTGTGTATTATGGAGAGTATTCCCTACCCGCCCACCTTGTCTCTTTAGGGCACAGGTACCCTTTTGTTGAAGGTTGTTGGAGCTCACAGAGACGCACCGAGTTAGACCTCATTTTAACCGCATTTCCCTCCTCCGTCGGGCACTTTCATTTCAGTTCAATTTCATTCTTTTATCCACAATATTAAGACCCATCTTATCTTTGGAATAATTTCATTCTTCCGTGGCCTAAAATTAGGAACAGAATTTCCCTAAAAACTTGGAAGCGTTAAAATGATTTTTCTCTAATCCGTACAGTTCATGGCGTGATTGGCACGTACACTTCTGTTCTTCTGGTTCAATTTTACAATGAATCAATGCAAAATCGAAAGTGGAAATGAACTTTTGTATCGTTTCTTAAATGGGTTTGCTTTACCACGCCCATTACTGTGAATTACGACCATAATGCGCTAGTTCTTCGGAGACATGGTACGCAGCGATAAACGGTATTACTGAGAGAACTATCAGTTTTGCCCAGCAAAATGAATCCAAAATTTGCCCGAATGAGGCATTTCCATCCTATATATATATAGGAAACAAAAACAGGAACCTGAGAATTTTCCAGGTGAATGTTGTACTACGCCACATCTATTCAAGCAGACTAGTAAAACTTCACGGAAATGGGGAACAAAGTGGTAACAATTCCTGTACATCATCTGGCTGCGGCAGGGACAGGAATGGCAGCTAGGGGGTTGACTTGATATGAAAAGGCAAGTTGCCACAAGTCCACCAAAGTCTTCTTTATGGACAAAGCAGGGCTCCTAATCATCCTGGAACACAGAAAAAAAGAACAAGATTTCAAATTTACAGGGGCATGATAGAATTGTTTTTATGGCCTTTCGCTTTACTAGATAGTTATCCGACGATAAAACAGGTGAAGACAATCCTACTTCAACTTCTAACTAAATAAACCAGTAACCAGCAGGTAAAGAAATAAGCACTTGATCCCAAGAAAATAAACAATTAGACTTTGACCCTCAATCTAGGTCGGCTAGTAACATGATCAAATCAAAGAAATTTCTACAAACAGGTAGATAATATCTTACCTATTTAGAAGAGCTCTCTTCTTCTGGAGTACATAAACAATGAGAATGATCAGAGATCCAAACACAATCTTCCCATTACTTAAGACCAGCTGAATATTGCCAAGCTTCAAATTGACGGAATGGAACCACCAGAAACAAGGGTTAATGCGTCTGGACAATTTTAAGATTGCTTGCTTTGTATCTTTTGGCCCATCCGGCAAGAAATTGGTTTCTGAGACTTCTGGAGACCCTTCAGGAACATTTAGTTCTTTTGTCAACAAATAGTGTGATCCATGGTTAGTTGCTAGCAAAGCCGAGTGCCCTTGTGACAGATTGGTGGCTTTGTAAGAGTACAGCGAGTGTAGTCTCCTCAAAATTTCCTGAGTCAAAATGACCGGACAACAATAAAGAATTACAAGCAAGCAAGCTAAAATTAACCACAGTGGCATAAAGTTAAGAAATATGACAATCAGTATTAGCAGTACAATGAACATGTATAACAGGACTTGAAGCTCAAAATATAACAATGAATCGGGAAACCCAACTTTATTTCTTGAAAGTATGTTCCTCTAGAAATCATGTTGTATGGAAAGGCACAAGTTAAAATTTTCAAGGCCACAACCATATCTTCGTAGGATTTAGAAGTCCATATTTCACAATTTTCTTCGGCAAATTCTTGAATTTCATCTATTCTCCTAGCCTCTAAACTAATCTCAATCCTAAACTAGCTGAAAAATATAATTGACATTTTTATCTGTGATTTGTGGAAATTTTGAGTTAGAAACAAGAAATTGAAGGAAAGGCAATGGCTCAAATACCTCTACGAGGGAAAGACATGAAACCTGAATGCAGCAATTTTCTCCATTAGCTTAGAAATTAGATCCTTGTAGTTAAAGGTATGCATATGTGTAATACCCAAGATTGGTTTTGGTGCCTGCGAAAATTTGCATGTATTGACATGTGTGCATGCATGTGTGACTGAACATGTGGAAATTTAAAAGGTCTTGTTTGACTCATAAAAACATGAAAATTCCAAAAAGTGGAAATTTTAAAAAAATAATAAATAAGAACAAAAAGATAGAAGAAAACATTTGCAAATATATCAGCAACAAGTAGTATCTAAAGATTAAACGACAACTCCTTAAAGCCAAGATTCATTCAAACTTTTCTGTCCCAAAAAAACACCAAAAAAAGAAACAAAGTGAATGAAGACTCAACAAAACACTCAACAACAACAAATAGTGAATTATTGAGTGACACAATCTTTTAAGTTTTTCATACATTTCTTTTAGCATCTTGTCCCCAGGAAATGAAGAATTCACATAACAAAACACTCAACAACAACAACAACAACTAACAAGAAGATACCAAGCTCTTTCATGTAATGCTTCTGAAAAAACCAATTACTGACTGCAAAAATTTTAAATTCTCTGAAAACCATTCCAACGTTCAATTTGACAACATATAGACCATTTTGCACCATGCTTTAAAGCTACTTCTTGATTTACCTATACAAGAGTTCTCCACAACCAATAGTGAGATAAAACAATAAACAACTATAAAGTCATGAGGATATTGCAGATGAGCACATGTGCCTACTTTTACCAAGGCCAATGATCACAGAAGACTAAAATATATTGAGAAAATCATTTAATGACAAACATAACAGTGGGGGAGAACACATGTAGCCATAGTATGCATGTACATACATAACAGCAATTCAGATAGTAGCCAGCAGCACAATAAGATGCAAACAACTTTATTTTACCTGTCTTTTTTCCTCAGGTAATGCAGCTTTCTCAACCCAAGCGATAGAAAGGTCCACTTTTTTCAATGCAGCAGCAAGAAGGGCGACAGCATAGATTTCAACAACTCCAATGTACTGATCAAGTTCCAAATTATGAACCCCATCACATCCTTCTAGGAGATTCAGGTCACCTTCTGCACCAACAGCATAGCATCTTCCATCCAGATATCTGCAGTTACTGAGAAACTCTTCAAGAAACTCTTGGACACCTACACAGGAACCTGCTGCTATCTGGAAACATACACTGACAAACAAAAAAGAATAAAGGTGAAACACATTGCCCCTAAAATATGAAAAATACCTTTTCCAAGACATTTGTCCAAGCATATGTAACTTGTGTATTTTATAACCAAATCATACATTCATCACATAAAAAAAAATGCAATGCGGCACTACCTATGTGCCAATATTCAAAGCAAAAGATAGAGGAACAGCTTCCTTATCAGCCAGAAGTGGCATTATCACACAAATGTCATACTGGCATCCTCAACCAAAAAGGATGAGCTTGCTCTACTATTTTTCCTATTATGCCGTGAATTTGCCACATTGTGCTTAATTGTTTTAGAGCTATGGTCTTAACAAAAGAAAGTCACAAATCAAAAAGAAAGCTAACCCTCCTGGCTCTCTTTGGCAATGGTTCACACTAGGATCTCCTTATCTAAACTCTTGTTCTACCTAATCACTCCCCACTGCCCCAAATTTAAAATATTAGATCAAAAAGAATCGCTGCAAGAAACTCTGTGAGGCATTTCATCTGGAAGGGCACTATCTTCAATGTAATTCAGACTAAAGTAAGAAACTTTTGCTAACTAGGAATATGCTTTTCTTAAACTTAATAGACACTCAACAGATTTTGCGCATAGCCACTCTTTGGTCAAGCCTGGTCTCTTGCTTTTTTATTCTTTTATTCAGAACTCAGAACTTTCATATTGCTTACTATGTCCAAATAAGTTTTCTGAATTAAAAAAATTGAAAAAAGAAACATAGTAAAAGAATAGAAGTAGCATGACAGTGTAAATAAAGGCATGGCAGAGTCAATCCATATGCTAGAACCATGCAAATTAGAGCATTTTATTCTACATTGGATGTTTAGATCCCATGAATCAACAGTATACTTCTTGCAACCAAGAAGAAGGCAAACATCCATTAACAAGATCCATCTGACTTCTTCATAAAGTTAATTGTTAATAAGGGGACTAATGACACTTTAACGAAGACCAAAACATAGATGTCGCCATGTAGATACAAGCGATATGTTTAGCATTTCAAATGTGCAAGTTGTCAAAGATCAGACCATGAAAAGGAACACAATTGAAAACCATTAATCGCATCCCTAAAATTATTCTGAAATCTTTATCAGAGATGATTAGAAATTGAAGTTGCAACAGGTAAGATTACCCTGAGAGAAGAACTTGAACAGGGATAGTCCCAGGAACAAACAACACTTTGAGTTCACTCACAATCTGGGATGCCCTGCATAAAATACCAAAAGGATTATAATGTTAACTATGTAGAGTATCATACTTTTATGCTTCACAGCAAGCATTCCATACTTTGATGACCATTATAAGTTCGAAACTCCAGATGAGAAACTTCAGGCATCAATAGGTATCTAAAAAAACCTGTAACATGTATGCATCTTATAAAAATTGAATATAATGCAACTGAGCAACATTGCAAACCAACAAATAGCAAAGTATTCAGTATCAAAATGTCCAATAACTTTACTCAAGCAACTCATTCCCTCGCACCAAAATAAATCAGGTAATTTATGCATAAATGCAATACTTTGGCTTTGGATTTTCTAGATTGATGTCAGCATTAAGTACAAGAGTGCCATAATTCTCATATGAAAAAATAATTCACTTCACTTTTTCATCATACCGGCTAAAAATAATGTAGCATCATACACAACAGAAGATAAGCCCAACATTACTACGTGTACCTGCCTCCGAAAAATTTCCAAAGACCTCAAATCCAGGAAATAATAGGCAAAAGTTAAAAAGCAGCTTAATAGCAAACTATAACCGTGGGTAATGGCTTCTTCCGCACCCTAAACCCACTTAGATCAGTATGCCGCTAGGCAACAGGCTTTACACATTAGAGAGAAATGACTGGAAATGTAAACAGGGGTTTAATGTGAGTGCCTGCCAAGTTGATTCAGTGACTGGACCAGCACCATACCAGCTGATTCTCTCATGTCATGCACCTCATCAATGTCCTCTATAGCTTTTACACCAAAACCACCATCACATATCTGCTTCAAAACTGAGGAAGCTAAAGAAGCAGCCTCCTCGCACATTGAGCAAACAAGGCAGCTGAAAACAACACCAAGTAAGGATTTAAAAGATAATATCTCAATATGTATGTGTGTGTGTGTGTGTGTAAATTAGCAAAAACATCAAATCCATTGAAACAATTGAGTAGTCTGGTTCAGCAATCCTTCCATCAAAAGAAAACAAATGAGTCTGAAAATAATTCCAGAAAACCGACCTGTTTATCTCCTGCTTTCCAAAAACGTGAGACTTTTCTATTGTGATTTCAAGTCATGATAATCACAATTAAGAAAAAGACTATATATTGAAACAATTACCTCTCGGAAAGCTCAATTTGTTCCCAAAACGGAGACTTGGAGTCAGCCATTGCCATCTCTTTCTCTCTGGCTCTATCAATCTACTTGCTTTCAAATGAAACAAAAATAGTAAGACATAGATAGAACTACAACAATATAGTTAAACTAAGAATAACTCATTCGATGAAGAAGGAGAAGAAGGAGGAGGAGTCATTCCTAAATTGAATTCAAAGACCCACAAACTTACATCTTAAATTGATTTAAACACACACTGCGACAAAGATTAAAACTTTCATAGAAAAGTTAAAGCATTTTAGCAAATACAAATTCCCGAACAAACGGGACATTCAATCAACCCCAAGAAGAGAGAAATCAAACCCAAAAAATAAATTCAAAGAAAATGCAAATTTTGATGATTTTGACCACCCCACATGATGATAGATAGATACTACCTAATTTTGGCGTGGGGGAAGTGGGGGAAGGTAGAGTAGAGAAGAGTGGAGGGGTTCAGAGTAACACCTCCTTTGAGTGCTGTCGTCGACTTGAAGAATCGAAAACAATCTCCCGATGAACGGCTGAGCATTCTGGCTTTGAGGCCTTGACTGGTTTTTTTTTTTGAGATAAAATGGGATAAAATGAAAAAGAAAAAAGATAAATTGTTGGAAATGAATTTTTTATGAATTTTAATTTTCACTCAAACAGTAATAACTTCCACATATTGAATATGAAAACTCACATATGAATCCTCATGTGCTAACCTTTGTTTAAAAAAATAAGGTCCCCGTATAAATCAAATTGTTGTCCTTTGGAATTGAAAATCGCTCCCTTGTGGTGACCATTTATCAAATCAATTAATATTTTCAGTCGATTTTAATTTAAATTTTGTATGCAAAATTCATATTTTATACGTTGAAGTTATTCATATTTTTCAAATTTTAAATTATTTTTTAAATATAGGTCTTGGTAAAGTTTTGAGCAGTACAGGTGACTTTATGAATTATTGCGAGTTAAATTGAATTGAGTTTTAAGAAGAATAAATTGGGCTATTTAAATTGAATCAGCCTTTACCACCTTTATCAAAAACTGACAAATATGGGTACGGTAGATCCCATATCCTAATCGCAGCACACAAATACAAGCATATGAATGCGGCACAAAACCATGCAGCAGGCCAGAGAAGGGTAGTCATAGAGCCTTACTTTTCAGAGTAAGGCAGCAAAGTGCTGTAAGATAATTTACAGAGAAAAACCAGAAAGGTACATGAAAAGTACAATCTCAAGTAGCTTTTACTCTGTTTTTTTTTTTTTTCCAATTTTCCTTCTTCTGGGAAGAGTCCTCCTTAAAAACTACACAAGTTGCAGAAAAGCAATTTTACTCCATTCCGCTATCTTCACCTGGCGCTGCAGCCTCGTTAACATCAACAGTGAAGCTATACTCCTGATCACAACCGAGGTAAGAATCACACATGAAATACAGAGTATATGACTTCCTTCCAGCTTCTGCAGGAGCAGCAAAATCGAGCTTCACCTTTGACTTCCTTTGCAGGGAAACCCTCTTGATGGCAAGCAACTGGTTGGTCTTGGTATCGCCAACAACGAGCCACCAGCCTTCTTCTTTGGCTTTAGGGTATCTCGGAGAATCAACGGGTCCCACGTCAGTCCTGCCCTCAAGATCCCGCTCAAGAGTGACCTGCAGCGTGATGTCTTCTCCTGCGCTCACATTCTCGCCATCCATCACCTCATATGACAAATCAATGTTGGGATAACGATTGCAAAACCTCACAATATCCAGCAACTGCGAATCTGACATCTGCAGAAGGTCATGCCTTTCATCATCTTCCATCTCCACTAAATCAAACACGGTCTCTATGCTCTTTCCTGGGTTCTCTTGGCATTTCTTCGCCAAGTCTTTCGTAAAGTGAGGCAGTTGTAGGAGCATGGAATCACGCTCCCACATCCCTTGTGTTAACATTTGGCTGACCTCCATAGCAAGAAGGGCAAGACTCAACCAACCATTGCTTGAAATAACGTCAACCATTGCCTGAAGCAATCTACTGCCAGAAAGGAGGACCTCCCGCTGGTCTAATGCCAGATTCCCACCCACGGATTGCCTAGAGAAATGTGCCTGCAGCAGTACATTTGCCTTCACATGAGGATCTGTGTATTTAGGACTTTCAAATGAAAATCTCTGGTGGTTGATCAACTTTCGAAGCACCTCTTCCTCCCCAGGTCGTATTGGAAGTTGTGCATACTCTGAAGCAGAGGCCAGAATTTCCAGCAGACCCTTCATCTTTGTTTTAGAAGTCAAAGAAGAACTGAAACGCTCTATGGTGGTATAACTGATATAATAGTAAGAAGCTATCATGCCAAGATTCAGAGGAGAGAGGTCCATGTCATCCTCGATAGCAATACATTTACTTGCCTCCAAATCACTCAAAGTATTTTCAACAAGCTCTGATAGGTGATCAGAGAGATGCCTGTGACTAACTCCCTGAAGATTGTAGTAGTTTGGATTTTGTGTGAGCCTCCTGTACATGAAAGACCATGTAAGGTAGTCCACTGCATCCTGCTTGTTTTCAATAACTCCAGCAACAACCTCTGCATTAAAATTATCGTGCAGGAAATGGTGCAAATGACTTTCAACAGGAAATGCTTCATATAAAAACTTCTTATAGTATTCTTTACGAGGTGCATGACAGAGGATGACACACTTCCCAGAATTATCTAGTAGAGGTCGACTAGCATGACCCATCATCTGCAACAGATCTGTTACAGGGTAATCTGTGTGAGCATTTTCACGCCCATCATAGTATTGAGTTCCCATGACCACAACTAGATGCGCTGACAATGGCACCCCCCAACACATAGAACTGCTCATAACACAAACCTGAATCCACCCAGCTTCAAATAGCTGAGACACCACTTCTTGATCCAAGCTGCTCAAGCCCTCATGCAAGTAGCCTACCCCATGTTGCAGAGTGGCTCTCAGCATTTCTTCCTGGATCTTGCCAATGAAAGGTTCCAGTTCTTCTGCAGAGTGCAAGAGAAAAGCTGGTTTTTCACCACTGTCCACACTCGAGTATGTCATCAGATCCACAGCAGTGAGCCTTACATGCTTTCTCGTGGGAACGAACGCAATAGCAGGTTTCCCATTCTTTGCATGTTGTACAATTGCAGTGTAGGTTGGTTTTGTCATAGCTTGCATTCTTGCTTCATAATTGGTAATATCCATGCCCTGGATGTGTATTTCCAGGGGCACAGGGCGCACACCAGGAGGGAAATTAAAAAGGCCATGGGAAGTGGCTCCTATCCATTCCCCGAGATCCTTGGCATTGGCAAGAGAAGATGACAGAGCAACAATTCGAATCTTGTTTTCAATCTGGCTAGCAATATATCTCATCCTAGAGACAATCACCTCTAAGACAGGACCACCCTGACCACCAATCAAGTGCAGCTCATCAATGATGAAAAGACTAACCTGCTGAACATACCTCCTTTGTTTCCAGCGTCGGGACAAGGCATCCCATTTCTCTGGAGTGCTGATAATTATTTGACCCTTCTCAAGCAGTTTCAAGTCTGTGGCTGTTTCTCCAGTTAATTCAACAACCCGCATGCCAAGCCCCCTACCAAACTTTCTCTCCCAATTGTGATACCGTTCTTTAGCAATTGCTTCAAGAGGTGCAATATACACAACCCGCGTCACACTCTGAGGCCCCTTTTGGTGATTTCTCAAAATAGCAAACTCAGCGCATATTGTCTTTCCACTTCCTGTGGGTGCAGCAACCAAAACATTGTCATCTGTATCATACAGCACAGTGAAGACCTGAGTTTGGACAGGATTGAAATGTTTAAAATCCTGATAAAGAGATTCATAAGATGGATTCCTTAATGCAGTTACAGGAAGAGGCTGCAAGTCCAATAACTCTGTTGGTGGAGGATACTTTTCTGGTAAGATGAGATGCCTGAAAGAGACAGGCAAAACAGTCTGTGATCCAAGCCATCTATCTGACACAACACGAATAAAATACTGAGGAGGTAATGGCTCATAGACTGGCACTGTAAAATTCAATGTGTGGTCCTCATCGATGTACTGCTTCTTCAGCATAAAGTACTCATGATGAAGAATGTATTCACCATCGTTATCCTCCACAATCACCCAAAAAGGCTCCACATAACCATGAACCTTGTCCTCCCACTGGAAGTCTGGTGTTATTGTAAGTTCTACCTTCAATACTGTGCGTGTTATTGGCTGAACATGTGCAGCAAGGTTTAGCTTTGGGAATTGGTGGATGAACTTGTGCAATGTTCTACCCATCTTTGGCAAACGAATAAGTTCACCAATTTCCTGAGAAGAAAGGTCATAATACCTTTCCCAGGCCAAGTCTTTCTTCTCTAACTTCATCAGAATCTCATTCAAGATCCCATTGAACTGACGAAGTGGTGTCTGGACACTCCACATCCTCTTATTTATCATTTTACACAAGTTCAGAGCCTTCTCAGTTAACTGTGCCCATCCTCTTTTCAGGACAATTTCAAAAAGAGCTCGCATCAAACGGCCCGCACTCTGACCATGAGAAGAAAACCCGAATGAATGATGTGAAAACATACAGCATTTAACAAAATATGGAAAAGGAAAACAAAATACTGAAAAATACCAATAAGATTAAAACAAACCTGAGTTATGAACACCATGTCAGATGTCAATGAAAGCCCTTCAAGCTTCAGCTGTGAGATATAGGCTTGCAGTAAAACATTTATCTTGGCACTAGGCTCTTCCAAACTTTCTTTAATGGGAATTGGAACACGTTCCAAAAGCTTTGCCAGTTCCATCTTCTCATCTTGTCTAACAGTTACATATTTAAACTCCTCACTGAGAGAAAAAAGACGGCAAAGTTCTATATCTCCCATTGTTGGCTTCAGATGCTCGTTATAAGTAGAAGTTGTCCCATGAGTTATATAGTAGTAGCTAGCAATACGACCCAAGTCAGTGACTTGGAAATATCCACTTTTTCTGTCATACTTGACCAAATTGTTTTTGTCCAATATAGTTGCAGCAGAATGAATCTGTGGAGGAAAAGGAGAAATAAGACATTTACTGAAAAAAAAATCATCAAGAAAATATTAAGCACTGGAACAGCTGAACAACCATAATGAACACCAAAGAGAGACACCCCTCTATGTGCACATGTATCACTTGAAATAAATGAAATTACTTTCATATGGCAATTAGAAATTCATCACCAAAAAGAGCAGTAGAAGCAGGCAGGCACAAGGTCTAAGGAGACTAATAATGCATCGTAGGGATGATAACACTAATATTCGGAAGGGACAGTCTTCCTCAACTTCTGGTCCTCTCATTTAAAATTAGGCATTCTGTTTCATTTCTCGGGTTCTTCAAAAGATTTATTTGTGGATATTATCAATTAAAAGTTCTTTTACAAAGTATTTTCTTTTTCAAAGTAGCTGATCTTTTCTCTTCATGGTTGACATGTTATCAGTCCTAAAACTTCATCAACTGCTGTCACAAATCCTAATATGCAGACATAGGAACCACTGCAGAAAAGCCCTCACATAGCTACTGCTAGAAGATTAGCTTTATGCAACTAAAAAATAAACCAAAGAAAAATTGGACAGACTTAAACCTGCTTTCCTTAAATCTATGCATATAATAATTCTTATGGTCAAATTTACTGTTGTAACAGTAGTTTTTAAATTGATAAAGCTTTCCATGTTCTTTTAACAGTAGTCATATTTCACCCCACGTCAAACATGTACTTTGTAGTTAAAATTCTTATCCACATCTCTCTAATTCTTTATCTTTTCATTCACCTTTTTTCCGCGATACCTATTAGAGCATTTATCAATCATAGTATCATTCCTTTCAACATATGAAGCGATTCAAAATCACTATTTTATAGATATAATAGACTATCGACTTATTTTATTGGCCATAAAGATTACTAGAATATTGCTCTTTCAAATTTCTTTCCATTATCATTTGCAGAGACATCATGGAAAATGGTAACTCTGGAATGTTCAACTTAGCCTATAGTTTGTACAACCCAGCTAAAATAATTATTTCTAAATTTTTCTTTAGCTAACAAGGTAATTAAAGTTAAACTACATATGCTAGCTACATACTATGCTTTTTCAGATTTTATTTTTATTTTTTTACACAATATTTGAACCACCGCATCAAAAAATGGTATTTTTCTAGGAAAGAAATGAAGTGCATGAGAGTAACAAGTATGGGCAGGTACTAAATGCAATAGCAAGTAAAGACGATCATCGAAAATCAGAAAGCTATGTTAAAAGCTCGCAAATGATGGAAGCAGCAAGTATCAAGATACTAAAAGCTTTGGCAAGTAAAGAAGAACGTTGAAAATTGAAACGCTATATTGAAGAGACTGATGCTTACCAAGTCAGCCCTTCTCTCCTCCAGTGTGATATCTCTGGTAAGAACATCTGGTGCCAAGCCATAGAGTGTGGGATTTCGCAACATACGGACATACAAGTAGGTGTAGCCAAGCCAATTGCAGGCTTCTCGAGCATTTTGAACAGTCCCAAGAACAATCTCTGCATTCAATTGATCAGCCAGTTTGGATACAAACTGGCTTTCAATAGGAAGCTGTTGATTCATTAAAGAAAGATAGTATTGCAGTTCATTGTGGCCAGTGATGATAATCCCTTCTCCATATGAATCATACTGAGGCCTTCCTGCACGACCCAACATCTGCATAACATCTAGTGGACTTAGTTCAGTCCATGCACCTTTTTCTGGACTGTAAATCTGAGTACCTTTGATTATCACAGTGTGCGCAGGCAAGTTAACTCCCCAAGCTAGAGTTGCCGTGGAAACCAACACTTGTACATGGCCGTCCGCAAAGAGTTCTTCAACAAGTTGACGGTCACCCCTTGTCATCCCAGCATGATGAACTGCAAAACCATAGGGCAGGAGATCTTTGAGATCGTTGCTTTTAACTATATCTGTATGACTCTGAAGAATCTCACGACTTGCACTGTCCTCTTTCAAGAATCTACCCAGTGTATCATTTGCAAGAGCACTATCTCGTATTGCTCTAGCTGTCTTGGCTGTTTCCTTCCTTGAATGGACGAAAATAAGAACTTGATGCTTTCCTGCTACAGCCATTACCTTCTCATAACAGACATCATTCATCAACTGAAACCTCTGCAGTGGCTTCTTTACTGTGATTCCAATATATTGTTGAGAAAGGGGGACAGGTCTGTAGCTGTTGTCAAAATGGAAAAGACCCTTTTTCACATCAACACGTAAAAACAATGCTACATCTTCAAAATTGGGAAGCGTAGCTGATAATCCCACCAGCCTGATATGTTCTTTTGTCGTTTCAATTTGCCTAACAGTTCTAGCAACAATACTCTCTAGCACAGGACCTCTATTATCATGTAGAAGATGAATCTCATCAATAATAAGAAGTTTTACCAACTGAGTGTAGGTTCGATCCCCAGATTTCCTAGTGATAATATCCCACTTCTCAGGAGTTGTCACAATTATTTGAGTTTCTTCAATCTGTTGGCGAGTCAGTGTCTGATCTCCACTCAATTCCCTCACCGTGACACCATAATCTTGCAGGCGATTTGACAAGTTACCAACAACTTCAGCTACAAGAGCTTTCATAGGTGCCACATAAACCACCTTATAGTTGCTGTGGTTGAAAGAACCATCTTGATTTCTACTGAATGCAATCTGCTGAAGTATGGAGAGGACTGCAACATTGGTCTTCCCTGCCCCTGTAGGAGCACACAAGAGGATATTATCAGCCTTAAAAAGGGCAGTTTCATAGACTTTACTCTGTATCCTATTCAATTGTTGCATCCCCTTGAAAGCTGGCTGTGCCCACTCTGGCATTTCAGATATTTTTACAAGCTTCTCATTAGGATCTATTGGCTTTGGCTTTAAAGCTGGTACATGAACTTCGTCATAACCTTTGCCGTGATGTCTGTAAGAACCCAGTGGAAGATCACACTTCTTATTTGCCATCAAAAGGCCACCCTGCTCAAAAGCAATGCTGTCAAGATCTAGCAACTGCCGCTGACCTTTCAACCAACCACTATCTGGATCTCTATCAACAACGCCTCTTCGATCCTTATCTCCATCTCCACCACTCTCATCCTTCAGTCTACGAGCCTCTTCTCTTATACTCTTCTCTAAGTTCTTTTGCCTCTCTTTGGCAGTTGCCCTCGTGGCATGCAGCTGCTCCAAAATTGCAGGCAACTCTGGTCCTGAAGCCATCATTTCCTCCTCAATCTGCTTCCTCTCTTGTTGATCCTTTGCCCTAGCAAGACGGGTACACCAAACAATCTTTAGCCTGTTCCGACAGAGATACTTGACGAGGCTGAACTGCTCAAACTGTAAAGGCACCAGCAACTTATTTTCAACCTCCCTGTCATCCCCCTCAGGAAGTATTTTAAGCACCTCTTCTGCAAGCTTCTGGCACTGTTGTGGGTCAATCTGCTGTTCAAATGCTTGAGAAATCTTCCTCTGGAGCCAATAAGCATCAATATCCTGAACATTGAGGGTCATTCCCTCATTTGCTTCCCGCGCGTCCACATCATCTATCCCACCACCCATTTGCATAGCCCCAGAACCATTTGGTTCAAGCACATCTTCCTCTTCTTCTTCCTCTTCGGGGACCATATCAAGATCACTCTCCTCTTCATCCTCATCATTATCTTCATCAAATTCAACAGCCACGCCCATATCATCATCAATCGCATCATCACCATTGGCCACAGAAGAACCTACAGCATCAGTACCTTCTTGGTAGTCAGTGATGAGCCGGCCAATGGAAACAAGCTGATCAAAAACATGGTTAGGGATGGGGTTGAGTAACTTTTCAATCTCCTTCTTCTTATCAGGTGTCTTAGTGCTCTCATTTTTCAGGACAGCTAAAATCTCATCTGCTGCAGCACTAACAATGTTGAGCGGCTGACCACCCAACTGCTGTTGAATTACACTAAGCATTGCTTCGTAGGCAGCCCTGGTTTCCTTAGTCTTGGGCTGGTAAACACCTTCCTCGGTAGAGGTAAGGACACTCTCTTCCCGCAAACGGCGCCTCTTAGTTTGGCGACTAGGAACAGCTTCCGAGAGTGGGTCTCGCTCTTTTTTCTTCTTAGACTTTTTAAGCTTCTCTTCCAGCTCAGGGGGTTTTCCCCTGTAAGCACGGTCACCAAAGCTTTTTGGGTCAATCTTGCCCCAAAGAGACTCTGGCTCACCAGTGGCCTCATGGGTGTCGCGGGGTCGAGAGTCTGTAGTTAGGACGAGGCTAGAGTTAGCTCGGTACTCATACTGCTTGAACCGTGCATGTGCCTCTGCACCACCACCCAGGTGTGCCATTATACCAAGCCTTCAAGTCAAGTCACAGAAATACTAAGCTGCCAGAGAGAAAAAAGAAAAAAAAAATGAAAAAGGAAAGAATAAGGAATCAACAAGTTGCATTGGGGAAAAAAAAGGGGGGGGGAATCAACAAGACTTGGGAGGGAAAAAAAAGGGTGAAATAGAGAACAAAATAGACAAAGAGTATAGAACTAACTATAACCCTAATTGGTTTGTGATACAAGAAGAAATTTCAACAAAGGAGTCAAAAAATGGGGGGGGGGAGGAATCATAGAGAGTGTCCTTTCCATAAAATTTAACGCATGAATTACGGGCTTCAATCCAATGTTCACACACACACACACACACAAAAACCTAAATGGCTCTCCGATCCAAAGTATACCAATATCGATGGTAAAAAGACAGTCACACAAATCTCCAAGCAACAAAATGACTTAGGTAAAAATAGACATGAAAATCCAAGATTGAATCAATATATAGAAATGAAGAACATAAAATTTCAAATAACAAGGCCTAACACCAAGAAGCAGAGAGTCGGAGACTTGAATTAAATTAGAAGAATCACATCGAGAGAACATTATGATAGTTGCCAAGACCCTTCAATTTAGGGTTCAACTGAATACCAAGAAGAAAAGATCGCAATAAAGCCCGCACCGACATCGAGTTAATAGGGCACATTTGTCTAATTTTTACAATATAGGGAAGTGTTACACCTAAAATTACTACATATCAGTTAGTTAGTTAAGCAGCGCGGCAAAGCAAGGGCAATTTGTTTCCTCTTCATCGGCGAGCAAAGCACGGAAAATAACAATAAGAAGAAGGAGGAGGAGGAGGAGGAGAAAGAGGACTGCACCTGATTGATTGTAGCCAAGAACGACGGGCTGCTTGGAGTGGAGAGAGATTGTACAAATCAACAAAAGATACAGAGAAGCAAAAGAAAGCGAAGCTCTCCGTCTGTCTGTCTGCCTGTCTTTACGATCCAGTCGGACCGACCAATCCAGAGAGAGATGTTGTTCTGTGGAGGTTTTTTTCTAAACCCCCATCCCCTACCCTAAGTCGGCAGACCACCCCACCCCCCAAACCCTAATAAGAAGGACGTGGTTGCTTCGAATTGAAACGGTGTAGTTGTATGTGTGTGTGTGGGTAAAAAGGAAAAAATAAAAACAAAGAGAGAGAAAAACCCGACTGGCTGAAGCCATCCAACGGAAGTTGACGTGCACTTTTTAAATTTTGTTTTTATTTTTTTCTTCTAAATGGTATTTCTGTAAGATTGTTAGCTAAGGACACAGAGATAGGTTCTTTTTTAATCTTTTTGGTTTGGGGGGGGTGATCTTTTTGCAAATAATGTAGTATTAAAAAAAATTTAATTGCAAAATAATACATTTCTTAAAATTATTGTTTACTGAAACAAAGTCTACCAGAGAGGAAAAATACATGTAGCATAGATTTCTGGATAAACAGTTTCTCACTACTTAGAAAGAAAGAAAAAAAAAACGAAGCTTTTTTATTTCAAAAAACCTGCCTGAGAAAAATGCTTCCTCAATCATCTGTAATGACAGATACCGAGTTTCTCTTCCAATAATTAGATATAGATGACAAATTCATCCATGAAATAGTGGATTTGCTAGAGATCCTTTTCAACGAGTCTTCATGCAATCCATCACCAAGATGAAATAACTGACAGACATCAGCACAATTGACCAGCCACGAAGTCTGATTTGGTGACTCAAGATTTCAGTTCGACTAACCGAGATTCAGATGGGAAGGTTGAGTAGTTTCTTAATGAATATGAATTGCATGTTGCTTTGGTGATTAGGATGATAGCCGTGGCATTGGTCTTGTTGAAGCCACTGCTCATTTTACCCCGAGGCAAATTTTTAGTTGCATATGATGATTAAACCTGTCTTTGATGTCTTGTATATGTTTCACATACAACATTAGATTCTACTGGAACTCGTGTATACCACCAAGCCAAAAGAGCAGCAAGTTGATGGCTCAGAAGCTTCTGATCATTTTCTACATGATAGACAGAAGGATCAGTGTCGTAGTTTTTTTTAAGAAGCAAGTAGATATTGATTGTGTATACATAAGTTCATCGGATTAGACTTGAACGGTGTTATTATTAAAACAAAACAAGCATTACAAAAACAAAAAGGGAGCAAGACCAAAAGGCTGTCTCATACGCATTTGGCCAAGTATGCATCCCATCCCTGAAGACGATACTCACGAGCTGCTTCTGCAGGATTTGCTGCCTTTATAATTCCCCGACCCACGATTATAATATCACTCCCTCGATCATAAATGACCTGAAATATCATCATCTCCTAGTTATTAGAGCTGGAATTTCCACTTGGAAGTAACAGTGCAAGGAAAAGTGTACAGGCAACTTTCTCGAAGGAAGGACAGAAACCGACCAAAAATCACCAATTGTTTTTAGCTCCAAGTAAAACTTACAGAATATGGAGTATTGTACTGCTGGCCAAGGGCATCACCTCCCATCACCATTTGAACTCCAGGGGTCGCCTGAATGAATGCTGGATTTACTGGTGCCCCTGGCCATGATGCAGGATTAACTGAGATGAAGCCAATTACAAAGTCAGAATGTTCTTCGGCGATCTTCACTGCTGCAGCTGTGTAGTCTCCCTTTGCAAAGTTACCAGCTGAACTCATTTCTGCCAGCAGCAACAGGCCCCTCCCACGAGGCAAACCCTAAATAGAGTTCAGAGTTTGAAAACAGTTAGACATCGGTCATCTCTGCCCCTTGGTAAGAATTAAGCTAAAAACTGTGCTACTCTACAAAGCAAACCTTCAACTTCAGTCCATCCACAATTCCAGGGCCAGAAATGATATGGGCATTAACTATATCAGCCCAATCCAATATATGGAAGATACCTCTGCAAACAAGGAGCCGGAAACATCAGTCACAGGAAAAGAAGCAGAAAAGAACTCTGACAAGCCACATATAAATGAATCTCACCCTTCATACTGCATAGTCACCGTGTTACCAATGTCTGCAAACTTGCGATCTTCAAAAATTAAGAAATTGTGCTTGTCTGCAATCTTCAGTATACCAATGCACAATGAATATTAGCTTGTACCACCTTAATTACTAACAAGGACAGACCACAAGGTCGACAAGAATTGCCACATGGAAAATAGAAATTGTGATAGAACACTTTCACTAGTGAACTTCTTGGTCTAAGGTGAAAAGAAAAACAAATGAAGCAGCACATAATTAGTTATAGGTCTATTTCATGAAGCAAAATATAATGAATATAATTGGCTTCCACACCAAAGTCCAGATAACAACAATCTGATTTCGTTTTTTCTTTTCCAACAACCATCTAATTTCCAGATGCCTTGAGAAGCACAAAACCTATAAGCCTACAGTCACCACAAGGGATAAAATGCAACTATATTTGATTTCTATACAGCATAGACAAATGTAATTTGTTTTAGCAGAGAGTTTCCAGGAAAAATAAAGTTAATGCATTAAAAAGATGTAAGATTGCATAACTTAGAGGAATGAAAGTAGAAGGGAGGGAGCATTCTGCGAGAGCTTTGTTTGGAGATGGTTCGGGATGCAAATGGACAATGAAATATACTCAGGTTAGTTGACATGACAGGAACAAGGATTAAACAGAAGAAAGAAGTGTTCTCAACAACATAGATATTGGAGAGGAGTATGTTAAATCTCCTAGAAAATATCGCATGCATGTTATCTAGAACACATGGTGTTATAAGGAAGCAGAACAGATGATTGACTGCTATCTCACACTTTTCAAACATTTCAATCAATAAAGAATCGAACAAGATTCTCCAAACAACTATTTATGTTCAGATATTTGAGCTTGCAGACAAAGTAACATATGTTATCCCCCAAATGTAATTCATAGGTTGAAAGATTCGATGACATAACACAGATACTAAATAAGTACATAACACAAACAGAACAAACACATTGAACACTCAATTGCATAATATTTAACCAGTAATGACTCACATATCAAACTCTCAATTTAATATATCATAATATTTAATCAGTGGTCCATTTGGCCTTCAAAAAAATCAGACAGTGTCTGTAACTCAAATGCACAATGATTTGTATTTGAAATTCTTGAACTTATGCATTACAAAAGTTCAACTGGTGCACACAATCTTCAGAACAATCAAGTAGCAAAATAGGGTAGTAGAATTCTATTTATACCAATCAAAGAACACAACATGTGCATAAATTAGGAAATTGTAACAAAGAATAGTGTCAAAGCATAAAAGTTGGAATTCTTGGTTAATTAGAAATATACCGAACGAAGTTTTGATCCAAAATCAGGGGTGAAATCAGGCAATATGTCAACATGGGTTTTCAATAAGCATATCTCCGGTCCAACCTACACCAAATTGGAGGGGAAATAAAAGGTTAGCAACACTAAAATTTAACAAGACAGAGACCTATTGTCTGCAATAATGCAGGCAACCCACACAACCACAAGGCATAATGCATCAAGCAAGCCCAAATTGCAACAAAATCAGGAACAATGCCTGGCTTTGCCAATTTCCGTGAGTTCCCTTGCCATACACCATCAACAGGGACATTCTCAACACATGTCCCAAGAAATTCCTTACTCTTAACCAAGGCAGTGAGTCCACATAATAACACATTAACAGAAATCATTTGTCATGCCACATGTACCACGAAACCACTTCATTCAATAATTTCCCCTAGATTTACACAAAGCTACATGAAGCAAGCATTGAAAGAACTTCATAACAAATATTTCTTCCAATAAAGTGTCAACTATTCCTAAAAAATATGCACCAAGTAACAAACAAGGATACAAATGAAATATATACCTCTTTGCATCTGGGTTCAATCTGCAAACCTTCCTCAAAGTCAAACGTTGTAAGGTGACTTTCAAAATGTAAGATGAGGTTGTAAAAGAGAAAAAGTATATTTTCTACACTGGGAAAAAAATGCCTTTTCTAACTTTTTACTCTTTACCTTTCATTTATTAAACCTATAAAATTATAGATTAACATTAAGAAATAGGCTTGAAAATCCTTTTAATATGCTTATCTCATTTGGAGACATTTCCCTAGCATAAGCTACAATGTTTATTTGCTAGAGATACCTAACCCAATGATTTGTTTAAGTGTATAAGACCAAAATCTGCATGTAAATACCAATTATGCTATAGCAAGTTTGTAAGGGGGCTTTGGCCCCCTGGGGGTGGTGGGAGCTCGAAATCCCCTACCCCCACCCACCTCCAATTTGGAGGATTTCCAACAAATGTGGGTTGGGGCACTTTGTACCCCCTGCAGTGTCTTTGACCCACGTTCCCCTACCCCTCTAACATATAATCAAGCTTACAACTGACTACTATTGTGTTCAAAAAACAATATATATATATACACACACGAAGATAGAGGAAAATGAAAGGAGCTCACTTTCTCAGCAAGGTCAAGCAACTCAGCAGCGGTACCAACATCAGCAGCCACACACAAGTTACTCTCTTTCTTAACCATCACCTCAAACAGCCTCTTCCCAGTTGGATTCTTTCCCAATATCGCCCTTTCCTCAAACCCCAATGCCTTAGCCCTAACATTTTTCTCCACATTCCCCGCAGCCACCACGCTAGGCACTCTCCGATTCTCCTCCAAGAACTTCTTAACCATCCTCTCCGTCTCCTCATCCACCTTCCCTTTCTCTCTCAAAACACTAACCATTTCGCTCAATTTTATCATCGAATGCAATCTGATCCCATTCTCTTCCAAATTCTCTCTCCCGCCTTGCTCTCTATCAATCAAAACGACGGCATCCGTCACTTTCAGCCCCGCCGCCCACAGTGGGGCCGCCGTTTCAAGCACGGAGGTTCCACTAGTCACGAGATCTTCAATTATTAGACACGTTTGCGACGGCTGAAAGCGGCCTTCGATGGCCTTGGCCGTGCCATAGTCTTTGACTTCCTTCCGGCGCATGACCATCGGGATGTTGTTAGACAAAGAGACGCAAGTGGCGATGGGGAGGGCGGTGTAAGGGACGCCGCATATGACGTCGAAGGATGTTCCGGCGGAGGAGACGGCGGATATTAGGGTTTGGGAGATGTGGCTGAGGAGGGAAGGGTAGGAGATGATGAGGCGGAGATCAATGTACACCGGAGAGGAAATGCCGGATTTTAGTTTGAAGTTACCGAATTTCACGGCGGAGATTTCGTGAAGCTGCAGAATCAGGGACTCCATCGACGACATTATTGGCGACGGCGGTGGCGGCGCTGTTGTGGCCGCAGTAGCGCTGGTCTTGCAGACAGACAGTGAGATGTCGCTTTTTTACTCTGGCAGTGGTGGGAGTTAATAAAAGGGTTTTAGATTCTTTTTCTTATTTTCTTGTTTATTTATTTATTACTCTTTAATATTTTAAAATTTTGTAAAACAAATATTTTTATTTATTAATCTTTTTCATTCTCTAAGCTGAAGAATGTAATATTCTTCTTGTCGTTAAGTTAATTATGTGTAGATAAAATAAATAAATAAAATTGCAATTAACATTTTGAATTGGGTTTTGCCGTGAGAGAGAAAAAAAAAAAAACAGTGAGAATTGGAATGGATCGGTAGATTATATTTAAATTCAGTTAATAATATTACTAAGAAAAGAGGTCAAGGATAATAACATAATTAATTTTGTTAATTATATTATATGCACATATATTAATAAATTAAATAAATTTATTAAAAAATAAATAATTTTTTTGTATTTACATTATTTTTAGAATTTTTTATTTAAAGTTACCTTAAAATTAAGTTAAATTAATTTAACATTAAATGAGAGTAAAAATAAAAAATTTAGATAAAATTCTTTATCATCAATTTTAAACTTTTTAAAACTTTTTACTTTGTTATCCCGTGTGGGATGGAAGCTGAAAAGGAGTGTAAGAACGTAAGAATAATAAAAGTTAATACTTCATTCAATTTTTAAAAAATTTTAGAAATTTCTAAAAAAATAGTAAAACAAAGGTGTTTATTTACTAAAATAATTTAATTTTTATACTTAAATATATATTTATAAATAAAATTATTTAATTAATTAAAAATATTTTAGTAAGAATAAAAAATATTTTAATAACTAATTAATAAAGCATATAATGAAATAGAAAAATAGTTAATGGCAAATTAAAACAAAAGAAAGAAATTTAGTTAAAATTTTTAATTAAATTGAAATATTATAAATTAGGTAAATAAATTATAAAATAAAAATATAATATAATTTATAAAATGATATTTTAAGTCAAATATTTCTATTTAAAGAAATTTGTATTCATGTTAATAATAAAAAATTAACAATTTTCATGTTATATAAATAAATATGTAGAATCATTTAATATTTTTAATAAAAACTAACAACTTTTTTTGTAAATTATATGAGCAACGTGCCAAAATTTTACCAATAATAAAACTTAAATTTTTGTTAATAAGTAAATTTATATATAATATTATAATTCTTTGATTTTCATTAAAATATCCATTAACATAAAAAGAAATCAGCTAAGTGAACCATAATTTGATCATCAATTAATATTTCATCTTCTTTTTTACACATATCCTCTTACTCAACAACTAATAACTTTTATGTAAAAACAAAGTAATACAATTATAGAAACAATTTTAATGAGTAAAACATATTGAAATATTAATGATTTGTTATATTTATTCATAAAAAAATTCTTAAGTTAACATATTCAAATTGATAATGTTAAATATTATTTACCCAATTAATTGGATTATCAAAGTTGAAATATGCAAGTATCATTTTCTCTTTTTATGAATATCATTGTATTTAAAGTAGACATTAATTTCTTTTAACCATCTCACTATATGTTCAACAAAAAAAATCCTATTAAAAAAAGAAATACCTTTAAAATTATAAATGTGTATTAATTGTAAGTATAAGATCGATTATATTTATTATCATGTAAAATTATTCTTTATTTGTACTTTATAAGACCCAATTTTATTTTGATACTATTTAACATGAGATAGAAACAAAAAAAAGGGACAATAAAAAAAACTCAATTAAATTTTTATAAAAATTTTTGAAATTTAAATAGAGAGAAAAATAATAATTAAATATTATCTTTTTTTATTAAAAGTGATTATTTATTTAAATAATTTAACTTTTAAGTTTATACACATATTTATAAATAAAATTATATAATTAATTAAAAATATTTTAATCTTAATTAAAAATATTTTAAATAAATAAAAATTTTATATAATTTATGTATTTTTTAAATAGTTTAATTAAACTTTTTAATTAAATTAATATATTATAAAATAAAAATTATAATATAATTTATAAAATAATTTTTATGGCATATTTATATATCAGTATTACAAATTATTTATTCACAATAATTACAAGTTGTAAACTAATATATAAATTAGCTCATGAAATTATCTAAATTAGTAAATAGCTTGAAATATTTGATAATAAATAATAGATATTGTTGATTTGAAATACATATATATGTAATACAATTAGGGCATGCTTGTTAAAACTTCGTAGCCATGGGATGGAAGCTTAAAGAAAGTCATAAAAAATAAAAAATAAAGAATTATTGTAGTGTTGTGACACGTCCCAGACTCTTTTTCTTTTTTGAATGGAAAGAACCATATTATCCATGACAACCATGAATACAGGGTAAAATATTACAACTTAAGGACACAATCAGCGCCTAATAGTAGGCAATTCACGAAGAACAATGTCAAGAACTTGAAGGGCTTCCTGTGGTGCATCGACCTTCCTTCCCTGCACCAAAAAAATAAAATTTAAAATAAAAAAGGCCAATGTTGCCCAGGTTGGGAAATAAAAAAAGCACCCACTCCCAAAAAATTAAAAAAAAAAAAAAGAGTTAACAGTGGAGTTAGGAAAACATAATGCGAATGTCTAGACTCAAAAGGAAAGTAGGTTTTTAAATATATATATATATATATAAGTAATTTTTGTAAAGATACTTATTTTATCCAATTATTTAACAACTAAGCTCAATTCATCTTCCAACATCAATAGTCTAGAAGTAATTAAAAAAAAAAAAGCATCCTTCGTAATAGGATTTAGATAATTGTCAAGTGTATACAATATTTTTTCAAAGTAATTTGTACATAATATCTAATTTATGGTAAAATAACTTTATTATCATATTGACATTCACTATTCAATAATTTAAAATTACTTATTATTATAAATTAAGTTATTTGAAATATACAAATATTATATTTCAAGAAATACGTTAGCAATAAAAAATTTAATATATTACAAAAAAAAAGATAATTTGACAATTATATGTATTAAAAAATGTTAATTTTATGATATGCATAATAAGAGTAATTATAATAATCATCATCGCCATCATCTTCTTCTTATGCACACGCCCTTAGCCCTAGTTTCTTGATACAGAAAAGCATCTGCCTCGTTGACCCCAGCTTGCACGAAACGAGGCATATACTGAAACAAGAATATATTATCGACGAGATCAAAAGCAAGTTATTGTATTCTTGGTAAGTTAGTATAATTGTTATAAGGCCAATAAGTTTGCATTTATGATTATTGTCCGCAAATGTTAAAACTTTGTCGCGTCTCCAAGGTTGCTCATTCAACTTGAAAATGAAACTTGTAAGCATGCATTTCCTCTTTGAAAGAAAACCCTTGTTCTTTAGACGTCGTTCCCCATCAATTATAAGTTTGAAAAATGCAAGAGTCGTTTTGGAATTCCTCATGCAAGAGTCGTTTTGGAATTCCTCATTTTCCCGAGTATAGTTCCGAGCTGCGAGCAAACGGTGAGTTTTGCTATTAAAATGCCTCAAGCTAATCATCTATACCTAATGGTACCGTTTAGGAAACATGTGACTGAACATATCACGTAACACCCGTATATCCGTACATAATTATGAATTGTATTTTTAATTTTGGACTACATGGCAATAGTTAACGAAGGACACTGCGAATCCACAGTCAGGATCACATCCGATGCGAGTGATCTGCTCGAGTTCCGACAACATGGGGAAGATTGTCCTCAATTTGTAAACATCTCCATCTTGCAAACGCAATGCCATGCCACGTGCTAACAGGAGCGTGTGGGGGTTTGGTTCGGTTTGGTTTGGCATGTTTTTCAGCTTTGTCTGGACAACAAGCCAACGACAAGCCAACGACTTGGGGAGATGTTCCCGTCCTTGAAGATTCCGTCTTTTTTATGGCATTTACGAGTCAATTATTATCTGTAATAAATTTAATTTATATAGATAAAAAAAATAACGGCCAACAGTAAAACAAATAATAATAATAATAATAATACCTGAAAAACCAACAAGAAAAAAATTCGTATCATGTTGTCATCATTGTTCTAATGATAGCCAGCGTTCTGGTTCTATCTGTAGAATTGAATTTCTGCTTTGTTGTCTTCTCCCTTCAAATCAGAAAAAGGAATTTCCTCTTGCTGGCCTTATTATCCTTCTTCACCCCTTCCTTCTGTGAAAAAGAATCCATCTTTTTTGGTTTCTTTTCCAATTTAGTAACAATCCCCTTTCTGGAATTAGTTTTACAACAGGTTTCTGTTTTTATTTTTATTTTTTCAAATTTTGTTTTCTTATAATAAAATGCTTTCCCGTATGCACTTATAGCCAATATGATCCTTATTTGTTTTTGTTACAATTTCTTTTATTGCAGAGAATAAGCTGAGCAAGACCCTTTCTTTTTCTGGCAGATCTTTTATCAACGTGAGAGTCTATCCATTTTTCTCTTTCTTGTTTATTGCATTGGATGTCTAAAGTTTTGGTGGGTGTCCTTCGATTTGGTTGTTTTTATTTGCTGCAGCTTGATGGTATTGTACTCTCTATGTCTGATGTAGAGAAGAAGCTAATAAATGGGCATTGTAAGAGTTTGGTAGTGATTCATGATTTGGTTTTCAAATCTTGAAGGCTGGAGATGTCTAATGGACCGGACAATTGTGGAGGTAATCTTTTTGCCATATTAGTTTTAACTTTTCTCAGATTAATTCAATTATGTTGGGGGCTATGACCCAAAATCATTAATTTTGACATCCATCAAGAAAAAATTAGTGTAGCCAACTCCCATTAGATGTGGGATTAAAACTTTTTTGTTCTTGTTGTGGTATTGACTCTATGATCATGAGCAGACGTCATTGTGAGGCTCATTTAATTTTGGGTTAGGAAACTAAATGCCGGGGCAATGTGAGATTAGGATGATTGGATGTGATGAAGGCCTCTCATGAGAGTTCATATGACCAATCAGTTTACTGGTTGCTCTATATCCATTTTATATTGTTGTCTGCAAAACTTTTGTAATTTCACCTTGATATGTTAAACCTATGGTTTCTCAAGCTTCGTTTGTTCCCTTTTACATCGGTTGGTCGATACTTGATGAGGCTTTAGAATTCAATGTGAACTTTTCACCTTTTCACTCTTATTTAAGATTCAAAATTACATCTTCCCAAACTCAAAGACACAACTAGCAAAATCTCTTTGATTTCAGCCTTTCTTCCCTAGGGTTCATTGACTAACTTCACCATTCTCTGCCTAAAATCAGCCGTGTTTGTCAATATCGGAGAAGTCATCTATGATCAGCCAAAAAAGCATTGCTATGAATTGTTAGATCTCCATCGTTTCTTTGTTCTGGGAAACACATGGCAGTATAGTTGGGTCTTTTTCTTGGAAATCTAGTTATTCACGAGGTTCATTAATGATACCAGCAGTACCTGATTTATTCTATTAATGAGATCTGGTTACTCTTATTCTGTTAAACATGGGACAACACTTTCAGTTGATCTCTTTAATACAAAACCCCTCCAATGGTAGATGGTCGTGATAAATTTTGAGACCTTATGGACATCTATGGTGTACTTGCCTGTATAATGTCAGCGGCAAACTTGCTTGTATTTCAATTAATAGTGCCTTTTCTGTAGAGAATTTGAAAGTCAAAAACTATCAGCGTGCTAATATTACATGCTTTTTATTGAAATGATTTGAAGGTTTGGCATTGCTTCAGTGAGTGAGTGATATATATGGTCAATAGGAAAAAGAATTGAGCTTTGGCATAATGATTTTTCTGTTTCTTGCCAACATTTAAATCAGTCTTGATGAAATATATTGGATTTGCAGGATCGGGGTTTTGCCTACAGGATCCATCTATGTCAGGCAAACATGGATCCTCTCTGTCAGGCAAACATAGTTCCTCTCTGTCAGGCAAACATAGTTGCAGCAGAAAAGATCAACAGAAATCTTCTGGTATCTTATGTTCTGATCCTGAACTTTTTTCTTTTCTAAACTGTTCATCCAAAGGCCTACCAAAATTCTAGGCGTCCTTGATCCATGTGGAGAATATGCTTGTGGCCTATACTGGCTAAATTTTGTTTTCAAAGTTGATGGCACTATATTAGCACTCAAACGCATAAATTTACCAGGGAGAATCCTTTTGTTAAGTACAGGCATCTTTCTCTTACAACTGGTAGTAAATGAGCTTTGAACTGAGGCTTTGATAATATATATATTAAGCGCACTGTCACTCTTCCTGACTACTTAATGCTTTTCTGTGTTTCCAATTCTCACAAAGGAGAGAAACTTGGGCTATTTTAATGAATTCAATACTGTTTGAACCAGAATACCTCAACAGGAATTGATATGTTTCCAAATCCATATGTTGATTGTGATTTACTTGTTTTGATCTTGTGGCAGTTCTTTCATAAATGTAATTGGCTGAGCTGTCAGAAAATAGAAACTTATGGCATTTTAGTTGCTATAAGTATGCAGTAATGCTTCTCACCATTTCTGACTTTTGGATATGTCAATACTGAATCTGAAAACTGAGAGCTGAGTCCACAAATCATCCAATCATCCTTATTCAGTCCATTAATGCTTTTAAATTCTAACAAAATCCAGTCTGGTGTTCAGGATAATATAGAGACATCTCCTGGCTATTACATTCTTCCATTATGTAATGCCCAGTCTGTTTCTGTTCGGATTTACCTTTTTTTCTGTTCTTGTTTCTGGATTCTATACCTGATGATTCATGGAAGGAAGTAATAGTGCCTTTCATCTCATCTGGAAGGATCACCTTGTCATTTTAGAGTAACTTGACTGACCTTGTTTTGTTCATCAATCAGGTCCACAGCGAAGACTGGAGAACCTGCTGAGTAAGACAGGCAATAAGTTTTGTGCAGATTGTGGATCTCCAGATCCCAAATGGGTGTAAGTTTTCTAGACTTAATGGGAAATTTCTCATCTAACTCTGTCAACTTAATCAGTGTGAAAATGCTTGGAGAAAAGCCCTACATTAAATCAGGGCCTAAGCAGGTATTTTGTGTTCTCAGTGCATGTTTTTCAAATGTGATGCCATTCAGTGTTTCAGAAACAAGAATCGGCCAATGTAATAAAAATAAATAAATAAAATGCAATTAATCTCATCAATGACCTTAAGAACATGCCATTGCCAAGAGCAACTCGTGTCACTGAAGGAAGTACAAGTTGCAGAGGAATGCAAATATAAAAATATTTACCTGATATCAGATGATATAATTAGCAAATCTTGAATGCATTTTTCCATATTTCTGAATTGGATTACAACTGTGGCCTAATTGTATGGTGCATTTCAATGTTCAGATACAACTATTGGCAGAATACAATGATAAATATCCACATTGCAATAACGGATGACATATCAACAAACATGATATTTTACTAGTTCCCAAAAATGGATTATGGTTTCTGTCAATTTTTGAGATCAGTGATGCAGGGGAGAGTATGGAGTTGCATGCATAGGGTGTTCTACATATGCTTGCAATCTGCTATCTGCTGTTTGTGTCTTCTTTCCAACTGTTATTCCTTTGTTTATTTGCTTTGGGTGTTAGGCACATTAATATAAAAGCATTAGATAGCTTCTTTCCCTTCTTAATTTGGTTGTTATGGAGTGAAATAAGCACAGTAGCTTGTGTCAGTCTCTCCTAACCTAGTTTTACTATTTGGTGCTCAATTATCTATATTGTCTGATGAGTTAAATCATTTTGTGGGTGTCAGGTCTCTAAGCCATGGAGTATTTATTTGTATAAAGTGCTCTGGCGTTCATAGAAGCCTTGGAGTACATATATCAAAGGTGTGATTTTTTTAAATGCCCCCCTTGGTTCTTAAATATACAAAATTTTCTCATGAATGCAGATTGTCTTATATTTTAACATCATGATCTGATATTGAACGCTTGCAATGAATCCAAGAAGGTATTATGATCTTTGAGGCTACTGATTTAATATTGCAGTTAAGCAACTTCATGAGCCAAACTACTTGAAACCTTACAATCAAACAAAGTATGTTACTATTAATGTACCAAAAAAAAAAAATTATGGAACTATTATATGACTATTTGTCAGCCTTGGTCAGTTCTTTGTTTTGAAGTTTAGATTTGTTTTTGGACAGAATGGAACCAAGAGTTTTGTCTTGCAAAGCAGTAGGACAGATACTTCTACCTCATTATTTAGAAATAGTGCATAAACAAAAAGAAGAATCATTTTGTAAGTTGACACTGTAAATTGGTTGAATTTTTGCCAGGTTCTTTCTGTCAAGCTAGATGAATGGACGGATGAACAAGTGAATACACTGACAGATATGGGTGGCAATGCTGCGGCAAACAAGAAGTATGAAGCATGTATTCCAGATGATTACAGAAAACCAAGGCCAGATGCCTCTACAGAGGAGCGCTGTGATTTTATTAGGTCTTATTATTAGAACTCTCAGCATCTCTTCAGGGAAAAATTCTGTGTCATTCTAAATCAGCCTTTTGCTCTCAATATGCAGGAAAAAGTATGAGCAGCTACAATTTTTACATGGCCATGAACAATTGTTCTGCCCCTATCCACCAAATAGAAGCTCCTCATCTTCTTTTAGCAGCTCGTCAAGTCATTGCTCTTCCCAAGATAAAAAAAAATATGACAAACTACCCACCAAAAATCGTATTGGGCATGCATTTCGTAACAGTTGGGGAAGAAAAGAGTCTGAAAACAAGCACTCAAAAAAGAGCAACTCTTTGGTAATACTTTCCATTTTCAATATGCCATTTGTATCATCTTAGGGATCTGTTTTAGTAGCTAGTACAGTGATTTTTCAGACATCGGGCCTTTGCATCTGCAAGTGTCTGCACACCAACACGCATGCCCGAGACAAAAATCTAATGCAGCTTCCTTGTTACTAGCTACCAGAGGGAGATTTCTCATATTCTTTGTAATACCATTAGATGTATATGGATAATAACATGCATATATGCACAGAGAGAGAGAGGAAGGGAGTGAGGGAAGGAGGGAGGAAGGGAGGGAAGCACTTAAAGTTGGCTAATATATATCCTTAATCAATGCAGTAGTTGAAGATGGTATATGCAAGTTGGTAAAGTATTCAGCATCACTTACTGAATCCGTTTGTTTATAATGTGCTGTTTATAGGCAGGTATGGTTGAATTTATTGGATTAATTAAGGTTAATGTGGTCAAAGGGACGAATCTAGCTGTGCGGGATATGGTGACTAGTGACCCTTATGTTATCCTTGCATTAGGCGATCAGGTGAGCTCTTCTCCTTGAGATTTCATTGACATCCTATTTCTCCTCAACTGGAATGGAGTAGAAACCATGATGGATCCTGTTGATATATTATCTGTTCTGTGTTGTTGCAGTCAGTGAAGACACGTGTCATAAAGAACAACCTAAATCCAGTCTGGAATGAGAGACTTATGTTGTCAATACCGGAACGTATTCCTCCTCTGAAAGTGGTGAGTTGATTCTTTAACAAAGGGCGAGTAAAAGAGAAACTATGAAACACGGATTGAACCCCACTGCAATTTGTTAATTATAGGCAGCTATACATGTGCAGATAAACTTTAGCTTCTCGTTCATCATTTCATGTCAAGGATATTATCTGCTTTTTACCAATTGAAGAGTGAGTGTTCTGTGGAAAAGAAAGGAAACTTTTGCAAAACATCCATACATAGCACCTTGAAAGCTTTTGAGCAAGGTTACATAGTTTTGACACCCAAAAATGGTGATCTTAAATTACTTGGGGCCAGTTTTGCTTCATTAAAATTAATGTCCCTATTGTGAAAAATGGTGTAGAATCTTCATGAAACCATGCTTCAATCAAAATAAGAAAAGGTGAACTTGGAGGCCATAAAAGTGTGAGTTCCGATTGCTTGACATGTTCCCATTGCGAGGGACTGGTGCTGTCACTGGTCTTCTGCATCCATTCACTTGTCAAATGACTATCCACTCCACCACAACTTAGTCTTTCCACTTTCATTAGGTTTTTTTCCCCTCATTAGAACATCTATCTGCTGACATCAATTCTGATGTTCACAAGGTACACATTTTGGCCTTAGGATTCAATTTTTGCAATTTATCTGTGAACTATGCATACGAAAGGTTACTGCATGATTGGATGCAGCTCGTTTACGACAAGGATACATTCTCAACAGACGACTTTATGGGTGAAGCCGAGATTGATATTCAACCACTGGTTGCTGCTGCTAAAGCCCATGAGATTTCCACAATTACAGAGCCAGCACAGCTTGGTAAGTGGATAGCAAGCAAAGATAACACCCTTGTAGAAGATGGTGTTATTACCCTGGTAGATGGGATAGTTAAACAAGAAATCAGTCTCAGGCTACAAAATGTTGAGAGGGGGGTACTAGAGATTGAGCTTGAATGTGTTCCTCTTACTCAATAGACAGCATAAAACTATTCACTTTTTCAGAAATTATAACTTAAATGAACACAGTAACTTCTCGTTGCAATCCAGTTTGAATGGAAGATTAACAATATGAAGCCCTGCTATTCTTGTACAATGCTGTCCTCTGCACTATTATGGCCTTTAATTTACCTTTTTGTGAATAGATTTAATCTCTGAAATGATGTAACATTTAATTTAGTTACTCGTAAATCTCCCCCCACCCCTCTTTGGGCGTGCACCCTGGACAGGTTGATCAACCTAGCATCAGAAGATGTTTTATGGCCAGATCAGGCTGATTTTTCATCAGCTAGTCGAGAAATTGAACCACTGACCATGTGTCATCACACAATCCAGAATTTCTCTTTTACACTGGGGTTCATCGGAAAATAAATTGAACTAATTTTGCAGGCACCAACCCTCAGAAGTTGTGTTCCCTAAGCTACGAAAGCTTATTGCTTTCACTTCTTTGAATATTTTAAGGAGCCATAGGAGTCCTTGAAATTCATCAGAAGTAATTTATCCTACTTTCCATTCTCGATGTCAAAGAAAACGGATGAAATGTTTCACAATTAGATTTAAACCATTTTCGAGCATTACTTAGGCCTAAACTCGTCTACCAGGAGCTCATCTTCAAGCCAATATCACCGCAGGAGCTTCATGTAATCGGTCCTGACAAGTTTCCCCTGCAAAGGTCCGCCGACAATGGTAGTAATCACGAGTGAATTGAGATTTGCATGCTGATTTTGGTTCTATATACTCAAAACCACCTCAGATAATAACTAAAGCAATAGCTTTGTACGGTTTTGATGTGTGTAAAGCGAAATCCTGCGTGTAAATAAAATTTCCCGTTCACAAGGGTACAATAGACTTGGAACATGCTAAAAGCCATTTCCAAGACCTAAGTACATTGTTCTTTTCCTCTCTAAAATTAATAAAGAAACTATTGCGTGAATCTCAGTAACATATATCCGACATTATTTATGTATTCATGTCTATGGGCAGATTGTTTAACAATACACATATCCACATGCCACAGAAACTTGAACTAATTGTATCCACCGCATTGGTCACAAGTTTGCACTCCATTCAGTTTCTGTTCCCATTGGCCACATACCAATCAACAATATAACAAACATCAATCACAGTAAGCAGAATTATAATCAATTGCAAAACTCAACCTTACTACTAAATAAAAAGAATATATCATACTGCAAACTGAAATTCTTCGGATGTCCCATTAAGATCAACTCAATTTGCTACAGTTGCTAACAATGAAAACTAGAAAAATCGAGTGGCAATAACTAGGAATGGCAAAGAGACATGACAGAAGTGGGGATCGTCATTCTGATCCCCTAACCTAACCTTTAAACATGTCCCCAACCCCACCCCCAATCTCCGCCAGGGTGAAATTTTGACTCCAATCCCTGGCCCCATCAGAGGTCGGAGATGCCCACCCTCCCAAGGCATAGTGTCACCGAACAGCTAATAATGACCATCATCCAAGGCTGAAAATTTGCCAAGGCTAAAAATTTAAAAGCTTAATTGCTAATCATATATTCATATGATTTGCAAAGATATCCACACACCACCTATCAATGACTGAAACATAAGTTTTGTAATCAATCAACGTTTCTGGCCAATTTTAGGGACACAAACATAAGACTCAACACAATTCACATCACAAATTCCACCAAGCAGATTGGACATTTTGATGAAAGGAAAATTATAAATTCCAGGACATTCAGAAAGAAGAACCCTCAAAAGAGTTTGGCTCAAATGGGACAGAAAGAAGAGATTGGAATTTAGAGAGAGAGAGAGAGAGAGAGAGACTTAGAAAACTAGAATTAGTTCTTTATTGATTAACTGAAATTTACATCTTATATTCTCACCAAAAAGTAAAGAGAAACAAAATTATAAATTTGGCTGAAAATATAAATGGTAAAATACATACAAAATAAAAGCCAGATGTCCATAGACAGTCGGAGAGGAAAACAATGATGGAAAGCCAGAGAGAGAGAGAGAGAGAGAGGCTAGAGAGGGAGAAAGGTTGAGAGTGAAAGAGCAATGGTGGGCTCAGCTAAGGGATTTTAGGACTCTGTAACTTAAAATGTCCCAACTGCTTCCAATAAATGTTAGGTAATCATTTATATAAAGGATAAAATGGTGATGGAATACATTGGGTCGGGGCTGGCCAGTAATATGTAGACCATCCCCGCCCTTGTTCCCAGTAGAAAATTTTGGAATCCCCACTCAATGTCCTGATCCCAAATTCCTGGGCACATTGCCACCCCTAGCAATAACCAGGAGTAATTAACCTTTCCTTGAAGACAGCAAATTGTGGACATACAAGACAGCACATAAGAGGTTATTTTTGCAGCTAGTTTAACGCACTACTGCACAGAAAGTAAACAAAAATCAATTCCAACACAAGAACACTTCGTTGGGAGATCAAAAGCCCAACAGAAGTGTTGCATTTAACCCTGTGGTTATATACACATAAGGAACTTGTAACTGATCAATAATTGAAGGAATTCAAGAACAGATACTTCAAGATACATATGAGACACTGACAAATTCCTTTTTGTTACTTCACTGCTAAATATTTACATTCCCATGAAGGAGAAACACTCTCCCATGTGTAAAATACAAACAAAACACCCAAACCTATTAGGTGTTTTATAGAGAGTATCAAGCTCATGAATCTCTTAATAGAAGACCAAGCATCAGTTCCCCAACTGATGCACACACAATATGCGAAGTGCTTGGGATTACATAACCCATATTCACTACGTACATCAATAACACAACATCTAAGTGCATACACTGAAACAAGACACCTGCATCCTAGGCGGATCACGAGCAGCAATCCGGGCACCGAATCAAGCCATTCTCATTGCATTCCAAGCACCTCTTGAGCACATCTTCATCCTCATCAAACACCTTCCTGCTTCCACTACAATTCCCACATGGGACAAACCTCACATCCCCACATGCATCACACACAAAACCAGGCTCCCTTCTGGGAATCCTATCAAGAAGCTTGGCCAATTCCCCAGTCTCAAACATTTGCTTGATCACATCAACACCTCCCACATAGTTCCCCCTTATAAACACCTGAGGCAAAGTCACATTCTTCTCTCCCAACACGCTTTGCAGCTCCTTCTTATAAGCTGAATCCATAGATACATCCCTTTCATCAACCCACACCCTAAACCCTCTAAATATCATCCTAACTGCATAACAATCCTCATAAGTCCTTCGAACCCCACGCAAACTAGTGAAATAAATCACAATTCGATCCTCGGTACCTGACAACCGGATACTGCAGATACTGAATCCAGATGGGCACAGGCTATAATCAGGTCCCATGGATTTCATAGACCTCAGCTTATTGTTGAGGCTGCTTGTCTGCGTTTGCAATGGGGATTGTGATTCGTCAGAGATCAATTTCGGTGATTTTGATGATTCAAACAAATTGCAGAGCTTCTTGACCTTACCTTTCATTGACTCGAACGAATTATAGAATCTTGAGGAGGATTGGAGGTGGGGTTTCAAGGCTGTTGAGTTCATTGTAAAAGACCTATTGAAGAAAGACATGGCCGCCGTGGGCGTGGAGGTGAGTTTATGTTTGTCCTTGAATTCCATGTTATTTCCAAATTCTGCCATCGACCCAGATCACCAAAGCAGCTCAATTTAGAGAATTTGAAGCCTCCAATTGAAAAGGAATCGAAAACAATGTTGACCCCAAAGAAACCCTAGAACCGAGAAAATTACGGAAATGGGGAATTTCGAGGAGGGTTCTTTATCTGAAGATTTTCCAAATTCTGCGATGGACCCAGATGACCAAAGCAGCTCAATTTAAAGAATTTGAAGTCTCCAATTGAAAAAAGATCGAAAACACTCTCGACCCCAGAGAAACCCCAGACCTGGGAAAATTAAGGAAATTGGGGAATTTCAAGGTGGGTTTTTTAGAATCAGAACCCTAATATCACCAATGAAAACAAACACGGATTTCTGAAAAGATCGGAGCGGTCCTCACCGTCTAATTCGAAGCAGCGGTGATAATCAGACGATCCAAGGCCAAAAGATGGGGTCTTGATAGCTTCTGCACTTCGTTTTTTCTTGTTATTGGCTTTTGGTAAGAATTAAAAAGAAAGGTAGATACAGAGAGCTAGCGTTTTATTCTCTCTCTGTTTTTTTTTTTGGTTGTTGTTTGTCGTTGGGATTTTGGAGGGCTGGATGCTAAGATAGAAAGATGTTTCTTTTCGTTTCAGGTTGGTTTACTTTTAGCTTTCAGAGGGGAGAGAAATGTGGGGGAAGGAACATCCATGGTTAGGTGAGTCTAAGAAAGCAGGAGGCTTGCTTTGACACTAAGTTGGGTTATTCAAGGAAAAAGAACACCTTTTTTGGTATATTAAATTAAGTATTGAATATTTGTAACAAAGACAAAATTTATTTTATTTTATTTTTTTTCAATCTCAAAAAGGTATGGTTATGCTTTGTCAGTTCTCAGATTGGACTATAATTAGATGACTGATTTTTGATCGGTTTTTGATGCACTTAAGTGTGGAGATAAATTTGATTAAAATTGGAGAGGATTTAGAAAGTATAATATAACATTAGTATTTCATAAAGGATTGTCTTTTTTTATTTTATAAAATAGTATCTCAAATAATTGAGCATGAGAATCGGGATAAAAGAAAATATAGGATAAAATAAGAAAAAGATAAAGTAATGATAAGGTGATTTATCCAAAATAAGTAAAAACCCGTAATAGAAGGAGAAAATGATTGTCCGAAGAAAAAGAATTTTCCATTTTTAATTTTTAATAATGATTTTACTATGTTTCTTTTACAATCTTTCCACATTATTAGTTGTAATCTCAAGTTGATCATTGGAATTGTAGTTTCAACTCTATTATTCATATATCTCAAAATTTTCAAAAATATTTCCATATGTTGTGAACCAATTTCTTTATTTTATACACGAGGCAAACAAAACAGATAACTACGGTTTTGCTTTTTTTTTTAGAAATTAAGATTGAAAATTTGAATAGTGAAAATTGTTAATTTAATACTTTTTAAATACAAATATAACTATATTATTCTAATTTTTAAATATATATTTTTAGAAATCATATATTAAAAATTTGAAAAAGTATAACAACCAGAAATTATACCTAAAACGTCGTACAACTTTTTTTGAATTTTCAAATTAAAAGTCAGTGAAATATTTTTGACTTTTTTTTTTATAATTGAAGGAGGAGGGAGAGGCTGAGGTGAGGAATCTGTGTTACAACTCACAACAACCAACGCCGCCGGCCTGGTTTGAAAAACGCGGTTAGTCTGGTTTGAAACTCGAGAAAAACACAAAATCATTTTCCCTACATCACATTTGTCTGATTTAAAAAACTCTTTTCATTTTTTTTTAATTTTTTTTTGGGTCCATTAGAAAATGGGCTTCTTACCCAAAGCATGAGGGCAAATGAGTAACATAGATCCTAATGAATTATGGGTCCCACTCCAGCCCAAAGGAAGAGTGTGCAATGGAAACAAAATTTCATTATTTGCATGTTTCTTATGTTTTGGTGGTGATGTCCTTATGTGTTCAAATGCAATGGGACAATTGGGTAGATAAAGCTTAAGCTATGTTGTAATATGTCAGATACAACTAATGAGATTCAAGTTCTTATAATCTATTAAAAATGTTCTTATTGAGTTATTTATTGTTCACTTGATATCTTATGGAACCCCCACATCTTTTCCACCATTTCTTTTGTTTTTTTTTTTTTCTAAATTCCTTAAATTGTTTCTTCTTTCACTTTTAATAATCTTTGTTGGCTCTAACATGGATATTACTTTGAAAAAAAAAAACAAGATTCCTCGAGAAAGCTACAAAACATTTTTCTTCCTTTTTGTTAAAATGTTTCCTTCAATTTTATTAGTCATAGACTTGGTTCATCTTTGTGATACAGTACAATGAAGTTGGTCATAGAACATGAGTTCACAGTGAATAATCAAATTCCAATTGAAATGAAAATTTGAGGATAAGTGTATCAAATTTAGAAGAAATCAATGAAAGAACGTCAGTACAAATGTTGAATTATCAAATTGAGAGAGATATTTGAAATATTAAATATCATGATTAGGATACTGTGAATTGATTTCACCTTTTATTTTACTATGCACTATACAAAACTCTATTCTATACAAAACTACACAAGTCAGAGTTAAGTGGGATTTCTCAATTCCTTTCCAATTATACAAATGGAAACTATGCAGGAAAGGAGGGGAAATGTGGCTGATGGTAAAAGATTCAAGCAATCCTTAGTATCCAGTTGTCATGCATTGATCAGAAATAAAGGAGTATTCAGCCAGTAACCTCTCTGTGTGAAACCAGTGGATACATTTTTCAATGATGTTCTGCTACAATATAACTGAAGCCCTTTCTATAGTTTCAGCTTAATAATAAATCAAGAAACAACCCCAACTTGTCTATTTCTGCATAATGCGTCTTTTAATACTGTTTGAGATTTGATATGCAAAGCAGAAACCAAGTATCTTAATCTTCTTGAAAGTGAGAGTCCCCAAACAACTCTAATGATTTCTTCCCAAATCATGTTCTCTACGTCTAATTTTTTTTTTATTATTTTCTTTTTTTTCTAGATTTTAATGTCAGTTAGTGCAATTTAAAAGACCCTATTCCTGTTACTGGGCCTCATTCTCTTGGTCTAAATAGCTTTGGTTGTGGTTTCTCGTATGCTGCCGATCGTTTGGATAGGCTTGACAGGCACTGTGTAAATGGTTATATTTAACCGGAACTTTTGTCCCGAATTATTTTGGTGTAAATGAAATGTTTCAAGCTGCTAAAAAGGCCGGGGGGGGGAATGAAAAGAAAAAGAAAATGATGAAGGATGTTATTGCCTCAGCTCACCTAAAGTATGCCAACCAGAGAATCAGGAAACAGGTCTAGATGATTGCAGTTGTCTGAAGTACTCTCACAGTTCACTAATTTGTGCATGTTAGGCAACAACATCAGAAATAGTTTGTGTACGTTATTGCCTCAACTCACCAAGAGTATATCAACATTATGATTCACTGATAAGAAAAAAGAAATAAAAAAACATTATGATTCTGGTCATCTCAGAATCCTGAAATAATTAGAAATCAAAAGCCAATTTGTTTTAACACATTTCCTGTATCAAATGTCAATCAACTTTTCTGGGGCCATGTTTTAAACTATTTTCTAGTAACTCACTGTCACTACAACTGAAAGAGGTGAACAAATTGGATTGAAGTTGAACTACAATCAATGAGATACAGGCAGTGGCTGGCTCGTTCGTCAATCAGTGTTGTATAGTATGAATCACTACAATTGGTTTTGATCATTGCAAATACAAAGATTGGACCACAACACCTTTTCCTGACTTTTTGTCTTAACGGTTCATGCAATATCAATCAATCAATCAATTTAACAAGCTGCAGCTCTGTCGCCATATCAGGGCTTAGAAAAACAAAAAAGAAAAAAAAACCAACTCGAATCATGGAAAGCAGCAACATAATCCTCTGAAGTTGTCTGGATAACATGCTCATTTGTAAACTCTACCTCTCGATGGGGCATGTAGGAGAATGTTGGCTTCCAAACAAAACGGCATGCTTCCAGAACCTAATCAAAAACCTCTATATCCCCAATCCAGTCAAATTTTGTTTTCGTCACGATTGCAAGGCCAGGCTGAAGTCGAGGCGTTTGGTGTGATTCAATGCTTCTAATGCCATAATGTAACCAACGAGAACCTCAACTCGGAGCTCAAAACCCTGCAAAAGGAATCAAATATTTCTGGAATCTTTGAATGTGTTCCATAAAATCCTGACAGAATTGAGAGCTCTCGAAATTCTTCACACGGGCTTGCATCATCTGTATTAATTGTAATGCATCCGTCTGGATCAAATATAAGATCAGTTAAAAAATCCGAGCACGATGTTGTTCTACTGGAGTCCGAATTTTAGAAAATTTCCTTCTTTCCATGCGAAACCATTACCAATTTACCACCAATCTTAGACACAAACAGCCACTTTATCCAACCCCACAAGTGATTATTCCCTAAAGGAAAACAGAGAAAAAAGCCAAAAAAAAAGAAGGAGAAAACATAAAACTCGTTCCCCTTTTCCATTAAGCTATTAACCAAGTTGAAAGCACCAACAACACCATCTGACCTCAGTCACTTATCAAGCGTCATTTTATTTTAGGGCCTTGGTTGAGATTACTATTCAACTTTGCTGTTGGGGTTGATAAATTGACAATTTAAAAACTTACTCCTCCTTAATATTAAACGTCATCAATTGTTTGATAATAATTAAATTAAACGCACCCACAACGGCAAACGAAGCCCAACTGACCTCCTTCAAAGTTCAAACACTGCATTATTTGCCAATTCTATATATATATACTTAGAAAAAGGAAAAAAAGAAAAAAGAAAAACAAAAAAAACGCACCGTTTTCCCCCACAACCTTACTTGCTCAATGCCTCTTAAAAGTCTCTAATTTATAACTTATTTTTCTTCGGTTATTATTTTTATTTTTAACCCATTCCCGCTCCCCCACACTCGTGCTCCGGAGGGAATGACGGGAATTAGGGTTTGAGGGAGAGGGTTTAAATCCGCTGCGGTCTGCCCTATTCTCTCATTTTTATTCCATAATCCATCTCGAAGCAATCACTCCCCGTAGGATCAGCGTCGGCCCTTAGGGGGCTTTTGTGTTTAGATTTACTAAATAGTAAAAAGTCGAAAGAGATTTGAAAATGATGTACGGTGATCCTCAGCAGCAGCCACCGCAGCAGCAAATGCAGCAGCCTCCTGGCGTGGACTTCCACCGGGGCCCACCTCCGCCCCCGATGATGATGATGATGCGGCAGCCGTCCGCTTCTTCCACTACTCTCAATCCGTCCGATTACCACCACCACAACAACCAGCCGCCGCCGCAGCAACCCTCCTCCGCAGCCCCCGGGCCCCCCTCTCTTCCTTATGATCGTAAGCGTTTCATCAGAGTCGTTTGTTTGTTTTTTCTTTTTTCCGGTTTTCATCTTTAACCTAATTGATGATAAATAAGCATAGTTCAAGAAGAAAAAGTTTTTTTGGTAATAAAAAAAATATTGGAAGTTAAAAATAGAAGATTTGAACTCCTTAGTTGTAGAGATAGAAGTGGTGTGTATTTTCTGAAATCAAAGGAAATTTAGTTGTTCAAACACTTAAGGGTTTCTTGGAAATTGGATTGAGGTCCAACGATCTTTATTCTAAAGAAAACTGTGTAAATGTTTAGTTCCATCAATGTGGTCAATTCCATGGATTTAAACTTTTAATGGATTCCAGGGAATTATGTTTTTCTAAGTATCTGTTTATACGGAAAATTATCATACTGTTACATTACTCTTCGCTATGCTATAAGCTGAAAAAGGGGATTTGAACAAGGAAGGATAATGGTTTAGTGGAAGGTGTATGGTGGGCTGAATAGTTCTGCTCTGCCATGTGGGTATTTATTGCATAGAAGGCTGTTACGGATAAAAGCTGCTGTATTCAGTTAAAAATGTGGGTTTTTTTTTCTTTTGTGAAATTTATTGCATGCATGTACAGAAGTAGATGTTTTATCGTTCAAAAAAAGAATGTAGGTGGCTGTCTTTAAGAGGCACTGCTTTGTTTTATATTAAGAATATATGTGAAAAACGTTTTGGTTGTTATTTTGAAAGCTAAATATTAATTTGTGCCCTGAGATTTAACTTCAGGGAGCTTAAGGCAAAAAACTGCTATCGTTAGCTTGCACCTTTATTCCAAGTTTTTCATGTGGCTTTGTATCTAATGCTCTGATGGTTCAAAGTTCTTTCCTATCACCCAAATGAACAGCTGTCACAGCACATAGCGATGGTTTTGGTGCAAAAAGAATGAGAAAGCTCACCCAAAGGAGAGCAGTTGATTATACAAGCACTGTAGTCCGATATATGCAGGTGATTCTTTTTTCTATCTATGGCAATTCGCATATGCAGTATCACTTCCTTCCTTGCTGGGCTGGATTTGAATTCCAAGATTTTTCTTTTCAGTGGTAAAGCTGAGGCTTTCCCCTGGGAATGAGTAGACAGCATTATGTTGTCATCTGCACATATTTTTATTGAACTTTGAGAAAATTGAGTGTATTGGTCCCTCTACTGTTATATACAACTTTCCATCCTACAGTATTATTATGTCTTGATTCTTTTTGATTTTTATTTTCCTTGGTATAACCATAGCCAGTTTTTATAGAGTTTTGTTATTTCCTATTTTTAAGCCTTGTGTGTTTCCCTTTTTTCCCTGATTGGAAGCTTGCTCTTGAGTGCTGTAACATTATTGGATTGACATCTGTTCTAATGATGGTTAATAATAATAAGAACTATAGCTAGTGAAATACAATAACCTTTAAGTATTTTTCTTCTATTGACAACATCTGGCGATTCAACAATGATGTTACATAGTTTAGTGGCATTGGATGATTATGTAATTGGTTGCATTTGATCATAAGCCATCTTCCTGCCTTTCACAAAATATTCAATTTCATGACTGGCAGACTGGTGTAAGGTATTATGTGTAAAAGTGAACTCTTTAATTCTCTCTTGTTATAACACTTATCTTGGCTGCTGGTTGTAATGGGGGGAAAGTGGGGTGGTGGGAGGAGGTGGTAGAAAAATTCCAATGCTAACAGCATTTTTCTTTGTGGATGCAAAACAATCCTGTGTCTGCAAACAGGCATGACAGTGCAAACTCATGGATGTTTGTACATTACATGTGACTTGTAAATGGGTGGGTTATCTTCATATCATCATTATTTTAGAAAGAAAACCATCTTACCTCTGGAATTCCATATTGTCATAACGTACTTTGGATGTGGTAATTAAGAAAAAAAATTTGCATATCTCATTGAAGTGAGCTTAAGTAGATGCCAGATGGTAGATAGGAGGCTGTCTGTAGTTTGTTTTTGAACATGTTATCTTATTCACTTTATAGCCTCTATTGTGTTGTTGCCCGATGAACCTTGTATCCATTTTGCCTATGCATAATCTTGTTTCCCTGTTCATGCAGATCCGTATGTGGCAGCGGGACTCAAGGGACCGGACAACAATGCAAGCCACTGCAGCTGCAGCAATTGATGTCAGTGCATGAAGTCTATTTATTATGCTGTTCTTTGTTTTCCAAAATTGTGATCAGAGATGCTCAACTGAAGCACTTATTGCTCTAATCTTGGTTTTTGTCCTCACAACATATTAGTTCTCCTCACACGTTAGTCTTTGGTGTAGATGTTGCCAACAGTTGCTCATTCTGATAACCCATCAACTAGCTTTGCTGCAAAATTTGTTCATACGTCCCTGAACAAGAACCGTTGTTCCATTAATCGGGTTTTGGTAAGTCTCATTGGGGCAACATTTCTGGCATCATTTGTGCTGCTGATAATGTTCTTAGCTTCTAGAAGCTCTGTTTTTCCTCCCTGTTAAACAACTATCAGGTTGTCGATTTTCTTACAGTGAGAAAGTTTACATGTTTGCATGAGGATAAATTGAAAGAAGAAGTGCTAGTTGATGTACTGATTTCCATTTTAAGCTCTAGATGTCAGCTAAAGTTTAGTGAAGTAATGGTGAATATAAGGAGGGTAATTAAAGAAATGTGTATCATGTTAGTTGACTCATTCAATTAGTTTTTATTGATTGGTTTATTTGTTGTAGGCTTTTGAGACTCATATTCCATATTTAATTTGTTCTTCTGTTATTGGATATAAGAGAGTAGATCTTTTAATAAATTAATAGGTATTCATGTGTGAATATGTACATACATAATTTTTAACTGTGTGTGTTGTTGAATGATGTGTATTTTTTTTTTGGTATGCCCCAAGAAGTTAGATGATGTTTTACTTGTGAATTTATTTTTCTCTTAATCTGATTAAAATCATTTCAATTTTGCTATTGCTTTTAATATATTATCCGATAACTAAACATGGTTCTGATCATGCTCCTTATGCTCAGTGGACTCCTAATGGAAGACGTCTAATCACAGGCTCACAAAGTGGAGAATTCACTCTTTGGAATGGACAGTCATTTAACTTTGAAATGATCCTTCAGGTACATGGTGTTTTTATAGGTGGCATTTGGAATAACTAGCAAGGTTGGATTTGATTGCTTTCTGCAACATTTTGTAATATGCAGGCCCATGATCAAGCCATCAGGTCTATGACATGGAGTCACAATGACAATTGGATGGTCTCTGGTGATGATGGGGGATCAATTAAGTAATATGTTTTTTTTTTTTTAAATGCATATATATATATAGATATATAATTTTATATTCGAGCTTTTTTTTCTCTATTCTTCTTCTTATATACTTTAATTGCTGGATTAATTAGGAATACTGTTTGCAGCTCCTTAAAATAGCCAATAAGATTCTCTTAATCAACTCCATTTCAACATCCAGACAATGATTATCCTTAGTATCCACAATCCTAAATTCCTAAGTTTTCCCTGTTTTAAACCTGCCACAACTGCACATGTAGGATAACCCCTAGATCTGTCCTACAAGAATTTCCATTCTTCTTCAAATGTAGTTTGCTTATGTGTATATTTATATCAGGGTAAATTCTTTTTAGGTATTGGCAGAGCAACATGAATAATGTCAAGGCCAATAAATCTGCTCATAAGGAATCCGTTCGAGACTTAAGGTAGATAATTGCTTCATAACTACCGGTGTGAGCATATACCATCGAAACATTTCATGAAATGAACCTCTTGAACAGCTTCTGCCGGACAGATTTGAAGTTTTGTTCCTGCTCTGATGACACTACTGTCAAAGTTTGGGACTTTGCTCGGTGTCAAGAAGATCGCTCATTAACTGGTAATGTGCTTTGACTTCTCATTAGGTGTGTTGATGGGTGAATGCCCAAAAATAATGAGTTATTGAGGTGCAGTTTTGTTTGGCATTATCTTTCTATTTCCTTATTCAAGTATAAACACCCAGGATTCGCAGATGATATTATCAGTATTTGGCTAAGTAAACCCAACATAGATGTGTGTACAATTTGTTTGAGATCTTAATATCTTTCTGGTTCTTAGGTTTTGCTGTGTCTTCAAAAAGGATATCTTATCCTTGATCTAGTACTTTTCTTCAACACTATTTTAATGGAAGATCTTCCATCCAACAAAGAAAAAAGCAACCTTGAAAACATTCTTTTTCTTTTTTAAAGGTAACTCTAACCATAACTTGTTTGTTGTTTTATTAACCAAGAACAATATTATTTATATATGTGTGAGAACCATAGCATTGTTGCTTCCATTCTTTCTATAGCTATGTAACTGCAAAGTAGATTTTTTTTTTCTTGGTGTTCGTCAATGTCTCAGCTGTGCTGCTTTTAATTTGTCTCATATTCTCTATGTTTTTCTGTTTTTTTTTTCTTTATCTCTACTAGTTATTTATTTAATTAAATTTCATTTTTTATTTTTATCTATTTTCTTTTAATAAGGATGCTTGTTTCCTCTGTATAACTCTCTGTTTTTTTTTTTTCCTTCAATAAAATCCTTTGTTCTTATAGAAAGTTGTGATAAAAATTGTGCTGTGTGAATTTTTTTGTGCCTGGATTAACCAAGAGTTCTCTTTCCCTGGTTTTGAACTCAGGCAGGCCATGGTTGGGATGTGAAAAGTGTTGACTGGCACCCTACAAAGTCACTATTAGTTTCAGGTTTGAGCCTTCTTTTGACATAGTTTTTTTCTAGGTTCACATAACTTTACTTGGTGATTTTTCTCTTTAGGTGGAAAAGACAACCTTGTAAAACTATGGGATGCTAAAACTGGGAAGGAGCTGTGCTCTTTGTGAGTGCTACATTTTCTTGGTGATCAACTTATTTTTCAGTTTGAGAAGTTCTATAGCATCACTTTGAGGAATGCGGGTGTCTTGCAGCCATGGGCACAAGAATACGGTACTTTGTGTCAAGTGGAACCAAAACGGTAATTGGGTGCTCACAGCTTCAAAGGATCAAATTATAAAGGTCAGTGATTCATCTCATACAAACTCCTTTTTAGATTGTTAGTCAATGAGTATTGAATATTTTGCCTTTTGTTTCGTTCTCTCTTCTTGTTTGTCTTCAATCAATTTATTTTTTTTCTCCCTGGACATGAAGCTTTATGATGTGCGGGCTATGAAGGAGCTTGAATCTTTCCGTGGCCATCGGAAGGATGTTACTGGTTAGTGATACATTTCACCTAACAAGCATTGTATTTAATAAATTCTGCCCAAACAATGTCAAAATGACAAGTAATATGGAGAATGCTGCATAATGACTAGATTTCACCTCAGCATTTGTAAATGCTGAAGTTTAAAATGACCTATTATGGGTGTCATAAATGAATCTCTCCTGTGAATTTAATGATTTGGAACCTCACTTCAATTGCAGCAATAAATTAAAAGATGGCTTTCACTCTTCCTTCTAAACTTCTTGTATGCCTACTGTCCTCGTATTATTCTTATATAGATGTTTTGGGGGTGATTTTTCTGTCTAATTTTTAGATAAGAAGGAAATGTTGCTATGAATGGATTGCAAATAATAGAGAAGGTGTTGTGTTCTATCTAAGAAGAAAGAAAGCACAGAGCATTAAGAATGTAGCCATGGTAACACTATCTGCATATGCCCCAAAAAAAAAAAAAAATCAATCAAAATGCTAAGATTGGGATGCCCTGAAGTGGAGTAAAGTTGAGAAAGACATGCTTATGCAATAATGGCAAAAATAGTAGATGATAACTTCTTCATAAATATCTAGACCTAAGATAGAGTTTGCATTGCCACTGATCAAATAAAGCAATGAAGGAAGAAATGGCACTAATGCAGTGACCACCTCTCCTGAAGGCACATAGTACTTCACTTTTTAATCTTTTAGCTGGTGGTGTTGTTCTTATTGTCTGCTCCATAGTATTTTGAAGAAATGTTTATAACAAGTTTTAGTCCTTTAATTTTTTTTGGCAGTTGTTTTGGTGATAACAACAGCTGATTCATTATAGCATTTGTTACAAAATCTGTTTTTAGACACCATTGCAATGCTTTAAAGTTTTCATTTTTGATTTTCAGAATTGTTAGTTTATGCATATCAGGCCAAGAGTATAAAATGAGCTATAAACAAGTTAAAAACAAGTATTGGGCTCATTTTTAGAGCACATTTAAAGGATTTATATGTAATGGGCTAGCTTTCCAGAAATTTTATTAACTATTGACAAATTTCACCTTAGACTCTGGATCATCCCTGTAACGTGAACTATGAAGATTGTTGACTGCATAAATATATCAGGGAGCAAGGAATTTGTACTCTGGAAGTAAATGGCTCAATGCTTTGGAGCACAAGGCAACAGAATGACCAATTTGGTTGTTTTGTGAATTTTGGAATGGATATGTTGTAGGAGCTTAATGGACTTTTAAGTAGGATTTTTGTTATCCATCATATTTCTTAGTACCTTTTGTTCTAAGTGGTACTCCTATAGTAGGTGTTATCCTTTATTTTGGGTTTTTCTTTACATTTTCTTATAAATAAGCCTGTTGGTTATTTTGGATTTGACATTTGAGTTGTTGATTTCAGTTAAATATGGAGTTATCATTTTCTCCTTCCTGTGTTTCTCTGGACTTTGCTTGTCTATTTGTTTCTTTCTGCTCTGCTCTCCCTAATTTTTTGCAGTTTCTCCCCTCTCCCTTCTTCTCCCGCCCTATTTCCTCTGTTTCTCTATTCTGTCCTACATCAGATGGCCAAGTTAATATTTTACTATTTTGTGAGAGAAAATTATAACCTGTGCAGATATACCTAGATTAGCTTGTAGATTACTACTGGTTTGGATAAAAATGATCTGAAAATGACTGGGGGTTTGCATTGTCATATGTATGTTGAAAGGATTTTTGTATTTAAATTATTTGAAACTAACCTGAAATGGTTTTGAGTCATTGAGCCAAAAAGAGTACTGCCTAATTTTGTGAAAGATACCACTGTTAATATAATTACTCTCACATTGACACAGGTGAATAAAGTGTGCAACCTTTGGATGACATGGGAATTTCTCCTTCAATATTTGGCTACTTTTATTGTATATTCAGTTTTAATTGCTTGCTAGGCTTCATCTATATAAAAGTGGTGTTTATTTGTCCTCTTAACATACTTGCAGTTTGTAGATTAAAATGCCTATCTGCTTATTTTTGTCAACTCTCTTTCTGGCCCAATCTGTTTGAAGAGATATTAATATGCATTCTTCTTAATTTCTAGCCTTGGCTTGGCATCCATTTCATGAAGATTACTTTGTTAGTGGGAGTTTTGATGGATCCATTTTCCACTGGATTGTCGGGTAAGTTGCATTCTGTAAGTAGAATAGCTATGTTACTGTTGAATTGCTATTACTATTATTATTATTATTATTTTATGTTGTGTTAACAGAGGATCTTAATGTGCTGTAACATAGTTAGGACACTAACCAGGTGGATTAACTTTGATGTTATATCTGGTTCAATCTTCATGTCATTATGTGCAATTATCCCAATCAGACTCTTGGTCCCAGATGCCTTTGCCATTGTTGCAGGCACGTCCCACAGATCGTGATGCTAATGAGAGAGGACCTTTGGGCATATGACATAATTTACCCATCAGTGACACGTGCTTAATGGCAATACTAATAGGAACAGCTTAATTCTTAAAGCTGAGGTCTGGGACCAAGAGGTCCTAGTTTCAAGTCCCAATTTCACCCATCAAAACTAGTTAAAAAGAAAAAAAAAATTCAACCATAGGAAGCAATAAACAGGAGAGCATGACATCATTGGCATCTATTCAGAGATGTGTTTATTCCTTGGTAGAGATATGTCATGTGTTGATGATAAAACAAACTCAACCCCTGCAAACAATGCATATAATGGGTTGGTTAGTAATAAGCCTATGTTATTGCTTGGAAATATCATTTCCGTGGGGGTAAAAGAGTGAAAGGTTTACTACTTAAACTTTCGAGTTTACCTAGAATATAAAAATTGTAAAGTGGAGGAAATGAACTATGGGAATGTCAGAAAGGGTTCAAAAGCAGGTAAGAGTGCGTTAATAGTTTATTAGCTATGAGGGCTTAATATTCGGGTTCATTGCTAGTGTTGTTTTTATCACGAATTATCAATCTTTGGCTATCACTTCTGGTACAGGGAAAAGGAAATGGGAATGGAGTTCTTCTCAGGAATGTGCTAGATTCTTCATTTGTCCTTTGGATGATATCTCAGTTATTGTTTATTGATTCTATTTCTGATAATTTTGATCTATTATTGGATAAGCTCACTATTTATTGAGGAAAGCTATTGTGATGCACAGGCATGAAACTCCCCAAATTGAAGTCCCCAATGCTCATGATAATAGCGTGTGGGATCTCGCATGGCATCCTATTGGATATCTTCTTTGCAGGTGAAACAGAGCATTATTTGATGGTCCTTTCTTGTAGTCCATGGACCAATCAGTGGAGATCTAGTTTTCTATTAGCTGAAATGAATGAATAAATGAACCATAGAACACCAAAATAGTGGAATCCTGTATGCATAATGTTTCTCTTTCATAATCTCTTTGGTATGGGATGAATTTCATGTGTCCTTGTACTTTATTGATCTCTATGTGCTGGTCCACCTGTGAAATTGAGTCCTCTAACCATTGAAAACTTAGCCACTTAAAGACAAGCTTCAGAATGAAAAAGTTAAATATTGTTAGTCATGACCATACTTTGACAAATGAACATAATCCTAGCAAATGAATGACCACAAAAATATCTTAACAGTGGTGAAGTGTGTCTGGAAAACAGTCATGATTGTAAATGCCTTGATGTTTATAAAATACTACAGTATTCTTAATGATACAGATTTTTTATTCCATACTGCATTGTGGCTTTGTTTCTCCAAGTGCACTGATCCCTTTTTTTTTCAGTTGGTTGTGTATGATGTATCTATAATTGTGTACTTGTTTCTAACTTGCTATTTGTTGTACAACTTAAAGCAGATCTTTTAACTGATTAAGGTGTTTTTGGTCGTTGCCATCTCATCAGTCTCTAAACTTGCATGAATTCATCTGCAGTGGCGGGAATGATCACACTACAAAGTTCTGGTGCAGAAATAGGCCTGGGGACACTGCTCGTGACAAAGGTAATGTGGGTCAGACCAAGTTTATGATTTTGGAGACTAATGTTAGCTGAATATAGTTGAACCAATGTTTTTCTTAAATATTGAATATTGAATTTTTCTTAAATATTTGTAGCTTTTCATGCAAATGAATCGACTTCTTGGATTTAATAAAAAAAAGAAAAAGTTCAAATTGTGATGACCCCAGTATTGTGATCTCTGTCAGGTTATGGTGATCAAAACCTTGCCCTCACTGGTCGCTTGCCGGGTAATTTCCTTGTTCCCGAGCAACCAACAACTCCAGGTCCATTCTCCACTGGATTGAATCGGAATGAGGGAACCATTCCGGGTGTTGGAGCTGCAATGCCGCTGTTAATTTCATCTCTAGATGGATCAACCCATGGGGAGCAGAAGCAGCCTCTTCCTATTTCTTTGCCTTTAGGAGTCCCTCCTCTTCCTCCTGTTCCACATCCGTCTCTTCTTGCTGCAAATCAGCAGCATCAGCAACACCAGGCACTTGGTCAGCAAATGCCTATGCCACCTCCAAATATGCAGCAATTACAACCTCCATCCCATTTACCATTGCTCCCTCATCCTCATCTACCTCGCCCTCTACCAGGACCTCCACAAATGCCCCCGCTTGGTGTGGCTTCATCAATCCCATCTTCTATGTCAGGATCTCTGCCAGTGCCTTCGTCAATGCCTGGCCAAATGGTATGATATTGAACGGCTATATATTTATTTTTCAGCTTCTACATTGAATTCAGGGTTACTTGGTCCCACGTGCTGTATGATTCATGCAAATCTTTAGAAAATGCTTTTGTGTACTCCCCAAATTCCCTTTCTGGACACTGGTTGCTTTTGGAAAGAATTGGGTGTGAAAATAGATTTGGACATCCTAATATTTAGTTTGGCACCTTTCTTGCAGGGGATGCAAGGTGCAGTGAATCAGATGGTTCCTCCATTACCACAGGGCCATTTTATGGGCATGAATCCAAGTGCTGCTTCTCCAGTTGGGGGCTTTCCAAATGGCCTGCCAAATATGCAGGGTCCATCAAGTGCATCTGGGTATCAGCAAGGTGTTCCGTTCAGCCGGCCACAAGGTGGGCAGATGCCCATAATGCCAGGTTTCAATCCGTACCAGGTGAGTTTTTTAATTTTTATTTTTTGAGCTCCCAGTAACAATGCAATAAGCTTTCACCTATATGAATTTCTGACTTGGCTTTCCCTGGCATGGTCATTTTTTCTGAAAAAAACTTAAATAACTGATGATCATGGCACCAATGAATTTTTCTCAATGATTCCATGAAGTCTGGGTCTAGGATGACCAAGAAAGCATATTAGAAGTGGCTTTATAAAATACAAATCATACATGTATGGGAGTTGCAGAATACAGTACAAATTGTTGATTATTTGCAGATGTTGCCCACTGGGTAGTGAATACGGTTTATTTTTCATAAGATAATTATGATGAAGTGGTTTATTTTTTCTCCCAGCAGGGATAAAATGTGCCCTTCAAATGATACTAACCTTCATGACATTCAATGCATGCTATTTTTGCTTTCAGTATTGCTTCTCCTTCCTGACAGCTGCCTTACTCTCCCGGCATCATGTCTTGAGGGATTACTTTTTTCGTAAGGTTATATTCACCGGCAATTTTTCTATAGGACGTTCTAAGAACTGCTGTGCTCTTGCTGAATCTCAGTAGCAGACTGGTTTCTGTAAATATTCTTTATATGGTTTCCCACTTTATGTTGTGACTTAATTAAATGGACCATGGCAGAAAAATAGAAAAAAGGAACATCATTGTGTACAATTCTCTAGCATGTCAAATGCGTGATCCGTGAGCTTGTAATGGATTGTTGCATTTTCTCGGCATGGTTCCACTTCTCATCAGTGCCTGTTACCGTGTGAGGTAAATTATGGATGTCCACCTGTTTATGTTTCCTTTCAGTCTGGGAGTCAGTCTGGTATGCCTCCGCCACTGCCACCTGGTCCACCCCCGCATTCCCAGACACCTCAGTAGCCAGTTGGACATCAAAAAGGTTCGCTGCCTACTGCCTATTGATTCAAAGGAAACTTTTGCCATGACATTGCTTTGCGCATCCAGACTTGTATCACTATTTAATGATTTGAGTTCTCTTTTCTCTTCTTTTTGTATGGTTTAATTGTGGTCGAAGCACTGCAGACTGCCTGCTTCTAATTAAGGGTTAGCGACAAAAAAAATACAAGACTTGTGCAATTTCTTTCTAGTTTAGAATGTAATGTAGTTTGTATCAAGTTGAGTCTTGAACCAACTTTTGATTTTAATTTTACAATAACCACCGCATTGACATTTAAAATTCCATTATCTAGGTAGGTTCATGCATTATTTTTTGATCCATTATCTAGGCAGTTCCATTTCTCAATAGATGTGCAGTTTCATCCATTTTCAAGACTAAGAGATCAAACCTGCCTCTTGGGAATCAACAGAACAAGAGCAACAGTTAAAAGTACCTAGGTATCCCTAAACGCAGGCTAACCTGGCACTAATCAACATAGGGTTCTGTTGATATCTTGTAATTTAGCCCTGTATCAAAAGAAAGTCTACTTGGGGGCTACGTTTATGAAAAGATGGAATTAAAAAGAAAATAAGCCACGGCATGTTGCATTGCCATAGCTGTGTCACGAAGCTAGATGACAACAACTGTTGCAGAAGCGATTGATGACAAAGCTTGAAAAGCAGACTCGCCTTGCGCCAAATGACCCGAAAGCGATTTGATTTTCCCCGTCGCGGTTTCTCGTTCACTATTGCACTCAAGCACTAACAACACGGATATGCAAGCAAACAAATGAATAAATCCTCCGTTATCTTAATTCCATAAAACGGTAACTGCATTGTGGAGACCAAGTATCACTCTCATTATTAGCATCTAGAACAGCGGTCGCTGCTTCAATTTGTCTCAATGCTTTGCTAGAGCATGTCATGGCCACGTACATATAAATTTATTACTGCTTCCAGGGCAGAGGTCGGTTGTCTCCTTTTTGAAAAGGGCCTACATTATGTTTCAGAAGCGTCTTTACAGCAGCTTGTATTGAGCAGGAGAATGAGTGAATTTTGCTTGCATTCAAGATATCACCAGGTCATCCCCACTTATCAGAGAGCTATATCAAAAGGCCTTACTAGTTAATGGATTTTTATCCAATATAGCCTTAAGATGCAAACACGTCAGGTTGGGTGGATACAATTACCACATCAGGTTCCTTGGCTCCAATTTATTCACTAAATGTCGAACACTTTTAAAAATAGATGTACTCAAAATTACCCTTCATTTTATAGAGACTGTTTTCACGACTTAAACTTGTAAATTTCAAGTAACTAGATTAATGAAAATATTCAATTGCACTGTAGAATCAATAGTAAAATAACATAGGGCTGCATTCATGGATAAATAGGAGAAAAGAGGAAGACGTTAAAAGAAACAACATCTTTGTGACCCTTCCTTTATGGATTCAAATCCAGGGCACATGCATGACTGTACAAAACCTACATAGCTTTGAAGGGACCAGAAAAGTACCATATATAGGCCATATATCTAAATTTGGCGCCAAGCATATGTATGTGTATATATATATAGCATTGTCATAGCTGTATAACAAAACTAGAAAACACATAACAAACTTTGCAGAAAGGAGGACTTAATCCATAATTTCCCCCTCCAATCGATGCTGAAAACAACTCCAATTAGTCAATCTCGTGGCAGTTTCACATTTCACTCCATCTCAAGCACAGGATCACCAAGAAATTAAATGCAGCTAATTGCTCTTTTCTTACTGCATAAAAACACCCCCTGCATTACAAAATCCAGAGAATCAACGCACTATTGCACAACTACTGTTTTAGACTCTATTACAAATTTCTGAATTGCGATTAAGCAATATGAGAAATTCATAGCAGATTTATATGCTCCAATCCCCAAAGACAGAAAATTGACTTGACCATTCAACATTCATACCGAAAGCACAGCAACTTTCCGTGCAAATAAGCCACTCTGTTGTTGCTATCTATTCTTTCTAACATGCACCCTACTAGAGAGAGGGGAAGCTGAGAAAATGGAATGTGGCATCTAACCTAACCGGTAATCTATATCAACATCTATTTTCATTTCTATTGCTAAAATGAATGTTTATAATGAAATATATTCAAAGTGGAGACACAAAGGCATATGATAGGGTGCATTGGAAAATGAAAATTTTGCACATGAAGTTGATTATTTCCACAAGCTCTGCAATGAAGAGCTAATCAGAAAAGGCTGCTAAACTATTAGAAGACAAAGAAGCTCTCTTAGAAGTGTATATCTCAAATCAAGTAAAAGAATATCTTTTTGAGTTTCTTTCTTGAGTTGCCATGTCAAATGGTTTGTCAATGTCAAAGTCCCGCGTCATCTGTTTGGATAGATAACAGATATTGGAAATTGAACAATTTGATTGTAAGATATAAAGGATAGATCACTGTTAGCATAAATTGAGGCATTGATTAAGTGGAACCTGAGGAAACTGAAATGGAGGAAAAAGAAGAACATAAAGTACGAGAAGCTGAGACTGGAATTTGTCATACCTGAGCTTTGTAAAAAGACTAGCATTGGGATATTCCCTTAGATAATGTATATGTTGGGGATGAAAGATATCTTGGGCCAATCATCTCCAGTCTCCCGCTCACACCTTTTTTCCAGCAGAGGACATCTTGAGATAACTAGTTTCTCAAGGGAGGAGGGTACCCCTTCCTTTGGGATGGAGCGGAGCTTCAGGCACTCGTGGATCGTCAATTCTCTGAGAGAGGTGAGGTGTTGAAGCCCCCAGTAATCCAAAGATTGCAAATTTTTAAGTGCAATTTTAAGAGAAGCAAGGGTGCAGGGCAGTTGCAGTTCTTCTGGGAACTGAAGTTTGGGGCAGTCCTCAATCTCCAAACTTCTGAGAGAAGACAGGGCTTGAAGACCTCGGTTGTCCAATAACTTCAGATTGGGAAAATGCGAGATTTTAAGAGAGGTGAGTGTGGAGGGCAGCAGCATCTCCTCTGGTGGGAAGGATTCCACATCACCACCAATACCAAGGTGTGAAAGATTGGGAAGTCTATGCAAATTCATGGCTAGTGATTGCATGCAGCCAGCTGTAAGTGTATTGCAATTGAAAAACTCGAGTGATTCTACATTGGAAGGCAAACCATGTTTGGGAAAGGAATCCAGCTCTGGACAATTATCAACATGTAGTTGCAGAAGAGAAGGGAAGAGAGAGGCCATGCACTCTGGAAGCCACTTAAAATTTGAGCAATCCTCTATTCTGAGAGATTTGAAATGCTCAAGAGGTGCCTCAGGTAATGCAGAGAGGGATTCCAGGTTTGGACAATCAGAGATAATAAGACTCTGCAATCTGGGGCAGGCATCCAATTCAAGGCACTTGACAGAATTCCAATTATTGATATAAATACATTCCAGAGTAATGGAAGTATTAGTGGCCGTCACTGCCTCATATTCTGGATATACCTCTAGGGGGGAATCAGTGGAGTGCCATTTGTAAACGTTAAGACACTGTTTCCTAGATGTTGTGTATGATTGCATCTCACAAAAATCGTCCTCAATAAAAAATTCCAAAATTTTTGGAGCCCTTGGAATTGAAGCTAGTTGGTTACATCCTCTAATTTGGAGTCCTGTTAAAGAAGGAAGATAAGAGGGTGGAGTCCCCCTCAGGTTGGGACAATCTATGATTTCAAGCACTTTGAGGAGACGGAAAGCAGCAGTAGCAGCCTCATCATCGTCATCATCTGTGTCTGCAGCATAAGGAATCCATTCATGCCATTGTAGCATCCTTTTAAATCTTAAAACTTCCAAACATCCAAATGGTGGCTTCTTGATATCCCCATAGAACTCAGACCCAACGGCTAAGATTTCATCAAACCCTTCAATGGAGACAAACTTTAGAGATCCCAACTGCCCAAGGGGTGGTAAGGACAAGCAATACCTACATCCCTCCAGTTTCAGTTCCACCATATTTGAGAAAGGATAGTCTCCAATCCAATGTGGAAACCTCGTCCCTGCATAGCCACAAATTGAAAGCCATTTAATTTTCACGCAGGGCTGTAACTGCTCGAGTACACTCCTTTCATGCAATGAATTTTCATTGTCCCCGCCACTCCAAATCAACTTTAAGCCCTCCAGATTCTTCTTACCCTTCAAGTTGGCCTCCGTAGCTTCTTCAACTTGCACAACATTTCTAAGGTTCTGAATACAAAGCCGTCCTCGTAGGCACTGAAGTTCCCCCAACTCTTTGATGCTTGTCCCACTTTGTTTTCCCACAATGAAATAAGCTAACTCTCGAAGTCTTTTCAGTCTACCCATTTGCGGTGGCATCCCTTGCAATCTTGTTTTTCTAATATCAAGTTGATACAAGTTCATTAATCTTACAATGCTGGCTGGCAACCCCACCAGTTGCTTACACTGATACAAGATCAGGGTCTCCAAATTGTACAAACCGCCGATAGAATCAGGCAACTCTGTGATTGATGAGTTAGAGAGATCTAAGTGCCGTAAATGAATCAAGTTGTCAATCGAATCAGGCAACTTAACCGTATTGTAGTAGCACAAAAGCAACACTCTCAGACGTCTAAATGTTGGCAATAAATTATTCATCTCCTTGCCATCAATACTATCAAGCCACGCCCATTCATCAATCAATATTGTGCGCAGACCTTGGACTATGTGAATCTTACTGACTTCATCCTTTGCTCCTTTCCTAAGCCATAAGTGACGAGTCCTTCTGGTCAGCTCACACAGTTTATCAACACCCAATCTGAAGCAAAATTCTCGAGAGATGGATTTAGCCAAATCGTTAATAAGATTGTGCATAACAAAGCCTTCTCTTTCTGGTGATTGCTGAAAAAATGATCTTGACACAAGATCATTAAAGCACTCTTCACCTGCTTCTTCCAATTCCTCTACCTCCATGTTCTTTCTGGGTTGGATTAGAAGACCTTCCGCCATCCACAAATGGATAAGCTGCTTTCTCATAAATTCATAATCCTTGGGAAATGTTGCACAGTATGCAAAGCACTGTTTTAGACGAGATGGAAGATAATGATAGCTTAACCTAAGCACTGGAAGTATGCCATCACCTTGTAAATCCCACATCTCACTTTCAAGTACTTTTGTCCATTCACTAGGATCTCTTTTGGAGCGTAGAACGCCTCCAAGTACTTTTATAGCCAAAGGCAAACCTTCACACTTTTTTATTATCTGTCTCCCGATCCTTTCCAAGTCTGGATGAGCATTAGAATCCCTCTCAATGAATGCATGCCTTTCAAACAATAACCAGCAATCATCATCTTGCAGTGGATCCAACTGATGAGGAGCTGGAACAGTCTGCATAATCCGTGCAACATGTTTGCTGCGTGTTGTCACAACAATTTTGCTACCTTCTTGTCCAAATTTTAAGGGTGTCAATAAATCGTCCCAATCAAGATAGCTTTCATTCCAAACATCATCCAAAACAAGTAAAAATTTTTTTCCCGTCAGCCTATCCTTTAGTTCAGCTCGAAGTTGATTAAGATTGCCTGTATTACAAGATTTTTTTGTGACTTCTTCAAGAATTTCTTTCGTTACTTTAGAAACAATGAATTCTTCTGATACATACACCCATGCCCTTGTGCCAAAATGCTCTTGTGCTCTACTGTCATTGTAAACAAGTTGAGCAAGTGTGGTTTTGCCCAGCCCACCCATGCCCACTATAGCAAGCACATTTGGGTTATTGCTACTCACATCATCAGACAGCAACCATTTCAATATTGCTTCCTTGTCAGCATCTCTTCCATAAGTAGCAGATTCATCGACAATGGACGTGGTTGGTGTTCTTTGCAATGATGGTCGTTCTCCCACACCATTTATCAGACCAAGCGCATCCTTTTGCTCAACTAAATCTTCAAGTCGTTCAAGGATCTCTTCCAACCTTTCTTCTTCTTTTCCCATTTTAAAAGGGTTGTGAGAAGAGGTATAATCGTGCAGCTTTTCAAGGCTGGTTTGTGATCCAGCTTCCATCTTCGAACGTAGAACTTCATAAGCAATCTCATCCAAGAAGTCTTCAGCTTCATAAACAGCATCTTTAAGCTCGTCAAGCCACTGCTTCACATCTGGATCAGAGTGTTGCTTAGCCTCTGCATCATCAAGAACTTTGTTGATAACAGTCATTTTGGTCTTCAGTTTCTTCAGCAGTCGATCTTGGAGTTTTGGGCCCTTGAAGAAGTCCACCACTTGGTGAGAAGCCAGCCTATCAAATAAAACCTGAAGGCAAGCTGAGAGAAATGACCCTCCAACCAATGCTCCTGCCATGACATATGTGTTTATTTATCCTTTTCTGTGGAAAGAAAAGTAAAGAGTGTTAGTGCAAGTGAAAAGTAAACCAACAAAAGGAAGAACAAGAACAAGAAGGAAAACAAACATCCAAGATGCAAATTTATTGATAACGTGCCAATTGAGATTTTGTTTGGAAAATCTGTGGAGACATTGTTTTCACTTCCCCAAGTAAATATAAAAATAATAATAACAATAAAGAGTTATAATAGAGTAGAAAAAAATATAATTTGTATTTAAGGAATAAAATTAAAATATATAATTTCTTCCTTTTGTCTTTTAAATTTTTTGGACTTTTGTAAATGCCTTTTAAATATGTCTAGAATATTATTTCCTTTTTTATACCTTTTCAAAATATGCTGCATTTGATTAATAAAAAAGTAAGAGCTAGTCTCAAACTCAGACTTTTTTTTTTTTTTTTGTGTGTGTGACAATGGCCGATTAAGAATGTGAATGGCAGAAAAAGATTAAATATTTTGACAATTAAAAAAATAAAAATTATGATTTCTCTGAAGGATGTGGGATTAAGTCATAATAATTGTTTAAAGGAAGGCAAATAGAAACAATAAACCAAAAAAAGAAGAAGAAACCAAACTTACAAGAACTTGAAGATGTTGACTGATGTTTTGATGACAAAAAAATCAGCAGCAGCAGGCCACAGCTTGATCACAAAGCTTAAGATGCTGATGCAGCATGGTAGTAGAGTGGCTGCAGATTGCCATGGAATTTCTAGAATAAGAAAGAAAAAGAAAGAAGATCAAGCATTAGGTAACATAATTTGATTAAGGAATTCATTATTATTATTATTATTATTATTATGGAGTTCCACCAAATTTTTTTCTAATTGTAGAACATTAGAAAATGAGGAAATAAATTCATCTTAAATATATTATTTTGATCCGATTCTAACATATATGAACAGCAGAAAAAAAAGGCCGGGTGGGGGGGGGAGAAGAGGAAATCAAACTTGCAGGGAAATTAATGATGGAAATTTGATTCAGACAGAAGGTAATGAGTAATGAAGGTTGATCACATCACAGACCTAAGCTTAACATGTTGATACATAGTTACAGTTTGATTCGGATTGAAGGAGAGAATGTCTTTTGCTAGTGGGTCATGATTCATGAAGTGCTCTTTGGCATGAAAATTTGAAGGAAACTGGGGCCAAAAAGCCTGATTAGGAGGATGAAGATGGCAGCAAGAAAAGCATCAGACACCAAAAAGACAGAATTTTGGTGATTGGTACTTTCTGCTTTTGGTGTGAAGGCTTATATGGTCTTTCAAAGAGGTTAGGAGAACTGATTGGATCCTCTTGCTTCTGCAATTTGGTGCTCCTCTCAACCGAGCAATCTATACCAGTTAAGGGACACAACTTTAGGACTCATCAAGATGCCCCAATTTTATGCTGAAAATTAAATGTGAAGTAAAAGGTGTGTGATTAGCTGATGACCCACAACAACAACAACAACAACGCTTTCATCCAAAAATTAATTGGGGTAGCTACATAAATTATTTTTTTGCCATTCTGATTTGTTATGCAGGAAATTTGGTGAAGTGACCGAATGTACAAGAACTTGAAACAGCTAAATAATATCGGTAATGGAATTGAAAGCAGAAGCAGAAGAAGATCAAGCAGTAGCTAGCCTAATTTCATTGAACAGTTCACCAATACTGGTATTATCGCAGTATACTTCCATCAAGACTTTTTACTAATTGAATGCAGACTGCTGGAAAAATATAGGCACGACACTTACAAAGAAGTGAAGATTAACAAAGCCTGATCCCAGACCTTAGCTTAGCATGCTTGAATGGGAATAATGGTTAAATCCAGATTGCAATTGAAAGTTCCTGCAAAGGAAACAAGGAAAGAAGATTAAAGAGCAGCATAAACTTTGATTAGAGAATATTCACCAACATTGGCTTCAGGAAGGCTCTTAAGACTTTTACTGCTGGATGCATAAGAGTCTGAGAAAGTGAGATATACTCAGCCTTACCTTTGAATTTTACGAAGAGATGATTCCGGCACTCAAAACTGTGATCACAGAGTTACAATACAACAACCTCGCACCAAGTGTTGCCCTTCAAATTAAACAAAGAAATACAAATTATAATTTCTTCAACGTGAAAAGGGTGTGAGTGTGAGGGTAAGTAATAATATTGACAGATACCAACAAAAAGAAACAAAGGAAGAAGGAGAAGAAATCAAACTTAGAAAGAACTTGCAGCCAAATTAACAAATGAGCTATAATTCACTGGCACTGGACTCGTTTTTAGGCCAAAAAAAGTCTCCGGCTCAAGATCTAGTGGAAACTAATTCAAAAGAAGAAGAAGAAGAAGAAGAAGAAGAAGAAAGAAACAGAACTTGCAGGCAAATGGATTGATGATTGAAATTTGGATTCAGGAAGATGATGCTAAAGCCTGATTGCAGGCAGAACTCAGCTTATTAACATGCTGAAGTTTAGTTATATCGGACAGCAATTGAGAGAATCCCCCACGAAGGAAGGAAGGAAGGAAGGAAGGAAGGAAGGAAGATGGGGAGAAGATAAAAAGGGGGCAGAAGAAACTTCTGTTAAAGAATAAGAATAGAAGTCACCGCACCAGCATTGACCTTAAAGAAATTGTGGCCAACAAAAGCAGGGTTGGGAAGGGAAAGTGACAACTTTTCTAAAAGAGCTACCAAAAAAGACGAGAGCTTTCGTAGTGGGAGTTGGCGGGGAGAGTGACAAAACGACAGGCGAAACCACGATGAAACTGCTTTGCAAATTACATCATTATAATAATAAGAAGAAGAAGAAGAAGAAGAAGAATTAAGTTGGTTGGCGATGAGCATTGAGCAAATTAACGAGGCAGCACCTTTATTAACTAGTTTTAAAACTATTTACCAGAACCAAAATCAACGTGTTAATGATTACCGAAATTGATCAAGTTGAGTTTCTGTAGGGAGAGAAAACCCCATGTCCAGCAACTTCATTAATCCCCCCCCCCCCATTTTTCATTCCTTTTTGGCTCTTGGAAGTATAGTTGTTAATTTAGAGCCATCAAGCTTAAATTAAAAATTAAAAAATATATATATATATATATATATTGATGAACGAGCCTTTAATTTGTGCGGATACGAAGGGCAAATTGGAACTTTCCGCTCTCTAAGTCAAACTCGACCTCAAACTCAAACTCCTCTCGCAACGTCGGATGACGCATATCTGCTGATCGCTTCTCGCAAAAGTGGGCCCCCCAGAGGGATGCATAAAATTATATTTAATTAATTGTTCTTGGTTATTTACTTTCTCTCTCTCTCTCTCTCTCTCTCTCACACACACAAACAGAAAAACAAACAAAAAAAACAAAAAAGAAAAAAGAAAAAAAAAACGTAACCGTCAGGCTCGCTCGTTTCCCAGGCCGGGCCATGGAAGCCGACGACGATCCCTTTCCGGATCACAAGCTGTGCGGTTACACCTGCGCCGTCCTGAGGGCCACCCCACCGGGTCCCCCCGCCGCCGCCCCCTCCTTCCTCTCCCCCTGCCACGTCATCCCCGACGGCGGCAAGGACTTCAAATTCAAAGCCGAGAACGGCTTCCTTCTCTCCCCGCTCGTCGCCAACACAAACGACGCCTCCTCCGCCGACGCGACCCACGGCAGGAGGGGGAGGGGGAGGAGGAGGAGGAGTTTGAGGGGGATTGGGATGGTGAATGGGAGCGTCAGCGTGGTGCACCAGATACTGGCGCTGCTGGCACACCGGTGCGTGGAGGTTTCTGCACGCGTTTTGCACGTGGATATAGGGCAGGAGGAGGAGGAGGAGGAGGAGGCGAGGGTTGTTGTGCTGCTGGACGTTTATCTGCCGATTGCGTTGTGGTCCGGCTGGCAGTTCCCGAAATCCGGCTCAATCGCCGGCGCTCTCTTCAGGCACTTGAGGTAATCTCAATTGTGCGTTGCAATTTTGGTCTTTTTGCTGTTATAATTTTGGGTTTTCTATTGCTTGAGCTAGGCATTGTGAATTGCTTGCATAACAGCATTGCCTATTTATGTTTATGTATTCGTGACCTGCTGGTCACAGAGTTTGAATTCGAGTTGCGGAAACATTCTCTTTCTGAAAGCAAAGGTAAGACTACGTACATCTGGACTTCACAAATATAGGAGCCCACTTTCGAGATGTGTATGTATGTGCATATATGTTGTGCAGTTGGTGTGCGTGGGAGAAGGTGGTCATGTTTCTCGGTTCAATTTTGATCTTGGGTTGGGTAATTTTTCTTTTTGGGAGGAGAAGGCAAAAGCTAACAACTTGAAATTGCAGTATCGTTCAAGTTTAAACTTATTGGCAATCTTGATTCTTTTGTTTAATAGCAGTAAAATTATAGTTCTTGTTTCTTTTTCTGGTGTTGGTTTCCTCATTGTTTTTCTCCTCTTTCATATTATTTCCTGTTCTTTGTAAAGGAAGGGATTAATGGTTTTGGCCAACCGACCTGTGGCAGTGTTTGGGTTCTTGGGGTGCCAAGATTTAGAAATACCTATAGAAATCTAAGCATATTGTCCATTTTTTGGTATTTGACAATGTAAATTAAAACATGACTTGTTGGATTTTATTTGACAATGTAACTCTTTTTCTTTGTGTTTACCATCTGCAAAATCCTCCTCAGGCGCTATTGGGGCTCTCTGTTTTATAGTCCTCTGTTCTGGGTTGGGCTGTGAGTTCACTAATTAGAGATTTATACTGCCTTTTCTCAATAAAAAAATTCATCAACTGTACAGAGAAAATGGAGCTTTACACATCCCACCCTGTAACTCTTGGTATCTTGCAGTTGCTCTGAACTCTGCTTGCAAGTCATTGTATTTTGTTCTTTTACCAAATGGTTGGTTTTTGCCTATGCAGTGTAATCATTTTTAGTGAATAAGGATCTGAGTTTTGATCTTCTTGCCAGATTTGTAAAAAGATAATCTTTCAGTTGTGTATTGGATTTTTGTGAACAATGTTGCATGGATTGCTCCATTGACCTTTGTATATCTTGCTGACACTGTTCAAATCTGCAGTTGTGACTGGGAGAAGAGAAGGTTGCTGCAAACAGATATAGGAGAGTACTTTAGAAGTATCAATGGAGGTTATCGGAGCATTTGGAATCTCCCTGTCTGTCATGCTATTGATTGCAAATTGCATTGTGATGCCCCTGATTCTTTAACGAAAATGCGATTTGAGCTTCACAAAATTTTCAATAGCTTGCCTAGGTCATATAAGGAAAAGAATTATGCATCGAGAGTGAGTCCGTCAGACAACTCTCATGGCCCTGGTATCTGGGACTTGACAGATGATATTTTGATGACCATTTTATCTGAGCTAAAACCAACGGACCTTGTCAGGGTTGCTGCTACCTGTTGCCATTTGAAATCCTTGGCTTTGTTAATCATGCCCTGCATGAAACTTAAACTGTTTCCTCATCAGCAGGCAGCAGTTGAGTGGATGTTGCAGCGTGAGCGGAATCCTCAAGTGTTACCACATCCTCTGTACATGAAATTCTCAACTGAGGATGGTTTCACTTTCCATTTAAATTCTATTTGCGGTGAAATTGTTGTTGGGAAAGATCCCACGATAAGAGATTTTCGTGGAGGAATGTTCTGTGATGAACCTGGCTTAGGAAAGACTATAACTGCTCTTTCCCTTATTCTAAAGACTCAAGGAACATTGGCTTCTCCACCGGAGGGAGTCCAAACTACCTGGTGCACACACAATGGTGATCAGAGATGTGGCTATTATGAGTATAGTGCTGATAATTTCAGATGTGGTAATAAAACTTTGGGGAAAAGGATTATGAGCCAGGGTGCTTGTAGGGGACAACTATATTTGGATCAATGCACAGATTTCAATCTAAGTCAGTCATCACCTAAAAGAGCAAGGATATTGGACCCAAGGGAACAAATTGTAGGGTCTAACGAGATGTGGCCTGCAATAGGGCAAAAATCATTATCAACTCCTCACTCAGAGCCAGTGGCACGCGTGGTTCGATGCACGAGAAGATTGAGTTGTATCAAGAAGAATCTTCTCAATTCATTTGAGGAAGAATCTGTCTTTGGTAACAAAAAGAAGGGTGGAGAAGATTCAACCAAGAGGAAACGTTGTTCTAGTGCCCCAAAGTATGTTCCTTGGGGAAAACGGCTTGACAAGCCCTGTGGAAAGGGCACTGTTGATTGCTTAGTATATAATGAGAACTGGGTTCAATGTGATGCATGCCGGAAGTGGAGGAAGCTTAAAGAAACTGTAGCTGATGCTGCTGCTGCATGGTTCTGCAGCATGAACATTGACCCTGCACACAGGAGTTGTGAAGATGCAGAAGAAGCTTGGGACAGTTGTGAATCCGTAACAAACCTACCAGGATTTTACACCAAAGGAATGTTGGGGGGGCAGCAGGAGAATGTATCATTTTTCGTAAGTGTGCTTAAAGATTATTATTCGAAGATGGAATCTAAAACCAAGAGAGCCTTGACTTGGCTGGCTAAACTTTCTCCAGAAAAACTCTCCCAAATGGAAACAACTGGCCTGGTAGGTCCAGTCTTGGCTCCTTATGTTTCTGATGTTGGACATGCCTATGGATTTCACAAAATATTTCAGGCATTTGGCCTAGTAAAGAAAGTAGAAAGGGATATCAGTAAGTGGTATTACCCTCAATCTCTCGTCAACTTAGAATTTGATTTAGCTGCTCTTAGAATAGCTTTGTGCGAGCCATTGAATTTTGCGAGGTTCTATTTATCAAGAGCAACTCTAATTGTTGTTCCTTCCAATCTAGTTGACCACTGGAAAACCCAAATTCTGAAGCATGTTGAGCCTGGCCAGTTGAGGCTCTGCATCTGGACTGATCATGGAAAGCTTTCTGCGCATAATCTGGCCTGGGATTATGATATAGTTATAACTACCTTTAACCGTTTGAGTGTGGAGTGGGACCTGAGGAAAAAAAGTCCTCTAAAACAAGTGCATTGGATGAGGGTCATGTTAGATGAGGGGCATACTCTTGGTTCTAGTCTTAACTTGACAAACAAATTGCAAATGGCTACTTCATTGGCAGCTACAAATCGCTGGTTACTGACAGGAACCCCAACATCTAACACACCGGATAGCCAGTTGTCACATCTTCATCCAATGCTTATGTTCCTACATGAGGAAGCCTATGGATCTAATCACAAGTATTGGGAAGCAGGAATCCTCAGACCTTTTGAGGCAAACCTTGAAGAAGGTTGCACACGGTTGGTGCAGTTGCTACAGAGGTGCTTGATTAGTGCTAGAAAAGTGGATTTGAAAACTATTCCTCCATGTATTAAGAAAGTTACATTTCTTAGTTTCACTGAGGAGCATGCAAGAAGTTATAATGAATTAGTTGCTACTGTGCGGCGGAATATACTAATGGCTGACTGGAATGATCCTGATCATATTGAAAGTTTGCTTAACCCAAAGCAGTGGAAATTTCGAAGTGCTACTCTTAGGAATGTCAGGCTGTCTTGCTGTGTGGCAGGTCATATTAAAATGGAAGACGTTGCTCAGGATATACAGGAAACGATGGATATGTTAGTTGGAAAAGGTCTGGATCCCATATCAGAGGAATATGCTTTGATAAAATATAATCTACAATTTGGTGGCAACTGCCTCAGGTAATTTTAATTTTATGACTTTTGTGCCATTTGTTTCTGGATTTTGCACTTGGCACAACATATTTGTACTTGGAGGTGCAGTTTCATGTTTTTATTCATCATTTCCCTTCGGTAAAATGGGTTCAGATGCGAAGAATGGTGCCGCCTACCTATCATCACACCATGTGGGCATCTCTTGTGCCTAGATTGTGTTGCTCTGGATAGTGAAAAATGTACTTTACCTGGTTGTGGCAAGTTGTATGAAATGCAAACCCCTGATGCCATAGCCCGGGCTGAAAATTCAAACCCAAAGTGGCCTGTCCCAAGAGATCTTATAGAGTTGCAACCTTCTTATAAACAGGTCAGTTTTTCTACAACCTTCTTAATAAATGGGTTGTTCTATCAAAAGGAAAAAAAAAACAAAAGAAAAAAGGAATAACTGGGTTGTCTGATGTTACACAGGATGAATGGGATCCTGATTGGGAATCAACATCCAGCTGTAAGGTTTCTTATCTTGTACAGAGGTTGAAAGCACTTCAGGAGGCTACCAAAGGTGGTGTTTATTCTGTAGATGGGGGCAGTGAAGTCAATAACATTGATAAGCAACTTCATTTTTCCCCGAGTGATTCTGAGGGACTATTGGAGAACTGCTCCAGACAGAGTTCTGAGTCCAACACAGCCTCAGAAAAAGTCATTATATTTTCCCAATTTCTTGAGCATATAAATGCAATAAAAAAGCAGGTAATTGCCACTTTGTTTTATTAAATGAGTATTTCTATGCTTAATTGCCAATTTATTTGGAACTTCTCTCTTTTATTCTCCTTTTTTCTTTTTGTTTTTGTTTCTTGTCATTTTTATGCTTTCTTTTTTTTGGGGGGGGGACCAGTTGACACTTGCTGGTATCAAATTTGCTGAGCTCTATAGTCCATTGCATGCAAGCAAAAAGGTATATTTGACCCATTTCCTCTTTTCCTTCATTTCTTTCTCTTGTCCTTTCTTTCTGAATTTTTGTTGGACATCTTGCACTTTTCAGATCAAATCATTATCAGCATTCCTAGATGATCCAACTTGTATGGCTATTTTAATGGATGGAAGTGCTGCATTGGGTCTTGACTTCAGCTTTGTAACACATGTATTCCTAATGGAGCCAATCTGGGACAGGAGGTGAGTTTATTTTTCCATTTTATTTTCCTGTTCTTCTTTGAGGGCAAGTCTTTGTATAACGGTAAAGTTACTCTTTTGTGACATGGAGGTCACAATTCAAGAGACGGAAACAGCTTCTTTGTGAAAACAAAGGTAAGGCTGTGTACATCTGATCCTTCTGAAACCCTACACTGTGGGAGTCTCATGCACTGAGAGAGTTTTTATCTTGGTGCATCAACTTTAACTTTTTTTTTCCTATCTTAGTTGTCTTGCTTTTTAAAATGCAAATTTTAGTTAAATAGGCCAATGTTGTGTGTGTGTGTGTGTGTGTGTGTGTTGTTTTTCTTATTACTTTACCATTGTGCACGTTACACAAAATAAATAGAAAAAACGAGTGAACAGGTTATATCTACCTTTTGTGCCCTAAGAAAAAAGATTTGAACTAAGACTTCTAAGATGAATCTTTAAGGTCTTAGTTACTACGGTGTCCCCTTGGGGATGGAGTTTATGCTTCACTGCTTTCAACCTTTTGTGTTCTGGCAGATTAGACTATGGAAGCTCTTGTTAAATCAGATAGCATCTTCTTCATGTGCTAACTTGTATAATTCTAGTTTTTTGCTTTTTCTTACATTACTTTAGTTGGAGAATCATTTGTTATGCCATTGTTGAAAGATTTTCATGGACCTCTCTCTATCCCTCTCTCTTTGTGGGTCTTTAACTGCATGAACTTTTGCTTTTTTCATTTTTGAATGGATAAATAACAAAAAAGGATAAAAGACACGGCAGGGCAAACTACATGACTAATTTGACCAAATTTGTGGATGTGGACCTGTGAAACTTTTGGATTCTCTTCCAATGAGAAAACATATTTCCCAATGATATACATGGAGCACTGTACATTTTAAACAGTAGGATAACTGAAATAGAAAAAAAAAAAAATTGGTGAACTAAAATAAAAAATTTTATAAGTTGGAACACCAAATTTGCATTTATCCCCATATAGAATAGGTTCAAGGTATTTTGTGGATTGACTGATGCAGAACAGATGTAGGTTGAGTCCTCCCTGTGTTAATCATGGAAGTATTGGAATATAAAAATCTGAATAGGTTTGAGACATTTTGTGGCTATGCAGAAGCTTTGTCACTTAACCTACTTTCTTGAGTCTGGCTGCATAACAAGATGTTTTGTTAAAGTAACATGCTGCTTGAAAGCAAATTTATTTCTTTTGAAATTTATACCTGTTTTTTTTTTTTTCTTTTCTTAATACCATTTAAATTTTATTTTAAATTTGACAGTATGGAGGAGCAGGTGATTAGTCGTGCTCATCGGATGGGAGCCACTCGTCCCATTCATGTGGAGACGCTGGCAATGCGTGGTACAGTTGAAGAGCAAATGCTTGCATTCCTAGAGGTGTGCTACTAATTTAATGAAGAGATGCAGATCTTTAATGCTAGACATCTATTATTTCATGTCCATTTAAATGGATTTTCGGTATTCTGTTGTTTTGTCTAATCACACGGAGTGCTATTTGTTTGCTTTTGGTTGGCTTATCATTCATTCAAGTCACTATACAATGTTGTGCACGAAAAAGAATTAATTTACTTTGGTTTCTTCTTCCACTGTGTTATTTTGGTGAACTGATCCTGTAGCGTTTGGACTAGGAGGATTGTCTACGATGGATTTCTAATTTTTTTGCTTATAGAAAGGTTTCTGCTACGAGGTTTCTACTACTTTTTTGACGAATTCTTATGAATTGCCATTTCTTACCTAATCACGGGACATATTTGCCCCTTTTCCATGCTTCTCTTGTAGGATGCTGATGAGCGCAGGAGATTTCTGAAAGAGGGGACTGGAAAACCAGACATGGAAGGGGCACGCCCACACCGATCACTGCATGATTTGGCTGAGAGAAACTATTTGGCCCAACTTAGCTTCGTGCATACTAGTTCAAGAACATAGAAGGTATGGACGATGTATTTTTCGCTTATAGTGCTGCAGTGCCTATTTACTTGATTTGTTCGATATGGCTGACAATACGACCCTTGTGTTGCCTTGTCTGTTGTATGCAGCTCTTTGTGCTGGTTCCCCGAGTTACTTATGCCGGCTGATTTTTATCAATTTGTGACTAATAGCTGAATCAAATTTAAGTTTTAACTTTCAAGTGGCAGGGTAGGAAGGTGTTTTTTGGAGCTAATTGTCCCGCGAAGTAGACAGACTTTAGGCATTCAATCGTAGTCAGTTGGCCAACTCTCAATTAGGACAACACCATTTGTTTTTGGTTCTTTTATTTATTTTTTTTTTTGAACACTTCTAACATCAGAGCCTACTCCATCAGTAGTCTTAGCCTTGGAAATACAGTGCAAATTTGATCTCGTTAATAAAGTTGAGAAGGGAAAACATGTGGTGTGTGTTATTGACGTGATATATTTCCCCGTGATTCATTCTGTGTACCCATTTTTGTGGAACTTGCGTTGATGGCGAGACATCGAATGGAAATTTTTTTCCCGGAATGAAAAGATGGTCACCGTCACTACACGAGACCCACATCGTTCGACTCTCCATCCGCACGTCTGCACAAATCTCGGCCTCCACGCACCGGATTATTGATGCCCCGAATGGCCGAAAACAACCGGAATTTTCTGCCTCTCATTAATCAAGGAACGGGCAACTGGGACGAGGGGGAAAAACGGAAGAGAAGAGAGAAAGAGAATAGGGGGGAGGAGAGAAAAAGAACACTGGACTCTGCCCAGTTCACAATAAGCAAAGTATGTCAGCCAAACTAACGAATTTTCTGCCTCTCATTAATCAAACACCATCTACGGATACCCCGAATCGCTGTCACAAAATGCTGACTAAAACGTGCTAGATGGAACTGCCTGGGTGTAGCTGGTGGCTTTGTGTCCTACGTTTCGATTGCCTTAAATCCCAATCTTTACTTCCTTCTTTTCTGCTCTCCCCAACGTATGTCCTTAACACAAGGTCTGGATTTCAGACCTAGGCATCATGCTCACTGGTTAACGGTGGACATTAGACCTTTTTGAAAAAAATATATCACTCAGATGAGATTGGAGGTACGTTTGTCTTTGTATTAATAACGTTAGTCAGTTGTATGCTAGAAAGTCTATTCATCCACAGGATCCAATCTCTTCGCAATGCAGTCAACAGAATACTCTCCCTAATGAAGTTTGTTGTGGGTACTTCTTCTCATTTTGGAGTAAAAGATTGAAACTTTGGATGTTATTTACATGGACCATGCAAATGGCTAGGCAAGGACTCCCGATGCTTGAAAAACTCGTTAGTCCGGCCACATTGTCTCTCTCCCAGACCCGGCAGGCTCATGCCCACCTCCTCAAAACAGGAGCTTCCACCCACGCCCGCCTCGCAAGCAGGCTGCTTTCTCTCTATGCCAATCACCAATCTTTCACGGATGCGAACCTCGTCCTTAACTCCGCACACCATCCCACGACGATCAGCTTTTTCTCTATCCTCATTCATGCCGCCGCCAAACTCAATCATTTTGTCCAAGCAATCAATGCCTTCTCCGGAATGCTTTCCCGGAGTATTATGCCCGATGCTCGTATCCTTCCTAGCGTCCTCAAGGCGTGTGCCGCGTTGTCGTCCTTGAAAATGGGGAAGCAGATCCATTGTATTGGATTGGTATCTGGGTTCGATTCGGATTCGTGTCTTCTGTCATCTTTGGTTCATATGTATATTAAGTGCGACCGATTAAGTGATGCCCGCAATGTGTTTGATAGAATGGCTCAGCCGGATGTGGTTGCTTGTAGCGCTTTACTTGCAGGGTATTCGCGTAACGGGTATGTAGAGGAAACAAAAGATTTGCTCAATAAGATGGACAATTTGGGTTTAGAGCTCAATTCGGTATCTTGGAATGGTATGATTGCAGGATTCAATCAGAGCGGGCACTATTTGGAGGCAGCGATTATGTTTCGAAGGATGCATCTAGGGGGGCTTTTGCCTGATGGGGTTGGTATTTCTAGCGTGCTTCCTGCTGTAGCTGACTTGGAAATGTTGAGCATGGGGATTCAGGTTCATGGTCTTGTGCTAAAACAAGGTTTAGGACATGATAAGTGTGTGGCTAGTGCACTTATCAACATGTATGGAAAGTGTAGATGTGCATTGCAAATGTCAAAAGTGTTTGATGAGATGTATGATGCAGATATAGGTGCTTGTAATGCTTTAGTTACTGGCCTTTCGAGAAATGGTCTCGTTGATGATGCTTTAGAGTTGTTTAGAGAGTTAAAGCGGCAAGGGATGGATTTGAATGTTGTTTCATGGACTTCAATGATTGCATCTTGCTCCCAAAATGGGAGAGATATGGAGGCTTTGGAGCTTTTCAGGGAGATGCAAGTTGAGGGGGTTAAGCCAAACTCAGTAACAATCCCATGCTTGCTGCCAGCTTGTGGAAATATTGCAGCATTGATGCATGGAAAAGCAGCCCACTGCTTTTCTCTTAAAAGAGGAATCTCTACTGACGTTCATGTGGGAAGTGCATTAATTGATATGTATGCTAAGTGTGGAAGACTACAGGTGTCTAGACTTTGTTTCGAGATAATGCCCTCTAGAAACTTAGTTTGTTGGAATGCATTAATGAGAGGATATGCAATGCACGGAAAGGCGAAAGACGTTATTGATGTTTTTGAGTTGATGAAAAGGAGCTTGGCAAAACCTGACTTTATCAGCTTCACCTGCATTTTATCTGCATGCAGTCAAGGTGGCCTAATAGAAGAAGGTTGGCATTATTTTAGTTGCATGTCCAGAGATCACGGAATTGAGGCCAGAATGGAGCATTATGCTTGCATGGTGACCCTCCTCGGCCGTGCTGGAAAGTTGGATGAAGCATATACCATGATCAAGAAAATGCCATTTGAACCCGATGCTTGTGTTTGGGGTGCTTTGCTTAGTTCATGCAGAGTTCACAAAAATGTGAATTTAGGGGAAGTTGTAGCAAATAAACTCTTTGAATTAGAACCAAAAAATCCTGGAAATTTCATTCTTCTGTCTAATATTTATGCTTCTAAGGGAATGTGGGTTGAAGTAGACATGGTGAGGGATATGATGAAGAGTAGAGGCCTGAAAAAGAACCCAGGCTGCAGCTGGATTGAAATAAAAAATAAAGTGCACATGCTACTTTGCGGTGATAAATCACATCCACAAATGGCTCAAATTGCCGAGAAGTTGACTAAGTTGATTAGGGAAATGAAAATATCAGGCTACATTCCCCGTACAGATTTTGTGCTGCAAGATGTGGAGGAACAGGACAAGGAGCATATCTTGTGTGGCCACAGCGAGAAGTTGGCAGTAGTTCTTGGGCTTCTAAACACCAGTGCAGGGACATCTCTTCGAGTGATAAAAAACCTCAGGATCTGCGGTGATTGTCATGCCGTCATGAAATTTATATCCAGATTTGAACAAAGGGAGATTTTTGTGAGAGACACAAATCGATTCCATCATTTCAAAGATGGGGTTTGTTCTTGTGTAGACTTTTGGTAAATAAAATGATGGTATAGAAAACAGTGATCAGATGATTATAGTGAAGACATGTGACTAAAGCTTGTTTTCCTGAACTTGGTTTTCTTCCCATGGAGCTATTATCTTTTGACAATGGAGATGCCCATCAGTTTCACCTAATAGCTTAGGAGCTTATCACGTGCTATCTCCTCAAGAAGTTTCTTGAGAACACATTACTGGCGAGTCTTTCCAAAAGAGGACCTCAATAAGTATGAGCCATGAGAGCTTCTCAGTACTGCATTGGCTTCACTAGCTTTCACTTTCCATAAGGGTTTAGTGACATGGCAAGAAAGAGTGGTACTTGTTTAGCCTTGGAGACAGGAAAATTGATAGAGCCACTGTAGGTGGAAGGCTGAAGGGAAATGTAGGGAGATTTGCAGCTCAAATTCCTGTGCCCTTGTGGAAATGAAGACACCTTGGGTGTTGACCTTGAGGGAGAGCTCTTGAGAGAGAGAGAAATTACTAGGTTATGTCTGAGTGGTGCCTTGAAGTCAAATTTGCTTATCATTGCCTCTCTAGGAGCTCCAAGGTAATTAACTCTTATCTCTGTGTGTGTGTTTACTCAAGTTACTCTTCACTTGTTCAATGGTAATTCCTAAATGAGCAACTCTCTCTTCTAAACCTTTTTCCTGTATTGAGTTTTTGTTTTATCTCAGTAAAATGGTTCTATCTGTAGCTATTGGTACTCGTATGCTCTGAATTTGTTTTCTGTTTCTTAGCTGAATGAACTAGCTAGCCTAAGATTTCTGATACTTAGTGTTCCTTGATTTTATGTGGATGTTGGTCTCAAAACCGTTGCAGTTGCCGAGATACTCACCTAAACATTTACATCCTTGTGTATGCTTTGCACAGCAGCTATATGGAATCAACCTATATACCTGTATTGGTTCACAGTAAATGACCGAGTGCTCTATGGCTATGAATCTCAACAATGGGGGAAGCTCTCGAGCCAAGAGGAAGCGGAGAATTGCAAATGAGGAGGATGATAATGTGCACCTTTGGCATATTTGGCCAGCATTTTGGGTACAAATCAGAACTTCTGTTAACTTTCCCAACTGTTCTTTTTATATATTCATTTATTTTTTCACTTTGGAAAAGTTTTACTGCCATGTTTTGCAATTGGCTAATGTAGAAATTGATACAGTAATTCACTGTCAAAGTGGCCCCCAGAGAGGGTCTGACCATTCAACTGTAGAGGGAACCTTTTTCTTTCTTTATTCGTTTTGGAGGATTGACGTTTGGAAATGAAATCAAAATCAGAATAGACCATCAGACTTTTACCTGATGGTCGTCTTAAACCTTTAAGGGAGCTTGGTGCGGATAATTTAGGGGTTCATACTCCATCTCTCATTCAAAAGAAAAAAACAATAAAAGCCCACAAAGAAATTCAAGATAAAAAATCATTATAAACTTAAAATTTTTATTGGGGACTTTATAAATTAGTTGCAAATAGGTGCTGTACTTCATATATACATTTGGTTGGCAAAAGCCTGGAGATGCAACTTCTTAAACACAGTCTCTACGGCAGAGAAGTCCACATCAAATCCATAGGATTGTCCTCCGTACTGTACATAAAGGAATCCTTTAGTAGATGAAGGCGGCGGTAAAATCTGAGAGATATCTGGGAAATCTGCGGTGGGGGGAGAAGGCAGGTCTTTCTTCTTCAACGAGTAGTATACATCAACCAGTAAAAGCCAAATAAGATCAGGGTCGATAGATGCAAGTCCATGTAATGCATTAATGGATGCCTCCTGAAGACCAGCAACACCGCTACAAGCAATCCCCACAACAAGACCACTCACTTTCTTCAGGACTACTTCCAATGCTGAAGCACTCCTTCCATTCCTGGACAAATCAGCAATCATGTTGAGCACTGCCACCTGGACCTTCAAGTTTGAAACTTCAGCCATGGAGTCCTCTGCAGAAGTAGGAGCAATTCTGTAAGGAAGTTGCAATGGAGTTCTTTCCTCCCTAGAGAAGGGTTTCTTATGAAACGGGGATGAGGAAAGAAGTTTCCAGAAGTGTGATCCATCTGTAAGGAAGCGGCGTGAAAAGAAATCTCCCCCACAGACTTCTACCACATTGCCCACCACACTTAAACATCTCCTGACAGCCTGCCAAATTAATTAAATTGTAAGATGAGAAAGATGCAACACAACAACTCACATATTTAGTCTCATAACAGTAGTTTATCATCCTCAACAGAAAATCTTCTGTTTCTCTTTTCTTCCCTCAGGTTTGGCCGATCAGAATTGGTGAATGAGTATTTAAGATTAAAAAAGATACAAAATCCTCCAAGATATTTGAAGGAGAATATTTCATGAATGTACCAGTTTCAGAAACAACTAAAAGAAATGGAACACGCACCACTGGGTTCTTGTTCCGAACACAAACAACCAAGAAGGGCCATATTTTATTCATTGCTGGAAGCAACCTGTTCTCATCAGTCCCTTCCTGGGCAGCATCCAAAGTGTCTTGAACTTCATATAATGAATTCAATTGAATCACTTCTTCAATAGCCTCCTTGGCTTCTTTTTCATGTCGATAAGCTTCCTCCACTTTGGCTAGTGTTGCAATCCCCTCCTAAGAGAGTACCTTATTAATGAATACAGATCAAAGAAAATATTCCTACAATGTAGCTTTTGCTGCCATTCATAAAAAATTAAAAAAAAAATCCTTCGCTGCTATAAAAGGGAAAGAAAAGAATCATACATTCCCAAATTAACTATAGTTTGAGCAGAGAGTTCAAACATACTCTAATAATTTTACATTTCTAATATGCCATATTACATTAGCACCAACAATTAAAAATTGACTACATTACTTGAAAACCATGACATAGAGCTTTTAACATGGTTTACACCAGTGTATACTCATTATCTTTGAAAAGAAAAAACCACAATTATCATGCAGCCTCCAGAAAATCACATCAGTTGCTAATGCTATAGGTAAAGTCAGACTTCCATGTATCATTAACAAGCTTAACAGTCATAGATCACCAGTTCACCACACACGACAAAGCATTACCTCTACTATGTCCAAGGCCACTAAACATGCGGCTTGATTCATTGAAGCTAGTAGAGGGGTTGCAGCAGTTAGGCATGAACCAGCAATAGATCCAACAGTTTGTCTGTATCTTCTGGAATCGTTCAGCATGACCACAATACTCTCCCATTGCTCTGCATTGATAAAGGATATTTAAAGAGAGAAATAAATCATACTTCAGGATCACTGTTAAGGTAGATTCCAGGACTGGGTCAGTTTAATCAAAAAATGAGAAAAAAAAAACAAAAACAAAAACAAAAAACTCTGAAGTCTATAAAAATCATAATACATATAATAGACAAAGAAAAAGTATGCCATTGAGTATTTATTGCAAAAATATGGAGAAAGCCTGCCACTGGGTGTACATATTGCAAGATGTAAATAATTGAAAGCAACTGATAAAATGAAAGATTAAGACAGAAAGACCAAATGATCCCAATAACACAAAGATGACAAAGACACAAAATTGAAAAATAGTGGCTGACCAGTAACCAAACTAGCATCCTAATCAAATAAGCTAAACAAAATTCTCTCACAATGAATGCTCCCCATAATGAGGCTGAAGTGGTGCAAAAACATGGATGTACACCACACCATAGAGACAAACATTCAAGGAAGATGGAAGAGAACAATTTATGATTGGGGGAACTTGAGAAACTTCCATTACAAGGACGTTTCTACAAAGGCTGGGCCCTATGGCAGTGAAAGGAGAAATAAATTCATTATTCCAGAACATGCTCTTCATAATCACAGTGGATGTCATGGGAAAATGAAGCATTGGAATTCACAAGGAAATATGCAACCACCCAATTCTCCATCCCTGTGGAGTTCACTTCATTGTGGTATTAGATAATGCAATTGAGATTTAAGAGAACGGGATGAAAGAAGAAGAAGAAAAGGTAAAAGTATGAAGGCCTACAAAAGAAAACAACTTTTAGCATACTGAGAGCTATATATTGTGTTTTTGAAGCTTTTTTTTCTTTTTTTTTTTAGGTGGAATTAGCTAATTGCACCCAATGTCCAGTGATTGCATTCGATGAATTATGGATCTTCATTGGATCAAATATCTATATCACTGACTAGTCAAAAATTGATGAGATATGGAACTAAGTGAATATTACTCAAATATTATCAAACATTGATTAGCTCTTAAATATCTATTGAGTTGTACTTGGTTCTGGATTTGAAATTAATTTAACTTGAGGCAAACATTCATGCCTTCAAGAGTTCAAATTTTATGATTTTAGAATAATGAGAAGGAACTCTTTATGAACTCAAAAATTTATTTTGAAACTTTTTTTTGTTCCCAGAAGTCACAAAGATTCCCTAACAAAGGCCTTCGGAGATTGAATCCTTGGCAGAGGAAAACACTTTTTGGTGCCTTGATCCTTAGTCTTCAGGATACAGGAAAGAACGGAATAACAAAGCTTTTGAGAAGGATGAACTGCCCAGTCCCTTCATAACTAAGAGGTAAGAGACACACACAGACAGAACTTCTAAACTTCACTTACGAAGGATGTTAAATTGAACTTCCAAGATGTTGTTAGATTCTGAGGATTTTCTTCTACTGTAAACAAAAATCTTTCATACAAGTTTGGCACTTCACCCAGCCTTTTAGGCTTGGTAAGATTATGTGAAGAAGAAAAAGAGGAAAAAATAAACAAACAAGGACCAGACATACAGTTCAAAAAGAGTCACAGATCAAAGTAGACTTAAAAAAGTACAAAGAACTTATGCTGAATATCATCCAAACAAATACTCATCTATAAACACCTTAATTAAGAATTCAAAGTTTGGAGAGTTATATGAAACAAATAATAATGGTTTGAAACTGCACTGACATCATCACCAACAAAGAGAAAACTGCGTATGAACAACCATAACTCATAACCAAATTTCTATAGGAAAAAAATGCAATAAGCACTAATGATATAGCACCTGCTTTATTGTGATGTAACATTGAACCTTGGCCAACTTGCGGTCTCATTTCCTTGTCTATAGAAGATGCTTTGGACATGACTTGCATAAGATAAGATTTTGCATTAGCAGGTAATGTAGAAGCCTCACGTCTCAATGCCTTGGAAATTTCTGATACAGCCTGAAGAAAATGAAATCATTGATAATAACATCAACAATGGCAAAGAGTGCATACAAATATGTAGATATAGAGCAAGCAAATCTACTACAATCAAGTAACAGTAAAACAAGAACAGTAAAATCATACGTGGCTTTAGAACAAGAAAAACCTAGTCCTATCCGTTTGGCCTACCTTTGACATCAATAGTTCTAATCAATTGAATCCATCCATTAAAGAATAAAAAGTTGTGACAGAATAATTGCATCCAACAGGCACTGGTTACGCTTGGCAGTGTGATAAGAAAGAAAGGAAGAGATAAGGCCACCTAAGAAGCAACAACAACAACAAAGTTTAATCACAAATTTAATTGGAGTTGACTACATGAATTTTTTCTCAACATTCACTAAGGCAACCTAAGAGGCAGAAGGGAAAAAAAAAAGAACTTATATAAAGCCTGTTTTTTTCATTTCTCATTTTTTTAATCTATCACCCCAGCAATCTAACATTGTTGGTAGAAATTAAAGCACCAACTCTGAAGCCATGAGATACTTATGAAAGAAAAATACAATTTAAATTTCACAGGAGAGCTGCACTGCAACACATATCTATCATAACCATTGAAGCTTCATTTGATACCTAAAGATGGTCACTTAAATAGTAGTGGCAATTTGAACAAGTCAAAGTAAACCCATATAGGATTTAAAATTACAAACAAGCTCATAGGACTGCATCTAATACTAAAATCCAGAATAGCAAGAACCAAACAAAACCTATCGCTTTAAACTATTTTCCCCCCCATTCCCTCATAAACAAATAAAATTTTGACAATTCAAGGACTGGTGCTCATCTTCTATCTCTAAAAGTCATTCCCCAGCACTTCAATGCATAAAGGAAGATAACATGGTAATGCAAAACTACAGCAATAATTGTTGACTAAATACAACTGTTTTTAAAGGGAATTGCAGTCCTGAGTGACTAACTAAAAGGAAAAAACTAATTGAACATAGAGGAGATATGAAGTATTAAGTATGACCTTTAAAAAAGGAATTGTCAACTCTGGGTGCTGATGCCTGCCAAGAATTTCGAGTTCCTGTGAAGCAGAGCGCATCTGGACAATTTACAGGATACATAAGAATCTAATTCAATGTGCAAAATATTAAGTCAAGCACAGTTCTTTAGCTAACATAGCACCTAAGCAGTCAACAAAGAAACAAAAATGCCACCAAGTAATTGTTAAGGAAGAATAATGTCAAAAAAAATCCAGAGGGGAGATGTCCCAGAATGCCCAGGGGTGGTGTCCAGGAGGGTATTTTGAAAACATAATTCATAAGGAAAGAGAAGAATGAAACCCCATATTTCCATCAAAATAATAGAACGGAGGCATACCGGCTCCTCCAGCAGAGGTAATATCCTTTGGGCCACTCCGATATATGAAAGCATGGAAGCAAGCACATCTGGGACATGTGGGTTAAAATCTAAATGACGTAATTGTTGGCAGACAGAATCAATTACATAATCTGCATTTGACAGAACTAATTGCCCAACCTGCAAAGTATAAATACAACAAAAGTCACGGAAAAAAACATCCAGTAACAAACAAATGTATTGCTATAAAAGCTCACCGTTGGATAGCCAGATACACTTGAAAGGACATGTAAGACAGCATCAGAAGCACTTCTAACTCGGGAGTTCAAACGTACAAGACTCTCAAGTAACAGATAAAGTGATGAGTGAAGATATCCACTAGAAGTAAACTCATTTCCAAGGCACATAGCAAAGACACCTATTCCTTCTATAATAACCTGGTGACAAGAACCACATGTGGAGTTAATTCCTTTTAATACACCATGCACACAAGTAATGAAACTGAACATGCTCAATCAATATTCCAGATGAATGGAAAATAAAAGCACCTGATGTAGCACAGCAGTATCATGGAAGAAGTGCAGAGTAAGATCTTTGACTTCATAGTCTGGTTGCAGGAGAGATTTATGATCTTCTGGAAGATCCCACAGTTCAGAAGAAAGATATTCATGTAATATTCGTCCAACACAGTCAACCAAGTGACTCCTACAAGCCCGTCCTTGTGAAACCTTCCAAATAGATTGAGGCGGCTCAGGATATTCAACTGCACAAGCCTGACCAGCAGCAATTTTTGTGTTAGATTCTTGCACCTTTTCCCTTTTATCCCTGGAATTTTGAAACATTCTTGCCAAGTCATTGACTGCTTTGTCTGATAGACCAAATATCATCTCATTTAAAATACATGCTGCAGTGCTGGCCTGCCGCAGCAACTGTCCTGATCCAGTTCTGTTATACCAAGAAAGCCAGCTTTCTCTGTTATACTCTACCCGAACCTCAGAAACCAGTTTACGTAGGTAACCCAGTGGAACATCAGTAACAACAGACATATGCCCTTCATTATCAAAATCTGGTATCAAGCAAGAAAAGGGAATCTTGGAATAAGTACAGAGCACAAAGAAATTGCTTACTTGAAAGTGATAAAATTTCTGAAGAGTTGAGATGACCTGTCATCAAAGATAAACCTACTAGTCTAAGAATCCCTGCAAGAGCCTGATATAGTTTATGACCGCCAACGTGACCAAACCAAGGAGGCATGTGCGGAAGTTCATAATTATTCTGTGCAGCTTCCAACAGATATTGTGGTTCATGTCCCTTTATCTCTCTAAACTTTGAAATTTGAGATGGAACAGTGCCCATAACTCTCTGGTGATCGGTAATGAAGTGAGAACTGGCTTTTAACTCAGCAATAGAGTGGAGGTATCCTACAGAGGATGACCCTGTTGAAATATGCTTGTCAAGAGCACCAGTAAATACGGAACGTTGACTCAGACAGAGAGAAAAAACATCCAAGAACCTTGCAGATGTTACCTATGCATGTTACAAGAGCAATACAAATGAGAGCCTTCAATGATCGATGCAAAGAGAAAATAAAAATAAAGATGCTATCTTCCTTCAAAAATCTTTCTAGGTGCTTATCAGAAATTTATAGCTCATCAACACTTTGCTTTGCTTTGAAAATTGGGGAAGCTTTTGCAACAATCCCAAATCTCAATGGAAATTCAAAGAATATCAAGATCAAGTTCAATTGAGAATTAAAGTTCAAGTACCTAAAGGTTTTTGTAATTTGCTCATTTCTTAAAAATGCATAATTACTTTCCAGTATTAAAACCTGCCCAAATTAAATTCATCGATGATTGAAAATTCCCTATATATGGGCCTATTTATGTTACATGGGCATTTCTTTTCTTGTGGTTAAAAGACAGATGACAGACAAATCATAACTAAAAAGTGCCAACAAAATTGTATGACAACTAGATTGTCTCCGATCTTCCCTTGACGCCATAGAGAACTCAGGAGAGAATGAATTCCCCATAAATCAGATCAGAAGAGATCATGTTATTACAATATTACTTTGAAAAAGCTCCTAAATTCTGAATATTAAACAAGTCAAAGCAGAAAACTTGTTCCTCAATCAATCCCCATTACTCAATCCTACAGCAGCCCCTGACCCAAAACTGCAGCTTATGGCTCTATTGAAAGAATAAATAAATTAAAAAAAAAAAAAAAGCTACTGCATTTTAGTGTCCACTTAGCATCCACCAATCCTAAATTAATTTTTAAGTTGATATTAATTGGCTTTCTCTTCAATGCTTGACAGTGCAGACAGACAGAGACAGAGGGAGGCAATAAAACAAAAGATGAGTTTACCATGTTAGATATAAAAGAATCTTTACACAGGACTAAAACATGAAGACCATTGCTCTTGCAAAATTTGAAGTATATTCACTTTTTGCTAACATTGAACATTTGGGAAATTTTTGAAGATGCAAGCTAAGTACCAGTAACATTGAGATAATTGGCCCAAAAGGAAAGAAGTTCATGAAAAGAATCAAGGTCAGACAAAAATTATACAGAAGGTAATATGGACAGAAGTACGTACCGGGGAATGAAGATAATTTAACAAAAACTTCGGGCCAGAATAATATATGACTACAAGTAATTGTTGGGCACATGATACTGCCAGTGCTTCCTCATTGCCAAGCACCACTTTTGGAAGCTTCTCAATAAGCCTTAGCAAACAAATGAGGGCAGGGTGTCATAACACAAGGGAACTTTAAGAGCAGAATTATAACATAATGACAGACTACCAATCCCACATAAGATGCACACCTATTAAAGATTGCAGCAACATCACTATGAAAAAGATTTTTTCCACTTGATGAGAACAAACATTCCATAAATTGCTGAGCAGGCACGGAAATCTCTTCACAGTCATCAACAACCAATATGCATAGGCACTCCTGCATAATTACCACTCAAAATATCCACAATTCAAAATCCACAAGCAGTTGAAAGATTTAGAATTCATGAAAATCAGGAAAATTAGGATGATTATATTCCATTAGTGTCAGTTCCATATGCCAAATGATTGGACATCTATAAGTGAAGCTATTGAGGGAAAAATGATTGGCTGAACAGCATAAGATGTCCACAGTTATTTGTGAGAATTTCCATAAAAAAGGCAGTTAAATGAAGTTAATAGACATTTTTATATACAAGTATATATATGCAAAAGTCAAATATCATGTAATCAAAATGCTCAAGTCTCCTTGTGAAAGAAAGTTCCATCCTAAAAATTGAATTGGCCCAATACCTGAAACTTGTCCATAAAGTGCAAGAATGAACATATGTACGGTTTGCAATGTCAACACGATAACTCTCACGATGTACCAATCAAAAACTAAACAAAACAAAAAATGACACAAATGCTGAAAAGCCCAAACAGAGATAAAACCACTTGGTAAAGGATAAGGGGCAGGAGCATGCTGTGAAGCATACCACTGAGGAAACTTTACAAAGGATCAACAAAGACTCAGTCCACTTCCCATATAATGCCCCCACATCATCATTTTCTCATCAGTTCAAGGCATAATGGTTAAATATTAAAGGATTCTAACTCTTATCTTATTTATGTTCACACAAACTATTGAGCTCTACTACAAAATCATCAATCACACAATTCTGCAATTTTTCCATGCACTGGCAGCCATCAAGACTCAAAATCACACAGTTGTATTTGGTGATCCATGACTTCTCTGCAGCAAGAAATAACGACTCCAGACACAAAAAAATAAAAATAAAAATAAATAAAATTAGGCATTAACAAATATCACTTTTGTTCATATTAGGTAATACTGCTCTTGCATGTCTCAGCCCAAACAGCATGAATAAGCAGTACTTTATTCATGCAAACTATGAGGGTATTACCAGCATCAACACTAGAGGAAATCAATGCAAGTTCAGAGCTTACCAGAAGCATTAATCTGGAATCCTTCAGAGCATAAACGCACTTTGATAACAATCCTTGTATAGCAGCAACAAGTCCTTGTCTAACCCTTTTTGTTGGGTTAACACAAATCTGACAGACATGTAATAGATTTAGCAGCTTGTGAAAAAGAAACAGAATTTGGTGAAGAGAGAACAAGAATCAACTAAGACTGCAGCGCAGATGAACAATGCAATTTGATTCTTGTGCATTATCCTCAACAATAATTACTAGTCAGAACACCAAATGAAGTAAGCCACCTACATGTGGAAAGGTTGCAGTCAACAGTTTATCCACGTGCAATGAAGTTTTCTCAATCCATTCTCTTGTTCGATTCACATGCAAGGAACCAATATCCTTTTGAGATTTAGCACTCCTATTCCGATTGAATCCAGATGCAGGAGTTTTGCAAGTTAGTGCTTCACCACTTGATTCTTCAGCTACAGTTTTACTTTGGCCTTTAGCACTAACAGGTAATTGGCGCAGTTCATCAAGAAATGAACATACAGAAGCATCCTTGTTTGCATGAGTGCCAACCATGACATTTAAGGACATGTCAATACTAGATAAATTAGCATCATCCTCTAGAACTATCATAAGATACTCAGCCAAGCCTCTAATTGCGTGGTCAATAGCCTCGACATTTCCAGCTGCCCCACTTATCATTGTTTTTGAGACATGCAAAACTTTGGCAAATTGACTAACCACACCAGGCAAAAAGAAAGCTAATGCATCTGAGGTACCAACCTGCAAAACAAAATTTTATTGCTATGGTTAACTTGTGATGTAAAAACAAGCCTGCTCCCACAGAAGATTGGTCGTAGGATTTTTTTAACCAAAACACACACACTTGATAGATTAACAACTCCTGTTCCATGGGAAGGAACTTCTTTCCTTTCTTTTAGTGAATTAACAATTACCAGCAGATACCCAATACGAAGTGCCTTGTTTCCCTGGACCGAAGAACTAGACCCCATTGCATCAGATCATGAAGGAGCCTTGAAAGAATTACTTTAACAGAAAAGTTTTCTGGAATCCCAACAAACTATACATCAGAGCACATAATGTCAACAACATCCAACAACTTGCCTCAGGGAAAAAAAAAAAAGGCAATGGAATTCATTTAGTCCACTGAAATGAATTTCATGCAAGAAGCATCCACAGACCTCATGGTGGCAACTTCTACGAGTGGAGAATTTCAACTGAGAACATGTGTAAAAACATATGGATGACCTCAAATTGTTAAACTGATTGAAAATAGTCATATAAAATATAAAGGCATTGATTCACAACCCTTCCCAGTTCTAATGCTTGATTAACAACTACTCTGTCTGAATTCAAACGATGCACAGCCAAAGTAGCATAATAATCATTAAATGAAAATTTCCAGAAGCTGGGGCACCATAACATGCCAGGTTCCTTTATATTTTATTTCAAAACGGCTTGAGGTTAGCACAGTTTCAGTATGTTTCTAGCTAAACATGAGAACATAAATCACTGCAACCAATGAATTTTAACCCCTCAACATCCAAGGTCTACTTACTGGTAGATAATTACCTTCGCAACAAGCACTCGCAGGGTGAAGAAGGCTTCAATGCGAAGCTTTGCACTGCCTCGATGTCCCCGTGTAGCCTCAGTATCTGCAGCCTTTGCAGAAAATGTGCCGTTGATTGCATGAATGGTAGAGTGAGAAAATTACATGAAGACTTAAAAAACAAAAGCATAACGTACTTTGAGAAGAAGTGATAGCCAGTGTCCAACAGCAGCTGCAGCCGTTTCTGACTGGAGATATGCAAGTAAACATTTTCCTTGTTTTGAACTGAATTTTGAATGTTTAGGCTGTAGAGATTGCATATCTCCAGTTTCTAAAAGTGTGGGCAAGCCAATAACTTGTCTACACACACAAACTTCATCCGTGCATGGAAGTAGACCTAAAAGCAAAGCCCTGAAGCATTTGATTACCCCTTCACGAAACTCTTCCGAGGCCTCAAATGGAGAAAGTAGAGCAGCAAAAGTTAACTTCTTCATCACTGCAACCATCTGAGCACAAAATTTCTTTTGAAGTAAAATACCCTTCAAGTACTGCCCAATATCACAGAACAGCAAGATGGCGAAGAAGAAAAAAAAAAAGCTGTGCTACTATATACTTAAGTCAATTTCACAATTACTAACAGATAGGCTAACATCAGGTTCCACCAAGACAAGCAAAACATGCTCGAAATTACAACATGACAACAATCCACTTGCCAATTGGAGGTTAGATGTTGGTGTCTGCTGCTTTTGAAGGGATTGGAAAAGTGGAATCCAAAGTCTGATATATATAAATAAATTTTCATATATGGATAGAGACACACAAATACGCTTATTTCTATGCATATGAATGAAATCCACATGACTTCACAACTTAACTGATCAACATTCCTGACATAAGGACTCTGACTAGTGCCTCATCATAACATGTTATAATCACATTTGTCAACATAGTTCAAGTTGATGTTAGTATCCAATTGAAAGATTGAAAATGTGCATTTGATGCCAGACAAAGATTCCACCCTTTCCCCACATTTAACTTCTAAAATTTCAGTACGCTTAATAGTCAATCCCACCAAATGATAGGTCCAAGGCATCATTCTGCTAATATTTGGCTATTTTAGAGCACCTATAATTCATTAGGAGGGATACATGGAAGTTGCACATGGAAATTACTTCCATATGAAACAGTTTTGGTAAAGCACCTGCTCCACAGAGCCAAAATGACACTTCTTCAGAAGCTCCTCCAAGCACTGCAGAGCACCTTCAGCTACTCTATCGCTCACTTTTTGAGGCATAATGAGGGTAGTATTTGCTACACCTTTTTCCACAATATTACTCTTCTTTGAAGATCTGCAATCAACTGCTGCATCTAATAGTAGCAGCAAAGGCAATAATGTGTAGCTGAAACAATCATGTAAGAAAGAAATGTCAAAGAAAAATAATAGGAAAAAAAAAATCACAAAGAATTGATTTAAAAATGCAGAAACCAAGTGTTAATCCCCAATACAACCTAACAAACAGAAGCCATATCCAATCAGTGTTATCTAATTTTGTAAAAGACTCACAAATATGAAATTGATTAAAAGATGTAAATTCCTTGGTAAAAGAGCTCACTGTGACTTTTCACATAATATACCCTTACACTATAGTAGTTGCATACACATTAACCAAATTTACTTCCTTTATAAATCTAGTCACATTTTTCTTTCTTTCATTTCTTTCTTCTTCTTCTTCTTCTTTTTTTTTTTTCTTTTTTCTTTAGTGGAATGTAGATAGACTACACCACACCCCCTATCTGCATAGGGCCCATCATCATTCCACAATCAGGGACCTCCACCACGAATGTGTCAGGGCAGAAGCTTAGGGTGCCTTTTTTTGCTAATGGGGTCCACCAACTCACACCACCACTGCGGAATTCCAACTATCAAACTCTTGGAAACACATTTGGAATCCAGTTACAAATATTTTGATTATGAACAAAAGCACCCATTTTTCCCACCAATAATAATAATAATAATAAAAAGGTAACTAGGTACAAAATCGTCTAGAAACCACCTAGAATTCCTCAATTCAATCAAAGATAGAAAATTGGACAGAAATGCATAGACACAGCCAAATTACAAGACTCTTAAATCCCCTTCATTTTTTTTTTTACTTGAACATTGAAATTTCCTCATATAATACTTTCAGTTAATTTAGAAAAGGATGCAAAATGAAATCTTGTTCAAAAATTGGGGGTTCGCAATGCAATGTCACACAAAATAGATTCTGAAGAAAAATAAAAAAAAAGAGAGAATAAAAGAGGATTGAAGGAGGAGGAGGCGTACTCGAAGAGAGGCTGGAGGGAAGCGGAGGGGCAGCGGCGGAGGAAAAGAAGGAGAGAAGGGATGGCGGTGGAGGCAGTGGCGGCAGGGTTTTGGAGAAGCCCTAGTATCTCCAAACAGTAGGGCTTTAGCTCCGAGAAAACTCTGCTCGTTTCTTCTTCTTCTTCTTCTTCTTCTTCTTCTTCTTCTTCTTCATGATGTTCTGCGACGTCGTTTAGCTCACCACCGCCGCCGTTAACGTCGTCGTTGCTGTTGATGTTGTTGACGGAGTCTTCTTCTTCCTCCATAGGCTGATCAGCAGTTTCTTCCGACCACAACAGCAGCTACAGCCGACAGAGCTGGGTCTCTTTGATACCAAAAGAGTGGAGAGAGAGAGAGAGAGTCTGCGTGTGTGTGTTCGCTGTCTCTTATTGTCGTGGCATGGCATGGCATGGGAAGAGACAGAAGTAGTTGCCGGTTCATTGGAGCCGTAGAGGGGACCACCGAGCCGGTTATGCCCGGAATCGGCCTGAATCGTCTGGCCGGTCCTTGATCCGAACCGTAATCCGCCCAGAGAGCGGACCGATTACGGTTCTCGAGATTTAGAGCCGTCAAACTGGGGATTAACCAGCGGTTCTGAACCATCCAGCTCGGACCGGTTCAGACCACAAAAAACAAAAAAAATAGTCATTTGAAAATTTAAAATTTTTTTATAAAAAAATTCTTTTTTTTTTTTTTAAAAACGAATTGGATCCGATGATTAAACCATAACTGGAACTTGAATTGTCGTGTATAATTTTCATTTGGATTAAATTATTCAATAACGTAGAAACAAAAAAAGAAAAAACAAAAAGGAAGGACCAATAGATTAGAGAAAAAAATAAAAATGAGATTCAATACAATGATGAATGTTTAATTATGTATTATTATGTAGTCCATAAAGTAATTAATCTCTAAAGAGGTTCCTGTGCATCTTCTTCTTCTTTTTTTTTTTTAATTATTATATATATGTAAATGAGTAATTGTTGACAATTTTGAACAATCACATCTTATTTAAAAAAAAACAGAGAGATGAAATAAAAATTTCTTTAATTTTAAACTCTCGTGTCCTATATAAATAAAGCAAAAAATTGACAAGAGAGGTTACATATTTGTTATTCACTTTTAAATTATCGTGTCTTATAAAAAAAAAGGAAAGAAACAAATGGAGAAATCTTATAAGCACTACTTTTATTAGGAAAAAAGAGATCCTTAATTTCTATATATATAAAAAAAAAGAAAGAGACAAAAAAACAATTATTGTTCTTATAAAAACAATCTATAATTATTATATATATATAAAGAGAGATTTTAATCTGCTATATCTCATGGCTGCTGCCTATGATTATTTTACAAATTTGACTCACGATTGGTTGTTTGGGTACTTAAACTTCTAGTATTAGGTCTTCTCAGTTGATCATTTTTATTTCACAACTCTTTGACCGCTCTCTCTCACACTATTGGTTACACTAATTATCTTGCCCTTGGTAATTTTTTATTTTAGTGTATCTATTTTTTTTAATAATGTGTTTGGATTATTTTTTGTTGAAAAATTTGGATCAGAAATAATGAAAAAGAAAAAGATTATTAAAAAGAATATTTCTTTCTTTCTTTTATCAAGAGAAATAAGGAAAGAAAATAATGTGTACAAATAAAACCAAAAAATTAATTTGATGAAAAAAATAGAAATATAAACATTATGTTTGGTTATTAGAAAAAGGTGAGAAAAAAATAATTGAAAAGAAAATTGCGTTAAAAAAGGAATATGATTATGTTTAATTATAAATAAAAAAGAAATTAATAAAAAATAATAAGAAAATTAAGTGTGAATACCATATTAAATTTTTCTCATAAAAATGTGAGAAAACAAAAAATAATTAACAACCTTTAAACTATTGAGTGTAGGTTCTTCCAAATATTATTATATTATTATTAAAATTTATTTTTATAAAACATTATTACTTATTTATTCATGAAAAAGACAAATATTATTTTATAAATATTACTCTTTTTACTTTTTATTTTCTCATTATAATCAAATAATAAAATTATATTTTATATTTATTTTCTTTCTCATTTATTTCTAACATATTTAAATAATTAATTGAAAAACTATTTTTTATTAAAACTTTTTTTCCCAATTTTCTATAATTTTTTTAAACTCTTTCTCAAATCTAATCCAAACACACTAATATAATTGAATAAAAATTTATGAAATTGTCCTATCTTTTCCTTCATAAATAAGTGCTATTTTATAACTATTAAATATTTTATTTTAGCAAAAAAAATATTGACTTCAATTTAGATCTAAATTAAAATTTATATTTACTCACCACTAATACATATATATATAATTTTAATATTAATTTTTATTAAAATAAAACTTTTAGACCATTTATTTATTTATTTATATTTAGTTTATTCAAATAATTAATTAAAATTATTTTAATTTTTAATTATTTTTTACATTTTCTTTTCACTCCTCACTTCAAAATCCAAACAGAGTGCAAAGTACTCTTCATTTATTAATATCATTTTTTTTTTGTTTAAAAGTTAATAACCCAATAATCTGAATTGACAAACATATATAAAATATATAAAATTGGGTACCTTTTATAAATTATAACCCCAGTATATTTCTATATTTCGAGTCATGGTTCCACTCACAAATTTGAAAAATAGAAAACGAGAGAGGCAATTTAAGGGCGAGTGAGAGAGCGCTTTGCATGATTTCTCCACTTCAAATTGACCCTTTTGAATGCTCTCTGGTACAGTACAAAATGACCCATTTGCTCCCTCCTTGTTCTTCATTCATTTTTTGGTCCTTCTGAACCTGAGTGTGTTTAAAGTTCTTTTTCTCTTCTTCATTCTTTCCATACTTGCAATACCCATTTGCTTGATTCTTTGTTTTTTCCTTCCGGGGTCTTGTTTTTAGGGTATTTATGGATCAAAACCAGCCGTCAAAGCCCTGAAAGACACCAACTTTTCTTCTGGGTTTGCTTCTTTCTGGTTGCATTTTAGGTTCTTTGTGTTTGGCAGCCAAGAAAGTGAGGAAAAAGGAAAGAAATTGAGGTAAAGTTGTGAAAATGGCCTCTGGGATTGCCTCTCCATATACTTGTTTCTGTTTTTTTAGAGTTTATATATATCTGTTTTGGGTTTCAAGAGACTGCTTGTATTTTTTTTTCTAAATTTTTTCTCTTTATTTCACTGGCTTGGTTTTCTTGCTTTGTGTCTGCAGTTAAGGGTTCCTTTGTGTTAATTCTCATGCATTTGGGTTGTTTATTTTTTATTTTTTTTGTTTCTTTGTTTTGCTTTGATTCTCTTAGGGGTTTGGATTTTTTTGGGTCACTTTGTGTTTTGTGGTAGAGAAAGTTGAGAGAGTCTGAAACTTGAAAACGAAAGGAACAATCTTTCCTCTTTTTTCTGTTCTCATTACATGGGTTGATATGTTAGTGTTTTAATCTTTCGATTCTTGGTAGTTCCTTTGTGCATGTTTTGTGCCCAACAAAAAAAGGGGATTTTTGTTCTCAGTATCTTTGTCATTGATGATGTTTTCTCCACTCAATTTTCCTTGCAAAAAGCTGGAAAGCTTTCACTGCCCTCGGTTTCTTAAACGTATGTCTGATATGTGGATTTGTTCTTATGCGAGTTTGTGATTCAACTTGTGTGTGTGTGTGCATTTCCTTTTGTTTTCTCTATCTTCTTTTGTTGTCCTGTATTTACTGATCATGTCAAGAGCTTCTATCTATTTCTGCTTGTTTGCATTGGATGTGGGTCTTACTTCAATGAGTTAAATCTTCCTTCATTATAGTCTCTGTAACCTTATCCCAACAAATAGTCGAGTCCCTCTCCTTTTCCTGGTATAACTGTTTGCATTGGATGTGGGTTTTGGTTCGGTTGGTTAAATTCTTTTTCATTTTGGGCTCTTGGTAACCTTTTCTTGAGTAATATTTGGGGTTTAAATTCTTGGGATTGTGTGGGTGTGTGTGTGTGTGTTTGTGTTTTTATTATCATTTCTTTTAAATACTCATTTCTTTTAAATACAATTGCTTTTCCTGATTCTTTGGCGACAGATCAGTTGAGATTGACAGCATAGTGTGTCTTCCTTCTCCTTTGCTTTTCCTTTTGAGTCAGTAGCTTGCATGTTCATTGATATTGGCAATATTATTATATTGGTTGCTGTGTGGATTGTACCTTTCTTTCCTTTGTGTTTTCTGAGGAATGTCTTCTCACAATTTAGTGTTTATTTTGCTTGTTGTTCATCTTTTTGTCCACAGCATGACCATAGCTTACGGTTAGAGAAATGGAGCAAAAAATGGCCACAAACACCATATTTGAGGGAGAGATAATCAGAATTAAATTTGGTTTGGCTGTTCCCAAGGAAATAGTAAGTACAGCACCATTCCTTCTTGTTTTCTCAAATCTTTTGCTACTGTCATTTACTGTTTGTGTTAGTTCCTTTCCATCTTTCTGTATTGCTAGGACTTCAAGATTTTGTTTATATTCGGAAGTACACATACAGGGAAAGTGGGGGGGGGGACGAGTTACTCTTACATTATATTAGAGGTTATTTTAGGGATTCAATTGTTCCTCTTTCTCTTTTTATTTTTCTTTTTTCCTTCCTGACTGGGGTTAACACTAAATCATTTGATAAAGTGGCATTGTTCAAGTTTCAATACTGATTGTCAAAATTGATATATTGTTGTATTTCTGCTGTCTTTTCAGTTAGCAGTTTTTGACTGTTGAAAATAATTGTTATTATGATGCATTTTCTGTTTTTTTTTTGGTTCAACAGTGCACAGCATCTATCAATGAAAGCTCTGTTAGCCACTCTACTCAGCTCATGAATCCCTTCCTTGGTTTGCCTCTTGAATTTGGTAAATGTGAATCTTGTGGCACTTCTGAACCTGGAGAATGTGAAGGTGTGTAAATGTGTTCTTCCTTTGTTGGATTCATGGTTGTGTGTAACAACCATAATGTGACTTGTCACGCATAAATCAGAAAAGTGAGTTGAAATTCTTGTCAAATCTTGCCCTTCAGGTCATTTTGGATACATTGAGTTGCCAGTACCAATTTATCATCCTAGCCATGTTAGTGAGTTGAAGCGAATGTTGAGCTTGCTGTGTTTAAAGTGCTTAAATCTGAAGAGAAACAAGGTATTTCTGGGTGAAAATCCTTCTATCTTCCATTATCCTCCTTAATCTTTCTGATATGAATTTGGAATACCACTTTATAATGTCGGTGTTCACTGTTTCATGAGGCCTTTCTTAACTGAATTTAAAAGGAAAATCATAAGGCAAGTCATTTAGGGCTGATGGGTAGCAAATAATTGAAAAATAACCAAAGGGATAGAAAATGCAAATAGTGCATCAATTGGAGAGATGCTCATACATGAGATTTCTTGTAAAATGAAGTGTAAAGAATGGCAATGAAAAAGAAAATACAAGAAAAAGGAATAGCATGAACTATGAAGAAACATAAATCAAGGCTATTCTAATGATTAAAAAAAAGAGAGAGACTAACGGGTATTCTCAGAGCCATAGTCTGGTATGGTATTACCATGTGGAACATACCATTTGAGTTCTATATGCCAATATGCTTGAGGTTATGTCTATGGACTTGAACTTGCTATGTCATAATTTTCAGTTTCAGAGGAAGAGTAACCATGGTGTTGCTGATCGATTACTTTCATGTTGTGAGGTAAGCACAAGAAGCATTTATTGCCTGTAAATTCTTCTGGTGCACTGTATTCAGTGATTTCTAACTCTAAATCTCATGCTTTTGGGCATTCTATTTATAGTTCTTTTTGAAGACTGTTTTGTCTTTGTACTGCCTGTTTTCTGTCTCTCACAAATCAATTTCTCCGCGTTAGACTTGTAAAGGTTATGTAATTGCATATCATTCAAAAATATGCCACGTATAGGATCTCTACTACCTGGGTTTCAAACAAAAATTGTACTTCTCAAAGGAGAAAAGTTTGACAGTTCTAGTCTCTAAACACTGTCTTCTGATGTCCTTGTGTCCTCAGTAATGCCTAGCTCTTTTAGAACTAAATTCTTTTTTTTTTTCCCTAAAAATCTTCTTTTTATTGCTTTGATACTTGCTCTTGGACTCAGTGTAGCAAGTATTTGTAGGAGTTCTTAAATTGAAATGTTTCGCAGTTTCATAACCAATGAATGCTTTATGTTGGATCTGTCTTCATGTTCTGTTTTTGTTTTTATAGGAGGCTTCACCGGTTTCCATTAAAGAGTTTACAACCAATGGTACTTGTTTCTTGCAATTAAAGGTATCAAGTAAGCAAGGTTCAAAAGAAGGTATCTGGAACTTTTTAGAAAAATATGGTTTTCGCTATGGCTATGGTGCTACCCGGACGTTGCTTCCTTGTGAGGTTTGTTTCCAGTTCTCTGTTGGTTTGCATTGATTTACTCTTGTTATCACGTTATGTTTATTCATTCTTTCGATAAGAATGTAGACCTTGTTCATGTTATTGTGTTGTTAAATCTACTTGTCTTCCGGTTTCATTTGCACTGGTGGACAAATTTTCTGTTTGACCTGAACTCTAGATTGAATCCTATTGCTACTTAGATTTCAGCAGTTGACACATTTCAACTGTTTCAATGCCTTGTATTTGTACAGTTACTTAGATTTCAGCATATATCCTGTTTCTCCTTTTTGTTGACTGTAACATTTCCATGTTCATCTGGATGGAATAGGAAATGTTTTGTAATTCAATTGTTCTTTTTTCCTTTTTAACTCTATCTTGTCCTTTTGTCTGCTTGGTTGTCATTGGGCTATAATTTATGACAGGTGATGGAAATGTTAAAGAGAATTTCTCAAGAGACTAGGAAAAAACTAGCTTGTAAAGGATATTTTCCACAAGATGGTTATGTTTTGCAATATTTACCTGTCCCACCAAATTGTTTGTCCATGCCAGACATTTCAGATGGTGTTAGTGTCATGTCTTCGGTAAGCCTATCAAGAGCTATTCTGGTTGTCTTTTGCAGTTTGATATGTAAACTTGATGTCATGATAATTTTTGTTTTCTTGTTGTTTCCCAGGATCTTTCTATATCCATTCTGAAAAGGGTTCTTAAGCAAGTAGAGATCATCAGAAGCTCAAGATCTGGTGAACCAAACTTTGAATCTCATGAAGTTGAAGCCATGGACTTGCAGTCAGCAGTGGGGCAATATCTTCAGGTTAGGGGCACTGGAAAAGCAGCTCGTGATGTAGGTGCACGTTTTGGTATTAGTAAAGAGAACAACGAATCATCGACAAAAGCTTGGTTGGAAAAGATGAGAACGCTGTTCATTAGAAAGGGTTCTGGATTCTCCTCTCGTACTGTGATTACTGGTGATGCATATAAGCGAGTGAGCGAAATTGGTGTACCTTATGAAATCGCTCAAAGAATCACCTTTGAGGAGAGGGTCAACAAGCATAACATTGAGCACCTGCAAAAACTCGTGGATGAGAAAATGTGCTTGACTTATAGGGATGGTTCCTCAATGTTTTCACTTAGGGAGGGCTCGAAGGGCCACACATATCTCCGACCAGGGCAAGTGGTACATCGCCGAATTATGGATGGAGACACTGTCTTCATTAACCGGCCACCCACAACCCACAAGCACTCTCTGCAAGCACTGTCAGTGTATGTCCATGAGGATCACACGGTGAAGATAAACCCATTAATTTGTGGACCTTTAAGTGCTGACTTTGATGGAGATTGCATTCATCTTTTCTATCCTCAGTCACTTGCTGCCAAAGCAGAGGTCATGGAGCTCTTTTCAATAGAGAAACAGCTGCTTAGCTCTCACAGTGGCAATCTGAATCTCCAACTGACAACAGATTCTCTTCTTTCATTGAAGAAAATGTTAAAGAAATGTTTGTTTGACAAAGCAGCTGCCCAGCAATTGGCTACATTTGTCTCATTTTCTTTGCCACTGCCTGCTTTATTTAAAGTCAAGCAATCAGGTCCACATTGGACTGCTTTGCAAATTTTACAGACTGCTCTGCCTTCTTGCTTCCGCTGCTTTGGGGATAGGTACTTGATTAATAAAGGAGAGATACTGGAATTTGATTTTCATAGGGATGTGCTTCAATCCATGATTAATGAAGTTGTCACCTCAATATTCTTTGAGAGTGGTCCTGAATCAGTTCTTCAATTCTTCAACTTTGTACAGCCTTTGTTGATGGAAAGTATCTTCACTAGAGGTTTTAGTGTGGGTTTGGAAGACTTCTACCTGCCTAGAACATCTAGGAAAGTTATACAAGAACAACTTAAGACTATTTCTCCCCTGCTGTGTAACTTGAGGTCTACCTACAATGAAGTGATGAAAGTGCAATTAGATGATCACATCCATTTAGTCAGAAAAATGGTGGCCAACTTTGTTTTAAAATCGGCTGTGTTGGGTGATTTAATTGATGCCAAAAGTGATTCGGCTATCACTAAGGTAGTCCAGCAAATGGGGTTCTTGGGCTTACAGATATCAGATAGGGGGAAGTTGTATTCCAAGGCACTGGTTGATGACATGGCCAGTCTTTTTGAGAGCAAATATCCTGTGAATAAAGCTGACCATCCGTCCCTCCAGTATGGATTGGTTGATAGCTGTTTTTTCCATGGGTTAGATCCTTATGAAGAGATGGTCCATTCAATCTCTAGCAGAGAAGTGATTGTCCGCTCATCAAGAGGATTGTCTGAACCTGGAACCTTGTTCAAAAACTTAATGGCGATCCTCCGTGATGTTGTCATCTGTTATGATGGTACAGTGAGAAACTCTTGCAGCAATTCTGTCATCCAGTTTGAGTATATGGTGAATGCTGGGACTAAGTCACAGGATTTCTTTCCTGCTGGGGAGCCTGTGGGCGTGCTGGCTGCCACAGCCATGTCCAATCCTGCATATAAGGCTGTTCTTGAATCTACTCCCAGTAGCAATTCTTCATGGGAGTTGATGAAGGTAGTCATTTTCCTGTTCAAACAAAGTTTTTATTTTTAAACCAGTTGGCATTAATTGTATTGCATAGTATTTGCAAGGTGCCTTTCATTATGCTGTGCTTAAATTTTTTCTTTATTTGTTTCCAGGAAATACTTCTTTGCAAAGCCTCTTTTAAGAATGACTCAAATGATCGCCGTGTTATAGTATATTTGAATGATTGTGATTGTGGAAGAAAGTATTGCAAAGAAAAAGGGGCATATTTGGTGAAGAAGCAATTGGAGAAAGTTACACTTAAAGATGTTGCGAAGTGTTTTATGATTGAGTAAGCTTTGGCTTTTATAATATCTCTGATGTGGTTTCTGTTCTTTATTTTAAGAATGTCACTCATTTAAAAAAAAAGAATGTTTCCATTGTGTGCCAAAATCCTTTCTGAGCTCTTCATTTCTTTTTACTCAACTCATCTCCTATTTAGTAATGGTACACGATTTTTGTTAGAAGGTTCTGTAAATGCCTATGACGTGCAGCACTTGTCAACATTACTATAGTTCTCTTTGAATCCATGATTAGAGATAGTCTAGCATTTTGTTAGTTCAATTCTTCTCTATTGATGTTATTGCTGCCCTCTGTTTATTGGTAAGCTTTATTCTGAAGATATTGTTAACCTCAGAAAGATTAATTTATATTCCTTTTCATGTTTCAGGCATATCTTTCAATATATCTTTTGCTTTGTTTGTGTAGACATACAATCTTCTTTTGCAGTTTGCATCCTTCTCCTGCAGTAATCATGTAGTTTCTTTTGTTTGTTGGACTTTATGCTACTGTTGACTTCTTATTTGCAATTTGATGGCTTGTGTATCATGGCATGTTCTGGTGGATTTTCGTTATCAGATACAGGAAGCAGCATAATATGGAGGAACATTCTGAAATTGCTTCAGGATTTGTTGGGCACATTCACCTGCAAAAGGTACTATATTTGTTTTCTAAAAGAACGCAATTGTGGGATTAATCTTGTTTTACTTTATTTTCCTTTTGTTTAAATAAAATCCTTTTTTTAAAAGAGAGAGGCAAATCATTCCCTGCACTAATTGGATATTTTTAAAACAGCTCAAGTTGCAAGATCTGGATGTGAGCATGCAGTTCATACTTCAGAAATGTGAAGATGCTGTTAAATTGCTCTGGAAGAAGAAAAAAATTGGCTACTATTTTAAGAGGACAAAATTGGCTATCAGGTTAGTGTTTTCGTTTTTAATTTTATGATCATCGATGCATTTTTTTATTGGTTGAAGTTCTTTGTTGGAATTAACTTTTAAGAGACCATGATAATCCATCTTGAATGACAACCATGAAAGGTATAGTCTTGAGAAATACTCCTTTTACTCTTTCCTCCATTCTGGAAAAGATTGTGTTACTTGGGAAGCAAGTAATGTAAGGATTGGGGAGAGGCTCAGTGAAATGATCGTCTCTGTTCTATTTTTTGTTTCTGTATGCTTGATCACTCTTCTATTTGTTTTGCTCTCTTCTTTTCTTCAGTTATTTCTCTTGTGAAATTGTTCTCAATTTAATTCCTCTAACATAATCCCCAAAAAAAATTACAACAGTTTTCTCAATTAGGACTGGTCCTACTTTTTGAAGTGGGTAGTCTTTTGGTTTTTAGGCGCGTTGCATTTTGTATTATATTTCCTTTATTTTCCATCGATTGGCTTTTTTTTTTTTGGAATCTATTGCAATGTAGTCTTTAACAATTTGGGGTAAACTTGATTTCCTAGCTGGCTTGGGTGGCCAAAGCTAATTCAAGCATTAAACTGAAACTCACTGAAATCACCTGAGGAATCCAACTTGTAAGGGTCCAAGCCCGGTATGAAGAATACAAGGTGATGCGGGCCTGAAAACCTGAAACCCAAAATATCCTGATAACCATAAAACCTAAAACTGGATGAGAGGGTCAGGTAACTTCAACTGCACTGACTTTCACAGTTGTTCTTTCAGGATCTCCTGCGCAATTATTGGTGGCATCTTGAGCTTCTGTTCCTATTTTAGATTGGAATCTGTCTATTAAGCTGTTGGATATGCCTCATGTCATGTATGCCTTTGTCTGTATTCTCTTTTGCTGTTTAATGTGACAATCATGCATCTCTTTCTTTTGGAATCCTTTTTGAAGTCTACTGAATTTGCTTCTCACAACACCTTCCTTTGTCTCTATTTCTTGTGTTCATGATTTGTGCTTCCTTTTTTGCAGTGAATGCTGTTCTTTCGATCACCATGCTGTGGATAAATTGCCATGCTTGATGTTCTTTTACCAAGACAATGCTTATATTCCACTGGAGAACCTGTCTGATATTTTTGCTGATGTGATTTGCCCAGTTTTGTTTGAAACTATCATTAAAGGTACAAGTCTAGATAGTTGTTTTGCATTTAATGATATTTGTTTGTCACATATCTTGCCTTTGCTTTGCCCTTCCATGTATAGTTGCATGTCTTTGGGTTTATTTTTTTGGGGGGGGGGAAGAGGGTTGCTAACTTGTCCTTAATTAATTTGTTCTCATTGGTATCTCCTTAACTGATTTGTTTATTTTGATTGTACTCTGGATAAGAGGAGATATTCCAGAATAAATATCAGCTTGTTATATTGGATCCATTACTTTCTTTTTCCCTTTTTGGAGAACATAATGTGGATGTGATTGTCATTATTTTTGGAGAATAAACTAATATCATAACCTGTAATGTAATGCAAAATGAAAACCAATAGCACTGGATTTTAATATCCCAAGCTAGTAGGTATGCTTGCCTGCTCTATGTAATTGCATAATATCAGTAACCAAAGGAACAATTGATGCTTGCATATGCAAGCCCTCTCTGTTGTGTCTCATTGGATGTTGGTTAGAGTTCTTTCACATGGATTTGACTAATTTTCGAGCCCCCCTCCCCCTCCCCCCCCCCCTGCGTGCGTGTATGAACTGTTTATAAGTTATATGGCATATCATGATGGTTCTTCAAATACGGGACGTCTTTACATATTTCATTAAAACAACAATCTTGTTAAAGAATCAACTTCAACTTACCTAGCTCTGGTTAACTTGTGAAATCAATCTGACAGAGATATTGTTTCCTTTTCATTGCTTTCCTTTATGAATGCAATTCTGTTGTTTTATGTACTATGATGATATGAGTCCATCACATTCATATCCATTGAGTCCTTTGGTGCAATGAAGTACTAATTAATATGAATGAAACACAAGTTTTTCCTTGTTTCTAAGTAGTGATGATAACAATCTAAATGCTCCTTATTTCGGTCCTGCCCCTAAGGATTAGTATTTTTCTGGTTGATATTCTAGCTTTGTTTAAGCTATCTGTTATTTTGTATTTTGCTCTAGTTAGCTTTTAACGAGATGACTTGTCTCTGTTTACTTTCCTTTCAATACATCTGTTGGCAGTGGGATATATGATGCTTTTTGCTAAGTTTGTATAGCTATCTAATGGACAGGTGACCCTCGAATTTCATCATCCAATATAATATGGGTCAGCCCAGACACAACACCCTGGTCACATGAGAAAGGGGAATTGGCTTTAGATATTATAGTTAAAAAACCAGCAGTTAAACAAAGTGGTGATGCATGGAGAACTGTACTTGATGCTTGCCTCCCTGTTTTTCATTTAATTGATACCAGACGTTCAATTCCTTATGCAATCAAACAAGTTCAGGAATTGCTGGGGATTTCTTGTGCTTTTGAACAAGCAGTACAGGTAATTTATTTGCCTTTTTCTGTATTTGGTGCATCATCCTCTGTTAATAAATATAATTTAATCTTGGGTTACAGTATGCATAATTTCCCTAATTTTATTATCTCTCCTTGAGGGTTCATTCCTATTAGGCCTAACTAGGAGCTTGCTTTCTTGTCAATTATGCAGCGGCTCTCTACATCAGTGACAATGGTAGCAAAAGGTGTCCTCAAGGAGCATCTCATTCTTTTGGGAAACAGCATGACATGCACAGGAGATTTAATTGGCTTCAATTCTGGTGGCTACAAAGCATTGTCTCACTCTTTGGATATTCAAGTGCCATTTACCGAGGCAACACTTTTTGTAAGTACTCGTTTTGCTTGAAAACACTGAAAGTTAATCTCTATCAATCTGCTAGTGAGACTCCCTTGTATGTGTTCATAGACACCCAAGAGATGTTTTGAAAGGGCTGCAGAGAAATGTCATGTTGATTCCTTGCAAAGCACAGTTGCAGCTTGTTCTTGGGGCAAACATGTGGCAGTTGGTACAGGATCACAGTTTGATGTCCTGTGGGATACAAAGATGCAGGTTTTCCTTCAAATGATAAACCTTCTCTTTGAATGTTAATTTGTTTAATGAAAAAATGAAATAACTTTTTTGGATGAATTGAAAATGTCAATGACACTAATTTTCCGAATGAGCCATTCCCTTGAAAGTATTGAACATCTCTAAGAGCTGAATCATGATGCAGCTTGTAGAAATGTTTGTATGCTAAAAAAATTTCAACATAGCCAGCTTTCTTTTGCAGGCTTCTTTTGATCAAGAAGGTAGCATAGATGTATATCACTTCCTGAACATGGTGAAAACTGCCACAGATGGAGAGTCAAATACTGCTTGTTTAGGCGGTGAAGTTGATGACCTCATGCTTGAGGATGACTGGAACCTGTCTCCAGAGCACAACCCTGATTCAGAAAAGCCTATCTTTGAAGATAGCATTGAACTTCAGAATTTCTCCAATGATGAACCTGCCAAGTCTAGTTGGGAAAAGGCTTCACAGCCAAACACACGGTCTAGTTGGGGAAAAGACAAAGCAGAAGAGGAAGAGGAATTTGCAAGGTCCAGTAAATGGAATGCTGGTGCTGACTGGGGAAGCAAGGGTAAAGAGACAGAAAAGGGGAATGATGGTGCTGCATTGTGGAATAGGGCTACTGAGTGGGGAGCCAAGAAAGCAGAGCCAGTGTCTGATGCTGACTGGGGAAGAAAGGGTAAAGAAGCAGAAAAGTTGGACATTGATCCTGCCTGGGGATCAAAGAAAGCTGAGCCAAAGTCTGATGCTTGGAGTGCTGTCGCTGACTGGGGGAGCAAGGGTAAGGCAGTGGAAAAGTTGAATGCTGGTGCTGACTGGGGGAATGAGGCAACAGATTGGGGAACGAAGAGAGCTGAGCCGAAGTCAGATACTTGGGGTGCTGGTGCTGGCTGGGGAAGCAAGGATAAAGGAGCGAAAAAGTCGAATGCTGGTGCTGCCTGGGGGAACCAGGCAACAGAGTGGGGAACAAGGAGAGTTGAGCAGAAGCCAGATGCTTGGGGTGTCGATGCTGATTGGGGTGGCAAGGATAAAGGAGTGGAAAATTCGAATGCTGGTGCTGCCTGGGGGAACTGGGCAGCAGGGTGGGGAACAAGGAGAGTTGAGCAGAAGTCAGATGCTTGGGGTGCCGGTGCTGATTGGGGTAGCAAGGGTAAAGAAGCAGAAAAGTCAAATGCTGGTGCTGCCTGGGGGGATGAGGCTACTGAGTGGGGAAAAAAGAAAGCAGAGCCAAAATCTATTTCCTGGGGTGCTGGTACTGACTGGGGAAGCAAGGGTAAAGAAGCAGAAAAGTCGAATGGTTGTACTGCTCAGGGGAATGAGGCATCTGAATTGGGAGCAAAGAAAGCCGGGCAGAACTCTTATGCTTGGGCTAATTGGGGAGAACAAATTGCTGAAGCAAGAGATGGAATCTCAGAAAAAGCTGAGGAGGATTCCTCCAAGTGCAGAGGTTAGAATGCTCTTTCCTTTTAGATTTTGCAATGAAATTTGATCTCCTTTTTACTTTATAATATTGTTTATTTATCCTTTTAGTAGTTTTTCATTACCTTATAATTTGAACTTAAAACAGTAAATTAAGCACTACATGCATGTTTTTGACTTTTCTTGGAAGGGATCTTAGCAGATGTAGTATTTTTGTATATTGTGCTGGATTGGGGGAGGAAGGGTAATGATGAAGGATAGCTAGAATGGAAAATTTATTATTGGTTTTAGGGTTCATTAGCTTTTGGAAAATTGAGACATTAGGATTAAACAATTGAATTGAGATCTGTGGATATTAAAGAAATTAGATGATCAAAGGAAGTTGGAAGGAACTACTTGTGTCACACTAATAGCATAGAAGAATTACCAGCGTCACATGGGTAAAGCTGCTAGAATCACTCCAGCAGGATCTAGGAAGCACACGTATGTGCAAAGGCACCACACTTTCTAGGTTAAAATACTCGTAGGAAAAAAATGCATTTGTTAATCTCTCTCCTCTCTAAAACATTGCATAACCCCCTGTATTTCTCTCTCAAACAGTTGAGGACGATTTCTCAAAACTCAGTGGTAGGAATGCTGCTAGTGGCTGGGGGAGCAAGGGCAGAGATGCTGAAAAACCTGCAAATGAGGAACCGACATCTACCTCAGATACCTGGTCTAATTGGGGGGCAAAAAAACAGGCAAGGGAAGTCATCCCAAGATCAAGTAATGATGAGGTCACTCCTCGGAACCAATGGATACAGCCATCTGCTTGGGACAGCAGGACCTCTCAGGATCAATCAAGCTCGCCTTGGGCTGCTTCAACACCCCGGGGTGCTTCCTCGAAATCCAAGGGGGCTGGGCACCAAGGAGTGGAGATTTTAAAGGCAGGAAAAGCCACCCTGTTAAATCACCAGGGATTGGCAATGATGAATCTGGGGCCAGTGGTTTGTACACAATGACTAGGCAGCGGCTGGACATTTTTACTTCTGAAGAGCAGGCCATTCTATCTGATGTTGAACATATGATGCAGTCAATCAGGAGAATCATGCATCAGTCTGGGTACATTCCTATGTTCTATCTGCATGAATCTTTATATGCGAGCTAGTGATCGCTTGGTGCAACATAGTTTCCAGCATGCTGGAGAAATTTACTTGATGGCAGCACTTGATGGTTAAGATATATGGTGTTGTTGTGGCTTTTGCTGCATATATTTGCAGTTTTAAATTTCCTGACAAAGATTCTCTTCTTGAAGGTATAATGATGGGGATCCACTGTCAGCCGATGATCAATTGTATGTCCTTGACAATGTCTTTACCCACCATCCAGACAAGGCAGTGAAGATGGGTTCTGGAATTGGTCACGTGACAGTACGTATACTTGCCTTCTATTATTTTGTTTAAATCTTCTACTTAAACTTTGCATTTGTGTTAAATGTATTAAAAAACGTAAGCCATTTAACAAACATAAATGACTAAAATATGATGTGGACTTTCATATGAAGTAAACATGGCATCCATTCTTGAGTGGTGAATTGATTATGAGTGGTTTCACTCCAAAAATGAAGCCTGCTTTATGATTTCTGGATGCCATGCTCCATAGCTAATCAGCATCAGTGGTTTTGTCCCGCTCCAACTAAATTTGCTTTGGCAAATGTGCTGGAACTCTACTAATTGATATCGGTTGTGGATTAGAGGCAAAAGATGATGATGACTATAATCTTTTAGGGGGACTTGGGACATTGTGCTTGAAACTTAGGAATTTACCTTTGTATTTCTCTTTTAATAAACCATGTGTCATGATGTGAATAGGTTAGCAGGCACAGCAGCTTCCAGGAGAGCAGGTGCTTTTACATTGTTTCAACCGATGGTAGCAAACAGGACTTCTCTTATCGAAAATGTCTAGAGAATTATATCAAGGGAAAGTACCCCGAGCTGGCAGAGAATTTCATCGCAAAGTACTTCTCAAGAACTCGTCCTGGGGGCAATCGGCCGAGGACCCCCGCTCCGGAAGGAGGTGGGGATGAGTAAAGATCATAATCTTATGTCTTAATAGAGCTTTCGTGTATGCAACAGAGATTTATTGGGTTGGCATTCCAGTGGTCTGCCATTTTTTTTTTTTTTTTTCTAATTTGTACATAGCTATAGTCCCCTGGACTTTATTCTGTAGATGGAAAGTAGGTGTCCAGGTAGCCTCTCCCTTTTGAGTAGTTGCGGTATAGAGAAATCCTTGCTTCTTTTTGAGCTGCACATTTTCCCCTACTGGTGCAGTTCATTCATCGTAGGAGCTGTTGATCTAACCTCAGTCCTGTTCGCCATTCAGTGGCAAGGTAAAGATATGTAGTTCTCCCGGAATTTGCCAAGTCAAATGTCTCAACTGTAGATCCTTTCTTCTTTGTTCTTTTCTCATTCTCCATGTATTTACTTAGTGTGACGTGTAGTTGGTGCAGTTGGTCAAGGACATAGACTTCACGTAGTTTGAGACAACTGATAGAAGATGCAATAGATGTTGACACACAGTAGCGCAGAACATTTTCTGGGACTTCCCATTTTGGTGGTCTCCATATTGCCCCTTTCTCAATAAATATGATCCACTCTTTGTGTTTACCCTTTTCTTTTGGCTAATATTCGGAAACAAGAAAATAATAATAATAATAATAATAATGATAAAGATACCAAAGACCACTGAAGAGCCCTATTTCGAATTCACATAAAACTACTGTGTTTTGAACCTTGTATTTCTATAGTCTATGTAATGGTATATTATTGAACAATGTTGATTTGTGAACGAGTTAAAATAAAATTATGAATGAGTTATATTTATTAGAAAAAAAAAGAATTAAAATAGAAAAAAAAAAAAATATATATATATATATATATATATATATATATATATATAGTAAAAAGAATTTTTTACTTTCCTTTTATGGGTTTATTGAAGCTTTCAGGTTTTGCTGTATACGGGGTATAAAAAATTATGTTTGAAAACTCTATAATTATCTTGTAATCTTGGCCCCGTCTTCTCATTGTGAAGAATACACAGGTAGCCACCGGATTTATTCTTTTATTCAGGCGAGATAGGTATGAGGATTGAATTTTAGATTTCACTGTAATTATTTTTCTCTTAATTGAATTGGACCAAAAAAAAAAGAAGCAAAAAATACACAGGTCGGTTGATCTATGGATACGGACGAATACCAAACTATGTAAATTCGGTGTTCTCATTGTACTTGTTATAGTTATTCTTGTGGTCGCTCGCGTTTTACATTGCTAAAGTATGATGCTTGATTATGTCTATGTGAAGTTTATTATTAGTTGTAATTATATATAAAAAGATTATAAATATGTAATAAATGATTATGGTTATATGATGTACGAGTTTGTCTTTATTCTATGTCTATTTAACCGAGACGATTTTTTTTTTTTTAAATTTTTTTGCGGGTGTTATTGCGTTAGGTACAAGGTAACATCACATCTATTGCCGCATCATTGGTCCTTTGGTTTTCATATATATTTGTTTGTCCAACGACGGTGCCCCAGGACAAGATTCACAGACCACAGCCTGGAGGTGACGAGGAACATTAATTCCACATGCTAGTGTGAAGGTTGGAAAATTACATGCTGCGAGTGCCAGCAAACCACCTCTTAGTCCACTCTTTGAATAACCTAAAAAATGACAAGTCTTCGCGAGATGCATGACATACCCCACAAACATCCATATTTTAACACAAATCCTGAAGCCCGCCACTGTGGACCACATAGAATGGCTGGCGTACACTATGAGGTCTGCGAGACAGCATCACACACACGCACACACACACACACACGCACACACACACACACACTCTGAAGCCCGCCGTTGTTGACCATATAGATTGAATGGCGTACACTATGAGGTCTGCGAGACAGCATCACACACACCCCATATAGGCCATTATAAATAGGTGCATGTAAGCATGGGTTGGGATATAGCCATACCTTCTCCATTCTCTAGATCCAACATGAAGATCAGCTATCTTGTGCTTTTCCTCTCTCTCCTCTGTGTTACCATTTTAGTGTTCAATCGCACTCTCCACCTCTCAGCACCCTCAAAAGCTGATTATGATCACTCAATGCTTGCCTTGGATTGGCCAAATGGCTATTGTTCCGGTCGAAGTTGTTTGTACTCTCCCTTGCCGCAGACATTTGGTATTCATGGCCTTTGGCCAGCGACCAAAGGAGGCAAGGACATTAGAAAGTGTGACCCTTCGGCCAATATTACCTCAATTGTAAGTGCATGTATATCTTGACATGGTATTCCCTAGGTCTTGTGTTCAAAAAACACTGGATCTGTCCTTTGTTAGTCCTTTGAAGTCAATAAACTCTTTACGCGTTAAAATTTAATATATAATTTATTATTAAATTTTATTCAATAAATTTAAATTTTTAAGTAGAATGATTTCTTAATACGTGAATTCAAGTTCAATGACGCCTCCTCTCATTTTCCAAAAATGGCTGTAAATAATGGAACGTAGCCCTACGATTTATAATTTAAAGCTTTCATTTATATACGTATATGTGGGTGTAAGTAATTACTATTTTTGCCTCATGAGCCGTGTGCAGTTTGACAAGGACCCCCAACTTCAAGGAAGGGTACTGACTAATTGGCCAAGTCTCTCTGCCACACGTCAAGATATAGCAGGGCAGAGAAGCTTTTGGAATCACGAGTGGACCGAACATGGGAGTTGCCAAACAGTAATGACACCAGAGCAATACTTTGACAAAGGCCTCGAACTCAATAACAGAGTGGACCTGCTGAACGCCCTGGCTGCTCAAAAGATGAGCCCTGGTGGGTCATATACGAGGGCACAGTACACAGATGCCATTCAAGCAAAGATTGGAAATCTCAGCGTTTTCTTTCGATGCATGACGACGAAGAACCACGTTGAGTTGCTACAAGAAGTTTTTGTCTGTGTGGACAAGAGTGCCCAGAACTTCATTGGGTGTGTCAAGAGTCGAGATAACTGCAAGACTAATGCTATCAAGTTGGCGGACCGAGTTGAGTTGTTGCAGGGAGCCGCGCAAGACAAGGATACAGAGCTATAAGTTACTAGCGATGGTAAGGTCTAGTAGAAGCAGACCTATTTGAAGACGGGCAAAAAGGTGAAATAGGAATGCAAATTATATGTAAATTATATTGGATATTCCGGTCGATGTTTGATTAATGAGAGGCAACGCATTGCAACTTTGCGAGTTTGATAGTTACTCATTTTCACGAGATATGCCCTCCACAATTGATTGATTGCTTGATCCGTAGTTGTTTCCTTTTTTGTTTTTTTTTTCTTTTTTTTTTGAAAGAGTATGATACCAAACTCTACATTCTGATTGTTAGAATTGAGAGTTTAACCACTGTACTGTGCGACCACCAAACTACGAGAATCAGCGACTCATTAATTGGCTTTTGCCTATGCATATCAATGGAGCAAAAAGCGAATGTTGGTATATAGATCAATCAATATGAGGTTCCAAATTAGGTTAACTAGTCTCATTCTACATTCTAAATGAAATGAAATGAAATGAAGGATATGTTTGTTTTCTAAGATCAAGTAGTGCACCCATCAACTTACACAGAGTAGTTTTCCTCTTCAAGTACAAGTCATCTTCATTGCCACTATCTGCATGAATATACATTATTGAAGGATAAGCTTTTATATGTGTGGTAGGCTTCATATTTGATGTTCATTCTTTTCAGAAATTTTAAATAAAATAATACATCTTAAAATGTTTAGATATTTGAATCATCTAAATATAATATTTGTAAAATTTAGGAGATACTAAGAATTTTTCCAATTATCCAAAAAAGAGACGAAAGAAAGAAAGGAAGAAGACAAAAAAAGGAGAACTCCTCTCCGTTATTCAAATTTAAAATAATTTCTATTTTTAGAAAGAAAAAAAAAAGAAATTGCTACAACATAGTTTCTTTGTTTAGATATTAAGAAAGAGATGAAAATCGAAACAAAATTTTCTCTAAATTTCACTTCAATCAATCTTCCTAAATTTGTACAAAAAAAGCATGAGGAAACTCTTAGTTCTCTAACTTAAAAATAAAAATGCAAAAATACCCTTACTTTTTTGGGGGGGGAGGGGTCTTTCCCATCCACTTCTTACTAATTTAGTAAATAAAATTTGTTACCTTTTCTTTTATAAATATCCAAACAAAATATATTACAGATTTTAACCATTTTCTTTACTTCAATATCCAAGCGATCCTAACAAAGTGAAAAGAAAACCATTTTCCTTTTTTTTTTAAAAAATAATTTTATTCTCAATTTTCTTTCTCTAATATCTTTTTTTCTTAAAGAAAAAAAAAACAACTTTACAATACACTAATTACAATAGTGCATAATAAGTGCTATAATATTTAATGAAAATCTCTCAAAATTATGGAAAACATCCATATAACATATAACATAAAGAGAATTCGAATTTTATAATTTTTATATTATAAATAATCTTCTAATCATTAAATCCCAACGATTGGCTACTCTTCCGAAATTCTTTCCCCTTATCTTTTAGTATCAAAGAACACAGTAAGAGACAGAGCACAACAACGGACGAGACAGGCCATTCGTGGGCGTCCTAGAACTGTACAAGCTGTAGACTTTGATTGAAAGAACGGCCAGTCGCCCCAATGAACTTGAGCGTAATAGTGTCAGCAACCATCTTTCTCTTTCTCGCCATCCGCTCTCTTCCCCTCCTCAACAACACTTCCACGCCCCAATGTACGTACAATATTTAACTCTTTTTAGTCCTCTTCGTGTACTGCAATCTTTCAAGATTAAAACTTTGATTATTTTTCTGTTGTTTCTTTTCTTTCTTTTTTTTTGGTTTGGTTTGGTTTGGCTTCTTGTTGTTTGTTTGTGTAAACAGTGGTTCAATGTGGGGGTTATGGAAATTGGCTCCCCCCTGCACAATTTTAACTCTTTTTAGTTCTCTTCACGTACTGCAAACTTCCAAGATTAAAACTTGATTCGTGGATTGATTGTTTTTTTTTTTTGGTTTGGTTTCCTGTTGTTTGTTTGTGTAAAGATTGGTTGAATGTGGGGTGGTGGAAATTGGCTTCGTCCAAATCATCAAGGGAAGTGAAGGCTGATTTGATTATCAAGAATGGGGTTATTTTCACCAGTGACGCTTCCCTGCCTTTTGCCGACTCCATGGCCGTGGCAGGTGGCCGGATTCTCTCTGTTGGCAACTATTCCTCTGTTCAGGTTGATACTTTCATCTCTCTTAGTTGCAATTTTTTTTTTTCTTACTTTGCTTTTATAGAATGCGTGTGTGTGCGCGCGAGCGTGCGCGCATTCTGGGGTTGGTTTGGTGCATAGGGGTTTTTGGGAGGTTTAAGGTAAAGGGCTTATTTCCCATATGCAAGTTAATGAATACCCATTTGCAGGATTTGGCGGGAAATGGAACTAAGGAGTTAAATCTTGAAGGAAAAGTTGTGGTTCCAGGTTTTATTGATTCCCATGTGCACTTGATATTTGGTGGGCTTCAGGTTTGGCACCAGTGCTTGTTATTGATATGCTGTTTTGTTATTTAGGTGACTCTTGTTATATTTTTATTGTTGTGAATTGTTTGTGGACCATGAAGTTACTTTAACGTGATATTTATTAACTACTGTTCCTACAGAACCAGTGATGACAATAATTCACTAAATTCTCCACTATTTAACACTTTTGTCATCTAACTGGTTGGACGACTCATTTATGGAGAAAGTCTTAGATGAGCAGAAGTAGCCATCTAGAGATTTGAGTCTGAAACACTGAAATTTAGGCGTCTGTTTTGATTGGAGAAGTGCTCCAGAAAGATTTAAATGGAAGCATTTGGCTACCCAAAAATAAAAACTAAAATATGAGTAGTCTGCATCAAACTCAGCTGAATTCCTTCTTATTGGCACTGTGGTCACTAAAAATAATTGTGTTAGCAGTATTGCCTTCTTAACTCGGGGTAGAGGAAAGCTAATGCCTGCTATATAGCTTAGATGAATGACTTGAATCCTTTTAACATTCAAATTGACAAGGACAGATAATGTGTGAACTGTTTTATTGTCTGAACATAGAGTTTCTCAAATCACTGGCCTTGTTTCTGTCACGTTATAACTGGTAGGGCATAAAGAAACAGTTGTTTAAAGTGGATTCTCTTTGTTTTGCCAAAAAGGTTGATTCTCTGTAAAACTTTTTTTTTTTCCTTCCTCTTTAGTTATTTGTTTTTTTTTCTTCTTTTTATTGGTGGTGGAGTTACTAATTGGATGCTTTATGTCAATCTCTCTAGTTATATTCTATATAATTTGAGCATGTATTTTATCAATGGAAAACAGATGGTCCGTGTGGAGCTGCGAGGTGTAAATGAAAAAGCTGAATTTGTGAGAAGGGTCAAAGAAGCAGTAAAAAGTAATGTTGATGCTCTTTGACGTTAGAATGGCAATTTATTCTAGGTTATGGATCTAAACATGCTGTTTGTGCAGTGGCAGACTTGCTATGCTTTTGAACCTTTGCCGCTGAAGACCTGGCATGTTAGGAAATTTGAGAATCTAATCCCATGTTGAGTGTTGACTGCTGCCTTGTCCTGCATTTACATATTTAATCTCTTGTATGGACACATACCTGAGAATTTTACTATATTCACCTTAAAGCATATTTCAAATGATGAAAGGGTCAGGTATTGTTATCTAGAGACTTACTCATGCTTTATAATCCCATGATTATCTATTTCATATTCTTACGCTAAAGCTTGGCTTTAGATCTCCATCTAGTGTTCCAAACTTGCTAGTTTGTGCCATCACAATTTTCTTACATGTTAATCTCCTGGAAAAATCTTCAGATATGTAAAATTTCAGTGTTTCCCTCTTTTCTGGATTAATTTTAGTGGGAATTGATAGATTTTCTGGGTAGACATCACCGTCATATTAATTATCATACTCATTGCCATTTCTTAAGGAATGGATGAGCTAGCATTCTGTGTTGTGATTGAGCATTTTGTACCATTAGTTGATTTAAATAAATTTATGAAGATTTTTATCTGTCATTTCATATTAGTTCTTTACAACTTTAATGTTATTTTCAGTGATTTTAATGTTGCTCGCAACTTTGACATTTCTCAGCAATAAGATATTGAAAACAACTTATTGTTATTTCCAGCACTTTTTGTGTCACTGAGTCAGCATATTATGTTCAATTTGTTGCTGTGTTAAATTTATTATTTAATTTATTTTTCTACTTGTTCTTGGGCCCAATTTGGTTTTCTCCTGATTTTTTCCCCAAGAAAGGATCTTTTTCTGGATCAAATTGATTATATGTCTTATGGTTAATTTTGGATTCTCCTGATATGCCCTTGTTGATGTTAGGGCTTTGGAACAGTAAAAAAGATAGTGTAAATCTGGTAAATAAGCTTGCCCTTAATCGTGTTTCTGGGTACATGAATTGCTGGGTAGTCACAATATGTTGTTTTTCACTGTCTACATAATGTCATTGAGGGGTAAATCAGTTCATCGAATCAACAAGGAGGGAATTCTATTTATGATAGTTTAGTTGGTTATTTTCAAATGCTAACAGTGTTTTTTACGTGAGTTTTCACAAACTTATCATTTTCAGGTTTAAAAGAAGGTTACTGGGTATTGGGTAGTGGATGGAACAATGATCTGTGGGGCGGAGAATTACCAATGGCCTCTTGGATAGATGATATCACAACAGAAAATCCCGTATGAAATCACAACTTTATAAAAAATTTTGCTACAACAATATTCTGCTTCCATGACCTTTATTTATCTAATATTGTTGTACAGGTTTGGTTAACAAGGATGGATGGCCACATGGGTTTGGCAAATTCAGTGGCACTAAAATTGGCTCACATTAATACATTATCAGAAGATCCAAATGGTGGAGCTATTATGAGATCTTCTCATGGAGGTAATGGTTGGTTTTAATTTATGAAGGATCTGCCTTGGCCCTTTTCAATCACCTATCCTCTAATATCTCTTCATGCAAATTCACTTTATAACAGAATCCCCCAATATTACAAGTGATCTGCAAATTTTTAGTTGTCTCTGTCTTTGGAAGCACAGCCATTAAGGTGATATACTTTTCTGTTAATATCATTAGGCTGGCTCGTTTTTTGATACGTGCCAAGATCAAAGTGATCAGTAATTTGGAGTTTGAGCAAATTTGGCTATGATCACTCTTCTGCTTAGCTTGTCATTTTTGCTCAGTTGTAATTTTCTTATAAATAAAATTCTGTCCCCATCATCATGCAGAACCTACTGGGTTGTTAATTGATGCTGCAATGAGACTCATCCTCCCCTGCATACCAGAGGTTTCGGTAGATGAAAGGAGGGAAGCATTGCTTAGAGCTAGCAATCTTGCCTTGACAAGGGGCGTGACTAGTGTGGTTGATTTTGGGAGATACTTTCCTGGGGCATCAGTAGAACATTCCTGGGAGGATCTTTCAGGTTTCTATTACAATCTGTTGAGGATGTTGAATTTTACATAAGATGTGATCACTTGCCTGGTCCTGCATTATGGATTGCCACTTATGTTGCTGATTAAGTCAGGAACTTAGATCTGTCCTTGTAGCTAATAATTCAACTGGAATGGACATGTCTTTTTGAAGGATGTTATATGCATCTTTCAATAAAGAAATTGATGAAAGCTCATACTTTTCATAACTGAAAGAGATCATTTTTAGTTGTGCACGATGTAATGCAATATTAATGCCTATTGGGTTGTCAAAATGATTACTTAGTGTTTGTTCACTGCTTTTGTTTAAACAAGAATTATAGGTAATCTGTTCATTTGCTTCCAAGATGTGGGCCCTTGCTCTTTCCAGATTTATTCGCAAATCTTGTTTCTCAAAACAGAATGAATATGGTCCCTGAAAACAGCTTTTACTTTTCTATGTTCTGCGTCTACCAATCTAGCATTACACCAATATTATTATTTTTACTAAAGTTTGCTTCTCTGTAGCAATTTGCCAATCTAATGGTTCTGTAAATAATTTCCTTTTGATTTGTAGAGATATTTCTTAATGGAAATCATGCAGGACAGTGAGAATAGTTTCAAATCATATGTTATTAATATTTCTTCATTCTCTGTTATTTCCATAGATGTCTACCACTGGGCAGATTCTTCAGGGAAGATGAAGATCAGGGTTTGTTTATTTTTTCCCATGGAGACATGGTCACGTTTAAGGGTACGAGTGCTTGAATTTTCCAAAGTATTTTACCTTTTGGCTGTTCATATCAATGTAGATCTTTCAATATTTGTTTCCTTTTAATTCAGCTTGATACCACAATACGCATTATAGTTGATCCCCTGTTTCTATGGTTGCTTATAGGGTCTCATTTACTTATCCAGGACCTTATTAAGACAACAGGTCGCACTCTTAGCAATTGGATTTACTTGGGTGGTGTTAAGGGCTTTGCTGATGGATCTTTAGGTTCTAATAGTGCACTCTTTCATGAGGTGAGCATAAAATTATATCTGCCTCCAGACATCTGATATCAATTTGATAAAATATAAATCACCTTATCTCATATGTTGATGAATGCAGGAATTAGAAAGTACTTTCCCTTTTTTTTTTTTTTATTGAATGTGATAGAAAGTGCTGTTCATTTTGTTGAGCTAGTGACATACATGAGTCTAGGACTGGTGTATGTTTCAGATCTTGCTTATCACCATGTATCAGGGCTTTTCACCAAATGACACTTTTTAGCAATATGAGGATGTGTTTTATGTGTTCCATCAGATGGCTTAATGTGTGAGCATATGTGGCAGTATGGGGTAGCTAAGACTCCTGGGCTTATTGATGCATAGCTCAACTGGAAATGTTCAAATTGAACTTTGCCCTAGTTTTTGTCTCTTCAAACCATGAAGATGGTCTGAAATGGCCTAAACATGTAGTCCACACAATCCTAATACTTATGGTGGCAACCCTTTCACGTTTGGGTTGGTGCATTTTCCTTCTTCTTATAGCCTATGGTTTGATAATTGCTTCCAACAAATAACAGCTACTACTGAGAAATGCAAGGTGTAAGAATGCTAACATTTGATGTATTTGCTTCTAGAAAACCTCTTTTTTGGTTATAGGAGTTATGCTTGTGAGCTTCAGCTACTTATTTTCAAAACAACAATTCTATTTTCCAATGTTCCAGCCATATGTTGATGAACCTCAAAATTATGGCTTGCAAGTGATGGATCTTGAAAGTCTTTTCAACATGACTGCGGCATCAGATAAAGTTGGACTTCAGGTCACTTTATCTCGAAACAAACTTTTCTCACACTATGATGTTGTTGTTGCACAGCTCTAGCTGTCTTATCTTTCCTACATTTTTTTCCCTTTTTCAGGTTGCTATTCATGCAATAGGTGATAGAGCAAATGATTTGGTCCTCAATATGTATGAATCCATTATTTCAACAAATGGAAAGAGAGACAGACGATTTAGGGTAAAGTTTGTTGCCCCTTTTTGAAATGTTCAACTAAGCATGAATTTTTCCTTTCCCTCTAGCAATTTTATGGTGACAGGAACTATTCTTCAGTAGTTAGAATTCTAGCATCATTTTTTTTCATCTGATGAAGATAATGCTTTCAGGTTGAGCATGCCCAGCATTTGCTGCCTGGAACAGCTGTCCGATTTGGAGAACAACAGATATTTGCTTCTGTGCAGGTTCTCAATCAGAGCTACTAGGCTCTTGAGCTTTTCCTTTATAGAGTTAAGAAATAAAAGTCCAAGATGACTCTGTCCATTACTGAAAGAAATTTCTGGTCTGTACCTGTCTGAAGACACAATAACAGTTTTCGTCTCTTGCTTCTAATGTCATTCTATCTGCCTCTCAATCTTGCTCATCTTAGGTAGCCTTTATAGATGTTTTTGGTTTTGATGTATCACTGAGAATATCTCTAGCCTATGAGAGCCTTTTCATGCCCAATTCCCAAACCCCAAAAAATGCTTACCCAGTGAGGCTGTGATTGTATCATCAAATAACTATATGCTACTATTAACAGCCGGACCACCTGCTGGATGATGCTGATTCTGCAACAAAAAAACTTGGGATTGATAGGGCAATGAGGGGTTCTTATATATTCCAATCACTTCTTGCTAGCAATGCTCAGTTGGCCTTGGGTTCTGATTGGCCGGTAAGTTTTATGGTATTCACCAGTATAATTTTCAGTGATGCATTTATAACCTGAACACGATTTTTTAGGCAGTATTAGTGGTTGATGCTGTATAGTTTGCAAAACCTCAGACAACTAATTTGGTTTCAGGTTGTAAACATTAATCCATTAGGTAGCATCAAAACAGCCATGAAGAGAGTTCCTCCTGGCTGGGAAAATCCGTGGATCCCAGCTGAGTGCCTTTCACTAAGGGAAGCATTGATAGCGTAAGAAACTTTTGATTTGTGTTGCTATAGATTCTATGTAATTTTTTATCACACGATTGCTTAATCTGTTTTAAGCTTAGGACAGATTTATTTTGATAGGCTTGGACGCTTTGGTGCATTGTTCTTTAAAATTTTCATGGATCCCAAGGACTCGGTCATCAATCATTTGTTACTCAAGGGTTGGCATTGATGAGCCTTTTTGTACACTATTTCAGCTGAGTGTGTGCTTTGACCATGGCAGGCATACTATTTCTGCTGCTCGTGCATGCTTTCTTGACAATGAATTGGGTTCCCTAGCTCCTGGAAAGTTTGCAGATTTTGTTGTGTTATCCACCAGTTCCTGGGATGCCCTGGCAGTTGAAGGATCTGCATTAGTTGAAGCGACATATGTGGCTGGTAAACGGGCCTATCCTTGGGAATATACTGGCTGACTGCAGCAGAAGTGTACTTTCAAGGAAATTCCTATCTGATAATTTAGGAATGAACTCTCCGGGCCAGCTAAGTGGGATGGAAGTCCTGCTGCAAAACAACATTCTGAGTGATTGGCAGCGCCGAATGTCATAAACATAGTATACATAATAAATTGACCAAGGGAAACTATCTTTAGATTGATACTGCCTAGTAGTCGGTGCTCGAATATGTGTGCGGCTTTTAGTGGCTTGTACACTGTTATTGACGACAACCCTCTGGTGCCTGTATCATGAATATCCACTTTCGCAATTCTTGTATTGATTTTCCCGAGAGCTTCTAGCAGAAGGTGACATGCCATCAGGCGAGTCCTATGCTATCTTGGCAAGTTTTTATAATGATGTTTTCTTTGATCGGTTGCGATGACGTCCAGCTTGGCAAGAGCGTGAGGGGACCGGCAATCCTCACACTGGAACTTTGCGGTAGCTTGCAGGCTGCCCCCAACGCGGCGCAGGCATGTTGGGACAGCCCGCTCCCTCGACTACGCGTTAGAACTTAGCTAATTTGATCTTCTTGCAACAGACTGGTATTCTATTTTAGGATGTCGAAACAAAGAAAAAACAAAGTAACTGAGAAGTTCATCGCGAAGCACTGTAGGTTAAAGACATACAAAAAGAGAGCGCGTAGATTTTCTCTTGATATAAAGTTCATAGACCAACTGGTCGAGGCAATCGATTTTCTATCTAGCATGCATGGACTGGTATGCACGTAGCTCTTGTTCTCGTAATTGATATCAGAGAAAAGTCATGAATTCGGGTCTTCCCAGAATAACGTTGAGAAGGAGATTGCTGGCTAAATATACTAGCATTCCCTTCAGGTCCTGAGTTTAATAACTTGACTAGTAACGCCGGAAATGAGCGTAACACCTGCTACATGCAGCTTTGAAGAAACTTTGAAGAAATAAAGTTGTATTTCAACAAACAGTTCAAATTTTTAGTAATGTGCAGAGAGTTAAAATTTTCTCTAATTCTCACGGGGCGGCATGCCTTTGACCGGACCAAGCAAGTATATTGGTTGAGATAGCGTCGACACCGCGTTGCTACAAAATCAAGGAATATATATGGACTCGCCAAACAAGTAAATTTTCCAAGGAGCAACTATGAAGATTTGTTTGATGTCAATGTTTCATTCATTAACCTTTGCTTTCATGTATCAAGCAAGTAATCTTTCAGGAATAAACGTTCAAAACTAAAATCTGTTCTCCTTCATACCCCACATGTTTTTCATCTTTTAAAATGAAAAAAGCATAAAAGAGAGAGAGAGAGGGAAAGAGATGGAAAGAGAGAGGAGAATGGGACAATAGGATAAGGCCAATTATCAGAAAAATTAAATAGATACCCACGTAGAAATCTATTGCTCCGGCGACAGCAGATTCCCAATTGTCGATACACTTTTGTTTCGGTATGGAAAAGGTCCAAGTACCATTGCAACATGAAGCCGTGGTCGTCGCGGGAGTATAGGAGATGAGATTGAGTTCAGGGGAAGACAGTTTTATAAGTAGGAGTCTTTTTGTAAAGTAAACACTGAGAGTGTTGTTATAATTTGATAATGAGAAATCTCTCCTAGGCAAATCCTGATTTGTTAGCACGACCCTATCACTGCAACTCTCATTATTGTAACAGGTTGTATCTAGCGGTAGGGCCAAGATTGTATTATGCAGCAAGGTTTGTCCATTCTCAGGAGTGTGCTACCTTAGCATATTTGTAATTTTGTTACTTCATTAATGAATATTCCTATTTTCTGAGGAAAAAAAAAAAAAAACAGAAAAGAAGTAATTGGTTAATTGAAGTTCCTACAATTTTAGATTCTTAAGTTATCCTTGTTCTCTTATGCGGTTGCAAATCATTGGAAGAAAAGCATCAGACCTATCTTCCTTTCCTTAATTTTGATTAAAAAATGTCGCCCGAAATAGCATTAGACCTATCTCTCATGCTTCGCGTTTACAGAGATGGTCATGTAGAGAGACTGGCAGGAGCCACTGACATCGTGCCTCCTTCTCTCAACGATCCAAAACTCAAGGTGCAATCCAAAGATGTTGTCCACTCACAAGAAGCATGTCCCTCTTCTAGACTCTACTCACCGAATAATATCAATACGAACCAAAAACATCCTCCCCTAGTTTACTTCCACGGCGGAGGCTTTCGCGTTGGAAGTGCCTTTAATCCTCTCTGTCATAACTTCCTTGACACCTTAGTCGCAGAGACTAATGTTATGGTAGTGTCTGTCGATTATAGATTAGCCCCCGATCACCCTCTGCCTATTGCTTACGACGACTCGTGGTTTGCCCTGGAATGGATTGCCTCCCATGCTGATGGACATGGCCAAGAAGGGTGGCTGAACTCTCACGCTAATTTTGACGAAGTGTCTTATATCCGGAGATAGCGCCGGCGGTAACATAGCTTACAACATGGTCATGCGATATGGTCGGGAAAAACTAGTTGGTATTAACCTCGTAGGGATTGCTTTGATACATCCATATTTCTACGGCAAAGATCCTATTGGTAACGAGACACCGGAAGGGAGAGCATTAGCTGAGAAGGAGTGGTCCTACGACAAGTGGGCTCGACGACCCTCGGATTAATCCGCTTGCCGATCTGAATTTTCCGGATTTGGGTTGCTCCAGGGTGCCTATTCTTGTTGCTGAGAAGGATTCTTTGAGGGATAGAGGTTGGTTGTATTAAGAGGAGTTGCGGAAAAGCGGATGGGGTGGAAAGGTTGAGATCATGGAAGCGAAACAAGGGGGCCATGAGTTCCATTTTGTTCAATGCTGGTTCAAAAACACATTAAGCCTATGCTTAGAAAACTAGTCTCTTTCCTGAATGAGGAAAGAAGAGGCCTCGACATTTAGCTCCGTGACACTAAAGTTATCTTTAATACTGAAAGTTTGAAGCCTGAATTTCACCGCAAATCAATTGAACACGAATAAAATGATCCAAAGTATCGTTTCTCTTTTATTAATTTCTAACTTATTTAGTACATTGGCCAAATCATAGAGAGTATATATATAGATATATTGTTTTTCTTTATATAGTTGTAAAAATATTTAAAAAAAAAAGTTAACACCAATTAAAATTGTACCTGCTGAGGCCATATGGGCAAGCAAGAGACAACCTAGTGAACTAAAACATTTTAGAAACCAAAGAAAAACAAAGCGAAAGGGGTTCCTGTAGTAGCGGCTAGCGAAATCAACACGGCCTCATATTCCTTTTGTTAAAATCTAAGCCACAAAAAGGACATCAATGCATTCTAATCTATTTTTTATAAAAAGAAAGAAAAAAGAAAAAAGAAAACCCACCGCCATTGTTTTCCCCGCATTTCCAAAGCTTTGTACGGTAATATCTAAATTTATTTATACAAAAATCATGAAATAAAAGTGATCTAATGACACCTAAGATAACAATTAAGAGCTCGGACTTTGCGAAAATTATTGATTTTCATGTTCACGAAAATTGCTAAGAGGAATAACAACTGGTTTTATGTCAAGCGCGATCACGGTGCTGCGAAACCAGCCAGCGATCTCATGTTTGGATGGTACGCTCTGCGTCGATCTGTGTTATGGTGGCCGCGAAGAACCCTTTATGCAGTTCAATCATGGCAAATTGATACATAAACCTATATGAACAAATCTCAAAACCTAGTTGACCTAGTTAAATTTATTAGTTTACGGTGCCAGATGTAACAAGACAGAGTTGTTCTTGCTCTGGGTTTAAAGCACTCTTTCACTTGCTGCCATAACTTACATGATATTGCCTGCGCATTAATAACTGTTAGAATATTTCCAAATAACAATGCCGATCCGAATTTGGCTAGCTTGGGTGGTTCCAAGGTGCTTATTCTCGTTGCTGAGACGGATTCTTTAAGTGGTGGGGGTTGGTTATATTATGAGCAGTTGCAGAAGAGTGGACAGGGTGGAAAGGCTGAAAATTATCTACAATATCTCGTCAAAGCTATACAAGACAAACATTTACTTATGGCATAACCACTGCTACATCCCAGTTTGACTGTTGAGCCTCGCCGGCAGTAGAAACACTCGGATTGGATTCCAGTTGTTCGCATGCTTCCACCATGAGGCCTCGAATCAGGTTGGATAAATTGCGGTTTTCCCACCAGCACAAACCAAATTCAACTGTGCTTCGTGGTCAGCTGCACAACCATGAACAGAATTTTTGATCTACTGTTACAAGTGAGGAGACTCTACCAAGGTTCGGAGTTATCTCCAAGAAAATTTCTACAATGAGGAGGCTTGCTCCAACCCTCTTCCATCGAAATGAGGTCCAGGCGTATCATTAGTTTCTGAACAGCCTCTTCTTCCAGGATACTCAGTTTGCTAGGTGATTTCCGCTTTGCAGAAGACCTCTGCGATAATTAGATTGAAAATAAAATCAAATTTAGGTCAAAAGCTCTCTGCAATGGCATATATTGTGGAATATCAAAGAGGACCCGTGGCATGCAACATATAAATTGGAAGCTTGACCTTGGTATTCTGATACAACTTCAAATATTGCAAAGATTGGGCATAGAATCCACAATGGTACAAAATAACACTGTAATCTCTCAATTCCTCCGAATCTGATTTCAACAATATTAGACGTTCACATGCTGCAAAAATAGCACCGGATTTAAATGAATTAATGACTAATATAGCAGTATAGCTAACCAAAAAATGAACTAGTTTCCATTCTATTCTCTCTACAATCCCTTTCTTTTGATAATGAACAAACTAAAAAAGAATAAATGAAAGAAGAGTAAAAATTATTATACAAAAATTGTTGTCTTATTGTTCGAATGATATCAGGTCAATCGCTGTCTTGACATATCCATACATCTCTCATGCCTTTTACCATGACATCATTTAAGGGTATGAAAACGTGTACTAAATATTTTATTTGTCAGTAAATTGACTTCAAAAGAAAATATGTTAGGATGCGGCATGATGCAAATGGCATGAGCTGGAAGATACATAATTTTCTTGAGGACATTCAGGTAGCCCAAGCTACACAAGCATCCCAAGTGACAAGCGCAGATGAGGTGGAAAGAAAAAGGAAAACAAGGATAGGAGTGATATAAAAAGCCTTTCTAAATCTTCTGGCAACAATGCAAGTTAAATGAAGGGGCAGGACCATCACACAAGCATGATGTAAGTTTGTTTATTGTCAGAGAAGATAAAGAGATGTGAGGTCAGTAGGGGAGGACAGATAGCGCTATTTATTCAAAATAGTTCTCATTAACTACTGGTGTATTCTTTTGGTAAAACCAATAGAATCAGCCCAACTTGACACTGCAACAGGACTGGGGTTTTCTTCTTACAATCCCTGAAATGCAAAAGCAATGGCTTTAGCAATGTACAAGAAATGGTTAGCATGCTGTTTTTAACATGCAACATGCTATCAGGGCCATAACCCTGCTCACATCACAAAACCCATTTAATTGTTTGGAGACACTGACACTAAAAAGAAGAAGAGAAGTTACCAGACAATGCACGCCTCATATCCCCAAAATGGACACTGGTCCAAACACCACGGTGTAGCCTGTGGTGAGCAGCCTTTGCAGATGCAAGCTGAAACCCACTGCAATGGGAAGAGAGTTTAAAATCAAACAAGTGTAAATGCAACAACCACCCTGCCCCACATCCTCCCCCACCCAAAAGAAAAATAAACAATGTAGAAATGGAGGACGTAAAACAGATGAGAGACAGTGAGAGAGGACATGAAATGGAAGGCCCTCATGGAGCATAAGAACCATGATTTGCATTCACAATGATAAATATACCTCTCTTCAATAGTGTTCGATCTATCAATACAATTGGCTGCATCTGCTGCCTTTAAGAATAAACTCTTTGTCTGATCACTTTGAAATGGCCAGAAAGCCTCCTTCAAATTTCTCAAACTCTGTGAACGCACTAAAGTGTAAGGACATTAAATCAATGATATACTGACAATTATTTAGGCATAATCACAGTAAACTTCCAAAAAATTCTTGAAATGATCTACAGCACTACAATCTTTTCACATCCAAGAATTTTACACACACACAACGATCCTAAGCACACAGCCAGACAGCAGCATTAAGGGACAGTCACTGCAATGAAGGACACTACCAAAACAATATATTATTTAACTTAAAATGTCAGCAACTGCTGCTATATTGAAACAAGCATATTAAATGAATGAATAACAGTGGTATTGTATACTCAATCTAAGCAAACAAGTAATACACCTGCAGTGCAGCATACACAAACAAAATCAAACATCTATTTGACAAGACATAAGTCACCTTCTCTAACAGGATTTGGGAGGTCATGATGTGTGGTTGGTGAGACTCCTTACTCTTCTGCTTGTGATAGCCTCTGGGAAGACCATGAACATCATGAGGGAAAAATATCTCACAATCAAACTCCAAAAGGCCCCACAAGCGAAGCATTTTCAGGATTTCTGAGTATATAAGCGAAAGCATTGCAGCAGAACCTGATCGATGTGTCAAAACCTGCACAATGCATTAAAGCAAAATACCTAAGGATTGCAATTGGTATCATAGCCCTTTCTATCATTGTCGATTTGAACTTAATAGCTAAAGGAGAATTTCATACCGAGTGAAGATATAAAGCTCTTGGCTCCAGTGGATTCCTTGTGTTGCTCCTTCGAAAACCCTGTTGAGAAGAAGGCACATATATAAAGAACAGTTCTATTGCACCAAAAGGCAAAAAGTAGCTCCTCAGATGAAATTTCAATGAATTTAGATACTAATATTGAAATGGGAATTGTCAAATAAATTAAAAAATTCTAAAATACATACCTTCTTGATATACAAGTATCTTTCCAAACTATCCAGGAAACTCTCGGGTGAGGACCTCAAGGATGAGCTATAGCTAGAGAAGTAGCCCATCGAAAGATCATCTAGTCTGTCGCAGAAAGCATCCACAGGGAGGGGAACCGAGGAGTGTGATATCAGGGCATCATCCTCAGCTGCTATATAGAGTGCAGCTTTCCCCAAATCAACAAATCTATTGATGCTAATGCTAGTTTCCTTCTCAATATCAGACATTTTTTCAATCTGAGACAAGAAACCCTGCCTACCCTCCTGCATGACAATCCATATCAAAAAGAGCAAATCAAATAGCAGCACAGTGGTATTTGAACTGAAAACAGAAAGCAGAATCTCCAATGCTTAAAACTCACAATAACACATCAATCCTGTACAAAAGCACCCACCAAGCATAAAGCCTGAGTATCAAAAGCTGATCCCAATGATCAGAACAAATCATGAATGAAAACAACAAAGATGTAATTCTAAATGTAATTAATAAGCCCCATCGCCAATTTCATAGAGTATGACAACAATTAAGGGAAAAACTGCAAAAATGTGGTCATTTATGCATCAAATTCACCAAAAGTGAACAACAAAACCACGGAGCCAAGCACTCGCAACAGATAAACTCAATATTAGAGGTTGAACGACCCTTAGAGAGATGTTCCTAGCTTGGCCCAAACTGCCACAAACTGAGAAACCAAAACGGCTTGCTCCCGTCTAATTTGGGCTAGGTCTCAAAATAAAGTAACCATTAAGTCGATGTTCCCGTTCATTTTCCTCTCCGCAAGAACAATTAACCGAAACAAGAACCCAATAATCGTGTTTGTGTATAATCACAGCATATTCTTCGTCATTATGGCTCTCAAACCATTAATATTACACTTACATGTGAAAACCATAAGAAAGAAAATGGTATCCCAGTGCTCGGATACTCTCGTACTAAGAAAAGGTCAAATGTACGCAGGAAGTTGTGATTATGATTAAAATTGATTTGATTTAGCAAATAATACCGTAAAATCCAAACACTTAATGTAAAATTCAATTCATGATAATTATAATTGAAATGAAGAGAGAAATTTGAATAGTAAATTTCATCTTTTTTTTTTTTTGAGCATACTCTGGCAAAGGTGGTGTCGATTCCGCGGGAATCCAAGGCATTGTGCAATACGAACTTGAGGTCCTTGGCAGCGAATTGAGGGCCGGAGAGGGATGATCCTTCTCCTCCGGCTCCGGAGCACACCACACGACGGCAGCCGCGCGGCGGAGGACGGCGGTGCGGTGGGGAGTTTGAGAGTCTCGCCGGCGAAGAAGAAGAAGAAGAAGGGGTTCGTCGCCGGAGTATCCATGGAGGAGGAGATGCTACCGACGACGATGACGACGGAGACGATGCGCCTAGCGAACTCATTTTTTATTAAATTATAATTATAATTAAAAACTAAAAATCAAAATATTAGAGAGAGATGCGTTTTCTGTTTTTAGCTGCTGAGACTGAGACCCCATAGAGGCTTGATTTTTTTTGGCTCTACTGGTTTGACGGCACGTGCAAGTCACGTGCTTCGCTTTTATAATTAAAATTTTTAAAATCGAGATTTTATTTAGAGCAGATTTGAAAAGTTAAAAATCGAGTTGAATGATTTTATTAAAATAGACCAAAAAAAATTAATTAATACTAATACTCAGAAATATATATTTTAATAAATATTTTATATACATTAAATCAACAATGGGATTTGGAAGCATCATTTGTCGTGATAGAACCCGCAAAAGATGTTTCTAATAACATTCAACATAAAGACGGAGAGATTGCCTTGAATGTCATAATGGAGGTAGAAATTGAAGGACATGTAGTTATAATACCAAACTCTAGTAGAGTAGACTATAATAAAAATTGGATTTTTAACTTAAGATGCACTAACCACATAATTGGTGGCAAAGAAAAATTGCAAGAGCTATCAAAATATAAGAGGCGAGGTGTTATGGTAACTACAAACAATTTTAGCTTGTCAATCACTTATGTTGACAAGGCAAGGATCGCACCATGCCATAAATTTGATAAAGTTTAATTGATGGACATCTATCACATCTCATGCATAAGGAAAAATCTTTTATTAATAGCCTAACTTATTGGGTTAGGTAACTTTGTAGTGTTTTCCCAAACAATGTCAAAGTTTTTAAAGATTTAAAAGTAATTGGAACACCATTCTTGGAGGAAAAAAAGTAAGATTCTATTTACATGATGTCTATTAAGTTAACATGTATGGACAAGACAAAGAAAAGTAAGACTATAGATCTTTAGCATGTTCACTTAGGACATATGAGCTATCACAAGCTAAAGGTAATGGTAAAGAAATCAATGCTTAAAGATCTCCCCTAGCTTAAAGTTAGAAATGATATTGTCTTCATAGGATGCCAATATGGAAAGGCACATTATGAAAGAGTCATCATTTTTTAAAGAAGCTATTAAGAGTGACCATTGGCAGAAGGAAATAAAGGAATAAATTTAAGTCTTAGAGGAGAATTAAACTTAAAATTTGGTGCCCAAGTCAAAAGATGTGAAACTTATATCTTGCAAATGAGTGTACCAAATAAAGAGATGACCTAATGGATCGATAGAAAGATACAAGGCTCGCTTAGTTACTAATGGATTCTCACAAAAATATGGCATGGATTATGATGAGACATTTAGTCCGATTGTAAAAATCACAATTGTACCGATAGTGCTTGCCTTCATAACAATCAAGTCTTAGAAGTTGTGGTAAATGAATATAAAGAACGCTTCCCTCTATAGAGAACTCGAATGGAAAATTTATATGCAATAACTATAAGGGTTTGAAGATGATATCCATCCAAAATACATATGTAAGCTCATGAAAGCAATCTATAGACTAAACGAAGCACTGAGAGCATGTCATCACCAAAGATGACAAAATCGGAGTTAGTCAAATTAAGGAAAATCTCTTAATTTACTTTCACTTAAAAGAGCTTAGAGAGTAAAAATATTTTCTTAGATTAAAAGTGGATTAAACGAGAGAAGCATTTTTCTTGTGCTAGTACAAATATGCAAGTGATTTACTCAAGAAGTTTGGGATACTTGAGTGTAAGTTGATCTTAACTCTTATTAAAGCCAATATCATGCTATGTGCCTTAAAAGAAAAAAGTTACAAAATCCAACCATGTGCATACAATTGATTAAGAGTTTAATCTATTTAATTTTGATGCGACCAAACATTGCTTTTATAATTGGAGTTACAAGTTGATACATGTAAGAACCGAGGAAACCTTATTTAGAAGTTGTAAAGAAAATATTAAGATATATCAAAGGAACGTTAAATTATGGAATTCTTTACAAAGAAGGAAAAGAGTGCAAGTTAGTTAGCTATTATGTTGCAAACTATGAAGGTAATCATGATACTCAACAATCAACTACTGGGTACACATTTAAATTATGCTCAAGTCAATATCTTAGTGTAGTAAAAGACAACTGACTGTCTTATTATCAAATACTAAAGTGGAGTATAGAGTAGCAATGACAACAAGGCAAGATTGAAATGAAAATGATCAATATAAACAATTAAGTAACTAATATTTTTAGTAAAGGACTTAATGGAAGCAAATTTAATGATTTTCACTTGTAACTCAAAGTGACTATAAGAAAAGAAACTTGTGTTGTGGGGGAGAATTGAAAATCAAGAAACTTCTATAAGTACCCAAACTAAAAAGTTGCCAACTTTATAAAAAGGTTTTTAAAACTTGATTATTTTCACCAACATTATGAAAGGATCGAGAAGCTTCTGAGTCTAGAAAATTTTACACTAACTTCATGCTACTCTAAATAATTGGTGTGTATGTACCATGAATCAACTATAACAATAACAATTAAATTAGTTAAGTAAGTGAGTTAAATGACTTTGTAAGTGTAGTTTATGAGATATGAATGTCAAGTGACAAAAGTTTGTGAGTTAGTACAATATATTAGTATTTGTGTTAATAATAAAGTCTTATTTTTAATCTTAGCCTTCATCTAAAAAATGTCCATCTAAATTTAACATATAATGCTTAAAAAATTTTCTTTAGAGTTACACTTGCTCTTAACAATAATTTCTCTCTTGTGTACTTTTAATTTTTTAGACTTAACAATTTAATGTAAATTTTCCATTTTGATTAGTTTTGCTTGCTACATGGGAAGGTATTTATATATCAAATGAATGGCTAATAACCAATTGGAAAAACTAGCAGGTGGACCGATTACGCAAGTATCTGTTAGTGATGAATTCAAACTTCTTTATTTGGTTTGGATAAGATTTTCTAGTTATGAAAACCTTTCTTATAGGATGAATTTTGAATCTTGCTTTTGGTCTTTTTGTTATGGATAAAATCTTGATATTTAAGACTTTCAAATTTGGTTTGGATAAGATTTTTCAATTCTAATTTCTTTCCTTTATGATCAAAATATAAAACTTGTGTAACTGAAGAATATTTTAGCATTAAGGTCTTAAACCAAAAATGAAAAATTTTTTAAGTTAGAAAAGCCTTGCTCTTTATATTGGTGACATAACGGTCTTCATTTTGGACCAAGAAACTATTTTCTTAAGGAGTTTTAACAAAGATTTTGTCTTTAATTTCCCGACTTAAGAATTATTCAAATTGTACTATAAATAAATTAAATTAAGATATTTCAAATATGAGAAACTCCATTCATGATGAAAGTAACAAAAAAAAAGCTTAAGTTTTATCAAAAATTTTCTAATTAAAGTTTCATTAGGGTAAAGAATTTTTAAATTTATGTTTATTAGTATGAACTTATTTTTCAAATAACTTTTACTAACATAAAAAAATTTAAAATTTAAATTTTGCCAACACAAATTTATTTTTTTAATACATCACATTGAATTTCAATATTTTCTTTGCTATTCCCTTCAAACTTATATGCAACCAACAAGCTACAACCAAATAAAGAAACTTTAATAAAAGTTAACAACATAATTAAATAAGTTAAGAACTCATTTGTCAGATATGTTTATTGAAAGTCTTATCATATTGTCAAGTACTCCCACTTATGACCAATTTAAAATTTATAACATAAGCTAATACTTTGCATAATAAAAATATAATGTAGATAAATATGATCAATTATTTAAAAATTAAATTATATTAATATATCAAAATATATAGTACATTATCAAAGATGAGAAGAATCCTTTCTTTCCTTTCTAGGCTTTTTTTTTATCATTTTTTTAATCTTTTCTAGCTTTTGGAAGAGAGAAATGTGAAGGAAGGAATTGGTTCTCGACTAAGGAGAACGTTGGATACAAAGATAAAGCCAAGAATATTTCTTTTTTTAATAGTTAATTATTAATAAATATCGATAACACTAACTTTTTCATCTAACTCGGGCTCTTACTACTATTGATTATTTTATAAGCATATGTATATAATTACCAATCACATATACTGACTAAGACATATAAGTTTTCATGTAATTCACTTACAAATTCATAATAAAAGAAAAAAAATTGATTTTTGGAAGGAAATATTCTCTATTTATTTGTTTTCATAATTGGTTGTCAAGTTCATCTCTAGAATGAAAGTTTCACCTATGATGTGGTGAAAAACCCATTTCTTCATTTTACTTATGGGGTTAAGAAAAGAAGGGAAGAAAAAGTGTAGAGGCCTTTTTTTGACATTGTTTTTTTCTTTTTAGATTTATGAATGCTAGTTATTTTGATTTCAAAAAAAAGTTAGTGAGATACAATATCACAATTATTAATTATATATTTGTAATTTTTATTATTAGTTATAATCATAAAATAATTATAAATATATAATCAATAATTATAATATTATATTTTCACAATATGTTATAAGATATTGTTTTCTTTGACTTATAAGATATTATTTTCTTTGACTTATGGCATTACGATAGAAATTTTATGAAAAAGAAATTAACTGATTCAATTTGCAATTTTTTTTTTGCTTGCATCCTGTAGGTGTTATACCTTAGGTTCAAGTCAACAATCACAGTTTGGTATCCCATAAGAAATTGCTACTTTTTTTTTTATTTCCCCTTCTAAGTTCAATTTAGATAGACACATCAAGTGTTAGATTCAAAGGCCCCCAATCAATTTTCATATAAGGACTTAATGTTTAGCAGTATGTTAATTTTCTTTAGCCGAAATAGATACCTCCTCCATCTCAATCCACCCCTTAGATTTAACTCATCATACAGGGGTGGCCAACAAGAATAATCAAATGTAGTTACAAGTTTATTATCTAGTCTGAATTTTCTTTAAAAAAAGAGGCGCTCAACTTTTTTCAGAAGGAAAAAAAAAATTGTCACCAATGTTATTGGTATTTCTGAAGGAAATAGTAATTAACATGAAACGAAGTTTACAGAACTGAGAGGAAACAACTTGGATTGAAGTTGAAATAAAGTCAACGAGACACAGGCAGTGACTTGTTCATCGATGAGTGTACAGTACTAAACATTACAAATGATTTGAATCATTAAAAATACAGACATTGCACTAGAAAACCTTAACCTACCCTTTTTTTTAATGGTTCGAGCAGTATCAATCTATTTCGACAGGCTGGAGCTTTGTATCAATAGCTAGGCTAAAAAAGTGTCAACTTGAATCATGAAAAGCAGCAAAATAATCATCTGAAACTGTTCTAATAACATGTTCATCTGCAAACTTTGAGCAGCCAGTATATAGCTTCAATCCATAATCGGGGACTGCTTGAACTCTTAAACATGCTGCTGGTAAGTCCCAAAGCTGTTTCCGACCAAAACACCATGCTTTGACAACTCCACATTCCAGTTTGCCTGCAGAAGATTGCTATATAACTCTGCCTTGCAATGAGACATGTAAAAGATTGTCAGCTCTCTAGCAAGACAACTACCTTGCTCACTTACTGGTAGAACAGAGCAGTGACGCGCTTCAAGAACCCAAATTTCTGTTGCAGAGAGAATGGGATAGAAAACCTCTATGTCCCCAACCCAACTGAATTTTTTTCTCATCAAGACTGCAAGGCTTAGCTGAAGTCAAGGGGTTTCATATCATTCAATGCTCCCAATGCCATATATTACCACTTGGAACCCCAACTCCGAGCCTGAAACCCTGCAAAAAGAATTAATTATATCTGGTGTTTACGTCTGTTCCACAAAGTTCTGATAGAATCGAGAGGCTCTCAACTTTCTTGGCACACGTCTGTATCTTCCGTATCAGTTTCCGTTGTCCATCTGGATCAGATATAGGATCAGATGGAACCCATGGATGCAGTTGTTTTACTGGACTCCCATTTTTAGAGAATTTCCTTCTTTTTCTGCCATGCCGAGGCAAAACAGTTACCCAATCCCCATTCAGAGTATGACTGTCAAGGGCAATGTAGAGAGAATTCCAACTTAAAAAAAAAAAAAACTAATAGCAGATAAAAAAATTCCAACTGTTGACATGTGGACGTAAACTTATTGGAACTCACAGATCGATACACAGTAGAGTATCTATAGATTCTAATGAAGAAAATATTGGAAAAAGAAAAACAGAGAACTGCTTCAAACATGCAACTAGGAAGGCAATACACGAGAATCCAATAAGAATGCCTCACCAGAATAATCATCAATCATTAGAATTCATCTTCCTAGTCAATCACTTTACAGGTAGCTCATATAACATAGATTTAAATAGCTATTTGGCCATGTCTAGCATTACAACTAATGCCCACAACAGCTACGTGTTTGAAAATCACAGGACACCATGAACTTCACTCTTCTAAACAGTAGAAGAAAAATGCTAGCTAGGGAGTCAAAGGAAAATTAGACAGGTCAAAAAAAAAAAAAAAGAGCAATAGCCACCCGACCAAAAACCATACAAACCAACCAAAAGAGTTTCAAAATTTCATCAGATTGAAGGAAGGGAAAGGAAGATTCCACACCTCAATTACCCAAAAATTCTCAATTTTTGAAAAAAGAAAGTGAAAAAGAATAAATTGAAGAAGAATTTAGAGATTAGTACCAAAACTTAGTTGAATCAGCTGCTTTGGATTGTTTCTTGTTTGAATTGTACATGCATAAGGGGTGGGTATATATACATAAAATGTGAATGATCTTACATCAATACGATGACGTTGTGTTGCCTGGGTCAATTAGCAACTTGAAGCAGTTACGACATCTAAATTTTCATGAAACGTCAATCTAAAGGCTACTCTGAATCCCTGAATAGTTTGTGTGGTTTGCAAAATTTAACTCTGGATGGGAGAAAGTACCCTGTTGGGTTTGCAACTGACCTGACAAATTTAACCAGCTTGCACCATCTTGATATCAGGGAACAAAATTGCAAGTGATGCTATTAAAGATGGATGAACTGGCAATGCTCCAATTATTGCGTGACTTTGTTGCTGGAAAAGAAAGTGGCTCTAGCATTAAAGAGGTCGGCGAGCTTCAAAATCCACAGGAAGAGCTGTGTGTCTGAAATCTGCAAAATGTTGACGATTCAGAAGCCAAATTGAAGTTAAAGAAGCATCTTAAAAAGCTGAAGTTGAAATGGGGTGGGAAATTAGGAATCCAAAGGACGAAAGGGATATCATGGAGTAGCATGTGCATGCAAGCAAACAAATGCAGTTAATAATCGTTTTGTTAGTGCCATAAAAACACGACCTGTATCATGGACACCAACAGGTGCAACTCTCATTAGCAGCATCTATAGCAGTGTTTGCTGCTTCAATTTGTCTCAACGTGTGGCTATGTACATGTAAATCTATTATTTCCGGTACGCATGTAAATCAAATTGTGCTTCCTAGATATTGTCACCTTTCTGAGAGGGGCCAACTGACGTAATAATCAAAGCAATAGCACTCCCCAAGACCTTTTCTCCAAGTCACAATTCCTGCTTCCAAACTGCCTTTACAACAGCTTGTCCTCAGCAATGTAATGAGAATGAATTTGCATTTGACAGATCAGCAGTTCTTCTCCAAATTTGATGACATGAATGAGAGAATGAGTTCTATATGCAATGGAAACTCTTCTATGCTAAAATGATTAAAAAAAGGAGAAATGGAAATGAAAAACTGAGGGCGTCTTGCATCGTCGATGAAATGAGAACATAACGTATTAAAGAAATGGAGCTGACGAAGTTCATATTGCTACATATTACGGAGACATGTAGTTCCATTAGGACTATGAGAGATTCTGGGCAAGTTATTAGCTCTCAAATAACAACTGCAGAACAAGATGTAGTAAATTACCTGACCATAGCAAATGCTTTGTGAAATGACTCCTGCAAGATGAATGCGGACCAAAGATATGCAGGCTCGATATAGATGATCAATCACCATCTTCGGTATGTGTTGAAAGGCCAATCTTCGCCCAATTGCACTGAAGGACATCCAGAGATATTTATGAGCTGAAGAGAAGAGGGTAGCCCTTCTTTTGGGATGGATTGGAGCTTGAGGCAGTCTTCTATCGTCAATTCTCTAAGACATGTGAGGGATTGAAGGGCCGTATCGCGGAATGACTTGAGGTTTGGAAAATCGTGGATAAGAAGAAAGGTGAGAGTTGGGGGCAGCAACATATTCTCTGGTGGGAAAGATTCCACCTCTTCACAGCAACGAAAAAGATCGAGGTGTGAAAGATTGGGGAATATTCTCAGCAAATCCACAAGAGTTGACACTGGACAATTATGCATGGACAGAAACCTTTTCAAATTTGGGCATCCGAAGAGTGAGAGGGATTTGCACTGCTGGAGAGGTTGGGCCTGAGATGCCGCCGATAGGGATTCCAGTTTTGGACAATCAGAGATTAAAAGAGACTCTAACATTGGGAATAAATCCAGTGGGAAGCTCGTGACCGAATCACAACCTCGGACAGTGAGTGTTTTCAATTCCAATGCCATCAATTGCTCCATCACCTCTAGGGGCGAATGAGAGGAGTTCCGATATCCTAGTGCCACGTCATGAGAAGCGCCCTCAAACCAAAGGCTTTGGAGTGCTGGAGCCCTCGGAAGTGAGACTAGTTGATCACATCCCCAAATATCAAGGTGAATTAGAGAAGACACGTGAGTGGATTGAATCTCCTTTAGGTTAGGACAGAATCTGATTTTAAGATACCCAGCTGCTCCAGAGAGAAATTCCAAGTTTCCACAACCATCAATTTTAAGTTTTTTTAACGCCGGCACGAAATCCAATAGAAACCTCTCGAGTGAACCACAACATTTGATTGTGAGTTTTGTTAGGGAAGGCAGGTGAGTGGCCTGAATCTCCTTTAGGTTGGGACAGTCTTCGATTCTAATATGCTGCATTGCCAGGGCCGAATTCAATAAAAGCCTCTCGAGTGAACCACAACCTTTGATTATGAGTTGTCTTAGAGAAGGCAGGTGGTGAGTGAGCTGAATCTCCTTTAGATTGGGACAGTCTTCGATTTCAAGATACTGTAACGCCGGGGCCGAATCCAATAGAAGCCTCTCAAGTGAACCACAACATCTGATTGTGAGTTTTGTTAGGGAAGGCAGGTGAGTGGTCTGAATCTCAAGTGAACCACAACATCTGATTGTGAGTTTTGTTAGGGAAGGCAGGTGAGTGGTCTGAATCTCCTTTAGGTTGGGACAGTTTTTGATTCTAATATGCTGCATCGCCGGGGCCGAATCCAATAAAAACCTTTCGAGTGAACCACAACCTTTGATTATGAGTTGTCTTAGAGAAGGCAGGTGGTGAGTGAGCTGAATCTCCTTTAGGTTGGGACAATCTTTGATTTTAAGATACTGTAACGCCGGGGCCGAATCCAATAGAAGCCTCTCGAGTGAAGCACAACTAATGATTGAGAATTGTATTAGAGAAAGTAGGTGGTGAGTGGGTTGAATTTCCTTTAGGTTGGGACAGTCTTCGATTTCAATATACCGTATCGCTGGGGCCGAATCCACTAGAAGTCTCTCGAGTGAAGCACAATGTATGATTGAGAGTTGTGTTAGAGAAGGCAGGTGGTGGGTGAGCTGAATCTCCTTTCGGTTGGGACAGTCTTCGATTCTAAGATGCTGTAACGCCGGGGCCGAATCCAATGGTAGTCTCTCGAGTGAACCACAACGTATGATTATGAGATATTTTAGAGAAGGCAGGTGGTGAGTGGGCTGAATCTCCTTTAGCTTGGGACAGTTTACAATTTGAAGTTCTCGCAGGAGCGGAAAAGCAGCAGTAGCTCCATCACCCTCGTCCATGTTCGAATAAGGAACCCATTCTTGCCATCCAGCCATTCCTTCAAATTGTAAACTTTCCAGACATCCAAATGGCGGCTTGTTGCTATTCCCGTAGAACTCAGGCCCCACAACTGCAATTCCATCAAACCCAATGATTGACAGCCGCTTTAAGGATTCCAACTGCCCCAGAGCTGGTAAGGACGTGCAATATCTACATCTTTTAAGCTTCAGTTCCACCATGTTTGAGAAAGAAGAATCTCCAACCCAATCTGGAAACCTCGTCCCTGCATACCCATAAATTGAGAGTTGTTCGATGTTGGTATGTGGCCGCAACTGCTCAAGCACATTTCTTTCGTGCAACGAGTCTTCACTACCTTCATCATTCCATATCAACTCTAACTCCTTGAGCTTCTCCTTACTCTTCAAACTGGCCTCCTTCACCTCTTGAACTTCCGAAACATTTCTCAGCTTCTCTATACGAAGGTATCCTCGTAGGCGCTTAAGTGGCCCCAGCTCTTTGAGGCTGCAATCACTTTCCTTTCCCACAATATAATAATCCAATTTTCCAAGTTTTTTCAGTTTACCCATATGCGGCGGCATCTTTCTCAGATTTGTTCCTCTGATATCAAGAAGAGACAAGTTGATCAATTTGAAAATTGTGGCTGGCAGCTCCACGAGAAATCCACACCCATACAGGATTAAGGTTTCTAAATTACACAAACTGGTAACTGTATCAGGTAGCCTCTGCATTGATGATGAGTAAGAGAGATCCAAATAGCGCAAATGCACCAAGTTGCCAATTGAATCGGGCAACTTATTGCAGCGCAAAGACAACACCCTGACACGTGTGATTGTCGGCAACCAAGTCTCAACTTCCCCTGCCCATTCCCCCAAAAAGATGGTCCGCAGATGCTGGATTGGCGCAGATGCTGCCCATTTGTCCACTTCCCCACGATGAGAAAGCCATAGGTGACGAATCCTCTCACTTATCTCGCCTGACCTATCCACCCCATATCTGAAGCAAAACTCTCCGGAAATAGATTTAGCCAAGTCATTAATAAGATCATGCATAAGAAAACTCTCTGTTCTTGTTGATTTTTGAAAGAAGGACCTCGAGACAAGATCATCGAAGCAGTCTTCACCCGCTTGTTCTATATCCTCGTGTTGGGGCAGTAGGCCTTCAGCCATCCATAAGCGAATTAGTTTTTCCTTCTTAAATTCATAATCCTGAGGGAATACTGCACAATAGGCAAAGCACCGTTTTAGGTGAAATGGAAGGAATCGATAACTCAATCTAAGAATTGGAAGTATGCTATCCTTTTGCACATCCAACATATCTCTCTCCAATATTTTTTTCCATTTCTCAGGATTTCTTTCGGACCGTATGCCGCCCCCGAGTAATTTAGCAGCCAATGGTAAGCCACCGCACTTTTTAACTATTTGTCTCCCAATCCTTTCCAAGTCTGGATGAACACTAGACATATGTGTCCCCTTGAATGCATGCTTTTCAAACAACGACCAGCAATCTTTGTCAGTCAATTTTTTTAGTTGATGTGTTGGAGAAGTCTCGATGCAATTTGCAACATCCTGATTCCGTGTTGTGACAAGGATCTTACTTCCTTCTTTTCCAGACCTTAAAGGTTTCAGCAAATTGTCCCACTCATCATAATCTTTGCTCCAAACATCATCCAAGACAAGCAAAAAATTTTTTCCTTTCAAAACTTCTTCTAGTCTAGTTTGAAGTGTATCAAGATTGTTGGCATCTGAAGATGACTTGGTGAATCCTTCAAGAATATTTTTAGTAACCTTGGGAACATCGAATTCTTCTTCTGAAACGCATATCCACGCCATTTTATCAAAACAACCAGCCGTTTTGCTGTCACGGTAGACATGCTGAGCAAGGGTGGTTTTACCCAAGCCGCCAACGCCCACAATGGCAAGCACATCCGGGTTCTTAATGATGTTTGGATGATCACATAGCACCCATTTCATTATGGCCTCCTTGTCAGTATCCCTGCCATAAATAAAAGATTCATTGGGAATTGAGGACGTCGATTTTCCTCGGTATGATGTTTTTCCGCTAGTATCACCTATCTGACTAAGACCAAGGGCATCCTTTTGTTCGACTAAATATTCAAGTTTTCCAAGGATTTCTTCCAGCTTCTCCCGTTTTCCTGTTTTAAACGGATTATAACAAGATGCACAATCTTGCATCTTCTCCACAGTGGTTTGAGATTCAACTTCAATCTCGGATCGCTGAACTTCAGAAGCAATCTCATCCAAGAGGTCTTCCGCTTCATAGACAACATCTTTAAACTCACCAAGCCATTGCTTCACGTAAGGGTCAGTGTGCTGCTTATCATCTGCATCATCAAAAACTTTGTTGATAGTGATCATTTTGGTATTCAGTTTCATCAGTAGCTGAGCATTTAGTTTTTGGCCCCGGAAGAAGTCCAACACTGAGCGAGACGCCATCCGATCGAATAAAACCTGCAGGGCGGCTGAGAGAAATGCCCCACCAACAAGCCCTCCAGCCATGATATATATACGTATGACTTTCCCTTCTTGAGCCAAAGGCAAATCAAATGAGTGTAAGGGAAATTAGAAGCAATAGAAGTCAAGAACAAGAGAAAGGAAGCCGAATAAAATAAAAAAATGAAAAAAAAGAGGTGAGAGGTCTTTGATGACTTCTTGTTGAGTACTCGGAGCCTAAAAATTTGGTTGGTAATAAGAAGTTATATTTCCCTTAAAACTCAGCATCCATAACAAAAATATGTTGAAATTTTTTCATTCCTCTTGACTAATTGGAATGTTCAAAGAATGGACATGATTTTTTTTTCTTTTTGATAAGTAGAATCAAAATGGTGATTAAATTGACAATAATAACAAAAAATACTAATGAAATCGAATAAAAAATAAATAAAATAATCTTTATTTTAATGATTAATTAAAAATAAACAAATTGTAGATGAAACATATGAAAAGTGAATAAGAATTAATTTTAAAAATATATTATTATTATTATTATTATATTAGTTTAAATTGAAATATTAATACTCTAATAAATTAAAGAATAGGAAAAAATATATGTTATTTTCTAGATCTTCTCATGTTCTCAAATAAATGAAATACATTAAATTGGATGATAACTATAATTAAATTTTAATATAATAAAAAATATAAAGTTCATGCCTTAAATTTATACTTAATCTAATTTAAATTTATTCTTATTTTTCATATGTAACAAAATTATAAATAAGAAATTGATGAAAACTTTGTTTTTAAAAATTAACATTTCCTTTTGATATAACTAAAAGAATAAAATAAAATAAAAACTAACTTCAAAGCAAATTTAGTATGATATAACTAAAAGAATAAAATAAAATAAAAACTAACTTCAAAGCAAATTTAGTATGATAGTAATAATAATAGTATAAATGAAAATAATAATAAGAAATAAATATCTTGAATTTAAAAGAAGAATTTAATCTATCACTCAAAATATTTTCTTTAACATGAAATTAAATCAATATTTTTCACAAATTAAAATTTAGAATTAAATAAAAAAATTCTCATAATTTTTCTATAATAGTTCAAAGAATATATTATTTCTAATTTATTATTTACTTTTTAATATTCCTCTTTTTTGTATTTCTTCTTGTGATGTACCTAGAATTCTATAATATTAGAAATGAAAATTAAATACTCGATTACTAATTGAAATTCTACGGTGGAACTTACATGAACTTGAAAATTATGATTAATTGGGGGAGTGAATGAATTAGTGATAACAATTCGTACTAAACAATAAAAAAATTGATATTAACTTCTTTTTAAATTTTTTTTAATGTAGTTTTAAAATTTTTTAAGTTTTATATTTTAGTTTTAAAATTTTGAGTTCCATTTTAATGCAAGAATATTTTGAATGAAAAATGATGAAATTGTTATCATTGTATGTTAATCATATGAAGTACATATAAATTAATACAAATATGCACACTCTGCATATTACGATTGGAATGATCAAATCGTTAAATTCCTAATTTCACCAAATGGAAATCGTATAGAAATGCCCAAATATGCCTAAAAACTACCGAAATATGCCCATATCCATATTCATGCTAATATTACGGTGGGATGGAAGCTTGCTGGGAGATCTGGGAACAAACTTATGAGGGATAACTTGGATTTTGAATGGCCAAAGGAGCATTTCTGGTGAAAAAAAGTAGAGATTGCAGTCCAAAAACTATGTATTTGGTTGTGTATTGGGGAAAATGAGGAAATTAGGCTTTCCAGGTTTTTATTTGTTTGAGAAAATCAAAGAAATTAAGATAAATACATGGAGGGACATATTTAAGGTTTTTCAGTGTATTTGGACATATTTTTATATTGTGTTTAATAGGTCAAATTGCATATTTAACAATTTAAATAATTTTTGTCTCAAAAAAGACAGAAATAGAATTAAATTTAAAAATTTATAATTATTTTAAAAATTCAAAAGGATTTAAAAATCTCTTAAAAGTTTAGGACTAAAATTTAAATAGACACAATAAGTATATTTTCATTAATTTATCTATATTTTATACAATTAATATACGAAAATAATAATTTAACTATTTTTCATTTAAAATTTCCCTTCATTGAAATAAATCACAAATATTTAAAATTTAAATAAAAAAACTTACAAAATTTAGGATTATATTGTAAAAATTAAAAAAATTTAGAATTAATTTTTAACTTATCCCCAATTGGTACAAAAAAAAAACAAAAGGAAACAAAGAAAAAAAAAGGAGAAGAACAATAATAATAATAATAAAGTTTTTAGTATTTGTTGTTATTGTTTTTATTATTATTATTACTAATAACCAAAAATTTTTGTATTTTCATGTGTTTTAAATTTAATAAGATAACTTTTAAACTTTTATCATTCACTCGTGAATATGAATAAAAAGTTGTATTAGCTGAGGGATATATGTGAATTAGTGATAATAATTGTTACAAATAAATTAAAGAAATAAAATAAATAAATAAATAAAATCAAACTTACGAGAACTTCTTGGAAGATAGACTAACTGATGAGCAAACTGATGAAATTGGGATTGCAACAAGAAAGAAAATCCCTGAAATATGAATGATATAAAAAATAAGCAAGAGATCAAACGATCTTGTAGCTAAGCAAAATTACTCTCTAAATTAGAATTTTATGAATAAGAAATTAAAATTTATGATTTCACCCAAAGAGGTGGAAATAAATAAATGATACTATAATGGATAAAAAGAAAAAAGTAAATAAAAACAGAAAAATGAAAAAAAAAAAGAAAGAAAAGAAGAAAAAGAAGAAGTGAGGAGGAAATCAAATTTACTACAAGAACTTGGCGTCAAATGACAGTGACAGTTTCAGCTTGTTCGCAGACAAAGCTTTTTTTCCCTTTTTTGTTTTTTTTAATCACACAGACAAAGCTTATGACCTGAAAATTGAGAGTTTTGATTATAGTAGTGAAGTCATTGTGAGAGGCAGGAACAAATCGGACTTACAAAAACTTGAAGCAAGTAATAAGATTTCTGATAGTTCAGGAGAGATTAAACATCCAAATTTTGATGGATAAAGAAAGTAACAATTTTCTCTATCTTAACTTAAAATACTGATGTAGTACTAAGTAAGAGTACTGAATAACTTCAAATTATAAAAAAAAACAAAAATTAAAAAATATAATAATTTAATTAAATAATATTTACCAATAATAATAATAATATTATTATTATTGTTATTATGAACAATTAAAAAATTATAATTTTTATGTATTTTAAATAAGTAATCAATAAATTGACTAAATAAATATATAAATTTTTTAATTAAAAATTTGACATATTTTTTATCATTTATAAACAAAAAATAATAATAATAATAATAAAAGATAAATTTGAATTTAAAAAAAAAACTTAATTTATCATATTTTTTTCTTTAAATTAATATTTATTTTATTATTTGTAATTTTTATTATGGTGGGACTAGAATTTAGTAAAGTTAAAAATGAAAATTAAATACATGGTCTCTATTTGAAATTTTATGCGGAACTTACGTGAAAATCCCAGGGTTGTATATGAATCCATGATAATAATGGCTACGAAGAAAGTTAAAAATAAACAAAACAAAAAACTGAAAAAAAAAGAAAAAAGAAAAAAAGATATCAAACTTACGAGAAGTTGAATAAAATAAATAATAATATTATTATTTGAGAACTTGGAGGATGATCGATGACTAAAAAAGATGCGTTCTAATAGACGAAGCCTTCCACACGGTGTGAGATCTAGCAAAGGTCACTGATTAAAGAAACAATAACAACGACAACAAAGAAATTCAGAAAGCAGAGAGAGCAGAGAATCTCTGTAATGTCAAAAAATAAAAAAAAGTTAATAGATCAAATGATCATAATATTACTGATAGAGATTTGATAAGAAGAGAAGTCAATAGAAGCAAGAATGAAGGAGAAATCAAACTGACAAGAACCTCACGTACCGATGGAAGTTTGATTCAAAAAATGGAGAAGAAGATTGATTGATGGATGGATTGATTGATATCTTATGGTTAAAGAAGAAGTATCATCAGCAGCTTGCTTGATCGCAGAGCTTGACTTTTAAGTAAGATCTTGAAGCCGCAGCGGTGATGGTAGGTGTTTAGAGAGAATTTGTGCGATGGAGGAAGGAAGGGGGAACAAAGAGGTAGGCTTGCTTATAACCTAAAAGCAGTACAAGACCGATTGGGTTGGGACGCAGACTTGACTTCTTACCGCAAAGGAAATTTCGCACCACGCGGCTTCCCACCAGTGGATAATAAGACAAATATCTGCCTTCGTATCGTAGGCCACACGGTTCCCGTCTTCGCCGACGGCCTCCTTAATTAATTGACGTTATATTATTGTTTAAGTTGACGAAGACTCTCACTATCAGTCCTATCTTTCATTTCTTTTTTTTTTAATAAATTTATTATTAAAAGTTAATTCGTTATACTGTACAAATATAAATATATAAGAGAATTAATTTATATTTATTTAAAATAAAAGCGAGTAATTTTATAATTATAATATTATTTAATTTTTAATATAAAATATCAGTTTAATTATTTTGATTATTAATTATATTGATTAAATTGCAGGGGTAAAGGCAAAAGGCAGTGAGGCAGGGCGAGCTGAGGTGGAAGGCCTCTTTGGCTTGGGGATGCCTCCTGTTTCACTGCAAGGGTTAGGCCTCGGGGAGAGACATGTAATAATATACTTAGGATTCAGCCCGCACGATAGGTGAATTTAGAAAATTTATTGAGAAATATTAATATAAATTACAGTTCAGTTGTTATTATGTTATACCATGTTACAACAATTCGTTGTAATGGCCGACAAGTTTTAACCATCAGGTTAAAACTTAAAAGAAAAGTTAATGGCCGACAAGGACCATGTGAAGGGAAATAATTCTTTGGCGGATCGTTTGCTTCTTTTAGCTTTGGCTTTCGGCGTGATTGAGACGGGGCAGAGATAAGGACACAAGGCAGTGGTTCAAGAAGAAGCACCATCAAGCAGCTTGCTTGCTTGATCGCAGAGCTTGACTTTAAGAATTTGAAGTCGCAGTAGCAACAGCAAAACAACTGAAACCAAGAGTACTTAAAGACAAAAAAAAAAAAAATTAGAGAGAATTTATTTAATGGAAGAAGGAAGGAGAATAAAGGGATAGCCTGCTTGTAATCTGAAGTCTGCTAAAATATTTCACCAATAATAATAATAATCAATAGTAGTATCATTGACGACGGCCAACACCTCAACTAATTGGACTCAGGCTCGACTTCTAAAACGAAGGAAATTTCGCCACCACCAGTGGAGAATAAGACAAATTTCTGCATGATCATACTGTTGGTAATTACAAATTTATTGAAATTTTTAAAATGAAAACATGATATCCAGTTTATTTTTTTTTATTTTCTTAAAAAGAAAAAAATTCAAATTTATTTTTTATTTGAAAAAAAAAATAAAAAATAATCTTAATTTAAATTTTTTATTTAAATAAAAAGTATAAAAAATAATACACTCCTCAATGTGATAAAAATGTATATTTTTTTGCTTTTTCAGAATGAAAAATTATATTGTCCTACTTGTCGTAGGACAAGCAAAAAGGCACACATTTTCAGGCAATGCCTTTCCTTCGGATGTCTCGTTACCAACAGGTCTTTGCCGCAGAAATTTGGATGTATCAAAGCAATCCCTACAAGGTTAATGCCAACGAGCTTGTCCCGACCATATCGCATGGCCATGTTGTAAGCTATGTAAACCACCAGAGCTAACTCCAGCGAGAAACGCCTTGTCAAAATTCGCATGAGAGTTAAGCCACTCTTCCAGGCCATGTCCATTAGCGTGAGAGGCAACCCATTTCAGGGCTAACCACGAATCATCATAAGCAACAGGCACGCGATGCTCTGGGGCTAATCTATAATGGACACACACTGCAATAACATTGGACTCCGCGACCTGTTAAGGAAGTTACGACAGGCAGGAGAGAGGGCACTTCCTACGCAAAAGCCTCTGCCGGGGAAGTAAACAAGGATAGGAAGTTTTTGGTTGGGATCGATATTTTGCGGTGAGTAAAGTCTTGAAGAAAGATTTGCTTCTTGTGAATGAACAATGTCCTTAGAATGCACATTGATTTTTGGATCATCCAGAGAAGGAGGCACGGCATTTCTCTCAACATGGCCATCTTTGTACACGCGAAGCATGGGAGATAGATCTAATGCTATTTCGGACAACATTTTTGGATCACAAGGGGAGCAAGGAAGAGAGATGAATATAAGAATGAAATTGGGATGCAAAGGAGCGAAGTCACTGCCATAATTTATAGGGTCGAAGGGAAGAAAAAAGGAAAAAGTATATTGTCGATGAAGAAGCCAAGCAAAGAAAGACAAAAAACTATCCTTCCGACATAATCTATGAAGCATATATGTTTTTTTGAACTGCAAGCATGTTTTATTCATAGCATCCCAAAAGAAAAAAAAACCAAACAGGGACACCCAACAAAGAGCCGGTATGAGCGTTCTGTCACGGAGTTAGGCTTTGGACGTGCTAACCCGCACGGCACTTAGTCGATATTGCGTGTGAAGACGAGCTAAGTAAGCCTTGGAGAGTTTGAGAGAACTAGCGGAAAGCGTCGAGCGGCAAGTAAGTACTTGAAATTGCAAGAGGAAGAGAGAGAGCACAAGAGATTTGCAAGTGAGCTAGTATTGAGTATGCAAAGGTGTGTTTACAAGTGAGAGGAGTGGCCTATTTATAACTGCTCCACCTCCTAAATGTGTGGTTACAAATAGCTATCTAGAATATTTACAATAAATGTTCTAGAAAAGGCATCCAAGGTGTCCCTTCAAGAAGGTTCTAGTGAGTGTCCTTGCTGGATATTGCTGGAAGTCTTCTAGATGGGGCACTTCCACACTCTTCTAGGACCTTCCATGTGTTGGGTTTGGGCTGCAAAGGGGGCTGGACAATGTTGGCAGCCCGCAAAGGCTTATTTTGGCCCCCAATTCTTACTTCTTCACTTGCTGGATGGGTTGGACTTAGTGTCCACGTGACATCCTCCCCCACTTAATCCTGCGACGTCCTCGTCGCATTCTCAGCCTTATATTGCCGAATGTGGTCGGCAAATTGCCAAAGCTGGTCCCCTCGTTCCCAACTAGCCTCTTGGTCTAACAAATCTTTCCATTTCACCAAATACTCGTGGTAGTTGGGAACTCCTCTTCTCCGGATCACTCGGTCAGCAAGGATTTGTTCTACCTCCTTGTTGAATTCGGTGACCACAGCCGTTGGAGCGCGCTTGGACTCACTTCGACTTGGATCCTCGTCATCTCCATGAAAAGGCTTTAGAAGACTTATATGGAATACGTTATGGATCTTCAGCTTTGGAGAGAGTTGGACTTGGTAGGCAACCTTTCCCACACGCTTGATTATAGGGAATGGCCCTTCGTACTTCCTTACCAAGCCTTTGTGGACTTTGCGTAGAGACTTGAATTGGTTGGGTAGTAACTTCACCATCACCATGTCTCCCGCTGCGTAGTCCTTTGGGCGTCGTTTGGTGTCAGCCCACCGTTTCATTTTCTTGGCCGCTTTGTCAAGGCATGCCCTCGTTATGTCCGCTTCCTCATGCCATTCTCTCGCAAACTTAAAGGCAGACGAGTTGTTGCCAGTGTAGGGAGAGGTAAGTGCACTTGGTGTGAGCGGCTGTTGTCCCATGACAATCTCGAATGGGCTTTTGTTTGTGGCCTCGCTCCTCTGGAGGTTGAATGAGAATTGGGCAGCGTCAAGTAGCTTCGCCCAATCTCGTTGGTGAGCACTAACGTAGTGCCTCAGGTATTGCTCGAGCAAGGCATTTACTCGCTCGGTCTGCCCGTCACTTTGGGGATGGAAGCTTGTTGAAAAGTTTAGGTCAGTTCTCAGCAACTTGAATAGCTCGCGCCAGAATTTGCCCGTGAAGCGGGGGTCTCTGTCGCTGATGATGCTTTTTGGTACACCCCATAGCTTCACTACGTTCTTGAAGAACAAACGAGCAGCTTCGTCCACCTTACAATCAGTAGGAGCTGGAATGAAGGTGTTATATTTGCTGAACCGATCCACTACCACCAGGATGCTTCCGGATCCCTTAGACTTTGGTAGAGCTATGATGAAGTCCATTGAGACACTTTCCTATGGCTTCTCAGGAATGGGCAGTGGCTCAAGTAGACCTGCTGGTTGTTGTTGTTCTACCTTGTCTTGTTGGCAAACCAAGTAAGTCCGCACATAGGCCTCGACATCCGCATGCATATGCGGCCAGAAATAATGTTGTTGGACAAAAGCACGGGTTCGTGCCATACTTGGGTGACCAGCCCATAAGGAATCATGACATTCCTTGAGGATTTCCTTCCGCAAGTTTCCCCACTTTGGCACGAAGACTCAGTTCCCGATTGTCATGAGAACTCCATCGTCTACCCAAAATCGACGAGTCTTCCCTTCGCTGGCCAATCTCAGCAGATTGTTGGTCAGGTTGTCTTGTCTCGTACCTTCCTTGATTCGTTCAAGGAGGTTGCTCTTAGGCGTACTAGTCGAGAGGGCAGCAAGCTCCGTCTTTCTGCTCAGCTCCGTCTTTCTGCTCAGCGCATCAGCAACAACGTTGGCTTGCCTCGGCTTATACCGCAAAGTGTAGTCGAATTCTGCCAGGAAGTCTTGCCAACGAGCTTTTTTAGGGCTGAGTTTCTTTTGTGTTTGGAAGTAGCTCGTTGCAACATTGTCGGTCATGATCACGAACTTACTTCCAAGGAGGTAATGTCTCCATGTGCGCAAGCAATGGATGACGGCAGTCATTTCCTTATCTTGGATGGTATACCGCCTCTCCGTGTCATTGAGCTTGCGACTTTCATAGGCAATGAGATGCCTATCTTGCATTAGGACACCACCGATGGCAAAGTCGGATGCATCGGTGTGGACTTCGAAAGGTTTTCCGTAGTCCGGCAGCACTATAACAGGTTCTTCGGAGATTGCTTGCTTCAATCTCTCGAAGGAAACTTGGCATTCACTCGTCCAATGCCAAGTGCGGTTCTTCTTCAGTAGGTCGGTTAGGGGTGCGGCTATGGCAGAGTATCCCTTGATAAACCGACGATAGTAGTTGACAAGCCCCAGGAAAGATCGCATTTCCGGGACCTTGGTTGGGGGTTCCCATTGCTGGATCGCTTGCACCTTCGCTGGATCCATCATTAGTTTGTCATCCTTGATCCGGTGACCAAGGAAGTCCACCTCTTACTTGGCGAACGAGCACTTCTCCTTTTTGACGAACAACTCATTTTGCCGTAGAGACAGAAATCAAGCTTGCATCTCCTCCGTCTTGGCTAGAATCCCTCAACTCTTTCTCCTACAAGCCAATCATGCAACCTACCTCTACTTTACTACGATATATCTTGCTCTTGTTTTGTTTGATCACAAACAATCAAACCAACTACCGAAAGGGAGAGAGACTCAATCCGTTACCATAACTGATAGGATGATCAAACAAGGATGAAAAGCTACATGTTCCTCTTCTCCTGTTAGTTAGAGAAGAGTGGAGACTTAAAAAAAAAAAAAATCTTCTTGTATATATGAATAATCCAAATTTTGTCATAATTTTGAGTTTATAAAGTTGAATTAAAAAATAAACTCTTCGTAAAAATAAAATAAGATTACATATATCTAATTTTTTTTAACTTTATAATGTAAAAGTCATATATATTAAAACAGTAAATGTGTTTTTAGTTTTAACTCGATGGAATTGTAATTTGATTTGAGATTAAACTAAGCAATTAAGATCAAAATATTTGGAAATAAAATTTTTGTAACTTTAAGTGGAATCAAAGGGCCAAATTTATGAGGTGGTGTCGATTCCGCCGGAATCCAGGGCATCGTGCAATACGAACTTGAGGTCCTCGGCGGCGAATTGAGGGCCGGAGAGGGATGATCCTCCTCCTCGGGCGCCAGAGCACACCACACGAGAGCAGCCGAGCGGCGGAGGACGGCGGTGCGGTGGGGAGTTTGAGAGTCTCGCCGGCGAAAAAGAAGAAGAAGAAGGGGTTCGTCGCCGGAGTCTCGATGGAGGAGGAGATGCTAACGACGACGACGACGACGGAGACCATGCGCTTGGCGAACTCATTTTTTATTAAATTAAAATTATAATTAAAAACTAAAAATCAAAATATTAGAGAGAGATATGTTTTCTGTTTTTTAGCTGTTGAGATTGAGACCCCGTTGAGGCTTGATTTTTTCTGGCTCTACCGGTTTGACAGCACGTGCAAGTCACGTGCTTTGCTTTTATGATTAAAATTTTTAAAATCGAGATTTTATTTATAGTAGATTTGAAAAGTTAAAAATCGAATTGTATGATTTTATTAAAATAGACAAAAAAAATTAATTAATACTAATACTAAGAGATATAGATTATAATTAAATATTTGATATACATTAAATCAATAATATTAAGAGAAATTATAATAATTTTTTTATATAATTTCATCTTTATAATTGTTGGAAAATAATATTTATAAATCAGATTTTTTATATATTTTTAATCTAATTATTTGCTAACTAATGTATTCAAATTTAAAATAAAGTATATTTTTGTTTTTTTACTTATTATTAATAAATATAAATTTTAATAACTCAAGGCTAAGCTAATTTTTATTACAAAAGTTAAAAAAATTATAAAATAATAAATAAATCAACAAAAATAGAAATAAAAAATTATTATATTTTGAGATTTATAATATATTTTAACTTAAAAGATAACAATTTAAAATTAATTATAAAATAAATAAAAATTCTAAAATTATAAAAATAAAGTAATATAATTTAAATTATAAATTTGTATGATTTTATAATATATTTTAAAATTTTAACAACTCATAGTTTGGTTCAGTTGCAATTTCGGTAACGGAACTCATAGTTTTGGTTCCACGAGAAAGTTGAATCAATTTCAATTGTGGATTCGGATCAATTTTACTTTTTGATTCTAGTTCTTGGCGAGGACTACTTTGTCAAAATTAGCATGAAAGTTAAGCCACTCCTCCGAGCCATTTCCATTAGGATGAGAGGCAGCCCATTTCAGGGCAATCGTAATAGGGAGAAAGTGCTCTGGAGCTAATCTATATTCAACAAACCAAAGTTATTAAAATGTGGATTCAGATAATAAAATCTTAATTCAGATCATGCTATGATATCTTTAGAATAGAATCTTAATAGAGTCTTGACCCAAGTAGTAAAATCGGGATTCAACGTAAGCTATGTGGAGAGAGAGAGAGTGCTCTGGTGCTGATCTATATTCAACAGGCACTGCAATAACGCAAGTGCCTGCAGCTAAGCTGTTAAAGGAAGTTATGCCAGATAGGATTGAAGGCCCTTCCAACGCAAAATCCTCCGCTGTTGTCACCAGCGAAGAAGCAGAGGTTCTTCTCGGGACCATCCATGGAGGTGGAGACTCGCTTAGCGAACTTATGGTTGATTAAAATTATATAATGTTGGAGAGATTGATCGAGAGATTTTTAATAACAAAAGTATCTTTTCCAATGACGACTGTGAACCCCATCTACATAGAGGCTTGATTTTCTTTTTTTGTTTTTTTGTTCATTGCTTTCCACTGGTTTGAGAGAATGTGCTATGTTGCAACAAAAAGACCCAAAACCACAGTCCCTTGACCACAAAAAACATTATGTAACAAAGCAACAAATTGCTGCTGTTTCTGCCGCTAATTAGATTATGATTCCTTAATTAGAAGATTTCTGTTTTTCTTCCTTCACAAGCAAGCATAGCATTATTAGGTAGAAATGGTGGCTGCTGGAATTGAAACCTTAAAGAGATTGATGCTAGCGTTTGCAAACTGTGCTCCTCGCGGTATCCACAACTACCGCCAAGAACAGAACTCGGTGCATCAAAGAGTGCTTGTTCGCCTGCCGCGAATTTACAAGTCCGGAGGGTCCATTCGCATGTACCAATCCTGGCTACAATATGTGCCGATCTGCAGCTTCTTTTTCTTTTCTTCTTCAAATCGGTACATTCCTTTTTTTTTTTTTTTTTTTTTGAACAGCGGAACGATTTATTCATAACTATTTCAACAAGAAACAACCCTCAAAAATGGTTGTCAAACACCGACAGTAAATCACCCAATTAGTGATCATGAGCGCCTATCTATCTACCCAAAAAAATTCTACACGACAACATTGCTGCTCGTAAAACGTCAGTAGTGTCTGAGCAGAAACCCACAAAAAACAAAGAAAATCCTCCGATTGGCGAGTCAAAAGTACCGTACCACCAGAGACAACAACAGCAACATCTACCTATGTACCCGACACCCAGACAACTCGAGAAGCAACCTGAGAAAAAGATCTTACAACTAAGCCAAGAAAGGTTTCATTCTGCCCGTTGCCAACCTAGCCAAGGCGTCAGCAAGAACATTACATTGACAAGGTGGGAAGGTAAAAGTGATATTTCCTTTGTTCATCTGATGAATATGCCAAAGAATGGAGGTTAAAAACCACGGTCGCGTTCCACCACTAATAAGCCATGAGACTGCTATAAGAGAGTCACTTTCAACGATCAAATTCATTCCCTCACCCTCGGCCACTATGCCCATAGGTTTATTGCTTCTTGGATGGATAGTAGTATAGCTTCATTAATGGAATTACACACAATAGGCCTGGAGAACACACAAATGACTTTCTCATCGTTCCCCTTCAACACCCCTCCCATGCTTCTTGGATGAAGCTGCCCACTGGGGCTGTTCCCGACTGTGATCTTCCTTGCGTACTGAGTTTTTCCTAGGGACTGAAATATTTGTAATATTAATCATAAAATCGTTGATAGAGAAGCAGCCGCGAAGCCACTTAACCTTCGACCACCAAAACATTTGGACTTGAATTAAATCGCAAATCCTTTCCATGACAAATAGCTTCCCTCCAAAAATCAATTCGTTTCAGGCGAGCCAAACGGACCAAACAATGACAAAGAAACCCATAACCCAGATTTCAGAGGCCCTTCCACGCTTTCTAGTGTCGAACCACATCTCCCACATCATAGTCATCGAAACCAGAGCAACCCAATTTATTCCCTACTAGCTTAAGAAACAACAGCAAACCTGCCAAATTGACTGTAATGGAGAAATAAACGGTCAGCTGATTTTTAAGCCGTTCCACGTATGGAACAACAATCGGCACGCTGGCCCTCACCGAGTAATCCCCCTAATCATTCCTTTACAAGTAATCTGCCTTGCAGAAGCTGCCAAATAAAAATCTTTGCTTAAAGTGGAACTAAACCATGCTAAATGCAAGGCAGTAGCTCTAGAGTCCCTCTTGCATACTGTCATGTAAGTCTCAGTAAAATCTAATAGTGAATACACCACTATTTTTGCATTCCTAAATAAACCTATATGATTCCCCCTGAATTAAGTTGCACATTTTAAGAGTGTTGTTGAAGAATGAATCTAGCTGTGCCAACTCCCAATCAAACAAGTCCTGCCTCCAATTGATTTGCCTAACCTAATTGTCATTCACCCCTACTCCGAAGTTGTTGACCGTCCCTTCCTTCTTTATTGCTAAAGCGAATAATCGTGAAAAACTCCTCTTAAGTGGTTTATTACCCACTCAGGTGTGATGCCAGATGTTTACTCAATTGCCTTTACCAAGTAGATATCAGAAGTTGGATTTGACCATCTTTATAGCCATATCATTCGAATGCATACCCGAACTAACTCCCCTTCACATTAGAGACATCTTCGCTAGCTTTGATTACCATTCCTCCAGCCAATATCAATACTTTCTGTGCTTAGCTTTGAGAGTTTCCACCCATGTCATATGCCTTGAATTTTCCATCCTTCGTAGCCATTCAAGGAGAAGACCCTGGTTATAATCCCTGAGACTGCTTATTCCCAAACCACCACGTGATTTTGTGCAGCACATTAAACTTCACCCGACATGATGGATCCTCATTTTTTCCCCATCGTATCGTTGCCCCAAAAGAAAGAGCACTGAATCCTCTTTATTTTGTTCTCAACACTCCAACAAATCCTGAAAACAGATATAAAATAAATAGGGAGGGTGTGAAGGCAAGATTTAATCAATACCAATCGCTCAACCTTGGAAAGAAATCAAGACTTCCATTTAGCTAGTTTGGCCTCTATCTTATAGATAACAGGGTCTCACAATCCTTTCTTTGTCGGATTAACCCCTAAGGGGAGCCCCAGATATTTCAGCAGAAGTACTCCAACCTAACACTTCCAAAAGGAAGCCTAATTCTGCACCCACTCATCCTCCACTTTAACCCCATAAATAGCTATTTTAGAAAGATTGATTTTCAAGTCTGAGCAACGCTAAAAGCTTTCGAGAATCCCTTTGTAATTTCTGATAGATTCATTCTCGACTATACTAAAAAGAATGGTGTCATCAGCAAACTGCGGATGGGAAAATCACAACTGTCGTCTGATACTAAATCTTTCAATAAGACCAAGTTCTAGGCCCTTATTTAGGAGAGCATTCAGGCCTCTTCCTGCTAGCAAGAACAGGAATTGGGACAAAGGATCCCTTTGCCGCAATCCTCTGGCCTTCGAAAATTGTTTTGTGGGGCTGCCATTGACTAAAACGAACAATTGAGGAGTCAAAATGCACTCCTATGTCCATCGTCTCCACCTTTCACCAAAATCCATAAACCACATCACATCGACAAAGAAACTCCACTCCACCGTGTCCTAGGGCTTTTCAAAATCTATTTTGATAACAACCCCTTCCTCTTTCTTTTTCTTCATTTCTTCGATCGGTACACTATCTAAGATTGATCGACCCTTGATGAAGGCCAATTGGAACTTTCTAATAACATTCTTAATAACTAATTGGAGTCTATTAGTTAAGACTTTTACTAAGATTTTATAAATATAGCCCACCAAAGAAATCAGCCTAAATTGAGAGATCCCATCTGCTGCTTCCACCGTAGGAATCAAAACGATGAACGAAAATGAGAGGGATTTGCGAAGTTTCCCATTCTCATAGAAATCCATTAGAAAATTCATCATATCTTGTTTCACCAGTTCCTAATATAGTTTCAAGAACAAGAAATTGAATCCATTCGAACTCGGAGCCCTAATGCTAGCACAGTCTCAACTGCATCCCATACCTCGATTGGGAAAAAAGGACCTACTAGAATTGCATATTCGGCCATACTCAATTGATTAAAAAAGGTTTCATTCGTCTGCAACCAAGGCTACTCCAAAACACCCAGTTTACGTTGAAAATGGAAAAAGATGGCTGCCTTGATCTATCGTGGATGAGTCAGCGTTTCCCCTTCGATGTTAATGTGGTCAATGAGATTTTTATGATGATTGTTAGAAGCCACAATGTGAAAAAACTGTAAATTCTGATCTCTGTCTACCATCTATCTCAAACAAGATTTTTGGAACCATTCAAATTCCTCCTTTCTCAAGGCCTTCCAATGAATGGTTTTGTTACGAGATCCAAGGAACATGACAGGTATACTTTCTACTGTTGATATCAGTTGGAGGCTGAGATTCCTATTTTAGGGTGAGCTCCTCCATTCTACTGTTGGTTGCTTGTAGTCCCACCTTTCTTTATACTTTCTTTCGCTGGCTCCATGACTTAGGATTTCTTTTACTGCTTTTATTCTGTCATTGATATCACGACCTGGGGATTTATTAACCGGAGAGCTCACTCATGTGTCCTTACTTATCATGCAACCAATGATTGAAGACCCAAAATAACGTTGGACCTCAATTCTTATTTTCAACACCAAGAAAAGCTATAATGCACCCCTATTACTTGACACTAGGCACAACCCCTACCCAGTTAGTGGCAAGAACCTGTCTTTTGAACTCACTGAAGCCTTGATATTTTTCACCAACTTATGGAAGGATCTAGAAGTTTATTGGTGTACAAAATTATATACAGACTTTATGCTACTATAAATAGCTAATGCGTGTGTGTGCTATGAAATAACTATAATAACTACAATAAAGATAATTAACTGAGTGAGTTAAGTGATTTTGTGAGTGTAATTTGTGAGGTGGGAGTGTCAAGTAACAAGAGTTTATGAGTGCGTGTAATGTATTAGTACTTATGTTAATAATAAAAAGTCTTATTTTTAATCTTAGTTTGTACTTCAAAAGTGTTCATATAAATTTAACAATTTGGTATCATAACTTGTAGTCTAGGACCATAATTGTTATGTTACTAATTTAGGATTGGGTTCATTAATAGTTTGTGAGGAGACTCTCCTTGTATGTAATTTGGGATTGTGAAGGATCTTGGTTTAGGACTAAGTGGTAAGATGGATACCATCAATAGGGGGATGATTAAGAAGCTCAACAGCCAAAATTATGGCACGTGGAAAAAATGCATAGAATCATACCTGTAAGGACAAGATTTTTGGGAAGTTGTTAACAGTAGAGACACTATATCACTAAAGGATGACACAATACTAAAGAAATGGAATGTAAAGGTTAGAAAAACAATGTTTGCAATAAAGAAAATAATAGATGGAGACATATTAAAGCATTTTTGGTACACTACTACACTCAAAGCTGCTTGGGATATTCTAGTTTCATGATTTGCTAAAAAGAATGATATGTGACTTTAACTATTAGAGAATAAGTTAATGTTTACCATATAATGTGATATGACAATTACTAAGTTCTTTACAAAAAATAAATCAATTTGTCATGAAATTTTAGAATGGGATTTTAGGTCAAAAATAAGTGATACTAAAATGAGAAGAATATGATTCATGACTTATATTTAGAATATAGAAGTTTTATTATTGCAATTCAAGGTTGGCCCACCCAACCTTTAATTGATAAATTAGAAAATTTATTCGTTTGTCAAAAGGCTCTAGTAAAACAAATGATAGGTGTTTTAATTAAAGCTGAAGAGGAGGTTATCTTTATTGGATAAAGAAAATGATGTTTTAAAGTGAATACTTCTACTAAAACAAAGAATGGTGAAGAGGAAAAATAAAAAAAGGCCACAAGGAAGGAGTCTCCAACCTGCAGGAGTTTGATCTCCTCGAAATCATGATTTGTTATGGAATGGAGATTGAAAGAAGTGTAATAATAAGTGCTACAATTGTAGCAAGAAAGGACATTATGCATATAAATATTAGTCTAATAAGAAAATAGAGTAAAGGAATGTCGTGAAGTGGGATTTGGAAGCATCATTTGCTGTGATGGAACCCACAAAAGATGTTTCTAATAACATTTAATATGAAGAAGAAGACATTGCCTTGAATGTCATAATGGAGGCAAAAAATGAAGGACATGTAGTTATAACACCAAACTCTAGTAGAGTGGACTACAATAAAAATTGGATTTTTAACTTAGGATGCTCTAACCATATAACTGGTGGCAAAGTTTGCAAGAGCTATCAAAATATAAAAGGCGAGGTGTTATGGTAATTGCAAACAATTTTAAGTTGTCAATTACTTATATTGACAAGGCAAGGATCACACCATGCCATGGATTTGATAAAGTTCAATTGAAGGACATCTATCACATCCCATGTATAAGGAAAAATCTTTTGTTAATAGTCTAACTTATTGGGTTAGGTAACTTTGTAGTGTTTTCCCAAACGATTTCAAAGTTTTTAAAGATTTAAAAGTAATTGGCACACCATTCTTGGAGAAAAAAAAGCAAGATTCTATTTATATGATGTTTATCGAGTTAACATATATGGACAAGACAAAGAAAAATAAGACAATAGATCTTTAGTATGTTCACTTAGGACATATGAGCTATCACAAGTTAAAGGTAATGGTGAAGAAATCAATGCTTAAAGATCTCCCTCAGCTTAAAGTTAGAAATGATATAGACTTTATAGGATGTCATTATGAAAGCCATCATTTTTTGAAGAAGCTATTAAGAGTGACCATTGGCAAAAGGAAATGAAGGAATAAATTCAAGTTTTGGAGGAGAATCAAACTTGAGATTTGGTGCCTAAGTCAAAAGATGTGAAACTCATATCTTGTAAATGGGTGTACCAAATAAAGAGAAGACCTAATGAATCGATAAAAAGATACAAGGCTCACTTAATTACTAACAGATTCTCACAAGAATATGACATGAATTATGATGAGACATTTAGTCCAGTTACAAAAATCACAACCATACAAGTAATGCTTGCCTTTGTAACAATCAAGTCCTAGAAGGTGTAATAAATGGATATGAAGAACGCTTTCCTTTATGGAGAACTAGAATGGAATAACAAGTTGATCTTAACTCCTATTAAAGCCAATATCATGTTATGTGCCTTAAAAGGAAAGGAGTTACAAAATCTAACCATATGTAGATAATTAATTAGGAGTTTAATCTATTTAACTTTGATGTGACCAAACATTTGTTTTATAGTCAGAGTTACAAATTGATGCATACAAGAACTAAGGAAACCTTATTTAGAAGTTGTGGAGCAAATATTAAGATATGTCAAAGGAACGTGAGATTATGGAATTTTTTACAAGGAAGGAAAAAAGTGCAAGATAGTTGGCTATTATGTTGCAGATTATGGAGGTGATTGTAATACTCGATGATCAACTACTGCGTATATGTTTAAATTATGCTCAAGGCCAATATCTTACTGTAGAAAGAGACAACCGACCATCTCATTATCAAATACTAAAGTGGAGTATAGAGTAGCAATGACAATAAGGCGAGATTGAAATGAAAATGATAAATACAAACAATGAAGTAGCAAATATTTTTACTAAAAGACTTAGTGGAAGTAAATTTAATGATTTTCACTTGCAACTCAGAGTGACTACAAGAAAAGAAACTTGTGTTGAGGAGGAGGATTGAAAATCAACACAAGAAACTTCTAGAAGTACCCAAACTAAAAAGTTACCAACTTTATAAGAAGGTTTTTACAACTTGATTATTTTCACCAACATTATGAAAGGATCTAGAAGCTTTTTAGCCTAGAAAATTCTACACTGACTTTATACTACTCTAAATAATTAGTGTGTGTGTGTGTGCCATGAATCAATTATAACAATAACAATTAAGCTAGTTAGGTAAGTGAGTTGAGTGACTTTATGAGTGTAGTTTATGAGGTGTGAATGTCAAGTGGCAAGAGTTTGTGAGTTAGCGTAATATATTAATACATGTGTTAATAATAAAAAGTCTTATTTTTAATCTTAATCTTCGTCATACAAGTGTCCATCTAAATTCAACATATAATGCTAATAAAATTTTCTTTAGAATTACACTTGCTCCTCACAATAATCTCTTTTTTGTGCATTCTTAATTTTTTAAACTTAACAACTCAATGTAAATTTCTCATTTGATTAGTTTTGCTTGCTACATGGGGAGGTATTTATATATCAAATAAGTGGTCAATAATTCATTAGAAAAACTAACAGCTGGAGTGATTACACAAGTATCTGTCAGTGATGAATTCAAACTTCTTTATTTGGTTTGGATAAGATTTTCTAGCTATGAAAACCTTTCTTATAGGATGGATTTTGAATCTTGCTTTTGTTCTTCTTGTTATGAGATAAAATCTTAATATTCAAGACTTTTAAATTTGGTTTGGATAAGAATTTTTCAACTCTAATTTCTTTCCTTTATGATCAAAATATAAAACTTGTGTAATTGAAGATTATTTTAGCATCAAGGTCTTAAATCAAAAATGAAAATTTTTCAAGTTGGAAAAACCTTACTTTTTATACTAGTGGCATGGTGGTCTTCATTTTGGACCAAGGAATTATTTTCTTAAGGAACTTTAACAAAGATTTTGTCTTTAATTTCCTTATTTAGGAATTGTACAAATTGTAATATAAATAAATTGAATTAAGGTATTTCAAATATGAGAGGCTCCATTCATGATGAAAGTTACAATAAAAACTTGAGTTTTATCAAAAATTTTCTAATAAAAATTTCATCAGTGCAAAGAAGTTTCAAATTTAAGTTTGTTAGCACCAACTGATTTTTCAAATTAAGTTTTGCCAATGTAAAGAATTTTTAAATTTAAATTCTGTCAATGCAAATTGAATTTTTTTAATACATCACATTGAATTTCAATATTTTCTTTGTTCTTCCTTTCAAACTTATATGTAACCAATGAGCTACGGCCAAAAAAAGAAACTTCAATAAAAGTTAATAGCATAATCAACTAAATTAAGAACTCATTTGTCAAAAATGTTTACTGAAATTTTTATCATATTTTCAATTGTTCCCACTTATAACTAATCTAAAATTTATAGCATAAACTAATACTTTGCATAATAAAAATATAATGTAGATAAATATGATCAATTATCTAAAAATTTAATTATATTGACATATCAAAATATATACCACATTATCTAAGATGAGAAGAATTCTTTCTCTCTTTTCTAGGCTTTTTTTTATTATTATTATTAAATCTTTTCTAGCTTCTTGGAAGAGAGAAATGCGAAGGAATTAGTTTTTGACTAAGGAGGAGGTTGGATGCAATGGTAAAGCCACAAATATTTCTTTTTTTTAATAGTTAGTTATTAATAAATGGTGATAACACTAACTTTTTCATCTTGAGCTCATTTTACTACTTATTATGTTATGAGCATATGTATATAATTACCAATTACATATAACTAAAAGATATAAGTCTACATGTAATTCACTTACAAATTCATGATAAAAGAAAAAATTGATTTTTGGAAGAAAACATTCTCTATTTATTCTTTTTCATAATTGGTTGTCAAGTTCATCTCTAGAATGGAAGTTTCACCTATGATGTGGTGAAAAACCCATTTCTTTATTTTACTTGCGGGGTAAAGAAAAGAAGGGAAGAACAAGTACGGAGGCCCTTTTTTGACTTTATTTTTTCTTTTTAGATTTATGAATGTGAATTATTTTAATATTTTTTTTTAAAAGTTAATAAGATACAATATTACAATTATTAATTATATATTTATAATTTTTGTTGTTAGTTATAATCATAAAATAACTATAAATATACAATCAATAATTATAATATTACATTTTTATAATATGTTATAAGATATTTTTTTTTGACTTATTGCATTGCGATTGAAATTTTACGAAAAATAAATTAATTGGTTCAATCTGCAAATGTTTTTTGCTTGTATCTACTAGGTGTTATACCTTATGTTCAACTCAACAATCACAGTTTAGTATCCCATAAGAAATTGGTACTTCTTTTTTTTTTTTTTCCTTCTAAGTTCAATTTAGATAGATACATCAAGTGTTAGATTTAAAGGCCCCCAATCAATTTTCTTATAAGGGCTTAATGTTTAGCAGTATGTTTATTTTCTTTAGCCGAAATAGATACCTCCTCCATCTGAATCCACCCACTAGATTTAACTCATCATACTGTGGTGGCCGACAAGAATAATCAAATGTCGTTACACGTTTATTATCTAGTTTGAATTTTTCTTTAAAAAAAGGTGCTCAACTTTTTTCACAAGGAAAAAAAAAATTGTCACCAATGATACTGCCAATTTCTGAAGGATATAGTAATTAACATGAAACGAAGTTAATACAACTGAGAGGAAACTTGGATTGAATTTGAAATAAAGTCAACGAGACACAGGCAGTGACTTGTTCATCGATGAGTGTACAGTACTAACCATTACAAATGATTTGAATCATTAAAAATACAGACATTGCACCAGAAAACCTTAACCTATTTTTTTTTTTAATGGTTCAAGCAGTATCAATCTATTTCGACAGGCTGGAGCCTTGTATCAATAGCAGGGCTAAGAAAATGTCAACTTGAATCATGAAAAGCAGCAAAATAATCATCTGAAACTGTTCTAATAACATGTTCATCTGCAAACTTTGAGTAGCCAGTATATAGCTTGTTCAATCCATAATCGGGGACTGCTTGAACTCTTAAACATGCTGCTGGTAAGTCCCAAAGATGTTTCCGAACAAAACACCATGCTTTGACAACTCCACATTCCAGTTTGCCTGCAGAAGATTGCTATATAACTCTGCCTTGCACTGAGGCATGTAGAAAATCGTCAGCTCTCTAGCAAGACAACTACCTTGCTCATTTGCTGGTAGAACAGAGCAGTCAAGCACTTCAAGAACCCAAATTTCTGTTGCAGAGAGGACGGGATCCTAAACCTCTCTGTCCCCAACCCAACTGAATGTTTTTCTCATCAAGACTGCAAGGCTTAGCTGAAGTCAAGGGGTTTCATATCATTTAATGCTCCCAATGCCATATAATACCACTAGGAACCCCAACTCCAAGCCTGAAACCCTACAAAAACAATTAACTATATATCTGGTGTCTACATTTGTTCCACAAAGTTCTGATAGAATCGAGAGGCTCTCAACTATCTTGACACACGTCTGTACCTTCCGTATCAGTTTCAGTTGTCTATCTGGATCAGATATAGGATCAGATGGAACCCATGGATGCTGTTGTTTTACTGGACTCCCAATTTTAGGGAATTTCCTTCTTTTTCTGCCACACAGAGGCAAAATAGTTATCCAATCCCCATTCAGAGTATGACTGTCAAGGGCAATGTAGAGAGAAGTCCAACTTAAAGAAAAAAAAAAAAAAAAACTGTTGACATGTGGACGTAAACTTATTGGAACTCACAGAACAATACACGGTAGAGTATCTATAGATTCTAATGAAGAAAATATTGGAAAAAGAAAAAACAGAGAACTGCTTCAAACATGCAACTAGGAAGGCAATACACGAGAATCCAATAAGAATGCCTCACCAGAATAATCATCAATCATTAGAATTCATCTTCCTAGTCAATCACTTTACAGGTAGCTCATATAACATAGATTTAAATAGCTATTCGGTCATGTCTAGCATTCCAAATAATGCCCACAACAGCAACGTGTTTGAAAATCACAGGACACAATGAACTTCACTCTTCTAAACAGTAGAAGAAAAATGCTAGCTAGGGAGTCAAAGGAAAATTAGACAGGTCAAAAACAAAAAAAAAAAGAGCAATAGCCACCCCACAAAAAACCATACAAACCAACCAAAAGAGTTTCAAATTTTCATCAGATTGAAGGAAGGGAAAGGAAGATTTCTCACCTAAATTACTCAAAAATTGTCAATTTTTGAAAAAAAAAAAGGTAAAAAAGAATAAATCAAAGAGGAATTTAGAGATTAGTACCAAAACTTAATTAAATCAGCTGCTTTGGATAGTTTCTTGTTTGAATTGTACATGTATAAGGGGTGGGTATATATATATATATATATATATAGATAGATATAATGTGAATGATCTTACACCAATACAATGACTTTGTTGTGTTGCCCGAGTCAATTGGCAACTTGAAGCAGTTACGACATCTAAATTTTCATGAAACGTCAATCTAAAGGCTACTCTGAATCCCTGAATAGCTTGTGTGGTTTGCAAAATTTAATTCTGGATGGGAGAAGGTACCCTGTTGGGTTCCCAACTGACCTGACAAATTTAACCAGCTTGCATCATCTTGATATCAGGGAACAAAATTGCAAGTGATGCTATTAAAGATGGGTGAACTGGCAAAGCTCCAATTATTGCATGACTTTGTTGCTGGACAAGAAAGTGGCTCTAGCATTAAAGAGGTAGGCGAGCTTCAAAATTTACAGGGAGAGCTCTGCGTCTGGAATCTGCAAAATGTTGACGATTCAGAAGCCAAATTGAAGTTAAAGAAGCATCTTAAAAAGCTGAAGTTGAAATGGGGTGGGGAAACTAGGAATTCACAGCATGAAAGGGACATAATAGAGAAGCATGTGTATGCAAGCAAACAAATGCAGTTAATTTTGTTAATGCCATAAAAACACGACCTGTATTGTGGACACCAACAGGTGCAACTCTCATTAGCAGCATTTATGGCAGTGTTTGCTGCTTCAATTTGTCTCAATGTGTGGCTATGAACATGTAAATCTATTATTTCTGGTACGCATGTAAATCAAATTTTGCTTCCTAGATATTGTAATATTTCTGAAAGGGGCCAACTGATGTAATAATCAAAGCAATAGCACTCCCCCAAGACCTTTTCTCCAAGTCACAATTCCTGTTTCCAAACTGCCTTTACAACAGCTTGTCCTCAGCAATGTAATGAGAATGAATTTGCATTTGACAGATCAGCAATTCTTCTCTGCTCATGAAAACACTATATCAAAAGGCCTTATCAGTTAAATGGGCTTTTATCCAATATTAGCCTTAAGAGGCAAACATGTCAGGTTGGGTAGATCCAATTACAAGATCAAGTTTTGACTCCAATGTGTTCACTGAAGGCTGAATAATCAAAATGGATGTATCCTGGGACAAGTATCAATTTTCAGTCAACGAAACTTTTGCAAGATGGAAGTGAACGTAAGATATACGGATTCAGTATGCACAGTCAATCATCAAATTTGTAAAGGAGAATTAAAGATATGTACGTCCTGAAGAGAGGAGGGTAACCCTTTATTTGAGATGGATTGGAGCTTCAGGCAGTCATGGATCTGTGATTGAGTAAGAGGAAAACAAGACACAGAAAGCAGTAGACAAGGGAAACAAGACCAGGGACATTAATCACTAATAGTCTTGTAAAGAAATTTCAAGCCAAAACTGCAACTGATTAAGAAGCACATGCGTAGATATGCATTAAACTGCCTGAAGCCCGATATGATTGCACACAAACACAACCACATTCATAGCAGCAGTGGAAAAAAGTGCTCCAAATTTGATGACATGAATGAGAGAATGAGTTCTATAAGCAATGGAAACTTTTCTATGCTAAAATGATTAAAAAAAGGAGAAAAGGAAATGAAAAACTGAGGGCGTCTTACATCATCGATGAAATGAGAACATTAAGGATTAAAGAAATGGAGCTGACGAAGTTCATATTGCTACATATTACGGAGACATGTAGTTTCCATTAGGACTGAAAAATCACAAAATTAACTTAGCATTCTGTAACTCCTACCTTCACTACAAACTCTCAAAGATCCAGAACGCAATATGAGAGATTCTGGACAAGTTATTAGCTCTCAAATAACAACTGCAGAACAAGATGTAGTAAATTACCTGACCATAGCAATGCTTTGTAAAATGACTCTGCAAGATGAAAGCGGATCAAGGATATGCAGGCTCACTATAGATGATCAGCGGTACATAGGTCGAAAGGACAATCTTGGCCCAATTTCAGTAAAGGACATCCATAGATAAATACGCGCTGAAGAGAAGAGGGTAGCCCTTCTTTTGGGATGGATTGGAGCTTCGGGCATTGATAGATATACAATTCTCTAAGACATGTGAGGGATTGAAGGACCGTATTGTCGAATGACTTGAGGTTTGGAAACTGCCAGATTCGAAGATAGGTGAGAGTGGGGGGCAGCAACATGTTCTTTGGTGGGAAAGATTCCCCCTCTTCACAGCAACTATAAAGAGAGAGGCGCGAAAGATTGGGGAATACTCTCAGCAAATCCACAACAGTTGACTCTGGACAATCTCCTATATACAACCTCATGAGAGAAGGGAAGAGGGAGGCCATACATTCCGGAAGCCTTCTCAAATTTGGGCATCCAAGGAGTGCGAGGGATTTGCAACGCTGGAGAGGTTGGGCCTGAGATGCCGCCGACAGGGATTCCAGTTTTGGACAATCATAGATTTCAAGAGACTCTAACATTGGGAATAAATCCAGTGGGAAGCTCGTGACTGAATCCCAACCTCGGACAAAGAGTATTTTCAATTCCAATGCCATCAATTGCTCCACCATCTCTACGGGCGAATGAGAGGATTTCCGATATCCTAATGCCATGTCATGAGAATCGTCCCCAATCGTAAGTTGTTGGCCAATCCCAAGGCTTCGGAGTGAAACTAGTTGATCTCCCCAAATATAAAGGCAAGTTAGAGAAGGCAGGTGAGTGGGCTGAATCTCCTTTAGGTTGGGACAGTATTGAATTCTAAGATCCTCTAACGCCGGGGCCGAATCCAATAGAAGCCTCTCGAGTGAACCACAAACTTTGATTTCGAATACTCTTAGACAAGGCAGGTGAGTGGACTGAATCTCCTTTAGGTTGGGACAATTTACAATTTCAAGCTCTTGGAGGAGCGGGAAAGCAGCAGTAGCTCCATCACCCTCGTCCACGTTCGAATAAGGAACCCATTCTTGCCATTGTAGCATTCCTTTAAATTCTAAACTTTCCAGACATCTAAATGGCGGCTTATTGCTATTTCCGTAGAACTCACGCCCCACAACTGTGATTCCATCAAACTCAATGATTGACAAGCGCTTTAAGGATCCCAACTGCCCCAGAGCTGGTAAGCACCAGCAATATCTACATCCTTCAAGCCTCAATTCCACCATGTTTGAAAAAGAAGAATCTCCTACCCAATCTGGAAACCTCATCCCTGCATATCCATAAATTGAGAGTTGTTCGATGTTGGCATGTGGCTGCAACTGTTCAAACACATTTCTTTCAAGCGACGAATCTTCACAACCTCCGCCATTCCACATGAACTCTAACTCCTTGAGCTTCTCCTTACACTTCAAACTGGCCTCCGCCGCCTCTTGAACTTGCGAAACATTTCTCAGTTTCTCTATACGAAGGTGTCCTCGTAGGCGCTTAAGTGGCCCTAGCTCTTTGATGCTGCAACCACTCTCCTTTCCCACAATATAATAATCCAATTCTCCAAGTTTTTTTAGTTTACACATATGGGGCGGCATCTTTGCCAGATTTGTTCCTCTGATATCAAGAAGAGACAAGTTGATCAATCTGAAAATTGTGGCCGGCAGCTCCACGAGAGATCCACACTTAAACAGGATTAAGGTTTCTAAATTACACAAACTGGTAACTGTATCAGGTAACCTCTCTATTGATGAGTAAGCAAGATTCAAATAGCGCAAATGCATCAAGTTGCCAATTGAATCGGGCAACTTATTGCACGGCAAACGCAACACTCTGCAACTTGCGAATGTCGGCAACCAATTCTCAACTTCATTTGTCCATTCCTCCAATAAGATGGTGCGCAGATGCTGGATTGGGATGGTACTCTTGTCCACTTCCCTATCATGACAAAGCCATAGGCGACGAATCCTCTCAGTTTTCTCGCATGACCCATCCACACCATATCTGAAGCAAAATTCTCCAGAAATAGATTTAGCCAAGTCATTAATAAGATCATGCATAAGAAAACTTTCTGTTACAGTTGATTTTTGAAAGAAGGACCTCGAGACAAGATCATCGAAACAGTCTTCACCCACTTGTTCTATATCCTCGTTCACTTTGTGTTTGGGCAGTAGGCCTTCAGCCATCCACAAGCGAATTAGGTTCTCCTTCCCAAATTCATAATTCTTGGGGAATACTGCACAATAGGCAAAGCATCCTTTTAGGTGAGATGGAAGAAATCGATAACACAATCCAAGAATTGAAAGTATGTTATCTTTTTGCACATCTAATATTTTTATCCATTTCTCAGGATTTCTTTCGAACCGTAAGGCTCTGCCGAGTAATTTAGCAGCCAAAGGTAACCCATCACACTTTTCCGCTATTTGTCTCCCGATCTTTTCCAAGTCTGGATGAGCATTAGACATATCTGTAGCCATGAATGCATGCTTTTTAAACAACCCCCAGAAATCATCGTCATTTAATTTTTGTAGTTGATGAGTTATAGAAGAAGTCTTGATGCGATCTGCAACACCCTGGTTCCGTGACGTGACAAGTATTTTACTTCCTTTTTTTCCGAGCCTTAAAGGTTTCAGCAAATTTTCCCACTTGAGATCATCTTCGCTCCAAACATCATCCAAGATAAGCAAAAATTTTGTTTCAGTCAAAACTTTTGTCAATTCAGTCTGAAGTTCATCAAGATTGTTGGCATCGGAAGATTGCTTCGTGAATCCTCTAAGAATATCTTTAGTAATCTTGGGAACATTGAATTCTTCTTCTGAAACGCAGATCCAGGCCTTTCTATCAAAATAACCACCCGCTTTGCTGTCACTGTAGGCACGCTGAGCAAGGGTGGTTTTACCCAAGCCGCCAACGCCCACAATGGCAAGCACATCCGGGTTATTAATGCTGTTTGGATGATCAGATAGCATCCATTCCATTATGGCCTCCTTGTCAGCATTCCTGCCAACAATAACACATTCATCGGGAATTGAGGTTGTCGGTGTTCTTTGGTATGATGGTTTTCCGCCAGCACCACGTATCAGACCAAGACCGAAGTCATTCTTTTGTTCGACTAAATATTCAAGTTTTCCAAGGATTTCTTCCAGCTTCTCTTTTTTTCTTGTTTCAAATGGACGATAAGAGGATGCAAAATCTTGCATCTTCTCTAGAGTGGTTCGAGATTCAGCTTCAATCTTGGATCGCAGAACTTCAGAAGCAATCTCATCCAAGAGGTCTTCAGCTTCGTAGAAAACATCTTTAAGCTCATCAAGCCATCGCTTCACCCTAGGATTTGTATGCTGCTTATCCTCTGCATCATCAAGAACATTGTCGACAGTGATCATTTTGATCTCCAATTTATTCAAAAGTTGATCATCGAGTTTTTGGCCCTTGAAGAAGTCCAACACCAGGCGAGACGCCATCCGATCGAGTAAAACCTGTAGGGTGGCTGAGAGAAATGCCCCACCAACTAGCGCTCCAGCCATGATATATATATTTATGACTTTCCCCTCTTCAGCCAAAAGCAAATCAAATGAGTGTAAGAGAAATTAGAAGCAATAGAAATCAAGAACAAGAGAAAGGAAGCCCAATAAAAAGAAAGAGCTGAGGTGTCTTACATGACTTCTTGTTGAGTACTCAGTGCTTAAAAATTTGGTTGGTCGTGAATGAATAAGATAAGAAGTTAGATTTCCCTTGAAACTCATTATGATTAAACTGATAATAATAACATAAAGCGACAAAAAAATTGAATAAAAAATAAATAAAATAATTTTTATTTTAATGATTAATTTAAAATATATAAATACTAAATAAAATATATAAATAGTAGATAGAAATTAATTTTAAAAATTATTATCATTATTAAATGAATGGACTGAGTTTAAATCAAAAAATTAATATTCACCAAAAGAAAATATAAATTGTTTTACTTAATAAATTAAAATTTTCATTTATTTCTTTTAGATCAATCAGTAAATACAAATAAAAACAACAAACATAAATCTACGAACAATTCAAGGAAACCATAGCAGAAATCTCCTAGTTTTCACTTTTATTATGAAAGTGGTCGATTGACAAGACAAATCTATATTAATATTTTCTAGTTGTTTTTGTATGACTTTGTCCAATCGAGTGTCTGAAATAGAGAAAAAGTGAAATGTTTGGAGACTTTGTCTTTTGGCTTTTTATGGAGGCTGTATTTTGATTTCCTATTTCTTTTCATATTTTCAAATAAAAAGAACATATTAAATGGAATGATAATTATAATTAAATCTCAATATCATAAAATATATAAAGTTTGCAACTTAAATTTATACTTAATCTATTTAATTTTATACTTATTTTTCATTTGTACCAAAATTATAAAGGAAAATATGATGAAAATTATATTTTTAAAACTAATATTTCTTTTGGATGTAACAAAAATTAAAAGAAAAAAAAATAACTTTGAAGCAAACTGAATAATTATTTTGCAAATAGTAATAATAATATTATTAATGATAATAACAATAAGAAATGAATATCTTAAATTTAGTAGAAGAATTTAACTTATTATTCAAAGTATTTTCTTTAACCTAAAATTAAATTAATATTTTTCACCACTTAGAATTTAAATTAGATTGAAAAATTATAATTTTTCTATAATATTTTAAGAGATACATTATCTCTAATGTATTATTTATTTTTAAGATTCCTTTTTTTGATATTTTTTTATGTGATGTGGCTAGAATACTATATTATTAGAACTGAAAATTAAGTAAATGACCACTAAATGAAATTCTATGGTGAAACTTACATGAATTTAAAAATTATGATTAGCTGGGGGTGTGTATAAATTAGTGATGACAATTTATACAAAATAAGCAAAAAGTAGTCCTAATTTTTTTAAATTTTTACAATATAGTTTTTAACTTTTTAAGCTTTTTATTGCAGTCCTAAATGTTTGTGTTCTATTTAAAACAATTTTTTTTATTTTAATATGTTGATTATATGAAATACATATAAATGACTGGAAATATGCACTTTTTGCATATTTAATTTTTCAAATCAATTCTAAACCTTTAAATTTTTTTTAATTAAGTTCTAAACATTTTTGAGTTTGTAAATCAATCATAAACTTTTAGAATTGGTTCTTTCTAAGTTCTTTTTTCATGAGAATTAGTCAAAACATTAGATATCTAATTTGACTTAATGGAAATTGTATAGAAATGCCCAAATATGCCCCAAAAAAACCCAAATATGCCTATATGCATATTTATGCTAATATTGTAGTAGAATGGAAGCTTGCTTAGAGATCTAGGAACATACATAAGAGGGATAACTTGAATTTTTAGTGGCAAAACGAGCGGTTCTGGTGGAAAAAGTAAAGTATGTAGTCCCAAAACTATGTACTTGGTTGTGCGTTTGGGAAATTGGGGAAGCGAGGCTTTTCAGATTTGTATTTGTTTGAGAAAAGAAAAGAAATTAAGCTAAATACAGACAGGACATATTATAGTTTTCTTTTTTCCGTGTATTTGGGTATTTTTTATACTGCCTTTATTAAGTCAAATTTTGTACTTAACAATTTAAACAATTTAGATCCAAAAAAGGATTGAAATAGAATCAATTATTAATTTAGAAACTTAAAAAAGTTTAGGATTTAATTAATAAATTCTTAAAAGTTTAGGGTGAATTTCAAAACTCAAATATACATAAGGTGCACATTTTCATTATTTTATCCGTATTATGTATAATTAGCATACGAAGTTATTGGTTTGACAGTTTTTCGTTCAAATTTGTCCTTTATTGAAATGGAGTACAAATGTTTAAGGCTGAAAAAGAAAATTTAAAAAGATTTATTCCCAATTCCTACAAAGAAAGCAAAAGGAAACAAAGAAGAAGAAGAAGAAGAAGAAGAATAGTAAGATTTTTGGTGGTTGTTTTTGTTGTTGTTGTTGTTGTTATTAACAACAAAATTTTTTTGTGTTTTTATGTGTTTTAAGTTTACCCAGGTAACCTTTGAATTTCTTTCATTCACTTCTTAATATGAATAAATAGATACATAAATTTTTTTAGCTAGGGAGATGTGTGTGAATTAGAGATAATAATTGTTACAAATTAAGCGAAAAAACAAAAATAGATAAATAAATAAAAAAAATATCAAACTTACCAGAACTTGAAAAATATAAATAATATTATTGCACGAAAATTTGGAAGATATCGGACATGACCGACTAATGAGCGAACTGAAGAAATTGGGACTGCAAGAGAGAGAGAATCCCTATAATTAATGGCAGAAATAAGAAGCAAAAGATCAAACGGCTGGTGGTTAAGTAAAATTGTTCTCTAAATTGGAATTTTAAGAAGAAGAAATTGGATGTTCAAGAAATTGAAAATTACGATTTCACCCAAAGGGGTGGAAATAAATAAATAATATTATAATGGGAAAAAAAGCTAAAAGTGAATAGAAACAGAAAAATGAAAAAAAAAAAAAAAGGCCAGAAGAAGAAGATGTGAGGAGGAAATCAAACTTACTACAAGAACTTGGCGTCAAATGGCAGTTGGGGGGATGGATATCTAATAATTAAAGAATGAGCATAAGCATCAGCGGCAACAGCATCAGCTTACTCACAGACAAAGTTTTTTTTTTTTTTTGATCAGACAGATAAAGCTTATGACCTGACAATTGAGAGTTTTGATTATAGTAGTGAAGTGATTGTGAGAGGCAACAACAAAGCAATGGAAATAAGAGAGTATTCTAATAACAAATTTAGAGATAGAAAATTTTTGTGATGGAAGGAGGAGTAGCCACAAAGTGTTGCTTATAATAAACCAAGTTTGGTATAGATCCCTCCAATTGTCATAGACTCCAATTTAAATTTTACAATTTTAAATTTTTTAATGTATGAGGCCCAAAACTTAAAGGAAAGGTTAATGGCCAACAAGGGCCGTGTGAAGGGAAATGATTCTCTAGTGGATTGTTTGCTTCTTTTAGTTTTGGCTTTTCTCGTTTTTAATATAAAATTTTTTAATTATATAATTCTGATTAAGAGGACACAAAGGCAGAGAGCCAGGGAGAGAGGTGAGAAGAAAGGCCTTCTGCCTTGGTGATGTCTCTTGCCTTGGTAATGCTTCTTCGCTAACTGCAAGGGTTAGCGCTCGGGGAGAGACATATAATAATACAATATAATTCGGCCCGCCCGCCGTGCAAACTTTGCATATTTATTACGAAATATTAATATAAATTTTAGTTCAATTGTTATTATGTTATACCATGTTGCAATAACTCGTCTAATTTTGTAGCAATTTGTTATTACTCCCAGAAAATAGTTTAGGAGGAGAGTATCATATATATGGAGAAAGACGGAGAAGGGAGGAAGTTTAGGTAGAGTGAAACATTTTTTTTTAAATATAGTTAATTTTAATTTATTATTATTTTTTATTCTAAATTATACTATTGATACCTTATTTTTTATGTAATGTAAATTTGTTAAAATTTTTAAAATAAAAATATAATATACAGTTTAAATTTTTCATTTTTTTGATAAAGATTTAACTAAAAAAATAAATATATTTTGATTTCTCTTGAGGATTAGTAAACAAGTGAAAATGATTAGTCAAGAAAACAAATAAAAGCAATACAACCAAATTTAAGAAGAAGAAATCAAACTTACAAAACTTTGAAGCAAGTAATAAGATTTTTGAGGGTTCAAGAGAGATTATAATATCGGAACTTTGATGGATAAATAAAGCAACAACTCCCTCATATGCCTTAACTTAAGATACTAAGGTAGTAGTGATTGTGAGAAAGTATTGAACAACTTCAGATTACAAATAAAGAATTTTTGTAATGAAAAAAAGAAAAAAAAAGATTAAAAATGTAATAATATAATAAAACAATATTTACCAACATTATTATTATTATTATTAACCACAATAAAAAAAGTTGGAGTTCTCATGTATTTCAAGAAAGTAATCAACAAATTGAATAAATAAATATATATATTTTTAATAAAAAATTAATATTTTTCACCATTTATCAAAAAAAGAAAAGTTAAATTTAGTAATAATAATAATAATAAGAACAAAAAATAAGTTTGAATTTAGAAGAAAGATCTAATTTATCATACTATTTTCTATAACTTGATATTTATTTTATTATTTTTAAAATTTAAAATTTTAAATTAAAAAGAGACCTGTATTTTAGTAGGATTCCTCTTTTTGTAATTATTCTTATGGTGGGGCTAGAATTCAGCAAAATTAAAAATGAAAGTTACATGAAAGTCCTAGCCACGGGGTGTGTATGAATCCGTGCTAATAATTGCTAATTAGAAAGCTAAAAATAAACGAAACAAAAAAATTAAAGAAAAAGAAGTTAAAAAATATCAAACTTACGAGAACTAAAAGGAGATAAATAATATCATTCACACGGTGTGAGATCTGGGAAAGGCTAATGATTAAAGAAACAACAGCGGCAACAAAGAAATTTAGAATGCAGAAAGAGCGAATCCCAGTCAAAAAATAATTAAAAAAAAAATCAAATGATTATAATATTACTGATGGAGATTTGGTAAAGAAGGGAAGTCAATAGAAGCAAGAATGAAGGAGAAATCAAACTGACAAGAACTTCACATTAAACAAAAAAAGCCAAAAAACACTTAAAATTCAATAACTTAAAAGGAGGAAAATAATATGGCGTACCGATGGAGATTTTATTCAAAAACTGGGGGAGAAGATTGATTGATTGATATCTAACGGTTAAAGAAGAAGCATCATCAACAGCTTGCTTGCTTGATCGCAGAGCTTGACTTTAAGTAAGATCTTGAAGCCACAGTAGGGATTGTAGGTAGCAACAGCAAAAATTTAGAGAGAACTTCTGCGACGGAAGAAGGAAGGGGGAACAAAGGGGTAGAGGCTTGCTTATAATCTAAAAGCCTGTTAAAAAAATATTTCACCAAATAATCACTCGTATAAGACCAAATGGGCAACGATAATATTGCAGGCCACACGATTTCCTTTCCGACTAGTCTTCGCCAACGGCCTCATTAATTAATTGACGTAATATTATTGATAAAAGTTGACGAAGACTTCCACTAACAGTCCTATCTTTCATTCGGACGATGTATTTTTTTTTAATAAATTTATTGGTATACCTTAATTCGTTTTCCATACAAATATAAGATTAGTAGAATATAATTAAAGAATTGATATGTATTTATTTAGAATACATGTGAGTGACTTTACAATTACAATACTATTCAATTTTTAATTTAAAAATATCAATTTAATTAATTTAACTATTAATTATATTGATTAAACTGAACCTTTTTTTTATTCAATGATGGATCTGATTCTTGCATATGTAAGTGTTTATAAATGTATCTCGACAAGAGTAGCTTCTTATAACCTAGGCTTGTTTAATTATTAAATTTATCTCGACAGATTTAATGACTTGGTTAATACGCAATTAGCAGGGGAAACTTGACTGTGAAGCGTGCGCTAGCATTAGGTTAAAACTTAAAAAATAATAGTTAATGGAGTACAGGGGCCATGTGAAGGAAAATAATTCTCTCGCGGATTGTTTGAAACGGGATAGAGGTAAAGGCACGAGGCAGTGCGCCACGGACAGGTGAGGTGGAAGGCCTCTTGGCTTCTAATGCCTCTTGGCTAACTGCAAGGGTTAGCCCTCGCCCCGGGGGGGGGGGGGCGCGGGGAGAGACATAATAATATAATTAGGATTCCACCCGCACGGTAGATGAGTTTAGAAAATTTATTGAGAAATATTGATATAAATTTCAGCTCAGTTATTATTATGTTATACTATATTACAATAATTCTTAGTTGTTACTATGTTGTACTATATTACGTTAATTCGTTGTAATGGCCGACAAGTTTTAACCATCAGGTTAAAGCTTAAAAAAGAAAAGTTAATGGCCGACAAGGGCCATGTGAAGGAAACTAATTCTCTCGCGGATTGTTTGTTTCTTTTAATTTTGGCTTTTTGCATGATTGAGATGGGGCATAGGTAAGGGCACAAGGCAGTGGTTAAAGAAGAAGCATCATCAGCAGCTTGCTTGCTTGATCGCAGAGCTCGACTTTAAGAATTTGAAGTCGCGGTAGTGACTGTAGGTAGCAACAGCAAAACAACTGAAATCAAGAGTACTTCAAGACCAAAAAAAACTTAGAGAGAATTTATGTGATGGAAGAAGGAAGGAGAATGAAGCGATAGCCTGCTTGTAATCTGAAGTCTTTTAAAATATTTCACCAATAATAATAATAATAATAATCAATAGTAATATCATTGACGACGACCAAGACCTCAACTAATTGGACGCAGGCTCGACTTCTGAAACAAAGGAAATTTCGCCACCACCAGTGGAGAATAAGACAAATTTCTGCATGATCATACTGTTGGCCACGTGGTTTCCTTTCCTAGCAGTCTTCGCCCAGGCACCATTAATTAATTATTAATCGCGTAATATTATTGTTAAAGTTGATGAAGACTTTTTGGCTAACCTAACCAGAAGGCATCCTATGGCATAGTGTGCTGTCTACTTAGGAGTAGGAGTTGGCCACCCCACCAATATTATTCTTAAAAGCCCCCATCAAGCCCCAATTATAATCACAATATAAAAAACATGCTTTGTGTTTAAATAGTAACAGCCAAGTATAAGGATATTTCTTTTCTTTTTTTCACTTTTATTTTTTTTCTCTTTTTTAAAAGTAAATTTATTTTTATTTCTTATATTTCAAAATAAGTTTATTTTTTTAAAAATAATTTCCCTTTTTAGAAAGCAATTTTTACTTTTTTAATTTCTAATATTATTATGGTTAAATTACAATACTATACCACCCTGTTATACAAACAATATAAAATTAGGTTGCTAAATAAATATTAAAAATTTTGGTCACAATACGTGTTAAATTTCACAATTATTGTACATATTTTAATTTTTATTGCAAGTTCTTCCGTGCCATTGCATTTTTCTTTTACACCTTATTCTACAATCCATGATAGTTGCTGTAAATTCCTGTAATGCTTGTTATACATTTAATTATTTTTTTTTATGAAAAATTTAAATTTTAAAATTTTAAATTTTTCAATGCATGAGGCCTATTTCCTTATCATCTTTGTCTCTTCTCCATCTACAATACTTCGTCCACCAACCTTTTCGACAGATTTAATGTCTTGGTCAACACACTTAGCGGGAAACTTGTCCGTGACATGTGCGTTAGCATCCAGACCGAATAAAAAAAAAAGAGAAACCATTAGGTTAAAACTCAAAGGAAAAGTTAATCGCCGACAGGGGCCATGTGAAGGCGAATAATTCTCTCGCTGGATTGTTTGCTTCTTTTGGTTTTGGCTTTTGGCATCATTGAAACGGGGCAGAGGCGTTAAGGAAATGTGAAGGTTAAAAGTATTTGAGAAATTTGAACAGCGTCAATATGATAAGAAGTAAATTTTTAGATTTGATATTATATTTTAATAATGATATTAAAAAATATTAATTTTATAAAATTTTTATTTATATATAATTAATTTTTCATTTTAGTGATGGTATCTCTTGCCTTAGTAATGCCTTTTCGCTAACTACAAGGGACATATAGTAATAATAATATAGTATGATTCGGTCCACGAGATGGGATTATGTTACAACAATTCATTCAATTTCTTAATTTCCTAGTAATTTGTTATTACTCATACAGTATAGTTTAGGAGTATAGTATTATATTTATGGAGAAAGTTTTACTATAGAAAAAGTTTAGGTGGAGCAAACTTTTTTTTTTTGAATAGTTAATTTTAATTTGTCATTATTTTTTATTCTAAATTATAACATTAATTTGTTATATTTTTTCATGTAATTAGAAATTTATTGAAATTTTTAAAATGAAAAAGTGATGTCCAATTTAAATTTTTTATTTAATTTATAAAAATTTAACTAAAAAACTGATACATTTTAATTTTTCTCAAAGCTGAGTAAACAAACAAAAATAATTAGTAAATAAAATAAATAAAAATAATAAAACCAAGTTTAACAAGAAGAAATACAACTTACAAGAACTTAAAATCAGTAATAAAATTTTTAAGAGTGTAGAAGAAATTATAACATCCAAATTTTGATAGATAAGGAAAATAACAATTCCATCATAGGTTTCAACTTAAAATGCTAATGTAGCAGTGATATTAAGATAATATCGAGCAAATTTAGATTATAAATAAATAATTTTTAAAATAAAAAAGAAGATTAAAATATATAATAATTAGATTAAATAATAATATTATTTTTAAAAATCAGAAATTAGAATTCTCATGTATTTTAAGTAAATAATTAATAAGATAATTTTTGAATTTTTTTATCCAATCTTTAAAATAAATAAATAAAATTTTTTTGGCTAAAAAACCTAGCATTTCTCTACCATTTACCCCAAAAACAAAGTTTATAACCCGACAACAACAAAGTAATTGAAATAAGAGAGTACTCTACTAAGAAATTTAGAGAGAGGAAGAGACAGAGAAGATTCTTGTGACGGAAGAAGGAGTGGCGGCAAAGAGTTGCTTGTGATAAACTAAGTTTGGCAAAGATTCCTCCAATTGTAATAGACTCTAAAGACCAAGACCTTTACTAATTGTGCACCTTACCAGGTCCACAAAGGTTCAAAAAATCATCAATCAGACAATGCGACGTGCACTGACCCCACGGACATGGGTGATGCTAATTGTGCACATCATCGGGCCCAAAAAGGAATTTCCGCATCATTGTAGGTACGAGCATACTATAGGCCACGCGGTTTCCTTTCCTGCTAGTCTTCGCCCACCGCATATCAATGATTTTTTTGTCATTAATAACGTAATATTATTGTTGGAGTTGACGAGGACCCTTTGGCTCACCTGCGGACCATAACAACAAGGAATTGTAGAGTATAGTGCACTTTCTGAGTAGGAGTTGGCCATCCGACCAATACTATTCTTAGAAGCCCCTGTTAAGCCCCCACCCCGGGGATCTCGAATTGTGTAAATTTTCCTCTACAGGCTACTCCAACGAAAATGGCAGAAAGAAATTAGGGACAGACTCGGAGGAATATTAATTTTATAATTTTTTTACTTATATACTATTTATTTCTCATTTTTATTTTTGAGGTGAAATTCAGGGGGCGGTGGTGATATCTCATGCCTCAGTGAGGCCTCTTCGCTAACTGCAAGTGTTAGTCCTTTGGCGAGCGACATATAATAATAATAATAATAATATAATTCGGTCTACGTACAAATTTTGAATATTTATTAAAAAGTATTAATATAAATTTTAGTTCAGTTGTTATTAGATTATACTATGTTACAACAATTTGTTCAATTTTTTAATAATTTGTTATTACTCATGGAGGATAGATTCGTTGAAGGGATATAATTCTCTGGCGGATTGTTTGCTTCTTTTAATTTTGGCTTTTAGCATGATTGGAATGGGGGCAGAGGCAAGGGCAAAAGGCAGTCAGCCAAGCAAGAGGGGAGGAGAGGCGAGAGCGCCACTACCGTGGTGATGCCTCTTGCCTTGATGATGCCTCTTCGCTAACTTCAAGGGTTAGTCCTCGGTGAGAGACTACCTTAGCAAACTTCGCGATAATTATTTTATTAATTAAAAATTATGTGAATTATTATATAATTTTTTTGTTTTAATTTGTTATTAACTTTTTTTTATTTAATTAGAGCATTATGTTAGTCATAGCATCTTTTATTATTTTTTTATTTTGAGAAATCTTGATTTTAAATTTAATCAAATATTAGATTTATTGTTCGTTATATATTACATCAAGTAGTATTAAATTAAATAAATTTAATATCATCCCATGATAGGTGAAATTAGAATATTTGTTAAGAAATATTAATATAAATTTCAATTCACTTTTTATAATGTTTACGATAATTTATTTAATTTCCTTATAATTTGTTATTTCTCTCAGAAAATAGTTTAAGAAAAGAGTGTTTGGGTAAGGAGGAAATTTAGGTGGAGTGAAACATTTTTTAGATAATTAATTTTAATTTATTATTACTTTTTTAATTTAAATTATAATATTTATAGGTTATATTTTTTTAATGTAATTAAAAATTTGTTGGAATTTGTAAAATGAAAACATGATGTTCAATATAAAATTTTCATTTTTTGATAAAATTTAAACTAAATAAGTAAATATATTTTGATTTCTCCGGTGAACAAGTGAGAATTATTATTGAAAGAAAACAAATAGAAACAATAAAACCAAGTTTAAGAAGAAGAAATTGAAATTACTGGAATATAAAGGTCTAAGGGAGATTATAACATCTGAATTTTGATGGACACCAAAAGCAACAATTTCATTATAGACCTTAATTTAAAATGTTAATGTAACAATGATAGTAAGAGAGTACTGAATAATTTTAAATTACAAATAGATAATTTTTATAATGAAAAAAAAAAGAAGAAGAAGATAAAATATGTAATAATTTAATTAAATAATATTTACTAATATTATTATTATTATTATTATTAAAAACTTATAATTTCTATGTGTTTTAAGTAAGTAATCAATAAAATGACTTTTAAACTTTTTGATTTAATTTTTAAAATAAATAAAAAAATTAAATTTCTTTGCCATTTATTAAGAAAAAAAAGTTAAATACTTAATAGTAATAATATTAGTAAGAATAATAATAATAACAACACAAAAAGAGTTTGAATTAAAAAAATTAATTTATTATAATACTTTTTAACTATCATTTCTAAAATTATAGAGTTTTAAATTAAATAAAAGACTCGTATTTCAGTAAAATTACTCCTCGTTAACTCTTCTAATGGCCGAACTTACATGAAAGTCCTAGCCATGGGGTGTTTATGAATCCTTGATAATAATTGCTACAAAGTAAGCTAAAAGTAAATAAAAAAATTCAAAGAAAGAAAAACTAGATATATATATAAATATCATACTTACGAGAGATCTCAAAGGAGTTAAATAATAATATTATTATCCGAGAACACGATGTTCGATGACTAAAAAAAAAAAGCTTTTTAAAGTACGAAGTCATTCACACTATGTAAGATCTAGAGAAAGGTAGTTAATTTAAGAAACAGCGGCAACAACTAAGAAATTCAGATTGCAGAGAGAGTACTTAATAGATCAAATGATCATAAATTACTGAGGAAGATTTGGCGAGAAGAGTGAAGAGAAATTAAACTGAGAAGAACTTCACATCCAAAATATACTCGAAACTCAACAACTTAAAAGAACTTCCGCTTGTCTCAGTGTTTTTATAACAAGGGATTTGAGCACGATTGTAGGAAAGATCCTACTGTAGGCCACGCGGCTTCCTTCTAAACTTCGCCGGCGACATCATTAAAAGATTAATTCGACGCAGGCTCGACTTCTAAGACAAAGGAAATTGCGCACCACCAGTGGAGAATAAGACAAATTTCTGCATGTTCATACCGTAGTCTTCGCCTAGGCATCATTAATTACTTATTAACAACGTAATAGTATAGTTAAAGCTGACGAAGACTTTTTGGCTAGCCTGACCCTAAGGCATCTTATGGTATAGTGTGCTGTGTCTACTTAGGGGTTGGCCACCCCACCAATATTATTCCCAGGAGCCGCATGTTCATACCGCAGTCTTCGCCGAGGCATCATTAATTACAATATGGTGTTGAATTTCATAATTATTGTACATGTTTCAAGTTTTATTGCAAGTTCTTTTGTGTCATTGTATTTTTTTCCCCACTTTATTTTACAATCCGTGATGCTTGCAGTAGATTCCTGTAATGGTTGTCGTACATTTAATAATTTTTTACTGAAAATTTAAATTTTAAAATTTTAAAATGCATGAGGCCTATTTTCGCATCATCTTTGTCTCTTCTCCATCTACAATACTTCGTCCACCAACCCTTTCGACAGATTTAATATCTTGGTTAATACACACTTCATGGGAAACTTGTCAGTGACATGTGCGTTAGCATCCAGACCGAATAAAAAAAATGAGAAACCATTAGGTTAAAACTCAAAGGAAAAGTTAATGGCCGACAAGGGCCATGCGAAGTCAAATAATTCTCTCGCGGATTGTTTGCTTCTTTTGGTTTTGGCTTTTGGCATCATTGAAATGGGGCAGAGGCGTTAAAGGAAATGGGAAGGTTAAAAGTATTTGAGAAATTTGAACAGCTTCAAGATGATAAGAGGTAAAATTTTAAATTTGATATTATATTTTAATAATATTATTAAAAAATATTAATTTTATAAAATTTTTATTTATATATAATTTATTTTTTATTTTAGTGGTGGTATCCCTTGCCTTAGTAATGCCATTATGCTAACTACAAGAGACTTATAGTAATAATAATAATATAGTATGATTCAGTCCATGATATAAGAAAATTTTGAATATTTATTAAAAAATATGAATATAAGTTTTAGTTCAATTGTTATTATGTTATATTATATTATAACAATTCGTTAGATTTCTTAATTTCTTAGTAATTTGTTATTATTTGTACAGAATAGTTTAGGAGAAGAGTATTATATTTATGAAGAATGTTTTATTATAGAGAAAGTTTAGGTGGAGCAAACTTTTTTTTGAATAGTTAATTTTAATTTATTATTATTTTTTATTTTAAATTATAAAATTAATTCGTTATATTTTTTCATATAATTAGAAATTTATTAAAAATTTAAAATAAAAACATGATGTCCAATTTAAATTTTTTATTTATTTTATGAAAACTTAACTAGAAAAACTGATACAATTTGATTTTTTTTCTCAAAGTTGAGTAAACAAGTAAAAGTAATTAGTAAAGACAACAAACAAAAATAATAAAATCAAGTTCAAGAAGAAGAAATACAACTTACAAAAACTTAAAATCAATAATAAAATTTTTAAGAGTCTAGAAGAAATTTTAACATCCAAATTTTGATAGATAAAGAGAATAACAATTATATTATAAGTTTTAACTTAAAATGCTAATGAAGCATTGATATTAAGAGAATATCGAGCAAATTTAGATTACAAATAAATAATTTTTATAACAAAAAAGAATATTAAAATATGTAATTATTAGATTAAAGAATATTCACCATTATTACTATTATTATATTATTATTAAAAATCAGAAATTAAAATTCTCAAGTGTTTTAAGTAAATAATTAATAAGATAATTTTTGAAATTTTTTTATCAAAATTTTAAATAAATAAATATTTTTGATTAAAAAAAACTATTATTTCTCTGCCATTTACCCCAAAAGCAAAGTTTATAACCCGACAACAACAAAGCAATTGAAATAAGAGAGCACTCTACCAAGAAATTTAGAGAGAGGAAGAGAGAAGATTTTTGTGACGGAAGAAGGGGTGGGCTCAAAGAGTTGATTGTGATAAACTAGGTTTGGCAAAGATTCCTCCGACTGTAATAGACTCCAAAAGACCGAGACCTTTACTAATTGTGCACCTTATCAGGTCCACAAAGGTTCAAAAACAAAAAAAAAAAAAAAAAAAAAGCTATCAATCGGACAATGGGATGTGGACTGACCCCACTGACTTTGTTGATGCTAATTGTGTACTTCATCAAGCCCAAAATGGAATTTCCGCATCATTGTAGATACGAGCAATGCGGTAGGCCACGCGGTTTCCACCCACCGCATCATTGATTTTTTTGTTATTCATAACGCAATATTATCTTTAGAGTTGACGAGGAGCCTTGGGCTCACCTGCGGACCATAACAACCAGGCATTGTAGAGTATAGTGTACTATCTACTTAGGATCTGGCCATCTGAACAATATTATTCTAATTTTGATAATTTTGTGGGATTTTTTTTTCTTACAACCATAAATAATTTTTCAACTTACGCAATGTGGGAATTTTTTCAAATTAAGTTAAAATATATAATAATTTGAAAATTTTAGTGCAAACAAAGTAATATTCTAAATATTGCAAGAGAGTATTTTGCAGAGACTACGATGTTGGTTAGTTTACTTGCGACAGTGATGGAAATGCCGACGAATGACGACGATAATTGGTGGCACAGTGACAGGCAACTGGCGACACCGGTCATGAAGCAAGCCGGCAACGGCGACGGGAAGGCCGATGACTGTCAACACAACGGTTGTAGATTGGCAACACGGACCATGGAGCAGGCTAGTGACGACAACCCTCTCTATAGCTCGTACCTCCTCTCAGCATTTCAAGTTTGCTCTGTTGTAACTTTTAAAAATGAGTTGACGTCAATTTTAATGAAAATAAATTTATTTTTTTGTTGATTTATAAAATATTTTTTCTAGTGTCAAATGAAAAAAAAATGTAAAAAAGATTTTTTAAAATTTTTTTATAAATAAATCGACTCTAATAATTATATTTAACTGTAAATAATGATAAAATTTTAATTTAATAAAATTAAAAATATGAAATTAATTTATATTGTAATTATAGAATAAAAATTTTTATTATTATTGTTCGTTAAATTATTATTATTGCTCGTTAAAGATGAAAACGTTTTTAACGCGGGTAATAATAGTAAAAATTGAATGATAAATTTCAAATCATTCTTGACACGCAGCGGAGGAAATTGACCAGGAGTGCCCAGCACCTATAAACTCCAAGTTTCGCCCATGCCGCGATCCATATACGTGAAATCTAATAAGACTGTCACCAATCCACCCTCACCTTGCTGGCACCCATGTGATGATGGTGCAGAGGGAGAGGGGGAGAGAGAGAGATGCAGGAGGAGAGCATAGCTGTTGAGGAGATGGAGCACGGGAGTAGATATGAAAGTTGACCTGTGCCTGAACGAATGATTACCAGAAAAACGGAGCATGTTCTCAAGGTCAATCGCCAAATAAGAAGGAAAATAAGCTTTGTAGGGAAACCCTTTTAGTCAAAAAGAAAAAAAAGAAAAAGGAAACCATTGTTTTTGGAAATGTTATTCCCTTATAATTGTGCTATGCTCAATCTGTTTGTATGCAAATTCGAGCAAGACATTGACATATATACCAAATTCATACATGCAAAACACGGGAGAGATAAATAAGAAATATACAAATAAAGGGTATGTGAGGAGATAGCTGAAGATGGAAAATGTATACTCTTCATAATGGTATGCATGCCACTGAGAGCAATCAGGAGAAGAAAAAAAAATGATGAAAAATAGTAAATTCAGAGGAAGGAAGGCGGACAGCAGAAGCAGCCAGAAGAAGAAGAAGAAGAAGCAACTGAAAGCAATCAGGAGAAGAAAAAAAAATGACGAAAAATAGTAAATTCAGAGGAAGGAAGGCGGACAGAAGAAGAAGAAGAAAAATAAAAAGAGCCAGCCCAATTTCACATAAAGGAGTTCACTTTCTTTCCCCAGCCCAACAATTCAAGTGCTGTGTGTGCGCAGTATGTATGAAAATGGGGTGCGCATAAAGTCAAGTATTCTTCTTTCTGAGTCAAAAATATTCCTTCCCAAGGATAAAAGTGCCGCTGCTGTTGGGGGACAAACTGCACAAGATTGACAATGGGGGTCCCAAGTAGCCACTCCCGGACTCTGACTTTTGTATGCACATTTCGCTCGGTTTTATTTATTTATTCTTTTCATCTCTTTTTTAAATTTAGATTTTATATTTTTTGATTTCGATTAATTTGGGTCACAAAATTTTAAAATTCAGTTAATTTAAATCCATCAATAATTATCACTTCTATTTTTGTGTCAATATTGACATAGTAGGTGATACAATAATTCAATTTAAAACGTGAAGTTTGTACTATATTATTAAATTATTATTTATATATTTTTGTTTTTTAATGTATAATTAAGCTTAATATGATTATTAAAATGTGTAGCAAACAGGTTATTGCAGGACACCGTCAAGTTGATGGCAAATGGTGCTCTTCCTCTTTACGTTACAGTGTTCCTCCGCCAAATCAGCCAATCAAGACGTGGCTTATGGCGCTCTTCACTTTTGCATTTGAGGTTGGTAAGGGAAAAAGATGAGCGCGGATTGACTATTGCAACACCGCAATTACAATCGACTTGCAATCGCAGCCATGGTGGCTACAGTCGCTACGGATGCGTAAAGTTTCACAAAACCTAATCTACCTCATTTCTCGTTGTTTTAACACTCCCTTGTCTCCTGATTACCACTCTATGTGCACTAAGTTGTCACTCGCCAGTGAAAAGTTAGTTAATTTGTCAAGATTGCAAATTTTTGGAAAAGAGAAAAAAAACAGAAAAAAGACTTAATAATTAAATCAATAATCAAATAACTGAGAGTGTTCAACTTTAACCCAATCAAACTATAAAAATTAAAATTAAACAAAAAAAATTTGGTTATATTAAATTAAAAATTAAAATTAAACTAAAATATTTAATTTATCAAAATTCAGTTAATAAAAAATTTACATATATTAGTTTTATTTTTAATTAAATTGAAATTTTTAATTTTTGAATAATTATATTAGTTAATTTAATTAACTAAAATTTTAATTTAATTCAATTTAATTTTATTGATTAATTAAAATTTTTGATTTTTTTAACACTCCGTTTTATAACTTTGGAGAATACAATGGCTAAATTTGTTTTAAAAATAATAAAAAAGACATAAAATTGGAAAGCACAGAAAAAGAACGATACTAGAACAAAAGAGGCGATCGTTTACAGTTGCACAAGAAGGAAGGCACGCGTCCAAAAGGGTTTCTATATAAAGCGAGCCTCTCACAGACAATCCTAAACCCTCCTCTTCTTAGGCCTCATCATCATCGTCCATGGCTTCTGCATTTGTTACTACTGTCCCAAAACCCTTCTTTTGTCCCAAAACCCATTTCCAAACTTCACTCTCTAAACCGACACTTTTGGGTTAGTATTTCTCTTTTTCTTTCTTTTTTTTGGGGCTTGTTTGGATTATTCTTTATTATTATTGTTATTATTTAGCCAAGATTGTTTTCTGGGTAATGGTAATGCAGCGGGAGGATTGAGGAGAAATTCCCTGAGAATTAATGCTTTTGCCAAGAAGTGGGAACCCACAAAGGTGGATTCTTTCCTTTTATGTGTTTGCTTCTTTTGATCTTCGGCAAGTTAGTTAAGTTTTCCTGTCGATGTTAAGTTTTTTTTTTTTTTTCGTTCTTTAAGGTTGTCTTCTTTTCTTGGGTTTTGTTAGAAATGGTGGTATGAGTACACTTTTGTGTTTTTTTTTTTTTTGGGAGATTGCAGGTTGTTCGACGGGCTGATAGGGTCCTTCTTTGTCTTGAGGAGCTACCTGAGGTAGAAGCCATTATCTGCCCCACAATCCTTTAATCCATTTATGCTTTTTTTTCCCTGTTAATGTTTACTTAAAAAAAAAAATCCAAGTTGTTATAATTTGGGTTTTGGTGAACATGTAGCTTGATGAAATTTGTAGAACTATCTTTTTGAAAGTTTGACTCGTGCAGTTGTTGCTCACTTTAATTTTGCGCTGAAAGAACTTTTCACTCTGCATTTCACTTTCAATTTACATGAATGATATTGCTAAATCCTCTAGAATAAACACAATAAGAAAATAGATGATTCCTCGTTGCTCCAGTGATTGGTTTTCCTTTGTTCAAGATTTCGATGGCGACGATAAACACTTGCTCTTGTTTCCTCTCTTTGGAGAAATTAATAGGTAAGGCCAAGTTCTATCATGTGGCTTTCAATCAATCCAATGAATATTTGACATATTAATTTTTTGTGCACTATGCTGTGGTTGCAGGATTAGAAATTGGGGAAAGGCAGATCATCAAGAATACTCTGCTATGATGATTCGTTGTTTTTTTCTTTTGCTTCAAAATTCAAATTTTGAGCTATGCTGATGGTTGGAGATTTGCCCGCAGAAATCAGCCGGTGGAGTTTTACTACCCAAATCAGCAGTTAAATTTGAACGTTATTCATTTCTTGTATATGGTGTCCGACAAAAGCATGCTTTAGGAAAAGTCTTTTTGGACCCCAATCAAATGCTATCTTTACTACAGTATCTTTCTCGTTGATCCTTCATTTTGTTCTCGCTGTTTAATTGTCAAACTTTGAAAGCCTTAATGGGTGCAACAATCAAAAATTTGTGGTCACAAATGTTTTGTAAAAGGGTTTAGCCCTATTAGCAGATTATAGTCTAATAGTCAATGGACCTCCTACTCTATTAATATGGTGATTGACATTTTCGAATCTTCATGTGTACATCACTTGAAGGAAGCGAGCCTAACAATTTGATATTTACCCGCAAAGAATTTTTCATCGGAGACATTTAGCTCCACTGAAAAATCACAAAATTAATTTAGTATTCTGTAACTCCTACCTTCACCACAAACTCTCAAAGACCCAGAAAGCAATATGAGAGATTCTGGGCAAGTTATTAGCTCTCAAATAACAACTGCAGAACAAGATGTAGTAAATTACCTGACCATAGCAAATGCTTTGTGAAATGACTCCTGCAAGATGAAAGCGGATCAAAGATACGCAGGCTCAATATAGATGGTCAATCACCCTCTTCGCCATGGGTTGAAAGGCCAATCTTCGCCCAATTGCAGTAAAGGACATTTAGAGATATCTACGCGCTGAAGAGAAGAAGGTAGCCCTTCTTTTGGGATGGATTGGAGCTCCGGGCATTCGTAGATATACAATTCTCTAAGACTTGTGAGGGATTGAAAGGCCGTATTGTCGAATGACCTGAGGTTTGGAAAATTCGAGATTCGAAGAGAGGTGAGAGTGGGGGGCAGCGACATGTTCTCTGGTGGGAAAGATTCCCCCTCTTCACAGCAGCTATAAAGATAGAGGTCTGAAAGATTGGGGAATATTCTCAGCAAATCCACAACAGTTGACTCTGGACAATCTCCTATATCCAACGTCGTGAGAGAAGGGAAGAGGGAGGCCATACATTCCGGAAGCCTTTTCAAATTTGGGCATCCTGAGAGTCGGAGGTCTGTGCAACGCTGGAGAGGTTGGGCCTGAGATGCCGCCGATAGGGATTCCAGTTTTGGACAATTAGAGATTTTCAGAGACTCTAACGTTGGGAATAAATCCAGTGGGAAGCTCGTGACTGAATCCCAAGCTCCGACGATGACTCTTTTCAATTCCAATGGCATCAATTGCTCTACCATCTCTAGGGGCGAATGAGAGGAGTTCCGATATCCTAATGCCACGTCATGAGAATCGTCTCCAATCGTAAGCCTTTGGAGTGCTGGAGCCCTCGGAAGTGAAACTAGTTTATTACATCCCGAAATATAAAGTTCAGTTAGAAAATGCAGGCGGTGAGTGGGCTGAATCTCCTCTAAGTTGGGACAGTCTTCGATTGAAAGATACTGTAACGCCGGGACCGAATCCAATAGAAGCCTCTCGAGTGAACCACAACCTTCCATTTCTAGTTGTGTTAGAGAAGGCAGGTGAGTGGACCGAATTTCCCTTAGGTTGGGACAGTTTTCGATTCTAAGATCCTCTAACGCCGGGGCCGAATCCAATAAAAGCCTCTCAAGTGAATCCCAACCTTCGATTTCGAGTTCTGTTAGAGAAGGCAGGTGAGTGAGCGGAGTCTCCTCTAGGTTGGGATAGTCTTTGATTATAAGACTTTTCAAGTGCTCCAACTCAGCTGGTGCTGCTCCGGAGAGAAATTCCAAGTTTCCACAACCATCAATTTCAAGTTCCTCTAACGCCGGGGACAAATCGAATGGAAATCTCACCAATGAACCACAATCACTGATTTCGAGTGTCTTTAAAGAAGGCAGGTGAGTGAGCTGAATCTCCTTTAAGTTGGGACAGTTTATAATTTGAAGCTCTCCCAGGAGCGGAAAAGCAGCAGTAGCTCCAACACCCTCGTCCATGTTCGAATAAGGATACCATGCTTGCCATTGTGGCATTCCTTCAAATCTTAAACTTTCCAGACATCCAAATGGCGGCTTATTGCTATTCCCGTAGAACTCAGTCCGCTCACGCCCCACATCTCTTATTCCATCAAACCCAATGATTGACAGGCGCTTTAAGGATCCCAACAGCCCCAGAGCTGGTAAGGACGTGCAATGTCTACATCTTTTAAGCTTCAGTTCCACCATGTTTGAGAAAGAAGAATCTTCAACCCAATCTGGAAACCTCGTCCCTGAATACCCAGAAATTGAGAGTTGTTCGATGTTGGTATGTGGCCGCAACTGCTCAAGCACATTTCTTTCATGCAACGAGTCTTCACTGCCTTCATCATTCCATATCAACTCTAACCCCTTGAGCTTCTCCTTACTCTTCAAACTGGCCTCCTTCGCCTCTTGAACTTGCGAAACATTTCTCAGCTTCTCTATACGAAGGTGTCCTCGTAGGCGCTTAAGTGGCCCCAGCTCTTTGATGCTGCAATCACTTTCCTTTCCCACAATATAATAATCCAATTCTCCAAGTTTTTTCAGTTTACCCATATGCGGCGGCATCTTTCTCAGATTTGTTCGTCTGATATCGAGAAGAGACAAGTTTATCAATTTAAAAATTGTGGCTGGCAGCTCCACGAGAGAAGTACACTGACACAGGATTAAGGTTTCTAAATTACACAAACTGGTAACTGTATCAGGTAGCCTCTGCATTGATGAGTGACAGAGATCCAAATAGCGCAAATGCACCAAGTTGCCAATTGAATCGGGCAACTTATTGCAGCGCAAAGACAACACTCTGACACGTGTGATTGTCGGCAACCAAGTCTCAACTTCCCCTGCCCATTCCCCCAAAAAGATGGTCCGCAGATGCTGGATTGGCGCAGATGCTGCCCATTTGTCCACTTCCCTACGACGAGAAAGCCATAGGTGACGAATCCTCTCACTTATCTCGCCTGACCTATCCACACCATATCTGAAGCAAAACTCTCCGGAAATAGATTTAGCCAAGCAATTAATAAGATCATGCATAAGAAACCTTTCTGTTACTGTTGATTTTTGAAAGAAGGACCTCGAGACAAGATCATCGAAGCAGTCTTCACCCGCTTGTTCTATATCCTCGTGTTGGGGCAGTAGGCCTTCAGCCATCCATAAGCGAATTAGTTTTTCCTTCTTAAATTCATAATCCTGGGGGAATACTGCACAATAGGCAAAGCACCGTTTTAGGTGAGATGGAAGGAATCGATAACTCAATCTTAGAATTGGAAGTATGCTATACTTTTGCGCATCCAACATATCTCTCTCCAATATTATTTTCCATTTCTCAGGATTTCTTTCGGACCGTAAGCCGCCCCCGAGTAATTTAGCAGCCAATGGTAAGCCACCGCACTTTTTAACTATTAGTCTCCCAATACTTTCCAAGTCTGGATGAACACTAGACATATGTGTCCCCTTGAATGCATGCTTTTCAAACAACGACCAGCAATCTTTGTCAGTCAATTTTTTTAGTTGATGTGTTGGAGAAGTCTCGATGCAATTTGCAACATCCTGATTCCGTGTCGTGACAAGGATCTTACTTCCTTCTTTTCCAGACCTTAAAGGTTTCAGCAAATTGTCCCACTCATCATAATCTTTGCTCCAAACATCATCCAAGACAAGCAAAAATTTTTTTCTTTCAAAACTTCTTCTAGTCTAGTTTGAAGTGTATCAAGATTGTTGGCATCTGAAGATGGCTCGGTGAATCCTTCAAGAATACTTTTAGTAACCTTGGGAACATCGAATTCTTCTTCTGAAACGCATATCCACGCCATTTCATCAAAATAACCACCCCTTTTGCTGTCACGGTAGACATGCTGAGCAAGGGTGGTTTTGCCCAAACCGCCAACACCCACAATGGCAAGCACATCCGGCTTCTTAATGATGTTTGGATGATCATATAGCACCCATTTCATTATGGCCTCCTTGTCAGCATCCCTGCCATAAATAAAAGATTCATCGGGAATTGAGGACGTCGATTTTCGTCGGTATGATGTTTTTCCGCTAGTATCACCTATCTGACTAAGACGAAGGGCATCCTTTTGTTCGACTAAATCTTCAAGTGTTCCAAGGATTTCTTCCAGCTTCTCCCGTTTTCCTGTTTTAAATGGATTATAACAAGATGCACAATCTTGCATCTTCTCCACAGTGGTTTGAGATTCAGCTTCAATCTCGGATCGCTGAACTTCAGAAGAAATCTCATCCAAGAGGTCATCAGCTCCATAGACAACATCTTTAAGCTCATCAAGCCATTGCTTCACGTAAGGGTCAGTGTGCTGCTTATCATCTGCATCATCAAGAACTTTGTTGATAGTGATCATTTTGGTCTTCAGTTTCTTCAGTAGCTGAGCACTGAGTTTTTGGCCCTTGAAGAAGTTCAACACTTGGCGAGACGCCATCCGATCGAATAAAACCTGCAGGGCGGCTGAGAGAAATGCCCCACCAACAAGCTCTCCAGCCATGATATATATATGTATGACTTTCCCCTCTTTAGCCAAAGGAAAATCAAATGAGTGTAAGGGAAATTAGAAGCAATAGAAATCAAGAACAAGAGAAAGGAAGCCGAATAAAATAAAATAAAAAATAAATAAAAGAGGTGAGAGATCTTTGATGACTTCTTGTTGAGTACTCGGAGCCTAAAAATTTGGTTGGTAACAAGAAGTTATATTTCCCTTAAAACTCAGCATCCATAACAAAAATATGTTGAAATTTTTTCATTCCTCTTGACTAATTGGAATGTTCAAAGAATGGACATGATTTTTTTTTTCTTTTTGATAAGTAGAATCAAAATGGTGATTAAATTGACAATAATAACAAAAAATACTAATGAAATTGAATAAGAAATAAATAAAATAATCTTTATTTTAATGATTAATTAAAAATAAACAAATTTTAAATGAAATATATGAAAAGTGAATAAGAGTTAATTTTAAAAATTTATTATTATTATTATTATATTAATTTAAATTGAAATATTAATACTCTAATAAATTAAAGAATACGAAAAAATATATATGTTATTTTCGAGGTCTTCTCATGCTCTCAAATAAATGTAATACATTAAATTGAATGATAACTATAATTAAATCTTAATATAATAAAATATATAAAGTTCATGACTTAAATTTATACTTAATCTAATTTAATTTTATTCTTATTTTTTATATGTAACAAAATTATAAACAAGAAATTGATGAAAACTTTATTTTTAAAAATTAACATTTCCTTTTGATATAACTAAAAGAATAAAATAAAATAAAAACTAACTTTAAAGCGAATTTAGTAATCATTTAGTATGATAGTAATAATAATAGTATAAATGACAATAATAATAAGAAATAAATATCTTGAACTTAAAAGAAGAATTTAATTTATCACTTTAAATATTTTCTTTAACATGAAATTAAATCAATATTTTTCACAAATTAAAGTTTAGAATTAAATAAAAAAAATCTCGTAATTTTTTATAATAGTTCAAAGAATATGTTATTTTTAATTTATTATTTACTTTTTAATATTCCTCTTTTTTGTATTTCTTCTTGTGATGTGCCTAGAATTCTGTACTATTAGAAATGAAAATTAAATACTCGATTACTAATTGAAATTCTACTGTGGAACTTACATGAACTTGAAAATTATGATTAATTGGGGGAGTGAATGAATTAGTGATAACAATTCGTACTAAACAATAAAAAAATTGATATTAACTTCTTTTTAATTTTTTTTAATGTAGTTTTAAAATTTTTTAAGTTTTATATTTTAGCTTTAAAAATTTGAGTTCCATTTTAATGCAAGAAAATTTTGAATGAAAAATGATGAAATTGTTATCATTGTATGTTAATCATATGAAGTACATATAAATTAATACAAATATGCATACTGTGCATATTACGATTGGAATGATCAAATCGTTAAATTCCTAATTTCACCAAATGGAAATCGTATAGAAATGCCCAAATATGCCTAAAAACTACCGAAATATGCCCATATCCATATTCATGCTAATATTACGGTGGGATGGAAGCTTGCTGGGAGATCTGGGAACAAACTTAAGAGGGATAACTTGGTTTTTGAATGGCCAAAGGAGCATTTCTGGTGAAAAAAAGTAGAGATTGCAGTCCAAAAACTATGTATTTGGTGGTGTATTGGGGAAAATGAGGAAATTAGGCACAACATTTTAAAAATTCAAAAGGATTTAAAAATCTCTTAAAAGTTTAGGACTAAAATTTAAATAGGCACAATATGTATATTTTCATTAGTTTATCCATATTTTATACGATTAATATACAAAAATAATGATTTAACTGTTTTTCATTTAAAATTTTTCTTCATTGAAATAAATTACAAATATTTAAAATTTAAATAAAAAAACTTACAAAATTTAGGATTATATTGTAAAAATTAAAAAAATTTAGAATTAATTTTTAACTTATCCCCAATTGGTACCAAAAAAACAAAAGGAAACAAAGGAAAAAAAATGAAGAAGAACAATAATAATAATAATGAAGTTTTTAGTATTTGTTATTATTGTTTTTATTATTATTATTATTACTAATAACTAAAAATTTTTGTATTTTCATGTGTTTTAAATTTAATAAGATAACCTTTAAACTTCTATCATCCACTCGTGAATATGAATAAAAAGTTGTATTAACTGAGGGATATATGTGAATTAGTGATAATAATTGTTACAAATAAATTAAAGAAATAAAATAAATAAATAAAAAAATCAAACTTACGAGAACTTCTTGGAAGATAGACTAACTGATGAGCGAACTGATGAAATTGGGATTGCAACAAGAAAGAAAATCCCTGAAATATGAATGATATAAAAAATAAGTAAGAGATCAAACGATCTTGTAGCTAAGCAAAATTGCTCTCTAAATTGGAATTTTATGAATAAGAAATTAAAATTTATAATTTCACCCAGAGATGTGGAAATAAATAAATGATATTATAAAGGATAAAAAGAAAAAATGTAAATAAAAACAGAAAAATGAAAAAAAAAAAAAAAAGAAAAGAAGAAGAAGAAGAAGAAGTGAGGAGGAAATCAAATTTACTACAAGAACTTGGCGTCAAATGACAGTTTCAGCTTGTTCACAGACAAAGCTTTTTTTTCCTTTTTTTTTTTTTTTTTAATCACACAGACAAAGCTTATGACCTGAAAATTGAGAGTTTTGATTATAGTAGTGAAGTCATTGTGAGAGGCAACAACAAATCGGACTTACAAAAACTTGAAGCAAGTAATAAGATTTCTGATGGTTCAGGAGAGATTAAACGTCTAAATTTTGATGGATACAGAAAATAACAATTTCCTCGCATGCCTTCTTAAGATACTGATGCAGTACTGATTGCGAGAAAGCGAGAGAGTACTAAATAATTTCAAATTATAAAAGAAAATAAAGATTAAAAGATATAATAATTTGATTAAATAATATTCACCAATATTATTATTATTATTGTTGTTGTTGTTATTATGAATAATTAAAAAATTATAATTTTTATATATTTTAAATAAGTAATCAACAAACTGACTAAATAAATATATAAATTTTTTGATTTAAAAATTGACAATTTTTTTACCATTTATAAAAAGAAGTTAATAATAATAATAATAATAATAAAAGATAAGTTTGAATTTTTAAAAAAATAAACTTAATTTATCATACTTTTTCTTCAAATTAATATTTATTTTATTATTTATAATTTTATTATGGTGGGACTAGAATTTAGTAAAATTAGAAATAAAAATTAAATACATAGTCCCTATTTGAAATTTTATGCGTAACTTACGTGAAAGTCCCCGCCAGGGGTGTATATGAATTCATGATAATAATGGCTATAAAAAAAGTTCAAAATAAACAAAACAAAACACTAAAAAAAAGAAAAAAGAAAAAAAGATATCAAACTTACGAGAAGTCGAATAAAATAAATAATAATATTATTATTTGAGAACTTGGAAGATGATCGATGACTAAAAAAGATGCGTTCTAATAGACGAAACCTTCCACACGGTGTGAACAACAAAGAAATTCAGAATGCAGAGAGAGGAGAGAATCCCTGTAATGCCAAAAAATAAAAAAAGTTAATAGATCAAATGATCATAATATTACTGATGGAGATTTGATAAGAAGAGAAGTCAATAGAAGCAAGAATGAAGGAGAAATAAAACTGACAAGAACCTCACATTAAAAAAAATTTTTTTTTAAAAATGCTTAAAACTTAACAACCAAAAAATAAAATAAGATGACATACCGATGGAAGTTTGATTCAAAAAATGGAGAGGAAGATTGATTGATTGATATCGAATGGTTAAAGAAGAAGTATCATCTGCAGCTTGCTTGCTTGCTTGATCGCAGAGCTTGACTTTAAGTGAGATCTTGAAGCCGCAGGAGTGATCGTAGGTAGCAATAACAAAAATTTAGGGAGAATTTGTGCGATGGAAGGAGGAAGGGGAACAAAGGAGTAGGCTTGCTTATAATCAAAAAGCCTGTTTAAACTCCAAATTATCACTAGTACAAGACCAATTGGGCACGTCCACGAATGGGACGCAGACTTGACTTCTTACCGCCAGGGAAATTTCGCACCACTGGAGAATAAGACAGAGGCCTGCCTTCATATTGTAGGCCACACGGTTTCCTTTCCCACCCGCCTTCGCCGACGGCCCTGTTAACTAATTGACGAAAATATTATTGTTAAAGTTGACGAAGACTATACAAATATACATAGGAAAATCGAATTGTATTTATTTAAAATAGATGCGAATGACTTCATAATTATAATATTGTTTAATTTCTAAAGTAAAATTATCAGTTTCATTATTTTAATTATTAATTATATTAGTTAAATTAAACAATTAATTTTTTCGATTCAATAATGAATTTGATTCTTGCACATATAAGTGTTTATAAATGTATCTCCATAAGAGTAGCTTCTTATAACCTAGGCTTGTTTAATTATTAAATGTATCTCGACAGATTTAATGTGTTGGTTAATACGCACCCAGCGGGGGAAACTTGTCTGTGAAGTGTGCGTTAGCATTAGGTTAAAAAAAGAAAAGTTGATGGCCGACAAGGGCCTTGTGAAGGCAAATAATTCTCTCGCGGATTGTTTGCTTCTTTTCGTCTTGGCCTTTGGCATGGTTGAAACGGGGCAAAGGTAAGGGCACAAAGCAGTGAGCCAGGGGGAGCTGAGGTGGAAGGCCTCTTTGCTTGGTAATTCCTCTTGGCTAACTGCAAGGGCTAGCCCCCGGGGAGAGACATGTAATAATATACTTAGGATTCAGCCCGCACGATACGTGAATTCAGAAAATTTATTGAGAAATATTAATATAAATTACAGTTCAGTTGTTACAACAATTCGTTGTAATGGCCGACAAGTTTTAACCATCAGGTTAAAACTTAAAAGAAAAGTTAATGGCCGACAAGGACCATGTGAAGGGAAATAATTCTTTGGCGGATCGTTTGCTTCTTTTAGCTTTGGCTTTTGGCGTGATTGAGACGGGGCAGAGATAAGGACACAAGGCAGTGGTTAAAGAAGAAGCACCATCAACAGCTTGCTTGCTTGATCGCAGAGCTTGACTTTAAGAATTTGAAGTCGCAGTAGCAACAGCAAGACAACTGAAATCAAGAGTACTTCAAGACAAAAAAAAACATAAAATAAATAATTAGAGAGAATTTATGTGACGGAAGAAGGAAGGAGAATAAAGGGATAGCCTGCTTGTAATCTGAAGTCTGCTAAAATATTTCACCAATAATAATAATAATCAATAGTAGTATCATTGACGACGGCCAAGACCTCAACTAATTGGACTCAGGCTCGACTTCTAAAACCCTCAACTAATTGGACTCAGGCTCGACTTCTAAAACCCTCAACTAATTGGACTCAGGCTCGACTTCTAAAACGAAGGAAATTTCGCCACCACCAGTGGAGAATAAGACAAATTTCTGCATGATCATACTGTTGGTAATTACAAATTTATTGAAATTTTTAAAATGAAAACATGATATCCAGTTTATTTTTTTCTTGAAAAGAAAAAAAACTTTCAAATTTATTTTTTATTTAATTTAAATTTTTTATTTAAATAAAAAATATAAAAAATAATACACTCCTCAATGTGATAAAAATGTATATTTTTTTGCTTTTTCAGAAAAGAAAATTTATATTGTCCTACTTGTCGTAGGTCAAGCAAAAAGCCACACATTTTCAGGCAACGCCTTTCCTTCGGATGTCTCATTACCAACAGGTCTTTGCCGCAGAAATATGGATGTATCAGAGCAATCCCTACAAGGTTAATGCCACCGAGCTTTTCCCGACCACATCGCATGGCCATGTTGTAAGCTATGTAAACCACCAGAGCTAACTCCAGCGAGAAACGCCTTGTCAAAATTCGCACGAGAGTTAAGCCACTCTTCCAGGCCATGTCCATTAGCGTGAGAGGCAACCCATTTCAGGGCTAACCACGAAACATCATAAGCAACAGGCACGGGATGCTCTGGGGCTAATCTATAATGGACACGCACTGCAATAACATTGGGCTCCGCGACCTGTTAAGGAAGTTACGACAGGCAGGAGAGAAGGCACATCCTACGCAAAAGCCTCTGCCGGGGAAGTAAACAAGGAGAGGAAGTTTTTGGTTGGGATCGATATTTTGCGGTGAGTAAAGTCTTGAAGAAAGATTTGCTTCTTGTGAATGAACAATGTCCTTAGAATGCACATTGATTTTTGGATCATCCAGAGAAGGAGGCACGGTTTCAGTAGTGCCAACCAGTCTCTCAGCATGGCCATCTTTGTACACGCGAAGCATGGGAGATAGATCTAATGCTATTTCGGACAACATTTTTGGATCAAAAGGGGAGCAAGGAAGAGAGATGGATATAAGGATGAAATTGGGATGCAAACGAGCAAAGTCACTGCCATAATTTATAGGGTTGAAGGGAAGAAAAAAGGACAAACTATATTGTCGATGAAGAAGCCAAGCAAAGAAACACAAAAAAACCATCCTTCCGACATAATCTACGAAGCATGATGTATGTTATTTTTAAATGCAAGTACGTTTTATTCATAGCATTCCAAAAAAACAAACAAACAAACAAACAGGGACAACCAACAAAGAGCCTTTACGAGCGTTCCCTTGTCAAAATTCCCACTTATGGCAATAACCCGAATTCTGCTCCTGCAAAAAAAGACAAGATGCAGCATACATACAATCCTCCGCTCCAAGCTAAATCAAAATTGACTCCCCACTACCCATCCCCATCTCCTTACGCATTTAAGAAGTAGTCCATACACACCAAGAATATGCCCCTAGCTAACTCAAAAACCATTATGCTTTGCGAAAATATAACCAATTAATTGCAAATTGACCCCGACATAATATGTTGTAAACAAGGATATTTTAAGGAATTTTTATTATTAGAAATGAAAGTTTTGTTTTATATATTTATAAAATAATACTTATTTTATATCTTATAATAACCGAAACTAGTACACAACGAAGACCAATCGGCGAGCTAACCTATGACATGATATCCAATGGCAGAGACAGAAATCAAGCTTGCATCTCCGTCTTGGCTTGAATCCTTCAACTCTTTCTCCTACAAGCCAATCATGCAGTCTAGCTCTACTTTACTGCGATATATCTTGCACTTGTTTTGTTCGATCACTAACAATCAAACCAACTACCCAAAGGCAGAGAGACTCAATTCGTTACCATGACTGATAGGATGATCAAACAAGGATGAAAACCCACATGTTCTGCTTCTCCTGTTAGACAGAGAAGAGGTAGAGACTTAACAAAAAAAAAAATCTTCTTGTATATATGAATAATCCAAATTTTATCATGATTCTGTTGCTATTTAGAGTTTATAAATTCAAATTAAAAATATAAATTCTTTGTAAAAATAAAATAAATTACATATATATATATATATATATATATATATATATATATATATTTTAACTTTATAGTGCAAAAGTCATATGCATTAGAATAGTAAATATGTTTTTAGTTTTAACTTGATGGAATTGTAATTTAATTTAAGAAACTAAATTGAGCAATTCAGATCAAAGTATTCGAAAATAAAATTTTTGTAACTTTAAGTGTAATCAAAGGCAAAATTTATAAGAAAAGACACTTTTTTAATCATATAAAAAATTTATGATATTTTAATATATTTTATTGGGCATATTACCCGTTTAGGAAATTGAATATTAATTATTTAATTCGCAAATATCGTTTCTATTTGCCAAAGCTTAATTGTATAATGACACTTATGATTGTTTCTCCATCTAAAGTACCAAATAAAGAAAAGAAATCGATGCAAAATTGAAACCATTTAAAGATTGAGCAGAAGAGTTGCAGAATTCCAAAAAAAAAAAAGAAAAAAAAAAACAACAACAAAAGAACTAGGAGAATTGATAATTGTCACAAGAAGAAAATAGAAAGGGCTCCAATGCTAGGGATCTTTCCATTTCCAATTTTTGCTATGATAATCAACTTCCAGTGTCGATTGTTCACAAGAGACGTGGAGGTAACCCCAGGTTTTGTTTGCTTTTGTAAAACCAGACGCTGGAAATAAACACATTCCGAAATACATATTCACAAATACATAATCATAATTATTAATTATAATTTTCATATTTTGTATATATAATAATTAATAATTATGATTGAACGAAGTAAACATGTGTTCAAATTGCATCCCTTTTTCGTCTCTTCGCAATAGTGTTCGTGCGGATTTATCTTTTAGCAGCGTTTTTCTCATTGTGTTTGGTATCATTCATTGCAGTGCTCATGATACGTCCCAAGATTTAACGATTTCGTTTGAGAGAGATAAAGTCGAGCTAAATTTATTTTTTTTTTTTAATTATCATTATCAAATGATTATTTTTAAAAAAATTAAGTCAAATTTATTAAAACACATAAAATTATAAATTTATTTATGAACCAACCTTAATTTAATTAAGCCTTTTTATTTTCAGCATAAAAATTTTATTTTTTTAAAAAAATTACAAATAGAATAACCAATATATTAACATATTATTTGTGTCTTACTCGTCCCAGGAAAAACCTGGCCCCACTCTTGCCATCTCAAGATGTGGTGAGGACAAACGGATGAGGGCAAGCACAGAGGGGAAATGGAATTTAAACTCCAAAACCCCAAGATTCTTTCGGCCTAAAGCCGCAGCCTCTGGGGCCAATGGACTTATCCCAGTCGAAGCTTGAAAAGCCTAGGACTAGCCTGGTCCACACCACACACATTTATAATTACTCGAACTTTCTACTTTTAAAATAATAATAATAATAATAATATAAGGATAACATCTTATTTTCTTATCAAAAATAAATTAAATCGCTTTATCAAATTTTAAGAAAATAAATTTTATAAAATTTAACAAAAATCATCAATAATTCTCAAAATTATGTTAGATTATACTTAATTTCGCCTAATATTCCAAAAAGAACCGAAGCAACCTGTATTAGTGCTCTATGTACGTACTTAACGACCTGGCCTTTCAATATCTTGCCAATATGCGGTGACATTCGTCGTTGCCATCCTGTCACTGCCATCCCGCACACCCACCAGTATATTAACACGAAATAGACAATGTCTATGTGTTAATTATCGATGAAAAAGGAAGCTTTTTCTAGGTCTTTAAGACCTTATAAAATAGGTGCGTTGTACAGTAATTCAACTCAATATGTGGATGATGAAATTGCTAGGGTGCCACAACCGCATGGAAAAATAAGCAAAGCTGAGATGAGTGCTGCAAACGTTGCCTGCAAGGCTTTGAACACAAATGAATACATACGCTTTTGCTCGAAAGCCTTGCAAGAAAAACTTCATAAAAACCCGCCTCCCCCAACTTCAATACTTCAAATGGAGGTCGAAAGTAGGAAGATCTTTCTTTTAGAGGTATCGGGCGTTAACGCACAGACCAGATCTCTTGCGGTGGAGGATCGGGTAAAAATAGAAGTAGAAATTAGGAAGAGAAGAAGACCCCCGTAATTTATGTAAAGGTTGTATGGATGCAACGAAAAAAATTACACTTTTATAAATATTTATTAATCATCAACTTAAACTACGGAAAAAATTTTGTATATTAATTCATTTTAAAAAAAAAGTTATAAATACGAGAAGTTTATGAATTGGTGACGTTACTTTTAAAAAATAGTTTTTGACAAAAGGGGGGGCGAGGAGGGGATAGAGTAAATGCAAAATGCCAGCAGAATGGCAGGTCGGCTGGCACCAAATTAAATGCTTCCTTCCACTGTACCCTTTATTAAATGACTACCCCTACCTCCCTCTCTCTTTCTCTCTCCCGCCAGTGGCCCGTGGCCTAACCAAACTCGATCCTTTTTCCTGTTTTTGGAGGTCTTGCCGTCTTACAATACGATGACCAGGACAAATGGAAGAGGCCAACCGCACACGGGAAATGGAATTTGCAATCTACGGCCCCGCGATGCTTCTGGCCTAGCGATGCAGCCCTACGTCAGGCCATTGAAGATAGACTAGACCAGTAGGCTAGGGGTCTAAGCTTAAACCCCCTAGACTAGGCCGCTTCATAGCCCGGGCTCCTGATTTTCGTTTTCGAACGCAGTAATAATCAACTATTAGTTTGATCAAATATTAGAGTGAATAGAGAAAAACAGTTCAAAGACACCGTAGAAATGAAAAGCAATTCAACTCACATCTTGTAATAAATGGCCTGAGCATGAAGTTATTTGTAATAAATTCTTTTCAAAAATTTAAATTTCTTACTCTAATTTGATTAGATGTATAATAGGAGTATTCTAAATGTACAAAGAGAACTAATTTAAATATGTAATAAGATGATATGCAATTTTTTTAATAATTTAAAAAATATTTAAAGTAATTTTATTGCACATTTAAAATGATCATTTATATATTTGGTTATTTTTATGAGAAATTGGAATTTATTTTTATATAATCATATATTTTAATATTATATTACGTTATTTGCGACTTTGGCTTAAGCCGGTGAAGTGATGCTGGTCCGTCAACCTTTGCGGATTGTATAATTCCAAGAACTTTTCTTCAAGAAAAGCAGCCTACGATGGTGCTATGCATACCTAACACCCTAGCCTATCGATAGCGCGGCAATATGCAGCGGGTCATCGATCTTTGCCATCAACCACACCACACCCGCGCCAACATGATTGGGACTCGGAACACGCATGAATGCAAAAATGATTTAGAAAGCAACTTCACGTCAACAGCGTAATTTGATGATTGTGGTCATAGCTCTTTTATCGCCGCAAGTAAATAGCTATTAAATAGACCAGATCTATAATAAGAGTTTATGAATTTATGTAGAATGTAATATTTCAAAAATCGAATAGAGATAAAGTTTAGATTCCAAGAGTAATATGTCAAATAAAATATCTGTTCAGTTGTTAAAAGAAATGAATAATTTGTTCAGCCAATACCTACTTAATTTTAGAATTAGAAGAAATTTTAGGTTCTCCCCACCAGACTACCCCCACCAGCAGAGGCAATCTCTGCGAGAAAATCTATCCACTCTCTCTCTCTCTCCCTGACATGATATATAGCAGCATCATACGAACACAAAGCTTAAATTAACTGTGGCCAACCCAACAGCTACAGCCTTTGCCACCAGCACATCATGGCCATCACCACCTCCACCCCCACCATCAGAGCCAGTGACTGCCATCGACTTCCAACCTGACTACTCAAACATGTTAGGCCCCCACAACATTTTCCTCATAGCCCCACCACCTACTTCCTTCCACCAGCACAACCAACAACCACCACCACCACCCTTTTCCTCCATTGATCACCATATAACCAACCAAGATTCATGGACCCCATTAAAGTTGCATTCCCAAGACACAGCTTTTCTCAGAAAAGGTGGATTAAATGCAGCTGAAGATAATAAGGACCATAGCAATAGCTCTTCCAGGGCTTGTAGAGACTGTGGGAATAGAGCAAAGAAGGAGTGTGAGTATAGCAGGTGCAGGACTTGTTGCAAGACTAGAGGGTATGCTTGTGCCACTCATGTCAAGAGCACATGGGTTCCTGCGGCAAGGCGGCGAGAGAGGCTGGCTAGTGATGATGACGGCGGCGGCACTGATGGTCTCTCTTCTGGTGGTGTTGCTGGCAAAAGGCCAAGAGATAATGGGACCACCACCACTATTAATAGCTTTAGTATCTCCAATAACAAGGCTGCTGCTTTTTTCAACTTTGATACATGCTCCAGTTATCAGGGTACTCTCTCTCTCTCGGTTTGGAACTTTGTGTTCATCTAGTCAAAGAATATTTCAGCCACAGATTGTTGGGTACTGGGATAGAATGGTCCTAATATTAATCGTGGCTGTTGAGCCTGACTTGAAACTCTTTGTTTATTCCTTGATCCTCTGGCATTTACTGTTGCATTCCATGAAATAGTTTGTGGGCTTTCTTCATCTTCTTTGCACCTAATAATGGAGATGCCTAAATGTTGTTATGATAGAAAATTAACCAGCAAAGTATCAGATATAAATTCAAATAACATGGCTTTGTTGAATCAGATTTGAATGAATGAAAAATTGTATCCCTCAGCCTCATAAGGAAATTGTTTGTTTGTTGTTTCCTTTTTGTTTTTTGGTTGAGAAACTCATAAGGAAATTGTTGCTTAAACAATGTCTATGCTGAAGATCAAAATTTCTTGCATTGGTCTGTTAGGTAGAGACCTGTTATAACTGAAACGTGCTGTTTGTTGAATTGAAACAAGCTTTGTTTGTTGATTTAAAGGGCATGGTCTAATATAAAATTTACTAACCTGAGGGTCACAGGTTCAAATTGTAGAAAAGGCTGCATATATACTGACCCTACAAATATGAGAGTCTCCTATACTGAGATACTATTTTGAAGCTTGTTTGTTGAAATCCTGAATTCTAACGCAGTTTCTGCTCTGGGGGCTTCTTTGTTTTCAAGTTATTGTGAAATTTGATGGATTCTGGGCACTAAATTTGATGGTTGAATGATAGGTGCAAGCTTCAAACAGTCCCTACCGGGCCAAGTTCATGCTCCTGCTGTTTTTAGGTGCATTAGAGTTACTGCAATCAGAGGCATCAGCGAAGCAGAAATCGCCTATCAGGCAGTGGTGAATATAAAAGGCCATGTTTTCAAGGGCTTTCTGTACCATCAGGGGATTGACCAGAACAATGAGTTCCCATGTATTTCTAAAATGTACGCAAAAGATCTTGGACCATTTCTGTAGTGTTTTCTAACTTGTTTCTTTGCCCTTTTCGATCACATTGAACTTTCTAAGTCCAGAAAAGGTGATGCTGTGAATCATACTGTTACCTTAACCCACATTTATCTAATTTCATATGGTCCCCATGAATTTGATCTTTGTGTACTAGTAGGATACACTTTTAGCATTCTTTTTCAATATATGTATGAGAATAGAATGAGGTGTTGGTATGTTTTGCTGTGCCTATTAGTAAACCAGGAAAAATTGGTTTGCTTCATGCAGTCATTGGAATCATCATTTCAACTCTTGCACTTTCTATTACCCTTTACATGATTCTTGAGATAAAACTTCACAATTGAATGGAATGGTGGGGAAGATTCATATGGTCATTTTTGTCGTGTTGAGTTGAGTAGTGATGGCCATTCAGTGCCATGTCCACTTCAAGTTGCTAGAAATAGTTCAATGCTTTAAGGAAATGGTTTTCGATTACTTTGAGGAAACTGGAATGAAACAGAATAGTCTTCCATTAGTTGATAAGATGTTCTTTACTGACTGGAGGCTTAATTCAGATCAGATCTGTGTCACTAGTATTGCTTTGTACTCTGAAGTGGCATTGCGGATTGGCTCTCTGAATGTGTGGTAACGTGGACTGAGTCCTTAGGATAGTAAATGTGATGCTTGCTGAATGACAATTGTGCGATTTGTAGCTCTCTTTGTTTAACAAATAAAATTTTCTTTTGACACAAGTAAACTCTTGTTCTATTGAGCAGGCAATGAATGAGATGAAGCCCTGCAGGTTCTGGACTAATGCAGAAGGTGAAGCCACTTCCCCTCTTAATGCCTATAGCCAAAAACTGGCATGCCTTGTTGGCGGATTGTCAATAGACCTGTTTCAAATGTCTGTTCCCTCATATGCAGCCATCAGCCTTAACCATTTCAATGAAATTTGAAGCAACTTGTAAATCCATGACTTCCGGTATGCATGCACTTAAAAAATGAATGGTTATGCTGCTATGTAAGTAGAGAAAAGATGGTGCTTCGCAACGTCCATGTGCTCTCTAGAACATCTTGATGATGAACAATGAGAAATTATTATGTCTTTCACATTTTCAGTTCATGTTAAATGAAAGATACATTAAAATATTTTGAAAATCTAATTCAGAAAGTTCAGGTCTAGATGTTAGTTATGGCAAGAGGGGCTTGGCATCAAAGGGCATTCCCTCCAAGCATATCCTGTCACTCGTTATCCAGAAAGCTATTGCAATTCATACATCAACACCTGCATCCATAACCATAACCAGTGCAATGACCAAGATGTACCAATTACCTATCCATGATGTCACAAAACTTGCAAATTATATGCCATTCAGGGAACAGCTTAATGGTTAGACGAGGAAAACCAACTCTGTTAGTGGAGTTGGCAGGGCCACAAAGTGCCCAGGCATTGTTCTTGCTCTCAGGTTCAAGACCAATGCTCTTAAATCCTGCAAAAAAGCAGGACTCCCCCTCCCCCAGTCCAAGCTGTCTTAAGACTCACTCCGATCGCAATTAGTACATGATAGTAAAGCCTGGGAGTAAAGAGAACGGCAGATTGCAACAAAAGATTTTTTTCCTTTTTGGTACAAGCCAACTTCATTAACTTCAAGTACTGAGATAATAAACTCTAGATTTCTGATGCAAGATAAACCGTGATCATATGTTTAAAGCAGATAAACTGAAACTGGAAGGATCATAACTGTTACATAAACACCACAAACAATGAAAATAGTTCCCGAATCTTTGTTGATAACAAATTCAGTCCCCACAATCAAGAGACCTTAAATGTTGGTTCCACTTTTCTACTTCCTTCTGTACAAATTACTGAATCCAAAACAAAGGACCCTCACACACCCTTCGGGCAAAATAATTTAGGTACAAGAATAATCGATATGAATACAAGTCCTCCACCAATGAACTAATTTACAACAGACAAAAGCAGAGTAACTCTGGTTGTGATGTTAATCTATGCCTTTCCTAGCTTATGTAGTATCTTAGAAACTGTGAGTTAGCAGAGAAAATGGTGATGGAAAATGCAATGCCAAGGTTACAGCATGTTTCCAGCAGCATCAGCTCAGTCCAATGTAACCGAGCATATGCTCAAGATGCTAACCTGAACCCTATTTTTGTTATCTCCAACAATGAGTGACCAAAAACGATGGCTGCCAATTGCAAGTTGAATAACGTGGTTAAACTATGTCTTCAAGTGTCTTCTACAAAAACTCTGAAAATGAAATCCTGGAACCGTCTTGAGTATTGCTTTGGACCAACAGCAGATATTGAAGTCGGGTCATGATGCATTGATTTGTATGCATGCTCAAGCCTTTTGCTAATATCATAGTCTTGTAGTATGTCTATTATTCCAAAATACAGGATGACTTCAAACAACTCACCGGTTGGTTCTCCAACCAGCTGAGCTTCAGAATTGCCTCTTCTAACTGTCTTTTCAGCCTGTGCTGGCATGTTTATACCTAGCTTAATGGAGGCCCACCTGCATAATACATTCAGAATGAATCAAGGAGGCAATGTTGTTGTAGCTTGAGATCAATCATAGCTATTGACGCAATATCTTAATCACAGTGAAAGAGATCTCATAATAATGAAAAGTTATTAGACAGAACAGTTAGCTAGATTGAAGAACTAATCAATTCAAAATCATTTATAAGCCACTGGTAACTCCAGTTCACCAACAAGTGAACCACATATTGGCATAAATATTGGACTAATGTATCCCTCATATAGTCATCAGTTATGACTCACACAAAAGAAGAAAAAGAGAATTAGCTTAAATTTAAGTTCTATTTACCGAGAGGGATCAAAAAGTTCATCCATGTCCAAATCAGAGAGCCTTGGAACTGCTGATTCATTGTCGGGGTCTCCATTGCCTGCAGATATGAGGAGACACAGTGATCAACTAAGATTGATTCTGAACTTACATGGATATGTGACTAAGTAAGGACAAGAAGTAACCAGTAGGGGTGCGCATTCCAGTTGGCGTGTGAAGTCCAGTAGGAGTATGTGCTCCAGAAGTACGAGGTGGTGTCATGGCATATCTAGCCTCTCGGAAGTGAAGACCTACCAAGAGACTGTAGTCCATAATCCTTTCGTGCTCTAGAAAGTCACAATCTCTACCCAGTTGCCTGAATGAAGGCACATTCGAATGTCATTTCCAAAATAAGTATAAATCACTGTCACATAGTATCTTCAGAATCCAAAAGAAGCTCAAAAATGAAAGTTGGACACAACATGCAACAAAGTTTCATCCATCCACAGCTCAGTATCCAATTACAACTGTTGGCACCTTAGGGATTATTTTTGGCAATAATTGGATACCTTTTGCTTCTGATTATAACACATGAACAAGAACTCCTATTACAATTTCTGTTCTTTCCATTTGCTTAGCAGTTCATTTCACTTATTCTTAGTATCAATTTTGGAAATCTTTGTTAGCTGTCATGCTTTATATCCCATATCCCTTATCACTGATGTTTTGCAAGCAATATCTAATCAGCCTATCATTAGCTTTGCATTTAGCCTGTGTCCATGCTGCTGAAAGATGCAAAACACTCAATTTAAGATTCAGTATCCCCAACTCCAAAATGATTTGACTCCATACAAGGTGATGCATGTGATGTGGTTACCACAAAAGAATGGTGCATATATATCTGTCTAGGTTAGGCTCTTTTTCAAACCGAATTCAAGTTTACAAGCAATATGGAAGCAAAAGCCTGCTGTGCTGTGCAGAAACAATTGAACACTCAAACCTGTCTCCCCATTCCTACTCCCACCAATGGGACCCTAGGAAAAGTTTGATAGAAAGAAGATAATCAAGGAAAAGCGGACAAAGAAGTTATCAGACAACATATCATATTCACCTGCAAAACTCTTGAAACCAAACTTTCTGCAACCGGAACACGTAATTGAGATCTAGGTCCTTGAGGGTTGCAGTTGTATCCAATTCTGCCTCGGGTTTGGAAGTTAAACGACCCTGTGAGGAACCTTTCAAATCGAACCGCCTATGAATAGCATACGCAGAGCAGAACAGATTACCCATTATGACAAATCGTACCTGGTAAATAAGAAAGTTTGAGTTCATAAAGTGGGTGAATTGCACAAACACTTCTACTGTGAATTTGCCTTGATGACCTACACATTACCTTCTTCTGATTTGGCCCAGTTAATTTCACACAATGAAGACCATAAAATTTGGTTACTAAAGTGTTCTCAAATGATCGGACATGCTTATAGTAGGCCGGTAGCATCCTTAAAAGGACCTGAAAAAAAAATCAACGGACTTCAGAAGCAGAGTAAGGAACTTATCTTCATATTCTAGCAATAAAGCAGAAATAGCCTCGAAAATTGACAGGCAAATATTTTTGAATAAACTCAATATGTTTTTGAACAATCTCATACTAAATGGAAAATCATTTTTCTCCCACAGAGTTGGGATAATGCTTGTAAAGACCTCATGGAACAGAAGAGATCCTCATTGATTGTATCAAAATTTTCAAATCAAGGCAAACTCTTACCTTTGCTTCTGCCTTCTTCATTGTTTTTATCATATAGCGGTCATCATGCGTTAGGTAGAAAAAGCTTCCACTTTTTCCCGGAGAAGAAAGCTCCCTAAGGGCATCATTCCCACATATTGATAACATGTAATCAGCTGCATCCACGTTGAACAATTTCCTGAGAGTCCTGAAGAGAAAAGTATGGTGACTGGTCAAGCCATATACATCAGGAAATGGGCATAAATTGATGATGTTATGATACGATATGGCTTGTTCTTCTTCTATCTGTGACTGCTTTGCTTGCAAATCATAAGAGTCTGATATACATTTCCTACATCACTAGACACACTGCCTAGTGCCCACAATACCAAACATGCTATCCAACAGACCATTGTTCATGAGTCTGTCCCAAATAGATCAAATCAAGTCATCTCCTGCCTGCAACTTAAGTAGCCACATTGAAATAAGGAAATTACTGAGAAAAACGTGGTGGCTCTAACATAAAATGAACATATACCAAGCTCTCACCTAAAAACTAAAGGGCAATAATCCTTCCATTTGAACTCACAAGACTGGTGAGGAGGAGTGTACTTGGATCCTTCAGGTGGAAACTTAGTCCAAACTTTTTCCCTGGGGTCAAAAGCCGAAGCCTTCAGATCTAGAGATACAGCTGGGCCAGGTCTTCCCACTGAATGCCTGTGAACACAGAGTTGCAAGAATAACACAAAAGGCATAAATGACAGTGCTGATATGAAACTTGCCAAAGTTTTTATGAATTGAGGAAACACATAAGAATTGGTGAAAGATAGAAAAGGCCGCTGTTTAATACATTTGAGTGGTTTATACAGAGAAGAAGATAGAATCACAGACCAAAGAGTAATCTACCACACAAATGGACCATCAAGGAACGTTTTTGACCTTTGAATTCCCACCAATATGGGAGATTCATTTGACATTATAAAGAATACAAAGTAACTGAAGAGAGCACAAGCTGTGTATGCAACATCAACTCATAAAGTGTTTAACCATAATAGGGTACAGAGCAAACATAAAAGCATTTACCAAATCCTGGTACCTGATTCCCAACTGCAGATTGAGCATGAGCTGATAGTTCTTATGCCCTTTAGATATCGTCTTCCCTTGCTTCTTCACAGGCTGTGTTATCAATTTATAAATGTTTGCATCCAACTCTGCACCCTCAAAATTCCCAATCCCTTCATCTCCATCTGTCCACTCTGCATCGCCACTGCTACTACAAACATCATTGCTGTCCATTGATCCCAAACTGTAATTACTCAACCTCCCATCCACAGACCTCCTCCTAGGCCCTCCATCATTTCCATTCCCTTTTGTTAACTTCAAAATTCCTTGATCATTATTCCCAGGCCAATTCAATGTCTTCTGTGATGGGAAAATTGATGTCATTTCACCAACACAAATTATGCAGTCTTTCAAGCCCACCAAGTACACCTCTGTTGGATCCCACTCCAAATTCTCTGAAACAGAATCAGAAGGATGATAACTCCCGTTTTGGACATTAGGATCTTTGCTCCAAACTCCCACATAAAAACTCCCATCTAGCCATCTAAAAGTTCCATTTCCTTTAGGCACCCCATCCTCCCAAAACCCATCATATCTATTCCCATTGCTCCAAATCATAGTTCCATTGCCATTCATTATACCGTGTTTCCATTGACCAAAATAGTGATTCCCATTCTTCCATTGGTATCTTCCATGCCCATCTTGCAACCCTCTTCTCCATTCGCCTTCATAGTTATCCCCGTTGGCATAACTCTTGGAACCTTGTCCCTGTTTCAAATTCATGACCCAAGAACCCCTATAAGTATCACCTGAAGAACCCGTATAAGTCCCTTTACCATCCATATAACCGGTTTTAAAATCACCTTCATAGGTAGCACCAGACGGCCAAATAAATTTACCCTTTCCCTTCATTTTGCCTCTGTACCATTCTCCAACATACATACACCCATCTGTCCACAGGTACTTGCCACGACCATGAGGGAGTCCACCAAGCCATTGGCCAGTGTAGAAATCACCGTTGGACATGACTTTTTCTGCAAGGTTTGAGAACTCACCACCTGAAATGTCATCATCATCTGCATGAGCTACTGCAGCTGACATCATTGTGCCAAAGATTGTGTGGACTCTTTTCTTCGTTGCAGCTTGTGTTTTCCTTACTGTTGCTTCCCAGGCCTTTATAATGCCTTTGCAGTCTTTGCTCATTTCTCTTCCTCTCTCTGCCTACATATGCAAAACACAAACACAAACACAAACGCACTCTCTGCCTCCTTATCTCTCTTACATTTTCTTGTCCCTTCCCTACCACCAATATCCTTATCTATCTATCTCCCATCTTTGGAAGAATCATCGAGTGATTCCAGGAACAAAAGACACATTTTTGCAGCAAACCCAGGGGGGAACTAGCACAACAACAACAACAACAAAAACATCAATCTTTGTCTTGCATCTTTTGAGAATGTTTTGGGGAGTTAGTTTCTTAGGTTGTTGTTGTTGTGATGGTTTTATGAAATGGGTGTTTTTCAGATGTCAAAAAAAGTAAAAGACGTCTTCTGTTTGATTGATGGGGAAAGCTAAAGAGGCTGATAGTTGGTACCAATGGCTGGCTTTTCTTTTCGGTCTTTCTGGGTATTTTCCTTTTTCTTTTTTTTACTCTCTCTCTCTCTATATTTTATTTAAAAAAATATTAAATTTGTTCTCCTTTTGTTTTGTTTCTTTTCCTTTTTTTTTATTTTTTATTTTTTTAAACCGGGGGGTGGGATTCAACAATCAATGTTCCCTGTGCATCCGGAACTCGCTCCTAAAACTCCTCGGAGACCAAACGTTTTGGAGGGAGGAGACCTGACTCCCATTTTTAGTGTCTCAAAAGAGAAGTTGAGCTAATTTTAGTTTTAGTTTCATGATTTTTCTTTCTTTATCTTTTTTTTCTTCTTCCAAAATAGTTTCTTTTTCTAAATTTTTTTAATTATTATTATTTTTTAAACATTAATAATCAAGTTTTATTATATCTTGAAATTCAATAGAATTTCGAATTGTAAACAAATAATAAAAAAAAGATACTCGTATAATTAGATTTGTTTAATTGTTTTCTAAACATTAAAAATGTGGTCATTTTTTACTATAATGTGCTTGGCTCCTCACTTCCTCCTCCATTTCATCCATTTCTTTGTCGTCTCTTGAGAGTATTTCGATTTCTAGACATTGGTCAAGTAACTCTAGCTGAACTTCGTGTTTTGGGGAACCATCTCATGGTTGGTTTCTTTAGTATTTTTTGTGTGCCTAAAAAAGCAAGCAAACAAAGACAATAAAATCTTTAATGGATCGTTTTCAAATTTTAGTTTCAAAGCTCAATTTAATGTTTTATTAATAATCAATGTTATTTTGGATGACAAACTTTCTCGAAATACTTGCATCATTAAAAACTAGTAATGATAGAGATTGTATTCTTAATTTCAATACTAATTCAAACCCCGATTCCAACCAATAAAAAAAATATATGAGATTTATATGCTGCATAATATACGAAAATCAATTATATGTATATAGATATATAAACATTGCATCAAATGCTAAGTGGTGGAAGTGAATTATATATTTATAATCACTGCTACTACATGACTATTTTTATACCCTTTTACCCTGTCTTGACTATAGAATGGATTGTGCTCGAACATGCCAAGAACTTGGGTTTATTTTTTTAAAATTCAAAACCTTTTTTTTTTCTTTTCAAGCAGTATATGAAGGTCTTGACCCGAAATTCTTGAAGAAACCGACCACACACTAAAAATTTTAAAGGCAATGAAAAAAGAAAAAATGAAATGAATCTTAAATGTTTGTCAATATTATAGGGGGAAAATATATATATATATCATTAAATACTCTTTGAATTTTAAGTTATACACTAAAAATAATTATTTAGTTATGAATCTAAAAATATTTTAAGCGGAAAATTCGGATGTATGTAAAATGATTTTATTCCATTCAAGTTAGTTTTCACAACATATATACTTACGCATATACAATATATTTATTCTTTTTCCCATTTTTTCTCTTTTTAATGTTAATTACTAATAATTTATTTTATTGAAGAAAGAATACTTAAAAAAAAAGTTGTTGTCATATCCAAAATAAGACAAACTTTGTAAGAATAAATTTGAAAAAGAATATAAGTATAAGAAGAATTTAATGAGTTAACTTTGAAAATAAGTGAGGGTAAAAAAAATTATGGAAACAAATGTCAAATATTAATATGTTATATATGTAAGGGGCGACCATTTTCTTAAATATCATACTTGTCTTTTTTAGGTCCAAAACCCAAGACGGATCGAATGCAAAGGCCAAGAAGGGCCATATTATATATAACTTGGACATGCATTGGTGGGTGTCAAAAAGTGACACTTGTCCTCTTCTTAGAGACATTCAAGATCATTAACCTCGATAATGATGGGTCATTCAAAAGCAAATCTCAGAGGGCAACCGAAACTTTATGGAACTTTTATGTGTTTTTTTTTTGTTTTTTGTTGGACATTCTACATTTTATGTTCGTAATCACGTTGAAAGAGATACACAACTAACAATTTTAAAAATATGATATTGATAATAAATTCAAAAACTTATTAAAATGTACAATTAGTAGCAATAATCTTGAATATAAGTATGAATATAGAAAATATATGCATACATACACTCTTTAGCATTTGAGTTAAAAACATATATATATATATATATATATATATATACACACACACATATATCTATGAAATATGAAAAATGCGTGCACTAGGACAACTATCTTTTCATGTTGATATAATGGTAATGGTATATATTGTCATCCAACAATAATCTGTCTTTAGAACACACATGCAGAATTAATTCTTATCCAAAGATATTACAAACAAGATTTAAGACCCAATGGTCGGTTATGAATTCATTGTTTGTTGTAATCTCACGTAGAGCCCTACTTTGTATTCACCATGTAGACAATTGCCGTTTTCATCAAAGCCATTTTTGACCTACGAAAAAACAAAGCAAAATAGAAATATCAAAAATAGTATATATATACAGTATACAAATGTCTCTCTAATCTATCAAGAAGGTCAAATTTAACTTAAATGGGCCGTTAGCGGAATTTTGGATTTTTTGTTGTTGACATTGTTGGTCGTACGAATCTTGTGCATATTTTGATTTTTTTTTTTTTGAAGGAAAACATACGATATGCAACAAAAAAAACAAAGTATAATATATAATGTGTAACGAAGAACATAGTTATTTGTACATTTTATTATTTTATTTATTTACACATCTTATATTTTAAAATAAAAAATCAGAAAAGCACAGGACTCGCACGGTATCCACACACGTTGGTCAGATCCAAAGCACATACACGAAGATGCCATGGAACTTCTATCTGTGGACGGTGTCAGTTGCCATAAGTCTTGCTTTCACTCCAAAGGCACGTTAAAGGTGCCGGGGGTTTTTCTTTTCTGTCTTTTTTTTCATTGCGGCCTTGCGGAAATGCATTTTCCTTCTTTTTGGTTAAATGTTGAATGCGGTTGGCAAGCCTTTTGTTTTTGGCACCATATAGGCTGTTAAGATTGATTGATTGATTGATTGATGGTTGATGGCTGCCCATTGTTTTGCTGTTGGATATCTCTTGCCTTCATTATGCATCATGGGTCAGGCCGGTAGAGCTTCTTTAGAAATGTTTTAAGCTAATAAACCAATATACTCAGTACTAACGTAACGTGAGATGCACTACTTTAACAAGAGGTAGTTTTACTGTGTTTGGATTGATGATGGTGTTCTTCTTGATGATGAGAAACTAATACGTTTATTTGGGAAAATTGTCAAGTCTCTTCCTACCCATACTTTGCCAGATAACCGGTAGATTGCGTTTTTGGATTTTGTGCTGATCAAGTTGCTTGCTTTTATATAGTTTCAGCTAAGCAATTATTCGCCCATGGAAGGTTTATAGTCTATATTGTAAGCCTCACTTTTGAGCAGCTGCTCAAGTAGACTGGTAGTTTCAACACAAGAACTTCCAGTCACGCATGTCCCTTAGTCTTGCCTAAATGGATATATATAAATATATTTTTTCTTTTTTCATTTGAATTTCTACTTTTCGTTTTTACCTGTTTAATTTGCACCTTTTAGTCTTTCCAACTGCTGCATAGTCTGCTGAGAAGTTAACCAGTGAACAGGTCAAGAGTTTCGAGAGTGAGTATATATAAAGCAAGTTTCCAGCAATTGCGCATTCATTTTCATGTGTGTATGGTTGATTGATAGTGTCTTGGGAGGCCTAAAGCATATATGGGTACATTCCAACAAGACATGGAACTAACACTTAAGGAGGAGTATCATGACATACATCTTATAATATAAAAGTAAATGGAGTATGTAAGCTTTTCCGATGACAATTTCTTGCTTTTTTTTTCTTTTCCCGAGGAAGGTTTACAATTCCCTCTTTTTTTTTTTTGTTTTTTTAACATTTGTAGGCTTGCCATTTAAAAATAGTTTAAGCAAATACAATCTCAGCCAAAGGGTCTAGGAATAGCCTAATAGACTTTGAAACGCTGGACGCCAAGGGGTATATTCAGTTTTTGTTTTTCGTGATAACAAAATATTGTGTATTATTAATATATTTGTTTACGTGATTAACAAAAAGATTAGATTAAGCAAACGCGCAATAGGAACAGGAAGCCTCCCCCAAGGGATAATTCGGAATGCTATCATTATTTGTTTTCGTGATGATAAATACCGACTTTTGGCACATAATCTCGACCCATAGGCTATATATATTTTCATAAATTAAAAAAAAAAATTGTCTTTGCCTGTGCGAAAAATAAGCATTTAGATTTCTGTATCAACGTTTAAGTGCGATGAGTGACAGTTTTTAAGACATTTTTCTTCTCAATTTAACTAATATGATACTTAAACTTTGCATAAGAATCGAGTTTTATAGGAGAAAATATTTCACAAGCAAGAACAAGGCTGCATGGCTTTTGTTATGTACACTAGTAATTTTGCTTTGAGTTCTTTTGCTACTATGACAGTCCATGATGGTTATTTGTGAGATATTTGCTCTCCTTGGTAGTCTAAATATTTTTTCATATTACTTTACAAAAGAATGTATCATTGTAAAAATGTTATTTTGTATTACTATAACAAGTGTGGTCTTTATAACATTCATAATTTCATATATATATATATATATCAAATCCCAAAGGTCGCGACTTAGTTTCATGACTAAAAGTAAAAGTAAAATTTCTATCATTCAAGCTTGGTGATAAGAATATATTACTTGAATCACTAGTTGGCAATCCAGAAATTAGTTATTCGATTACAGAAGTCGATAGGTGAATTGCAGCTACTAGCTCACAAAAACCATTTGCTCGAAAAAAAAAACCAAAAACACAAAAGACAAGTAGTTCATAGACAGAAGAGAAGAGATGGAAGAAAGACAATAGACGAGAAGAGATTTTCCTTTTGTTCCTAGTTACAAAATCTATACGTGAGTATATATTTTTGAAATTGAGATAAATTTTGAGAATTATTTATGTGACAATTTTTCATAATTTTATAAATTAAAAATATTAAATACATATGGTTATAATTAAAAGAAATATTATATAAATCAATCCGTATAGATTTAATTGCAATTGAATAAAAATTTTATGTATCCATACAGTCTCATTTTTATTGTAATTAATTTATATAATTATAAAATTTTTTTAACAAAAGAAACTAAAATGTAAAAAAAAAGATCTCAAATTTTCGTTTTTAAGAATTAAAAAAATAAAGAATTGCTCAAAAAAAAAAAAAAGAAATCTATTGAATTGGCCTATTTTTTTCAACTCTCAAGTTTCTTTAAAAATTTTTTAAAAAAAATGCTCTAACATTTTTTTTCTTTTCTTAAATATTTTTTAAAAAAACTCGTAAATTTAATTTGATTTAATAGTTTTTTAAAAAGCTAAATTAATAAAAAATATATAAATTAAACTAAATTTAATAAATCTTAAGATTTCAATTTTAATTATTTTAATAATTTTAACAAGAACTCCTAGTGGAGAGTATAGATTTTGGCTGCTTTATTGTTTCGGCCACAAGGCTCAAATGAGATTATTTTAAAGGCAGCCCAACGAGAACACTTAAAATGAAGGACGCCTAGGCACTGCCTCTCGTCACCATGTACAGTGCTTTAAAAATGAGTCCGAAGGTAAATCGCGCAAGTACAGGCCATCGTCTCTCGTGGACCAACTGCACATGTTCTCCGCTCCACCCAGAAGACTCTGAAGTCACCACCCTTGTCACCATTCAACCAGAAAGTGCACCGAAATCGAGCGTAACCGAAGGGATCTATGCGAAAACTGAAGTTGTAATTTCCTCCCATGAAAAGCCAATGCATGTCCGAGATCGTCAGACCTAGACCAGCAACGGAGCTGGAGAGAGTCATACTTCAAGTCATTTTTAATGTCAACTGTGTACCGGCCGAAATACCCACCATAAATGATTTCATTTGTAGGTGAAGCGAAGACAATAAGAAAATAAATCAATAACGCGAGGCTTGCTCGAGAGCCCATGATTTTGGATTCGTTTTCTGTATTATCACCAGTTCTGCTCTCCTTTTATATTCAAGCCAACAACTGTGCCCGACGGCATTCATTGCTCAGTCTACTGCCTTTCCTTTTCTTCCTCGATCGTAACCTTATTGCCTTATCACTTTATTAATCCGATCCTACCACGTCTTATTTATTTTTCTTCACATTCCCTACTTATTATACTTCAAAAAAAAAAAAGCTTTTACTGCTTTATTTTGATCATATTAAAAAATATATATTTATCTTTCATTTCAATCATTTTAAGTTTTAACGAATGACGAGTTTTAAAAATTTTGTTTCTCAATTTTGCGAGTGTAGCATTTACGTTTAGAATAATACGACACAATCAAAATTTTTGGATTGAAATAAAAGAAAAAAGAAAAAAAGATACCTTAAAAAGTGAAAAGGGAAAGCTGCATAATGTTGTGGCTAGGTGCAGTCTGTTTCTTTTTGCTGCCACAAAAATTAATGATCGCCGTCTCTGAGATCTTTACACCCCCTTGTGTATTGAAAACACTTGATGACAATGCTTTAAAAGGAGAGATGAGGTTGCAAACTATCTTCATATATTTAGTAATTTTTGTGCAGCCAAAGGCATTTGATTGATCCCGATGAAATGACTCGACTTCCTCGACCCCAGATCGACCTAATTCGCATTTTCTAAGTAACCCGTAATATATAATACCTGAGAATTAAAATAGCTTAAAATTTAAATAATTTAAACCTGTAATAATTTAAAATTATCTTTGATGATCATAAACTTAAATAATTTAAATTTAAAATATTTAAAACTTAATATATCTCACTTTTATAATTTTAAAATTTAATATACTCAGAATTTGATAAATTTTAAAATTTAGTAACTTAAATGCCAAAATATTAAAAAAAAATTAAATCAGCTAAAATTTAATAAATTAAAAACTCATTAAATGAGAAACAATTTGAGATATAATAAATTTGAAATGAAATAAAATTCAAATGTCTTAAATTTAAAATAATTTAACCCGAATCCAACCCGACCTTAGTATTTGCCCCATGTAGCATCTTCTCTCCTTTCATAGCAAGCCATAGGACAAAATCTTAATGGTATAATTACTTCGTACAATGGTTTTGATAATAATTAATTATGGATTGATTATTTGCCTCAAATGGATATGCCAACTTACAAAAGAATAGTATTATTTGTTCTTATGGGTACATTAGGTATGATGACACGTCATTTGATGCTTATTTTATAAGCTACAATACCCAAATAATGCACCTCTATATGCACAAGTTCAGAGCACCGAGGCGAAATTGACACGGTTGATGCTCAGCTATTTCGTTGGTTAGTACTCAAATTACCCGAGACATGGTCTCCAATGCTGCCACAAAAAGCCTGGAACACGTATACACATGCCACCTATCAGTTTCATTCCCTCACAGATCGAGTCCAACTGCCCTGGAAGAGTAATATTATGGCTGGCTTTGTAGCGACCAGTTCAACGGAGAGTCCCTCCATTTCCTCTGCCATGTATAAAATAGTAAAGCCTTCCTCACCTATAGCACCTAGCTTAGCTTTATCCCAATTCTAATGGACTTCCTTACTCTTCAAGCCTCCCCCAGAGGGTCCTAACCTTCCGTACTTCATCCTTGATTAGCCATTGTCTCGTTTTCTCTTCCCTTCTGCAAATTAGATTTAGACCATATAATGCAAGTGGTAAAGGTGCCTTTTTGCGGACTGAGGTTGTGTTTGGTTTAGATGTTGAAAATCAGCCAGTGGCTGAAAACTGGTAGCTAGTAGCTAGCTAATACATAACATCAAATCATCAAAAGCTTATAGCTAAAAAAACGTAGAAGTATATGATAAAAATAATTGATGGCAACTGTTGTCAAATGTAAAGACAATTAAGAACATGTGTTATTGTTTGTTTATATTAATTTGTAATAAAACTCAACAGAGAAAGGCATTCCAATGCCTGAAGCTCTCGCGTATATGGAGTTTGGGAAAGGTCATATGTCCCCAATTGTACCTTTATTTTATAAAGAAGCTATTTTTATATGATAAAATTTCTTAGCTATAGTATATTTTGATAAATAGGAAACTAGTTTACATAAAACTCAAAATCCAAAGAAACGACATAATAACAAATAATTTTAAAAAATTAGAAATGTTGATTTTTACCACTCTACAAGTCCCAACAATTTTATAATGGACTCACACTGTAATATTTTCAAAAATTTTAATTTTAAATTTTCAAAGAAAAAAAAGGACATAGGATCGACTTGTCAACGCTGGATTGATCTTTCTCTCTCTCTGTTTTTTTTTTCTTCCCTTCCTTCTTTCCTTTCTTTCATTCCTCCACCTTCGTAATTCCCCCTTGGTCCCCCATCTCGCCGGTCATCACCTCCTCCACGCCGGCCACCGCGCCTCCTCCCCTCCCCACATGCTGCCACTCCTTTTTCACCTCCTTTCTTTTAGTTTTCTTTTCCTTTTCATCGTCCCCACACAACCAGCCACCACCCGTACCACCGCTGGCCACCACACTGCCCTCTTCTCTTATCCTTTGGTGTTGGGAAAGCTGAAACTGCTTGTTTGAGTGAACGTTTAAATTGCCATGGTGGTGATCAAGGCAAGGCAAATAGGGGTGAACTAGCCTCCATTTATGAACATTGGCGTTATTATAATAGATATGCCATCCAAGGGTGTCAATTTATTTTTATCCAAAAACTCACAAGAAATTTCAACGCCGAACAACCCCTTTATTCCTTTTTTTTGGGAGGGACCCGGGGGGGGTGTATTTTTATTTCATTTATTTAAGCATTGGAAAAGGGTTACATCTCATGCCTAATATTGCAGGTCTCAATAACAAACCATGCACCAATGCTCCAAAGTTTGCAATCATCGGCGATGCATTGAGCGAACATCCTAGTGAAATATGGGGTTAAAGTTGTCATAAGTCCTAAATCGTTTCAAATTTTATACACGTAGTCTTCAAATCGTTTGAGTTTTTAAAACAATACTATAGCTTTAATTCATGTTTCAAAATGACACTTTTCTTACGACAAACGGTTAAATCATTAAATAAGTATTTAACTTGGACTGAAAATTGAATGAAATCGAATCGAGGGTTTGCCTCCAAAAAATTTTGGCATCCCAGCGAAAGAAACTAGGAAAAACAGAACCAAGAATTTCCAGACAAGGGTGTTTCTTGGTTGCTAGAAACGAAAACGAGAAACATAGTTGGAAACAAGGAATGAAGAAAAGAAAAATCAAAAGAAAGAAAAGGTTGCCTTTCTTTACATATATTGGGAGAAAATTCCGGCGGAGAGGAGGGGGCGGCACCGCCGCAGACTGGGCCAACTCGCTTCTGCCTTCCACCGCCGCACCCAAATCAAAACTCCCATCGAGAAAGTGGCGTAAACGGACTGCCCTAGTCAACTTTCTCTTCACAAATTTCTCCACCATCGCGCTCTCCATTTCCCTCCTCTCACTGTTCATCACCATCATCCATTTCGGCGTACCGAAGATCCTCTCGCATTCCTTCAAATCCAAGCCTCTTCAAGATTGGCAAAGCCCCAGAAAGATGATGACTAAAAGGCCGCAAGTTGATGGGGCCCTCGTGGACATAACCACGAAAGATTTGTACGATAAAATTGAGTTCGCGGATGTAGATGGTGGACCATGGAAGCGAGGGTGGAGAGTGAGCTACAAGGGTGACGAGTGGGATAGTGAGAAATTGAAAGTTTTCGTAGTTCCTCGTTCGCATAACTATCCTGGATGCAAGCTGACAGTGGGGGACTATTACGATAAGCTACTACTATTGTGGAGGCACTTTGTAAGGTAATACTGATACATTTAGTTTTATTTTTCGTTATGTCTGATACAGTATTTAATAGTTTAGCTGTGTTTTTTTGTCTTTAAATAAATAAAAACTAACATTTTAAAACGAAAAATTAAGGTTATATGACTATGTTGAAAAATTAAAAAGGTATAATATTATATTAAAAAATTCTCAAATTATTCAAGATTTCTCAAGGCTTTATCCCGCGATATTTGTCTATATGCATGCTCATGGACGTCACCACTGGCATCCGAGGCCAACTGGCGTAACAATTCATGGATTCTACCATAGAAAGACGGGGCAAAATCGACAGCTATAACTTTTAGGTTTCACGTATTGTAGTGGAAGTACATATTTGGAAAGTTAAAAAGTATCTGGTTTTCTAATGTTACTGATTACGTATTAACTAATGATGTATAGAGAAAATTATGACTAATATATTGAAATGTCTCAAAGTTATGAGTAAACTTCCACAATATGTCACATGGGTAATTGGCATTAAATTAGGTAGTGAGCTGTATATAGTTGAAAAGATATTTGAGTATAATTTTCAACGCTAACGTGACACATGATTTGAAATTTTATAGAAGATGTTACGGCAGATTTACTGAGAAGTGTGTAATTTGTGAAGTTAAAAAGAAAAGATGGTAATTAAACGAGATGGAGAAAAAAAATATATAATTTAAATAAAATCATGAAAAGAAAAAGAAATAATTTGAATGAAATTGTGCAAAAATTGATGTTATTTAAAAGAGTTTATGTTAAGGAAGGAAAGAAATTAAGTACAAATCTTTTAGAATTGATCCAGATTGCTAAGTTGCTCAATCTAGCTTGCGCATTTATACCATCAATGCTCGGTCGGACTTGCTCATCTGAACAATACGTCTGATTACATAAGATTGAGTTCTTTTGCCCTGAGTGGGTTGGTGAAAGTGATGCACTTACAAAAGCTACATGATTGCTTTAGAGGCCGATCCGAAGAACAATGGAGCACTAGAACATTCAGGACGCCTGATATTGGTCGTATTGGTCCGCATGCTGCCAAAGCGACAGAATGTATTCCTGCTGTCGTGCCCTTTCTTTTTTTTTTTATTTCTTCTTGCCTTTTTAATCTATCAAGATGTCAATTAGACCGTGAGTTACACGACTTTGATATCAGAGTTACTTTGAAATATGTAAGTTTGGGGTTTACACGAGAGAGCAATTTTCAGAGACTCCGAGCAAGCAACATCTCGCGGCACTTGGACGCTACATCTTTAGTTAACAAGCTGTGTTGGACAAACATAGAAGGAGCCAAAAGCTTTTTATTTTTAACGTAATTTTTTTTTTTTTTGGAACAAAATGGTTAGTTGTTAAATGTTAGAAGGCGAAGGGGTCGCAGGTCCTAGGACCCTACAAGGGGGTGTGTATGGATTTATATATAAACCGTTATGTGTACATGTCAAGATTAGCCATTTCCATGTGAATAGATTAATGAATAATGCAATACCATTATCTTCAATCATGTCATAACTACGTTTGCTGATTGCATTATAAACCTGATTATGGTCCCTCCAAAATCTATTTGTCCCTATCACACACGAGTCTTTTTGTTGTATCATGTTCTATATATTGTCGCCCCTACCAACACTGCCACTTACTTCATTGCAATTGACTTTCAGACATGTGGCTGTTGGAATCATTGTTGACCCATTGTCATCCCGCTAGTGTATTTTCTAAAGGTATTTAAATTATATATTTTACAACCATGTTTAAGTCATATCTATGTTCTAATTTTTTAAGAATCCTCGTATCTGTGTTATGATTTTGTTTCTGCCTCCGTGTTCGTGCATAATAGCTGTCACCAACTCCATCTCTATCAACTTTCACACATGCGGAGTGCACTGAAGGGAAAATATTAGTGACCCAATTTGATCCCGCTAGTGTTTTTTAATCATTAGTTGCTCCATTAAATTCTCATGCCGATCCATTAAGTGTTGACGAAAAGAACGTTACCAACTCCCAAACGGGACCACGCATTACGCCAACCAATGTGCTTCTATTAAATAGCCAAAGCATTCGGTGTGCGCTCATTGCATCTCTTTGTAATCAAAACTTACTATGAATGGCTTTGCACTGCGTTACTGCGATCACTGTTGGGCTCGCATTAACCCTTCCGGTGTCAACGTGGGTTAGCTTCGCAATGGCGGATTCGGACAAAGATATAGCAGAGTGCACGGAGCAGCTGGCAGGGATGGCAACTTGCCTGCCTTATGTTCAAGGTGAAGCCAAAGCTCCGACCCCAGATTGTTGCAGTAGTCTCAAGCAAGTTCTCAAGAACAGCAGCAAGTGCTTGTGTGTGATTATAAAGGATAGAAATGATCCCGACTTGGGCCTCAACGTCAATGTCACCTTGGCTCTAGGCCTGCCTTCCGTTTGCCATGCCCATGCCAATGTTTCTCGATGCCCTGGTACCACTTTAACTTAAACAGTAGTAAAGTAGTCAAAGATATTGAAAATATCTCTGCTAATGTTTTTGTAATTGCAAGTGAAGTACTAAAGTGGGGATTGCTTGGGAATGCAGCTCTTCTAAACTTGCCTCCTAATTCACCGGAAGCTCAAGTCTTCTATCAATTTGCCAGCAGCCTGAATCATAGTGCCGACAGCCCCAGTCCCAGTCCCACTGGTAGGATTTTCTTCATACCTTTTCATATTGGACGATTTTTGTTGCAAACAGAAAAGAATAAATAAATAAATAAATAATCAATGAAAATTTCCATATTTTTGTAGCAAAATAAATGCTATGATAGAAGTTTTGAGACGCTTTGTGTTTGTGAAATCAATTTTGATTTTCTGAAGGGAAATGTTTAGGGAAATTTACCAAAAAAGTTTACTTGTTCTAATCCTTTTTAATCAAATTTTATTTTCAAATGACTGGTGAGCAAATATTTAAAAATTTTTCTTCAAGAAAGTGATCAAAGTGTTTACGGAGATTCATATTATCTAACGTCAGACGCTAAAAGACTAAACACGTTAAAGTAGATTTATTTAATAGATAAAAGCAATGAGTGATCGTAACTAGTAAGTGTAGTTTAGGAAGTGTAACTAAGTTTGCACTTTCCGAAGTAGGTAACAATTAGCCATTTAAGGGTAAAAGTGCGGTTGGTGGTCTATTTAATCATGAAAAATGGAAGTTTTTGTATTTTTGAGCTTCATGATGGGAATATTCGATTTGACGCATTAACCTAACCGTATTCATATTAAAGTTTTGAAAATTGAATTGGATATCTTCAAAGATGGCCATAAAAGCCACCACCACTAGGCCTAAACATTCAATAGGTAAGTCTTAAACACAAATATTTATAAAGATATTTGGATAACATACCCAAAAAAAGAAAAAATATATATATATAAGTAGCCTCCACTTTGCTTTAACTTTTATCTTATAAATTTTTTTTACACTGTATTTTACACTTATTTTTTTTAAATTTAGACTATATATTTTATATTAAAATATTTTCTCTTCTAAGGGATTATTTTAAAGTAAAAATATATAATGTTAAATTATAAACTATGTATAATTATTTCAAATATAATATTATAATATATGTAATATTTATATTTTATATATTATTATATTATATACATTGAATATTAATTCAATCAATTTGATTTTGATTAAATTAATTAAACTGATTAAATTTTAATTCTCTTAGATAAGTAGTTTAATTCTTAAAATTACAGTTCATTGTAACTCCATCGTCTTTCCAAATGATTATGTGCAGGTGGCAAAACCCAGCAAAGGATGAGTTCGAGTGGCGGGGGATCAAGCGTTCGGCTTAAAAGTAGTTCGGTTTGGATGCTGAAGATCTTTCCCTTGTGGGCTTTGCTCTGGCATTTTGCCTAAACACCCTCCTTAATATACATTTTATTATTATTATTATTATTATTATTATCATCGTACGTGTGCTTTATTAGAAGATGTAAAACTAATAAATGTGTTATTTTTATAATTAAAAAGTTGAACTTGGCATTTATAATTTTGTATTTTAAATTCTTGACCATTGAAATATTTAAAATGACCTGAAAATAATTAAGTTGTAAGTTCTCAATAAAAAAAAGAAGAAAGTAAAAATAGATGAAATAAAAGCAAAATGAATTGAAAGTAAAAGAGATAGAAAGAAAAAATTTCATTCACCCTGTGTTTGAAAAAAGATAATATGAAGGAGGCAAATTAATTTTTTTTTTTGTATTGTTTGAAAAGGTAAGAGAAAAAAACTTATACTTCTGAAAATACCAGATTTACCCTTATAGTCAAAATAGTTGTATTTACATTAGTTTTTTTTTTCCTCTTTATTTTTTATTGACAACCCATTTTCTTTTAGGCAACAAAAATAAAAATAAAAAACAAAGAATTGACAAATTTTGCAAAGAAAAAGAAGATGGCACTGTGCAGCAGCAATACAGATCCAAAACTGTCAATTAATTAATAGCGCAAAAGAAAAATAAACTGAATGAAGTTTTTTCGGCTGCTCTGCTATTAAACCGTGTACTTGCCAATGAGTTCATTTCTAGCAAAGCACCATTACAATAAAAAATAAAAAAAAAATCATTTTAACAAGCAATCTATCTCCAAAATCTATATCTTAAAATAATTTTTTTCTTCATCTTGATAAAATTAACAGTAATTTAATATTTCTAAAATGATAATTTTGTAATTATTTTAAATTCTAATTAACATAAATTGAACGAAGCAACTTAATGATTATTGGATTTATATGCCAATATATCGAATACCGAGTATAAATCTTTCAAAATTTAATCTCCGAGATTACATGACCTAATGTACAAGTGGAGTTTTCTCCAAATAAAAAAAATAAAATAATCTAAAATAAAAGTCCAAGTGGAGGTCTGACCTTGACTTTTATTGTTAATTTTAATTAATTAAAAATGTCTTTCAGTTGGACTTTATCTACAAAAATAGATATCTTACGCATGTGCCCCGACTTCAAGGGGGGCTGACTCATTGCCTCTCGCTTTCGAATTTAGAATTAAACATCAAGAAAAAAAAAAGAAAATATTTAAAGGAAAAGTTAGACCTGGAAAAGGGGGGCAGAATTCTTTATATTATAAGTTTTAGATAATTTCAAAAGCATAAATAAATGAAAAAAAAAGTCTAAATCAATCATCATGGGGCCTCTAAAAAAAAATTTTTTTTTTTGAATCATTGAGTCAACTAATTTAACTCTCGAATTAATTGAGTTAATCTAAGTCAATAATTCATATGAAATTTTAATAAATAGAACGAATATAAAGTTCGTTTCATTGATTTATTAGTCTAGTCGAAGGGTCTAAATTGGGGTAAGAAGAAAGTGCAATAATTGAAATATTAATTGAATTCAACGCGTCGGTGTATTATTAGACTTAATATTATAATTTCTTATTCTAATTTTCTAACATTCTGCTATACATGATGTTATTATGTTTGTTGTACAAAATGTCATAATTTAAAAAAAATAATTAAAATTTGAAAATTTTGAGTATTTTCAGTTGTCCCTTTTTTGTTTTTTGTTTTTTTTTTCCCCCTTTGCTTAGACATATGTCCGTCAATTATCATATTAATATGTCTCTTGCCTTGCATTATTTGAGGTCTTTATTTTTAGCACTCACGACGAGGTTGTTTATGAAGTCACGAAAATGCATACTGCAAATGGACACCCAAGATGAAACCATCCGGATTGAGACAACCTTCGTCTTTTCCATCTGTTGGATCCACATAAAATTCATATAATTTTAAAATCTAAAAACTATAAAATTTAATATTGCATTTAGAATTAAAATAATTTAAAATTTAATATTTTGTCAATTTAAATTGCATCTTTGGCAGCATTAGAGTCCAAATGGGGCCTCACTGTTACGTTGCATCACTAATCTTATATTGAAACACAAATTATCTTGCTGAGGTGTCCTAATTCTGAGGTGGTCTGACAAATAAAACACAAAAATGAAAAATTTTAAAACAGAAGTAAAATCCGAAAAATCCCAGAGTTTTTTTAATTCTAAGCTTTTTTTTTTCTCTTTTTTTATAATTAGTTGTTTATTATATTGCGTTTATTTTCATATTTATTTTATTTTACTTATTGTACATTACTTTTTTTTGATAATTAGTTTTTTTGTCGCACATTACTTTTTTTTTAGATGAATTTATTTTTTATCTGTATTTTTTGGAAAGAAAAAAAAGAATTTATTTGGTTCCCACTTACTTGCTTCTTAAACTACTTCTGACTCGTCTCTTTTGTCTCCATCCATCTGTTATGGTGTTTATTTGTGGTGTTGTGTTCGCATTGTTTATGATGTCACGAAATGTATATAACCCATCGACGAGATGAACTCATTGGGACTTGGACAGCCTTGGTTTTATGTGTCGGTCGTGCCCAATGGTCGTTTTGGACTTCTAAATAGATAAAGGTTTGGATGTCTCCCCTGTTCTGTTCCTCTTCTCCTTCTTCGTACTCGGTGGGATGTCTTCTTCCTTTTTGTTTTTGTTTTTTTCTTTTTTTTCTTGATGGGGTTGTATTCATTTCTTCTGGATTTGCAATTGCTATGTTAAAGATTATAAAGATGGGTTCTTTTTTTTGTTCCCTTTTTGGTACACTTGTGTTTGTGCAAATTGTGCTGGGTTTTTTTTCGTGATGTCCGATGTTGTCCTTTTGGTTGTTGAGTTTTCTGGGTTTCATTAGTTGATAGTTTTGCAGTTGATCTTTACGGAATTATTACTTTCTGCTTTGGTAGTCTTGTTAATCGATTCATGGATTGAGATAATTTCAGAAGAGAGAGAGAGAGAGAGAGGTAAGAAAAGGAAAGCAAATGGATTTCTGGGTTGAAGTGTCGTTAAAGAGCTTGTTTGTGTCTCTGGTTATTGGAGGAAGTTACCAACCAAACTGAAGTGCTGAAAAAAAAAGAAGAAGAAGAAAAAAGTTGTGAGCAATTGAGAACTTCAATGCCCTTTTATCTGAAAAGAAGAGAATAAAATGTGTTTTGTGGTTCATCAGTTTTGTGTTGCTTACTACTAGGAATTCAAGCTGAGTTAAATTGTTTACCCTCTTGGGATTAGGGCTGTGTTGTTGTTGTTGTTGTTTGTCAAGTGAACAACAGCAGGGCTTCCTCAGACAACTAGACTGCTTATGTTGTTGAAATGCCAATAATCTGTCAAAAGTGGGGATCACATAGTTTGGCCATTTATTTGTGAAAAATGAAATGGAATCTGGCCTCTGGTGCTGAGAACATGTTGAATTCCAAATTGATTGGTTCTAAGAGTTTAATTGGGTAGAAAGATAATTTCGAGGAAGCATTTCAGGACAATCCTTGTGATTTTGGCTTATTTTTGCAATGTGCAAAGATAGAAAGGCTGTGAAAGAATAGCTACCACGATGGGCAAATAAGCCCTTCACATATTATCATTTGCCAATCAAAATATTTATGGGCTTGAAGGTAGATATCCATGTAAGCAGGGCATTGGTGCCTCAACTGCTGGAGGAAGTAATTGGCTTTCCTCTCCTGTCAACGTCCTTTTGTTCTTAATTATTTGGCTGTCTTGGTAAAGTTTTGATTGGTGTGATTCTTTGATGTGTAACTGGTGCTGGGACTCAATTCTATCTGCTTACCACTAACTTGAAACAAGCATAACTTGTAGCTGTTTGAACTTCAATCTGTACAATGCAGGTTCCAGCAGATACAAAATTACGCTTCTGGAAATATCCTGAGGGGTCAAGTCCTAATCTTGAAGAGTGTGATGGGTGATTTTGTAGGCGATGATGATTCATTCCCTAAGCCTGTTGGAAGATTGTCTGTTTTCTATTATGGAGTGGGCCATGTGCTAAATGATATCACTTCTGCCTGTTGGTTTACTTACCTATTATTGTTCTTGACAGATATCGGACTGTCCCCAAGGTACATATGTATTCTAAGTGGTCAGGAGTTCGTTTAATTGCATAGCTTCTGTGTTCTCATTTTTTTCCTACTGCTACTTCTATTTGTTTGTTTCCATGTTCTTTCTCTCTCTTTTTTTCTTTTTATGGTTTTCTATCATGTTTAAATTTTGAAGAAAACCACTTGGTTACAAAGAATGTTAGGGCGCACTTTCTTCTAACATGTAGACTAGGACTAGATGTTGATTCCTTAAGTTTTGTCAATTTTTGTTCACTTGTATAGAATGAACCAAAAATAATGATAATTCTTTCTTTTAATCAAGCAAGCTTTTAACAATTGGTAGTTATGCATTATCAAGCAAAATTTTCCTCTCCTGAGTATGTGAACGGTACTGACATGATGCTTTCACTTTAATTTTATGAAACATAAATTGAGTTGGAAGACTGAAAATTATGGTAAAAAGTGTTTGCCTTTTTATTTTTAGATATTACATCCACCTTTTTGAGAATTACAGTATATTATAGTATTCATGGTGTAATGTATCTATGCAGTAGAATATGGGTTTTCACTCTCATTTTAGCAAAAGAACATAACATCGCGAGAGACAATAAATTAATCCTTTTCAGAAATTATAGCTTAAGTCTTTTAAACAAGCATATGTTGTCATTGTAATTTTAGAAAACAAAGCACACAATAAAATGTAAAAAATGCTATTTTGAGGGCTGAGTGCATCCTTACCACTGTCTAATGAGCACTTCCTTCCATTGTATGTATTATATTTTCCAGGGATGCAGCTGCAGTTATGCTTTCAGGCCAGATAGCTGATGGCTTGGCTACCATATTTGCTGGTGAATTGGTATTGGGAAACTTTAAATTCTCTAATGCATAAGAAAATTGTAATATTAATATCCTATTTTGATTGCCCATTATTTTTTTCACTAGCCTCATATGTTGGTGAAAGACACTGAAAACTTGGAGATTCACTTATGTTTAAAATTGACGCCTGAAATGAAAATTCATACTGCTTGTTACCTTTTTTTATTTTCTTAATATCATCCTTGATACTTGTTAATTATATTTCATCATGATGGAAATCCATTGTCAATTTGTGGATTTTTTAATGATTTATCGTGCTTCTGTTTGCCCTTTCTTACTGGGAATAATGCTGTTCCTTTTTATCTTTATGTACTTTAGCTAGACAGGTTTGGGCATTTCAAAGTTTGGCATGGTGCAGGATCTTTATTGGTAGCCGTCTCATTTTCTTCTGTTTTTGGTGGTTGCTGGCCCTGTAATCTGTTGGGTACCTGCTCATTGACAGTCAAAACCATCTCATACAGCATCTCTGCTGCAGTCTTTAATGTGGGTTGGGCTGCCACTCAAGTTTCGCACATGTAATAACCTTCATAGTCTAATATCTGCCATCTCAAATTTGCATGGCATAATTCTTATTCTTGAAAGCAGAACAAATGGCAGGAACAGTTTGGCATTTCCATAAAATAAATTTTATGAAGCTTTGTACTTATTTGCTTGAAATCCTGAAATCATACTAGCCCATTGTCCTTCCTTCAAAACTTTATCAGCACAACATGGCTACTACAAAGATATGCAGTAAACTACTGACATTACTTTTTGTTATTGTTTTGTTGGAGGTCTATGGTGAACCGCATCTCACTAAATTCAACAAGCAGGGTGGTAATGACAAGTTGTCGGAATGCTTTTGCTATGGTAAAATCTTCTATTGCGGTTGCTTTGATTGATCTTTTCAAAATACTCCTCTTCCAGCATCACTGAACATGGGGATTATTCTTTTTGTGGGTTGAAATGTTTTGTAGGTTGCCAATCTTACCCTATATGCAATTGCTTTAGTGTTGTTCAATGTCAGTGAAGCCAGAACACGAGCTGATATTGAAAATCAGGTACAAGTTTTGTTTGGATGTTGTTATCAATACGATTGTAACAAGTTTAATGTTGGCCTGTCTTTGTACTGGCCTCGATGAGCAGTATCGTTGGATTGCTTACTTGTCAATTGCTATTGGTTGCTGCTTTGTGGGTATATTTCACCTTGGAACCAAGGAACCAAGGTATGTTAGATGTCTTCATCCATTTTTCAGTTCTTTAGGGGTGTTCTGAATAGTTGCTTATTACACATAATCTCTGAGAACAATTTCAAAAAAAGAAAAAAGTGAACACCCTGCTAGCTCAAGTTGTCTCTCACTTACGTAATTACTGCTACTTCATTAGAATTAACGAAATATGGTCCTTCAATGTAGATTAAAGATAAATGTACATGGAAATAGTTATGCAAGGGTACCGTGGAAATACTGGTTCAGGAAGGTTCTGTACTATCAAGTCGGTCTTGTGTATGTGCTTACCAGACTTGTACAAAATGTTTCACAGGTCAGCACACATTTCCTTTCTTGCATGTAAGCTTTATTACTCTTTTCTGTCTATATTTCATCATGCAATTGCATGTTCAATACTTTGTTTTTATTGAATGTAACATGTGGAAGCTGAAAATTCTGAGGATATTTTGATCTCCATCAAAGAAATTGACTCTTATGCATTGTTGAGGAAGCTGTCCATCAATATTTGGTCCATAATGTGTATATGATGTTTTTGCAAGAAAATGGCATTTTTCCCAGGAGAGCTTAACCAAATTAACTTGTTTCTCTCCAGGCATATCTTGCCTATTACGTTATTGATGATCTGCGAATGACCCAATCAGCTAAAGCTTTGGTAGGTGCATACTCCCTGTCAGCATCAATTTTTGGCATTCTTATATTTGCACTTGGCCTGTTAAACCTTTAGAGATAGGTGATATTCATGTGTGTATGCATGTATAATTATACGCACAGACAAATCTATTTGGAAACTGACCAATGTTGATATCTATACTGCTTAATGGAACTAGGTTCCTGCAATCATCTATGTGAGCAGCTTCATCATATCTGTCATTATGCAGGTTGCCCTCGTAATCTCTCTTGTTTGTTTGTAAACTATGATTTAAAATTATACTCCTTGGAGAATTATGCTTTATGTATTCATTTTTGCAGGAAATATCATGGACTAGTCATCATCTGAAAGCCTACTATTCTGTTGGTGGTATCATATGGGTGTTTTGTGGCTCAATCATCCTTCTTTTACCTAGAAGCATGAATGGTTTCATGTACTTCATTTCAGTATTTATCGGCATTGCAAATGCTCTAATGACGGTATAATGTGGTCTTATAATCCTGTTTCATTTTGATTATTTTTGCATCCTTGGTGGAAAAGGTTTCCATTTTCAGATGCTCAAAATGGAATTAAATATATGAATTTTAAGCTTTCAAAGATAGATACATCTAATATAATGTCATAATGTCCTTCGAGGACTAGTTATAGATTTACAGATTCTAAGTTTTAGTACAATTTGGCTAGTATCATTCTATAAATTTATTGCTCTGCTGATTATTTCAACTTCGTACCCTATCTTTTACACGTTGCCAAATATGAATAATAGGTGACTGCAGTAAGCATGCAAAGTGTCCTGGTTGGGTCAGATCTCAATGGCTGTGCATTTGTTTATGGATCGTTGAGCTTCTTAGACAAGATTTCATGCGGGCTTGCCATGTATGCCCTTCAGTCATTTCAAAGTGAGTGGCTTTTTTCTCCAATTCCCAGGTGCAGTCCGGTCCAATACTTGCTCTACATGAAATGTGGAAAAGTGGTAAAATAATGGTTGCTTGTAGTATAGTTGCATATATAGAGTCATTAAATTTGTTATCTTATCTAACTCCAGAAGTAGCTTCACTTCTTGGTGGGAGATTGCATGCAGATGCACCTTTTATGTCACATTCCTTTCTATAGGTTGAAACCAAATGTAGATTTCTACAATGCCTTGCAGTTCACCTTACTAATATTCTATAGAACTCAGATTTGATTAAGTAGTAGCCATTACATGGTTATACTCTATATACTGCTTCACCAATGTAGAACACCAAGATTTACGGTTGGAATGATCCATATGTATCTTAGGTATCTTAGGTGGCCATTACATGGTTATACTTTTCATGCATGCTTCGTTACCTCTTTTTTGGGTTCTCAAGGAAACCACTTCTTTGTGAAAAAACAAAGATAAAACTACGTAAATCTAATCCTTCCCCAGACCCTCACAAGGTGGGAGCCTAGTGTACTGAAAATATCCTTCTAAGGGTGTGGATGAGGGATTTGAATCCTGTCCATTTGTGGAAGAGATGACATGATAACACTAGACTATGCCTGCTTCTCACTTCAAACACTCGTGTATTCTGCAAATGCTTTACCAATTTTATTCCTTAGTCTTAAATTATATTATTTCTTAAGTTTAAAGCAACCTTAAATGGCTAAAAACTTTAATGCAGGCACATCACCAGATGTCGAGGACCGCCTATCCACCGGTCATGTATCAATCACAAGATACGGATTGGGTCTGGTTCCGGGATTTTGTTCACTTGTTGGTGTAGCTGTTACATACGGTATGAAACTCCATACACCATATACCAAGCCCTTGATGGAGCCTTTGTTGGAATAACGGACAAAAGGCCCGAGTTATTGTCAACAGCTGTTAGATGTCCATGCAGCTGCTGCATTTGAGCAGTCAAACAGAGAGAGAGCGTTGACTACTGCACTGAGATGTATCCACGCAACGTATGTGGTCACACTGTTACATCTTTTGTTACACGAGGTTAATTTTTTGTACATGTTGTAACCATAAAGTACAAAGTAGGGTTAGTTATAGTTTTTTAAAAGCAGAAGTTACACCATTGTCTTCCATCTTCATTGGAAGGTGTATTAAGACCTTCTACCCATAGAATTATAGTCTTTTAAAGCAAAGGTTATACCATTGTCCTCCATCTTCATTGAAAGGGGTAATAGCACCTTGTGACCATAGAATTTCATCTGAATCACAGCACCACAGTTTAGCAATGCCTGGAGTCAGAAGGAAAAAATTATCATTATTATTATCCTTATTTTCCCTTTCAGATTCTACGGTGTAAAAGTTTTGTCATTCTCATTTCTATAATCTTATATGCCTTTGTCACTTTATATATTAGGTTTGTGTTAGGTTTATTCTGATTATTTGATGAAAGAAAAATGTGTCCAAGTTTGTTTCCTATCTGTGCCTAGTTTTTTCTTTTTTCAATTCAAAAACAAGAAAAAAAAATTCTAAACGTACTCCTTTATGCTTACTAAGGAACATTAGTTTTGTTTTTTGGTTCTTGATTTTTGAATTTTGTGTTTTTGGCCATATGGTAATGTGTTTGAGTAAAATGTGTTAAAATTGAATAAAATACCATAAAATTCAGTAAGTACTCAAGAAAAATAGTTTCTCTTTTCATTTTCTATTATGTTAAGTACTCAAAAAAAAAAATCCAATATTGCCTAAAATGACTTAAAATTGAGTAATTACTCATTTTATTGAAATTTTACTCAATTTTGGGATTGAATAGAGCATGTCCTTTTTTTGAAAAAAAGAAATAAAAAAAAACACTAATTTTTGTTGATGGTTTTAAATTACTCAATTTCTAATTATTTTACTGAATTTTACAGTTTTGAATAACTTTTTTTTTTCCTTTCTTTAAAACACTTCCTTTTTGGGTGCGTACTCCGCTTGAACAGAAGAAAAGTAAGTACACAATCACCGTTACCATTCCCTACTTGTGTTGTTGCATAAATCGCAAAATAAAAGGCTAGAATTGGTTTAAAAAATTGTTCGTGGAACAATCAAAGCTCCCTCTGTCCCTCACTCAACAGGGGCAAACTGATCCTCTTCGTTAACCTGAATATATTTTCTAAATGCAACCCCATGAACCACTAAACCTCCTTTCCAGGATTGGATTAGAACGACTATGAAGGTAAAAATTTAAATTTGTAATTATTAAAATATCTCTTAAAAAATTAATACAGTTAATAATTTGATCTTTTTTAATTTATGACTTAACAAATATATAACTAATAATTCTCTAAACGTTATTCTAATACTAAATTCAATAATCATAAATATAATTATGCACGTAGAAAAATATATACATGCATGCATACTTTATTTAAACTAAAAATGTAAAAGCTGTTACATACAAAATATTCAACCATTGAACCTATAAGTACATCTAAGTGAGAAAAATATACATCCAATGAATAGTATCTCATCCATGTCAACGTGACAAATTCTCGTGTCTATGTAATGAGAATCTTTACAAAATTTTATACCATTGCTAGTTTAAATCTCAAATTGGTCTTCGCTCTCTCCCAAACAAGACTAGCCCTACAAGATTCTATCCATCTCAAAGTGCAAACAAAACAACAAGAACTCAACCATCTCATCCATTTCATAGTTTTGGTAATTATGGGAACAAATGGTTACATGGAAATAAAAATTGAGAAACAAAGTTCTGAATTGCACATTATTTTCAATTAGACAATTCAACACCAATGCAGCTGTGTCCACTCATATATATTTTAGCACTTACATTTGAGTCGGAGAGTAAATGCGTGCAAGCTTAAAAGAACTTGCTTTAGTTTTTCCTTAATCTCTGGATCAATCAAGTTGCCATCCCCATCAAATTTTGCAGGAGGTGCAAATGCATTCAAGAAAAATTCGGGTTTGTTGATGAAATGAAGGTCGAGATAAACACCAATTTGGCGAAGATGATACTGTGATCGCCCGCCACCAAAACTTCCTCCAGCACTTACAATGGCAGCTGCTTTATCAGCCCAACAGTTTGGTGGCCTAGATGCCCAATCAATGGCATTTTTCAAAGGTGCTGACAAAATAAAGAGAAACAAAAGAATTACCGGATCAAAAGATGTAATCTTTAGAAACGTACAGGGTATGCTAGTCAACAAAAGAAATAACATCTAATGTTGTGAGTAGATCCAGTTAAACCATGGTGAACATTGAAGATTCAGGTTCTTGAATTCAAAACTAAAAGAAACCCATCTAGCCAGATTAGGTGGTATGTGCAGATTTCCTAATTCCTGGCTGCTTAGTAGTTCATATAGCGTTCTGCAGCTTAGTAGCATTCTGAAAGAGTCAATGCCATCTAACAGAGCAGAGAGGTTGTTTGAAGAAAGATCTCAGACAAGCTCATCTGTCAAGTCTTGTGGCTCTAGTTTATGGATCTATTTAACCAAATGTCACAAATATGACAAGCGATTTGATCCTCCTCCCAGGAAGTCTCAAACTAGTTATTCCTGCTTTCTATTCACCAGGCTCAAAATCCATTATCTAAGTGTTTCCCGCACAAATTGGGCAACAACAGAATTTACTTATCTAAAATTTCTCTGTGTATGCATCCACTAGATGAGCTCCAAGAAAAGCTCGATAACTGTGTTGTTCAATAACAGGCCAGGAGATTGAAAAAGCAAAACGATGCAGCAATTTTGTAACAATTATAAGAAATTGTATGCGAGGCAATAAGTAGAAAAAAATCTGTGTATTAAAACTGTACTCTAAGGAATCAAAATGGGGTCAACTGCCACTAAAGGACAAAGGCAGTGCAAGTTGATGCCTCGCCCACTCAAAACCCATCCTGTTATCTGTCTCCAGTAACAGACAGCTGGGTTGTTTTCTTCCCTGTTTTTTGCTTCTCAATGCTGTCATAGTCTTTCCATTAGGGCGATAACAATACATAATCTGAACCTTAATCCTCACAAGAATAAACTTAGAAAAGAAAAATTTTACAAGGAATCCACATTTGTATTGTAATCCATAATTCTATAATATATTCTATTTGTATTCACTAAATACATGCCACTAGATAGGAAGAAAGGGGAGACAAAGGTCTAGAGAGTCCTGCACCAAATTCCAATCTTAACAAATGGATCACCCGGTATTTGAAATGTTACCAAATGATACTACAGTCACCCCATAGTTGCTTCCACTAATCAATTCCATACAGAAAAAGGCTTGTAATTCAACTGCACAAAACTTTCCTTACTGTGAACCCTGATATATACAAGAATATCAAGTTTCTCTCCCAAGGTACATTTGAATGGTTTTATCAAGTTTCAATTTCACTGAAATTTTCCTCTTCCAACCACCCATGGTTAGCCTAATGATGAGAGCCTCAGGTTTGCACAACACCCTTGGTGCATTCAATGAAACAAGTGAGACTCAAGGCAATGGAGGCATACAGCGTGCTAGCAACTCAGAGTTTGCTTAAAAAAAAGGACAAATTTCAAGTTATTTTATCAAATTGAAGTAGAACAAGAAAGAGCTACTCTTATTCGTATAGAATCAATAAAAACACAGTGGAGCATACAGGATAAGTTGTGGTTGTGTGTGTCTATCAATCTATGTGTGGTGAAAGGGAGAAGGGGGTACCAGTGACGGAGTAATTATACTCTGGCGAGGCGAAAAGGACGCTGTCGACCTCAAGAATCTTTCTCCTGAAAGCTTCAACAATTGGTGGGAAAGTACCATCTACTTCAAGATCGGTATTTAGCATTGGCAATGGAGATATGTCTAAGTATTCAATTTGCAAACCTTGAACTGACTTCTTGCTCAGCTCAATTGCTACAAAGACAATGAATACGCCAAATCAATACATCAAATCACACAAACAAACCCAACTCACAAATCAAAGGCAAGCTCACAACTTTCTACAAGATTCACAAAGTAGACAATTAATTAACAAATGAAAAGGGGTGCCGTTGAGTATAGAAATGTATTCACAAATCAAACCCAACTCAAAAATCAGAGCAGAGATTACAAATTTCTACAAGACCCACTAAAGACAAAGAATATACCAAACCAATACATGAAACCACACAAACCCAACTCACAAATCAAAGCAAAGATTACAACTTTATACAAGTTTCACTAAAGGCAAAGAATACACCAAAGCAGTACATCTAACCACGCCGAACCAACTCGCAAATCAAAGCAAAGATTACAACTTTATACAAGTTTCACTAAAGGCAAAGAATACAGCAAACCAGTACATCTAACCACGCCGACCCAACTCACAAATCAAAGCAAAGATCGCAACTTTATACAATATTCACTAAGTAAACAAACAATTGATTAACAAATGAAAAGGGGGAGTAGTTGAATGGGTGAAGAAGTGTATCACTGTTGTACCAGCACGAAGGAGGCCACGATTGAAGGACCCTTTTCTGAGAGACCCACAGATGGCTGCCACCTTAAACGCTGGCTTTGCTGCCACCACTGCCTCCATCTCTCTCTCTCTCTCTCTCTCCCTCTCTCTCTCTCCCTCCTATTAACCCTTTTTTTTGTTTTTTGTTTTTTTTTTTTTGGGTGAAGGTTGTAGCATATGAATGCTTATGCCATCGCTTGGTCTTTCCTTTCCTAAATTGCTTTTTCCTCCTTGGACTCTGTTGGTGAACAATTTTAATTGTAAAAATAAAAGGGTTAATTACATTAAAAAGCCCTAAAGTTTGTGTCAATTATAAATTCAATCTCAACTTTGAAAATATTTATAATTAAACTTCTAACATAACACTCATTGTAATACTAACCATCCAATTGCCAATAAACTTTTGTTTATTGGCATGAAAATTAATTTCGGAGTTCAAGTTCTCGAGGTTAAATTTTAATTAAAGTTAATTAAAAAAAATCAAACATGGGTTTATAGAATTATCGATTAACCATTTCGAGTACACAATTAAAAAATTTTCCCTTGTGGCTTGAAAATACTAATTTTGGGGGGTTGAAATGTAACAAAATATTGCAATTTTTGGGTGTCTTAGCCGTGGGCGTAGGGATGCCACCGTAATCGTCAATGATGCATATTCAGTGTACCTCTAAGAAAAAATCTCAGTTGCTACCATAATTATATCTTATAATTAAGACTACAAATAAATGGAAAAAATATGAAAATTTTATATTCTGACAGGTCATCTACTTACATTCTTGGCAGCAGACAATTGTGCCGTGGGACTTGGGATTTCTTTTGTGTAGCTCACTCACATGCTCAAGCTTTTGAAAGAATGGAATTTCTCTGGACCCCAAAAAAAAAAAAAAAAAAAAAGCTCACTCACATGCTTAAGCTTTTGAAAGAATCGGATTTCTCTGGACCCCCCCCCAAAAAAAGGGGGTGATTGCAATTGTTTCATTCTTGGCGGGAGAATGTAAGAATTTAAAATTAAACAAATTTGACCGCATTTAAATAAATAATAAATTTATAAATTATATATTATATTTTAATTTATAATTTTAAAATAAAAATTTATAATTTTTTTAGTTATATATTAATTAATTATTTTTAATATATAATTACTTAATTATATAATTTATACACTTACATTTTAAATTTTAATAATAATTTATATATTTAATATTATATTTTAATTAAACAAATTCTAATATTAAATTCATAAGTATTTTTTATTTATATATTATTTACTTGTAAAATCTCACATTATATCTCGTGAGTGAGTGTGATATATTTAAGGAGAATAAATTTGATGTAAAAAAAAATTTACACTTTTATTTTTTCACATTAAATCTATTCTCAAAAAATGTGTTAAGAGTCATTTAAAACTCTCATAAACTTACTCACAAACCAACCATGTTCCATCTGATTTCAAATGTATATTTATCAATACTCAACAAATTGTGCTCAGATATACATAAATTACATTATTACTAATAGATGTAATTTATCTCTTTCTTTTTCATGTAGATAATAATTATAAAAAAATATACATAATTTATATTCATATATTTTCAAATTATTAGTTTTCATATTTATTATTAAGAAAATAAAAAAATTTAAAAATATTAAAAAAATTAAATTAGATTTAAATAAATAATAAATTTAAAATTATATCTTAATTAAAAATTTAAAAATTTTAAATTTACAAATAATTCTCACTTATATATTATTTATTTTTTTAATATAAAATTTTTTAATTATATAATTTATACACTCACATTTAAAATTTTAATAATTTTCACTAACGCCTAAACTTCTAATAATTTTTACTTCCCGTGACAAGATGGTAAACTCTTTAAAGGATAACAACTAAGATTTAGCATAATACGATAGTGCAATAGGCTTTTTGGATGAATTATTAAAATGTTTATTTTTATTTAATGGATTATTTTATTCAGTTCACATTTATAACTTTTGATGATCCGTACATGATATCCTCGTACCACTCCTATTTCTTGAAGGCGTTGACATTCTTTGACATTCTTAAAAGAAGGCTACTTCACATATACCATCAGGCAATTGGTAACATCCACCCATACATGAGAATTGTCATACATGTAACCATTACCGAGCTAATTGAGAAAAACATGGGGGAACTTAAAATCTGGGAACATGCCAAAACGAGCAAGCTTTTTGTTTACTCTGCAACAACATGCTTGTTCAAGCGTGGTATAGATTATAAATTAAGATCTTGGAATAATTGAGAGGAATTGACTTGATTGTAGGAGAGTACGTTCTTCAAGTCCCAGATGATATCGGCTCCCCAACCACATCAAGAAGATATATATATATATATATATATTTTTTTTTTCTTTTTTTTTTGGCTTTCAGAGTTTTGTGTCACTGCAAAAATTTTATTTAGTTAAACTACAAATTCTACCTAATATTGATTTGGTTAGTGATACTCTGGAATAATGAGGTTTAAATTGTTAACAAATAATATGTCCAACACAATAAGTATGAAAAATGAAAATATTTAGATATGTATGTAGGATAAGTATGTCCATAACAACATAGGTATAATGCTTATAATACTTATAATACCGAGAAGAAGTGATATTTGTGTTGATTTAAATATATTTAATATTGACTAATAGATACTTTAATTTAAATGAGTACTAAAAATTAGAAAAATGTCAAAAAGGGTGCCAGAGAAACATATACATTAATTGGAGTTTTGTTGTTAGTATAGCAACAAATTTAACTCATTAATAAAGCAAATTCGTGTTGTATTATCATAAATATATGCTATATGCGGTTGTAATTCAAATTAATAATTATAGTTATATATAGCGAAATTAAAAATATATAACCAAGAGAGAATATTATTATAATGTGTGTATTTATATCAAACTAACAATCATATTTATAAAACAGGATTATAAAATAGATAAATAAAATATTAAATTTAAATATAAAATAAATATTAATTTATTATAAAAATTAATTATAATTAATATATTTTTTTTATATAAAGTAATAAAATCACGATAAATCTATATTTATTTTGTTTTTATTGATACCGACCACCTAACATAATTCTGTTAAGTAAACGTGGCCTTGGCCGGAGAAATTTCTCTGCTAGAAAAAGACACAGAAGAATGACTTGTACTGGGCACAAGAGTCTCCTTCGTCAATTCTCTCTCTCTCTCTCTCTCTCTCTCTCTCTCTCTCTGCTTTCTATCAAAAGCAAAACGAGCTAAAAAAGCATCCTTGATTCGCTCTTCCCACTTCGGAGTACATCTTACGTTGCTCTCTCTCTCTCTCTCTCTCTCCGTGTGTGTGTGTGTGTGTGTGTGTGTGTTTGTGTGTTTTTGTGTGTGAATACATATGAATATGTAATGATTGTTAACTGAAAGGTTTGTGCTTTATTCAGTGACAAGACTCCTGCTTTCCTCCTCGTTTATCTGTCTATTAATCGTATATGCAATGCCCATCTCACTGATGTCTGTGTATATATGGTTTTCATTCCCGGTTGACTGCATTTTTCAGCTTTTCTTTAATTTCATTTGGAACCCATTTGGCATTCTTTGGTGCACTTCTCATTCCCAGCTGTCTTTTCTTTTCTGGGATTGAAATTCAAGGTTTTTGTTCTTTTGGGTTTATAATCGTGCACCATTTCGTCATCCCTCTTGTTTGATCCTTTTATTGTTATTGAGTCTGTAAATTGTTCTATTATTAGTGGATTCATCTGATTGCATAGTTTTGTCTCATTGATTCAGTGTGAATATCATTTACCTTGGTTTGACATATTGTGCATTTGTTTTCAACTCCTTGTGTTTCTCCACATTGACATTTGGTCCTTGCAATATTGTGGGGGAGTTTTCACAAGCATACTGTTGTTTTCTGTAATTGTTGGACTGTACTTATCAAATTTTTAAATTTGATCTTTTTCTTGTTTGGTGGAAGTTCTCCCGGGGACAACTCCATCACTGCAGTTGTAGTTTTTCATTTGACCTTGGAACTTCCCCTCTCCCATTTCTAGTCGATGAATTATTTTATCAGAAAGTTGGTGATTGGGCATGCTGTAGAGTGATAGAATGGGAATGGCATTCATTTAGTGTGATGTTTGTAATATTATCCTGTCCTGTGATCTTGGATTGAAGGGTTTTTAAATTCATTGCTTGTAGGGTGCTTGGAGTAGGGTACTTGATCTGCTGAGTATCTAAGATCTTCAGGTGATTATTAATGATGATTCAAAGAAAGACATTGGGACAGGCTTCACCATTGTTTCTGATCCTAATGTCTTTTGGCTTTTTCATTATCACATACAATTTGGTAGCCATGATAATGCATGGTACAACTAGTGGGAAACTGATACATGACGGTTCAGATGGTGGGATGAATATTGATCCCATTGTTGAAATGCCGGAGCACATGAAGACTCAAAAGAGTGCCAAAATGCCCTTTCATGTTGCCTTGACAGCAACTTCTACTCCTTACAGCAAATGGCAGTGTCGCATAATGTACTACTGGTACAAGAAGCAGAAAGACCTTCCTGGGTCCAGGATGGGAGGCTTTACACGGATTTTGCATTCAGGCCATCCTGACAACTTGATGGATGAGATTCCCACTCTAGTAGTTGATCCTCTTCCAGCGGGCATGGATCGGGTGAGTATGCTTTGTTCTTTATTATTCGCCACTCCTGCATTTTTTTTCATGTTGCGGTGACTTGCTTGTTAAGAAACGTTAGGCTAATTTCTTTTAAAATGTGCCCTCTGTGATAGACAGGGATACTTTTGACTGCTGCAGATTGGCTTTGTACCCTGACTTTTCTGGTTACTTAGAAATGAACACTCACTCATATTCTAAATGATATAAAATTCCATGTTTCAGTGACTGAACTGTATAATTCAGGACTTCCACATTTAGAAGCTTGTTAAATGCACCGAAAGAGAAAGCAGGAATAAATGACTTTTGATATCATAACTTCTGTAGTTGATTTGCATCTTCTGTTCTAACAGCAAATCAGCTATGGTAACAGATAGATGAAGTTTAATACCTTTCACACCTTATATTAAGACTATATTTTGAACCTCTAAAGTTCAATTCCTAGGATTGTGCTGAGGAAAAAAAGTAGTGAAAGTTAGGTGACTCATTCGGCGACTTGGTTATTTCAACCATATGCTTCTGCAGAATCTCTATTCGAACGTGTTCCTTTGTTTTCAGTCTCTTTCCTACATTCTGTTTTGACATGCTGCTGTGTTTTTGGATGAATCTGTCTCAGTAATACTTCCTCTTACATGGTTTCCATTTCCATAATCAGGGTTATGTAGTCCTAAATAGACCATGGGCTTTTGTGCAATGGCTTAAAATAGCCACAATTGAGGAAGAGTAAGCATTTCTATCAGTTGATTGTGATTTTGAATTTTGCATCTGGTATGTGTTGATGTTAGTTATCGTATTTGTGCAGATACATATTAATGGCAGAACCTGATCACATATTTCTAAGGCCCCTTCCAAACCTGGCCCATGGGGGTTATCCAGTTGCTTTCCCGTTTTTCTACATTAAACCTGCTGCTAATGAAAAAATAATAAGAAAATTCTATCCTGAGGCCAATGGCCCTGTGACAAATATTGATCCAATTGGCAATTCTCCTGTTATTATCAAGAAGGTGAAATCCCTTTACATGTTTTCCGATGCACTGGCATGCTTGATCTAGTTTTCTGATAGATTAGCATGATAGAATGATTTTCCCTTGTTCCATTTTTCATTTCGAATATTAAAATGACCAGCACGGTTATATTCCAAATCAATCCCATCTTTTTCTGTTTGGTCGTTCTATTGTTTTTCACTGTAATTGTTGTTGGTACATTCCTTTTCTTTTAGCCAAAAAATATATGTCACTACCTTTAAGTGATTGTTGAAATTTTTGTTACCCAGGAATTACTGGAAAAGATTGCTACTACATGGATGAATATTTCTTTGCTTATGAAAAATGACCACGAGACTGATACCACATTTGGATGGGTGCAAGAAATGTGAGTATATTGCGCATGTGTGTATCTATAATTTTCAGTGTGGGGCTTACGAGATTTTTTACTCCTGCTTTTCTTTAAACTAAGGTATGCATATGCTGTAGCATCAGCTTTGCATGGAGTCCAGCACATTCTTCAGAAGGACTTTATGCTTCAGGTTTGGTCCAATCTACCATGTTAAAATCAATTTCTTATTTCACTAGCTTTAAGAAAAATTTAAGAGTCTGTCCTGTTAAATTTGCAGCCCCCACTGGATCTGGACACTAGGGGGAAATACATCCTTCATTACACTTATGGATGTGATTATGACTTACAGGTAAAGAGAAGTTATTCTGTTTAAATCAGAGTTTCCTTTCATATTATATGCGTTTACCTTACTCTTCCATTTCATTGCCATAATCTGTCTGCTTTCTTAGCATATTTGTTTGGTTTCATCCTTGTTATCATCGGTCATTGGTTCATGTACTTATCTGAGTTTTATTAGTATGCAGGGTAAGCTAATGTCTGATAAAACTGGAGAGTGGCGATTTGATAAGAGATTATATCTGCTTGGACCTCTGCCAAAAAATATTTCCTTACCTCCTCCAGGGGCCCCTGAAAGTGTGGTATGCCTTCAGAAACATTGATATTTAGCGCTCTTTTCCATTTGCATTTGGCTAATTCTGCAGAAGATACATGCTGTATTTATTTCTTAATCAAGAGGCATGATATTGATTTTACTGTGAGAGCTGCTGGTTTAAGCTATTTGTGTGGTTTTTATGTCAAGATTTGGCGCACAGCCGTTTTTCTCTTTTACTGGAAATTGGCAACTCACTGAAACTGAGATGGACTAAGAATTGGAAAAAATTGTTACCGCATTGTGCTTTTGAGATATCCTTGGTGTCTTGCATGCTTTAAGCTGAACAACTAGAATGGCATCGGATTTTCAATCCCACCTCTATCATTGGCTTGATGCGGAAGGTAGCTGTGCGTGGAACTACTCTCCACCTTCATACTAAGAATTTTGACTTTTGCCTTCTGGATCCATCCTTCTCTTTTGGTTATAGAATGATCCATCCATCCTTTTCACTTCCATCTCTGAACTTAGCTGCTACAGATTAGCAATGAATCCATGATAAATTATTACACGTGGTATCATCCTCCAACAGGATTAACCATTTTGCTACCTCTCTTTATGTGCTTCTACTTGCTGGCCTGGCCTTTTGAACTGGTCTTGTGCTCATATTAATAGTTCATTGTTTTCAGTCGTGGATATAGTCACTTTGCAAAAATAAGTACAGCTGAACGGGACTGGACCAAGCCTTTAGGCTGTTTAAGGAGGTTGGGTGACAGATCGGCCATAGGAGTACTCCAGGATATAAACCAGTCTCTTTCCCATATATCACAATGACTCTTTCCCATGTATCGCAATGTGGGAGTTTAGTGCATTGGGACACCCCTTTTTTGGGTCTTGGATTGCAGCATGTTAATGCATGCAGGTTTTGGCTACCTGCTAATTACTGTCATTTTAGTGATAATAATTAACTGATAATTTGCTCCTTAGAAACGGCATTGAATTACTTCGGCCAAGTTTGCTATGTTGCAATACAAAGTGGTTCTTTACTTTTCCTGCATATTGCTTTAATTCAAAGAGTATTCACTGCTTATTGGTTCACTCTGCAGGTCACCCTTGTTAACATGGTGAATGAAGCTACTGCTAGCATTCCCAACTGGGATGCTCAGTAGATGGAGACTTCGAGATTGGTAGGCCCCCAAGACCTTATACACAGTGGAATTTTGACTGGAGACAACCAGAAAGTCCATGTTTACAAATGTCAGCATAGTTGTTTAACATTAAGTTAGATATCAGCTGCCATAGAAGTTAAAGGAGCTCTTAGGATCTTCAGTGACACTCTTTGGACTTAAGGTAAAAACGGTAGGATACATATTCTTTAGAAAATATTGTTTTGGTGGGAAATTGACACAAAACTCAGTTTGAGAATGAGAAAGATGGTAACCACTCCTGGTTAGCTTAGTGGTAAAAGTGAACTTGGAATTGTGTAGATTAGCTGCATGATTTCAGGTTCACCTCTCCTTGGGTGCATTCCATGTTTTAAGTGGGAAGTTGCGACAGTGGAATGTCTTGTTACCGACGCCACGATTTGCCTAAAAAGGATACCTCATCATGAAAAATAAAAATAAAAATAAAAAATAAAAAGGAAAAGGAATGAGGAATGTGGTATTATAGGTGATAGGTGGTGTTGGTTGTGGGTCAACGGCTGTGGTGATAGAAGAACATTTTCTCATTTTTGTCTTAATTGAAGACAAATAAGGAGAGAGGGAAAATGAAAGCGAAACATAATTGGATAAGATATATGCATGACTGCCTCCCAAAATATGTATACATATATATATATATATATAAAGGGATTTTTTGGTTTCTTGTTAGATTTTTGTCTACGAAAGAGAGAAATTTAGGTGCTATTTTTCAATCTCCAATTTCTTTGTTATATAATTTATGATTCCCCTTTGGAAATAAAAGCCAAAAGACAAAAACAATTATCATGGAAGGGTTATTTAATTGTTTTTTATCCTCAAATCTCAATTTTATTTCTATTAACTCGTCTTCTCTTTTATAATAATTATTTTGTTTTTGTTTTTTTTTAATGTTTTTTCACCCCTTTCCGTGTTATATTCATAAAATTTCCCTAATTTGAAAAATGAACATTAAAAGATAACACTTTCATCTGGTATAAAATTAACATCAACATTCAACCTAATGCAAGTTTGCGAACAGTGAAAGAATGCTAATTAATAAGCACTTTCCATTTTGTTGTGAACATATAAATTCAATGTTGGGTTTTCAATTTTCATGTTTGGGATTTATGAAATAGGCAAGGTGACTGCATATAACATCATGCCAAATATAGGGGTTGCAATTGCAGAAAACGTCGAGACCCAAATGTAAAATTTGACCATCTGATGTGAAAATTTGTGAAAATTTAGTAATAATTTTTTTGAAATTCACATGTACATTAATTTCCCATTTTGACAAAGGAAAAATGTACTATTTGTGCATCAGTTATATAGGAAAATTGATAGATTTATTGTTGTTCAAGGGATGAATTTTTCTTTGAGAAAATTGAATTAAGTCATCAAGTCGATTTTAACCTATAAAAACAATAACTTACATTTCAAACGATACTAATTTTTTATTTCGAATTCAAAAAAAAAAAAACAAAAAGAAATTTGACCGCATATATAAGTTTTGGATTTTCATGGAATGATTTCATTATAAAGTGGATGTAGAAGTGATGATAGAGTGACATAGGAATGCATATTCTTAAGGCACATGTATACGCGTACGTATGTATACGAGGGTGACATTTGTCGGCGAGAAGAAGGTAGACCCATGTCACTCCCGCCGATGTAGCACACACGTGACCTACTTGGCCCCCGTCATCCACCATTTTTTTTTTAAGCACACTAAAAACCAAACCTCATATTCTTTTTTCAACAAAATAACAAAAAAATAATAATAAATAAATAAAAAGCACCAAAAAATAATAAGTATTATGTGGATGCAGAAGTTTGACACAGATGCAACATTATTTGATAATTATATGATTGGTTTTAATTCAGACAAATTTATTTAATTAATAATTATACATGTTATCTTTAATAATTTTAATTTTTTTATTTGCTAAAAACACATGTATGTATTTATTTTTCGTGGATATTGTTATGTTTATGATCAAAAATATTAATCACATTTTTTTTGGTAAGTGTTTTAAAATTATTGTTTATGTAATTCTCGTACATTTATAACAATTGAATGTTTTATAATCATTTAATACGAAATTTCATATCATATGTGTCATTTTCATGTTGAAATAATATGTGTCGATTTAATATATTCCTGACAATTTGATATCACTTGCAAAAAGGACGCAAAATTAGGAATTTCAAGTTTCTAATTGATTGTTTTTTCAAGATGAGAAATTTTTTTTTTCAAATAATTTCCAAATTATTAATAAAATGCTAACGGCTATGTTTTCTGAGTGACTTTATTTATCACGATGATGTTTGATATATATGGGTCAAATTTTAAATTTGAAACCAAATCACAAAGAACAATTCTCTAGTGATTTGTCACATTCAACGTGTAGAACTTACTTTTGGCTGCAATTACATGAGGACTTAGTACGATTTGCTATATAATAACTTGTAATGTTGACCACAATTTAAAACAAATATCACATTAAGGATTGATTGATTGACCTTAAGAAGGATAAATGGAAAAAAAATAAATAAAAAAAAGGATAAAAGAACAGGAGATTCGTGAAAAGAAAATAACAGTGTGTTGCAGAAGAATGGGACAAAGAGTGGGCAGAAGGCCCGCAAGTTCTCTGGAGAATACTTGTCGTTTTTAGCAATATTTTGTTGCTTTCAGACTCACGGGGGCACATTTCACTTCTCAATTCTCTCTCTCTCTTAAAAAAAAAAGAATAAATAAATAAATAAATAAATATACATATACATACATATATATATATATATGGATATTAAATAAGATAAATTAAACTATAAATTAGATTATTATTTCAAATAAGTTCTCCATTTTTTAAATTTGCATTTTTTTTCCTTATCAGATCTTTTTACTTCAACTTACCATAGATTTGCTCCTATTTGTTTTTTTTTTTATTTTATTTTGCTTTATACCCAATTTACATGGTATTTGAAACTTGAACTTCAACTTCAATTATAAAAATCGATGCTATTTTGTCTGGTAGGAGTGCATAGTGATCTATTTATTCATTTAGTGATAACTATACACTTTACAAGGACTTGTAAGTCCATTTTATGAGAATTATTTACATATAAAAAGGGTTTTGTTCCCAAAGAAATGGTAATGTTATTTTCTACCTGCAAACAAACTATTCTAAGAAACTTGCTTAGCGTATCTAGCACGCAAGATTCATTGTAAATTCTGGAGAGAAGTCTGATATAATATTAAATTTATTTTTCAATAATTGATCTAGTGAAATCAATAATAATAATAAAAAAAAGACTAGTAGGGATCACCGACAGACTAGAGGGTAAGAACATTGGGGCATGCATTTTGTTTGAAATTTCGAGGTGTTCCATCCACTTTATGCCCACTCAAGAAGCAGTCACATAAAATTACAGCAATTGGGATTTCATGCTAAAGGTTGACCGTAACAGGGGCTGAGCTTGACCACACTAGAATTTCTGGCAGCATGCATTATAATTATTTATTATTTATTATTTATTATTTTTGTTGCATCCTTAGCTAGCAACCAAAAGCAAGGGCTTCATTGTGAATGGGACAAAATCCCCATAATGCCGAGAGCTCAGACAATGGATCTGCTTTTTATCTCAATCTCCCTCTCTCTCTCTCCCTCTGTCTGTCTGTCAGTCAGTCATTTTCTTTGTCTTTTGGATTTCAAATTAAGGCAATCAGATCAAGATCTTACTTTTAAGTGGAAAGCATTGCAGCTAATTAAATAGGCATGAAACGGATCAAAAAACCAATCCTCTGGCTCAATTGTAGCCAAAATTATTGAAATTGGTTCTATTGCTTTCAAATGCTAAGTTTCAAAAAATTTGTACAGTTCAATTCTATTAATTTCTTTGTTTGATATTACAATTTTTAAATGGAATAATCCAATCAATTTCTCATACTTTAGAAATATATGCTATTATGATGAATTAGTAATTTTAAAAAAAATTGAATAGAATTTAATCCATCAAGTCAACCACTTTTCTTTTCTTTTTTTTTTTAAAAAAAAAGGATTCTGTTCATTTAATTTACACAGTGATCTATGCTAAATAAGAGATTAAAATTAAACGTGAATTGCAAAGTCAATTAAATTAAATTCTATCTCTCGAATTCAATTTTATTGAAAACTGCAGCAGACTTGAGTTGAAGCTACATGCAGAAAAGACAAAGCACAAGGAATATTTTTTCGGTGATCCTCCAAAACCCAAGAAGATAACGAAGATTGCATATGAAAGGTATTGGCTTTAAGACCCAAAATAAAAGGCAAATAGAAAGTTAGATTTCAAAGACAAAAATATGGTTTTTGACCCCTTTTTAATTACAAGTGACTGTCTTATCTCTTATACTTATAGCACCACAATGGTAGGAAAAACTCTCTTAAAATTTTCTTAATTTCAAGTTCAAGCAGTTGTGATGGTTATAAATGATACCATCAGTCATTTCCCATATGATTCCCTGGCCTAACTATGTAGATTGACAAATTACAAGCCCCCTATAAACAATGAGATTAATGCAAAACCTTAATGTGTTTAATTTGGTTTCCCCAAGACTTAAAAAAAAAAAAAAAGAAATCCAATGAAATAAACTAATTAACTTAGTTAAGCTGGCGTTTTACTATTGCATTATAGGAATAAGTAAACAGTATATAGTATTATATAAAATGACTTCACTATCCACAATACCGAGAGGAGAAAAATTAATTGGCTATCACGAAGATTTTACTGCACCAAGCCTGTCTGAATTTGGTATGTGTCATTCTATAGAATGTGAAAAGATCATTCAAAAGCTTTGAAACAGGAAAACTTATAGGGGCGATCGTAATGTTTATTATTTGGAATAATTAATCTTTTTTTTTCCTTTCTACATATGCATTGTTTTTATTGTTATATGCATATATAAATGTGTCCTTCATGAATTTTTTTTTTATATTTGCCACTACCATCACTTAAATTAATTAATCCAAATGTATATTCAAATATTATTCCAAATCTATATTCAAATATATTTCCTTTTCTTTTCCATCACAAAACTCATTCAACTGTACGTAAGCTATTCTTGTCCCATAAATTATATGTCCATTCTCTTAAAATTCAAACATGAAGCTTTTAAGATGGATGTTTAGATTGTTAACCACTCTTATTTGGAGACAGGAAATAGGGACATTAGAAAACCTAAAAAAATAGTAAGGATACAATTTGGTGAGAGTTGACAAGAGCGTGACAACTGAGGCCCAGCCTACAAAGCCTAATGGAATACAGACTGTTAGCAAACATCCCACTTACAAGCCACTCCATTGCACTATCCACGCGTTCACACCTATTATATAAATCAGCGACTCCCTCCCTCAATTCTCAATCCCCAAAACCCATTGAAACTCTCTTAGTCTTTCCAAACCATGACCACCCGCCACCTTTTCTCTCTAGCATTCTTCTCCATCTTTGTTTCCTTTGCTCAAGGGCTCAACCCTACATGTGACTTTCAGGACCATGGCTCAACCCTCCAAGTCTTCCACATTTACAGCCCATGCTCCCCATTTAGGCCATTAAAGCCACTTTCATGGGAGGAGAGTGTGATTCAAATGCAGCAAAGGGACCAAGCTAGGCTTCAATATTTGTTAAGCTTGGTGGCCAGGAAGTCTGTGGTGCCAATTGCTTCAGGCAGGCAGATTATTCAGAGCCCAACTTATATTGTCAGGGCCAAAATTGGGACCCCTCCACAGATCTTGCACACGGCCTTGGATACTAGCAATGATGTTGCTTGGGTGCCTTGCCGTGGCTGTGTTGGATGTTCTTCTAGTACTGTTTTGGATTCTGCCAAGTCCACCACCTTCAGGAACCTTGGCTGTGGAGCTCCTCAATGCAAGCAGGTATGACCCACATTTCTTGACCCTAGCTTTCTCCTTTTATCTTAGTTTTTTAGTATACTCTTTTCATACGGATATTAAATCTTTAAATTTAGTATTGCTCACTTATTGTGAAAAGGATCCACCACTAACTAGTAAAGTTAAAAGAGACGTGGGGTTTCCTCGTCTGAGAAAAGTATATATTTTTACCCTCATTTTTCATAAAGAAGTCAAAATTGTGACTTACATGTTGCAATAGTAATTTTACTACTACTCACCCATCCTACCATGAACTAATCTATAACAAAATACTTGACCATTCAATTATCGAACTCCTTGATTAACTGTGACCCCCTAATGGGTTGGAATGTTCCATATAATAATCAAATATTTGAAATGTGGAGGTCATCTCCACACATATTCCATGAATATTAATGCGCTGTACATTTACCTCCGCGTGAAAATCAATAATCCTCTTGTCAGTGACATAGACACTACTGTCCTTATCTCTATAGCGCATGTGGGTCAGATACAACTGAGATCATTGCCTCTCTCGGCAAGGAGAATGCCTTTACGTGATTTGTACTGAAGCGTGACCCATGACTTTGAAGTTCACGGGTCTAACAGAACTATGCACGTTTTTATCTTTACAAAAACTGAATCACCCCGAATTCACGTGATCATATAATGACAATTACTTGACCTCGTCAAAATGGCAGGTACCAAACCCCACTTGCGGCGGGAGCGCGTGCGCATTCAACATGAGCTACGGTGGCTCCACCATAGCAGCAAACCTGTCCCAGGATACCTTCACCCTGGCTACGGACCCTGTCCCCAACTACACCTTTGGTTGCATCCAAAGGGCCACAGGCAGCTCAATTCCTCCCCAGGGCCTGTTGGGCCTCGGCAGGGGCCCATTGTCTCTTTTGTCCCAAACCCAAAACCTATACCAATCCACATTTTCCTATTGCTTGCCCAGCTTTAGGTCCCTTAACTTTTCTGGGTCACTGAGGCTTGGACCCACAGGGCAGCCCCGTAGAATCAAGACTACACCATTGCTCAAGAACCCCAGAAGGTCGTCTCTCTACTATGTGAACTTGGTTGGGATTAGAGTCGGTAGAAAAATTGTTGATATTCCTGCTAGTGCCCTGGCTTTCAATCCAACAACTGGTGCAGGGACCATCTTCGATTCTGGTATTTTCTTTCGATTTATCAATCTTCATATTCCTTTTTTACTTTAGTTTGTTGAACATTAGTGCAATTGTGGCTTTCATTTTCTAAGACCCGATTAGGTGTAGTTAAAGGGCACTTGACCTTCAAGTCTTTGGATATGGACAGAGAGGACCACAAACCAGCGTGACGGGGGCAATGGGGGGCATATTATTGGTCAAAAGATTTCGGGTAATTATTTTAGTGGGCCAAGACCCGATAGTCACATGATTCAGTGCTTCACTCCTCAAGGCCTAAATGCATCGCGTCTTCTATTATGGCCGCAAAAAATGAGGCATAGAGGTGGTGGCAAATGAGTGAGTAAGTGGAATTCTAGTCAGATTGTTTCCAATCTCCGATCATTCAGTTTTGGGTATTTTAGATTCCGGTCTCGAGGTATATTAAGTTCTGAGTTAATCAATTTTTGAATACATCAGGTTTTGAGTTCATCTTTCGAGTTCCTCAGTCGGTTTGTGCCGTAAGCCCCAACCAAAGGCATAATCAGTGATATCAATTTTCATATCTTACTTTTTAGTTTCCAGTCCAGTTGAAAACCGTACCAATTCCAGGCAACTGGCACAACTATGTCATTCCTAGATAACTTGTGCTAAAAAAATGTTTCCAAATTCTTCCTCACAGGTATTGTCTACACACGATTAGTAATGCCAGCCTACATAGCAGTACGAGATCAGTTCAGAAAACGAGTAGGCAACGCAACCATCTCGTCCCTGGGCGGCTTTGATACATGTTACTCGGTACCAATCGTTGCACCCACCATAACATTCATGTTCTCCGGCATGAACGTGACCTTGCCACCAGACAACCTTCTAATCCACAGCACTGCCGGTAGCATCACATGCCTGGCCATGGCCGCGGCACCGCCGGACCTCAACTCGGTGCTAAATGTGATAGCCAACATGCAGCAACAAAACCACAGGGTGCTTATTGATGTCCCCAATTCAAGGCTTGGAGTGGCTCGTGAGTGGTGCACCTGATCTTTGTTACATTTCGAGACTGGTAGTTAAAAGACTACTTGTTTTGGTCATTTCCAGGGTGGTACCTTTCTTGTGCTTTATCAACTCTTGATTAAGGCGTACTCACCAAAGATCGAAATAAAATTTGCTGCGGACATTACCTAGAAGTTGACTATCAATATCGTTTTCATTTAGGGGCATTTGACGGAGGACCATTCAATGGTCCTATGCTTAAACAATACAATTACATGATAGACCTACATTATTATCATAACCATTAATTAGATATCTTTCATCTTTTAATACCTAATCGTACATCACAAATGTAAGATGAGTTTAGAAGCTAAAACGTACCAAAGAAAAATGAACATGATAAGGGTACAACGAAAACAACAAGGGCAAACATTTTCTTTTATGCTCCTAATCATTTTTAATCTGACAACAGCATTCCCTGACCTGTTTAACGATTCTCTAGTGTGCCCTAGGGCGACCCGAAATAAATATTGCTTATGGAAGTGGGAGTACAACTCACGAACCATTTTCCCATCCCATTGTAGTGAGAATCTAGTGGCTGCTAGGCCATTGGGAGTAGTTTTAGGTTATGCTCGATGGGATCCTTGGAAATTGGTTCGACAATTCCGATTAAAAGTAGGCCATGAGGAGGAGCGATCGAGTTACAGTTGGTCCCCTTTAAAAACCAGAACCAAAATCGTAATGATACATTAATTGAACTAGATTCCTCAGTTTAAACCCTTATAACTTTTTTTAGAATTATAATCTTAAATTTTAAAAATAAAAATTTAAATTTTTAGATATTAAATTATCTGTACAATTCTTTTTCTAGTTTATGATGAAATCATAATTTTTAATAAAATTATCTAAACTAGCCTTCATCTAAAAAAAAAAAAAACTAACTGAAAAAAGAAATGATTGTTTTTACAATTTTTATTTAAAGAGAATACTTAAAATTAAAATGAACATCAAATACTAAACTAAATAATAATTTTACGGTATTAAAAAAAAAAAGAAGAAATGATGACATAACATTTAATATATCCGCAACATCTTGCATAGCATATAAGCAAGTATTGGGCCAAATTCTGTTACGGCAGAAACGTTGAGTACAAATTCTAATATAAAAGGGAGATGTCTATAATTCAAGAAAAAAGTAAATATCTTGGGATATAAAAAAAAAAAGAGAGAGAGAGAGAAAAAAAGAAAAAGAAAAATTTAAGCCATTAAGAAAATGAAATAGCGACTCTGGTTAGAAGAAGGGCAAACAAGCTTTGGACCTTACGAGTTTAAAGGGTTTAAGCCCAGAAATTTTTTGGGTTTTAGCGTCGGCCGCCGTCTCCGTCCGTTTTCTTTCGCAGAGTTCGTACCAAAAACCCAAAACCCAAATCGTCTCTCTCTCTCTCTCTCTCTCTCTCTCGCGCGCGCTCTCTCTCTGTCTATCCCAAAGTTGAAAAGCAGTGATTTTCAGAGGTAGAGTTTTTCTTTTCCATTTGCTTCTTTTATTTTTTTTTGGTCCCTTTCTACTTTCAGGGATTTTTTTGGGTTTTGATTGATGTGCTTTGAAACTTGAAATTGGAATTGGATTTTTTTTTTTTGTGGGTATTTTTGTATGAATCTAAATTTGTAACCTTGAAAATTTTTCACTGGAAGTATTGAATAAGAAGACTCCAGACTGCCTTCCAGACAGTTGGAGAAGTCATTAAAGCTTAGAGTGGCTCTTTTTAACTTTTTTTGTCGACTCCTGATGTTTAACAGAGACAAATGCAGAACCGGTTGAGAAAATGATTTGGAGAAGTGACAAATGAAGAAGCAATTGAGAAAATGATTTCGGGACGTGCTTTGGCATTGAGGTATGCTTATGCATTTGCCAGCAATCTTCCTGGAGTGGCTATTGTTCCTGGTTCATCACTTAATGCACATACTGGCGAAAAAAGGGCCTATTCTAATTTTCACAAAACTCGTAATGTTGGGAGGAAAGAATCTAGGTCTAAGGAATCTTTGAATGAACAGTGCAGCACACTGGAGGACACTCTTAGTTTGTTCAATCAGATGGTTCAAAGGAGACCTCTGCCTTCAATAATCAAGTTTACCATGCTTTTTGCAGAAGTTGCGCGAATGAAGCATTATTCAGTTGTGATTTCTTGGAGTAAACAAGTGGAAGTATTAGGAGTAAAACATGATATGTACAGTCTTAATCTCTTGATTGATTGTTTCTGTCGGTTGAGACATGTGAATTTCGGTTTCTCTGTGTTGGGAAAGGCATTGAAACATGGTTATGAACCTAGCTCTGTGTTTTTTAATTCTCTTATGAATGGCCTTGTCTTGGTAGGTAAATGCCCTCAGGTAATGGGCCTCTTAGATGAGATGGTGAAAAAAGGTTACCAACCTGATTTAATTACTTACAGTACCACCATAAAGGGTCTATGTAAAGCAGGCAATACACGAATGGCTGTCCAATTGCTGAAGAAGATTGAAGTGCATGGTTGTAAGCCTGATGTTGTAGCATATAGCACTATCATAAGTAGGCTTTGCAAAGAAAAGCTGCTAAGTGAGGCTATGGACCTCTTTTCTGATATGTTGTGTAAAGGCATTCCTCCAACAATAGTTACTTACAATGATTTAATTCATGGATATTGTTTGCGAAGCCAAATGGATCAGGCACTTGTAGTGTTTCATATGATGATTGCTAGAGGTCATGTACCAAATGTAGTAAATTATAACACGTTGATAAATGGTTATTGTCAAAGTAGAAGGATGGATGAAGCAATGAAGCTTTTCAAGGAGATGCGTCGAGAAAGGTTGTTTCCGGACATTGTAACTTACACTTCCATTATTGGTGGACTGTGCTGTGTTGGAAAACCTCTCGATGCATTAGGGGTTCTAGGGGAGATGCAAAAATTTGGGCAGGATCCAGACTTGATGACTTACTCAGTTTTGCTAAATGGATTGTCTAGATATAGGCTCTTCTATGAGGTATTGAAAATCTTTCAGTCCATGGAAGAGTGTGGCATGGAACTTGATATTGTAATTTATAGTATAGTAATAGATGCTATGTGCAAAAGTCGGAACCTTAAGGTTGCAAAGGAATTATTTAGTACCCTTTCCAACAAGGGGCTACAACCTGATGTCAAGACATATACGATAATGGTAAATGGATTTTGTATAGAAGGCTTGCTTGATGATGCGTACCACATGTTTAGGGATATGGAAGAGGGTGGTTGCACGCCTGATAGTTGTGCTTACAATGTACTAATCCAAGGGTATTTACGAAACAATGACATATCAATGGCGGTCCATCTTCTTCGTGAAATGCTTGATAAGAAATATTTAGCAGATGCAACCACTGCATCAATGTTAGCAGACTCTCTTCTGATGAGATCAATGACAGTGGCACTATAATCCGAGTTACTCAAGACTTGCTCTATATCTTTAGTTTATGGGACCAGTGTCATGGTAGTACAAGTTGAAATTAGTTCTGCTGCAAGTCTTGTGCAAGGACATACCATACAATGTTCACATTTCAAGCTGTCAGAAATCAGATGCATTCCAAGGTAAAGAGAGAGTCTTACTGTTTGACCCTGTTCGAAATTTTTATTAAAAGGTCATGAATTTATTTGATTATTTATTTGTTTTCTAAATTTATAGTATAATAATGATGGTCTTGTCAGGTGTGCCTGTCCCAGTAATGTGGGCTTTGTGTATCTTGGACATCTTCATTGTTAATGCCATAGCAAAAGGAAATTGCCGGTATTCTTTCTGTCCTGTGACATGCCTATCTTGCTGGTAGATCCAACTTTTTCTGCTTTCTTACATGGAGTAAGGGGTGCAAAGGCAGAGGGAATTCCTCCGAGCCAGTTATTTGGTCGGTGTTCCTGTTAGGCAATGTGATGCTTACTTGTGCTTCCTGGTGTCGATGGATGGGTTTGGAGGCGTTGGGCCTCCGGTTGGGTCCATTAGGATTTGGAATTAATGGTCCATGCATATCAGGTCATGTGGGACGATGGTGGTAAAGGTGCTAATGATGTTGATGGAACTTGAGAACTAGATTGTCAAAAAATGTGGAAGTAGTTAGCATGCACCATATCTGGCATGTAAAGCTTGGGATTTGCATTACAATTTGACATAATACCTGTGTACAAGAATGAAAGAAGAGTGAAAGCCAATGTGGCTGTGAAGGCAGGAGGCCGAAAGGTCGGTAAAGGAGAGTAGTTAGCAGGACTCGAACACTAAACCAATAAACTTTGACAAGGGTGTTTAACCAGTTGAGTTAGAAGCATGATACTACTTTTCGTGTTGTATAAGGTACAACCAAGACATGGGGCCAATGAGCCTAGACGGCCCGTAGGCCCAGGTTCCGTAGAGATCATGTCTTTCATGGACCTGGGTAGTGTTTGTCTGAATCCTCTTTTAAGGGGGAAAAAAAGAACGACGGCAATAAAATGTGATTGAAACATGTACTCAATTTTACAAATTGTTCAACGGACATTTCATGTTTATATAGATTTTGCAGAATCATTAAAATTGGCGAGAAGGGTGAGCTTTGTTAGTTGATGTACTCTACATTGTGTACTCTATGGTCCAAATCTCGGATTCAAGCCATCAGGATTCAATTATATCCAAAATTTCAAATCTCACGTAGGTGAACTTTTCTTAACTGTTTCAAAAAATGGTCGATCGTACCATCTGACTAAACAAAAGGAATGTTTTGGGGACACCCATTAAGGTTTATACATTTATAGGATAGCAATGGAGATTTGTAATTTGATTTTAGTTGTGAGTGAAAAAAATAATTAAGTGAAGTCTAGTTGAAATAAAAAATTAATCAAATAAATTTATACAGTTTAAGGTTATATGTATATTATATTCATAAAGAATATAGATAAGAATAGTGAATACTGTAAATTAGATGTTTTGGAGTTTCTTGAAACAAACTTAATTAAATTCTTTTAGCTAACCAAGAGAAAGCTTCAACATTAGAACCTAATATTTTCTTATAAGGGTCATATGGAGAATAAATAAATAAAACATGTCAAGTCCTTCGTGAGACCTAAGCTAAACAATAAGAGAAGTTGATTGTTTTGTTTCCTCTCTTATTTGAAACAATGGAGAATCATTTAATTTAAATAGATAGTCGACTTTCTGCTCTCAAATAAGAATCATTTTTTCCACTCGGTGTTTAAAGTGGAGTCCTGAAGGATAATCATACAGGTATAAACCGTCATCATCTCTGACCGACCAAGCACAGTTCTTGGAGTTTAAACATCATTGTTTCCAATCATGATATTTCAAGTCGAATCCCGAGGGAAAACTATACAGATATGAACCATTGTGTCTGGCTTACCAAGTGCAGTTCTGTGAGGTATTTGTTTGAGCAAATAAAGCCATACATCTATCACCTTACCAGAAGACTTTATAGCTGCCTCCCTGATTCGCACCACCAAAGTAAAAGTCACACTTGAATTGTCCCGATTGCCAGGGATTGAAGCCAAACCGACCAAAATGAAAATTATCATTGATTGGTAAAACATGGTTGCCGAGATCTTCATCCATAGAGGCTCAATGGAGTTTGAGAGCATCATTCTGCAGGTTGTTGAAAAGGTAGAAAACGTAATATCTCGAGAATATGGAACCGCCTTTTGTGCCAGCATTGGACATGACTCCATTTGCAAACGGTGCCGCTAATGCAAGAAATAGAGAAATTGCACGACTTTTGTTGTATAAAGTCATGATAGGGGAAGTGTCGATCTATTGTTGCCACAGGACTGAAATTCTCAATTTTGATGAATTGCTAACAAATTAATCTATAGGATGCACTTCGTCTGAAACAGCAGCTACACTTTTCGTGCCATTGAAACAGCAAAATCTACAATTGCTACTTCTAATCAAGCTCTGACTACTCAATAGTTTGTGAAGCACACACTGAATATTATATGTGGGCTAGTGTCAACTTTACTATATCGATTGGTTGACGTCAAGCCATGCGCAATCAGTTGTCAGTTGACAGCACCCGATTGGCGTTGATCTTGCAGGGCGACGCATCTGAGTTTACGAATAAGTACTATTGATGGACATAACTAAAGGTTGATCCGGTGACAATGCCATTGTTGCTAGTATGGGGTATCAGTATTTCTCTTCCTGTCTACAGTCTTATCTAATCAAATAGAATCTCATTGTAGTTCAAAAAGATTACATGGACATGGTGGGTTTAGTGGTTGATGACAGTTTATATATTTTGTATTATTATAATAATTAATTATTACGTCTATGTAAAGCTCATTGTATATGAGCGGAGCCTGAATATGACACATGATCATTGCAAATTAGTTAGGTTGTGACCGTCAACACATACGTCAAACCAACATTATCATTTTAAAATCTCTGTTGAAAAGTGTTCCACACCGTAAAGGAGAGCCAGTTTTCACACTATCGAAAAGTGTTCCAGATAATTTCTCTGCTAAAGTCCTTGAGATTCTGGCAATTCAGGAGGGCGTGCAGAAAGCAGTTGAGCTATCCTTGTGCGAAGTGTGACAACCCTTGTAGCAGTTCGAGCCATTCAATCCCCAAAAGCAGTAATTGGTTAACTAACGGAGGGCATGTGAGTTTTGATGTTCATCATATTAGCAGGCAATTCAATAGTGTAGCACATGCTCTAGCCAAGTTAGCTTCATCAGTAGTAGGCAAGGCTGCAGGGCATGAACTTAGTTCAGGCCATGTTTTAATTTTTATTCAGCAAGATGTACGAATGCTTTCTGAGGAAAAAAAAGTTCCATCTACTCAAAGAAAAGAAAAAAACATTATCATTATAATTATAGAGGGGCGGCTTATAGTATCAACTGTGTCTATTCATCGGCTATAAACGGGGAACATCTTTTTTCCCAATTCGTTAGGAGCACTAGAGTTTTAATCAGTAACTTAGTTATTGAAACTAAGAATAGGACAATTCTAGTAGAATAGGTTGCTAGTGGGGGTGCCCCAAGATACAAGTAATAACAAGATAGGGTGAGAGAAAGGGGGCAAGAGAGAGAGATTGCCATTGGCTGGCCGGCAATGACAGTGCATTAAGATGAGCTTCAAGCTGTCAAGTATAAATGCGGTGCGCAGTACACAAGCAAGCAGACAACAACAGCAACTTGGCAGTTCAGGTAGGGCCTATCATGTCATAAGTTGCATCCAAAGAGCACTCTCTCTCTCTGAAGAAAGATGCATGTTGCTGTGTTGGATCATGCGCTTGATTGTTGGCTTTCACTGTTTTCACAAATGATGCCATTTGAAAGGAGCTAGAGAAGGGGACCCTCTCTCTCTCTCTCTTTCTCACTGTGTCCTTTTCTAGGATTTCAGCAACCACTTTTTGCATCCTCCTTTGCATGCCTTTTCTTTTGGTTTATAATCAATAGCTTAGTGGTCATCAATTATAAAACTTAGAGTGAAATGTATGATTTGAACCTCATACTTCACCGATCAGTTGGAGAAAATAAAAAAATATACTAATCCTCTCTAATGAAGCTTTGCTTCCATAAAATGTGAATTTTGTTGGCAATAGAAAAAATGGGAAACTAAATTTTAATGTAGTGTAGGTTTACAATAGGCCACAACATATAATGCTTGGGTTATACCTAACAATTGTCACTGTGCATGTGTACATATATACCTTTCTTTTTGATAGGCAAACTAAGAGGATTACTAAAGGGGGTGCACCAATTTTTTTATCACGAAAATGTTCTTTCACGTGAATTCAGATTACTTAAAAATGGGTTCACCAAATTAGTGTATTAAAAGAATAAATTAGTGGAAACAGAAGGCTAATCTCTTATAAAATTGTAGGCGCATCTTTTGAAGAATTGTTTCCACTCTTCAGTAGTCAAACCAAAGTTGAAAATATATTATTGAAGGCCCCTATATATATATATCATATCAGCTTCAATTTGGTCACTGTGACCACCACTAGGAGGATTCCCCGCTGCCATTATTTCAGACTTATGATTCCTTTCTCTTTCTCGTTTTCTAAGAGGGATAGTTTTTCCCTCCTTATTTAGACAAATTATAGGTCCCCACCTACCCTTTTGGTTATTTTTTATGTAAAGGGAACCAACCTCCCCCATCCTGACTACAAGCAGCCAGAGCCCACTGGCAAACAGACACAATTACATTGAAAAAATGAGACACAATGAATTGGCATATTGTAGAGGAAGAATTAATTATAGAAAGGAGGCATTAGTTGTTGAATAACTTGTTACCTTTATCTTGCACTTAGGTAACAACATTTTTTGCTTTTTCCCCTTTCCTGGTTCCTGGATGACTTGGTTCAATTCATTAATGCAAAGGAGATCACCCCCTCAACCTGCATTGGGCATTTTTAAACTATGTTACTCTTAACCAATCTCTCTTTTTCCTTTTTTCCCTCCAAGTCTTGGGAAAAGAATAATTGAGCAGTACAAAAATGGTTGAAAAAGATGCTTGTATGTCCGTGGGAATGATGTTTGTCCTTTCTTTTAGGAAACCACACCTATCCTGACAGTGGGAAAAGAAAAAAAAAACAACCAAAAAAGCTGTTAGATAGATATCATTATCAGAACTTGGAAAGAACTAGGTAAGAATTTGAGCTAATTTTTAAATAAGTTCACTATTTTTTTTCAGGGTTATATACACATAATTTCATCTCTAACAATTTTTTTTTTATATTTTATTTCAACAAGAGGTAACACATGCAAAATTTTCAATTTTTTTTATAGGTTGTATTGAGTTAATTTAACTCACATTTAAAGGATTCAAATTAAAAAATCTCGACAAAGGTGATCTGAACTGGAAAAAGAAAAGATTGAGACAAAAAAAGGTGGGAAAGGAAATAATCAAACTTGAAGGGCTATTAGCATGAGTATTGGTATTAATTCCGCCTCATTGACTAGTCATAACAGAGAGTTTAGCAAATGAACTTCCACTAAAAACTCCACATCATGAGATCGGTGGCCTCTGAGTTTATTGGTTTGCGTTTTCTTGTTTTGCTTCACACTTGAGATAGGGCAAGAAGATGGGTTGTTGCATGAAGTTGTAGCCATAGATACTTGTTCTTTTGACAAAAGATTACTGATTGATTTAGGGGTTAGGTGTGATTGATGGGTCAAGTGTAAATTGCATATTTTTAGTCTTTTAATACACAATTTAATTTAACATAAAAATCACAAATATAAATCTGATGGTTATAATAGTAAAATGTTGAATCAGCGTTGGTTGGAGACGCGTAAAATTGCATACGTCCATGTATCCAAGCTCATCATCATGTTATCGTGGTTTTGTTTCTTGTATCGTTTGGTTTGCTACTGCCACAAGCCATTTGAAGAAATAAAAACTCCTAGAAGGTGACAAATCTGAAAAATAAGGAACCTTGATTTCCATCAAGAAGCTCATGAGCAGAACTGAGTATTCCCAGCATCTTCTTCAAAGCCAGCTTCAACATGGGGAAGGCTTAATTGGGTTCATCAACCAACCATCTCGAGACCCAACTGCAAAAGATAGGCAGATGATGGGAACCAGGAGCACTGGAGATGGAGAGATTGTGCAAGTCCAAGGACGACGCATTGTTCGGTTCACGGGGCGTAAAGATCGCCACAGCAAGGTTTACACTGCAAAAGGGCCTCGAGACCGGAGGATCCGGCTATCAGCTCAAACTGCCATGCAATTCTACGATGTTCAAGACCGATTAGGCTACGACCGGCCGAGCAAAGCTGTTGATTGGCTCATCAAGAAGGCAAAGTCAGCAATTGACAAACTCGCGGAGCTACCTCCATGCCACCCTGTTGACGGCTTGGAAGCAGAACGTAATGCTCTAGGATGTAATGAAATGGCATTAGCTGCAGAGCATTCGGAATCAACTGGCTATAATTTCCTGCTCCATAGGCAACTGGCTGATAATCCAAGCAGAGATTACATGAAATCTTTCTTCCCAGCAAGCTCCACAACCTCGTCAATGAACTTGCAAAGTTATCCATCCAAGATAATCCCAAGAACCACAAGCAACAATCATGCCGAAGATCTTGGCCTATCCCTTCATTCTTTCCAAGACCACCAAGGTCTAATCCACGGGGAGTCACAGGCTGATGATACAAGGCCTAGGCCTTCAAATGATTGCACCATGTTCGCGGCGGCCTCGACTCCAATAGGATTTGAATCAAATTTCCAGAGAATGGTGGCTTGGACTGGCAAAACAGATATAGAGAACAGCGTGGCCGACAGGGGAGGGTTCACATTCATTCCGCCATCATTGCCACTACATCAACATGCATTGCTGATGAGCCAAGGGCCAGCGTTTACTCAGAGGGGTCCCCTTCAGTCCAGTTCTGCACCATCCATTCGAGCACGGAGTGATCTTCCTATGGCAGCCTCAACGGCTCTTCATGGCACAAATGAAATTCATCAGTCTTAGATCTCTGGCAGCAGATTTGCCTCTGGGGTCACAGGTTTTAGCAATATCCCTGTAATAATTCATGGCCAAGAAGAGTTAAATGTCGATTCGGGTACCCCCTCTTCATCTTCTCCGAATTGTCATCGTTGATCATTTCCCTTAACTACTAGCTAGGTACTTCATTAAACCCTGCCAACATTTTATTCAGAATCTTCTCTTCTTGTTTGTACTATGCTAAGCTCCCTCGGCAAAACTATTCATTCCAGCATTTCACTCTCCATTGGAAGGCAATTCAGTCCTAGAGAAAGAAGGCCATTATTTTTCGTCCAATTAATTTTGAAATTAAGATTTCGTTGTTATTTTTATTGTTGCTCTTGGAGAGTTCATTCCAAGAAAATGTTAAACAAATGGGTCTCACAAGTGCAGGTCACCTAATAATGTTGATATGTAGCGGTAGGTTCTGTAAACACATTGATACGATATGAATATATGATTTTATTGCTGATAATTAAGTATGTTTCAAGGTTTTTTGGCGGTAATATTCTTTGTTTACTTGTGAAGGATGCAATGTAATCTTCAAATTGCGGATAAAAGCAAAATGCTACAAATGACGTAGAAGAACTCACGAGAACTTTTGAACTTGGAACAAGGAAGTTTTGATCGTAGTGTGTCTCTACTATTACGCTATAAGCATGTCACAGTCACCATTACGTCTTACCAAATCAATAGAAGACAATGTTGACAAAGATACTAGATGACAAGAAGTTTAGAAGCGACAGTGATGGATTAGAGCAAATAAACTTCAGGGTGTTGCTACCTCGACGCCCCATCTTCGCGGTTGCTCATTTGAAATATGGAACGCAAGTAAGAGAATTCGAATGTGATAGCATACACATACTTATACAACAAACATTGAAAGATAACAATTGAACCTATTGCACTAGTAAGACTTATTTATATATCTATAGTGTTGAAATATTTAAAAATAAAAAATAAAAAATTAAGGGTTAAAAAATAATAAATTAAGGGTGTAGTGTTACTCAATAATGTTCCTTGCTTGAGCAACAAAAATTTTTTGGCCATTGCTTCAGCAACCGTCTATTGCTATGCCCATAAACGAAGAAAGATATAAAAGAGAAAAGCATATCAATTAGTGATTGTAAGAGTTCCTAATTCTTGACCGAGGGGAACACCAAAGGGATACAATGCCGTTTATTTTTCAATAATTTCAATATTTTAAAATTCGTATTATTTTAATATTCATAAAATGGGAGGACAGGGGTGTATTTTATAGTACTGTTGAATATGCATTATAAAAATAGGTGAAGTGATTATATCAAAATATAAAAAAACAAATCTCACGATTAAAATAAAAATTAATTGATAATTTTAATATTTACGTTTTGTAAAATTAAATAGATATTAAATATTTTAATAAATATTTAAACTCATGACTAAATGGTTTTTCGAAATTATCATTCAAAGATCTAAAAATGGAACATTTTGCAGAGACCACATCTCGTAGAAATGCTCCAGGGCCTTAGCCCAACCCATATTGCGATACTGGGCCTGCCTGGCTCGCTCTTCACTGCTCATTGCGCCCGACCCTTAATGGGCCGCCTGCTGTTTTCTATGCTCGTGTGTGCGTGTAAATAGAGCTCGTATTAAATAAAATTTGAATTATATATTTTTATTAATTATATATCTATATATATGAATTATATGTTTTTTTATTCACATAAAAAATAAAAAATAAAATAAATAAATAGAGCTGGCGCGGCGAGAGCTGCCGTGGTTGGCAGGGCCAGCGGAAAATGGCGGCGCTACCGTATCTACTGCTTCTATTTCCCGCCATTTTACCGCCTGCGGCGCTGGTCACCGCTGGTGGCAGTGCATCTGCGGCACGAGATCAACAAACAAACCACCGGAACTGCCACTTGGCCGGCGAGTTGCAGGAGGCCAAGCTCAAGGTCGCCAACTTAGGTAACAAAACGATCGATGCTAATTCTATTCACTCTCTCTCTCTCTCTCTGTTTTTTTTTTTTTATCTTTTTGTTGTTTGTTTCTCTTCTTTTTGATTCAATTTTGTAGGAAAAATAATCGTAAATTTAATAATCGCTGATTCAATCTTGGTTTTTGAGGTTAGAAATCAAACTCGTTCGCGCATGTTCTTCAGAGAGGACCGTTGGTATTACTTTTATTAAATACTGATTGGCAGGGGTCCATTTTTGATCTATCAATAATTCAACTAGTTTGCCATGAGTTACGCTATCTGGTGATAGAGCAGTGAAACTCTTAGTTCGAGCAAACAGGATTTAAACCCTGGCGCATGCATGCTTCAGAAAAGAAATGGAACCCTAAATGGATAACTTGCTTGCGTGCAGAGTCTGCATTTGGGGAAATCACGGAGAATGTGAAGGCGAGAGAATATTACCTCGCGGTAGGCAAAAAGCGAATCGAGGATATGGAGCAGAAGATAATGCAATTGCATTCTACTCTCTCCAGTTTGAAGGTTTTGTATCTAGCATATGCATTGCTTCATTTTTAATGAATCAAATCAAGTACGGAAAATTCACTTGAATTTCTGCTGCTATTTCCTCGTAGTCTGTACTTGTTATGCTTAATTGAGCCCGATCTTTACATTTCAAATGTGCCATTGCATAGGACGTTTTTGGATATTAGCATATAGTGTTTTAACTTGTAGGGTGAACCACTGCTCGTTGCTGAAAAGATTACTGTGCTGGAGGAAGAGGTTTGGTGTAATTGTTCTTTTTCTTATTGTTTTATTGTCTAGTTGTAGTGAAGAGTGAGCTGTTTTTGCTTTGTGGATGATTCTGCTGAATTGGGCTGTAGCTCCATTATGTGTAGGTGCGGGGTCTATGGGCTGTTGCAAGAAAGAACAACTTTGACCTTCATGTTTTAGAATTTCAAGCACAGGAAGCTGAGGACAGAGTGGAGATAGCAACTTCACAAGCTGAGAAGGTTACTAACTTGCCTGTTTGATTTTGGTTTTGGGGTATTCATAGATGGGGAATGACAAACACTTTCTTGTCTAGGTGGTTATAGTAATTAATTGGTTTAATAAGAGTTGTATGTAGTTCTTTCATTTGGGAACAGGAGGGTTTTGTCTTTCCTGAACTTGGCATTTATAGTTTAGTCATAATTGCTTTACTCCAGACCATTAGAAATCTTTTTCCTGCAGATAAATTTTTCCCTGAATGACAGCACAAATGAAAACAAAAAGAAAAAAAAAAAGAAAAACCCTTTGCATTTTTTGAAAGTTTCATGATTGCTCTGCATTCAACGGGAATGAAAATTGTCCCATTTGACAATTTACGGACAATTTTATGGTCCCAAAGTTTTAGTTATTGCTGAGGATTCCCTCATCCACACTGTCCTTCATCCTTTATACCATGTGTCAGAATTAGTATCTTCATGGAAATGAAGTATCCAAGTTTCAGTTTAACTCAATGTATTAGCCAATGGTTCTTTCCTGTTGGTTGCAGATGGATGACATAGTGACCGAACAGTGGATCCAAATTCAACAATTGGAGCAGGCTCTTGAACTCAGGGTATTCTCACAAAACATCAACTTTGCCATATGTTGCTAGATGTCACAGAATTAAGAATGTTTTGTTATTATTGGTGCCTAAATGAGTCTATAATATATTTCCTGCCCCTGTCTACAGATTAGAGTATCACTAGCTCAGAGACAAGCTAAGCTTCTAAGATGCACCTTTCTAAAGGTGATATCAAGATTATTTTCTTTGCTTTTTTCAGTTTTTCCACTCATATATCATTCAGAATTTCAATGTCCTCATCCATTGTCATATGCCAAAAGCACAAATAGGACTCTAAGAATTTTCTTCTTTTTGCAATTTATAAATTTAGACGTTGATTTAACCAAATACCATTTCTTGTATGAATTTGTAGTTCATGCATGCCCTGTCTGGCAAATGGGATTCAAATATTTCTCCAAAAATGGCTGCCTTGCGATCTTGCATGTGTCAAACTCTAAGTCAGTTAAAAAGACTCTTTTTGACAATAAAAGAGTTCCATCATGAGGTTTGCACCCACTTTATCTCTCTCTCTCTCTCTCTCTCTCTCTCTCTCTCTCTATCTATCAATTTTGTGTGTTTGTTTGTGTGTTTAAATGTGTGTGTGATATTCTCTCAATTTTCATTCCCTTGCAACCAACCTGCTGGTTGTTTTGTTTAGGTTAAATGGTTCTTAGACATTTGTTTAGGCTGAAATTTTGGCTTCAATTGACATGCTGCACTTTCTAGGATATTCTTTTTGGATGATTCTATTGTTCATTTGCAAGATGTCTTATTCTTTTTGATGAGTCTATTGTCCTTTGACAAGATGAATTGCCATTTAAAGCTTCTCATTTTGCTCTTATTGTACAATAATGCAGCTTTTGTATGCTGGTCTCCCAACCCGTAATTGGTTGGGTGTTGAGGTTGAGAAAGACTTCATTCTTCCCTCTTCCTTTTAGTCTGTGTTTACTGAGCAATGGTTGTGATGTTTTAGAAATTGCATGATATGTATTGTCAGTTGTTTCCCAAGTCATATGATGCAGAAATGATTCATAGAGTATGGTAACTGAAGTGAGCTGTAGTTAATTTCATTAGAGATTCATTATCTCCCCATGCATCCATCAGTAATGCATTATGACATTTTATTGTTTTACTTGCAGTTGCAAGCTTTTGTCAGGCAAGAAATGGAAAGACATGAGTTAACTGCAACTCTTGCCAACCAGGAACTTGTATTTTTTGTGGTATGTTGCAGAGTTATTGTTTGTTTCCACTATCAACCCTTTCCATGCCCCCTCTCTTCTGCTGCTCGATTACCAGAAACGCTTTTTAGCAGATGATTATCCATCAGTCAGTTTTGTTCTAATGATTCATTCATTGTTATACCATTGGTGAAATCCCAGGCTTCTGCTTTATTCATCTTTCCTGTATTGAGTGCTTGGACATTGCTCTCATCAAAGTTCCCCTAGCTGACAATACTTTTGTCTTGGAGGAGGTGGCAGGCCATTTTCCTTTCTGATTAGTTTTGGCGTGAGGAAGAAATTATGGTTTGCTCCTTTTTTTAATTTTTTTTTATATATATTTATTTGCAGCCATATCATTGTGTAGATAATGCTTGAAATTTGTTTTGGATTGCTATTTTTACCATGGCTCCTCAAGCCCCAAACGATTTAATGTTGTTCCACTGGCATTGATTTGAACTTTGACACAACAGAATTCTGCAAATCTACCAACTTTTGAACGATAAATTTTGAATTATCATCTCATATTATCTGCTTGATGGTCTAAGGTCACTAAGCGCATTGAGAATTCAGGATATATTGCTGATGGAAGACTAGCATTTTCGATGGATCACATGGTTGGAAACGCATCGTTTTGCTTGATGCAACTGTGCAAGTGGTAAATATAATAATTGCAAGGAGCGTACGAAGCAAAAATGCCCCAAGTCATAGATTCAAATTCCGAAAGGAAAGTGGGAGAGAGTCCTAGTCAATGCATCATTTGGCAAACAGTGTTTCTAACACCATGTTGGTTTATGTGAAAAGTGAGAGAGAGTTAATTAAGTTTTGTTATGTTTTACGAAGGGAAAGAAAATCGATGAAAGATTGTGTGAAAATCTGTTGTGCAACAAATCAATTTTGAGTCTTAACTAATTTGGTGATAAAGTTAGTTGATACCACTAGCTGTGTGTGTTATTATGTATGTTACCACCAAAATTGCTCCTCTAGTGCCCCCCCCCCCCACACGATTAACTATGATATTTATGAGAATAAAGTTCTATTTTTCTCCTACTTTTTTTTGGTGTCATTCCTTCTATGGGGATTTTATCCAAACAAGTGAAGAGAGAATAATCTGTTTTCTCTTTATTTATTTATTTATATTCCGAACAAGGTGTGAATGCCTGTCAGTCATCAATCCACCTTATTGTTGTCAAGGTGGAAAGGTCCTTGGGAATGGTATGGAAGATACAACCTGGGACCATAGGCTTCAAATCCTAACCCACATCCTAACCAGCCCCACAACAAATCCGCCTATCCACTCTCAGTTCTTCATTTCCACCCAAATACCATGACAGCTTAACTGGGACAACCCACCTATTCTTCGTAGCCAAGACCCTTCTCCCCACCTAAGGTGGGCTTTCTCTCTCTTTCTTGAAAGGGAGACTTCTTGGAGGTCCAAGTGCCCACACTAGCTGCCTCCTCCATGAGTTCTTGCAAAAGGAGTGGAGGATGCACAGTGAGGGGATGAGCAAAGGCTGGATTATTTTAGGGAATAAGGTCCACCCCTTGATTCCTATAATAATTCCCAATCTCTTCTTGTTTTCACTTCTGCTGTAGAACCCGTTTCCTGGCCTTGATTCCTGGTAGAGGAATGTTTCTTTCTCTAGCGGATGCTTCACAACTTGCAATCACTTTGTTCAGTTTTACAACCTTCTCTGTTTAATCATTTGAAATGGGCTATTCAAGAAGGAAGCTCAAAGTTTATATCTTTTTTGGCACTTGAATTTCGTGGGGAGCTTTTGCTTCGTTTGTGCTATACACATCAAATTTCTAGAGTACGTGCCTTTTGCTCTGATAGTTTAGCAGCCTTTTCGGGCTAGCTACTCGTGAGAGCTTGTAGAGGTAAAAAAGCTTTGTGAGCAAGCTTTTCACTTTCCAAAGCATAATATCATATGCCTTCTATCTTTCCCAGCCATCCTGCTGAATATAACTCCTTTGATGGACTTTTGGTTTAGTGATAGAAATGAAAACAGTGTTTTAAGTGATTGCATTTGCCGTTCCTAACTATAGATTTAAGACAGCTGGAAACTTTAACAAGTATATTTTGATTGGCTTTTCCTTCCAATGTTCAACAATGAACTGTTGATTCTATTAAATGCAAATTCATTCTCATTGTGCTCTGCTGAAGGCTACCTGCTTTAAAGAGAGTTTTACAAATAGAAACCGCAATAAAATCATTTGTTCATCTAAAGAAAAGAAAGGCTTAGGAGAGTACAACTAGGAAAAGGGGGTTAAGCACATTTATTCTTTTGATGATCTATTTGAGTTAGTGCTTGAGATGGAGTGATAATTGTGTGAAAACCCAAATTGTCTAACGTAGCAGTTATATAAAATGAGGTAATTACCAGCAAATAACCACCCAGTACATGATGCTTATCCAAGCAATCTATGACATTTTAAGCCCTTAAACCCCTTTGGAGGTTAAAGATTGACCTCGGTTTTGGCATTGAACTTTATCTCCTCGAAAATTTCGGCAACAGAAAATGTATAGCGAACTAGGTGAAAAGTTGTACCCGGCTTGTAGCACTGGGGTAGGACCAACATATTGGGAACCGTTTGGTTCTATTTTTGAGATCAAGTGACTCCAAACTGTAAATATTGACTTCAACTTGTACATCAGAAGCTAGATAAAGGTTAAAGAGCAAAGGATTGAATAGCACTTCGTTACTCAGCAATTAGGCCATGAAAGGCATCACAGTACAAAAAAGTTTTAGCCTGTTAACAGCGAGTCAGTTTTGGAACATCATCAACTTGCCTATTCACAACTGCGTCGATGCAGTGGGTCTAAATGGATTCTGCCTCTGATGATTCAACTCACTCAAATCATCTTCACACACCATGCAACACATTCATCACTAGCTCTGGATCTGATTCAATGCTGATTCTCATGCCCTCAATAGCCAAAGCAAGCAGGTATTGATTCCTTCCCTGACTGTTTTACCTTCTCCTACCAAAATAGATAAGAAGACTTGCCATCCAAGTTACTTGCGAGTTGCCTTTTTTCCCAGTACCACCAAATCAGATAATGAACTAGCAAAAATAAAGCAAACCTTATATTAAAAATAAATTGTGATCAGTTATTTGACAAGAAAACTGGATGGCACAGAATAGATCAACAAACTCTTTATTACAAAGCTGTAACAATAAAACATGAAAAACTAATGGCTTGAACACATACATGCTAAATATACAAGAGAAAGAGAACCAGATAGCTCTGAGAAACCCTTCACTTGCCAATCTATTCATTTCCAATCCTTGTATGTATTTACAAATTAACAGACGGACATTCTCACTATGACACAGTGCAAGCGAGGATAGACAAGCTAATGATGACAAACCTAACTTCTTTTTGGCTGGATGAGAAAACTGACTAGAGAAATCCCTAGTGAATGAAGCTCTCAATTCAAAAAAGGTAAAAGATCATCAAATTATGAGGTTAAAGGGGGTATTTACAGGCATAAGCAAGCAATGGGATGATGACATGTGTTCACAAAAGGCATATGGGAAGTACTTGAGTCAACTAAGAAAGCTCACAGAAAATACTACCTTAATAGATCTTCAAACTTCTTTTTTTCATTTTATTTTTTAAATAGAGATGGTATAAATAAAAAAGTAAGGGTGAGCTTCATGCAACAGTAACAATTGCTCCTTTGAAACCAAAATGTCATGGGTGCAAATCCTAGAAGGAGCTTCTTAGAGAAAGGCAAGGGGAAGGTTGCATGCAATAAATGATTCTTGGAAGGACCAGCATTGCAAACAACTACCAGATATGCATACAGTATGCATGGGATTAGCTACTTCAATGAGATCCTTAACCTTGTCAGTGAAAAAATTATCAGATGTCCTACATTCCTGCACAACTAGTGCCAAAGAGTTTCTATTTGAACGAAAAAAAGGAAAACAGTCTTTGTCATATTTATGAAATATGATAAAATCAAGGGTAAAAATGGTCATGAGCACAACCAGCAATAGATTTCCCCCCAAAACCACTATCTGCACCTCAAAGCATTCCAACAATGGTTGAGCACTATCAAACAATAATTCAAGCAACACTAATTGGTACTAACAAACCCTAGAACTGCTCTAATTGGCACCAAAAGGAAATTGGAATGCGAAAATTTTTCTTTTCATTGCAGCTGTACCTTATTCCTTCATCATTGAATAACTACCTCTTCTGCCTTGTTTGTTCTAAGTATACCTTCAGTAAACTTGGATATTCTTTGACATACTTCCTAATGCATTTTTCCAGGAAATGCTTCTCGCTCATATTTAACCACCACACAATCCTCTTGTCAATTTTGATCAACTTCTTTGACTCCAAAAACTTTAAAACATTATACCTTGGACGAATCCTTTTGTCAATAGAGTACAAGAGAAGCCAAGGAGTAGCAATGATCGTATGTGGTGCCAAGTTCAAACTGTTCACGTAGAAATCCAAACTGCTCTGAAGTTTCTCCTCTGAACATTGCAAACAACGCGGCACTTTCTTGAAAGCCAACAGAATCTCCTCTTCAGTCCACCCCATACCCTTGAACACTTCCATTTTCTTCACAAATCTTGATTCAGTGATTGCCAATATCGATCTAACAGCCTCGCCAAATGAAGGAGTCTCTGGTTGAATTCCCAAATTCTTAACAGCTTGCACTGCTCCAGCCATTCTATGAGGCAATGCTAGCACAGCTCTTGGCTGTCTCACAATCAACTTTGAGATACTCTTCACAGGCATTCCCTCTTTTAACAGAAATTCAATGTTTGGTTGCATTAGAGCCTTCAAATTTTTTGCCAACAACCATGAAGAACGATGACTAGCCACAACAATTTTCTCATTACTATCAAGAAAGCACTTCAAATATTCAATCGACGGTTTAATATGAGAACCTAATGATCTAAGAAGAATTGGTGTATTTGAAAAGATAAGGTCCTGCAGAAGTTGACCCTCAAAGCCATTCTCAATCAAGAAGTCAAATTTGGGCTTGAGATTGCTTTCTAGTCTGCAATTGAGCACTCTGGGAGCCTTTTCAATCAATTTAGCCAGAAGGGTATCTTGGAAACCATGAGATTTAAAGAGCTCAACCACAGACTCAATCTTTTGGAGCTTCTTTTCATGAAGCTCAATCTTTTTGGATGCCGAGACAGCAGATTCTAGCGAAAGCCCACAAGATTTAACAAGAAACTGAACCGTAAACGACGAGGAAACGGGACAAACTACTGCACATGATTGCAGGAAACGCTTGTTTTGCAGCAGAGAAAACAGAGAATTCCTTGCACAAGCACTAACCATTTCCAGCCCGAAAGGCTTCCAGATCACTGACAAATTTCAGCTTCTTAAAGAAAAAGCAGGTCAAAGAGATCGGATTTTCTGCTGGGTTTTGGCTAAAACCTCTGAGAACAATACACAAAAATTTGCAAAACCCCACAAACAGAACAAACTCAACGAATCATAATAGTTGGAGTTACTGCTCTAACACTGCCATGAAACGGGAAGCTGTTAATCTGAATGCATACCAGGCCTGGGGCTCTTTGGACTTACAGATGGCCGATTCCCGACGACCGGGCGCAACTGCGGTGCACGCGGCGGCGTGAAGCTTCTTTGCAAAACGTCGAAAATAACTTTAAAATGACCTAACGGTTGTAAATGGTGTCATCACCCTAATAATTTTTTTTTAAACAAACTGATTTTTTTAAAAAAAATTATCATAATTTAACCACTAAATATAATCTAATAACTATAAAATTTAAGATTATATTTTGAGTTCAAACTGATAATTAGATCTCTCTCCATTCCAGTTTAAATTATTATATTTTCTAAATAATAACGTTCAATATTTATTTGAATATCATTTAATATTTGTTATTGAGTTAATAAAAAATCAATATGAAATGAAAAATAACAAAAAGTAATGCTTTTATATAGTTAAAAATTATAATTAGTGTATGTAGTAATAAGTGTTAATGTCTTAAACCATATTGCGCATATTTTTCTCGGAGTTATACCTAAATGCCACAGTTTTTAAACTTAACCCTGACCTATAATCATTACAAATTTGTTAGTATTTATTAAGTTTTATAATAATCAAAGATTACTTGAGCATCTTATAAAAAAATTTAATTATTATATAATTTTTTATATTTTAAAAAATTATGGTATTTTTTAGTCACAAAATTCAATTTTTATTTGGTTTAGAAATATATATATAATTTAGATTATTAAAATTCTTTTTGATTATTATATGATATTTTGTTCATCATTTTAAATTATGTTTTTTTTTAATTTTTATTTTATTTTATTTTTCACCTGAGAACCGAAATGCAAAAAGAGGATGTCAAATTGAGAATTGTATCTCTAAAACCCCCCACAAGAGGAGAAGTCCCGCTAAAGCCTCCCCCCCCTCTTCTCTCTCTCTCCCTCTCATCACCTCCACACTCTCAAAATGGCTCTATTACAGAGCCACACAACTTTGCAAGTAATGGGTCTATCCTCTATTTTTACTCCACATGCTTCAGCACACCCACTTCCACCACCTTGCCTTTGTTTTCCTCACTCTTTGTTGAAAACCCATGAAGAAAACAGCCTTTTCTCCACCACCACAACCATCAAAAGCAGGCCCTTTTCAGTTTCAACTCAACCAAGAAGACTCCTCGGCTGGCCCCTTCAGGGCAAGCATGTTAGAGAAGACTACCTTGTGGTAATCCTCTCCAAATTTTCTTATCAACTGCTTAAATTTACCCATTATATGATTGTTGTTTATTTTTCTTTATTTGTCTTCTATTATATCTATATTGTGCTTTTTTTTTTCTTAATGAATAGTTGATCTGTTTAGATGCCTTTTGATTTCTTTGTTGAAAAATAGGATTCGGGGTTGTAAAGTTTTGGTCTTTATACATTATTGTCCTCAATTTTGTGACCTTACTGTCTATTGTTTGTTCTCAATGAGTAGAAAAAGCTGTCAGCCAAGGAGATAGAAGAGCTAGTAAGGGGAGAAAGGACAGTGCCTCTTGTTATTGATTTCTATGCAACATGGTGTGGACCCTGCATTTTGATGGCCCAAGAACTTGAAATGGTGTGCCCCAGTTTTTTGTTCTTTTATGTGTTTGCTGCATTCTATTGTTATCTACCTGCTTTGCTTGTAATATTCTGTACACATATGCAATGAATTTGAAACTGCTTAATGTGTCCGAGGAGTAAATATGACCAGGTTATAGTCAGAGAGAAGATGTGGAGTTTGGGGTTTCCCTAGTATTCTGGCATTAGGAAGAATGCTGAGATCAAAATTATATTCTCCATGCCCATGTTATTGTGAGCAAAACAACCTGATGTTGATGGCAACTTGAGCGACCATTGGGACATGACATATTGATTAACGTGACTGCCTAAAAGAAGAAATTACTCTTTGCTCATGATCCTTGATTTGGTTTTCATTGGCATATGGAACAAGCACAGAGGTTTTGGGTTGAAATTTTGGCTAAGAAGATGAATACTTTAAAGAAAAGATAGGTACACTCATCTTGCAGATTGGTTCTGCTACTAGCAAAGTGTGAATTACCTAAAACAAAGCAAACTTGAATTTGGGGGTGTATGATATGAAGATGTATATGCACTGACTGCCAATCTACTCCCTGCAAGACACCTTTTATAGTAAATAAAAGGGGACTCTGTCACAATCATAGCTTTTGACCATGGGCAAAGGTAATTATATCCTATATTGAACGATCTTGGGGACCTACGGCTCCAAAGTTGAGTCTTAGGCTGCAGTTTGGGAAAAGTGTGTCTTAGAAATTGTGGTGGGAATATTATGTTGTAGCTGCACGTGAAATAGAAAAATGCTGACACCCGATGGAGTTCTGGAAGATTTGAAAATGTAATGTTGCTACTTATCTCCTACATCCTCAAACTATCCCTCCTTACCCAGTATACCCTTGGATATGTAGAAATGGAAACCCGAGTATCCTAGCTGTGAAACTCATCATGAAAATTCTTTTTTCTTGCTACAGTTTCTGACCTATTGTCAGCCCCTGTCTCGTTGCCATTTTTTAAAACACATAAAATATTGAAAATTTACTATGAGATGCAGTGATCCCAAGAAGGGCATCCCAGCTGCGGTGATCCTGAGCTAACAAACATCTCAAACCACAGTGTTTAGATTTCTGCAAATTTTCTTTTTATTCATGCCTGTCTGTCCAAAGACCGTATGGCAAAATTTTGGTTTACTGAGTATGGAAAACTACCACTTCATTTGCTCATGTTTTATGGAATATATTTGAAGAGCTAGTTGACATTGCTAAATTCCAATCCTTCAGTCATGTGTTGATTAATGCTATTTTGTAGCATTTGCTAAGTTGCAACTCCTTGGACTTTGTGGTTTATTGGTAGGAAATCAAATAAGAAGAAACACAAAAAAAAAAAAGACAATTATTTAACTACTCTCGCCTAGGTATTTCAAATGTTATATTACCTGTCGAAAAGTGGGCTTTGCACTTTGGTTAGCTGGATACAAAATAGATAAGTGCATGATGTTGTCCATGTTGCCTGATTTATCTCACCTTATCATTGTGATAATTGGGTTGATTGTCTGATACTTTATTGTAGAAATTGTGAGCATGTCTAGCATCCTGTGTTTCTAAATTCTCCAAGACTTGAACTCGTCAATCATCATCAGCTTGATTTTCCTTGCATTTGCTCTCCCTTTACATCCAAAGATAACCTTCTTTTTTAGGTTTTCACCTTCTTTGCAATATGTGATAAATACAAAGGTACCCATTTTAAGTCATATTCTAATATATATAACAATAAACTTATCCCATCTTATGGATCTTTTATAAAATGATAAACAACTTCTGCAGCTTGCAGTTGAATACGAGGACAATTTGAAAATCATTAAGGTTGATACTGATGATGAATACGAATTTGCACGTGACATGCAGGTAAATGTCCAAATACCATTCCGTGCTTTCTTTCTTCACCTGTATAACTCTTTGTTTGTGTCTAAAATTTTGTTGGCAAGCTGTGAAATCCTGTTGCCGCTTCAATGTACATGGTTTTCGCTGATGTTTTGTGCCAAATTGTTTATAGGCCAGTATTTTCCTGTACATTTTAAATATTCCAACTACTCTAAGTGAAGCCATAGATCATTCATTAGAAGGTTGGTGTCATGAAGACAAATTTGATGCATCTTAATGGGTCTCAGGTACGTGGTTTGCCAACACTGTATTTCATCAGTCCAGATCCAAACAAGGACGCCATACGGACTGAAGGGCTTATCCCATTACAGATGATGCGAGATATCATTAATAATCAGATGTGAATGAGGATGAAAGGGGAAACAATTAACCGATGAATGTAGGAGGACCCTGAGTTTCGCACTTTGATGAGGATTAAGCAATTTCATGCCAATTTCAGGCACATTGCCTCATTATTTTCTATTGAAGTTTGCTGTACACTCGCAGAAACAATACAAATGATTCTGTAATGTTAGGTTAAATAGATGGAACGTCAATTCTTTCTGAGCATTTGCTGCACTGAATAGTCTTATTTGTGCCCCTTAACAAGGAAAGAAGAAACAAGGGCAATCTATAAACCCCCCTGGGGTGAAGGGGGGGGGGATTGTGTTTTTTAGTTTTTTTTTCAAATCTCTCCCTTCTTTGCGGTTATGCATGGTTACTGGGCCAGGTCAACTTACGTTCCTTGTTAGGAATTGATCAGAGTGAACCTGAGCTTGCTGCCCACTTTGGGATAGCCTCAGCCTTCAGGCTGAAAAAGCACTGGACTGGACCCTTTGCATGACTTACCAGGAAAGAAAGCCCAGCATTGTGTCTGCCAGAATCATGGGGGGCTGTCATTTTGCAGGATTTGATGATTTGAAATGATGTCTGGCCCGGTACCTTTTTTTTTCTCTTCTTTTTTAACGAAAAAGTAACATCGTAGAAATATTTGATAATTGTTCTTATAAATTTATGTTAAAAATTATTTGTTATTATTTTGATTTAATTTTTTTAATAAAAAGATTAACAATTTAAAATATCACAGTGCATCTTTGCTACAATTTCTTATCTTTTTATGGGGGCGCTATCCAAAGAATACATATCTCAATTAAGTACGTAGAAATTAAGCAGAATAATTATTAAGCTCTCTTGTTAAGTGGTAATGTTTGGCCGTCTACGTATATGGTGCATGCCAATAAAAGGTGAACTTTAGTCCCGAACCATTTGTTTAAAAGAAAAACAAAAAAGTACGAAGCATTTGTTTAAAAGGAAATAGGTCACAAACCAGGAAAAATAAAAAATAAAAAATAAGTCATTATCCAATAATTTTTTTTCCTCTGGCTAAATAAGAAATTTAAAATTCCCAGAAACCAGTTGGACCATATATGACTAATCTTTAGACCAAATAGTAACTTCTGAGTAACTTAGCTCTATGTAACTTTTCATATTGAGATTTCTGTACTATACTCTTTTTAATGCTCCCATCAGACCAGAGACACTCCAATTAGGTGGATATAGGCGCAGAATCCTGATGAAGAGTTTCAATATTGCCGAAATAAGAAAGCATGTGTGTCTTTGAATAAGAAATTCAAGCATCAAGAAAGTCGGATGCAAAAGAGTTAAACAATAAAAAAAAGTTCAGTGCATTTAATCCAAAATAAAATAAAGTGCATCTCATTATCTCTTTCTTTCTTTCTTTTTATTTTTATTTTTAAAAAAATTAAAAATTTCGGTTGAATGAAGTCATTATCCACTAACATGACCATGGAAGCTGCTATTGCATGTACTCATACAATTTTGGAAAAATGCCACTACTAAATGTACCGTTAATGTAAGTGCATCACGAGGCAGATTCATCCAAACCATCGAAACCTACCTAACAAGCCCTTTTAACATAACCCCAAAATCATTGCCACGAGCATAAAAGCTTTTCTGTAGCTCAAGCAGCAGCAGTATCATTGATGTTGGCAGCATGTCCTGAAGCCTCTGAAGGAGAGAAAGCCAAAAACATCAAAGCAGCCATTATCCCTAGTGGAAAGAACAGAAGCACAAGCGGAGGAGGCGGCAAGGGCGGCAAAATCAATGGGAGCACCACCATTGATGCAGCTACAACTGCTAATATCACAACACCCGCCAAGCTTAAACACTTCACCATAATGTTCTTGTCACTGCTCTTGGCCTTCTTAGAACTCCAATCATTTTTCGCAACAACTACTAGTTCAGTATAAAAAGGACGTCACGGCACACGAAACTCCTGCTTTGTAAATCTAGAAAAGAATCAACTATATGTGTACATATAATTGTAAATATTATGCAAGTGGATCAAAAATCAATGTTGCAACTTGGTCTTTCGGCAATCACTGTTCTTGATCTTGGTGTTTTGCAATGCGCACAATGTGTGTTATCTTGAATGGAGTGGTTGCTTGGAATTTTATGGATAGTCAAGGAAATTCGGCTAATGCGAATGGGGCATTGACTATTGAGAACGGAGGAGAGTACAATGTAGAGATCAAAGTGCTTTGAGGAGTGGAGGCAATGAATTTATCGAACCTCTCGGGACTGTGAAATGTGGGCCGTTGATTTAGTCCACATGTGATACCACTTTGGTGGTGGGTCGTGTGTTGGGACTTGATAAAAAAATCGAGGTATTAATTATAACTGGTATTTATAAATTTATTTATTTATCTGTATTCTCTAATTCTTAATATTCAATTCAGTGTATTGGCCCATATCAGACCGAATCACTGCAGCAGATCACAACATATACGTTTGGAAGCAACAACCCTTTAAATTAATACTAAAAGAATATAATATGCCTAATATATTTATAAATTTGTGTCTATTTATTTGTATTCTTCCATTTTTAAAATTCGATCCGGTGTGTTGGCCTATATCACCGAATCACTGCAGCAAATTTGGAAGCAATTATCCTTTAAATTAATACTAAAAGAATATGATCTTCAGTGTGTGCACATGTATATATATGTGTGTAGATTTATGAGCTCAATTTCTTTTATATATATATATATATATTTAAATTTTTAGACTATTTAAATTTAAAATTTTTAAAATAAACTCTTAATAATCAATCTTAAAATTTTTTATTTAAATTAATTAAAAAAATTTATCATATCATGAATTATACAATATAAGTAACTATTATATATTTTTTTTATAAATTTTATATTCTTTTTCAAACTGAAATTTTAAGATATTTAAAATAAATGTTTAGATCTTTAGTGTTAGTTGGGAATAGTCTTTCAAACTTTGAAGCAACGAACTCTTGTGTCGCCCCCCCAAAAAAAAGGGCACAAAATTCTCATAATACATAACATGTTGTAACGGGACACACATTTCATAAGTCAAAAAAAAAAAAAAACCATAATCTTTTGCTTGCTTGTAACTTCAATATAGATATGAAAAAAATCAACAAACCCTAATAAAAAACGTAGAAACGAAGAAGAGGAAGAAGAAGAAGAAGAAGAAGATATACATGAATATGAACATGGTAGCTAGCTTGTAAAGTAAGGAGACTGAATGGAGAAAAACGAAACCACATGGCTCAAAGATGCTCTTCAAAATTAGATATTGCGGAGCCCCCCAAATCATGCAAGCATGGTCCCATGCAATTGCAATATATTTTTTTAATACTATTTATATTAATTATTAAATTTCTTTTATTTTCTGTTTCTTGACGGCTATGCTACAGAGCATTAGAGTCTGAGTTCAATGCATGGCAAGAGGCGTCAAAAGGCCTTCACTCATAGCTACCGCATGTGACACCGGTTGGAAGGGTGAAATAAAAAAAAGGAAAGACGTGAATTAAGAAAAAAATTATAATTTTGATTATTTAAGTTGTACGTTTGAAGTCTTATCTTTGTACAATCAATTATTGTGTAATTTCTACGGACGCCCGTCCTTCCACGTAGTGGAGTCCAAAAAAAAAAATATAAAAAGGAATGAATGGGTCAATATTATGGGCCACATGCAATCATGCTTAGTGCAATTTTCTTTCATTTTCTCGGAAACGCAAGAATATGGGCAGAGCAAAGTTGGTATATTTGCACTGACTAGTAAAGCCCGTTTGTCGTTGTCTTGGCGGCACTACAGAAGATTCTTTTTCTTTCTTTTTTTTTAATACAATTTACGCGCAATTTGTGTACCATAAGGTTGTGTGTGCAATGTATCTGCTTTGAATATCACACGAGCCTAGGTCTCTCTTTCCAATGTCACACAATACACCTACTACTAGTTAGCCCTAGTGCTATTTTATTCCTCTTTCAAATCAATGGGTAAGTGTATGCTTGATTAATAACATTGAAAGTAAAATTTTGGTGATAATGGCAGGTTATTTTTTTTTAGACATTTAGCTCAAATTTATATGTTTCTTTTTTATATTATCTCTTCTAACTTCAAAATAAAATAAAATTTTTAAAATAAAAATATTTGACCAATAATTATTATTATTTAAGTAATTAATTTTTAAATAAATTAAGATTACTTGAATTGAGTCATAAGAAAAATGATTTACATTCTTCTAATGCTTATTTAAAAGAAAAAAAAAGCACACACAAAAAAAAAAAAAAAAGAAAGAAAAGTATGCGTGATTAATTGATGTTTTGCTCTTTCACCTTGTGCCATCCAAAGGAGATTCTCACATTCAATATTACGAATTTGGTGCACCAAAAGTGATGTTTTGGTTTTTGTTTTGGTCGAAAGAAAATGAAAGAGAGAAAAATGGGAATTAAGAGAGACACTTTCTCCCTTTTCTTTTGATTAAGACAAACTAGTGTGAACTTAGTGAGAGGTTCCTTCACCTTGTGTCGGCAATTCAAAGCAATGTTGTCAGAACATAATCGGAAAAGTCAGAGAACTAAAAGCTAATCGGGGTGAAGAGATATTTAATATTGAACATATGAAGATCAGTATTATTATTATTATTATTATGTGTTTGTTCGATTATCCGGTTGTGGAAAGATGGACATCCCTTATAATTCCTTGTTAAATGTACTTGATTATGTGTAATGATTTGCCTGATCCCTACCATTAAAAGCCTGAAGCCTGAATCATTATTACGAGCAACCAGACAGTAAAATAATAGTTGTGTGCTGAAATGCTCATTTCCACTCCTTGCCAGGCGAGCTCCTTCGTCCAACTGCTTATTTCTGGAGTCAGCTACCATGGATCCGCGTTAAACCAAAGGTTTTTATTTGTTAGAGAATAATTGTATTTCGCTCTCGGATTGCCAGAGGAACTGCTCCTCGTTAGATGACACGCACTACTTGCTTCAATGAATTTTGTTTGAGGAACCAAGCTTTTCACTAAAAATATATATACGACGTGATACGATTTATCATTACTTAAAAATTTAAATTTTTATATTATAAATCTTTGCGTTCTAAACGTTGTAAAAATTTAAAAAAAAATTATTTTTATTTTATAATAAAAATATATATAATGTATGGGTACATGGTGTGCAAAATAACATAGGATGTGTAGTATGGACAAAAACATATTTTCTGACAACAAAAAAAAGAGTTTAAAACAATTTTTTTTTGAAAAAAAAGGGAAATAAACGAGTCCTAAGGCATCGGTCCTCCATGCAGTCTAACAGTGGCCTAAGATAGCAATGGCATGTCTGGTAAGCATTTGGATTGCAAGTGTAGCCAAGTACGATGTAAAACGTTTGTTATCCTTGGCTTTCCGCTATTGGGGTTTTCCATTTTTACTTGACTTTTTTATTGGAAACCCAGAAGAGAACCCATCTCTGTTTTCGGCTCTCGTGAATGATTTTTCTTTGATTCTGAACTTCAGTTCGTGTTCTGGAATCGTTTTTGACAATTTCAGTGGAAAGTCTGTGTCTTTTTGTGTTACGAGAGCGTTTTATGCAATCATCTACTACAGCAGTTTGTTCCGCTTGGGGGCTTTACTTAGAATCTGCTGTTTTAGCCTCGAAGAAGCTCGAGCTAGACGAACTCATTCTCGTTCGTGCTCTTGTTAGGCCTTGCATCTTAACATCTTTGACATTGTTAAGTCATTCGATACATGGACTCGTTCTCGTGGTATTAATCTGTCACAACAAGGTCGCTGGAATTTAGCCGTCTTTCTGGTGGAAACCAGAAGGTAAACAAGGTGGCCTTAAGTTCCTTTGGCTTTTTTCCTTGGGGAGGGGCCAGAGGATTTCCTGTCCAGTGAAGATGCGCGAATTAAAGAGGCATTTGAAAATGCCTTCAATTGCCGGTCCTTATTTCTGCACTTCCGTGATGCTTGATTCAAGCAGATACGCGGGGATGTCTTTGACTTCTAAATCGCGGAATAGTAGTGCATCTTACGTTATGGTTCTGGGCGGCAAGTCTGCAATTCGCTTTATTTGAGTTGGCTTTCTCATAGATGGCTTGTAGTCTGTATTCCATGCTCAGATGTGTGTAATTTATTTATTAGTTACTGATATATAAATTATTTTTATTCACTATTTATTTTTTTATTTTTAATATAAAATTCACACCTCTACACTTAAATTCACATTTAAAATTTAAATAATTTAGAAGGTCAAACTAGCTAACCTCCAATTTAAAATTTTGTGTGGTCCTACTAAATGGCTAAATGGATTCACAGCCTCCCTCCTCCGAACTACTAACTATTGCCGGGCCAAGATATGCACCAGTAAGGATAATTCAGATACATTATGTTCAGGAATGTTTATGCGCTTTGTGTATAATATTATAATCTCTTGTTTGCTTGTCATTGAATAATTTTTTAATTATCTTCAACCATCCACATAGACTATATATATATATATATATAGACATAGACTTACCATATTATTGGAATCGTTCAACTAGTGTTCATAGATCGGTTTTTTCTTTCTTGTTATAAAATATTAGTGGCGTGTTCCAATTTTGGTTGACACCAAATACAAGTTGGTATTGATAGATTTATTGCCCATGAGTCCAAACAAGAAGCAATCCTTACATATACAACACATACACTAAGCATAATACTCGCGCACGCCATAAGGGATCTCAAAATTTACAAGCGAAAGGAGTTTTTCCAAGTCATGGATCTCTACCATTATGGAGTAATGAGATTGCAAAAATTCTAGTCATCTGATGGCCCCTCTCCAAAATCTTCTGCTTCCACGTATCCCATCTTGCTTGGACCAACATCTCCATCATCCATAGAGAGTGGTTTTTCAATATCCTTCTGCTCACCTGCTTCCTTGCAATCCTCCTGCTTTGCCACAATATCTGCTGCTAACGAGTCATTGTCCATGTCTGCCAAGCTGATGTTGCTGCTATTTTCTTGGCTTTCGTCAACTCTATAGTAAACCTTCCCAGAATTTGTGCCACAAAATACAAGTAAACGACATTGCTTCCCTTTGATTATTGCAAATGGGCAAACCAAGCTAGTGGGTAAAGCACGTTGAGATGCATTATTTAGGTGAGTACACCAGGTGTTCTGATGGCTAAGAGTACACAAGTCAAACTATGAAATCAGGCAAGAACCAAGAAGATGCAAGACGAAGAAGAAGATGAGGAAGATATGAAAACAAAAATTTGAAACGAGAAGAAAATAGATGTTGCAACTAGAAGTCACATAATGAAGAAATTGCAGGAAGTAAGAGGGAATACTATTGTAGTGTGATAGGATAAACTTGTTAACCTAGAATGAACCCAAATAATGATGAAACTCACCACACATGTCCGAGGAGGGGAAAGAACTCTGAAGGAATTTGGACGATTGTTGAAGTTCGTTTTGGGTACTCCCGGTATCCCTTCTGGAGATGTGAAATGGTCAGCATCATGGCCAACCTGCCAGAATAAATTAATTAAACATCAACCAGATGCCAAGGAAAATGAAAAGAGGAAAAAAGTGTTCCAACTTTCACCGGACTGCTGCGTTCCAACTTTCCCTCTACCCCCCATAAAAGGGTTGCTTAACCAGGATACAGGCAACTGTAATCTTTTTTATCAAATATGTTGGTATTTACTACCACGCATTTCCGCTGACAGACATCAGTGTCATGAAATCATTAATCCATCTTTTGTCCCATTTATAGGCAATGTTAGCTAATTCCTGATACTTATTCCGCAAAGTTCCATATTGGGAGTAACTTGAAAAAGAACAGAAAAATTGATCTCTATAGTGTGCACTATTTGGGATGCCATTCAGGATTTCTTACCCTTCCTTGTCCACCAAATTCCCGAGCATCACTGTCCAATGCGACTCTATACTTCCCCGGCAAGTCACAACCAACTTTGTACCTGTAAAGCGACCAGACCAATAATCAGTGGATAAAATTCCAAATCTTCATCAAACTATTCTCAACTTGGCAGTACATATGGCCTGCTGCCATTCACAGTGCATCAGATATCACAACAGTTAGGTCTACTGCTTGTTTGCAAATACATACCCCTCGTAGGATTTCTCTGGATGAAAATTGAACACGAAAACCAGATCTCCGCGCTCAAATACAATGACCTGTAATGCAAAAAAATCAATCAATGTTAGAAACAAGACAAAATAACCCAAGTGCTGTCTCATTAGTAGATTATTCTCACATGGAGGAAGTTGCACAATCAAATTTTGGTAAAAGTAAAAACAGTCAAGAATCCTAATTTCTACTTCTAACTTTCGATTGCATGATTATCGCTTGAAAAAAATTGACAGGTGTCTGTCCTGGCTTCAGCAAGTGGCCACCCCAATGCTATATCTGTAATTAATTACCAACTATAAACCTATAGAAAAGTCACTCGGTCACAATTTCTGACATGAGATATTATAACCCATTTCTGATATAGGAGAAGGGAATCTCAGTTAAACTGCAGATCTATACCTTATCTTCATCATTGGTGCTGCTGACAATCTGTTTTGTTGATGCAAGGAATGAAAACTTCTCATCAAGCAAGTTCATGGCTCTGTCAAATGCATTCATGAACTGAACATGTCCGAGCACAAGAAAATGGTGCAGAGAGAAAATATAAGTACAATATTAACAGGTCAACCAATCAATAACATGGAAAACATGATGGATGCAAACATCTAACACAGTACAACATTTTATGATGTATTGCCCCACATATTAGATGAATAAATAGTAAATGCTGGGTGTTGACCAAAAGCGGCAGAAGAAATCAGTCCATGGTATGATACTCTATACCAATCAAGATTCATGGTAACTTGGACACTTCAAGCATGATACAAACATTAGATTTTCAAGTTTTGAATAGCAAGCTGTGAAAGAACGACCATCATGCATAGGGCTTTCATTTGTTGAAAGAAGGAAAAGGTCAGAGAGTCCGAGGCACTCTAGGTTAACTTATAGCCTAAGAGATGATGAGTTTTTCCTTGATCTTGAAGTTTGTATATTTCACTCAGTGACAAATGACAATGAATTACTTGAAATATAAAATAGACATATAAAAAGAGAATCTAGGTTGAGGGAATGAGGTCCTCAAACCTTGTATCTCAAGTGTTCAGTATCCACTAGATTCCATTGGCGTCTGCATTTATCATAGCTCCACCCATTGCCTTCTCTTGGAAAGTCAATCCACTCGGGATGGCCATACTGAGAAGCATTTGTTGCATAAAACTTATATTAAATGACTGATGCCAGTAATATATATCCCTTTTTTGGGGGTAGTAACCTCAACAGTCTCTTCTATCTTGTCCGTGCAATTCAACATGTTTCCCACAGAAGTGTATCCAGTTAGTGCCTTAGTAGCTTTGATGGTATAGTTGCTCATTCTCTGTGCATCTCATTTTGCACAAGTTCACACTTATTTTAAGTCATATTACATTATTGACTGATCAACCTGGCATGAGCTAAAACTATTAATGGCTATGAGAAACTTGGACTTTTGAATAGCCATGGAAATTCGAAGAAGATGACCTAGTACCACAGGAAAGAATGGACAGGCCTCACAGTTCAGAAGTAAGCCCCCAAGATTTCAACAGCTAGGGGTAAGGGAAGTATGCTAGTTTGCTTACCTCATTCCCCATAAAATTAAGGTAGCCCTCGCCTCCTAATGCCATAGTTATAAAATGTATCATCTGCAACATATAAGTACAAGGAAGAGACAGATAAAATTATTAAACCTCAGATACAAAACCAGAATTCCACTGAAAGGCATCGACAGCGAACACGGCCAGAGCAAAGTACATTAGTTTTATCAATGCACATACAAAAGTACTCATGAGCCTGTATAAAACAAACCTTATGAAGTGCTATCCCTCGCTCAATAACAGGTGAAGCATCTATTAAACAGGACATGCCAGAATACATTTCCTTATCCATTAACAGGAAGGCAATCGTCTTATCACCTACAATGGCCTGCAAGATAAGACATGATACTCCGAAGGAAAGAAGAGATGATAGAGTAATTGTTGCTTTTAATGTTAATAGCCACATTTCTCTAGAATATCTACTCTGTATGTGTACATTGGTAAAAGAAAAGAAAAACTTTGCATATGCACTGCCACTTTATGCATGATATCAACCAAAAGTAAGCTAATTAATCTTGTTCAGTTTTTGCCTTTGTTTTTTTAATTCTTATCTGTAACCTTGCCAGTGGTAAAGCTTTGCCAAAATGACAGAAATTGGGATATAATCGAAGTAAGAAAATGAGAAACTCAAAGACATCATACTTGGTCATGACTCTCAGCATAAACAATGCATTTCTCAGTGTATCTCCTATTAGTCAAGCACCATGAGATCTCCTTCATTGACCAATTTTGATCACTCTTGTTTTTCAAGTAATCAATCCATTTGTCAGGGACTGCCATTCCTAGGCGGTAGTCAAAACCAATTCCCCCCTCTGAGACAGGACGGCCAAGTCCAGGCATACCTGAAACATCTTCAGCAATCACAGTGGCATCTGGCAAAATATCATGAATCAAACAATTGGCCAGCATCAAATAAACAACAGCATCAACATCAGTTGCCATGCTGAAATATTCATTATAATTCCCCGTAAACGTCATGTTGATTCCATGGTGATGGTACAACATAGAAGTTACTCCATCAAATCGGAAACCATCAAAATTAAACTCCTCAAGCCACCATCTCAAGTTGGATAGAAGAAATCGAAGAACTTCCCAATTAGCATAGTTAAAGAGCCTGCTATCCCATAGCTTATGGTAGCCCCGATCACCCGTGTGAAAGTAGGAGTCTTCTGAGCTTTGTCCAACATCAAAGCCATTGAGGCCATCAGTGACATTGTTACTTGCATGGCTGTGGACAACATCCATCAAGACATGAAGACCCAAGGAATGAGCTTTATCAATTAAATATTTCAGGTCCTCAGGAGTTCCAGATCTACTGCTTACAGCGAAAAAGTTTGTAACATGATACCCAAATGATGCATAATAGGAATGCTCCATCACTGCCATTAATTGCACCATATTGTAGTTATTTGCTCGTATACGAGGCAAAACATTATCGGCAAATTCCCTGTATGTATTTACACAAGGTTCTGAGCCACTCATTCCAACATGAGCCTCATATATACGTGGGGACTTGGGTTTCGGGGGCCGAGAGTATTCAAATTGGTACCTGTAAAGTTCAATGAATGAATGGATCAACAATGCACTTATTTCCATGAGATAGAAAATCAAAGGAACAACTGGCAGGGGTTGTTCACTATGTGAAATGAGACAAAATATACATTATTAAGGTATTTTGAGCAGTGAATGATCCTACATATGACCAATTGCAATGATCTCTAGGGATAGCTTCTTTACTTTACAATCACATGGTTCTAGAGATATAAAAAGATTGTAGCTTCTAGACTTAATCTAAGCTTAGCAGCTGAACATACAAAGGAAAACAAAAAAAAAGAGCATAAGATTATTGGTACAACAGCTTATATTTTTGCAGGTAATTAGCTATCTGTTTAGTATGGAATACATTCATAGGATTCTAGCAGATCACTTCAAGCACAAGCATTAAGCACCTTTGTGGAGTTGGTGGTTCCCAGTACACACCATCATATGCTGCTCCAAAATTTGAAGGGTCTACAGTGGAATATCTAATCCAAGCTGGAATTCGATCCACCCAAACTCCATTTCCAGCCTTGAATCGAAATTTGACCCTGGAATTGTGAGAAATGGCAGGATTTCCATCAGAATCATGTAGTTTGATACTCCATACACCAAACTTATCCTTTTCCATCTTGTGTTTGGAGCCATCCCATCCATTAAAGTCACCAATAACCTGTGCTTCCCTGCATTACAAAGGCAATATCTTCCAATTGGAAAACACAATGTATGACAAAATGTGCAAAATTATTCCCTAATCTTTGAAAGTGAACAACATACTGTGCTGCAGGGGCCCACTCATGGTAGACAATGCCACCTTCTTCTCTGTTAAATCCAAATTTCAGATAACCTACAAAATAGTGGAAGCAAAAGGCCAAACATTGCACAAGGAACAGGGCAGTGAAAAGACAGCATGGATTTTAATTATATATTAGAAGGAGAGGTTAGTGAATTTAAAGTGCGAGAAATTACCTTTAGAAAATCCCCTGAGGCCTCCTTCAAATTTTTCCAAAAGCTTTCTCTGATCTACATATCTCTTCACTCGGTATTGGAAGTGATCTTTAAAAGGTTCCAACTCAGGATCAATCCTTAAAAGTCCAATGTCTTCCATCCCTTCCTCACTTGTCAATGTTGAATTGTCATCAGTCATGACTGCTGTGATTCCCAGTCCATGCTGCAGATGGAAATGAGAATGCATGGTATCAAAGATTTTACTTTTTAGTACATTATGTCACAGCTTATTTCAAAACAAAGGTGGAGTGGACATAGAAAATCAAAAAGTGTTGAAACATATCTCATGCCAGGTGACAGGGTAAAAACATCAGTAAAACTCTTAGTGCCTATCACACCTAGTGTCCCATGCATCACTGATTTGAATATGGTGGACACAAACACAAACTATAGATAGCACAAAAGCATTAAGATACACACAAAAATAAAAATAAAAATAACTAAAATAATAATAATAATAAAAAATAGATGTAAGAACCAACAATTGTGATAGTAAACACATATAGAGGACCCATTGCTATAGTTCAATGTACTGCAGTAATTAGATTAAAGACAAATTCTAGACTCTGTAGTTCAATGTACATACCATATTGCTTATTGAATTTCTCGAAGGGATGTGTGACTTGAGTTGAACAAGATACTTTTGGGATCCAAAAGTCAATCCAAGTGGTGCTCGGTTAACAATGACTTGGTTGTTTTCCACAGCCTGTCAAAAGATACTGGATTTACATCAATATATATTTTAGGGCAAGAAAGGGTAACTCCATAACCAGAAAAAGTCATCAATCCAGTGTGTTTGCTGAATGATAAGCACATCATTAATTTTGTGCGCCGCACAAGTAGGCCCCATATGAACCTATTAATCTAATGATACACTTTCTTATACTAAACAACTAGATATATTCTGTATTATGAAGTAACCATTCAACCCGAAAGCTTAAACTCTTAGGTGAGACTTAAGAATCGATCATACAATAAACTCTGACACATCGTCCTTCGGTGCAAGTCAATTGAGGCAAAAAAGGATGAACAAAATAAAAGTCCTCCTTACCTTGTAAGTGGGTTAACAATTAATTCGAAGAATAAGAACAACACAATTTGAACTCATGAACTATTGGCCATGAAGACTGACACCATCACAAGAAACCATTCGAGTCCGAAGTTCAAGCTATAGTGAGCCTAAGAGATGATCAGAAATTAAACTCTTAACATTTATAAACAAAACGGGAGGGAGTTGATTTTTTCTCACATTCTAGAAGGAAACACTATGTCCATCACACCACAGACTGCGTAAAAAGGCTGAATAAGACGGTCCGTTCACCAGTTCCCGTTATCCCAAAAGGGTCAAGAAGGGCTGTAAAAAGGCTGAATCTTGGACTACGAGCAAATGGGATGGTTCTTGAATTCTGGTAAACTCAAGGCAACCGTATTGTTTAACAAACCAACCGAGTGAAAATAAATAAAAGGAATGCAAAACAGGAACTGAATTACCTTCCTGGGATGACCGGACGAAGAATTTGAAGACGACCCAGAAGCAGGCCATGCTGCAAATGGACCCAAAGTGCTCAACTTCAACATCTTTTCCTCCTGCTGCTGCTACTACAAGGTCTCCATTTTAACACACTCCCTCCAACCAAGGCTACACACGCCAGCACCGACAGGAGAAGCTGTACTCATATACTCCAAGCACAGAGTTAATTAGCAATATCTACGTCTGTCAAGGAGAGCTCCACCGTTGCTGGCGGGGGGTGGGGGGCCAACTGAAGGCCCCACTCTCTCTCTCTCTCCTTCCTCTTTTCTTTCTTTGTTGGAATTTCCTCTTGTTTTTTTCCTCTGATATTTTGCTTTGGGATACGCGAAAAAAAATAGTCTTAAAATTTTTATAATTAAATTTTTATTTTTTAATTTAAATTTAAATTTTTTAAAAATTTTTAACTTAATTTTTTAAATAAAAAATTAAATTATTACTAACTTTTATTTAACTATGGTACGATTTTTAATAATTTTTATAAAAAATAATTTAAAATAAATTTAAAAAATAAAAAATATAAATATACATATAAAAAATTTAAGAGTTAATTATAAAATTTTATAAAGATATCTTGTAAATTTTAATTTATTTTTGAAATAAAAATAAATATAAAATATAGAAAAAAAGAATTATGAATATAAAATAATTTATTTAAATATAATATATAATTAAATTCTTAATAATACAAAAATAAGATTTTAAATATATAATTTAATATTAAATAAGATAATAATTTAATTAATGATTTAATATATTTGTTTATTAGTTAAAATTTACATTTTAAATTAAATAATTAAAATTTCTTCAAGATATAAAATTATATTTTAAATTTAATAATATTACAATTAAATATAAGAGAGGTTTATTTAAATTTAAAAATATTTAAATAATAATTTTGTTATAAAAAATTAAATAAAAAATCATATATAATATATAATTTTAATTTATAAATATAATGATATATATATATATATTTAAAATATAATAATTATAATTATATTTTTATAAAATCATATTATTTCAACATAAAAAAAAACTTAATTTCTAGTTTTTATTTACAATTTTCCTTGTCAGAAGTTTGCAACTCGTTGAAGTTGAAAGCTCATCAAGTACAAGTCTTTGCAATGCAGCTAACTAGTCAAGCTAATTCATTTGCAATTGAGCTATCATCTTATGTTTCATTTACAATTTTCCTTGTCAGAAGTTTGCAACTCGTTGAAGTTGAAAGCTCATCAAGTACAAGTCTTTGCAATGCAGCTAACTAGTCAAGCTAATTCATTTGCAATTGAGCTATCATCTTATGTTTTATTTACAATTTTCCTTGTCAGAAGTTTGCAACTCGTTGAAGTTGAAAGCTCATCAAGTACAAGTCTTTGCAATGCAGCTAACTAGTCAAGCTAATTCATTTGCAATTGAGCTATCATCTTATGTTTCATCCCTTTGTAATTAAGCCTACGACATGAGATTAACAGCCAAATATATGAGGGATATGAATATTTCCTCTTAATTCGCTTTGAATCTTCAATATAAAGAAGTGGTGCTTCTCTCCCTTGCACTAGTTGACCTTTGTAAGCATAATTATCAAATCCGATTTGATCAATGATTTAATCAAATAATATAATTATTAAATAATTGATCTAATTGTTAGATTAATTATTGTATTGTATATATAATTAATAAATAAATAAATAAATAATAAAATTATCATAATAAAATATTAAATATAAAAATTAAAATAATAATATATATTTAGGTCTCATTTTAAAATTTAATTTATATGTTTTTTCTTCTTTCTTTTTTTTATTTTGAGTTAAATAGTAATAATTCACTAATATAGATTAAAATTAGGTCTCTAAGTTTCATTAAACTGATTTTAATTGAACTAAATTAATAATGATCCAATTTAATAATATAAACCAACCCAATTTTATGCCTAAATCACTTAATATTTAGTCAAATTAGTCAAGTTGGGTTGGATTTAATAACTATATTTGTGAGAGACCCCATTTCACAAATCATAAGTCAAAATTGTAACATTTTCTAATTGAATTTAATAATAAAAATGTATCAATATCTTAAATGTTAATATATATTATATTATTATAATTAATATATATATATATATTTATAATATTTATTATTAATTATAATTATATATCAAACAATTAAAAATATATAAATAATAATTATAATAGTATAATAATAATCAAAATATACATAAAATTATTTTTAAATATTAGTGAATTTTTACAATTAAATCTTTATAAATAAATAAATAATTAATTAAAAATATTTTTTATATGAGTTCAAATATTACAGAGATATATAAAATAAGTAGTTTTAAATTTTTACAATTAAATCTTTAAACTTTTTAGGATCTAATTATAAAAATTTAAAACTATTTATTTTATATATCTCTGTAATATTTGAACTCATATAAAAAATATTTCTAATTATTTATTTATTTATTATAAAAATTATTCAATTATAAATTATATAATAAGATAATTCTCATTATTTCTATAATTTTGTATTTTCTTCTCAAAATTAAAACTTATAATTTCATAAATAACAATTTAAATTCTTAATTATTAAAATGTAAAGCAAGATGCATCTAATTATGCATGCCATTTAACTTCACCATTTCCAATTTCATACTTACATTTTTGACATAATTGGAAGACGGTCATTACCACCAATGTTGCTGTCTTCGAAGCCCATATTCAAGTTTGTATTATCCCGCATCCTAATATATTTCAACTGATTTACTAAAAATTGTTAATTACATCAGATTTATCTAAATTAGCTTGATTGAAAGACAAAATAAAAAATATATTTTTATATTTTTAAAAAAATTTTAATCACTATATTTACTGTATATAAGAGAAAGTTTCACTCTATCAACTCTCTTATTAATCACCTTTTGAGTAGTTTGATGGTATAATAGTTAAACTCTTAGTATTAAAAATTAGAAATCCAATTTGGATAATTAAAAGGAAAATTCTTTTTCTATCCTTAATATTAGTAGAATTATATATGAAATTACAATGATACGATACGATTCTTTATTTGGCCTTAGACAAAGAAGTTACTGGTGCACCATTGAATAAAATTACACACATGAAATGTTAATCAAACCAAACCAAAGTAAAACATTATGATCACAAGCATTACTAACACAATAAGTGGTAACTCGTAATGTACACCCAAGATAGATCACCGCTTAACTACAGGAAATCTGACGAGCTGCAAAATTTATAATAGAAATCATAGAACTTACAGAACTCCCAAGAGTGAATTTCAATTTTGGAATGTTTTTTTCAAGGATAAGAATGAGTACAATTACGAAAATATAATCAACCTTAGGGTTGATTGCCACCATGAAATTGTCGTCCCTTCTACAACTGCAATAAAATTCTCTCCATTAAATGCATTTAAAAGCTACGTGTTACTAAATTTATTCATTTTTATTGTAAATTTAATAGATATTGTATTACACAAAACTTATTTTTTTCTTTTCCTTTCGGACTTCAACCTGATTTCTCTTAATTTCTTTTTTTCTTTCGCATAGAGAAGACCTAAATTTTATCAATTTGTGACACTCAATACATCAAATAAAGGCAAGTAGTGCCTTTGTTATTGTAATGCAGCTATATTATGTTGCATCTGTGCAATGATGGATTCTCCAGCGTAGATGGTACAAGATTTCTGTGAAAATTTTCCCGTCACCTTGAAATCTGGTCTCTCCTCTCCCCAGTTGCTCGCTAAAAACACATCTAAATTAGTCTTCAGATTAACGAGGAGGGAACAGATATGGAAATGGCATGATGCAGCCTCAGCTAACTAATGTCCAAGTAGACTGCGACTAGCCACTACGTTCCTGTTCTTTGGTACCATTTCGTTATGTTTACTTTGTCTTCATGTTTCATTAAATATCTGTGGGGATGTGCCAAAATTTAATTTTAAATCTTTATAAGTAAATTTTAAATTTTTTTATATTTTTATTTAAATTTTTACAAATTTATTGTAAATCAATTTTTTTAAACAAAAAACAGTTAAAATGTTAAAAATAATATATAAACAATATAAAAATTATTAACAGCTTAATTGTTTTATACTTATAAATTATCAATTTAGAATAAATTTAAAAAAATATAAAAATAAATAAAAATATAAAAAATAAAAATCTAATTATATACATTTATAAAAATTTAAAATCTTTTTTTTTTAGGTATATTCTAATATCTGCCTGCTCTTTCTCTTACGAAACAAGTCATTTTGGATGTGGCATTTTCTATTTGAAAGGTAAACTGATCAACTCCGCGTCGATGTGGCATTAGCATATGAAGTGAGCCCACGTGGAGCGGACCCCGCAAACAGAAAAAAAATTGAAAAACTAAAATATATCCGATAAAACAATTATTGGTCCACCAGGCGTAGCCGTTCGAAAAATATGAAAATTTTAATTTAATTTATTTAAAAAATAAAATAAAATAATATTATATTATATTTATATATAATGCAAATTTTGAATAAAATCTAATTAAAATAAAACAAGTATATAACAATTCATAATGAAGTATCAAATTAAAAAAAAAATTAGAATAGTGTACAAATAAAAAATCGGCTTATTTTGAAGTTTAATTACAAGTTTTTTTTTTTTTCAACTATAACAATTTAAGTATATGCTATTGAAGCTGAAATTATTATAAATATGAATTCTCGAAAAAAAATTTTGTAGTAGTAAGTTGCTCAATTTCCAACCTTTTAAAGTCTTGAGGACAAAGCTGAATTTCATGGGAGGGGAGCTGAAAGGGTTTTTCAATTGATTTGGTTTCCTGCAATAGCATTCTGTTGTAACAGTATATAAAAATAGTAACCATGAATTGGACTCCATGTGACCCTGTCAAGTTAAGGTAGCATCAGAGAAACGCAACACAAAGGTGATAAGAATCGCACTAAGTCGATGAAAAGCCATGCATAAAACGGCAGCAGACTAGCGGTATGCTGTGGAGTGGTATTGTTAGCCTTTCAATAGACTATGGTAGTGATGATAGCAAGTCGGTGGCGAGCAACGAAAAAGTGCTTTTAAATTTAAAATTTTAAAATATTAAATTTATAATTTTTTAACATAAAATTTTTTAATTATATAATCTATACTTAAATATACTAAAATTATTGAGATTATTCCAAATTACACAGTGGAATGATCATGACAACAATTACAATTTATATGTTCACTAAACTTTAACAAAAAAATTATTACTTTCTAAAAATTCAACTCTTTAAAAATTATAAATATTAAAAAAATAAATTAAATATAAAATAATTTTTGGTGTATATAATTTTCTTAAACTAATCTATTTTTATGTAAAGAATAAGTTTTTTTTTTCAAACTATGTGGTTCATAATTTTCACAAAAAAAAAAAAAGAAAAAAACATGATATATAAGATTTTTTTTTTCATGAAAAGAAAGGCATCCTTTTGTATTAAGTTAATGTGATAATACCTTCTAATAAAAAGCAATGATAAGATATTATATGCTTACTGGTGCAAATAGTTCCAATTATAAAAATTTATACAAATTTAAAATTAATTATTTTGTATATCTTTATAATATTTGAACTCATATAAAAAATATATCTAATTAATTAATTAATTATTTATTAAAAAATTATTTAGTTATAAATTATACAATAAGTTAATTCTCTTTATTTATTAAGAACTTTATAAACAATAATTTAAATTCTTAATTCTTAAAATTTAAGACAAGACAAAGTATAAAATATATTTTTATATTTCTAGAAAATGCTTGATTATTATATTTTTCTCCTATATAAGAAATTTCACTTTATCAACTCTCATATTTTTCACTTTATGAGTAATTTGATAGTATAACAGTTAAACTCTTAGTACTAAGAATTAGTGATCCAATTACAATAATCCAAAAAAAAACTTTTTTCCTATCTTTAGTATTGGTAGAATTATATATGAAATTATAATGATATGAGTATATATTTGACCTTAAACAAAAAGATACTAGTACATCATTGAACATAATTACACACTTGAAATGTCAATCAGACCAAACCAAAGTAACATTTAAAGCAAAGAGAAGAGAACTACAAACATTATGATCACAATAATGCCTTTTTATCCTTTTGCTTCACATAATTGTGAACGTATGCTCCATGTGCTCGCTAATGTACAGCAGCTTTTCATGATTTTAAGATAGTAGAGCACATGCAACCTCTACAGTAGAATTCACAACCATCTTACGAGTGGATTCGGACTTTCGATTGATTGCTTCGAGGATCACAATAAGTGAAACTATGAATGCGAAATCAACGTTAGGGTAAGCTGTCGCTATGAAGTTGTCCCCCCCAAGCAAGATACTGTCAACGTTCTGCTCTTTCTTTTTCTGCATCTGCAGTAAAATTCCCCTCAACTTTTAGTGCTGGACTAAATTTACGGGGAAGTGTGAACAATAAAAAAAACAGAGAGAAAATAAAACATGGCCTCGTGATTCATGCATGCACGATGGACGAGATTGCTTCTATCTTAGGTTTGTGACCTCTTGGACGAGACTTAGATGCAATGACGTGGCAATATCCTGCACGGGCCCTGCATACTTTTTTTTTTTTTTTCAAATATGATATTAATACAAGGAAGTTAGAATGGATAAACAAGTATCATATAATATGCAAATAACTATAAAAATGCGTTGTGCCCACGTTGTTGATGCCTGTTTGCAAATCATATGTTCTTTTTCGAAAAAAGAAAAAACATACAAAACCCACTCCATTCCAAGAGCCCTGTCCATGTAACAGGGCTCTTGATACAAATATTATAGTGTTTGTCATGAGCAATGAGTTGCAAGTCACCAAATATAATCCAAAGTGGTATGTCACCTAGTTTAGTAAGTGTACTCACTTTTTTTTTTTTTTCTTTTTTTGAGCGTAACAAAGACTTGTTTAATATATATATATATATTTTTTAATTTCAACTTGGTTCCCTTTTAATTTCTTTTTTTCTTTCACACGATTAGGTATTGAGTTATAAAAAAATCCTAAATTTTATAAATCTGTGATACTCAATACATCCAATAAAGGCAAAAAATGCTTTTGTTATTGGAATGCTGCTATAATATATTTGTACCTCTGCAATGATGATGGAGGCCTGATCTCCAGCGAAGATGGTACAAGATTTCTTGCGAAAGCTTCCCTTAACCTTGAAATCTGGTACCTTCTCTGCCGGGTTGTTTGCTAAAAACACATCTAATTTAGTCTTCAGATTAACCATTGAATGTGTTTTAGCTGTGAAGATTAGATTCTGAAAGTCCTTGCTATCTCCCCTGAAAACCTCCCATCTACTATGCGCTGTCAATACCTGCACAATTGTCAGAAATGATTAAACATACTTAGCTTATGACTTTTTTAACTGTTTTGACTTAGTGGCGCCGGGGTTCGTTTTCGGACGAAAGGTCTCGAGTACGAGCTACACTTAGAAACTGATTGACAAAACAGAAAGAGGAGAGAGCAATGACATTAAGTAGCATGTATAAGCAAAGTGTGATCGTCAGAGGCACGAGTCAATAATTGCTTGAACCTTCGGCTTCATGGTGACAATGGGCTTTCCGGCAACATCATGTATGATCCTAAGGTTGGGGGCTAAGGTTCGATGGACTTCCTTAGCGATGAACTTGATGCTTCCATTAAATATTATTGGGTTGAGTCGGTGAGGGACCCGAGGGCCAATTGTTAATTTCCGGTGAGGGATCTGAGGAATCTCAAATCTCCAGTGAGGGATCAGAGGAAGATAGAGGGAACCAATTGAGAGGGTGAAGAGGGACGGGAGAACTTAGACTTAAAAGCACCCACTTTGCGACTGGAGGAGATTTTTAAGCTCAACCAACCGTAGAGAGGACAAGTGGCTAGTGGCAGAAGATGACATTGAAATGCTGTTGATCCAAGCAGATGACTGGAAATAACATCTAGCTCAACTTAATGAAAAGTTGGTGTGTTTTGGTAATGTTATAAAAAGGGAGTAGTTGTTGTTGTGTAATTACAATAAAATAATCGTAATATATAGTACAAAATTGATGATTTTTTTTAATGTATATTAACTCCTTTTTATATGACAGGAAGTTTTCTGCTATCAACTCTTTTTCAGTTCATCAGCAAAATAGTCTGATGGTAAAATAATTGAAATTCTTGGGACTAGTAACTATTCCAATAATTTAAAATAGAACACTTTTTCTATACTCAATTTTAGTAGAATTATATATGAGATTATAATGATACAATTCTTTATTTGGTCATAGACAAAAAAGAAACTGTTACACTATCGAACAAAATTACACACCAAACTAAGATATTTAACATAGTAACACTTAAAACAAGAAAAGAGAACTACAAATATTATGATCACGAGCATTACTAGCACAACAAGTGGTAACTTGAAGTGTACACCCAACATAGATCACTGCTTAACTGCTAGAAGACCCATCATTTATACACTTTATAATAGAAAACACAGGACCCAGAGCACTCGCAGCCATCGCATAAGTGAATTTGAATGTTGGACTGGTTTCTTCGAGGATCGTAACAAGTGCAACTACGAAAATATGATCAACACGAGGCCGGATTGTCACTGTGAAATTGTCGTCCCCTTGCAAGATATTATTGATGTTCCGCAAGTCCGCTTTTTGCAACTACAATAAAATTTTTCTCTTTAAATATATTAAAAATAATATATTATTAAATTTATTTACTTTTATTACAAATTTAAATGATATTAATATTAACATTTTATAAGATTTATTAATATCAATTTCATTTTTTCTTTTGCATAGAGAAGGCTTAAATTTTATCCATTTGTGACACTCAATACATCAAATAAGGCAAAGAGTTGTTATGTTATTGTAAAGGAGTTATATTATATTGTACCTCAGCAATTTTTTCACCTCTAGCATAGATGGTACAAGATTTGTCGGAAAATTTTCCCTTCACCTCGAAATCTGGTTTCTCCTCTTCCCTGTTGCTTGCTAAAAACACATCTAAATGAGTCTTCCGACTAATAATTTTATGTGTTTTAGCTGTGAAGATCAGATCCTCCGGTTCTTGTCTATCACCCCTGAAAACCTCCCATCTATGATGTGCTGTCAATACCTGCACAATTGTGACTTTTTAATTGTTTGGACTTAGTGGCACCGGGGTTCGTTTTCAGACACAAGATTTCGAGTACGAGCTATACGGAGAAACCAATTGACAAAAAGGAAATATGAGAGAGCAATAAGATTAACTAGCATGCATAAGCTGAATAAAGCATGAACATCAGATGCGTATGAGTCAAATATTTGCTTAAACCTTCGGTTTCATGGTGACAATGGGCATTCCATCAACGCCACATATGATCCTAAGGTTGGGGGCTAAGGTTCGATGGACTTCCTTAGCAATCAAGTTGATGCTTCCTTCAATATTCGCAACGAGGATGCTTCCGTTACTTAGGGTTAAAAGAACAGCCTTCATTTCATTAGCCTCGCAGTAGTGAGGGCCAACGACTGAAAATAGCTGTGCCATGGGATGGAAAGCAAGGAACGGAGAGTGTGAAAACCCTATCTAATATTTGAACTAGCTCAAAGTCTAAATGATTCGAGACTCAAAAGTCCATTTGAGTTAACTTGTAAAACCAATCTCCCACTCTCTTCCCTCTTAAGTTTGTGGAGGGAATCCAAGCACGTGAAAGCACGTGGCCCCTGTCGACAAAGGAAGTACAAAAAAGACACGTCTCCTTCTAGTAGACTAGAAGGCTTATCTTCTAGGGCTAGGTGACATTTTTCATTATTTTAGTAAAGAAAGACCGAGCCCTCCTTTGTACGGAAATTTTAGTTATTAATACGTATTTTGATTAAATTATATTTTTCATTATTAAATTTATTATTTATTTTTAGATTTCTTTTTTTTTTTTGGCACAGAAAAAACCTAAATTTTATTAATTTGTAACACTCAATACATATAAAGGTGAAAAGTGATTTTGTTATTGTAATACAACTATATTATATTATATTGTACCTATGCAATTTTTTTGTCTCCAGCATAGATGGTCGTAGATTTCTCGGAAAAGCTTCCCTTCACCTCGAAATCTGGTATCTCCTCTCCCCTGTTGCTTGCTAAAAACACATCTAAATTAATCTTCATATTAACCATTGAATGTGTTTTAGCTGCAAAAATTAGATCCCGCGGTTCTCTGCTATCTGCCCTGAAAGCCTCCCATCTACTATGTGCCGTCCAGAGCTACAAAATTGTCACAAATGATTTAATATACTTAGCTTATGACTTTTCAACTGTTTTGACTTAGTGGCACCGGGTTCGTTTTCAGACAGAAGATTTCAAGTGCGCGCTATACTCAGACGAGGAGATAGCAATAAGAATAACTAGCATGCATAAGCATAATAAAAGCATGATCATCGGAGGCATACGAGTCAATATTTGCTTAAACATTCGGTTTCGGGGTGACAATGGGATTTCCAGCAACATCATATATGCTCCCAAGGTTGCGGGCTAAGGGTCGATGGACTTCCTTAGCCATGAAATCGATGCGTCGATTAGCATCCACAACGACAATGTGGATGTTAGGATGGTTGCAGTAGTTAGGATCAACGACTGAAATTCGCGGTGCCATGGGATGGAAAGCAAGGAACGGAGAGTGTGAACACTCGGTCTAATATTTGAACTAGTTCAAAGTCTAAATGATTCAAGACTGAGAAGGCCATTTGAGTCAACTCGTAAACCCAATCTCCCCCTCTCTTCCCTTTAAGTTTGCGGACGGATTCCAAGCATGTGAACGCACATGGACCCTTTTCAACAAAGGAAGGACCAAAAGATACGCCTCCTTGTTTGCACGGAAATCGTAGACTAAAAGGCCTACCTCTCGGGCGTGGTGAGTTTGTTTTTTATTATTTTTGTAAAGAAAGACCAAGTCTCCTCTTTATGCAGTTTAGTTATTATTATGTATTTTATAAGTTGGAAGTGGGTGGCTCCTGCAAGATAGATAGTTTTTTTTTTATTAAATTATGATTTCTTTTATCATTATATTTTTTTATTTATTCTTAATTTTATTTTTTTTCAATCCAATTAGTCAATTTAAAATTTATTTTAATTTAATCATTTAAATTCACATTACCTTATCACATATTTTTAATATGCTCTCAGTACTTCACATGCTGAGAGCAACGAGACTGCTAATTTCTCTCACTCACGTATCAATTTTATATATTATTTTTATTTTTTAATATAAAATTTTTTAATTATATAATTTGACACAACTAGTGGTATAACTATTAGTCCATGCTTTGGGAGACGATCATTAGTCATCTTTCCGGTGGCTACATCTTTAAAGGTAAATACGGACTCACAGATTGTGCAATCGCAACTTCTGGCACAGCCCGCTGTTGTATTTGCACTGTCTGCAAGAAGCAAATTGGCATTAATAAGGATCGTGCATATTTCGAGCGTACATTGGCGTAACAAGAGAACAGCAAGCCTAATTTCAAAATTGCTCTTCCCAATTTTCCGAGTAAACACCGAGAAAGTAAATCAAATATACTCATAACGAAGAAACCCCAAAATCACAGCTCAGTACAATATAAAAGACGACGGATAAGAAATAAGATTCCCAGCAATTGCTCTCCTTCACTTAAGCCTATCATATAAGCTTTTGTTCAATAACATTAAATATACTAAAATTATTGAGATTATTCCCAGTTAAGCAATGCAATGATCATGACAGTAATTACAATTTATACGCTCACTAAAATTTTAATAAAAAAATTATTCCTTTCTAAAAATTTAAATTTTTGAAAATAAAAAATATTGAGAAAATAAATTAAGTATAAAATAATTTGTGTTGTAGATAATATATATATTTTTAAATAACTATTTGTATATAAAGAATAATTTTTTTCAAACTATGTTGTTCATGATATTTAAAAAAAAAAAAGGACAAAAAACATGGTATATAAGATATATTCTTTTTTTTTTTTTCCGTAGCAAAAAAGAAAGGCATCCTTGTGTATTAGATTAAGTTAATGTGATAATACTTCTTCCATGAGGGCTGAGGGCTGAAGGTGACAGTTGTACGTCAGACACATTATGTACAAACTATGGAATTAAATAAACACGGTGCAAAATTTAGGCATTGATCCATTCCTACGCGGCCCGGTGCTTTTCATATAAATTAGCTGTTAAGACATCGAAATGAAACCTCCCTGGCCCACTTCGCAAAAAATAAAAAATAAAAAAATAAAAATTTTAATTATTATTATTTCAATTAATATTAAATTAAATTAAATAATATATTTAAAATCTTATTTTTATGCAATTAAATTTTAATTATATATTATATTTAGATAAATTACTCTACGTAAAAACTTGCATTTCTTTTGCATTCTATTTTTTGTTTCCATACAAAAGCAAAATATCCAAGAAGGTAACAAAAAGATCCCACGTGGGACCTATTGGCCCCCAGCAACGGTGGAGTTCTCCTTGATTCTGATTTGACAGAGAAAGCCATACGTGTCATCGCTTGACATTGCTAATTAACTCTCTGACTGGAGTATACGAGTTCAGCATCTCTTGTCGGTGCTGCTGTTTGGTGCCTAAGTTGGAGGCAGTGTGTTAAAATGGAGACCTAGCAGCAGCAGAAGCAGCAGGAGGAGGAGGAGGGAAAGATGTTAAACTTGAGCACTTTGGGTCCATTTGCAGCATGGCCTGCTCCTGGGTCGTCTTCAACTTCTTCGTCCAGTCATCCCAGGAAGATTATTCAGTTCCTGTTTTGCATTCCTTTTATTTATTTTCACTCGGTTGGTTTGTTAAAGAATACGGTTGCCTAGAGTTTACAAGAATTCAGGAACCATCCCATTTGCCCGTAGTCCAAGATTCAGCCTTTTTACAGTCCTTCTTGACCCTTTTGGGATAATGGGAATTGGTGAAGGGGCAGTCTTATTCAGCCTTTTTACATAGTCTTAGGTGTGATGGACACAGTGTTTCCTTCTAAATGCTACGAGTTAAATATCTGATCATCTCTTAGACTCACTATAACTGGAGCTTTTGGCTCGAATGGTTTCTTGTGATGGTATCAGTCTTCATGGCCAATGGGTCATCAGTTCAAATTATGTTGTCCTCATTCTTCGAAAGGTAAGGATCACTTTTATTTTGTTCATCCCTTTGCCTCAATTGACTTGTTGGAGTTTATTATATGATCCTTTTTTGAGTCTCACTTAAGAGTTTAAGCTTTTGGGTTGAATCTTTTCTGATAATAAAGAATATATTTTAGTTGCTAAGTGTATGAAAGTGTATCATTAGATTAATAGGTTCATATGGAGCCTACTTGTGCAGCTCACAAAATTAATGATGTGCTTATGCTTCGGCAAACATACTGGATTGATGACTTTCTCTGGTCATGGAGTTACCCTTTCTTGCCCTAAAATATGTCTTGATATAAATCCAATGTCTTTTGACAGGCTGTGGAAAACAACCACCTCATTGTTAACCGAGCACCGCTTGGATTGACTTTTGGATCCCAAAAGTATCTTGCTCAACTCAAATCACACATCCCTTCAAGAAATTCACTGAGCAATATGGTATGTACATTGAACTACAGAGTCTAGAATTTTTCTTTAATTTAATTACTGCAGTACTTCGAAACACATTTGTGCACACACAAGTGCATGCACAGACACAGATGTGTCCTACATGAATACATATATATGACTGCAATCCTCATGCAACAACCAATAGGAAACGTTAAATCACGAAATTCATGCGGTGGGGTCTGATGCTTGCATAGCAATTTCACAATGTCTAAAATTATAACTATTTTTGAAAATTTTTGAAAATTAATAATAATCTAATTAATAGTTAATTAATATTTTTTTAATCAAAATAATATTACTGACTAATATTTTTTTTCTTAGATTAAGATTTTTTCTTATGAAAATTAATGAAAAACATTTTTTTTTGTTTTTTACAATAAGATAAAACTTAACAAAAAAATTTTATTTGTTTGTAAAAACATCTAAAATATTTTTTTTATGAAAACAAATAATTTTTTACATGTTTTTTATACTATATAAAGAAATTTTAAGTTTTTTAATATATTGAGTCAATTTAATTTAATAATATTTATATCTAATTTAATAATATTTATATCTTTTACTCATACATAATGAAATAAAACACCTCAATCATATCTAATTAAATAAGATATATATAACTCTCACTAGAATATAATGAGATAATTTATAAAAAAAATTTATATTTTATTTTTTAAAATTAATTTTTATAGACAAATGAAAAATATGATTTGTAAATATATCTCCAATTTGAGTATATATTTTATATATTTATTAAGAATATATAATTATTATAATCTAAAAAAATGTGAATTTTATTAAAAATTATTTGTTGTTAATTGTATTTTTATTAAATTGAGTTAGATTTTATTTTTTCTATGTATCCATAATTATGTTCAAGTCACCAATGACAGCCTTGCTCATCTCCTTTAGTGCCACAGTCCACTAGTTCTTGTTCAGAAAGCGAGACCAATGTGCCAGTTATTAGGCGAGTAATTCCTTCAACGGCTGCCACTGCTGAAAATGCCCAGCAAGATCCTATATTGTGATTCGTCATCAGTAAAGGTTAATAAGATTATTGCATGTATTGATATACACAAAAATATAATACTAGTTAAGGTCAGAAACTGAAATGATAAAAAAGGTTGGTACTGACCAGATTGGCCTCGGTTCTTGATGGATGCCACAGCTCCTTTTTTCCTCCAATCCATGGAAGCTGGTACTGCACTAACATTTTCATATCCGAATGGACCTGTCTGAACAGAACACATGTGACCCTTGAATATATTTCTCGAACTTTTGAATTCGTCCTTCGTCAGGTCTGAAAATTGATTTATGCCAAACTTGTAAGATTTGTTTTCGGCAACATTAAAACATTCTATGCGTGGATCTTGTAGCGCATATCCTTCTCGTTGTTTTACTTGTGCACGCGTCCATAACGAGCCGTCCACTCCTCATGCCTCTTACGCATTACTGCGTCTTCAAGCGCTCCAGCTGCACATTGCGATGCCAAGCGTATCATAATGCATATAAAGGCGAAAAGAATGCTTTGGCTTTGTTTTCTGAACCCCATTGTAATTGTAATCGTAATTGTTATTTTTATAACTAAAAAGATAGTTCGGAATAAGATATTGAACTGAGAACGTAACCGGGCACATAGATTCCAGATTGCTTCTCAGCTTGTATACACAATCTGCTCCTCATGTAATGTTCACTACACTACAATTTTAGACATTCCATTCATGCTTGCGTGGATCAAAAATTCCTTTGATTGAACCCTTTAATGGGTCGCGGTGATTAAGCTCATCAAATCATTGAGATTTTAATTTGTTTCTTTAGAATTTATTGTCTCTGTTATGGTACAGAATTCTCACTGCTAAGATTTGAATCCTAGCTCTAAGATAACGCACACATAGAAACAAATTAAGGGGTAAATTAATCTGCTCAGCATTATAGACTGTGTGCATTCACAATGAGACAATAGAACTGAAGTCCGGCTTTCACCGCGCCGTTAAATCTGATATAGATGGATACTGTGTTAGCGGAAGGATTAAAAATTGGTTGCCATATTGAACTTGTTTATCTCTAGCATCTATTATAAGCAAGCCTTAAATTGCGAAGTGGTTATGCCTAAGTTGTTCTTTTTTTATTTTTTTTATTTTTTATTTTTTGCGAAGTGGGCCAGGGAGGTTTCATTTCGATGTCTTAACAGCTAATTTATATGAAAAGCACCGGGCCGCGTAGGAATGGATCAATGCCTAAATTGTGCACCGTGTTTATTTAATTTCATAGTTTGTACATAATGTGTCTGACGTACAACTATCACCTTCAGCCCTCATGGAAGAACATATTATTCTTTTTTTTTTTTTTTTGGTACGTTGGAGGGTCTAAGTCTAAAAGTATCATTCATCTAACATTTGAGCAGGTGATCACCCAAATCGCACGTGCAAGAATATGGAAAGCCGCTTTTTCTGCATATCCTAATATATGCATATTTAAGGAAGGCATTGACTTTTCAAATTTTGGTTTTTATGAGGCACATCGGCATGCACGTCCCCAGACTTGACTAATTGGACTCGCCAAGTCTAGCCTGCGAAGAAAACCCAACTGGGCCCCGATTGATATTCTAATCATCAATGATCGGACCGGGGGGTGATTTTTTTTCAATAAATAAATAATTTTTATATATCATTTATAGAAAAGGTAAATTTTCATCAAAATAATCTACTCTACGTCTACCTAGTAATACAACATTTATAATTTATTATCTGAAATTATCAATATATTATTAAAAATATGATGCAAGGTTTACATCAGTATTATCTAAAAATGAATGATTAAAATTTAAATTAATTAACTTAATTGGAAGAAATTAAAATTAAATAATAAAAATAAAAATAAAAATAAATTTGATAATAAATGTAACTTACACAAAGTTAACTATATATCTATGTAGATTCCAATTTCTGCTCCCCTTATGACAGCCACCAACTTCAAATTTATAAAATATGTATAACAACTAAACTTTCTGTGCAAAAGAGACTTGGTCTTTCTTTACTGAAATAACAAAAAAGCCAGCTAGACTTCAATGATGAGTCTTAGTCTTGGTCTTCCTTCGTTGAAAGGATAAAAATCTATCTACCGAGGGTGGACTTAGTACATAGACTTGAAGAGGGGTGAGATTGAGTTTACAAATTAACTCGAATAATCTTATATTGGTAATTTTGAATATTAAATTATTTAAATTTAGAGTCACTTGAAATATAATTTATTTTAATTTTAAATTATTTTAAATACTTGTTATTTAAATTTAAAATTATTTAAATTATAAATAATTACTTTTAAGTCAAATTAAATTAAATTTAAGTCAAATAAGTTAAATTGGATTTTTAGAATGTAGTAAACTTTTTCCATTCCTAATATTCATTTGCTTTTATATATGTTACTAAGTACTAAGTGGATGTTGAAAATAGATAAGCTAAGAATCAAAACAAAGACTTTTTCTCCTTTTTCACACTTTCCGTTCCTTGCTTTCTTTCCATCCTATGGCACAGCCCTTTGTCAATCCATTTCCAGTCGTTGGCCCTCAGTACTGCGCTCCTAGTAATCAGGAAATCGTCCTTGTGTTTTTAATGCTGGAAAATGGAGACGTTGTTGTTGCGGATGTTAACGGAAGCATCAAGTTCATCGCTAAGGAAGTCCATCGAACCTTAGCTCCCAACCTTAGGATCATACGTGATGTTGCTGGAAAGCCCATTCTCACCATGAAGCCGAAGGTTCAAGCAAATATTGACCCATGCCTCTCACGATCACACTCTGCTTATACATGCTAGTTAATCTTATTGCTCTCTCCTCTTTCTCTTTTGTCAATTGGTTTCTAAGTGTAGCTTGTACTCGAGACCTTTCGTCTGAAAACGAACCCCGGCGCCACTAAGTCGAAACCGTTAAAAAAGTCATAAGCTAAGTATGTTTAATCATTTCTGACAATTGTGCAGGCATTGACAGCACATAGTAGATGGGAGGTTTTCAGGGGAGATAGCAAGGACTTTCAGAATCTAATCTTCACAGCTAAAACACATTCAATGGTTAATCTGAAGACTCAATTAGATGTGTTTTTAGCGAACAACACGGCAGGGAAGGTACCATATTACAAGGTTAAGGGATGCTTTCGCAAGAAATCTTGTACCATCTTTGCTGGAGATCAGGCTCCCATCATCATTGCAGAGGTACAATATACTATAGCAGCATTCCAATAACAAAAGTACTTTTTGCCTTTATTGGATGTATTGAGTATCACAGATTCACAAAATTTAGGCCTTCTCTATAGCTCAATACCTAACGTGTGAAAGAAAAAAAGAAATTGAAAGGAAACCAAGTTAAAATTAAAAAAATAAAAGAAGTGAAACCGAGTTTTTCTTCGAGTTGTGTTGACTTTAGTTATTGACCATGACTTAGAGATTAAACAAAGAGATGTAAAAATAATTTTTTTTCATGTTGATGTAGAAGAAGAAGAAATTTATATGAAATAATTACAAGATTTTGAGGTGAATATATATATCTTAAACAAATCTTTCTTCGAGTTGTGTTAAGTTTAGTTGTTATCCATAACTTAGAAATTAAGCAAATAGATATGAAAACAGTTTTTCTTTACGGTGACTTAGAAGAAGAAATTTATATCGAACAACCAAACGGTTTTGAGGTGAAAGGAAAAAAGAATTATGTATGTAAATTAAAAAAAAGTTTGTATAACTTGAAACAAATTCTGAGATAATGATATAAAAAGTTTGAATCTATTATGAGGGAGTAAGACTATATAAAAACTATTTCTGATTATTGTGTTTTTCTAAAAAGATTTACTGATGATGATTTTATTATTTTACTACTTTATGTTAATGATATCCTTATTACTTGTCATAATACTTCTAGAATTAACAAGTAAAAAAAGAATTAAGTAAGTCATTTGCCATAAAGGACTTAGGATTAGTAAAGAAAATACTTGGCATGTCAATTATTTGGAATAAGAAAAAGAAAAAGTTGTACTTGTCCCTAAAATGGTACATTGAAAAAGTACTTCATAGGTTTAACATGGATAAGACTAAAGTAGTGGGTACTCCTCTTATTATACATTTTAAATTATTCATTAACCAATATCCTTCCACAGAGAAAGAGAAGGAAAAGATGCGAAAGTTTCTTCTACATTAGCTGTGGACAGTTTGATATGTACAATGATGTGCACGAGACTTAATATAAGTCATGTAGTTGGTATAATTAGTTGGTTGCTTTCAAATCTTGGTAAGTGGTTGGTGGCAGAAGATGACATTGAAATGCTGTTGATGCAATCTACTTCAACTTAATGAGAAGTAGTTGTGTTTCTATGTAATATCACAAAAAGAGAGTTGTTGTTGTTCCATAATTACAATGAAAAGATTGTAATATATGGTACAAAATTAATGATTTTTCTTTTTGACATATTAACCCTTTTCTATATAACAAGAAGTTTTTCGCTATTAACCCCTTTTGTTTTACCAATAGAGTAGTTTGACGGTCAAACGGTTAAACTCTTGAGATTAGTAACTATTCCAGTAATCCAAAGTAGAACACTTTTTCTATCCTTAACATTGGTAGAATTATATATAAAATTACAACAATACAATTCTTTATTCGACCTTAGACAAAGAAGAAACGAGTACACCATCAAATAGAAATTACACACCAAACTAAGACATTTATCATAGTAACATTTAAAACAAGAGAAGAGAACTACAAACATTATGATCACAAGCATTACTAGCGTGAGGGGTAACTCACAGTGTACCCTCAACATAGATCGCCGCTTAATTATTACAACACTCACCAGTTGCACACTTTGCTAAAGAGAGCACAGAACTCACAGAACTCACAGCACACGCAGCCATCGGATAAGTGAATTTGAATTTTGAACCGGTTTTTTTGAGTATCATAATAAGTCCAATTATGAAAATATAATCAACTTCAGGTTTGATTCTCACCATGAAATTGTCGCTCCCTAGCAAGTTATTATTAAAGCTCTGACCATTCATGATATTATTCATGTTCTGAGCATTCGCTTCCTGCAACTGCAGTAAAATTTTTTTCATTAAATGCATTTAAAAATAATATATTACTAAATTTATTAAATTTATTTATTTTTATTACAAATTTAAATAATATTAGTATTATGTTTTATAAAATTTATTTTTCTCTTCTCCTTTTGAACTTCACCTTGATTTTCATTCAATTTCTTCTCTTCTGTTTTTTTTTTTTTTTTTCATAGAGAAAGCCAAAATTTTATTAATTTGTGATGCTCAATACATCAAATAAAGGCATACATCAAATAAAGGCAAAAAGTGCTTTTGTTATTGTAATGCAGTTATATTATATTGTACCTTTGCAATTTCCTCATTTCCAGCATAGATGATACAAGATCTCTCGGAAAGATTTCTCTTCACCTTTAAATCTAGTGTTCTCCTCCCATTCCTGTTGCCTGCTAAAAACACATCTAAATTAGACCTCCATTGAATCATTGAATGTTTTTTAGTTGTGAAGATTAGATCCTCCGGTTCTTGTCCATCTCCCCTGAAAACCTCCCATCTATTATGCGCTGTCAATACCTGCACAATTGTGACAGATGATTAAACATACTTAGCTTGTGACTTTTTAACCGTTTTGACTTAGTGGCACCGGGGTTCGTTTTCAGACAGAAGATTTCGAGTACGAGCTATACTCAGAAACCGATTCACAAAAAGGATGCAGGAGAGAGAAATAAGAATAATTAGCATGCATAAGCATAATAAAGCATGATCATCAGAGGCATATGAGTCAAATATTTGCTTAGACCTTCCGTTTCAGGGTGACAATGGGATTTCCACTAACACCACGTATGCTCCAAAGGTTGGTGCATAAGTCTTGATGGACTTCCCGAGCCATGTATTTGATGCTTCCATCATGGTCCGCAACGGCGATGCTTCCATTTGCGAGGGTTAAAAGAACGAAGACGATTCTTCCATCCTTGCAATACCGAGGGCCAACGACTGAAATTTGCGGTGCCATGGGATGGAAAGCAAGGAACGGAGAGTGTGAGAACCCAATCTAATATTTGAACTAGCTCAGAGGCTAAATGATTCGAGACTCAGAAGTTCATTTGAGTTAACCTGCAAACCCAATGTCCCATTCTCTCTCTTTTAAGTTTGTGGGGGGAATCCAAGCACGTGAACGCACATGGATCCTTTCGACAAAGGAAGTGCCAAAAGACACTTCTCCTTGTAGGGAAACCGCAGACTAAAAGGCTTGTCTTCTAGAGCCAGGTGACTTTTTTTATATGGTAAAGAAAGACCAAGTCTCCTCTGTGTGGGCATCTTAGTTATTAATACGCATTTTGTAAGTTTGAAGTAGGTGGCTCTTACAAGTCGAGTAGAATTTGGAATCCTTTACTTTTAACTGAATTATGTTTTTCTTTATCTTTAAATTTATTATTTATTTTTAATTTTATCTTTTAATCAAATCACTTAATTTAAATTTTATTTTAACTTAATTATTTAAATTGAATAACGTGTAAGCCTTATATTTTAATTATAAATAAAAATTATTAATTATTAATTTTTGTTTTTTCATTTCTTTATTCCCGTCATCGGGTCTTCTCTAAGTCCAAGTTCACAGTTTCTTCGGTGCCAAGACAATTATTGCCATAGGAGAACGGTATTATTGATAACAATTGATGTAGATGTTTTTAAGCTGGGTTGGGTAGGCGTTGAAAGAATTACTCAGCTAACGATAGGCAAATTGACAAGAACTAGTGGATTTTGTCTGGGTGGTCTAATGGATAATGCCTTCAAATTTATTTTTTGTAAGTATTATTGGGTTGAGTCGGTCAGGGATCTGAGGGGCCAGTTGTTAATTTCCGGTGAGGGATCTGAGCAATCTCAAATCTCCGGTGAGGGATCAGAGGAAGATAGAGGGAACCAATTAGGAGGGTGAAGAGGAACGGCAAGTGTGAAAAAGGAGAATAAGTCTTTGTTCTGATTCTTCGGTTGCATATTTCCAACATGCACTCAGTACATTTTAAAAATTGGACTTAACTTATTTGAGTTAAATTTGACTTAAATTAATTTTAAAAAATAATTATTTATAATTTAAAATATCTAAAATTTTAAATAATTTGAACTTTGAATAACAAGTATTTAAAATAATTTAAAATTAAAATTACTTATATTTTAATTGACTCAAAATTTAAATAAATTAATACTCAAAATTACCTAAATAAGATCATTCAAATTAAGTTGTAAACTCATTCTCACCCTTTTGTCTTTAACCATATGTACTGAGTCCACGCTCAGTAGATAGATTTTTATCCTTTCAACAAAGGAAGACCAAGACTAAGGCTCATCATTTTTGTCTAGCTGGCTTTTTTTGTTATTTCAGTAAAGAAAGACCAGTCTCATCTGCACGGAAAGCTTATATGTATTTTATAAATTTGAAGTTGGTGGCTGTCACAAGTGGAGCAGAAATTGGAATCTACATAAATGTATAGTTCACTTTGTATAAATTATATTTCTTATTATTAAATTTATCGTTCATTTTTATTTTTATTATTTAATTTTAATTGCTTCTAATTTTTCCCTTATTTATTTATTTTTTTAACTCATGTCAAGTATAATAATAAGAGTTTCTGTTCTTTGGAAAGTGATGGGGATGGTTAATTAAAGAGAAGGGAACAGATATGGAAATGGCATGATGCAGTATCGGCTAATTAATGTCCAAATGGCATGATGCAGTATCGGCTAATTGTTTTACTTTGTCTTCATATTTCATTAAATATATGTCGGGATGTACCAAAAATTAATTTTAAATTTTTATAAGTAAATTTTAAAATTTTTTATGTTTTTATTTAATAATAATAATAAATTTATTAAATATTATTATTATTATTATTGTTTGTATATTGTTATATGTACCTGCTCTTTCTCTTATGAAACAAGTCACTTTGGAGCCGTATGCAGCATTTTCTATTTGGAAGGTAAGCTGATGAACTCCGGGTCGACTTCTAGGGTATAGCATTAGCACATGAAGCGAGCCCGCGTGGAATGGACTCCTAAAAGAGAAAAAGAATGGAAAAACTGAAATATATCAGATAAAACAATTATTATTCCACCAGTCGTAGTCATTCGAAAAATATGAAAATTTTAATTTAATTTATTTAAAAAATAAATAAAGTTAATTTAATATTATATATATAATAAAAATTTAAATAAAATTTAATTGAAATAAAACAAGATATATAATAATTCATAACCTAACATAAAAGTAAAGAGAAATTAGAATAAGGACCAAACAAATAACAAATTTATAAATTTGACAAATTAAACCTATTTCAAAGTTATGAGTTTTTTTTTTAATTATAACAATTTAAATATACATCATTAAAACTGAATCTATTAGAAATGCGAATTTCTGAGAAAATTTCTTATAGTAGTAAGTTGCTCAATTTCCAACCTTTAAGCCTTGAGGATAATAAGCTTGAATTTCACAGGAAGGCACCTGTTAGGAGCTAAAAGGGCCGTTGTAACAGTATATAAAAATAGTAACCATGAATTGCGCACCATGCGACCCTGTCTAGTTAAGATAGCATCAGAGAAAGGCAACTAGCGGTAAGTTGGTGACGAGCAACGAGACTGCTAATTTCTCTCGCTCACGTATCAATTTTATATTTTAAAATATTAAATTTATATATTTTTATTTTTTAAAATTAAAATTTTCTAATTGAGCTTAATTACGACAATACAGTGAGTATCTTAAATACGAATATATATTATATTATTATAATTATTATTTATATTTTTTATTGTTAATTATAATTATATATAAAAAATTAAAAATATATAAATAATAATTATAATAATAAAAATTCATATAAAAATTTTATTTTTTATTAAAAATTTGTTAAATTATAAATTATATGATAATAATAATTTTACGTATTATAGTACTCCACTAACCCTTTGAATGCCTCTAATTATCTGCGTCATTTAATTTTACCATTTTGGATTTCGTACCTGCATTTTTGACACGAAAGGGAATTGTTTCCCCATCTTGTGCATGGAAGATGGTCATCACCACCAATATTGCTGCTTTCGAACCCCACTTTCAAGTTCGTGTTGTCCCGCATCCTAATATATTTCAACTGATTTATTAAAAATTGTTAATTATTTCAACTTAGTCTTCATTATCCTGAACTGAAAGACAAAAGAAAAAAAATAAATAATTTTTTGGGGTTGCTGACTACTATATATTTTTTATGGGGTTAATACACACACAAAAAAAAAATATTACTAATTTTATATAAATTAATAAATATATTATAATTTTTAAAAAAATATTAACTTGAGTTTTGTGATTATTTTTTGTAATAAATTTATAACGTAAAGTTTAATGAATAAGAATCATTTGATATAGTGACATGTCACATTAACAATGCAAAAATAGTGATATCAACATGAGACAAAATGTGCATTAAAATTCATGTCAGATGAGTAACTTGTTGAGTAAATAGACCTTTAAACTCAAACAACTTATTTTTTTAATTAAAATTACAACAAAATAATTAAAAAATTCTAAAAATGGTGAAATTTAAAAAATTAAAATCAAATGCCAACATAATTTTGGTAAATTGAAGGTAAAGACTAAGAAGAAGAAGAACAAGCAACAGTGACTTTATGAGTTTCCAATTTGGGTTGCTGCTAAGATTTTGGTACAAATTTTTTCACCCCAAAAGCTCCCTTAGATATGGATCTATTCTTACAGAGACCTTTGACTTCGTTTCTTGGTAAAATGAGCGTTGACAGAGGAAGAAGATGGCTTAACGAACGTGACTTGGAGTGACACGAGCTTAAAAGTCGATCTCCGGTGAGGGATCTGAGGAAGATAGAAGGAACCATTCGGGAGGGTGAAGAGGGACGGGAGAACCTAGACTTAAAAGCATCCTCTTTGCGACTGGAGGAGATTTTTAAGCTCAACTAACCGTCGAGAGGACAAGTCGCTAGTGGTAGAAGTTGACATTGAAATGCTGCTGATGCAAGCAAATGACTGGAAATAACATCTAGCTCAACTTAATGAAAAGTTGTGTTTTTGTAATGGCATAAAAAGAGAGTTGTTGTTGCATAATTACAAAAAAAAGACTCTAATATATAGTACAAAATTGATGATTTTTTTCTTTTCGGTATATTAACACTTTTTATAACAGGAAGTTTTCCGCTATCAACTCTCGGGACTAGTAACTATTTAAGAAAGGAGAATATTTTTTTTATCTTTAGTATTAGTAGAATTATATATGAAATTATAATGATACAATTCTTTATTTGACCTTAGACAAAAAAGAAATGGGTACACCATCAAATAGAATTACACACCAAACTAAAACATATAACATAGTAACATTTAAAATAAGAGAAGGGAACTACAAACATTATGATCACAAGCATTACTAACACAACAAGTGGTAACTCACAGTGTACACCCAACATAGATCGCCGCTTAACTATTGGAAATCTGACGAGTTACAAAATTTATAACAGAAATCACAAAACTCCCAGCCATCCGAGGAGTGAATTTGAATTTTCGACTTGATTTTTTGGGGATCAAAATAACTGCAACTACAAAAATATAATCAACCTCAGGGTTGACCATCACCATAAAATTGTCGTCCCCTCCTAAGATATTTCTCAAAAATGTCTAATCACTATATTTTTCTATATAAAAAGAAATTTCACTTTATCAACTCTCTTATTTTTCACCTTCTGAGTAGTCTGATGGTATAACATTTAAACTCTTAGTCCTAATAGTTAGTGATCCAATTGTGATAATTCAAAGAAAAACTCTTTTTCTATTTCTAGTGTTGGTAGAATTATATATGTAATTACAATTCTTTATTTGACTTTATACAAATAAGATACTGGGACACCATTGAACAGAATTACACACATGAAATGTCAATCAAACCAAACCAAAGTAACATTTAAAACAAAGAGAAGAGAACAACAAACATCATGATCAGAAAGATTACCATAACGCCTTTTTATCCTTTCGCTTCACATAGCTGTGAACACATGCTCCTTATGCTTGCTAATGTATAGCAGCTTTTCATGATTTTAAAATTCTAGATCACCTGCAACCTCTACAATAGAGTTCACAGTAGATTCCATCGTACCAGTGTATACGGACTTTCGATTGATTTCTCCGAGGATCACAATAAGTGAAACTATGAATTCGTAATCAACATTAGGGTAAGCTGTCGCCATGAAGTTGTCCCCCCCCAAGCAAGATATTGTCAACGTTCTGCTCGTTCTTTTTCTGCATCTGCAATAAAATTCCCCTCAATTTTTAGTGCTGGACTGAATTTACGGGTAAGTGTGTACAATAAAAAAAAAAGAAAAGAAAAAGATAATATGACATGGCCTCGTGACTCATGCATGAACGATGGACGAGATTGCTTCTATCTTAGGTTTTGTTTTTGATACAACAATAAATATACACAGACGCGACCTCTTGGACGAGACTTAGATGCAATGACGTGGCAATATCCTGCACAAGTCGTGCATGCTTTTTTTTTTTCAATTATGATATTAATACAAGTAAGTTAGAATGTATAAACAAATATCATATAATATGCAAATAGCTATAAAAATGCGCTGTGCCCACGTTGTTGATGCATGTTTGCAAATCGTATGTTCTTTTTCGAAAAAGAAAAAACATACAAAAATCCACTCCATTCCAAGAGCCCGGTTCATATAACAGGGCTCTTGCCATAAGCAATGAGTCATTAAATGCTTGCAAGTCACCAAATATGATCAAAAGTGGCATGTCAACTAGTTTAGTAAGGGTATTCGCTTTTTTTTTTTTTTTGAGCGTAAGAAAGACTTATTTAACATTTTTTTTTTTTAATTTCAACTTGGTTTCCTTTCAATTTCCTTTTTTCTTTCATACGTTAGGTATTGAATGATAAAGAAGGCCTAAATTTTATGAATCTGTGACACTCAATACATCCAATAAAGGCAAAAAAGTGCTTTTGTTATTGGATTGCTGCTATAGTATATTGTACCTCTGCAATGATGATAGGGGCCTGATCTCCAGCAAAGATGGTACAAGATTGCTTGAGAAAGCTTCCCTTAACCTTGAAATCTGGCACCTTCTCTGCCGTGTTGTTTGCTAAAAACACATCTAATTTAGTCTTCAGATTAAGCATTGGATGTGTTTTAGCTGTGAAGATGAGATTCTGAAAGTCCTTGCTATCTCCCCTGAACCATCTACTATGCGCTGTCAATACCTGTACAATTGTCAGAAATAATTAAACGTACTTAGTTTATGACTTTTTCAACTGTTTTGACTTAGTGGCGCCGGGGTTTGTTTTCAGACGAAAGGTCTCGAGTACGAGCTACACTTAGAAACCAATTGACAAAAGAGAAAGAGGAGAGAGCAATAAGATTAACTAGCACGTATAAGCATAATAAAGTGTGATCATCAGAGTCATGAGTCAATATTTGCTTGAACCTTCGGCTTCATGGCTTCATGGTGACAATGGGCTTTCCGGCAACATCATGTATGATCCTAAGGTTGGGGGCTAAGGTTCGATGGACTTCCTTAACGATGAACTTGATGCTTCCATTAACATCCGCAACAACAACGTCTCCATTTTCCAGCATTAAAAACACAAGGACGATTTCCCGATTACTGGGAGCGCAGTACTGAGGGCCAACGACTGGAAATGGATTGGCGAATGACTGTGCCATAGGAAGGAAAACAAGGAACGGAAAGTGTGAAAAAGAAGAAAAAGTCTTTGTTTTGATTCCTAGGTTACCTATTTTCAACATCCACTCAGTACTTATGTAACATATATAAAAGCAAATGAACATTAGGAATGAGAAAAGTTTACTAAAATTTAAAAGTCCAACTTAACTTATTCAAATTTAATTTAATCTAACTTAAATTAATTATAAAAAATTAATTATTTATAATTTAAATTATTTTAAATTTAAAAATACGTATTTAAAATAAATTAAAATTAAAATTACTTATATTTTAGGTAACTCTAAATTTAAATAATTTAATACTCAAAATTACCAATATAAGATCATTTAAGTTAATATCCTTTCAACGAAGGAAGACCAAGACTAAGGCTTATCATTGATGTCTAGCTGGCTTTTTTGTTATTTCAGTAAAGAAAGACCAAGTCTCCTCTGTACAGAAAGTTTAGTTGTTATATTTATTTTATGAATTTGAAGTTGGTGGCTGTCACAAGGGGAGTAGAAATTGGAATCTACATATGATATATAGTTGATTTTGTATAAGTTACATTTTTTATTATTAAATTTATCATATATTTTTATTTTTATTTTTTATTTTTGATTTCTTCTAATCAAATTACTTAATTTAAATTTTAATCATTTATTTTAAGATGATACTAATATAAATCTTATATCACATTTTCAGTAATTTATTGGTAACTTCAAATAATAAATCATAAATGTTGTATTACCAAGTAAACATAGAGTAGATTAATTTACTCCTTAATTTGTTTATGTGGGCGCCTTATCTTAGAGGTAGGATTCAAATCTTAACAGTGATGAACCAAGAAAAATGAAATGTTATATATGCCACGCAGGCGTAGTTGAACCTTTGGTTCCAAGCCAGGCACAAAAATTCTATACCATAACGGAGACAATAAATCAAAGAGAAACAAATTAAAATCCCAATGATTTAATGAGCTTAATCACTTCGACCAATTAAAGGGTTCAATCAAAGGAATTTTTGATCCACGCAAACATGAATAGGATGTCTAAAATTGTAGTCTACTGAACATTATTTGAGGAGCAGACTGTGTATACAAGCTGAGAAGCAATCTGGAATCTATGTGCCCGGTTAGGTTCTCAGTTCAATATCTTATTCCTAACTATCTTTTTAGGTATAAAAATAGCATTTACGATTGCAATTACAATGGGGTTCAGAAAACAAAGCCAAAGCATTCTTTTCGCCTTTATATGCATTATGATAGGCTTGGCATCGCAATGTGCAGCTGGAGCTCTTGAAGATGCAGTAATGTGTAAGAGGCACGAGGAGTGGATGGCTCGCTATGGACGCGTGTACAAGGAAAACAACGAGAAGGATGTGCGCTACAAGATCCACGCATAGAATGTTTTAATGTTGCCGAAAACAAATTTTACAAGCTTGGCATAAATCAATTTTCAGACCTGACGAAGGACGAATTCAAGAGTTCGAGAAATAGATTCAAGGGTCACATGTGTTCTGCTCTGACAGGTCCATTCGGATATGAAAATGTTAGTGCAGTACCAGCTTCCATGGATTGGAGGAAAAAAGGAGCTGTGACATCCATCAAGAACCGAGGCCAATCTGGTCAGTACCAACCTTTTTTATCATTTCAGTTTCTGACCCTAACTAACACTATATTTTTGTGTATATCAATACATGTAATAATCTTATTAACATTTACTGATTACGAATCACAATATAGGGTCTTGCTGGGCATTTTCAGCAGTGGCAGCAGTTGAAGGAATTACTCAGCTAACAACTGGCAAATTGACCTCGCTTACTGAACAAGAACTAGTGGATTGTGACACTAAAGGAGATGACCAAGGCTATCAACCCTCGTTTTTTCTTTTTCTTTTTTTTGTATATTAATTTTTTTCTATATAATAGGAAGTTATTGGCTATCAACCCTCTTTTGTTTTCCCAATAAACTAATTTGATGGTAAAACAGTTAAACGCTTGGATCTAGTAACTATTAAAGAGAATACTTTTTTCTATCTTAGTATTGGTAGAGTTGTATATTCATTTAAAATATTACAATTCTTTATTTGACCTTCGACAAAGAAAAAACCGATACACTATCGAACAAAATTATACACCAAATTAAGATATTTAACATAGTAACATTTAAAACAAGAGAAGAGACCTACAGACATTAAGATTGTAAGCATTATTAACACAACAAGTGGTAACTCCCCGTGTACATCCAACATACATCGCCGCTTAACTACTAGAAGTCTAACTTACAAACATTATAATAGAAATCGCAGTCTTCAGAGAACTCACAACCACCTCAGTAGTGAATTTGAATTTCGGACTGATTTTCGCGAGGATCAGACTCAGTATAACTATGAAAATATAATCAACATTGGGTTTCACCTTTAGCACGAAATTGTCGTCCGTTTGCAAGATATCATCAACATTATGGGAATTTGGTTTCTGCAACTATAATAAAATTCTCCTCATTAAATGCATTCAAAAGTAATATATTACTAAATTTATTAAATTTATTTACTTTTTTTACAAATTTAAAAATTTTTGATATTACATTTTATAAGACTTATAAAATTTTTTCTTTTACTTTGGAATTTCAATTTGATTTTCCTCCAATTTCTTTTTTTTTTTTTCACACTGAGAAGGCTTAAATTTTATCAATTTCGACTCTTAATACATCAAATAGAGGCAAAAATTGCTTTTGTTATTGTAATGCATACCTGTGCAATGATGACCTCTCCAGCGTAGATTGTGTAAGATTCCCCGGAAAAGCTTCCCTCAACCTTGAAATCTGGTACCTTCTCTGCCGTGTTTTTGGCTAAAAACACATTTAAATTAGTCTGCAGATTAACGATTGAATGTTTTTTAGCTGTGAAGATTAGATCCCGCCAATTTTGGCTATCGCCCTTGAAAACCTCCCATCTACCATGTGTTGTCAAGAACTGCACAATCGTCACAAATGATTAAACATACTTAGCTCATGACTTTTTAACCGTTTTGACTTAGCGGCACCGGGGTCCGTTTTCAGACAGAAGATTTCGAGTACGAGCTATGCTCAGAAACCAATCGACAAAAAAGAAAGAGGAGAGAGCAATAAGATTAACTAGCATGCATAAGCATAACAAAGCATGAACATCAGAGGCATATGAGTCAAATATTTGCTTAAACCTTTGGTATCAGGGTGACAATGGGATTTCCAGCAGCATCACGCAATCTCCAAGGGTCGCGGCCTAAGTCTCGATGGAGTTCTCAGCCTTGAAGTTGATGCGTCGCTTATCATTCGCAACGGCGATGTCTCCATTTGCTAGGGGTACAAGAGCAACGACATTTTTCTTACGATTGCAGTACCGAGGGCCAACGACTGAAATTCGCGGTGCCATGGGATGGAAAGCAAGGAACAGAGAGTGTGAACACCCCATCTAATATTTGAACTAGCTCAAAGCCTAAATGATTCGAGACTCAGAAGTTCATTTGAGTTAACTTGTAAACCCAATCTCCCCCTCTCTTCCCTTTAGGTTTGTGGAGGGAGTCCAAGCACGTGAACGCACCTGGACCCTTTCAACAAAAGATGGACCAAAAGACACTTTTTTTTTTATTATTTTAGTAAAGAAAGATCAAATCTCTTCTATACGGAAAATTTAGTTATTATTACGTATTTTATATGTTTGAAGTAAGTAGTTATTACAAGTGGAGCATGTTGGAATATAAAATAAAAAGATAGTTGATTTTGATTAAATTATATTTTTTTATTGTTAAATTTATCTTTTTATTTTTATTTTTATTTTTTAACCAAATCACTTAATTAAAATTTTAACTTAATTTAATTATTCAAATTTGAATAAGATATAAATCTTATATTTTAATTAAAAATAAAAATTCAATTTTTTAATTATTAAAATATTATATAGACTCATATAAATAATGTATTTATTTATTTATTTATTTTTGAATTATATAAAAAACAATTTTTCTTATTTTTATATTTTTATACTCTTTTTACAAAATTAAAATTCAAAACTCGAGTCGGTTTAATAATTTTACTTGATACTAGTGAATTGTCACTATTCAGTTAAGGCACACACAAAAAAGTCAGCTTATGACTTTTTAGTCGTTTTGACTTGGTGGCACCGGGGTCCGTTTTCAGACACAAGGTGTCGAGTACGGGCTACACTTAGAAACCAACTGGCAAAACAGAAAGAGGAGAGAGCAATAAGAATAACTAGCATGTATGAGCATAATAAAGGGTGATCGTCAGAGGCATGGGTCAAGATTTGCTTAAACCTTCGGCTTCATGGTGACAATGGGCTTTCCAGCAACATCATGTATGATTCTAAGGTTGGGGGCTAAGGTTCGATGGACTTTCTTAGCCATGAACTTGGTGCTTCCACTAAAATCCGTCTCCATTTTCCAGCGTTAAAAACACGAGGACGATTTCCTGATTGCTACGAGCACAGTACGGGGGGCCAACGATTGGAAATGGATTGGCAAATGGCTGTGCCGTAGGATGGAAAGCAAGGAACGGAGAGTTTGGAAAAGGCGAAAAAGTCTTTGTTTTGATTCTTTGGTTACATATTTCCAACATGCACTCAGTATTTACATAGCATATATAAAAGCAAATGATCATAAGAAATGAAAAAGATTTATTACATTTCAAAAATTTAACTCAACCTATTTGAGTTAAATTTAATTTAATTTGACTTAAATTAATTTAAAAAATTAATTATTTATAATTTAAATTATTTTAAAATTTAAATAACACATATTTAAAATAATTTAAAATTAAAATTACGATTTTAACTTACTTAAAATATAAATAATTTAATATTCAAAATTACATAAATAAAATCATTCTAATTAATTTATAAATCCATTTTCACCCCTCTTCTCTTTAAGTCTATATGTATTAGGTCCACCCTCGGAAGATAGATTCTTACCCTTTCAACAAAGGAAGACCCAGACTAAGGCTCGTCATTGTTGTCTAGGTGCCTTTTTTGTTATTTCAATAAAGAAAGACCAAGTCTCCTCTGTACGGAAAGCATAGTCGTTATACGTATTTTATAAGTTTGATGTTGGTGGCTGTCACAAGTGGAGCAGAAATTAGAATCTACATATATGTATAGTTGACTTTTTATTAATTATGTTTTTTATTATTAAATTTATCATTTATTTTTATTATTTAATTTTAATTCCTTTTAATTAAATTACTCAATTTAAATTTTATTTTAATTTAATCATTTATTTTTAGATAATATTAATATAAATTTTACATCGTATTTTCAGTAATTTGTTAGTAATTTTATTTAATAAATTATAAATATTGTATTGTCATATAAACGTAGGGCAGATTAATTTACTCTTTAATTTGTTTCTATGTGCCCCTTATTTTAGAGGTAAAACTCAAATCTAAACAGTGATGAACCATGAAAAATGAAATGTTATATATGCCACGCAGGGGTAGTTGAACCCTTGGTTCCAAGCCAAGCACAAAGATTCTATACCATGACGGAGACAATAAATCATAGAGAAACAAATTAAAATCCCAATGATGTAATGAACTTAATCACTACGACCCATTAAAGGGTTCGGTCAAAGGAATTTTTGATCCACGCAAACAGGGATGGAATGTTTAAAATTGTAATTCAGTGAACATTATTTGAGGAGAAGATTGTGTAGATAAGCTGAGAAGCAATCTGGAATCTATGTGCTTGCTTACTTTCTCGGTTCAATATCCTCTTCCTAACTATCTTATTAGTTATAACGATAACAATTACAATTACAAGGGGCTTCAGCAACCAAAACCAAAGCATTCTTTCACATCAGATGGATTAAGTCTGAATTTTTCAAAATGAATCAATTTTTTCCACCTCTACATTTAACCCTTCAATTTGAATATTAATTTAGAGGATTAAATTCTTAATTATTGATATAGCTTCTCTTTTTCTTCTTTTTCTTCTTCTGATATTATTTCTTTCTCCATAGGAAGGTTGGTTGAACTGTAAACTTTCACAAAAATAACTTTAACCACTTGTGATTGACCTAATAATTAATGACAGTTAATATAAGACCACTGCTAGATAATTTCATGTTCAATTTTTTTCGAATGCATTCGAGGAAACAAGTTAGAGTCTTGAGGGGTGCCAGCAACTTGAGATTTATCCAAATGAAATTTTTGGTCATAAAATAAGTTTAAAAAAAAGTTGTTACTATCTTCTGTTTTATAATTTTCGTTTCCTTCGTGGACTTTGCAATTAAGATTTCTAATTTACAAGTCGAAGCTTTCTTCCCTTTTTTTTTGTTTTTATAACACATGTCAAGTATAATAGTAAGAGTTTCTGTTCTTTGGAAGGTGATGGGGATTGTTAATTAAAGAGAAGGGAACAGATATGGAAATGGCATGATGCAGCATCGGCTAATTAATGTCCAAGTAGACTGCGACTAGCCACATGCGTTTCTGTTCTTTCGTATCATTTCGCTATGTTTACTTTGTCTTCATGTTTCATTAAATGTCTGTCGGGATGTACCAAAAATTTGTAAAGTTAATGAATTGACCAATCCATTTCAAAATCTAATTACGAATTTTTTTAATTATAATAATTTATATATATGCTATTGAAACTGAAATTATTAAAAATATAAATTATTGAAAAATTTTCTTAGAGTAGTATGTTGCTCAATTTCCAACGTTTAAGCCTTGAGGACAAGGCTGAATTTCATGGGAGGGCACCTGGTAGGAGCTAAGAGGGTTTTTCAATTGATTTGGTTTCCTGCAATAGCATTCTGTTGTAACAGTAAATAAAAATAGTAACCATGAATTGCACACCATGTGACCCTGTCAAGTTAAGATAGCATGAGAGAAAGGCAACACAAAGGTGATAAGAATCAGACTGAATCGATGAAAAGCAATGCATAAAATGGCAGCGGACTAGTAGCATGCTATGGAGTGGTATTGTCAGCCTTTCAATTGATTATCCTAGTGATGACAGCAAGTTGGGGGCGAGCAATGAAGAAGCTCCTCAATTTAAAATTTTTAAATATTAAATTTATAAATTTTTATTATTTTTATTTTTTTAATATAAAATATTTTAATTATATAATTTATACTTAAATATGCTAAAATTATTGAGATTATCCCAAGTTACATAATGCAATGGTCATGACAACAATTACAATTCATATGTTCACTAAAATTTTAATAAAAAAATTACTCTTTTTTAAATATTTAAAATTTTAAAAATTAAAAACATTGAAAAAATAAATTAAGTATAAAATAATTTTTTGTGTATATAATTTTTTAAAACTAATCGATTTGTATGTAAAGAATAAGTTTTTTTCAAACTATGTGGTTCATGATTTTCAGAAAAAAAAAAAGACATATATTGGGGAAAAGAAAGGCATCCTTGTGTATTAGATTAAGTTAATGTGATAATACATTTTAATAAAAAGAAATGATATACTATTCATGACTTAAACATGTACGTCGTGCTCGTTTGATAAGATATCAAATGCTTACTGGCACAAACAGGTAAACTACATTCTTTCTGGTTATGTTTTGTTTTATACCATTTCCATATCGTCAAAAGAGCATGAGTAGATTGTTTCTTCTATAGCTTTAAAAATCACATCGGACTAACACTCGGACTAAAATTTAGGAGAACTGACTATGAATCTGATTTAATTTGGTTTAAAACCAAATAAGCATTAAACTAAAAAGAACTGTTCAATTTAAATTAGTCTGAATTTTTTAATTGATAATGTTAAAATTTTATTTTGATGAAAATTTCTGATTTAATTTGGTTTAAAACCAAATAAGCATTAAACTAAAAAGAACTGCTCAATTTAAATTAGTCTGAATTTTTTAATTGATAATGTTTAAATTTTATTTTGATGAAAATTTACCTTTTCTATATGATCTATAAAAATTATTTAATTAAAAAAAATTCACCCACCGGTCCGATCATTGATGTTCAGAATATCATATCGGTCTCCGAATCAGGGCCCAGTTGGGTTTTCTTCGTAGGGTAGACTTGGCAAGTCCAATTAGTCAAGTCTGGGGACGTGCCTCATAAAAACCAAAATTTGAAAAGTCAATGCCTTCATTAAATATGCATATATTAGGATATGCAGAAAACGTGGCTTTTCATGTTCTTGCACGTACGATTTGTTCCTTCAGTTCTTTCTCCTTTTAGAATATATGTATATTCTTCCATGCGGTTAAAGGTGATAGTTGTACGTCAGGCACATTATGTACAAACTATGAGACTAAATAAACACTCTGCAAAATTTAGGCATTGATCCATTCCTCCGCGGTCCTGTGCTTTTCATATAAATTAGCTGTTAAGACATTGAAATGAAGCGTTTCTGGCCCACTTGGCAAAATCAACAAAAAAAGAAAAAAAGAAGAAGAATTTAGGCATAGCCACTTTGCAATTTAAGACCCCACGAACGACCAATTCAACAGTTCGAGAAATAGATTCAAGGGTCACATGTGTTCTGCTCAGACAGGTCCATTCAGATGTGAAAATGTTAGTGCAGTACCAGCTTCCATGGATTGGAGGAAAAAAGGAGCTGTGACACCCATCAGGAACCGAGGCCAATCTGGTCAGTTCCAACCTTTCTAATCATTTCAGTTTCTGACCCTAACTAGTACTATATTTTGTGTATATCAATACATGTAAAAATCTCATTAACCTTTACTGACGACGAATCACAATATAGGGTCTTGCTGGGCATTTTCAGCAGGGGCAGCCGTTGAAGGAATTACTCAGCTAACAACTGGCAAATTGATCTCGCTTTCTGAGCAAGAACTAGTGGATTGTGACACTAAAGGAGATGACCAAGGCTGTCAGGTTGAGTTGAACATAATTACAGATAGATAAAAGAAAAATAAAATTTAGCTCAACCTAAGAGAAATACAGTGAATTGATATTAATATGGCAAAATACGCAAGGCTGTCAAAGTGAGTTGAATATAATTATAGATACATATAAGAAAAATAATATCTAACTTAATTTAAGAAAAATACAGTAAATAAGAAATAATTTTTTAATAACACACATTTTTTTTAGAATTATAATAAATATGCATTCTTGATAAGTATATAAAATATAATCCAAGTATAAGAATATTTGTAGGTTATATAGTTCATTTACTTATATAAATTACTTATAAAAAATTGAATATGAAATTTTTTTTAACAATCATTGGAATGTTTTATCCCATTATGTATGAGTAAGAGATATATATATTATTGAATTAAATTAACCCATTAATAATTGGGGTGTTTTATCAATAATTGGGGTATTATTTCATCACGTGTGGGAGGAATGTAAATATTATTAAGTTAGATCAACTCATCTATAATAGACTAATTCAACCTATTAAAAGGGAAGTTGAAAAAAGTTAAAACTCTTACTCATTACATATATATAATATAAAAAATATGTAATTAAAAATTATTTGTATTAATAAAAATAATTTTGTAGACATTTTTAAAAATAGAGATATTTATTAAAATATTTTTAATTAATTTCTATTTAATTTAAAAAAGAGATATTTTTTATTAATTTTTATAGTAAAAAAATTTTACTCTGTAAATAAAGGTATTATTTAGTATGATTAGAAGAAAACATCAATTTGCTATTCATTTTACTCTGTTTTTCACTAATTTACAAAAATTTTTAAAGGTAACTGTGAATCACGCCAACAAGGAAGCCAATCACGCCGCCAAAATAACTGGATATGAAGATGTGCCAGCCACCAACGAAGCAGCACTATTGAAAGCTGTTGCAAAGCAACCGGTTGCAGTCGCCATTGATGCTGGAGGTTATCAATTCGAATTCTACAAGAGTGGCATCTTTACGGGAGATTGTGGCACAGAACTAGACCATGGTGTGGCTACTGTCGGACACGTAGCAAGCGATGGAATGAACTATTGGCTGGCGAAGAATTCCTGGGGCACACAATGGGGCGAAGAGGGATATGCAAGGATGCAAAGAGACATTGATGCACAGGAAGGACTTTGTGAAATTGCTATGCAAGCATCAGACCCCACCGCATGAATTTCGTGATTCAACGTTTCCTATCGGTTGTTGCATGAGGATTGTGTTAAATTAATTAACATGAATGACCCTTATTATTTAAAGTATGATCCAATATAAAAAGTCTAATATGATGGTCGGTTGGATATAATGGTAATTTGGGTCACTGGTTTAAAATCCCTACACTCTCCTTATTTAAAGATAATTGTTATAGGAAAAAGATAACGATTACGGGAAGGATAATTGTTATCGGAAAAGAGGGATAATTTCCTAATTGATAAATAAACATTACGAAAGGAAAATGTAACGTTTTAATTAGGATATTAATTTCCTAATTAATGATAACTATTATGAAAAGGAAATAAACGTTATCATTAAGTTTTCTTGATTTTCTCCTGCTATCAGAGGAACAAAAAAAAGGTAGAGTCAGAGAAAATAAAGAGAGACAAAAAAAGAAAGGGAAGAATTCGGGAGGAAAGGCAATTCGGGAGAAAAGGTAAAATCTTCTCAAGTACAGATTGTTAAAGAGATTTTTATCTCCGCGATAGGTAATCGATATGAATGACGGTACGTTGATTCCTTACAATTTATTTGCTAGTATTCGATTAAAAAAAGATCATGTATTGTGAAAATTGAATTTTCGCTAAAAAGAAAATTCTAACAGATTTCGGTCATATATATGTATTCATGTAGGACACATCTCTGTCTGTGCATGCACTTGTGTATGCACAAACGTGTTTCAAAGTACTGCAGTAATTAAATCAAAGACAAATTCTAGACTCTGTAGTTCAATCTAAAAAGCTCTATCTATAGCGAGTCTAAGAGATGATCAGAAATTAAAACTCGTAACATTTATAAACAAAATGGGAGGGAGTTGATTTTGTCCCACATTCTAGAAGGCAACACTCTGTCCATCAAACCACAGACTATGTAAAAGGCTGAATAAGACGGCCCCTTCACCAATTCCCATTATCCCAAAAGGGTCAAGGACTGCAAAAAGGCTGAATCTTGGACTACGGCCAAATGGGATGGTTCTTGAATTGTTGTAAACTCAACGCAACCGTATTCTTTAACAAACCAACTCAGTGAAAATAAATAAATAAATAAAAGGAATGCAAAACAGGAACTGAATTACCTTCCTGGGATGACTGGATGAAGAAGTTGAAGACGACCCTGAAGCAGGCCATGCTGCAAATGGACCCAAAGTGCTCAACTTTAACATCTTTCCCTGCTGCTGCTAGGAGGTCTCCATTTTAACACACCGCCTCCAACTAAGGCTCCAAACAGCAGCACCGACAAGAGATGGTGAACTCGTATACTCGAGTCAGAGAGTTAATTAGCAATGTCCACGTCCGTCAAATCAGAATGAGGGAGAGCTCCACCGTTGCCGGCGGGGGATGGGGGGCCAACTGTAGGCTCCACTCTCTCTCTATATCGCTCTCTTTCCTCTTTTCTTTCTTTGTTGGGATTTCCCCTTGTTTTTTTCCTCTCTGATGTTTTGCGAAAAAAATAACAGTCTTAAAACTTTTTAAAATTTTTATAATTTAATTTTTAATTTTTAATTTATATTTATATTTTTAAAATTTTTTAAATAAAAAATAATTTATTAATAATTTTTATTTAATTATGGTATGATTTTTAATACTTTTTTTAAAAAATAATTTAAAATAAATTTTAAAATATAAAATTTAAATAAAAATATAAAAAATTTAAGAGTCAATTATAAAATTTTATAAAAATTCAAAATTAATTTTTTGAAATTCTAATTTACTTTTGAAATGAAAATAAAAAATAGAATGCAGAAAAGAAAAAAAAAATACAGAATAACTTATTTAAATATAACATACAATTAAAATCTTAATTACACAAAAATAATTTTTTAAATATATAATTTAATATTAGATAAGATAATAATTTAATTAGTAATTTAATGTATTTTTATTAATTTAAATTTATATTTTATATTAATTTAAAATTTCTTCAATACATAAAATTGTATTTTAAATTTAATAATATTAAAATTAAATATAAGGGAGATTTACTCAAATTTAAAAGTATTTAAATGATATTTTTTTATAAAATAAATTAAATAAAAATATTAATAAATAACTTTAATTTTAATTTATAAATATTATATTTATATATATATATATTTTTTTTAAAAAATGTATAATGTAATTATTGTAATTATTTCAACATAAAAAAGACTTAATTTTTAGTTTCTACTTACAATTTTCCTTGTTAGAAGTTTACAACTTGTTGAAGTTAAAAGCTCATCGAGTACAAGTCTTTGCAATTCAGCTAACTACTCCAGTCGATTCATTTGCAATTGAGCCAACATCTAATGTTTCATCCCTTTGCAATTGAGCCTACGACATGAGATTAACAGCCAAATATTTGAGGGATGTGAATATTTCCTCTTAATTCGCTTTTGAATCTTCAATATGAAGAAGTGGAGCTCCGCTTCCGTGCACTAGTTGACCTTTGTAAGCATAGTTATCAAACCCGATGTGATCATTGATTCAATTAAATAATATAATTATTAGACAATTGATCTAATTGTTAGATTAGTGACCGTATTATATATATAATTAAAAAAATACATAAATAATAATAAAATTGTCATAATAAAATATTAATATATAAATTAAAATAATTAGTAAATTTTAACTTCAAAATATAAAAAAATTAAAATAATAAAGTGTATTTGCATTCTATTTTAAAATTTAATCTTATTTTTTTTCCTCTTTCTCCTTTTTTTTTTGGTTAAATAGTAACAATTCACTAGTATAGATTAAAATTAGGTTTCCAAGTTTCATCAAACCAACTTGAATTGAACTGAATTAATGATGATCTAATTAAATAATGTGGTGCAACCCAATTTTATGCTTAAGTCACTAAATTTTTAGTCAAATTAGTTGGGTTGGATTTAATAACTATACTTGTGAGGGCACCCAACTTCACAAGCCACAATTGTTGCATTTTCTAATTAAGCATAATGATAAAAATGTGTCAATGTTGTAAATGTAAATATTTATTATATTATTATAATTATTAGATATATAATTATAATATTTATTATTAATTATAATTATATATCAAAAAATTTAAAATATATAAATAATAATTATAATAATATAATACTCTAGATATACAAAAAAATTAATTTTAAATATTTATAAATTATTACAATTAAGTGTTTAAACTTTTTAGGACCAAATTATAAAAATTTAAAATTAATTATTTTGTATATCTTTGTAATATTTAAACTCGTATCGAAATATCTCCATTTATTTATTTATTTAATAAAAAATTTATTCAATTATAAATTATATAATAAGGTAATTCTCCTTATTTCTAAATTTTCATTTTTTAAAAAAATTAAAATTCAGAATTTCATAAGTAACAATTTAAATATTTAATTATTAAAATATAAAACAAAATGCATTTAATTATCATCATCATTTAACTTCACCATTTCCAATTTCAGACCCACTTGTTTGACATAATTTGGAGAGGGTCATTACCACCAAATGTTGCCGTTTTCGAAGCCCATATTCAAGCTTGTGTTGTCCGGTATCTTAATATATTTCAACTAATTTACCAAATATTGTTAATTACTTCAACTTTATTTAAATTAGCTTGACTGAAAGACAAAATAAAAATATACTTTTATATTTTTAGAAAATGTCTTATTACTATATTTTTTCTATATAGGAGGAAGTTCCACTCCATTAACTCTCCTATTTTTCACCATATAAGAAGTTTGATGGTATAACACTTAAATTCTTAGCACTAGGAATTAGTGATCCAATTCTGATAATCCAAAGGAAAACTCTTTTCTATTCATAGTATTGGTAGAAGTATATATGGAATTACAACGATACAATTCTTTATTTATCTTTAGACAAAGAAGATACTGGAACACCATTGAATAGAATTACACGCATGAAATGTCAATCAAACCAAACCAAAGTAACATTTAAAACAAAGAGAAGAGAACTACAAACATTATGATCACAAGGATTACCGTAATACCTCTTTATCCTTTTGCTTCACATAACTGTGAACCTATGCTCCATATGCTCGCTAATGTATAGCAGCTTTTCATGATTTTAACATAGTAGACAACATGCAGCATTTACAGTAGAATTCACAACCATCTTACGAGTGGATGTGGACTTTCGATTGATTGCTTCGAGGATCACAATAAGTGCAACTACGAATGCGTAATCAACATTAGGGTAAGCTGTCACCATGATGTTGGTCCCCCCAAGCAAGATATTGCCAACGTTCTGCTCGTTCTTCTTTTTCCGCTTCTGCAATAAAATTCCCCTCAATTTTTAGTGCTGGACTGAATTTACGGGGAAGTGTGTACAATAAAAAAAACAGAGAGAGAAAATAAAACATGGCCTCGTGACTCATGCATGAACGATGGAATAGACTGCTTCTATCTTAGGTTTTGTGTTTGATACAACAATAAATATACACGAACGGGACCTCTTGGACGAGACTTAGATGTAATGACGAGGCAATATCCTGCACAGGCCCTACATACTTTTTTTTTTTTTTCAAATATGATATTAGAACAAGTAAGTTAGAATGTATAAACAAATATCATATAATATGCAAATAGCTAAAAAAATGCGTTGTGCCCACATTGTTGATGCATGTTAGCAAATCATATGTTCTTTTTCGAAAAAAGAAAAAACATACAAAACCCACTCCATTCCAAGCCCTCTTCATGTAACAGGCTGTTGATACAAATATTATAGTGTTTGTCATAAGCAATTAGTCATTAAATGCTTGCAAGTCACCAAATATAATCAAAAGTGGTATGTCACCTAGTTTAGTAAGTGTACTCACTTTTCTTTTTGAATTTCAACTTGGTTTTCTTTAAATTTCTTTCTTTCTTTCACGCGTTAGGTATTGAGTTATAGAGAAGGCCTAAATTTTATGAATTTGTGTCACTCAATACATCCAATAAAGGCAAAGAAAGACTTGTTAACAATGTTTTTTTTTTTTTTTGAATTTCAACTTAATTTTCTTTCAATTTCTTTCTTTCTTTCACACGTTAGGTATTGTGTTATAGAGAAGGCCTAAATTTTATGAATTTGTATCACTCAATACATCCAATAAAAGCAAAGAAAGACTTGTTAACAATTTTTTTTTTTTTTTAATTTCAACTTGATTTCTTTCAATTTCTTTCTTTCTTTCACACATTAGGTATTGAGTTATAGAGAAGGCCTAAATTTTTTGAATTTGTGACTCTCAATACATCCAATAAAGGCAAAAAGTGCTTTTGTTATTGGAATACTGCTCTATTATATTGTACCTCTGCAATGATGATGGGGGCCTCATCTCCAGAAAAGATGGTACAAGATTTCTTGCGAAAGCTTCCCTTAACCTTGAAATCTGGTACCTTCTCTGCCGTGTTGTTTGCTAAAAACACGTCTAATTGAGTCTTCAGATTAACCATTGAATGTGTTTTAGCTGTGAAGATTAGATTCTGAAAGTCCTTGCTATCCCCCCTGAAAACCTTCCATCTACTATGTGCTGTCAATACCTGCACAATTGTCAGAAATGATTAAACATACTTAGCTTATGACTTTTTTAACTGTTTTGACTTAGTGGCGCCGGGGTTCGTTTTCAGACGAAAGGTCTCGAATACGAGCTACACTTAGAAACCAATTGTCAAAAGAGAAAGAGGAGAGAGCAATAAGATTAACTAGCATGCATAAGCAAAGTGTGATCGTCAGAGGCATGAGTCAATATTTGCATGAACCTTTGGCTTCATGGTGACAATGGGCTTTCCAGCACTATCATGTATGATCCTAAGGTTGGGGGCTAAAGTTCGATGGACTTCCTTTGCGATGAACTTGATGCTTCCGTTAACATCCGCAACAACAACGTCTCCATTTTCCAGCATTAAAAACACAAGGACGATTTCCTGATTACTAGGAGCGCAGTACTGAGGGCCATCGATTGGAAATGGATTGGCAAATGGCTGTGCCATGGGATGGAAAACAAGGAACGGAGAGTGTGTAAACCCAATCTAATATTTGAACTAGCTCAAAGTGTAAATGGTTCGAGACTTAGAAGTTCATTTGAGTTAACTTGTAAACCCAATCTGCATAGATATATAGTTTACTTTGCGTAAATTATGTTTTTGATTATTAAATTTATTATTTATTTTTATTTTTATTATTTAATTTTAATTTCTTTCAATTAAATTATTTAATTTAAATTTTATTTTAATTTAATTATTTATTTTCATATAATACTAACGTAAATCTTATATTATATTCTCAGTAATTTATTAATAACTTTAAATAATAAATTATAAATATTACATTGACAGTAGATGTAGACCAGATTAATTTACTCCTTAATTTATTTCTATGTGCAGGCCTTATCTCAGAGGTAAGACTCAAATCTTAACAGTGATGAACCAAGAAAAATGAAATGTTCTATATGCCAACGCAGGCGCAGTTTAACCTTTGGTTCCATGCCAAGCACAAAAATTCTATACCATGACGGAGACAATAAATCATAGAGAAACAAATTAAAATCCCAATGATTTAATGAGCTTAAACACTACAACCCATTAAAGGGTTCAGTCAAAGGAATTTTTGATCCACGCAAACAGGGATGGAATGTTTAAAATTGTAATTTAGTAAACATTATTTGAGGAGAAGATTGTGTATATAAGCTGAGAAGCAATCTGGAATCTATGTGCTTGCTTACTTTCTCGGTTCAATATCCTCTTCCTAACTATCTTATTAGTTATAACAATAAAAATTACAATTACAAGGGGCTTCAGAAACCAAAACCAAAGCATTCTTTCACATCAGATGGATTAAGTCTGAATCTTTCAAAATGAATCAATTAAAATTATTAATTTAAAATACAATATAAACTTAAATTTAAATAAAAATATGAAAATTTAAATTTTATAAATTTATAAAAACTTAATTTAACTCTTTTTTTTTTTTGTATATTCTTATATCAACCTGCTCTTTCTCTTATGAAACCAGTTATTTTGGAGACGTATGCAGCATTTTCTATTTGAAAGGTGAACTGATGAACTCCACGTCGACTTCTATGGTATTAGCATCAGCATGTGAAGTGAGCCCACGTGGAGTGGGCCCTGAAAACAGAAAAAGAATAGAAAAATTGAAATATATCAGATAAAACAATTCTTGGTCCACGTTTGAAAATTTTGAAAATTTTAATTTATTTTATTTAAAAAAATAAATTAATTTAATATTATATAATGTAAAATAAAAATTTTGAATAGAATCTAATAAAAATAAAAAATATATAATAATTCATGATGAAGTATAAAATTAAAAAAATTAAAAAAATATTTAAATAACTATAAATTTATAAATTTAACAATCGACTTATATTAAAATTTAATTATGAAATTTTTAATCATAATAATTTAAATATATAATATTAAAATTGAAATTATTAGAAATATAAATTCTGGAGAACATTTTTTATGGCAGTAATAAGTTGCTCAATTTTCAACCTTTAAGCCTCGAGGACAAGGCTGAATTTCACAGGAGGGCACCTTCTGTTAGGAGCTAAAAGGGTTTTTCACTTGATTTTGTTTCCTTTAATAGCATTCTGTTGTAACAGTATATAAAAATATGAACCACGAATTGCACACCATGTTACCCTGCCAAGTTCTGATTAGCACGAGAGAGAGGCAACGCAAAGGTAATAAGAATCGCACTAAATCGATGAAAAGTAGTGCATAAGAAGGCAGCGGGCTGGCGGTATGTTACGAAGTAATACTGCTAACCTCCCAACAGATTATCATAGGGATGTCAGTAAGTTGGTGGAGAGCAACGAGACTGCTAATTTTTCTCTCTCACGTATCACTTTTATATTATCACATCAACTTAATCTAATACACAACGATGCCTTTCATCCATGAGGCTGAAGGTGACAGTTGTACGTCAGACACATTATATAAAAACTATGGAATTAAATTTAGGCATTGATCCATTCCTACGCGGCCCGGCGCTTTCACATGAATGAGCTGTTAAGACGTCGAAATGAAACCTCCCTCCCTGGCCCACTTCGCAAAATAAAAGAATAAAAATAAAAATAAAAACAATACAGAATAACAACTTAGGCATAACCACTTCGCAATTTAAGGCTTGCTTATAATAGATGCCAGAGACAAACAAGTTCAATATGGCAACCAATTTTTAATCCTTCCGCTAACACAGTATCCATCTATATCAGATTTAACGGCGCGGTGAAAGCCGGACTTCAGTTCTATTGTCTCATTGTGAATGCACACGGTCTATAATGCTGAGCAGATTAATTTACCCCTCAATCTGTTTCTATGTGTGCGTTATCTTAGCGCTAGGATTCATATCTTAGCAGTGAGAATTCTGTACCATAACAGAGACATTAAATTCTAAAGAAACAAATTAAAATCTCGATGATTTAATGAGCTTAATCACCACGACCCATTAAAGGGTTCATTCAAAGGAATTTTTGATCCACGCAAGCATGAATGGAATGTCTAAAATTGTAGTGTAGTGAACATTACATGAGGATCAGATTGTGTATACAAGGTGAGAAGCAATCTGGAATCTATGTGCTCGCTTACATATTCCTAACAATCTTTTTAGTGGCAACATTAACAATTACGATTACAATTACAATGGGGTTCAGAAAAGAAAGCCAAAGCATTCTTTTCGCATTTATATGCATTATGCCAGGCTTGGCATCGCAATCTGCAGCTCGGGCTCTTGAAGACGCAGTAATGCGTAAGAGGCGTGAGGAGTGGACGGCTCGTTATGGACGCGTGCACAAGGACAACAACAAGATCCATGCATAGAATCTTTCAATGTTGCCGAAAACAAATCTTACAAGCCTGGCATAAATCAATTTGCAGACCCCACGAACGACCAATTCAACAGTTCGAGAAATAGATTCAAGGGTCACATGTGTTCTGCTCAGACAGGTCCATTCAGATGTGAAAATGTTAGTGCAGTACCAGCTTCCATGGATTGGAGGCAAAAAGGAGCTGTGACACCCATCAAGAACCGAGGCCAATCCGGTAAGTACCAACCTTTTTTATCATTTCAGTTTCTGACCCTAACTAGTGCTATATTTTTGTGTATATCGATACATGCAATAATCTTATTATCCTTTACTGATGACGAATCACAATATAAGGTCTTGCTGGGCATTTTCAGCAGTGTCAGCCTTTGAAGGAATTACTCAGCTAACAACTGGCAAATTGATCTCCCTTTCTGAACAAGAAATAGTGGATTGTGACACTAAAGCAGATGACGGAGGCTATCAACCTTCGTTTTTTCTTTTGCTTTTTTTTGGTATATTAACTCTTCTCTATATAACAAGAAGTTATTTGCTACCAACCCTCTTTTGTTTCCCCAATAAACTAATTTAATGGTAAAACAGTTAAATGCTTAGGACTAGTAACTATTCGAATAATCCGAAGGACAATATTTTTTTTTATTTTAGTATTGGTAGAGTTATATATGGAATTGTAATAATACAATTCTTTATTTGACCTTCGACAAAGAAAAAACTGATATACTATTGAACAAAATTACATACCAAATTAAGACATTTAAAACAAGAGAAGAGACCTACAGACATGAAGATTGTAAGCATTAATAACACAACAAGTGGTAATTCCCAGTGTACATCCAGCATATATCGCCGCCTAACTACTAGAAGTCTTAACCTATAGCATTATAATAGAAATCGCATTACTCAGAGAACTCACAACCATCTCAGTAGTGAAACTCACAACCATCTCAGTAGTGAATTTGAATTTTGGACAGATTTTCTTGAGGATCAGACTCAGTATAACTATGAAAATATAATCAACATTGGGTCTCACCTTTAGTACGAAATTGTCGTCCATTTGCAAGATATCATCAACGTTATGGGAATTTGGTTTCTCCAACTGTAATAAAATTCTCTTTATTAAATGCATTCAAAAGTAATATATTACTAAATTTATTTACTTTATTTACAAATTTAAAATTTTTTGATATTACATTTTATAAGATTTATAAAATTTTTTCCTTTACTTCGGAATTTCAATTTGATTTTCCTCCAATTTCTTTTTTTCTTTCACACGGAGAAGGCTTAAATTTTATCAATTTCGACTCTTAATACATCAAATAGAGGCAGAAATTGCTTTTGTTATTGTAATGCATACCTGTGCAATGATGACCTCTCCAGCATAGATTGTGTAAGATTTCCCGGAAAAGCTTCCCTCAACCTTGAAATCTGGTACCTTCTCTGCCGTGTTTTTGGCTAAAAACACATCTAAATTAGTCTGCAGATCAACGATTGAATGTTTTTTGGCTGTGAAGATTAGATCCCGCCGATTTTGGCTATCGCCCTTGAAAACCTCCCATCTACCATGTGTTGTCAAGAACTGCACAATTGTCACAAATGATTAAACATACTTAGCTTATGACTTTTTAACTGTTTTGACTTTGAGGCACCGGGGTCCGTTTTCAGACAGAAGATTTCAAGTACGAGCTATACTAAGAAACCAATCGACAAAAAAGAAAGAGGAGAGAGCAATAAGAATAACTAGCATGCATAAGCATAATAAAGCATGAACATCAGAGGCATATGAGTCAAATATTTGCTTAAACCTTCGGTATCAGGGTGACAATGGGATTTCCAGCAGCATCACGCAATCTCCAAGGGTCGCGGCCTAAGTCTCGATGGAGTTCCTCAGCCTTGAAGTTGATGCGTCGCTTATCATTCGCAACGGCGATCTCTCCATTTGCTAGGGGTACAAGAACAACGACCTTTTTCTTACGATTGCAGTACCGAGGGCCAACGACTGAAATTCGCGGTGCCATGGGATGGAAAGCAAGGAACAGAGAGTGTGAACACCCCATCTAATATTTGAACTAGCTCAAAGCCTAAATGATTCGAGACTCAGAAGTTCTTTCTAATTTCTACCTGTTCTTTCTCTTATGAAACAAGTTATTGTGGAGACGTATGCAGCATTTTCTATTTGAAAGGTAAACTGATGAACTCTATCGGCTTCTATGGTATTAGCATCAGCATGTGAAGTAAGCCCACGTGGAGTGGGCCCTGAAAACAGAAAAAGAATAGAAAATTTGAAATATCAGATAAAACAATTCTTGGTCCACGTTTGAAAATTTTAATTTAAGTTATTAAAAAACAAATTAATTTAATTTAATATTATATAATATAAAAGAAAATTTTTGACACAACTAGTGGTATAACTATTAGTTCATGCTTTGGGAGACGATCATTAGTCATCTTTCCGGTGACTACATCTTTAATGGTAAATACGGACTCACAGATTGAGCAATCGCAGCTTCTGGCTCAGCCCGCTGTTGTATTTGGACTGTCTGCAAGAAGCAAATTGGCATTAATATGGATCGTGCATATTTCGAGCGTACATTGGCGTAACAAGAGAACAGCAAGCCTAATTTCAAAATTGCTCTTCCCAATTTTCCGAGTAAACAACGAGAAAGTAAATCAATTAGCATACTTAGCTTACGACATTTTAGCTGTTTTGACTTAGTGGCACTGGGGTCCGTTTTCAGACACAAGGTCTCGAGTACGAGCTAAACTTAGAAACCAATTAGCAAAACAGAAAGAGGAGAGTGCAATAAGAATAACTAGCATGTATAAGCATAATAAAGTGTGATCATCAGAGGCACGAGTCAATATTTGCTTAAACCTTCGGCTTCATGGTGACAATGGGCTTTCCAGCAACATCATGTATGATTCTAAGGTTGGGGGCTAAGGTTCAATGGACTTCCTTGGCGATGAACTTGATGCTTCCATTAACATCCGCGACAACAACGTCTCCATTTTCCAGAGTTAAAAACACAAAGACGATTTCCTGATTACGACGAGCGCAGTACTGAGGGCCAACGATTGGAAATGGATTGGCAAATGGCCGTGCCGTAGGATGGAAAGCAAGGAACAGAAAGTGTGGAAAAGGAGAAAAAGTCTTTGTTTTGATTCTTATGTTACATATTTCCAACATGCACTCTGTATTTACATAACATGTATAAAAGAAAATGATCGTGGAAAACGTTGACTACATTCTAAAAGTCCCACTTAACTTATTTAAGTTAAATTTGATTTAATTTGACTTAAATTAATTAAAGAATTTTGTCTAAAAATTCAAATAATTTAAATTTTGAATAACAAGTATTCAAAATATTTCAAAATTAAAATTACTTATATTTTAATTGACTCAAAATTTAAATAAATTCATACTCAAAATTACCTAAATAAGATCATTCAATTTAATTTGTAGACTCATTCTCACCCTCGGTAGATAGATTTTTATCCTTTCAACAAAGGAAGACCGAGACTAAGGCTTATCAGTAAAAAAAGTCCAGTCTCCTCTGCACGGAAGGCGTAGTTATTATATGTATTTTATAAGTTTGAAGTTGGTGGCTGTCACAAGTCGAGCAGAAATTGAAACCTACGTAGATGTATAGTTGACTTCGTGTAAATTATTTTTTTATTATTAAATTTATTATTGATTTTGATTTTTATTATTTAATTTTAATTTTTTTCCAATCAAATTACTCAAATTTAAATTTTATTTTAATTTAATGATTCATTTTCAGATAATATTAATGTAAACTTTACATCATATTCTAAATAATTTATTAAATAACTTAAAATAATAAATCATAAATATTATATTGTCACGTAAACTTAGAGCAGATTAATTTACACTCTAATTTGTTTCTGTGTGCGCCTTATCTTAGAGGCAGGACTCAAATCTTAACAGTGATGAACCAAGAAAAATGAAATGTTATATGTGCCACGCAGGCGTGGTTGAACCCTTAGATGTTTTTAAGCTGGTTTGGGTTGGATAGGCGTTGAAAGAATTACTCAGCTAACGACAGGCAAATTGACAAGAACCAGTGGATTTTGTCTGGGTGGTTTAATGGATAATGCCTTCAAATTTATTTTGGTAAATATTATTGGGTTGGGTCGGTCAGGGATCGGGGGGCCAGTTGTAATTTCCAGTGAGGTATCGGAGGAAGATAGAGGGAACCAATTAGGAGGGTGAAGGGGGACGGGAGAACTTAGACTTAAAAGCACCCTCTTCGCGACCAGAGGAGATTTTTAAAAACAACCAACCGTAGAGAGGACAAGTGGCTAGTCGCCGAAGATGACATTGAAATGCTGTTGATGCAAGCAGATAACTGGAAATAACAACTAGTTCAACTTATTGAAAAGTTGTGTTTTTGTAATGTCATAAAAAGAGAGTTGTTGTTATTGTTGTTGTTGTGTAATTACAATGAAATGATTGTAATATATGGTGCGAAATGGGTGATTTTTTTTAAAATGTATATTAAGTCTTTTCAATATAATAAGAAGTTCTCCTCTACCAATACTCTTTTGTTTCACCGGCAGAGTAGTTTCTCGGTAAAACAGTTAAAACACTCGAGACTAGTAACTGTTTTGATTTAGTGGCACCGGGGGTTCGTTTTCAGACGCAAGGTCTCGAATACGAGCTACACTTAGAAACCAATTGATAAAAAAGAAAGAGGACAGAGCAATAAGATTAAATAGCACGTATAAGCATAATAAAGTGTGATCATCAGAGGCATGAGTCAATATTTGCTTAAACCTTCGGCTTCACGGTGACAATGGGCTTTCCAGCAACATCATGTATGATCCTAAGGTTGGGGGTTAAGGTTCGATGGACTTTCTTAGCCACGAACTTGACGCTAAAATCCGCGACAACAACGCCTCCATTTTCCAGCGTTAAAAACACAAGGACGATTTCCTGATTACTAGGAGCGCAGTACTGTGGGCCAACGATTGGAAATGGATTGGCAAATGGCTGTGCCATGGGATGGAAAGCAAGGAACGGAGCGTGTGAAAACCCAATCTAATATTTGAACTAGCTCAAAGTGTAAATGATTCGAGACTTAGAAGTTCATTTGAGTTAACTTGTAAACCCAATCTGCATAGATGTATAGTTGACTTTGGGTAAATTAGGTTTTTTATTATTAAATTTATTATTTATTTGTATTATTTAATTTTAATCTCTTTAAATTAAATTATTTAATTTAAATTTTATTTTAATTTAATCATTCATTTTCAGATGATATTTACGTAAATTTTATATTATATGTTCAATAATTTATCAATAACTTCAGATAATAAATCATAAATATTACATTAACACGTAAATATAGATCAGATTAATTTACTCCTCAATTTGTTTCTGTGTGCGCCTTATCTTGGAGGTAGGACTCAAATCTTAACAGTGATGAACCAAGAAAAATGAAATGTGACATATGCTAACGCAGGCGTAGTTGAACGCTTGGTCCCAAGCCAAGCACAAAGATTCTACACCATGACGGAGACAATAAATCACAGAGAAACAAATTAAAATCCCAATGATGTAATGAACTTAATCACTACGACCCATTAAAGGGTTCGGTCAAAGGAATTTTTTATCCACGCAAACAGGGATGGAATGTTTAAAATTGTAATTCAGTGAGCATTATTTGAGGAGAAGATTGGTTATATAAGCTGAGAAGCAATCTGGAATCTATGTGCTTGCTTACTTTCTCGGTTCAATATCCTCTTCCTAACTATATTATTAGTTATAACGAAAACAATTACAATTACAAGGGGGTTCGGAAACCAAAACCAAAGTATTCTATTGAGTTGAATTTCAGATAAATTAAGTCAAAATTTTCAAATTGAATCAATTTTTGAATACATTCGATGAAATAAATTAGAGTCTTGACGACGAAAGTAGTGTTAGCAACTTAAGATTTGTCCAAATAAAATTTGTGGTCATGAAAAAAGCTTCGAAAAAAGTTGTTACCATCTTCTGTTTTATGATTTTCATTTGCTTCGTGGACTTTGCAATTAAGATTTCTAATTTACAAGTTGAAACTTTCTGCCCCTCTTTTTTTTTTTTATTATTATTTTTTATTTTTTAACTCATGTCAAGTATAGTAATAAGAGTTTCTGTTCTTTGGAAGGTTTCAGGCGGCGGAAGGTGACGGGTATTGTTAATTAAAGAGGAAGGAACAGATACGGAAGTGGCATAATGCAATATCAGCTAATTAATGTCCAAGTAGACTGCGACTAGCCACGTCCGTTTCTGTTCTTTCGTATCATTTCGTTATGTTTACTTTGTCTTCATGTTTCATTAAATATCTGTCGGGATGTACACAAATTTAATTTTAAATTTTTATAAGTAAATTTTATATTTTTAAATATTTTATTATAAATCAATTTTTTAAACAAAAAAATAGTTAAATTTGTTAAAAATAATATATGAACTAAATAAAAACTATTAAGAATGGATACTTTTTATTTTAAATTTATTAATTTAAAATAAAATATAAATTTATATTGAAATAAAAATATGAACATTTTAATTATAGAAATTTATAAAAATTTAATTAATTTTTTTTTTTTGTATATTCTAATATCTACCTGTTCTTTCTCTTATGAAACAAGTTATTGTGGAGACGTATGCAGCATTTTCTATTTGAAAGGTAAACTGATGAACTCTATGTCGACCTCTATGGTATTAGCATCAGCATGTGAAGTGAGCCCTGAAAACAGAAAAAGAATGGAAAAATTGAAATATATCAGATAAAACAATTCTTGGTCCACGTTTGAAAATTTTAATTTAATTTATTAGAAAACAAATTAATTTAATTTAATATTATATAATATAAAATAAAAATTTTGACACAACTAGTGGTATAACTATTAGTTCATGCTTTGGGAGACGATCATTAGTCATCTTTCCGCTAACTACATCTTTAAAGGTAAATACGGACTCACAGATTGAGCAATCGCAGCTTCTGGCTCAGCCCGCTGTTGTATTTGCACCGTCTGCAAGAAGCAAATTGGCATTAATATGGATCGTGCATATTTCGAGCGTACATTGGCGTAACAAGAGAACAGCAAGCCTAATTTCCAAATTGCTCTTCCCAATTTTCCGAGTAAACAGCGAGAAAGTAAATCACATACACTCGTAACGAAGAAACCCCAAAATCACAGCTCAGTGCAATACAAAAGACGACGGATAAGAAATAAAATGCCCAGCAATTGCTCTTCGTTCAATTAAGCCTATCGTATAAGCTTTTGTTCAATAACATTAAATATATTAAAATTGTAATGATCATGGCAGCAATTATAATTTATATGTTTGTTAAAATTTTAATAAAAAAATTATTCCTTTCTAAAAAATTAAATTTTTGAAAATTAAAAATATTGAAAAAATAAATTAAGTACAAAATAATTTGTAATGTAAATAATATATATATTTTAAATAACTATTTGTATATAAAGAATAAGTTTTTTCAAATTATGTTGTTCATGATATTTAGAAAAAATAAAAAGGACAAAAAACACGATATATAAGACATATTCTTTTTTTTTTCTAGCAAAAAGAAAGGCATCCTTGTGTATTAGATTAAGTTAATGTGATAATCCTTCTTCCATGAGGGCTGAAGGTGATAGTTGTACGTCAGACACATTATGTACAAACTATGAAATTAAATAAACACGGTGCACAATTTAGGCATTGATCCATTCCTACGCGGCCCGGTGCTTTTCATATAAATTAGCTGTTAAGATATTTTGCTTTTGTGGATGGAAACAAAAAATAAAATCCAAAAAGAAATGTGAATTTTTATGTAAAAGTAATTTATTTAAATACAATATATAATTAAAATGTTAATTGTATAAAAATAAAATTTTAAATGTATAATTTAATTTAATATCAATTGAGATAATCATTTAAATAATAGTTTAATATATATATTTTTTCTATTAGTTCAACTTTTAGTCTTTATATTGAAGTCGATACAAATAACTACTAGTATTTAGATATATAATAATAAAATTTTAAATTTATTAATATTAAAATTAGATATACAAAAATTTATTCAAATGTAATAAAAATGATTTCGATTTCAATTTATATGTGCAATGACTAATATATTTATAATTTACATTTTTTGCCAAAAAAAGTATAATTTACTAATTATAATTACATTTTTAGCAAATCAGGTGACTTCAATGTATTTTTCTGTTAGAAGTTCGCAACTCGTTGAAGTTAAAAGCTCATCAAGTACAAGTCTTTGCAATTCAGCTAACTTCCCAAGTTCAATCATTTGCAATTGAGCTATCATCTTATGTTTCATCCCTTTGCAATTAAGCCTACAGCATGGGATTAACAACCAAATATTTGAGGGATGTGAATATTTCCTCTTAATTCGCTTTTGATATGAATAAGTGGAGCTCCTCCTCCTTGTACTAGTTGACCTTTGTAAGCATAGTTATCAAACCAGATTTGATGATTAATTCAATCAAATAATATGATTATTAGATAATTGATTCAATTGTTGGATTAATGATGGAATCACATATATAATTAAAATATATATAAATAATAATAAAATTTTCATAATAAAATGTTTATACATAAATTGAAATAATTAGTAAATTTTAACTTCAAAATATAAAAAATTAAAATAATAATATGTATAGTTTAATCCTTAACTTTTTTCCCCTTTCTCTTTTCCTTTTGGGTTGAATAGTGACAATTTACTAGTATCAAGTAAAATTATTAAATTGACTCAAGTTTAACTGAATTAATGATGATCCAATTTAATAATGTGACCCAATCCAATTTTAGGCCCAAATTACTAAATTTTTAGTAAATTTGGTCATGTTGGGTTGGATCTAATAACTATATTTGTGAGAGCAGCCCACTTCACAAATCACAAGCCAAAATTGTTACATTTTTTGATTGAGTTTAATGATGAGAATGGTGTAAATGTCCTAAAGATGAATATATATTATATCATTATAATTATTAGATATATATCTTCATGATATTTATTGTTGATTGTAATTATACATCAAAAAATTAAAACTATATAAGTAATGATTTCAATAATTTCATATTTTAGATATACATAAATTTGATTTTAAATATTTAGAAATTTTTACAATTAAGTTTTTAAATATTTTAGGATATAATTATAAAAATTTAAAACTGATTGTCTTATATATTTTTGCAATATTGGGACTCATATCAAGAATGTGTCTAATTATTTAATTATTTGTCTATTAAGAGATTTATTTAATTATGAGTTATATAGTAAGAATAGTTCTTTTTATTTCTATACTTTTATATCCTTTTCTCAAAATTAAAACTCAAAATTTTGTAGATAACAACTTAAATTTTCAATTATGAAGATGTAAGACAAAATGTGTCTAATTATCTATATCATTTAATTTTACCATTTGAAATTTCATACTTACATATTTGACATAATTGGGAGATGGTCATTACCACCAATATTGTCCTTTTCGAAGCCCAAATTCAAGTTTGTGTTGTCCTTCATCCTAATATATTTCAATTGATTTATTAAGAATTATTAATTACTTTAATTTTTTTTCAAAATTAGCTTGACTGAAAGATAAAATAAAAGTATATTTTTGTATTTCTCAAAAATGTTTGACCACTATATTTTTCTATATAAGAAGAAGTTTCACTTTATCAACTCTCTTATTTTTCACCTTCTAAGTAGTATGATGGTATAACATTTAAAATCTTAGTACTAGTAGTTAGTGATCTAATTTTGATAATTCAAAGAAAAACTCTTTTTCTATTTTTAGTGTTGGTGGAATTATATATGTAATTATAATAATATGATTTTTTATTTGGCCTTAGACAAAGAAGATACAGGTACACCATTGAACATAATTACACACATGAAATGTCAATCAAACCAAACCAAAGTAACATTTAAAACAAAGAGAAGAGAACTACAAACATCATGATCACAAGGACTACCATAATGCCTTGGATCCTTTTGCTTCACATAACTGTGAACATATGCTCCATATGCTCGCTAATGTATAGCGGCTTTTCATGATTTTAAAATTCCAGTCACCTGCAACCTCTACAATACAGTTCACAATAGATTCCATCTTACCAGTGGATACGGACTTTCGATTGATTGCTTCGAGGATCACAATAAGTGCAACTATGAACGCGTAATCAACATTAGGGTTAACTGTCGCCATGAAGTTGTCCCCTCCTAGCAAGATATTGTCAACGTTCTGCTCGTTCTCCTTTTTCTGCATCCGCAATAAAATTCCCCTCAATTTTTTGACCTGGACTGAATTTACGGGAAAGTGTGTACAATAAAAAAAAAGAAAAAGAAAAAGAAAATATGACAGGGCCTCGTGACTCATGCATCAACCATGGACGAGATTGCTTCTATCTTAGGTTTTGAGTTTGATACAACAATAAATATACACAGAAGGGACCTCTCGGACGAGACTTAGATGAAATGACGTGGCAATATCCTGCACAGGTCCTGCATACTCTTTTTTCTTTTTTTTCAAATACGATACTAAAACAAGTAAGTTAGAATGTATAAACAAATATCATATAATATGCAAATAGCTATAAAAATGGGTTGTGCCCACGTTGTTGATGCATGTTTGCAAATCATATGTTCTTTTTTGAAAAAAGAAAAAACATACAAACCCACTCCATTCCGAGAGCCCTCTTCATGTAACAGGCTGTTGATACAAATATTATAGTGTTTGTCATAAGCAATGAGTCATTAAATGCTTGCAAGTCACCAAATATAATTAACAGTGGTATGTCACCTAGTTTAGTAAGTGTACTCACTTTTTCCTTTTTTTTCTTTTGAGCTTAATAAAGACTTGTTTAATATTTTTTTTCCTTTTTTATTGAATTTCAATTTGGTTTCCTTTCAATTTCTTTTTTTCTTTCACACGTTAGGTATTGAGTTATTGAGAAGGCCCAAATTTTATGAATATGTGCCACTCAATACATCCAATCCAATGAGGGCCAAAAGTGCTTTTGTTATTGGAATGCTGCTATGGTATATTGTACCTCTGCAATGATGATGGGGGCCTGATCTCCAGCACAGATGGTACAAGATTTCTTGAGAAAGCTTCCCTTAACCTTGAAATCTGGTACCTTCTCTGCCGTGTTGTTTGCTAAAAACATATCTAATTTTGTCTTCAGATTAACCATTGAATGTGATTTAGCTGTGAAGATGAGATTCTGAAAGTCCTTGCTATCTCCCCTGAAAACCTCCCATCTACTATGCGCTGTCAGTACCTGCACAATTGTCAGAAATGATTGAACGTACTTAGTTTATGACTTTTTTTAACTGTTTTGACTTAGTGGCGCCGGGGCTTCGTTTTCAGACGAAAGGTCTCCAGTACGAGCTACGCTTAGAAACCAATTGAGAAAAGAGAAAGAGGAGAGAGTAATAAGATTAACTAGCATGTATAAGCAAAGTGTGATCGTCAGAGGCATGAGTCAATAATTTGCTTGAACCTTCGGCTTCATGGTGAGAATGGGCTTTCCGGCAACATCATGTATGATCCTAAGGTTGGGGGCTAAGGTTCGACGGACTTCCTTAGCGATGAACTTGATGCTTCCATGAACATCCGCAACAACAACGTCTCCATTTTCATGCATTAAAAACACAAGGACGATTTCCTGATTACTAGGAGCGCAGTACTGAAGGCCAACGATTGGAAATGGATTGGCAAATGGCTGTGCCATGGGATGGAAAGCAAGGAACGGAGCGTGTGAAAGCCCAATCTAATATTTGAACTAACTCAAAGTCTAAATGATTCGAGACTCAGAAGTTCATTTGAGTTAACTTGTAAACCCAATCTCCCACTCTCTTTCCTTTATGTTTGCGGAGGGAGTCCAAGCACGTGAACGCAGATGGACCATTTCGACGAAGGAATTATCGAAAGACACGCGTCCTTGTAGGGAAAAAGAAAAAAACTAAAAGCCTTATCTTCTAGGGCTAGGTGACTTTTTATGATTATTATGATTATTATTATTATTTTAGTAAAAGAAAGAGCAAGTCTCCTCTGTACGGGAAGGTAGCCGAATTTGGAATACTTTATTTTTAATTAAATTGTATATATTTTTTTTATCTTTATATATATTATTTATTTTTAATTTCATTTTTTAATCAAATCTCTTAATTTAAAATTTACCTTAACTTAATTATTCAAAATTCTAATAACGTGAAAGCCTTATATTTTAATCATTCAACATCCGCAACGGCAATGTTTCCATTTCCTAGAGTGAGAAGAACGACGACCATTTCACGATGGTTGCAGTACTTAGGATCAACGACTGAAATTCGCGGCGCCATGGGAACGGAGAGTGTGAAAACCCAGCCTTCTAATATTTGAACTCACTCAAAGTCCAAATGATTCGAGACTGAGAAGTCCATTTGAGTCCAAGCACGTGAGCGCGCGTGGACCCCTTTCAACGAGGGGAAGGACCACAAGACACGCCTCCTTGTTTGCACGCTAATCGTAAATTAAATAAAAGGCTTATCTTTTTGGGCGTGGTGACTTTTTTTTTTTTTATTATTTTAGTCAAGAAAGACTGCTTCTTCTCACTGGAAAGTTTAGTTGTTAATACCTATTTTATAAATTTGAAGTAAATTACTTTACAAGTTTGAACACAATTTGAAATATATTATAGATAGTTAATTTACTTTTGACTAAATTATATATTTTTTTATATAATAAAAGAAGACCAAGTCTCCGATATATAAGAAGTTTAGTTATTAACATGCATTTTATGAGTTTGAAGTAAATTACTCTACAGGTTGAACAGATTTTGAAATATATCATAGATATTTACTTTACTTTTGACTAAATTATATTTTTTTTATTTTTAAATTTGTTATTTATTTTCAATTTTATTTTTTGAATCAAATTATTTAATTTAAATTTTATTTTAATTCAAATAACACTTAATTTTTATACTTTAATTAAAAATAAAATTTTATTTTTTTATTATTAAAATATTTCACTTTTTTTCTTTTTCTTTTGTTTTTTTATTTCTTTATTCTCGTCTTCAGGTCTTCTCTAAGTCCAAGTTCACAGTTTCTTTATTCTTTTTTTTTTTTTTAATTTCAACTTGGTTTCCTTTCAATTTCTTTTTTCCTTTCATACGTTAGGTATGGAATGATAGAGAAGGCCTAAATTTTATGAATCTGTGACACTTAATACATCCAATAATAGCAAAAAATTGCTTTTGTTATAGGAATGCTGCTATAGTATATTGTACCTCTGCAATGATGACGGGGGCCTGATCTCCAGCGAAGATGGTACAAGATTTCTTGAGAAAGCTTCCCTTAACCTTGAAATCTGGTACCCTCTCTGCCGTGTTGTTTGCTATAAACACATCTAACTTAGTCTTCAGATTAACCATTGAATGTGTTTTAGCTGTGAAGATGAGATTCTGAAAGTCCTTGCTATCTCCCCTGAAAACCTCCCATCTACTATGCGCTGTCAGAAATGATTAAACGTACTTAGTTTAAGACTTTTTCAACTGTTTTGAGTTAATGGCGCCGGGGTTTGTTTTCAGACGAAAGGTCTCGAGTACGAGCTACACTTAGAAACCAATTGACAAAAGAGAAAGAGGAGAGAGCAATAAGATTAACTAGCACGTATATACTTGAGTTTGTGTAAGTTACATTTTTTATTATTCAATTTATCATATATTTTTATTTTTATTTTTTAATTTTAATTTTTTCTAATTAAATTACTTAATTTAAATTTTAATTATTTACTTTTAGATGATATTACCGTAAACTTTCTATCATATTTTCAGTAATTTATTAGAAATTTCAAATAATAAATCATAAATGTTATATTACCAGGTAAATATAAAATAGATTAATTTACTCATTAATTTGTTTCTATGTGCGCCCTATCTTAGAGGTAGAACTCAAATCTTAACAATGATGAACCAAGAAAAATGAAATGTTACAAATGCTAACGCAGGCATAGTTGAACCTTTGGTTCCAAGCCAAGCACAAAAATTCTATACCATGACGGAGACAATAAATCACAAAGAAACAAATTAAAATCTCAATGATTTAATGAGTTTAATCACCACGACCCATTAAAGGGTTCAATCAAAGAAATTTTGATCCACGCAAGCATGAATGGAATGTCTAAAATTGTAGTGTAGTGAACATTACATGAGGAGCAGATTGTGCATACAAGGTGAGAAGCAATCTGGAATCTATGTGCTCGGTTACATTCTCAGTTCTATATCTTATTCCTAACAATCCTTTTAGTTGCAACATTATCAATTACGATTACAATTACAATGGGGTTCAGAAAAGAAAGCCAAAGCATTCTTTTCGCCTTTATATCCATTACGCTAGGCTTGGCATCGCAATCTGCAGCTCGGGCTCTTGAAGACGCAGTAATGCGTAAGAGGCATAAGGAGTGGACGGCTCGTTATGGACGCGTACAAGGACAACAACAAGAAGGATATGCGCCACAAGATTCTACACAAGATCCACGCATAGAATCTTTCAATGTTGCCGAAAACAAATCTTACAAGCCTGGCATAAATCAATTTGCAGACCCCACGAACGACCAATTCAACAGTTCGAGAAATAGATTCAAGGGTCACATGTGTTCTGCTCGGACAGGTCCATTCAGATGTGAAAATGTTAGTGTAGTACCAGCTTCCATGGATTGGAGGCAAAAAGGAGCTGTGACACCCATCAAGTACCGAGGCCAATCCGGTAAGTACCAACCTTTTTTATCATTTCAGTTTCTGACCCTAACTAGTCCTATATTTTGTGTATATCAATACATGTAATAATCTTATTAACCTTTACTGATTACGAATCACAATATAGGGTCTTGCTGGGCATTTTCAGCAGTGGCAGCCGTTGAAGGAATTACTCAGCTAACAACTGGCAAATTGATCTCCCTTTCTGAACAAGAAATAGTGGATTGTGACACTAAAGGAGATGACCGAGGCTATCAACCCTCGTTTTTTCTTTTGCTTTTTTTTGGTATATTAACTCTTCTCTATATAACAGGAAGTTATTTGCTACCAACCCTCTTTTGTTTCCCCAATAAACTAATTTAATGGTAAAACAGTTAAATGCTTAGGACTAGTAACTATTCGAATAATCCGAAGGACAATATTTTTTTTTATTTTAGTATTGGTAGAGTTATATATGGAATTGCAATAATACAATTATTTATTTGACCTTCGACAAAGAAAAAACTGATATACCATTTAACAAAATTACATACCAAATTAAGACATTTAAAACAAGAGAAGAGACCTATAGACATGAAGATTGTAAGTGTTACTAACACAAGAAGTGGTAACTCTCAGTGTACATCCAGCATATATCGCCGCCTAACTACTAGAAGTCTAACCTACAGCATTATAAGAGAAATCGCAGTACTCAGAGAACTCACAACCATCTCAATAGTGAATTTGAATTTTGGACGGATTTTCTTGAGAATCAGACTCAGTATAACTATGAAGATGTAATCAACATTGGGTTTCACCTTTAGTACGAAATTGTCGTCCATTTGCAAGATATCATCAATGTTATGGGAATTCGGTTTCTCCAACTGTAATAAAATTCTCCTCATTAAATACATTTAAAAGTAATATATTACAAAATTTATTTACTTTTTTTACAAATTTAAAATTTTTTGATATTACATTTTATAAGACTAATAAAATTTTTTCCTTTACTTTGGAATTTCAATTTGATTTTCCTCCAATTTCTTTTATTGTTTCACACGGAGAAGGCTTAAATTTTATCAATTTCGACTCTGAATACATCAAATAGAGGCAGAAATTGCTTTTGTTATTGTAATGCATACCTGTGCAATGATGACCTCTCCAGCATAGATTGTGTAAGATTTCCCGGAAAAGCTTCCCTCAACCTTGAAATCTGGTACCTTCTCTGCCGTGTTTTTGGCTAAAAACACATCTAAATTAGTCCGCCGATTAACGATTGAATGTTTTTTAGCTGTGAAGATTAGATCCCGCCGATTTTGGCTATCGCCCTTGAAAACCTCCCATCTACCACGTGTTGTCAAGAACTGCACAATTGTCACAAATGATTAAACATACTTAGCTTATGACTTTTTAACTGTTTTGACTTAGCGGCACCGGGGTCCGTTTTCAGACAGAAGATTTCGAGTACGAGCTATACTAAGAAACCAATCGACCAAAAAGAAAGAGGAGAGAGCAATAAGTATAACTAGGATGCCTAAGCATAATAAAGCATGAACATCAGAGGCATATGAGTCAAATATTTGCTTAAACCTTCGGTATCAGGGTGACAACGGGATTGCCAGCAGCATCACGTAATCTCCAAGGGTCGCGGCCTAAGTCTCGATGGAGTTCCTCAGCCTTGAAGTTGATGCGTCGCTTATCATTCGCAACGGCGATGTCTCCATTTGCTAGGGGTACAAGAGCAACGACCTTTTTCTCACGATTGCAGTACCGAGGGCCAACGACTGAAATTCGCGGTGCCATGGGATGGAAAGCAAGGAACAGAGAGTGTGAACACCCGATCTAATATTTGAACTAGCTCAAAGCCTAAATGATTCGAGACTCAGAAGTTCATTTGAGTTAACTTTTAAACCCAATCTCCCCCTCTCTTCCCTTTAGGTTTGTGGAGGGAGTCCAAGCACGTGAACGCACATGGACCCTTTCAACAAAAGATGGACCATAAGACACGTTTTTTTACTTTTTTATTTTAGTAAAGAAAGATCAAATCTCTTCTATGCGGAAATATTGTATTGTCGCGTAAACGTAGAGCAGATTAATTTACTCTTTAATTTGTTTTTATATGCACCTTATTTTAGAGGTAGGACTCATGAAAAATGAAATGTTATATATGCCACGCAGGCGTAGTTGAACCCTTGGTTCCAAGCCAAGGACAAAGATTCTATACCATGACGGAAACAATAAATCATAGAGAAACAAATTAAAATCCCAATGATGTAATGAACTTAATCACTACGACCCATTAAAGGGTTCGGTCAAAGGAATTTTTGATCCACGCAAACCGGGATGGAATGTTTAAAATTGTAATTCAGTGAACATTATTTGAGGAGAAGATTGTGTAGATAAGCTGAGAAGCAATCTGGAATCTATGTGCTTGCTTACTTTCTCGGTTCAATATCCTCTTCCTAACTATCTTATTAGTTATAACGATAACAATTACAATTACAAGGGGCTTCAGCAACCAAAACCAAAGCATTCTTTCACATCAGATGGATCAAGTCTGAATTTTTCAAAATGAATCAATTTTTTCCGCCTCTACATTTAACCCTTCAATTTGAATATTAATTTAGAGGATTAAATTCTTAATTATTGTTATATCTTCTCATTTTCTTCTTTTTCTTCTTCTTACATATACATATATTTTATTTTTCTCCATAAGAAGGTTGGCAGGACGGTAAACTTAAAAAAAAAAAAAAATTTTAAGCACTTGTGATTGACCTAATAATTAATGACAGTTAATATAAATCCACTGCAAGATAATTTCATGATCAAATTTTTTGAATGCATTCGACGAAACAAGTTAGAGTCATGACGGGTGTTAGCAACTTGAGATTTGTTCAAATGAAATTTTTGGTCATAAAAAAAGTTGTCACTATCTTCTGTTTTATAATTTTCATTTTCTTCGTGGAGTTTGCGATTAAAATTTCTAATTTACAACTTGAACCTTTCTTCCCTTTTTTTTTATTTTTTATTTTTAACTCATGTCAAGTATAATAATAAGAGTTTCTGTTCTTTGGAAGGTGATGGGGATTGTTAATTAAAGAGAAGGGAACAGATATGGAAATGGCATGATGCAGCATCAGCTAATTAATGCCCAAGTAGACTGCGACTAGCCACATGCGTTTCTGTTCTTTCGTATCATTTCGTTATATTTACTTTGTCTTCATGTTTCATTAAATATCTGTCGGGATGTATAAAAAATTAATTTAAAAATTTTTATAAGTAAATTTTAAATTTTTTATATTTTTATTTAAATTTATATTTTAAAAATTTATTATAAATCAATTTTTAAAAAAAATAGTTAAAATTGTTAAAAATAATATATGAGCTAAATAAAAATTATTAACTAATGAATACTTTTTATTTAAAAATTATTAATTTAAAATACAATATAAATTTAAATTTAAATAAAAATATGAAAATTTTAATTATATAAATTTATAAAAACTTAATTTAACTCTTTTTTATATATTCTAATATCAACCTGCCCTTTCTCTTATGAAACAAGTTATTTTGGAGGCGTATGCAGCATTTTCTATTTGAAAGGTAAACTGATGAACTCCACGTCGACTTCTATGGTATTAGCACCAGCATGTGAAGTGAGCCCACGTGGAGTGGGCCATGAAAACAGAAAAAGAATAGGAAAATTGAAATATATCAGATAAAACAATTCTTGGTCCACGTTCAAAAATTTTAATTTATTTTATTAAAAAAATAAATTAATTTACTATTATATAATGTAAAATAAAAATTTTGAATAGAATCTAATAAAAATAAAAAATATATAATAATTCATGATTAAGTATAAAATTAAAAAAGTTAAAAAAATATTTAAATAACTATAAATTTAACAATCGACTTAATTTAAAATTTAATTATGAAATTTTTAATTATAATAATTTAAATATATATTGTTAAAATTGAAATTATTAGAAATATAAATTCTGGAGAACATTTTTTATGGCAGTAATAAGTTGCTCAATTTTCAACCTTTAAGCCTCGAGGACAAGGCTGAATTTCACAGGAGGGCACCTTCTATTAGGAGCTAAAAGGGTTTTTCACTTGATTTTGTTTCCTTTAATAGCATTCTGTTGTAACAGTATATAAAAATATGAACCACGAATTGCACACCATGTTACCCTGCCAAGTTCTGATTAGCACGAGAGAGAGGCAACGCAAAGGTAATAAGAATCGCACTAAATCGATGAAAAGTAGTGCATCAGAAGGCAGCGGGCTGGCGGCATGCTACGAAGTAATACTGCTAACCTCCCAACAGATTATCATAGGGATGTTTGAAAGTTGGTGGAGAGCAACGAGACTGCTAATTTCTCTCTCTCACGTATCAATTTTATATATTATTTTTATTTTTTAATATAAAATTTTTTAATTATATAATTTGACACGACTAGTGGTATAACTATTAGTCCATGCTTTGGGAGACGATCATTAGTCATCTTTCCGGTGACTACATCTTTAAAGGTAAGCATCACGTACGTCCCCAAACAAAAGCTATTGCCTCTTCCATGACTGTTGTACTTCTTTCCAGCAATTGCTCTCGTTCAATTAAGCCTATCGTATAAGCTTTTGTTCAATAACATTAAATATACAAAAATTATTGAGATTATTCCCAGTTACGCAATGTAATGATCATGGCAGCAATTATAATTTATGTATTCACTAAAATTTTAATAAAATAAATTAAGAAAATAAATTAAATACAAAATGATTTGTGATATGAATAATATATATATTTTTAAATAACTATTTGTATATAAAGAATAATTTTTTTCAAACTATGTTGTCCATGATATTTAGAAAAAAAAAAAGGACAAAAAACACGATATATTCTTTTTTTATTTTTTTCGTAGCAAAAAAGAAAGGCATCCTTGTGTATTAGATTAAGTTAATGTGATAATACTTCTTCCATGAGGGCTGAGGGCTGAAGGTGACAGTTGTACGTCAGACACATTATATAAAAACTATGAAATTAAATTTAGGCATTGATCCATTCCTACGCGGCCCGGCGCTTTCACATGAATGAGCTGTTAAGACGTCGAAATGAAACCTCCCTCCCTGGCCCACTTCGCAAAATAAAAGAATAAAAATAAAAATAAAAACAATACAGAATAACAACTTAGGCATAACCACTTCGCAATTTAAGGCTTGCTTATAATAGATGCCAGAGACAAACAAGTTCAATATGGCAACCAATTTTTAATCCTTCCGCTAACACAGTATCCATCTATGTCAGATTTAACGGCGCGGTGAAAGCCGGACTTCAGTTCTATTGTCTCATTGTGAATGCACACGGTCTATAATGCTAAGCAGATTAATTTACCCCTTAATCTGTTTCTATGTGTGCGTTGTCTTAGCGCTAGGATTCATATCTTAGCAGGGAGAATTCTGTACCATAACAGAGACATTAAATTCTAAAGAAACAAATTAAAATCTCGATGATTTAATGAGCTTAATCACCACGACCCATTAAAGGGTTCATTCAAAGGAATTTTTGACCCACGCAAGCATGAATGGAATGTCTAAAATTGTAGTGTAGTGAACATTACATGAGGAGCAGATTGTGTATACAAGGTGAGAAGCAATCTGGAATCTATGTGCTCGCTTACATATTCCTAACAATCTTTTTAGTGGCAACATTAACAATTACGATTACAATTACAATGGGGTTCAGAAAAGAAAGCCAAAGCATTCTTTTCGCATTTATATGCATTATGCCAGGCTTGGCATCGCAATCTGCAGCTCGGGCTCTTGAAGACGCAGTAATGCGTAAGAGGCGTGAGGAGTGGACGGCTCGTTATGGACGCGTGCACAAGGACAACAACAAGATCCATGCATAGAATCTTTCAATGTTGCCGAAAACAAATCTTACAAGCCTGGCATAAATCAATTTGCAGACCCCACGAACGACCAATTCAACAGTTCGAGAAATAGATTCAAGGGTCACGTGTTCTGCTCGGACAGGTCCATTCAGATGTGAAAATGTTAGTGTAGTACCAGCTTCCATGGATTGGAGGCAAAAAGGAGCTGTGACACCCATCAAGTACCGAGGCCAATCCGGTAAGTACCAACCTTTTTTATCATTTCAGTTTCTGACCCTAACTAGTCCTATATTTTTGTGTATATCAACCTTTACTGATGACGAATCACAATATAGGGTCTTGCTGGGCATTTTCAGCAGTGGCAGCCGTTGAAGGAATTACTCAGCTAACAACTGGCAAATTGATCTCCCTTTCTGAACAAGAATTAGTGGATTGTGACACCGAAGGAGATGACCCAGGCTATCGACCCTCCTTTTTTTTTATTTTTTTTTATTTTTATATTAACTTTTTTCTATGTAACAGGAAGTTCTCTGCTATCAACTCTCTTTTGTTTCCCCAGTAGAGTAATTTGACGGTAAAATAGTTAAACGCTTAGAATTAGTAACTATTCAAATAATTCAAAGGAGAACATTTTTTTTATTCTTAGTATTGATAGAGTTATATATGAAATTACAATAATACAATTCTTTATGTAGCCATCAACAAAGAAGAAATTGGTACACTATCGAACAAAAGTACGTACTAAACTAAGATATTTAATATAATAACATTTAAAACAAGAAAAGAGACATACATTATATTTACAAGCATTACTAATACAACAAGTGATAACTCACAGTGTACACCCAACATAAATCGCCGTTAAATACTGGAAATCTCACCTACAGCCTTTATAATAGAAATTACAGAAGTCACAGCCATTGCATTAGTGAATTTGAATTTTAGACGAATTTTGTTGAGGATCAGAATAAGTATAACTATGAAAATATAATTAACATTAGGGTTGACCACCAGCAAGAAATTGTCCTCCGTTCGCAAGATATCATTAATATTCTGCGAATTCGGTTTCTGCAACTGGAATAAAATTTCTCTCATTAAATGTATTAAAAAAATAATATATTATTAAATTTATTTATTTTTATTACAAATTTAAAAAATTTTAATATTACATTTCACAAGACTTATTTAATTTTTTTCTTTTACTTTTGAATTTCAATTTGATTTTTTTTCAATTTCTATTTTTCTTTGGCATAAAGAAGGCTTAAATTTTATTAATTTGTGACACTTAATAGATGAAATAGAGGCAAAAAGTGCTTTTGTTATTGTAATGGAGCTATATTATATTGTACCCGTGCAATGATGACATCTCCAGCATTAGATTGTGCATGATTTCCTGGAAAAGCTTCCCTTAACCTTGAAATCTGGTACCTTCTCTGCCGTGTTGTTTGCTAAAAACACATCTAAATTAGTCTGCAGATTAACGATTGAATGTTTTTTAGCTGTGAAGATTAGATCCCGCGGTTCTTGGCTATCTCCCCTGAAAACCTTCCATCTACCATGTGTTGTCCAGAACTGCACAATTGTCACAAATGATTCAACATACATAGCTTACGACTTTTAGTTGTTTTGACTTAGTGGCACCGGGGTCCGTTTTCAGACAGAAGATTTCGGGTACGAGCTATACTAAGAAACCAATCGACCAAAAAGAAAGAGGAGAGAGCAATAAGAATAACTAGCATGCATAAGCATAATAAAGCATGGACATCAGAGGCATATGAGTCAAATATTTGCTTAAACCTTCGGTTTCAGGGTGACAATGGGATTTGCATCAGCACCATATATGATCTCAAGGTTGCGGGCTAAGGGTCGATGGACTTCCCTGGCAATGAAGTCGATGCGTCGATCAACATTCGAAACGAAGGTGCTTCCACTTTCTTTGGTTGAAAGAACAAGGACGATTTCATTAGAATCGCAGTACCGCGAGTCAACGACTGAAATTCGCTGTGCCATGGGATGGAAAGCAAGGAAGGGAGAGCGTGAAAACCCAATCTAATATTTGAACTAACTCAAAGCCTAAATGATTCGAGACTCAGAAGTTCATTTGAGTTGGCTTGAAAACCCTATCTCCCCTTCTCTTCCCTTTGTGGAGGGAGTCAGGCGCCCTTTCAGCAAAGGAAGGGACAAGAGTCACACCTACTTATTTGACTTTTTTTTATTATTTTAATAAAAAGAAACCAACTCTCCTCCATACGTATGTATTTTATAGGTTTGAACGAGTTGAGTAGAATTTAGAATATTTATTTTGATTAAATTATATTTTTTATAATTAAATTTATTAACATTAGGGTAAGCTGTCGCCATGAAGTTGTCCCCCCCGAGCAAGATATTGTCAACGTTCTGCTCGTTCTTTTTCTGCATCTGCAATAAAATTCCCCTCAATTTTTAGTGCTGGACTGAATTTACGGCTAAGTGTGTACAATAAAAAAAAAAAAAGAAAAGAAAAGGATAATATGACATGGCCTCGTGACTCATGCATGAACGATGGACGAGATTGCTTCTATCTTAGGTTTTGTGTTTGGTACAACAATAAATATACACAGACGCGACCTCTTGGACGAGACTTAGATGCAATGACGTTGCAATATCCTGCACAAGTCGTGCATGCTTTTTTCTTTTTCAAATATGATATTAATACAAGTTAGACTGTATAAACAAATATCATATAATATGCAAACAGATATAAAAATGCGTTGTGCCCACATTGTTGATGCATGTTTGCAAATCATATGTTCTTTTGCGAAAAAAGAAAAAACATACAAAACCCAGTCCATTCCAAGAGCCCTGGGCTCTTGTCATAAGCAATGAGTCATTAAATGCTTGCAAGTCACTAAATATAATCAAAAGTGGTATGTCACCTAGTTTAGTAAGTGTACTCACTAAATATTTAACACATATATTTTACATACTTGACAAATTAATTAAATAGTGAGAGTCATTAAGTTGGTTAGATTTTGAGAAATTTTATTTAAAAATTTAAATTTTGTATAAATTAAAATAATATAGTATTAATATAAAAGAAAATAATTGTAAATATTTTATTGTAAATTTTTAATTTTTTTTACTAATTTTAAATTATTATTAATTTATTTTAATATTAGTACACAATAAATAATTAAAATACTAGTACTAATTGTTAATAAATGTCTCAAAGTTATTATAATAACAACTATAGAGAATATTGTCAATGAATTGGATAAGGTGGATAAGATAAGGGTAAAAACTATGATATCAACTATTATAAGGTTCAATATATCCTTGAAAGAGCATAAAGTGTGTTGGCTCATATCACACCGAATCACTGCAGCTGATCATAATATATACACTTGGAAGCAACAACCCTTTAAATTAATACTAAAAGAATATAATTTTTATAATATATTTATAAATTTGTGTCTATTTATATCTATTTATTTGTATCCTTCCATTTTTTAAATTCGATTCAGTGTGTTGGCCCATATCACCGAGTCACTGCAGATTTGTGGAAGCAATTACCCTTTAAATTAATACTAAAAGAATATGATCTTCACACACACACACACACACATTTGTGTAGGTTTATAAGCACAATCTCATTTTTATTTTTTTAAAATTTTTAGACTATTTAAATTTAAAATTTTTGACATAAACTCTTAATGATCAGTTTTAAAATTTCTTTTATTTAAATGAGTTAAAAAATTTTATCATATCATGAATTATACAATATAAGTACCTATTATATTTTTTTTATAAATTTTATATTCTTTTTTAAATTGAAATTTTATGATCTTTAAAATAAATGTTTAGATGTTTAGTGTTAGTTGGGAATAGTCTTTCAAACTTTGAAGGCACGAACACTTGTGCCTCAAAAAAAGCTCACAAATTTCTCGTAATATATAACATGTTGTAACGGGACACACATTTCAGAAGTCAAAAAAAAAAAACCATAATCTTTTGCTTGCTTGTAACTTCAAAAAAATATATATATATATCAACAAACCCTAATAAAAACGTAGAAACAAAGAAGAGAAAGGAGAAGAAGATAAACATGAATATGAACATGGTAGCTAGCTTGTAAAGTTTATTCGGAGAGCGGTATTATTGATAACACTTGATGGAGATGTTTCGACGTTGGGTTGTCAGATAACAACTGGCAAATTGACAAGAACCAGTGGATTTGGACACTGGGTGGTCTAATGGATAATGCCTTGAAATTTATTTCTGTAAATATTATTGGGTTGAGTCGATGAGGGACCTGAGGGCCAGTTGTTAATTTCCGGTGAGGGATCCGAGGAATCTCAAATCTCCGGTGAGGGATCAGAGGAAGATAGAGGGGAACCAATTGGGAGAGTGAAGAGGGACGGGAGAACTTAGACTTAAATGCATCCTCTTTGCGACTGGAGGAGATTTTTACGCTCAACCAACCATAGAGAGGACAAGTGGCTACTGGCAGAAGATGACATTGAAATGCTGTTGATGCAAGCAGATGACTGGAAATAACATCTGGTCCAACTTAATGAAAAGTTGTTGGTGTGTTTTTGTAATGTTATAAAAAGAGAGTAGTTGTTGTTGTGTAATTACAATAAAATGATCGTAATATATGGTACAAAATTGGTGATTTTTTTTAATATATATTAACTCCTTTTCATATTACAAGAAGTTCTCTACTATCAACTCTTTTTCGGTTCATCAGCAAAGTAGTCTGATGGTAAAACAGTTGAAACTCTTGAAACTAGTAACTATTCCAATAATCCAAAGTAAAACACTTTTTCTATGCGTAGCTTTAGTAGAATTATATATGGGATTATAATGATACAAGTTTTTATTTGGCCTTAGGCAAAGAAAAAACTGTTACACTATCGAACAGAATTACACACCAAATTAAAATATTTAACATAGTAACATTTAAAACAAGAGAAGAGAACTACAAACATTATGATCACGAGCATTACTAGCACAACAAGTGGTAACTTAAAGTGTACACCCAACACAGATCACTGCTTAACTACTAGAAGACCCATCATATATACACTTTATAATAGAAAACACATGACCCAGAGTACTCGCAGCCATCGCATAAGTGAATTTGAACGTTGGACTGGTTTCTTCGAGGATCATAATAAGTGCAACTACGAAAATATGATCAACACGGGGCTGGATTGTCACCATGAAATTGTCGTCCCCTTGCAAGATATTATTGATGTTCCGCAAGTCCTCTTTTTGCAGCTACAATAAAATTTTTTTCATTAAATATATTAAAAAATAATATATTACTAAATTTATTTACTTTTCATTAAATATATTAAGCAAATTTATTAATATTAATTTCTTTTTTCTTTTGCATAAAGAAAGTCAAAATTTTATCAATTTGTAACACTCAATACATCAAATAAGGCAAAAAGTTCTTATGTTATTGTAAAGCAGTTATATTATATTGTACCTCCGCAATTTTTTTATCTCCAGCATAGATGGTACAAGATACGTCGGAAAATTTTCCCTTGACCTTGAAATCTGGTATCTTCTCTTCCCTGTTGCTTGCTAAAAACACATCTAAATTTGTCTTCCGACTAATAATTTTATGTGTTTTAGCTGTGAAGATCAGATCCTCCGGTTCTTGTCTATCACCCCTGAAAACCTCCCATCTATGATGTGCTGTCAATACCTGCACAATTGTGACTTTTTAATTGTTTGGACTTAGTGGCACCGGGGTTCGTTTTCAGACAGAAGATTTCAATAAGAATAACTAGCATGCATAAGCATAATAAAGCATGAACATCAGAGGCATATGAGTCAAATATTTGCTTAAACCTTCGGTTTCATGGTGACAATGGGCATTCCATCAACGCCACATATGATCCTAAGGTTGGGGGCTAAGGTTCGATGGACTTCCTTAGCAATCAAGTTGATGCTTCCTTCAATATTCGCAACGAGGATGCTTCCGTTACTTAGGGTTAAAAGAACAGCCTTCATTTCATTAGCCTCGCAGTAGTGAGGGTCAACGACTGAAAATAGCTCTGCCATGGGATGGTAAGCAAGGAACGGAGAGTGTGAAAACCCAATCTAATATTTGAACTAGCCCAAAGTGTAAATGATTCGAGACTCAGAAGTTGGTTTGAGCTAACTTGTAAACCCAATCTCCCCCTCTCTTCCCTTTTAAGTTTGTGGAGGGAGTCCAGGCACGTGAACGTATATGGACCCTTTCAACAAAGTAAGTCTTTGCTTTATCTTTTTGGGCGAGCCGACTCTTTTTATTATTTTAGTAAAGAAAGACCAAGTCTCCTCTCTTCTGTACGGAAAGCCTAGTTATTATTACGTATTTTATATGTTTGAAGTAAGTGGTTACTAAAAGTTGAGTAGAATTTGGAATATACAATAAATAGATAATTTATTCTGATTAAATTATTTTTTTATCTTTAAATTTATTATTTATTTTTAATTTTATTTTTTCAATCAAACCAGTTAATTTAAATTTTACTGTAATTTAATCATTCAAATTTAAATTATGCCATTATATCAAAATTAAGAAATAAAAATTTAATTATTAAAAATTTTAATTTTTTTAATTAGAAAATTTTTCTTTTGTTTTACCTTTTCTTTATTCCCGTCGTCAGGCCTTCTCTAAGTCCACGTTCACAGTTTCTCTTCGGTGCCAGGGCAATTATTGCTATAGGAGAGCAGTACTATTGATAACACTTGATGGAGATGTTTTTGAGTTGGATAGGCGTAGAAAGAATTAGTCGGATAACAACTGGCAAATTGACAAGAACCAGCGGGCTTTGACACTGGGTGGTCCAATGGATAATGCCTTCAAATTTATTTTTGTAAATATTATTGGGTTGAGTCGGTGAGGGACCTGAGGGCCAGTTGTTAATTTCCGGCGAGGGATCTGAGGAATCTCAAATCTCCAGCGAGGGATCAGAGGAAGATTGAGGGAACCAATTGGGAGGGTGAAGAGGGACGGGAGAACTTAGACTTAAAAGCACCCTCTTTGTGACTGGAGGAGATTTTTAAGCACAACCAACCGTAGAGAGGACAAGTGGCTAGTGGCAGAAGATGACATTGAAATGCTGTTGATCCAAGCAGATGACTGAAAATAACATCTAGTTAAACTTAATGAAAAGTTGTTGGTGTGTTTTTGTAATGTCATAAAAAGAGAGTTGCTGTTGTTGTTGTGTAATTACAACGAAATGATTGTAATATATGGTACAAAATTAATGATTTTTTTAGGGGGTATATTAACTCATTTATGTTATATAACAGGAAATTTTCCGTTATCACCCCTCTTTTGTTTCACCAACAAAGTAATTTGACGGTAAAATAATTAAACTCTTAAAAATAGTAACTATTCTAATAATTTAAAAGAGAACACTTTTTTTTTTATTTAGTATTGGTAGAATTATATATGAAATTACAACGATACAATTTTTTATTTGGTCTTAAATAAAGAAAAAACTGGTACATCATTGAATAGAATTACACACCAAACTAAGATATTTAACATAGTAATATTTAAAATAAGAAAAGAGAATTACAAACATTTTGATGACAAGCACTACTAGTACAACAAGTGGTAACTCGCAGCGTACACCTAACATAAATCGCCGCTTAACTACTGGAAATTTGACCGGTTGCAAAATTTATAATAGAACCCACACAACTCAGAGAAATCTCAGTCATCCCATAAGTGAATTTGAATGTTGGATTGACTCTTCTGAGGATTGTAATAAGTTCAACTATGAAAATATAATCAACATTAGGGTTGATTGTCACCATGTAATTGTTGTCCCCACGGCAGAAATTAACAATTTTTTGGGAGTTTACTTTTTGCAACTGTAATAAATTTTTTTTATTAAATATATTTAAAAGTAATATATTATTAAATTTATTAAATTTATTTATTTTTTATAAGTTTAAATAATATTAATATTATGATTCATAATACTTATTTTTCTTCTTTCTTTTTTTTTTTTTGAAGCTCAATTTGGTTTTCTTTCAATTTTATTTTTTCCTTTCTTTCTTTTGCGTAGAAAATACCTAAATTTTATGGCACTCAATATATCAAGTAAGGGCAAAAGGTGCTTTTTTTATTGTCATGCAGCTATATTGTATTGTAGGTCGGCAATTTTTCCGTCTCCAGCATAGATGGTAGAAGATCTGTCGGAAAATTTTCCCTTCACCTTGAAATCTGGTCTCTCCTCTCCCCTGTTGCCTGCTAAAAACACATCTAAATGAGTCTTCAGATTAATGATTGAATGTGTTTTAGTTGTGAAGATTAGATCCCCCGGTTCTTGTCTATCTGCCCTGAAAACCTCCCATCTATGATGCGCTGCCAATACCTGCACAATTGTCAGAAATGATTAAACAGACTTAGCTTATGACTTTTTAACTGTTTTGACTTAGTGGCGCCGGGGTTCGTTTTCAGACAGAAGATTTCGAGTACGAGCTATACTGAGAAATCAATTGACAAAAAGGAAATAGGAGAGAGCACTTAGAATAAGTAGCATGAACATCAGAGGCATATGAGTCAAATATTTGCTTAAACCTTCCGTTCCAGGGTGACAATGGGATTTCCAGCAACATCATGTAACCCAATCTAATATTTGAACCAGCTCAAAGTCTGAATGATTCGAGACTCAGAAGTTCATCTGAGTTGACTTGTAAACCCAATCTCTCCCTCTCTTCCCTCCAAGTATGCGGAGGGAATCCAAGCACGTGAACTTACATGCACCCTTTCCACAAAGGAAGGGCCAAAGGACAGCCTCCGCCACTCAAAGGCTTATCTTCTAGGGCGAGGTGACTTTCTTTTATTATTTTAATAAAGACTGATCAGGTCTCCTCCGTGGGGAAGGTTTTATTATTATTGCGTATTTTATACACGCTTGAAGGAGGTGGCTCCTACAAGTTGAGCAGAATTTGGAGTACACAATAGATTAGATTAGATAGTTTATTTTGATTAAATTATGTATTTTTTTATTTGTTAAATTTATTTTTTATTTTTTTAATCAAATCCCTTAATTTAAATTTTATTTTAATTTAATCATTCAAATTCGAATAAAGTTATATATTTTATATTTTAATTAAAAAATTAAAATTAAAATTAAAAATTTTAATTATTAAAATATTTCAAAAAAAGTCTTTTTTCTATTTTTCCATTTCTTTATTCCCGTCGTCAGGTTTCCTCTGTAGTCCAAGTTCACAGTTTCGTCTGTGCCAAGACAATTATTATCATTGATAACACTGAATGCAGATGTTTTTAGGCTGGGTTAGGAATCACTCAGTTAACACGTGGCAAATTTATAAAGGACACGGCCCAGGTTGTCAGGTTGGTACAACTACAATTTTATTTTTTAAATATTATTAAATTTAATCAGACTCATTTACGATGAATTAACTTAACTTATTAAAAATATTTTAAAAAAAGTTAAAAATTTTTTATTACAAATACACATTATATTAAAAATTATTTATATTAATAAAAATAATTTTTAAATTTTTTAAAAAATAAACACTTTTTAATTAATTTTTTACTTTGTAAAAAAAGTAAAAAATATACATTTTTTATTAATTTTTATAATAAGAGATTTTTAACTTTTGAATAAATGTGTTATTTGGCATAATAATATTACTTCAATTGCAAAAAAAAGTGTCAATTTACTACTAATATTTAAAAGTATTTACGAGTAACAATGGTCCTAATTTTTTAATTTAACATTAATATTAGAGCCTTCTTAAACTCATTTTGGTATAAAAAAAAGTAAGAAAATTGATGTTTAAGGTTTTTTTTTGTTATCTTATATGTAATTTTTAGGTATATTTTAAGTTGATATGTTTAAAAATTTGTTTCTTTCACATTAGTTGTTATATTTTTATAAAATTTTGCATACAATAAAATACTGATTTATGCAATATATTGTAAAAATTTCATAATTTTGGCTGTGTATTCTATGAGAAAATTATTTTTCTTGTCTTAGGTTATTTTTTCAAATTAACATTGAAAACAGTAATTTCATAACACAAACGTTATATATATAGAAATTACTTGTTATTAACTTTTTAACTATATATTATTTATCAATTTTAGATATATAAATTAAAAGTAATTAAATTTCAAAATTTTTAATTAAATTTAAAATTTTTTAAAAAATAAATTAACTCAAAATAAATTTTAATCTTATGTATTTTAGGTGGTCAATCAAACGCCTATTTTTATATATTATTCTTAAAAATCAACCACTTCGATGAGTTAAAAGAGGTCAAATTATAATATGTGTCAAAATTTTACGATCACCAGAAGGCTGTACGATAGTTAGTGCATTGCACTCTTTGGGTATACGAGTGTAAAAGAGTACTTATTTGACTAATCTAGTACGGAGAAAAACAGTATGACACGTGATGACCACCATTGAGAAGATGCCACATAGCAATGCTGACCGAAGTCAAAAAAAGTTATTATGACTTCATACTTTTATTGACGAATTAGAGAATATCATGAGATGTGTACGGACCAATAAATATATGTCATTTATTATTTTTTTTTATTATTTTAAAAAAAATCATAATAATTAATAAAAATATTTTAAAATATGAAATTTATACCAAAATTTTTCTAATTTTTTGTTCTAAAAGATTTTGATATTATATTTAAAAAATTGATAAATTATAAAAGTGATATTTGTTTAAATTAATATTTTATAACATCTTTTTAATTTTATTTGAGAGATAAAATATGACTCGTATAATATAAATTCTAATTAAAAGAATCATTAAAGTGTATTTTAGAAGAATGAATTTTTAACTCTTTAAACAACTTAGAAATCTACATAGCCAACAAATTTTTTCTATTTTTTTACTTTTAAAGAATAAAAAATAGAAAATGATGAAAAGTTTACGAAACATGTTAAACATATAAGATTCTCCATTAATTATCTCGAAATTTCAATGACTAAGAGACTTAAATAAAAGGTAAAATATTGACATTATACTTAAGTTATTGATGGACTTATAGAGGGTTAAAATGTGTTGTGAGTTAGAACACTAATTGTATTATCAAATGACATGATGACTTAGAGGATGCCCTTAAAAAAGTATGAAAGTTTCATATTGAGCATGCTATAAGGTGCTCTGTTATGTTATCAATAAGTCATAATCTCTAAATTATAAGGCACACTCACTTTAGCAAAATAAAGATAGGTTCATCAAATCACCCGAGTTTAACTGAATTAATGATGATCTACTTTAATTATGTGACCCAACCCAATTTTACACCCACATTACTAAATTTTTAATCAAATTAGTCAAGTTGAGTTGGATCTAATAACTATATTTGTGAGGGCACCCCAATTCACAAATTACAAGCCACAATTGTTACATTTTTTAATTGAGCTTAATGATGAAAATGGTGTTAATGTCTTAAATGTGAATATCTATTATATTATTATAATTACTAAATATATATTTATAATATTTATTATTAATTATAATTATATAACAAAATTAAAAATATATAAATAATAATTATAATAATGTAATATTTGAGATAGGTATAAAATTGATTTTAAATATTTATGAATTTTTAAATTTTTTAGGATCTAATTATAAAAAATTATAACTAATTATTTTGTCCAATACTATAATATTTAAACTCATATTAACAATGTATTTAATTATGTATTTATTTATTTATTAAATTATGAGATATATAATAAGAGTAATTCTCTTCCTTTTGTTTATATATTTTTGTATTTATTTTTCAAAATTAAAAATCAAAATTTTGTAAAGAGTGATTTAAATTCTTAATTATTAAAATATAAGATAAGATGCATATAATTATTCATATCTATTCTTAATTTCATACCTACATTTTTGACATAATTGGGAGATGGTCATTACCACCGATATTGCTGTTTTCCAAGCCCATGTTCAAGATTGTGTTATCCTGCATCCTAATATATTTCAACTGATTTACTCAAAATTGTTAATTGCTTTAGCTCTATCCAAATTGGCTTGATTGAAAGACAAAATATTTTAGAGAATGCCTGACCACCATATTTTTCTATATAAGAAAAATTTCCACTCTATTAACTCTCCTATTTTTCACCTTCTTAGTAATCTAATAGTATAACAATTAAACTCTTAGTACCAATAATTAGTGATCCAATGTTGATAATCCAAAGAAAAACTCTTCTTCTATCCTTAGTATTGGTATAATTATGTATGGAATTACTACTATACGATTTTTTATTTAGCCTTAGGCAAAGAAGATACTAGTACACCATTGAACAGAATTACACACATGAAATGTCAATCAAACCAAACCAAAGTAACATTTAAAACAAAGAGAAGAGAACTACAAACATTATGATCACAAGGATTACCATAATGCCTTTTTATCCCTTTGCTTCACATAACTGTGAACATATGCTCGCTAATGTATAGCAGCTTTTCATGATTTTAAAATTGTAGATCGGCTCCAACCTCTACAATAGATTCCATCTTACCAGTGGATACGGACTTTCGATTGATTTCTTGATGTGTCCCCCCCCCTAGCACGATACTGTCAACGTTCTGCTCGCTCTTCTTTTTCCGCATCTGCAATAAAATTCCTCTCAATTTTTTGTGCTGGACTGAATTTACGGGGAAGTGTGTACAATAAAAAAAAAAAAAAAACAGAAAGGAAATATAACATGGCCTCGTGACTCATGCATCAACCATGGACGAGATTGCTTCTATCTTAGGTTTTGTGTTTGTTACAACAATAAATATACACGGACGGGGACCTCTTGGACGAGACTTAGATGTAATGACGTGGCAATGTCCTGCATACTTTTTTTTTTTTTTTTATCAAATATGATATTAAAACAAGTAAGTTAGAATGTACAATAGCTATAAAAATGCGTTGTGTCCACATTGTTGATGCTTGATTGCAAATCATATGTTCTTTTTCGAAAAAAGAAAAAACATACAAAACCCACTCCATTCCAAGAGCCTTGTTCGTGTAACGGGGCTCTTGATACAAATATTATAGTGTTTGTCATAAGCAATTAGTCATTAAAAGCTTGCAAGTCACCAAATATAATCAAGAGTGGTATGTCACCTAGTTTAGTAAGTGTACTCACTTTTTTTTTCTCTTTGTCTGAGCGTAAAAAAGACTTGTTTAACATTTTTTTTTATGAATTTTAACTTGGTTCCCTTTCAATTTCCCTTTTTCTTTCACACGTTAGGTATTGAGTTATAGAGATGGCCCAAATTTTATCAATTTGTTTGACAATCAATACGTCCAACAAAGGCAAAAAGTGCTTTTGTTGTTGGAATGCTGCTATAGCATATTGTACCTCTGCAATGATGATGGGGGCCTGATCTCCAGCAAAGATGGTACAAGATTTCTTGAAAAAGCTTTCCTGAACCTTGAAATCTGGTATCTCCTCTGCCGTGCTGCTTGCTAAAATTGAGTCTTCAGATTAACCATTGGACGTGTTTTAGCTTTGAAGATTAGATTCTGAAAGTCCTTGCTATCTCCCCTGAAAACCTCCCATCTACTATGCGCTGTCAATACCTGCACAATTGTCAGAAATGATTCAACATACTTAGCTTATGACTTTGTAGCTGTTTTGACTTAGTGGCACCGGGGTCCGTTTTCAGACACAAGGTCTCGAGTACGAGCAACACTTGGAAACCAATTGGCAAAACCGAAAGAGGAGAGAGCAATAAGAATAACTAGCATGTATAAGCATAATAAAATGTGACTATCGGAGGCATGAGTCAATATTTGTTTGAACCTCCGGCTTCATGGTGACAATGGGCTTTCCAGCAACATGGACTAAGATTCGAAGGACTTTCTTAGCCATGAACTTGATGCTTCCACTAAAATCCGCGACAACAACGTCTTCATTTTCCAGCGTTAAAATCACAAGGACAATTTCCCGATTACTAGGAGCGCAGTACTGTGGGCCAACGATTGAAAATGGATTGGCAAATGGCTGTGCCACAGGATGGAAAGCTAGGAACGGAAAGTGTGAAAAAGGAGACAAAAGTCTTTCCTTTGATTCTTGGGTTGCCTATTTTCAACATGCACTCAGTACTTACATAACATGTATAAAAGCAAATGATTATTAGGAATGGAAAAAATTGATGATAACCTATTTGAGTTAAATTTAACTTAATTTAACTTAAATTAATTATTTATAATTTAAATCATTTTATAATTAATTTGTAAACCCATTCTCAGCCCTCTTCTCTTTAAGTCTATGTACTGAGTCCACTCTCGATAGGTAGATTTTTATCCCAGACTAAGGGTCATCATTTTTGTCTAGCTGGCTTTTTTGTTATTTCAGTAAAGAAAAGTAGCCAAGCAAAAAAAAATTATACCATAACGGAGACAATAAATCATACAGAAACAAATTAAAATCCCAATGATTTAATGAGCTTAATCACTACGACCCATTAAAGGGTTCAATCAAAGGAATTTTTGATCCACGCAAACAGGGATGGAGTGTTTAAAATTGTAATCCAGTGAACATTATTTGAGGAGGAGATTGTGTATATAAGCTGAGAAGCAATCTGGAATGTATGTGCCCGGTTACATTCTCAGTTCAATATCCTATTCCTAACTATCTTTTTAGTTATAACAATAACGATTACGATTACAATTACAATGGGGGTTCAGAAAACAAAGCCAAAGCCTTCTTTTCGCCTGCACCTCGGGCTCTTGAAGATGCAGTAATGCGTAAGACGCATGAGGAGTGGATGGCTCGTTATGGACGCGTGTACAAGGACAACGGGAAGGATATGCGCTACAAGATCTTCAAGGAGAACGTAGCACGCATAGAATCTTTTAATGTTGCCGAAAACAAATCTTACAAGCTTGGCATAAATCAATTTTCAGACCTGACGAACGACCAATTCAACAGTTCGAGAAATAGATTCGAGGACCACATGTTTTCTGTTCAGACAGGTCCATTCGGATATGAAAATGTTAGTGCTGTACCAGCCTCCATGGATTGGAGGAAAAAAGGAGCTGTGACACCCATCACGAACCGAGGCCAATCTGGTAAGTACCAGCCTTTTTTATCATTTCAGTTTCTGACCCTAACTAACACTATATTTTTGTGTATATCAATACATGTAATAATCTTATTAACCTTTACTGATTACGAATCACGATATAGGGTCTTGCTGGGCTTTTTCAGCGGTGGCAGCCGTTGAAGGAATTACTCAGCTAACAACTGGCAAATTGATCACGCTTTCTCAGCAAGAACTAGTGGATTGTGACACTAGAGGAGATGACCAAGGCTATCAACCCTCATTTTTTTCTTTTTTCTTTTTTGTATATTAACTCTTTTCTATATAACAGGAAGTTCTTCGCTATCAACCTTCTTTTGTTTCTCCAGTAAAGTAATTTGACGGTAAAACAGTTAAACGTTTGTTATTAGTAATTATTCGAATAATTCAAAGAAGAGCACTTTTTTTTATCTTAGAATTAGTAGAGTTATATATGGAATTACAATAATACAATTCTTTATTTGACTTTCGTCAAAAAAGAAACTGATACACCATGGAACCGAATTACACACCAAACTAAGACATTTAACATAGTAACATTTAAAACAAGAGAAAAGACCTAGAGACATTAAGATCGCAAGCATTACTAACACAACAAGTGGTAACTCCCAGTTTACATCCAACATATATTGTCCCTTAACTACTGGAAGTCTAACCTACAGCATTTATAAGTGAAATCGCAGAACTCAGAGAACTCACAACCATCTCAATAGTGAATTTGAATTTTGGACGAATTTTTATGAGGATCAGAATAGGTATAATTATGAACATATAATCAACATTAGGTTTGACCTTCAGTAAGAAATTGTTATCCGTTCGCAATATATCATCAACATTCTGCGAATTCGGTTTCTGCAACTGCAATAAAAAAATTTTCATTAAATATATTTATTTTTATTACAAATTTAAAAAATTTTGATACTAAGTTCTAAAAGACTTCTTAAATTTTTTCTTTTACCTTTGAATTTCAACTTGATTTTCTTCCAATTTCTTTTTTTCTTTCACATAGAAGACTTAAATTTTATCAATTTGTAACACTTAATACATCAAATAGAGGCAAAAAGTGCTTTTGTTATTGTAATGCATACCTGTGCAATGATGACCTCTCCAGCATAGATTGTGCAAGATTTCCCGGAAAAGCTTCCCTCATCCTTGAAATCTGGTCTCCCCTCTTCCCTGTTGCTTGCTAAAAACACATCTAAATTAGTCTGCCGATTAACGATTGACTGTTTTTTAGCTGTGAAGAGTAGATCCCGCCGATTTTGGCTATCTCCCTGGAAAACCTCCCATCTACCATGCGCAGTCCAGAACTGCATAATTGTCACAAATGATTAAACTTACTTAGCTTAAGACTTTTTAACTGTTTTGACTTAGCGGCACCGCGTCCGTTTTCAGACAGAAGATTTCGAGTACGAGCTATACTCAGAAACCAATTGACAAAAAAGAAAGAGGAGAGAGCAATAAGAATAACTAGCATGCATAAGTATAATAACGCATGAACATCAGAGGCATATGAGTCAAATATTTGCTTAAACCTTCGGTATCAGGGTGACAACGGGATTGCCAGCAGCATCACGTAATCTCCAAGGGTCGCGGCCTAAGTCTCGGTGGAGTTCCTCAGCCTTGAAGTTGATGCGTCGCTTATCATTCACAACGGCGATGTCTCCATTTGCTAGGGGTACAAGAACAACGACATTTTCCTTACGATTGCAGTACTTACGGTCAACGACTGAAATTCGCGGTGACATGGGATGGAAAGCAAGGAAGGGAGAGCGTGAAAACCCAATCTAATATTTGAACTAGCTCAAAACCCTAAATGATTCGAGACTCAGAAGTTCATTTGAGTGGTCTTGTAAACCCTATCTCCCCTTCTCTTACATGGGCCCTTTCGGCAGAGGAAGGGCCAAAGGTTACGCCTACTTCTTTTGACTATTTTTATTTTAGTATATATTTTTAATTATTTAAATTTATTTTAATTAAATTATATTTTTTATAATTAAATTTATTTTTTATTTTTTAATTAAATTATTTAATTTAAATTTTATTTTATTTTATTTTAATTATTTAAATTTAAATAACGCTACCACATAATATAAGTCTTATATTTTAATTAAAAAAATAAAAATTTAATTTTTTAATTATTAAAATATTTTAAAGAAATTTTCTTTGGTTTTTCCTTTTCTTTATTCCTGTCATCAGGTCTTTCTCCAAGTTATTGCTATATGAGAGCGGTATTATTGATAACACTTGGTGTAGATCTTTTCAGGTTGGGTTGGGCTTGGATAGGCGTTGAAAGTTCAGCTAACAGGAAAATTGACAAGAACTAGTGGATTTTGACGCTGGGGGTGATGACCCAGGTTGTCTGGGTGGTCTAATGGATAATGCTTTCAAATTTATTTTTGTAAATATTATTGGGTTTGGTCGGCGAGGGATCTGAGAGCCAGTTGTTAATTTCCGGTGAGGGATTTGAGGAAGATAGATGGAACCATTTGGAGGGTGAAGAGGGACCGGAGAACTTAGACTTACAAGCATCCTTTTTGCGACTGGAGTAGATTTTTAAGCTCAACCAACACTAGAGAGGGCAAGTGACTAGTGGCAGAAGATGACATTGAAATGCTGTTGATGCAAGCAGATGACTGAAAATAACATGTAGTTCAACTTAATGAAAAGTTTTTGTTGTGTTTATGTAATGTCATAAAAAGAAAGTTGTTGTTGTGTAATTACAAAGAAAGATTGTAATATATAGTACAAAATTGATGATTTTTTTTGGTATATTAACTTTTTCTATATAATAAAAAAAAATTTCTATTAATCTTTTTTTTATTTCACCAGCAGAGTGATTTAACAGCAAAATAGTTAAACTCTTAGGATTAAAAATATGATTAGAGTTATAAATGGAATTATAATAATACAATTCTTTATTTGCCTTGAAATAAAAAAGAAATTGGTACGCCATCGAATGGAATTACACACCAAATTAAGATATTTAACATAGTAACATTTAAAATAAGAGAAGAGAACTACAAACACTATAATCACAAGCATTACTAATACAAGAAGTGGTAACTCGGAGTGTCAACATAGATCACCGCTTAACTGTTCTCTTTCAATTTCTTTTTTTCTTTCGCATAGAGAAGGCCTAAATTTTATCAATTTGTGACACTCGATACATCAAATAAAGGCAAAAGGGGTTTTTGTTATCGTAATGCAGCTATATTATATTGTACCTGTGCAATTTTTCAAGTCTCCAGCATAGAGGGTACGAGATTTCTCGAAAAAGCTTCCCTTCACATTGAAATCTGGTTTCCCCTCTTCTCTGTTGCTTGATAAAAACACATCTAAATTAGTCTGCAGATTAAAGATTGAATGTGTTTTAGCTGTGAAGATTAGATCCCGCGGTTCTCTGCTATCTCCCCTGAAAACCTCCCTTCTACTATGTGCTGTCCGGAACTGCCAAATTGTCACAGATGATTAAATATATTTAGCTTATGACTTTCTAACTGTTTTGACCTAGTGGCACCGGGGTCCGTTTTCAGACAGAGGATTTCGAGTACGAGCTATACTCAGAAATCAATTGACAAAAATGAAACTGGAGAGAGCATTTAGAATAAAGCATGAACATCAGAGGCATATATGAGTCAAATATTTGCTTAAACCTTCGGTATCAGGGTGACAATGGGATTTCCATCAGCATCACGTCATTTCCAAGGGCCACTGCCTAAGTCTCGATGGAGTTCCTCAGCCTTGAAGTTGATGCGTCGATTATCATCGGCAACGGCGATGTCTCCATTTGCTATGGGTACAAGAACAACGACCACTTCCTTCACGACTGAAATTCGCAGTGCCATGGGATGGAAAGCAAGAAACAGAGAGTGTGAACACCCCATCTAATATTTGAAGTAGCTCAAAGCCTAAACGGTTCGCGACTCAGCAGTTCATTTGTATTGACTTGTAAACCCTATCTCCCCTTCTCTTCCCTTTAAGTTTGTGGTGGGAGTCAGGCGCGTGAACGTACATAGTCCCTTTCAGCAAAGGAAGGGCCAAAAGTCACGCCAACTTGTTTGACTTTGTTTATTTTTTCAGTAAAAGGAGACCAACTCTCCTCCGGTATGGAAAGCTTTCTTATTGCTGCGTATTTTATGCGTCTGGACAAGGACGATTTCACTAGGATCGCAGTACCGAGAGCCAACGGCTGAAATTTGCGGTGCCATGGGATGGAAAGCAAGGAACGGAGAGTGTGAAAACCCTATCTAATATTTGAACTAACTCAAAGTCTAAATGATTCGAGATTTAGAAGTTCATTTGAGTTAACTTTTAAACTCAATCTACATGGGTGTATAACTTAATTTAAAAATTTAAATTGTTCAATGAAATTCATAAATTTATCATATATTAATTAAACTTCTAAGTTTGGAAAATTGACACGGGGACGGGAAGCTGCTAGGCACCCACCTTCACCGGTTCAGATTCCGGCTGCCACACTTTGCTACGTTAATATTTATTAATAGGAATAAAACTAATTTCTAATCCTAAGGACGTACACATAACAATCATTGCAATTTATATGTTCACTAAAATTTTAATAAAAAAATTATTGCTTTCTAAAAATTCAAATTTTTGAAAATTAAAAACTTTGAAAAAATAAATTAACCCTAAAATAATTTGTGGTGTATATAATTTTTTAAGCTAATTTATTTGTATGTAAAGAATAAGCTATTTTTAAACTACGTGGTTCATGATTTTCAGGGAAAAAAAAAGCAAAGAAAACACGATACATATATATATATAGGATATATTCTTTTTCTTTCTTTTTTGGGGAAGGTGATAGTTGTACGTCAGACACATTATGTACAAACTATGAAATTAAATAAACACGGTGCACAATTTAGGCATTGATCCATTCCTACGCGGCCCGGTGCTTTATTAGCTGTTAAGACATTGAAATGAAGAGGGACGGGAGAACCTAGACTTAAAAGCATCCTCTTTGCGTCTGGAGGAGATTTTTAAGCTCAACCAACCGTAGAGAGGGCAAGTGGCTAGTGGTAGAAGTTGACATTGAAATGCTGTTGATGCAAGCAGATGATTGGAAATAACATCTAGTTCAACTTAATGAAAAGTTGTTGTGTTTTTGTAATGTCACAAAAAGAGTGCTGTTGTTGTTGTTGTTGTTGTTGTTGTGTAATTACAAAGAAAAGATTGTAATAAATGGTACAGAAGTGATGATTTTTTTTTTGGTATAGTAACTCTTTTCTGTATAAAAAGAAGTTATCCGTTATCAACCCTCTTTTATTTCCTCAGCAGAGTAATTTGACGGTACAATAGTTAGACTCTTGGGACTAGTAACTATTCCAATAATTCGAAGGAGCACTTTTTTATCCATAGCATTGGAAGAGTTATATATGAAATTATAATGATATAATTTTTTATTTGGCCTCAACTAAAAAAGAAACTGGTATACCATCGAATAGAATTACACACATACTAAAACATCTAACATGGTAACATTTAAAATAATAGAAGAGAATTATAAACGAGTATTACTAGCACAAGAAGTGGTAACTTACAGCGTAAATCCAACATAGATCGCCACTTAACTACTGGGACCCTGACCAGCTGCAACACTTATAATAGAAATCACATAACTCAAAAAATTCTCAGGACTCACAGCCGGCTTAACAGTGGATTTGAATGTTGAACTGATTTTTCCGAGGATCAGATAAAGTGCAACTACGAAAATATAATCAACATTAGGACTGATTGTTACCATGATATTATCATCCCCTTGCAAGATGCTGTCAACGTTCGGTAATTTTGTTTTCTGCACCTGCAATAAAATTATACTTATTTTATATATATTTAAAATTAATATGTTATTAAATTTTTTAAAATTATTAATATTTATTTTAATTTTTAAAAAATTAATATTATCTTTCACAAATTTTATTTAATTTTTTTTCTTTTTTATTTTTATTTTTTCTCTCTTCGTATTGGAAAGGACTAAACTTTATCAATTTGTGACATTCAATACATCAAATAAAGGCCAAAAGTGCTTTTATTATTGTGATGCAGCTATATTATATTGTACCCGTGCAATGACGACGTCTCCAGCATAGATGGTACAAGATTTCTCGGAAAAATTTCCCTTCACCTCGAAGTCTGGTCTTTCCTCTCCACTGTTGCTTGCTAAAAACACATCAAAATTAGTCTTCAGATTAACGATTGAATGTTTTTTAGCTGTGAAGATTAGATCCCGCGGTTCTCTGCTGTCTCCCCTGAAAACCTCCCATCGACTATGTGCTGTCCATAACTGCACAATTGTCAGAAATGATTAAATATACTTAGCATATGACTTTTTAACTGTTTTGACCTAGTGGCATCGGGGTTCGTTTTCAGACAGAAGATTTCGAGTACGAGCTATACTCAGAAACCAATCGCCAAAAAAGAAAGAGGAGAGAGCAATAAGATTAACTAGCATGCATAAGCATAATAAAGCATGAACATCAGAGGCATATGAGTCAAATATTTGCTTAAACCTTCGGTTTCAGGGTGACAATGGGATTTCCAGCAGCATCATGTATGCTCCCAAGGTTGCGGGCCAAGGGTCGATGGACATCCTCAGCCATGGCGTCGATGCGTCGATTACCATTCACAACAGCGATGTTTCCATTCGCGAGGGCTAAAAGAACAACGACCATTTCACTAGGATTGCAGTACTTACGATCAACGACTGAAATTTGCGGTGCCATGGGATGGAAAGCAAGGAACGGAGAGTGTGAAAACCCAATCTAATATTTGAGCTAGCAGAAAGTCTAAATGATTCGAGGCTTAGAAGTTGATTTGAGTTAACTTGTAAACCCATTGTCCCACTCTCTCTCCTTTAAGTTTGCGGAGGGCGTCCCAGCACGTGAACGCATATAGAAACGTCAAAAGACATGTCGGTGACTTTTTTTTATTATTTTAATAATTAAAGAAAAACCTATTTTGATTAGATTATTTTTTTATTGTTAAATTTAGTATTTATTTTTAATTTTATTTTGTAATCAAATTAGTTAATTTAAATTTTATTTTAATTTAATCATTTAAATTTAAATAATACTATTATATAATAAAAAAACTAATTATTTAAAGAATTAATTTTTTAATTAAAAAATTTTTTCTTTTGTTTTTCCTTTTCTTTATTCCAGTGGTCAAGTCTTCTCCAAGTCTTCTCCAAGTCTTCTCCAAAAAATAAATTTGAAGGCATTATCCACAGTTTCGAGGTTGCGTTGTCAGATAACAACTGGCAGATTGACAAGAACCAGTGGATTTTGACACTGGGTGGTCTAATGGATAATGCCTTCAAATTTATTTTTTGTAAATATTACTGGGTTGTGTCGGTCAGGGATCTAAAAGCGCCCTCTTTGCGACCGGAGGAGATTTTTAAGCTCAACCAACACTTTGATTTTTCAAAAATTTAATAAATTTTTACTCAAATCAAGAAATAATTTTTAAAGTTAATAAAAAAAATAATTTCAAGAATTATTTCCTCAACAATTTAATATTCTTATAAATTTATACAAAAATTATAAAAATTTTCTATTATAAGAGAACCAAAATAATATTGTAGAAATAATTCAAAGAGAAAAAAAATTGAAAATTATCTTTTATTAGTGAATATTTTTTTTAATTATAATTGTATAATCTCTTCTTTTTGAACCATAATTTTGCATTTAAATTTTTCTTGATTAAAGAGTTATTATTATTAATAGTCAACCATTAAAAATATATAAAGATTTTTTCACTTTTTGTTAATCATATACTGTTTTTGGTTCAATTTGTCAAAAAATATTTTTTATTCCAAAAGCAAAGTATAGAGAGTTTTGGAGTTATTGATAACAAAAGAAAAAAAAATTATGTAAAACTTTCTAAATATGAAAATTCAAAAAGACTACCTTTTGAAAATTATAAAAAAAAAATTATACTTCGATATTTACATATTTTTAACTTAAAAAAATAGTTTTATAGTTTAATTTTTTTATTTTTATTTATATACATAAAAAATTTGCCTACATCATACCAAAGTTCTGGCTATGCTACTGTACGTACGTGTGGATTTTGCTTTCACCAATAAAGGTTTCCATATCCGTCACGCCCATTTTTGGCAATAATACATATCATATTTCCAATAAAGTTAGAGCGGAGGATCTCTTCCTACCTAAAAATCCAATTATAAAATAAAAAATTAACAAAAACACATGAAATAAATATTAATTTATTATAATTATTATATAAAAGTATATTAATTATAATTTATAATCATTATAAATAAGTATCTATTTCACATAATTTTAACATTTATTTATATATTTCTTTCACATGATAACATGATGACATCAACTGGCAACGAGTCCATGTTGTAGGGAACAGGAACTAGTGATCTCAAATTCTTTCATTTCAAAGAGATGTACAGATTTCTCCATCTCAAGTTAAGATGTAGTAACGAAGCGAACTATACAGAGCCTAAGAAATAAGACAGTAACTAGTGATCTCAAGTTAGTTGTATCTCCTGCTAGTGGGAGCTGGTGCCGGAAGGAGGGTTGGGTTGCTTCTCTATAAAACCTGAATGTATTAGTGCATTTTTAGGCAACTGGCTTGCGTTTCTCTTTATGGTTAGGGGTACCGAGTAGCTTCGGTAATTGAACTTGATTGTGAGTTTTGTTGTTCTTTCCTTTTTGGATGGTGATTTTGATTTAATCTACATACCATTAAGTTTCGGCAATTTGAATTGCAGGATTATCCAAAATTTTCTGGCTGCAAGATACGTTCAGAATATTAAGGCTTGAAAGTATAATGCTTGTTCATTTTGTCAACTTCCTTTATTGTTTTAGGCATCCAAAACATTTGCTCTTAACTTATGGCTTGGCCAACTCTGGTTGTCACGATGGACATTTATAGCGGAATAATTTGTTCACTTGTAGTCTTTCGTTTCACACGTATTAGGACTCCAATGCTTCGATTAATATGGAAATTCTGGCCAAAAGTGATGGACTAAATCAGGAACCTAGAGCCAAATACGGCAACAAGAGCTTTGTGGTAGTCTGGTCAGAACATTTGTGGATATATACGTACAATGGTATAGTAGCAAAAGGAAAAGATGTTATTCTCTTCTATGTTCGTTTTCTCAACAATTTTCAAGTGGTATAACTATTAGAATGCTAGAGTTATTGTCTTCCCGTGTGAAGGATTTTATCTGACCAAAGGTACTTGCAGATACTCTTGCCGGGTTCAGTAAAAGCAAGTAGCCCAGCAGCCTCTTCGGATCCCCTTAATATTGTCACATTTGTCGAGGTGAATTTCCATAATTTTCCTGTATTAAGATGCCCCTTTCCGGCCATCTTAAATATAGGGAGTCTCAAACACTGGAGCACCCTTTTTCTTAAAGATGTCATTCTCAATATACTAGCTGTTTCTACTGATGGACTCTTTTTTCTCTCTCTCTTAGGCAGGGCAGTCTGGTACCTCTAATCCATCTGCAGCTCAAGTGGAGCCCTGGAGTTTGCCATTTCAAAAAGATCAACAATGAAGTGTGGTATCTACATCTGGTGGTAACAAAGAGAACTGGGGAGCGACCAATATGGCTGATGCCAGTCCTAGGACTGATACATCAACGGATGCAGACACAGAAGATAAAAGTCAGAGGGCGTTGACATATTATCTATTAAATTTTGCAATGCTTGAGATTTGCTTGATGGTTTTAATTTCGAAGGATTCTAGATTGCACAACTTTGTTGTTCTAAATTCAAACGTGCAGTTCTTGTCCCATATAATGGCATCGGCTTGTGGCATTCTTCCTCCTACATTCCAAAAAATCAATCGGTATAATAAAGTTGCTGCAGTCTAACACTTATGCACTGTATATGTCCAGTTTGATAGAGGTCAATCCCTAGCTATTTTAGCATTGGATTCTAGTGACAAATCGAAGGATAAATTGGATAAGAAGGTCAAATTTCAAATGTTGTATGTGTATGCAACATGTAACTTGAACAATTGTGTTCGAAGCCATTTTGCTTGATGACAATGCAGACACTTGGTGGGCTTGCTCAAAATAGAGAAGCTGCTCGAAAAAGCCGGCTGAGGAAGAAAGTATGTGCGTAACATAAGCTGTTTTATGCATTATTTCCTCGTTGGTTCTTTTTATCAGCACCGCAGTCTATCTTTCTGAAACAATACACAATGCTGCTATTCTTTCTTGCCAGTAGGCAAGTTTAGAATTAGCTACAGCTAATTGGTAGTTATGGACCCAGTCATGCAGATAGGATGTGCAGATGCAAGTTTGTGCCAGATGACTGTTTTTTTGTGAAGATCATTTTAAACAATCAAGCAAGGTTTATGAGATGAGATATTTTGGAGCATGAAAGTTTCAAAATTGCAAGTGCTTTACTTTATTGGAACGTTTCTGTCAATTTCTTTTTTTCTTTGGCATAGATAGGGACTAAATTTTATCAATTTGTGACCCTCGATACATCAAATAAAGGCACAAAGTGCTTTTGTGATTGTAATGCAGCTATATTATATTGTACCGGTGCAATGATGAGATCTCCAGCATAGATGGTACAAGATTTCCAGAAAATTTTCCCTTCACCTTGAAATCTGGTTTTTCCTCTCCCCTGTCGCTTACTAAAAACGCATCTAAATTAGTATTCAGATTAATGATTGAATGTGTTTTAGCTGTGAAGATTAGATCCCGCGGTTCTCTGCTATCTCCCCTGAAAACCTGCCATCTACTATGTGCTGTCCAGAACTGTACAATTGTCACGAATGATTAAACATACTTAGCATATGAATTTTTAACTGTTTTGACCTAGTGGCATCGGGGTTCGTTTTCAGACAGAAGATTTCGAGTACGAGCTATACTCAGAAACCAGGAATTAGTGATTCAATTCCGATAATCCAAAGAAAAATTCTTTTTCTATCCTAAGTATTGGAAGAATTATATATGAAATTATAATAATATAATTCTTTATTTGGCATTAGACAAAGAAGATACTGGCCCACCACCATTGAACAGAATTACATACATGAAATGTCAATCAAACCAAACCAAACCAAAGTAACATTTAAAACAAAGAGAAGAGAACTACAAGCATCATGATCACAAGGATTACCGTAATGCCTCTTTATCCTTTTGCTTCACATAACTGTGAGCCTATGCTCCACATGCTCGCCAATGTATAGCAGCTTTTCATGATTTTAAGATGATAGAGCAATTGCAACATTTGCAGTAGAACTCACAGCCATCTTACGATTGGATACGGACTTCCGATTGATTTCTTCGAGGATCACAATAAGTGCAACTATGAACGCGTAATCAACATTAGGGTTAACTGTCGCCATGAAGTTGTCCCCTCCTACCAAGATATTGTCAACGTTCTGCTCGTTCTCCTTTTTCTGCATCCGCAATAAAATTCCCCTCAATTTTTTGTGCTGGACTGAATTTACGGGAAAGTGTGTACAATAAAAAAGAAAATATGACAGGGCCTCGTGACTCATGCATCAACCATGGACGAGATTGCTTCAATCTTAGGTTTTGAGTTTGATACAACAATAAATATACACAGACGGGACCTCTCGGACGAGACTTAGATGAAATGACGTGGCAATATCCTGCCCAGCTCCTGCATACTTTTTTTCTTTTTTTTTCAAATACGATATTAAAACAAGTAAGTTAGAATGTATAAACTAATATCATATAATATGCAAATAGCTATAAAAATGCGTTCTTTTTCGAAAAAAGAAAAAGCATACAAAAACCCACTCCATTCCAAGACAGGGCTCTTCATACAAATGTTACAGTGTTTGTCATAAGCAATTAGTCATTAAATGCTTGCAAGTCACCAAATATAATCAAGAGTGGTATGTCACCTAGTTTAGTAAGTTTACTTACTTTTTTTTTTTTAATTTTTTGAGCTTAAGAAAGACTTGTTTAACATTTTTCTTTTTTATGAATTTTAATTTGGTTGCCTTTCAATTTCTTTTTTCTTTCCCACGTTAGGACCTTTGGTATTGAGTTACAGAGATGTATTAAATTTTATACATCCAACGAAGGCAAAAAGTGCTTTTGTTATTGGAATGCTGCAATAGTATATTGTACCTCTGCAATGATGATGGGGGCCTGATCTCCAGCGAAGATGGTATAAGACTTCTTGAGAAAGCTTCCCTTAACCTTGAAATCTGGTACCTTCTCTGCGGTGTTGTTTGCTAAAAACACATCTAACTTAGTCTTCAGATTAACCATTGAATGTGTTTTAGCTGTGAAGATTAGATTCTGAAAGTCCTTGCTATCTCCCCTGAAAACCTCCCATCTACTATGTGCTGTCAAAACCTGCACATTTGTCAGAAATGATTAAACATACTTAGTTTATGACTTTTTGTAACTGTTTTGACTTAGTGGCAGCGGGGTTCGTTTTCAGACGAAAGGTCTCGAATACGAGCTACACTTAGAAACCAATTGACAAAAGAGAAAGAGGAGAGAGCAATAAGATTAAGTAGCATGTATAAGCAAAGTGTGATCGTCAGAGGCATGAGTCAATATTTGCTTGAACCTTCGGCTTCATGGTGACAATGGGCTTTCCGGCAACATCATGTATGATCCTAAGGTTGGGGGCTAAGGTTCGATGGACTTCCTTAGAGATGAACTTGATGCTTCCATTAACATCCGCAACAACAACGTCTCCATTTTCCAGCCTCAAAAACACAAGGACGATTTCCTGATTACTAGGAGCGCAGTACCGAGGGCCAACGATTGGAAATGGATTGGCAAATGGCTGTGCCATGGGACGGAAAGCAAGGAACGGAAAGTGTGAAAAAGAAGAAAAAGTCTTTGTTTTGATTCCTAGGCTACCTTATTTTCGACATCCACTCAGTAGTTATGTAACATATATAAAAGCAAATGAACATTAGGAATGGAAAATTTTATTACATTCTAAAAGTCTAACTTAATTTATTCAAATTTAATTTAATCTAACTTAAATTAATTAAAAAATTAATTATTTATAATTTAAATTATTTTAAATTTAAATAATACATATTTAAAATAAATTAAAATTAAAATTACCTATATTTCAGGTAACTTTAAATTTAAAAAATTTAATACTCAAAATTACCAACATAAGATTATTCCAGTTAATTTGTAAATTCATTCTCACCCCTCTTCTCTTTAAGTCTATGTGCTAAGTGCACCCTCGGTAGATAGATTTTTGTCCTTTCAACAAAGGAAGACCAATACCAAGGCTCATCATTGTTGTCTAGCTGGCTTTTTTGTTATTTCAATAAAGAAAGACCAAGTCTCCTCTGTACAGAAAGTTTAGTTGTTATATGTATTTTATAAATTTGAAGTTGGTGACTGTCACAAGGGGAGCAGAAATTGGAATCTACGTGGATATATAGATAACTTTTTGTAAGTTACATTTTTTATTATTAAATTTACCATTTATTTTTAATTTTATTATTTAATTTTAATTTCAAAATTACCAATATAAAATCATTCGAGTTAATTTGTAAACTCATTCTCACCCCTCTTCTCTTTAAGTTTATGTACTAAGTCCACCCTCGGTAGATAGATTTTTATCCTTTCAACAAAGGAAGACCGATACTAAGGCTCATCATTGATGTCTAGCTGGCTTTTTTGTTATTTCAGTAAAGAAAAACCAAGTCTCCTCTGTACAGAAAGGTTAGTTGTTATATTTATTTTATAAATTTGAAGTTGGTGGCTGTCACAAGGGAAGCAGAAATTGGAATCTACATAGATATATAGTTGACTTTGTGTAAGTTACATTTTTTATTATGAAATTTATCATATATTTTTAATTTTATTTTTTAATTTAGATTTCTTCTAATCAAATTACTTAATTTAAATTTTAATCATTTACATGGGCGCTTTCAGCAGAGGAAGGGCCAAAAGTTACGCCTACTTCTTTTGACTATTTTTATTTTAGTATATATTTTTAATTCTTTAAATTTATTTTAAGGATAGAGGGACCGCAGAACTTAGACTTACAAGCATCCTTTTTGCGACTGGAGTAGATTTTTAAGCTCAACCAACCGTAGAGAGGACAAGTGGCTAGTGGCAGAAGATGACATTGAAATGCTGTTGATCCAAGCAGATGACTGAAAATAATACCTAACTCAACCTAATGAAAAGTTTTTATTATGTTTCTGTAATGTCATTAAAAAAAAATAGTTGTTGTTATTGTTGTGCAATTATAATAAAATGATTGTAATATATGGTACAAAATTGTTAATTTTTTTTTAATGTATAATAGCTCTTTTCTATATGACAGAAAATTCTCGTTATCAACTCTATTTTGGTTCACCAGTAGAGTAGTCTGACAATAAAATAATTAAAATTTTTGAGACTAGTAACTATTCCAATAATCCAAAGGAGAATATTTTTTTTATACTTAGTGACAGAATTATATATAGAATTATAATGATACAACCTTAGACAAAGAAGAAACTATTACACCATCAAAACAGAATTACACGCCAAAGTAAGACATGTAACATACTAGCATTTAAAACAAGAGAAGAGAACTACAAACATTATGATCACGAGCATTACTAGCACAAGTGGTAACTTGAAGTGTGCACCCAACACGGATCACTGCTTAACTACTAGAAGACCCATCATTTATACACCTTAGAATAGAAACCGCAGAACTCGCAGCCATCGCATAAGTGAATTTGAATGTTGGACTGGTTTCTTCGAGAATCGTAATAAGTGCAACTACGAAAATATGATCAACACGAGGCTGGATTGTCCCCGTGAAATTGTCGTCCCCTAGCAAGACACTATTGATGTCCCGCAAGTCCGCTTTTTACAACTACAATAAAATTTTTGTCATAAAATATATTTAAAAATAATATATTATTAAATTTATTCACTTTTATTATAAATTTAAATAATATTAATATTACATTTTATAAGATTTATTAATATCAATTTCCTTTTTTTTTTTTTGCATAAAGAAGGCCTAAATTTTATCCATTTGTGACACTCAATACATCAAATAAGACAAAAAGTTGTTATGTGATTGTAAAGGAGTTATATTATATTGTACCTCCGCAATTTTTTCACCACTAGCATAGATGGTACAAGACTTGTCGGAAAATTTACTTGTCGGAAAATTTTCCCTTCACCTTGAAGTCTGGTATCTTCTCTTCCCTGTTGCTTGCTAAAAACACATCTAAATTTGTCTTCAGATTAACGATTGAATGTGTTTTAGCTGTGAAGATTAGATGCTCCGGTTCTTGTCCATCACCCCTGAAAACCTCCCATCTATGATGTGCTGTCAATACCTGCACAATTGCGACTTTTTAATTGTTTGGACTTAGTGGCACCGGGGTTCGTTTTCAGACAGAAGATTTCGAGTACGAGCTATACGGAGAAACCAATTGACAAAAAGGAAATAAGAGAGAGCAATAAGAATAACTAGCATGCATAAGCATAATAAAGCATGAACATCAGAGGCATATGAGTCAATATTTGCTTAAACCTTCGGTTTCATGGTGGCAATGGGCATTCCATCAACGCCACAGATGATCCTAAGGTTGCGGGCTAAGGGTCGATGGACTTCCTTAGCAATCAAGTTGATGCTTCCTTCAATATTCGCAACGAGGATGCTTCCGTTACTCAGGGTTAAAAGAACAGCCTTCATTTCATTAGCCTCGCAGTAGTGAGGGTCAACGACTGAAATTTGCGGTGCCATGGGATGGAAAGCAAGGAACGAAGAGTGGGAAAACCCAATCTAATAATTGAACTAGCAGAAATGTTTTGGGTGCATGGGACATGGTTGGCCAGGGCATTGGGATAAATATGCAAAGCTTCCTAGGAGGCTACAAACGTGTATTGGCCCAAAATTTCGAAAGTTGGTGCTTGCTTAGGGGTCAATTACGTTGACTGTGTGGCCTAATAGACAGGAAGATGATGCAGTGTGGCTGACGAATGGATTATCGTCCAGTTGGTACAGCTTTGACTTTAACTACCAGAAATGTTTGACCTCATCGTCTTCTGTGTGGTTGGGAGTGGTTCCCCGGCAGATTGTCCAACTTTCTTTTCTTTCTGTTTTTTCTTTTGTTTTTTCCTTTCCAATTATAGATTTGCTTTGGCCTAAAAAGAGAAAAAAAAAAAAGTTATATTAATTACTGTTTCTGCAAATTTAAGCTGGAGATTACACATTAAAATTAAGTTCATATTTATTAATTACTGTTTCTACGTTCATATTGATTAACAGGAATAAAACTAAGTTATAATCCTAAGGACGTACAGTCATGCAATGGGACATAAACAAAAAGTAAAGAAAGCAACTGGGAAATCCAATAATAAAGCACTTAAATCAAGTCTGCCTAATTGATTTAGAATTAAGGGATGACTACAATATACTAAACATCTCCCATCGGAGTAGAATCAGATGGGCATGTTGGCTATGATAATAGAAACCCCAAATTAGCAATTATATTTCTAATTTTGAATTTATTATATTATTAGAACACTTTAGCTTTTTTTTTATCCATTACCATTATAATGTGCCCTCATCAGAAAACAAATCTTACAGTATCGAGTGGTTCAATTAGTGCTTCCAGCCTAGATTGTGATACCATTGGTTTATATAAATTCTCTATAAATGGCTCCCTCAGGTCCCAAAAGATGATTTTAGTTCCTGCAAGAAAAGAAATTACTCAGTGCTAATTAACTTTTGAAAGCTAGACATCAGCAGAGCTCAAGAACACTTGCCAGTGAACTCGCATATACGGTCAATTGCAGCATTTATATCTTTTCTGCTCCCATTTTGTCTGAGAAAGAGGAGAAAATGAGATAAAAGAAAAGAAAAGGGATAATTTTACAAATAGTCACCAGCTATTTTATTTTGTTAATGTGGGTCCCTACTTTTGAATTTGTGCAAATAAAGTCAACAACTACTCATCACTCTCGTGAAGGGACGGATGCACTCATTCACTTATTCTTGAGTAGGGGAAATGCTTTCATTGATTTTTTTTTTGTAAGCTATTAGACATAAAGATTTACAAATTAACCCCACTCAAAATTACTTTTGTTCGGGTGATCAACCAGGAGTGCTATTGGTGGACTGGTTCTTCAAATTTGGAATCTTGCCATATTGATGTCAAAGGAATAGGAAATAGTTTGCCGTCCACATGTTATGGAAGATCCCTGGTGTTTGCTATTTTTTTTGTTGCTGTGTATTTCTTCTGTTTTATGCATGTTTAGTAACTGAAATGGTCACTCTTCTAGTTGTATGTTTTGGGTAGTGGTTTGGGTACTTGGTTGTTTGAAGTGGACCAAAAAGGTGAAGATGCCGGTGATAATAGTAAAGGCATGAAACATGAGAAGAAAGCCACTAGGATGCCAAGATTTGATCACCAGTCACTCATTTCAACTGCACAGTAAAATTCCTGCACTTTTTTAATCTGGATCCATCATTTCTAGACCCATACATATAGGTAGATCTACATAGTTCAGACACATAACATAAGACAGGATAACATGATTGGCATCAACTGGCACCGAGTTCGTGTTGCAGGGAATAGGAACCAGTGATCTCAAATTCTTTCATTTCAAAGAGATATACATATTTCTCCATCTCAAGTAAAGACGTAGTAATGAAGTGAACTATACAGGGCCTAAGAAATAAGACAGTAACTTGTGATCTCAAGTTAGTTGTATCTCTTGCTAGTGGGAGCTGGTGCTGGAAGGAGGGTTGGGTTGCTTCTACATAAAACCTGAACGTATTAGTGCATTTTCAAGCAATTGGCTTGCGTTTCTCTTTATAGTTAGGAGTACTGAGTAGCCTCAGTAATTGAACTTGATTGTGAGTTTTGTTGTTCTTTCCTGTTTGGATAGTGATTTTGATTTAATCTACATACCGTTAAGTTTTGGCAATTTGAATTGCAGGATTATTCAGAATTTTCTGGCTGCAAGATACGTTCAGAATATTAAGGCTTGAAACTATAACGCCTGTTCATTTTGTCAACTTCCTTTATTGTTTTAGGCATCCAAAAAATTTACTCTTAACTTATGGCTTGGCCAACTCTGGTTGTCAGCAGTGTAGAGGGAAGCAAAATTCATTCTTTTAACGCTTCTGATTTTTAGGCATTTCTGCAATCTGCCACATATCGCCCTGAGGAGGCCGTCAACCTGAGTGCAAGTAAGTATTAAGTAATCTAGTTCATGATGGGCATTTATAGCGGAATAGTCTGTTCACTTGTAGTCTTTCATTTCACATGTATTAGGACTCTAATACTTCAATTACCATGGAATATTTGGCCAAAAGTCATGGACTAAATCAGGAACCTAAAGCCAAATACAGCAACAAGATCTTTGAGTCTAAAGTCATGGTAGCCTGATCAGAACATTTGTGGATATATACGTACAATAAAATGGTAGCAAAAGGCAAAGATGTTATTTTCTTCTATGTTTGTTTTCTCAACAATTTTCAAGTAGTATAACTACTAGAATGCTAGAGTAATTGTCTCCCCATGTGAAGGATTTTATCTGACCAAAGGTACTTGCAGATACTTTTGCCAGGTTCAGTAAAAGCGAGTAGCCAAGCAGCCTCTTCTGATCCCCTTAATATTGTCACAGTCGTCAAGGTGAATTTCCATAATTTTCCTGTATTAAGATGCCCCTTTCCAGCCTTCTTAAATATAGGGAGTTTTATGCACTGGAGCACCCTTTTTTTTAAAGATGTCATTCTGAATATACTAGCTGTTTCTACTGATGTACTTTTTTTTTTTCTCTCTCTCCTGGGCAAGGCAGTCTGGTACCTCTAATCCATCCGCAGCTCAAGTGGAGCCCTGGAGTTTGCCATTTCAAAAAGATCAACAATCAAGCGTGGTATCTACATCTGGTGGTAACAAAGAGAACTGGAGAGAGCACAATATGGCTGATGCCAGTCCTAGGACTGATATATCAACGGATGCAGACTCAGAAGATAAAAGTCAGAGGGTGCTGTTTCTTCCTTCCCTCTGTTGACATATTATGTATTAAATTTTGCAATGCTTGAGATTTGCTTGATGGTTTTAATTTCAAAGGATTCCGGATTGCACAACTTTGTTGTTCTAAATTCAAACGTGCAGTTCTTGTTCCATATAATGGCATGGGCTTGTGGCATTCTTCCTCCTACATGCCAAAAATCCATTGCTGTAATAAAGTTGCTGCAATCTAACACTTATGCACTGTATATGTCCAGTTTGATAGAGGTCAATCCCTAGCTATTGTAGCATCGGATTCTAGTGACAAATCGAAGGACAAATTGGATCAGAAGGTCAAATTTCAAATGTTGTATGTGTATGCAACATGTAACTTGAACAATTGTGTTTGATGCCATTTTGCTTGATGACAATGCAGACACTTCGTAGGCTTGCTCAAAATAGAGAAGCTGCTCGGAAAAGCCGGCTGAGGAAGAAAGTATGTGTGTAACATACGCTGTTTTATGCATTATTTCCTCTGTTGGTTCTTTTTGTCAGCATTGCAGTCTATGTTTCTGATACAATACACAATGCTGCAATTCTTTCTTGTCAGTTGGCAAGTTTAGAATTTAGATTAGTAGACTGTGTAGCATGCAATCATTGATAAGATAATTCTAAATGATTGCATGAGGATCATTTTATGCCATCATGCAAGGTTTATGAGATGAGATTTGGGGCCTGAAAGTTTCGAAATTGCAAGTGCTTTACTTTATTGGAATGTTTTGAGTATTTGCTCCAAGCAATATTCGTATTTGTACTTGTCATCCTATTACTAGCATGCAATCATTTAGAATTATCTTATTTTTGAAGCAAGTGACTACTAAGTTTTCCCTTGAAAGCAATTTAATGTTTTTTTAAGTCCTTTCAATTAAGATTTGCTTATTTAGTGGCTATTCAACAGTAGATGTTCTTTCGTTCAAGAAATGATATCCTTCTTGGTTTCACCCATTGGCTTTTTCGAAATTCTCAGTTGTACAGTTGTCTTGTGGTCAGCAGAGAGAAAGGATTTCCTTTTGCTTTTCTGTAGATTAGGGAAAAGATTTCTGATCCCTATAAATAAAGAAAGTATGGCAGAATGAATTACTTTTGGTGTTACTTGAAAAGGACTGGAAGGTTTTGAACTAATCGATTGAAAGTCATTGTGGTCCATTGTGCTGAAGGCTTTTAGCAGTTTCATAAAATTTATTTTAATTATCTTCCTTATGACAGCAGAAGGTAGTTTCTGTTTGGTAGTAATAAGGTATTAGTAGAGAGGTTGAGAAGGTGGTTTATATGTGTGAACTTTTCATCACTGTACATATGCAAGCTTTGCGTATATACAGTCTTCTGCTTTGGAAAGATGAACCTATTTGATTTACGGATAGTTAGCTATGTCTTCATTAATGAGTTCACCCCTCATGTTCTTTTTGTAGGCATATGTCCAGCAGTTGGAAACTAGCCGCTTGAAGCTGACCCAACTGGAACAGGAGCTTCAGCGTGCTAGGTTAATGGGGTATAACCCTTGGGCTGAAATAAACTTAATCAGAGAGAGTAGACAGTTGTCGCCGGTGTGAGAGAGAGAGAAAAAAACAAAAAAGAGAGAGCAGTCGGCCGAGAGAAAGAAGAGAAAATAAAAAAAAGATAAAAAAAGGAAATAGGCTATTTGATCTTGTATTTAGAAGAGATATCAATTTTCGATCAATTTCAAACTTGATTGGCTGATAGAGGGTATTTGATTCTTATTTCTGAATGGTGGAGATTAGATTTCGAGTATTATAAGTCCTATTTCTTTTCTATTTTCGTAGGTCTATATTTTGAGTAATTTTTTATGTGCAGTTTTGATCAACTGTGTAATTAGAAGATTGTTTGTAATCCAATCTAGCTGATTTTTGGTCAGTAGTTGAAGACACATAGATCTTAATTATGAACGGTTGGATTTGATTTCTGTGAACTGCAAGAACAGGTTTTCCATTGGAATCGAAACTTCTCAATTCTGGTAACTCTCTCTTCTGTTATCTGTGACAGTTTTGATCAATCGTATAATTGAAAGATTGTTTGTGATCCGATCGAGCTGATTTTTGGTCAGTAGTTGGAGGACACATAGATCTTATTTGTGAACGGTTGGATTGAGTTTTTGTAAACTACAAGAGCAGGTTTTACATTTGAACCGAATTCTCTCAATTCTGATAACTTTCTGCTCTCTTATCTGTGGTAGAATTGGTAAATCGTATTGATGATTATTGATCTGTAGTCCGATTGAGTTAAAATTTAGACAGCTGGTAAGGGATATCTGGATATTCATCTTGAACAGTTGGATTACTGCCTTGACGTCTACTTGTTGAGTTATAATTAATAGAACGTGGTAGGTTTGTTTTATTTAACTCACAAGTTTTTTATTTAATCTAAATTAAATTTTATTTAATTTATTTGATATAATTGAGGTTGTGTACCTCTATTATACTCACTTCATTATAGTAGAACTCACTTTTGATTCAGAGTGTCCATGATTTTTCTTTTCTTCTTTTGATTTAAAGAGGTTTTCTACATAAAATTGATGTATTTTTTTGTATAATTTATCTGCATTATCATTTTTATTATTCAATCATCTCTCACGTGTTAAAACAAGCCGGAGAAATTTTTTTTTCGGGTATTTATACTCTGCGCCTCCTTTCTCCCATCACAGCGAGCACGGCAGCAGGTTAAGTTTGGTGATCATCAATAAAAAAGCATTGAGTTTCTTGACATAATCCTCGTTTAAATCAGTCTTTTCTTACTCCACTCGGTTTTCTTTTCTTAGGGAATCTTCATATCAAGTTCAGGAGATCGAGCCCATTCATTGAGTGGAAATGGTAATTTGAATGAGTTCCCAATTTTGAAAATGCATGATTTTCTTTATTCTTTTGTGGGCTTGAAAAGATTCTTCTCCAGCAACTGTGTGGTTGATGTCATGTTGCTTGCCGGGACTCTTATTTGGAAATACTATGATCTGTTGAGAGAGGAGAGTGTGTGTAGACAGCGAAAAGAAAGAGTAAAGAGACAAAGTGTTGAGAGAGAGAGAGAGAGAGAGAGAGATATGAGAGACACTTGAGGATAGTGTACAGAGATAAAAGGTGTACGGATAGTGGAGAGAGTAGAGATTGGAAAATGTGGAGAAAGAGGAGAGAGAGTAGACAAAAAGAAAGTATGGGAAGAGAGTGGAGAGAGTGTGATGTGAGGTGAGAGGTGTAGAGAGAAACGTAGAAACGTAACTTCAAAAAAAATAAAAATAAAAATAAAAATAAATAAATATATATATATATATATCAACAAACCCTAATAAAAACGTAGAAACGAAGAAGAGAAAGGAGAAGAAGATAAACATGAATATGAACATGGTAGCTAGCTTGTAAAGTAAGGAGACTGAATGGAGAAAAAAAACCACATGGCTCAAAGATGCTCTTCAAAATCCGATTTTGTGGACACCCCAAATCATGCAAGCATGGTCCCATGTAATTGCAATATATCTTTTTAATACTATTTATATTAATTCTTAAATTTCTTTTATTTTCTGTTTCTTGACGGATGTGCTACAGAGAGCATTAGAGTCTGAGTTCAATGCATGGCAAGAGGCGTCAAAAGGCCTTCACTCATAGCTACCGCATGTGACACCGGTTAGAAGGGTGAAATAAAAAAGGAAAGACGTGAATTAAGAAAAAAAAAATTATAATTATAATTATTTAAGTTGTACGTTTGAAGTTTTATTTTTGTACAATGAATTATTTTGATTGTAATTTCCACGGACGGCTGTCCTTCCACGTAGTAGAGTCCAAAAAAATATATATGCATAAAAAGGAATGAATGGGTCAAGATTATGGGCCACATGTAATCATGATTAGTGCAATTTTCTTTCATTTTCTCGGAAAGGAAAGAATATGAGCAGGGCAAAGTTGGTCCATTTGCACTGACTGGTAAAGCCTGTTTGTCGTTGTCTTGGCGGCAATACAGAAGATTTTTTTGTTTTTTTAAAGACAATTTACGCGCAATTTGTGTACCATAAGGTTGTGTGTGCAACGTATCTGCTTTGAATATCACACAAGCCTAGGTCTCTCTTTTGAATGTCACACAATACACCTACTACTAATTAGCCCTAGTACTATTGTATTCCTCTTTCAAATCAATGGGTAAGTGTATGCTTGATTAATAACGTTGAAAGTAAAATTTTGGTGATAATAAGACGTTTTTTTAACTTATTTAGTTCAAGTTTAAAATTTTTTTGGCGTATTTCTTTTAATTTAAAAATAAAATAAAATTTAATATAATTATAAATTTATTTAATATATTATCGTCTAATGTAAAAATATTTATTAATAATAATTATTATTTAAGTAATTAATTTTTAAATGATTTGGGATCACTTGAATTGAGTCATGAGGAGAATGATTAACATTCTTCTAATGCTCATTTAAAAGAAAAAAAAAAACAAAAAGAAAGTATGCCTGATTAATTGATTTTTCGCTCTTCCGCCCTGTGCCGTCCAAAGGAGATTCTTACATTCAATATTTCGAATTTGGTGCACCAAAACTGATATTTCTGGTTTTTTTTTTGGTCGAAAGAAAATGAGAGAGAGAAAAATGGGAATTAAGAGAGACATTTTCTCCTTTTTTTCTTTTAATTAAGACAAACTAGCATGAACCCAGTCAGAGATTTTTTCACCTTGTGTCGGCAATTCAAAGCAATGTTGTCAGAACATAATCGAAAAAGTCAGAGAATTAAAAGTTAATCGGGGTGAAGAGATATTTAATAATAAACATATAAAGATCAGTATTATTATTATTATTATGTGTTTGTTCGATTATCCGGTTGTGGAAAGATGGGCATCCCTTATAATTCCTTGTTAAATGTACTTGATTATGCGTCACGATTTGTCTGATCCCTACCATTAAAAGCCTGAATCATTATTACGAGCAACCAGAAAGTAAATTAATGGTTGTGTGCTGACACGTTCCTCTCCACTCCTCGCCGGACCGGCTCCTTCTTCCAATTGCTTATTTCTGGAGTCAGCTACCATCGATCCACGTTAAACCAAAGGTTTTTGTTTTTTAGAGAATAATTGTATTTTGCTCTCGGATTGCTAGCGGAACTGTTCCTCATTAGATGACATGCACTGCTTGCTTCAGTGAATTTTGTTTAACCAAGCTTTTCACTAAATATATATATATATATATGACGTGGTACGATTTATTATTACTTAAAATTTTAAATTTTTATATTAGAAATCTTGCTTTCTATAATTTGTAAAGTAAAATGTGTGTTATCCTTGGCTTTCCGCTGGTGGGGTTTTCCATTTTTACTTGACTTTTTTATTGGAAACCCAGAGGAGAACCCATCTCTCTTTCCGGCTTTCGTGAATTATTTTTCTTTGGTTCTGAACTTGGGTCTGTGTTATGGAATCGTTTTTGATCGAGAATGGTCAATTTCATTGGAAAATCTCTGCCTTTTTGTGTTACAAAAGCGTTTTATGCGATCATCTGCTGTATAATTTTGCTTATTCTCCTACTCCCGTACTCCTTTCAATGCCTCTAATTATCTAATTATCTGAGTCATTTAATTTCACCATTCTCAATTTCGTTCCAACATTTTTGACATGATTGGGAACTGTTTCCCTCTCTTGTGCATGGAAGATGGTCTTTGCCACCAATATTGCCGTTTTCGAAGCCCATATTCCAGTTTGTGTTGTCCCGCATCCCAATACATTTCAACTGATTTACTAAGAATTGTTAATTATATCAGCTTTATCTTCATTATCCTAAAAGACAAAAGACAAAATGAAAAAAAAATTCCTTTTGCTTTTCTAGAAAATGACTAACCATCGTACTTTGTTCTATAAGGTTAATGCACACAAATAAATAAAAATCGTTTGGTGCAGTGAAATGTCACATTAATAGTAAAAAAATGGTGATATAAACATGAGACAAAAAGTGCATTAAAATTCATAGTAACTTTTTTAGTAGATAGACCTTTAAATATAAATTAATTATTTTTTTTAATTTAAATTACACGTGTAGGTGTTGAGTTATAGAGATGGCCTGAAATGCATCCAATAAAGGCAAAACGTGCTCTCGTTATTGGAATGCTGCTATAGTATATTGTACCTCTCCAACGATGACGGGGGCCTCATCTCCAACAAAGATGCTACGATAGATAGATAATTTGGAATATACAACAGATAGACAATTTATTTTAATTAAATTATTTTTTATTATTAAATTTATTTTTTATTTTATTTTTTCAATCAAATTACTTAATTTAAATTTTATTTTGATTTAATCATTCAAATTTAAATAATACTATTATTCAGAAATTTAAAAATAAAAATTTAATTATTAAAAAAATTAATTTTTTATTTGAATTAATTATTAATTAAAATTTTAAATTTTTAATTAAAAATATTTAATAAAAAATAAAAAATTTTCTTTTTTAAAATAAATTTTCTTTTGTTTTTCCTTTTCTTCATTCCCGAAGTCAGGTCTTCTCTAAGTCCACATTCACAGTTTCTTCGGTGCCAAGACAAATTATTGCTATAGCAGAGCGATATTATTGATAACACTTGATGGAGATGTTTTTAGGTTGGGTTGGCGTTGAAAGAATCACTCAGCTAACAAAATTTGTTTTTGTAAATATTACTGGGTTGAGTCGGTGAGGGACCGGAGGGCCAGTTGTTAATTTCCGGTGAGGGATCTGAGGAATCTCAAATCTCCGGTGAGGGATCAGAGGAAGATAGAGGGAACCAATTTGGAGGGTGAAGAGGGACGGGAGAACTTAGACTTAAAACCATCCTCTTTGCGACTGGAGGAGATTTTTAAGCTCAACCAACCGTAGAGAGGACAAGTGGCTAGTGGCAGAAGATGACATTGAAATGCTGTTGATCTAAGCAGATAATTGAAAATAACATCTAGTTCAACTTAATGAAAAGTTTTTGTTGCGTTTCTGTAGTGTCATAAGAAGATAGGTGTTGTTATTGTTGTGTAATTATAATAAAATGATTGTAATATATAGTACAAAATTGATGATTTTTTTTAATGTACATTAACTCTTTTTTATATGATAAGAAATTCTCGTTATCATTTCTCTTTTGGTTTACGAGTAAAGTAGTTTGACAGTAAAGCAATTGAAATTTTTGGGACTAGCAACTATTCAAATAATCCAAAGGAGAACACTTTTTCTATACTTAGCAATGACAGAATTATACATGGGATTACAATGATACAATTCTTCATTTGACCTTAGACAAAGAAGAAACTGTTACACCATCGAAGAGAATTACACACCAAATTAAGATATTTAACATAATAACATTTAAAACAAAAGAAGAGAAATACAAACATTATGATCACGAGCACTACTAGTACAACAAGAGGTAACTTGAAGTGTACACCCAACACAGATCACTGCTTAACTACTAGAAGACCCATCATTGATACACTTTATAATAGAAAACAAAGAACTCGCAGCCATCGCAGCCATCGCATAAGTGAATTTGAATGTTGGACTGGTTTTTTCGAGTATCACAATAAGTGCAATTATGAAAATATGATCAATATTAGATTTGATTGTCACCTTGAAATTGTTTTTCCCTCTCAAGAGAGTATTAATGTTCTCCGAGTTTGCTCTCTGCACCTACAATAAAATTTTTTTTATTAAATATATTCAAAAATAATATATTACAAAATTTACAAAATTTATTAGATTTTATTGTAAGTTTAAGTGATATGAGTATTAAGTTTTATAATAATTATCTTTCCCCTTTTCTTTTAAATTTCAACTTTGTTTTTTTCAATTTCTTTTTTTCTTTTGCATAGAAAATGCCTAAATTTCATCGGTTTGTGAGATTCAGTACATCAAATAAAGGCAAAAAGTGCTTTCGTTATTGTAAGGCAGCAATATTATATTGTACCTCTGCAATGATGTCACGTCCAGCATAGATGGTGCAAATATTCTGCGAAAATCTTCCCTCAATCCTGAAATCTGGTACGTTCTCTGCCGTGTTGTTCGCTAAAAACACATCTAAATTAGTGCGCAGATCAACGATTGAATGTCTTTTAACTGTGAAGATTAGATCCCGCGATTCTCTGATATCCCCCCTGAAAACCTTCCATCTACCATGTGCTGTCGGGAGCTGCACATTTGTCACAGATGATTAAACATACTTAGCTTATGACTTTTTAACTGTTTTTACTTAGTGTTACCGGGTTCGTTTTCAGGCTGAAGATTTTGAGTAGGAGCTATACTCAGAAACCAAATGACAAAAAAGAAAGAGGGGAGAGCAATAAGAATAACTAGCATGCCTAAGCATAATAAAGCATGAACATCAGAGGCATATGAGCCAAATATTTGCTTAAACCTTCCGTTTCAGGGTGACAATGGGAATTTCATCAGCACCACATATCATCCTAAGGCTGGGGCGAGACTCTCGTTTGACTTTCCTAGCAATCAAGTTGATGTTTCCTTCAATATTCGCAACGACGATGCTTCTATTTTGTAGGGTTAAAAGAAAAGCCTCAGTCTCATTAGCTTCGCAGTACTGAGGGCCAACGACTGAAATTTGCTGTGCCATGGGACGGAAAGCAAGGAACGGAGAGTGTGAAAACCCAATCTAATATTTGAACTAACTCAAAGTCTAAATGATTCGAGACTCAGAAATTCATTTGAGTTAACTTGTAACCCCAATCTCCCTCTCTCTTCCCTTTAAGTTTGTGGAGGGAGTCCAAGCACGTGAACGTCCATGGACCCTTTCAACAAGAAAGGGCCAAATGACACGCCTCGTGTTTGCACTGAAACGTAGACTAAACGGCTTATCTTTTTGGGCGAGGTGACTTAAAGAAAGGCAGTCTTTTCGTACGGTAAATAATTTATTTTGATTAAATTATTTTTTTTAATTATTATTTATTTTTAATTTTATTATTTTTTTCAACCAAACCACTTAATTTAAATTTTATTTTAATTTAATCATTCAAATTTAAATAATGTTATTATATTAAAATTAAAAAATAAAATTTTAATTATTGAAATTTTGATTTTTTTAACCAGAATTAATTATTAATAAAAAATTTTAATTTTTTAATTAAAAAATAAAAAATTTTCTTTTGTTTCTCCTTTTCTTTATTTCCGTCGCCGTCAGGTCTTCTCTAAGTCGTCCACGTTCACAGTTTCTTCGGTGCCAAGACAATTATTTCTACAGCAGAGCGGTATTATTGATAACACTTGATGTAGATATTTTTAGGTTGCGTTGGATTGGATAGGCGTTGAAAGAATTACTCAGCTAACAACTGGCATATTGACAAGAACCAGTGGATTTTGACACTGGGTGGTCTCATGGATAATGCCTTCAAATTTATTTTTTGTAAATATTATTGGGTTGAGTCGGTGAGGGACCTGAGGGCCAGTTGTTAATTTCCGGTGACGGATCAGAGGAAGAGGAAGATAGAGGGAACCATTTGGGAGGGTGAAGAGGGACGGGAGAACTTAGACTTAAAAGCACCCTCTTTGTGACTGGAGGAGATTTTTAAGCACAACCAACCGTAGAGAGGACATGTGGCTAGTCGCAGAAGATGACATTGAAATGCTGTTGATCCAGGCAGATGACCGAAAATAACATCTAGCTCAACTTAATGAAAAGTTGTTGTTGTGTTTTTGTAATGTCATAAGAAGATAGTAGTTGTTGTTGTTGTTGTTGTTGTTGTGGTGTAAACAAAATTGGTGATTTTCTTTTAGGGTATATTAACTCTTTCTTATATAATAAGAAATTTTCTGCTATTAACTTTTGGGACCGATAATTATTTCAGTAATTTAAAGGATACCCAATATAGATTGCCGCTTAACTACTGGAAATTTGACCAACTGCAACATTTATAATAGGAATCATAGAACTCACAGCCATCGCACCAATGAATTTGAATTTTGAACTGATTTTTTCATGGATCATAATAAGTGTAACTACAAAAATATAATCACCATTAAGGTAAACTGTCACCATAAAATTGTTGTCCCCTCTCAAGATAGGATCAACATTCTGCAAGTTTCTTTTTTACAACTATAATAAAAATCCGTTCATTTAAAATAAATTTATTTATTTTTATTGTAAATTAAAAATTATTGATATTATATTTTACAAAACTTATTTAATTTTTTTTCTTATTCTTTTAAGTTTTAACATAGGTTTTTTTCATTGACATAGAAAAGATCTAAATTTTGTCAATTTGTGACACTCAATACATCAAATAAAAGCAAAAAGTGCTTTTGTTATTGTAATGCAGCTATATTATATTGTACCTGTGCAATGATGGCATCTCCAGCATTAGATGGTACAAGATTTCTCGGAAAATTTCCCCTTCAACTTGAAAACACATCTAAATTAGTCTTCAATTAAAACGATTGAATGTGTTTTAGCTGTGAAGATTAGATCCCGCGGTTCTCTGCTATCTCCCCTGAAAACCTCCCATCTACTATGTGCTGTCCGGAACTGCCCAATTGTCACAGATGATTAAACATATTCAGCTTATGACTTTTTAAAAATAGAGATATTTATTAAAATATTTTTAATTAATTTCTATTTAATTTAAAAAAGATATGTTTTTTTATTAATTTTTATGGTAAAAAATTTTTATTCTGTAAATAAAGGTTTTATTTAGTATGATTAGAAGAAAACATCAATTTGCTATTAATCTGTTTTTCACTAATTTCCAAAAATTTTTAAAGGTAACTGTGAATCTTTTAATCTAACAATTTTAAAAAGCGGTGGACTAACAACCGGGACCAACTATCCCTACGACGCACCTGATGGCACTTGTAACACCAACAAGGAAGCCAATCACGCCTCCAAAATAACTTGATATGAAGATGTGCCAGCCAACAACGAAGCAGCACTATTGAAAGCTGTTGCAAAGCAACCGGTTGCAGTCGCCATTGATGCTGGAGGTTATCAATTCGAATTCTACAAGAGTGGCATCTTTACGGGAGATTGTGGCACAGAACTAGACCATGGTGTGGCTACTGTCGGACACGGAGCAAGCGATGGAATGAACTATTGGCTGGCGAAGAATTCCTGGAGCACACAATGGGGCGAAGAGGGATATGCAAGGATGCAAAGAGACATTGACGCGCAGGAAGGACTTTGTGAAATTGCTATGCAAGCATCAGACCCCACCGCATGAATTTCGTGATTCAACGTTTCCTATTGGTTGTTGCATGAGGATTGCAGTCATATATATGTATTCATGTAGGACACACCTCTGTATGTGCATGCACTTGTGTATGCGCAACTGTGTTTCAAAGTACTGTAGTAATTAAATGAAAGACAAATACTAGACTCTGTAGTTCAATCTAAAAAGCTCTATCTATAGTGAGTCTAAGAGATGATCAGAAATTAAAACTCGTAACATTTATAAACAAAACGGGAGGGAGTTGATTTTGTCCGACATTTAAGTTTTTTGTTTTTTTTGGTTATCTAATATGTAATTTTTGTATATATTTTAAGTTGATATGTTTAAAATTTTGTTTCTTTCACATCAGTTGTTATATTTTTATAAACTTTTGCATACAATAGAATACTGATTTGTGCAATATGTTGTAAAACTTTCATATTTTTGGGTTGTGTATATTATGAGAAAAATATTTTTCTTGTTTTAGGTTATTTTTCCAAATTAACATTGAAAACAGTAATTTCATGACACAAACTTTATATACATATAAATTACTTGTTATTAACTTTCTAACCATATATTATTTATCAATTTTAAATGTGTGAATTGAAAGTAATTGAATTTTAAAATTTTAAGGAAAAATATGAATTAACTCAAAATAATGTATTTTAGGTGGTCTCAAACACCTATTTTTATATATTATTCTTAAAAATCAACCACATCAATGAGTTAAAAAGGTCAAATTATAATATGTGTCAAGATTTTACGATCACCATAAGTCTGTACGATAGGTTAATGCATTGCACTCTTTGGGTATACGAGTGTAAAAGAGTACTTATTTGACTAATCTAGTATGGAGAAAAACAGTATGACACATGATAACCACTATTGAGAAGATGCCACATAGCAATGCTGACCGAAGTCAAAAAAAGTTATTATGACTTCATACTTTATTGACGAATTAGAGAATATCATGTGTTGTGTACGGACCAATAAATATCTGTCATTTATTATTATTTTAAAATAAATTATTTTAAAAAAAATTATAATAATTAATAAAAATATTTTAAAAAATAAAATTTACACCAAAATTTTTCTAATTTTTTGTTCTAAAAGATTTTGATATTATATTTCAAAAATTGATAAATTATAAAAATGTTATTTGTTTATATTAATATTTTATAATATCTTTTTAATTTTATTTAAGAGATAAAATATAATTAGTATAATACAAATTCTAATTAAAACAATCATTAGAGTGCATTTGAAAAGAATAAATCTTTAACTCTTTTAACAACTAAAAAATCTGCATAACTAACAAATTTTTTTTTTTTTACCTTTAAAGAATATAAAAGAGAAAATGATGAAAAATTTACGAAACATGTTAAACATATAAGATTCTCAATTAATCATCTTGAAATTTCAATGACTAAAAGGCTTAAATAAAAGGTAAATATTCATATTATATTTAAGTTATTGATGGACTTATAAAGAGCTAAAATGTGTTGTGAGTTAGAACACTAATTGTATTATCAAGTGGTATGATAACTTAGAGGATGCTCTTAAAAAAGCCTGAAAGCATCATATTGAACATGTTATAAGGTGCTCTATTGTATTATCAATAAGTCCTAATCTCTAAGTTATAAAGCACACTCGCTTTAGCAAAATAAAGATAGATTCATCAAATCACCTGAGGTTAACTAAATTAATAATGATCTAATTTAATTATGTGACCCAACCCAATTTTACACCCACATCACTAAATTTTCGGTCAAATTAGTCAGGTTCAGTTAGATCTAACAACTATATTTGTAAGGGCACCCTAGTTCATAAATTACTAGTCACAATTGTTACATTTTTTAATTGAGCTTAATGATAAAAATGGTGTTAATGTCCTAAATGTGAATATCTATTATATTATTATAATTATTAAATATATATTTATAATATTTATTATTAATTATAATTATATATAACAAATTAAAAATATATAAATAATAATTATAATAATGTAATATCTTAAATAAACATAAAATTGATCTTAAATATTTATAAATTTTTAAAATTTTTAGGATCCAATTATAAAAAATTATAAAAATTTATAACCAATTATTTTTTACAATACTATAATATTTAAACTCATATTAACAATACTTTTAATTACGTATTTATTTATTTGTTTGTTTTTAAAAAATTTATTAAATTATGAGATATATAGTAAGAGTAATTCTCTTCCTTTTGTTTCTATATTTTTGTATTTATTTTACAAAATTAAAAATTAAAATTTTGTAAATAGTGATTTAAATTCATAATTATTAAGATATAAGATAAGAAGCATATAATTATTTGTATCATTTAACTTTACTATTTTTAATTTCTTACCTACATTTTTTACATAATTAGGAGATGGTCATTACCATTGATATTGCTGTTTTCAGACACAAGGTCTCGAGTACGAGCAACACTTAAAATAATTGGCAAAACAGGAGAGAGCAATAAGAATAACTAGCATGTATAAGCATAATAAAATGTGATTATCGCATGCATGAGTCAATATTTGTTTGAACCTCCGGCTTCATGGTGACAATGGGCTTTCCAGCAACATCATGTATGATCCTAAGGTTGGGGGCTAAGGTTCGCAGGACCTTCTTAGCCACGAACTTGAGGCTTCCACTAAAATCCGCGACAACAACGCCTCCATTTTCCAGCGTTAAAAACACAAGGACGATTTCCTGATTACTAGGAGCGCAGTACTGTGGGCCAACGATTGGAAATGGATTGGCAAATGGCTGTGCCATAGGATGGAAAGCAAGGAACGGAAAGTGTGAAAAAGGAGACAGAAGTCTTTCTTTTGATTCTTGGGTTACCTATTTTCAACATGCACTCAGTACTTACATAACATATATAAAAGCAAATGATTATTAGGAATGGAAAAATTTGATGATAACCTATTTGAGTTAAATTTAACTTAATTTAACTTAAATTAATTAAAAAATAATTATTTATAATTTAAATTATTTTAAAATTTAAATAATTTAATATTCAAAATTACTCACATAAAATCATCCGAGTTAATTTGTAAACCCATTCTCACCCTTCTTCTCTTTAAGTCTATGTACTGAGTCCACTCTCGATAGGTAGATTTTTATCCAAGACTAAGGGTCGTCATTTTTGTCTAGCTGGCTTTTTTGTTATTTCAGTAAAGAAAAGTCTCTTATGTACGGACAGCTCAGTTATACGCATTTTATAAGTTTGAAGCTGGTGGCTGTCACAAGTGGAGAAGAAATTGGAATCTACATCGTAGATTAATTTACTCTATAATTTGTTTCTTAGAGGTAGGACTCAAATACTAACCGTGATGAACCAAGAAAAATGAAATGTTGTATATGCCACGCAGGCGTAGTTGAACCTTTGGTTCCAAGCCAAGCAAAAAAAATTTATACCATAACGGAGACAATAAATCATAGAGAAACAAATTAAAATCCCAATGATTTAATGAGCTTAATCACTACGACCCATTAAGGGGTTCAATCAAAGGAATTTTTGATCCACGCAAACAGGGATGGAATGTTTAAAATTGTAATCCAGTGAACATTATTTGAGGAGGAGATTGTGTATATAAGCTGAGAAGCAATCTGGAATGTATGTGCCCGGTTACATCCTCACTTCAATATCCTATTCCTAACTATCTTTTTAGTTATAACAATAACAATTCCGATTACAATTACAATGGGGGTTCAGAAAACAAAGCCAAAGCCTTCTTTTCGCCTGCACCTCGGGCACTCGAAGATGCAGTAATGCGTAAGACGCATGAGGAGTGGATGGCTCGTTATGGACGCGTGTACAAGGACAACAACGGGAAGGATATGCGCTACAAGATCTTCAAGGAGAACGTAGCACGCATAGAATCTCTTAATGTTGCCGAAAACAAATCTTATAAGCATGGCATACATCAATTTGCAGACCTGACGAACGACCAATTCAACACTTCGAGACATAGATTCGAGGATCACACGTGTTCTGTTCAGACAGGTCCATTCGGATATGAAAATGTTAGTGCTGTACCAGCTTCCATGGATTGGAGGAAAAAAGGAGCTTTGGCACCCATCACGAACCGAGGCCAATCTGGTAAGTACCAGCCTTTTTTATCATTTCAGTTTCTGACCCTAACTAACACTATATTTTTGTGTATATCAATACATGTACTAATCTTATTAACCTTTACTGATTACGAATTACCATATAGGGTCTTGCTGGGCTTTTTCAGCAGTAGCAGCCGTTGAAGGAATTACTCAGCTAACAACTGGCAAATTGATCTCGTTTTCTGAACAAGAACTAGTGGATTGTGACACTAAAGGAGATGACCAAGGCTATCAACCCTCTTTTTTTTCTTTTTTCTTTTTTTGTATATTAACTCTTTTCTATATAACAGGAAGTTCTTCGCTATCAACCTTCTTTTGTTTCCCCAGTAAAGTAATTTAACGGTAAAATAGTTAAATCTTTAAAATTAATAATTATTCGAATAATCTAAAACAGAGTACCTTTTTTATCTTAGTATTGATAGAGTTATATATGAAATTATAATAATACAATTCTTTATTTGACTTTCGACAAAAAAGAAACTGATACACCATGGAATATAATTACACACCAAATTAAGACATTTAACATAGTAACATTTAAAACAAGAGAAGAGACGTAGAGACATTAAGATCGCAAGCATTACTAACACAACAAGTGGTAACTCCCAGTCTACATCCACCATATATTGTCACTTAACTACTGGAAGTCTAACCTACAGCATTTATAAGAGAAATCGCAGAACTCAGAGAACTCACAACCATCTCAATAGTGAATTTGAATTTTGGACGGGTTTTTTCGAGAATCAGAATAAGTATAATTATGAACATATAATCAACATTAGGTTTGACCTTCAGGAAGAAATTGTTATCCGTTCGCAATATATCATCAACATTCTGCGAATTCGGTTTCTGCAACTGCAATAAAAAATTTTTCATTAAATATATTTATTTTTATTACAAATTTAAAAAATTTTGATATTATGTTCTAAAAAACTTCTTAATTTTTTTTTTTTTACCTTTGAATTTGGACTTGATTTTCTTCCAATTTCTTTTTTTCTTTCACATAGAAGACTTAAATTTTATCAAAATAGAGGCAAAAAGTGCTTTTGTTACCGTAATGCATACCTGTGCAATGATGACCTCTGGAGCATAGATTCTGCAAGATTTCCCGGAAAAGCTTCCCTCAACCTTGAAATCTGGTCTCCCCTCTTCCCTGTTGCTTGCTAAAAACACATCTAAATTAGTCTGCCGATTAACGATTGAATGTTTTTTAGCTGTGAAGATTAGATCCCGCCGATTTTGGCTATCTCCCTTGAAAACCTCCCATCTACCATGCGCTGTACAGAACTGCATAATTGTCACAAATGATTAAACTTACTTAGCTTAAGACTTTTTAACTGTTTTGACTTAGCGGCACCGGGTCCGTTTTCAGACAGAAGATTTCGAGTACGAGCTATACGCAGAAACCAATTGGAAAAAAAGAAAGAGGAGAGAGCAATAAGAATAACTAGCATGCATAAGCATAATAAAGCATGAACATCGGAGGCATATGAGTCCAATATTTGCTTAAACCTTCGGTATCAGGGTGACAATGGGATTTCCAGCAGCATCACGCAATCTCCAAGGGTCGCGGCCTAAGTCTCGATGGAGTTCCTCAGCCTTGAAGTTGATGCGTCGCTTATCATTCACAACGGCGATGTCTCCGTTTGCTAGGGGTACAAGAACAACGAACTTTTCCTTACGATTGCAGTACTTAGGGTCAACGACTGAAATTCGCTGTGCCATGGGATGGAAAGCAAGGAAGGGAGAGCGTGAAAACCCAATCTAATATTTGAACTAGCTCAAAACCCTAAATGATTCGAGACTCAGACGTTCATTTGAGTTGTCTTGTAAACCCTATCTCCCCTTCTCTTGCATGGGCCCTTTCAGCAGAGGAAGGGCCAAAAGTTACGCCTACTTCTTTTGACTATTTTTATTTTAGTATATATTTTTAATTCTTTAAATTTATTTTAAAGATAGAGGGACCGCAGAACTTAGACTTACAAGCATCCTTTTTGCGACTGTAGTAGATTTTTAAGCTCAACCAACCGTAGAGAGGACAAGTGGCTCGTGGGAAGATGGCATTGAAATGCTGTTGATCCAAGCAGATGACTGAAAATAACATCTAATTCAACTTAATGAAAAGTTTTTATTGTATTTCTGTAATGTCATAAAAAGATAGTTGTTGTTATTGTTATGCAATTATAATAAAATAATTGTAATATATGATACAAAATTGGTGATTTTTTTTAATGTATAATAACTCTTTTTTATATCACAGAAAATTCTAATTATCAACTCTCTTTTGGTTCACTAGTAAAATAGTTTGACAATAAAATAGTTGAAATTTTTGAAACTAATAACTATTTCAATAATCCAAAGACAACACTTTTTTTATACTTAGCATTGACAAAATTATATATAAAATTATAATGATACAATTCTTTATTTAGTTTTAGACAAATAAGAAACTGTTACACTATCAAATAAATTTACACACCAAATTAAGATATTTAACATAGTAACATTTAAAACAAGAGAAGAGAACTACAAACATTATGATCACGAGCATTACTAGCACAACAAGTGATAACTTGAAGTGTGCACCCAACACAGATCACTACTTAACTACTAGAAGACCCATTATCTATACACTTTAGAATAGAAACCGCAGAACTCGCAGCCATCGCCTAAGTGAATTTGAATGTTGGACTGGTTTTTTCGAGGATCGTAATAAGTGTAACTACGAAAATATGATCAACACGAGGCTGGATTGTCACCGTGAAATTGTCGTCCCCTTGCAAGACACTATTGATGTTCCGCAAGTCCGCTTTTTACAACTACAATAAAATTTTTCTCATTAAATATATTTAAAAATAATATATTACTAAATTTATTCATTTTTATTACAAATTTAAATAATATTAATTTTATATTTTATAAAATTTATTAATATCAATTTCTTTTTTTCTTTTGCATAAAAAAAGTCAAAATTTTATCCATTTGTAATACTCAATACATCAAATAAGGCAAAAAGTTTTTATATTATTGTAAAGCAGTTATATTATATTGTACCTCCGCAATTTTTTCACCACTAGCATAGATGGTATAAGATCTGTCGGAAAATTTTCCCTTCACCTTGAAATCTGGTATCTTCTCTTCCTTGTTGCTTGCTAGAAACACATCTAAATTAGTCTTCAGATTAAGGATTGAATGTGTTTTAGCTGTGAAGATTAGATGCTCCGGTTCTTGTCTATCACCCCTGAAAACCTCCCATCTATGATGTGCTGTCAATACCTGCACAATTGTGACTTTTTAATTGTTTTGACTTAGTGGCACCGGGGTTCGTTTTCAAACAGAAGATTTCGAGTACGAGCTATACTGAGAAACCAATTGACAAAAAAGAAATAGGAGAGAGCAATAAGAATAACTAGCATGCATAAGCATAATAAAGCATGAACATCAGAGGTATGAGTCAATATTTGCTTAAACCTTCCGTTTCATGGTGACAATGGGCCTTCCATCAGCACCACATATCATCCTAAGGCTGGGGCGAGACTCTCGTTTGACTTTCCTAGCAATCAAGTTGATGTTTTCTTCAATATTCGCAACGAGGATGCTTCAATTTTGTAGGGTTAAAAGAAAAGCCTCAATCTCATTAGCTTCGCAGTACTGAGGGCCAACGACTGAAATTTGCTGTGCCATGGGACGGAAAGCAAGGAACGGAGAGTGTGAAAACCCAATCTAATAGTTGAACTAATTCAAAGTCTAAATGATTCGAGACCCAGAAATTCATTTGAGTTAACTTGTAAACCCAATCTCCCTCTCTCTTCCCTTTTAGTTTGTGGAGGGAGTCCAAGCACGTGAACGGCCATGGACCCTTTCAACAAGAAAGGGCCGAATGACACGCCTCGTGTTTGTACTGAAACGTAGACTAAACGGCTTATCTTTTTGGGCGAGGTGACTTAAAGAAAGGCAGTCTTTTCGTACGGTAAATAATTTATTTTGATTAAATTATTTTTTCTTTTTAAAATTATTATTTATTTTAAATTTTATTATTTTTTTCAACTAAATCACTTAATTTAAATTTTATTTTAATTTAATTATTCAAATTTAAATAATGTTATTATATTCAAATTAAAAAATAAAATTTTAATTATTAAAAATTTGATTTTTTTAACTAGAATTAATTATTAATTAAAATTTTTAATTTTTTAATTAAAAAATAAAAAATTTTCTTTTGTTTCTCCTTTTCTTTATTCCCGTCGTCGTCAGGTCTTCTCTAAGTCCTCCGCGTTCACAGTTTCTTCGGTGCCAAGACAATTATTTCTACAGGAGAGCGGTATTATTGATAACCCTTGATGGAGATGCCTTTAGGTTGCGTTGGATTGGATAGGCGTTGAAAGAATTACTCAGCTAACAACTGGCATATTGACAAGAACCAGTGGATTTTGACACTGGGTGGTCTCATGGATAATGCCTTCAGATTTATTTTTTGTAAATATTATTGGGTTGAGTCGGTGAGGGATCTAAAAGCACCCTCTTTGCGACCGGAGGAGATTTTTAAGCTCAACCAACCGTAGAGAGGACAAGTGGCTAGTGGCAGAAGATGACATTGAAATACTGTTGATCCAAGCAAATGACTGAAAATAACATCCAAGTCAACTTAATGAAAAGTTGTTGTTGTGTTTTTGTAATATCATAAAAAGATAGTAGTAGTAGTTGTTGTTGTGGTGTAATTACAATGAAATGATTAAAATATATGATATAAAATTGGTGATTTTTTTTTTAGGTATATCAACTCTTTCTTATATAATAAGAAATTCTTCGCTATCAACTTTTAAGACGTAATTTAAAAAATAACACTTTTTCTATTCTTATCATTAGTAGAATTATATCTAAAATTACAATAATACAATATTTTTATTTGATTTTATACAAAGAAAAAATCAGTACACCATCAAACAGAGTTACACACCAAATTAAGACATTTAATATAATAACATTAAAAACAAGAGAAAAGAACTACAAATATTATGATCACAAGCATTACTAACACAAGAAGTGGTAGCTTACAGTGTACACCTAATATGGATCGCCGCCTAACTACTGGAAATCTGACCAACTGCAACATTCATAATCGGAATTAGAGAACTCACAGCCATCGCACCAGTGAATATGAATTTTAAACTGATTTTTTCATGGATCATAATAGGTATAACAACCAAAATATAATCAGCATTAGGGTAAATTATCACCATAAAATTGTCGTCCCCTCGCAAGATAGCATCAACATTCTGCAAGTTTCTTTTTTACAACTATAATAAAAGTCCGTTCATTAAATACATTTAAAATAAATTTACTTATTTTTATTATAAGTTAAAAATTATTGATATTATATTTACAAAATTTATTTAATTTTTTTTCTTATTCTTTTAAGTTTTAACATAATTTTTTTTCATTAGCATAGAAAAGATCTAAATTTTGTCAATTTGTCACACTCAATATATCAAATAAAAGCAAAAAGTGCTTTTGTTATTGTAATGCAGCTATATTATATTGTACCTGTGCAATGACGACATCTCCAGCATTAGATGGTACAAGATTTCTCGGAAAATTTCCCCTTCAACTTGAAAACACATCAAAATTAGTCTTCAGATTAACGATTGAATGTTTTTTAGCTGTGAAGATTAGATCCCGCGGTTCTCTGCTATCTCCCTTGAAAACCTCCCATCGACTATGTGCTGTCCAGAACTGCACAATTGTCAGAAATGATTAAACATACTTAGCATATGACTTTTTAACTGTTTTGACCTAGTGGCTTCGGGTTCGTTTTCAGACAGAAGATTTCGAGTACGAGCTATACTCAGAAACCAATCGCCAAAAAAGAAAGAGGAGAGAGCAATAAGATTAACTAGCTTGCATAAGCATAATAAAGCATGAACATCAGAGGCATATGAGTCAAATATTTGCTTAAACCTTCGGTATCAGGGTGACAATGGGATTTCCAGCAGCATCATGTATGCTCCCAAGGTTGCGGGCCAAGGGTCGATGGACATCCTCAGCCTTGGCGTCGATTAACATCCACAACAGCGATGTTTCCTTTCGCGAGGGCTAAAAGAACAACGACCATTTCACTACGATTGCAGTACTTAGGATCAACGACTGAAATTTGCGGTGCCATGGGATGGAAAGCAAGGAACGGAGAGTGTGAAAACCCTATCTAATAATTGAGCTAGCGGAAAGTCTAAATGATTCGAGGCTTAGAAGTTCATTTGAGTTAACTTGTAAACCCATTGTCCCACTCTCTCTCCTTTAAGTTTGCGGAGGGCGTCCCAGCACGTGAACGCATAGAGAAACGTCAAAAGATACGTCGGTGACTTTTTTTTATTATTTTAGTAAGTAAAGAACTATTTTGATTAGTTTATTTTTTTATTATTAAATTTATTATTTATTTTTAATTTTATTTTTTAATTAAATTACTTAATTTAAATTTTATTTTAATTTAATCATTTAAATTTAAATAATATTATTATATAAAAATTAAAAAATATAAAATTTTCTTTTTAAAAAATTTTTTCTTTTGTTTTTCTTTTTCTTTATTTCCGTGGTCAGGCTCCTCTAAGTCCACGTCCACAGTTTCTTCGGAGAGCGGTATTCTTGATAACACTTGATGGAGATGTTTCGAGGTTGGGTTGTCAGATAACAACCGGCAAATTGACAAGAACCAGTGGATTGGGTCGGCGAGGGATCTAAAAGCGCCCTCTTTGCGACCGGAGGAGATTTTTAAGCTCAACCAACACTTTGTTTTTTCAAAAATTTAATAAATTTTCACTAAAATCAAGAAATAATTTTTAAAATTAATAAAAAAATAATTTCAAAAATTATTTTCTCAACAATTTAATATTCTTATAAAATTACACAAAAATTATAAAAAATTTTTATTATAAGAGAACCAAAATAGTATTACAGAAATAATTCAAAAATATAAAAAAATGTGAATTATCTTTTATTAGTGAATATTTTTTTTAATTATAATTATATAATCTCTTTTTTTAACCATAATTTTGCATTTAAATTTTTCTTGATTAAAGAGTTATTATTATTAATAATCAACCATTAAAAATATATAAAGATTTTTTCACTTTTTGTTAATCATATACTATTTTTGGTTCAATTTGTCAAAAAATATTTTTTATTCTAAAAGTAAAGTATAGAGAGTTTTGAAGTTATAACAAAAAAAATTGTGTAAAAATTTCTAAATATGAAAATTCAAAAAAACTACCTTTTGAAAATTATAAAAAAAGAAAAGTTATACTTCGATATTTACATATTTTTAACTTAAACAATAGTTTTATAGTTTAATTTGTTTTTTTTTAATTTATATACATAAAAAATTTGCCTATATCAAACCAATGTTCTGGCTATGCCACTGTAAGTACGTGTGGACTTTGCTTTCACCAATAAAGGTTTCCATATCCGTCACGACTATTTTTGGCAATAATCCATATCATATTTCCAATAAAGTTAGAGCGGAGGATCTCTTCCTACCTAAAAGTGATGGACTAAATCAGGAACCTAGAGCCAAATACGGCAACTAGATCTTTGAGTCTAAAGTCATGGTAGTCTGGTCAGAACATTTGTGGATATAAACGTACAATGGTATAGTAGCAAAAGGCACTTCTATGTTCGTTTTCTCAACAATTTTCAAGTGGTAAAACTATTAGAATGCTAGAGTTATTGTCTTCCCGTGTGAAGGATTTTATCTGACCAAAGGTACTTGCAGATACTCTTGCCGGGTTCGGTACAAGCAAGTAGCCGAGCAGCCTCTTCTGATCCCCTTAATATTGTCACATTTGTCGAGGTGAATTTCCATAATTTTCCTGTATTAAGATGCCCCTTTCCAGCCTTCTTAAATATAGGGAGTATCAAACACTGGAGCACCCTTTTTCTTAAAGATGTCATTCTGAATATACTAGCTGTTTCTACTGATGTACTTTTTTTTCTCTCTCTCTTAGACAAGGCAGTCTGGTACCTCTAATCCATCTGCAACTCAAGTGGAGCCCTGGAGTTTGCCATTTCAAAAAGATCAACAATGAAGTGTGGTATCTACATCTGGTGGTAACAAAGAGAACTGGGGAGCGACCAATATGGCTGATGCCAGTCCTAGGACAGATATATCAACGGATGCAGACACAGAAGATAAAAGTCAGAGGGTGTTGACATATTATCTATTAAATTTTGCAATGCTTGAGATTTGCTTGATGGTTTTAATTGCAAAGGATTCTAGACTGCACAACTTTGTTGCTCTAAATTCAAACGTGCAGTTCTTGTCCCATATAATGGCATGGGCTTGTGGCATTCTTCCTCCTACATGCCAAAAAATCAATCGGTGTAATAAAGTTGCTGCAGTCTAACACTTATGCACTGTATATGTCCAGTTTGATAGAGGTCAATCCCTAGCTATTTTAGCATTGGATTCTAGTGACAAATCGAAGGATAAATTGGATAAGAAGGTCAAATTTCAAATGTTGTATGTGTATGCAACTTTTAACTTGAACAATTGTGTTTGAAGCCATTTTGCTTGATGACAATGCAGACACTTGGTGGGCTTGCTCAAAATAGAGAAGCTGCTCGAAAAAGCCGGCTGAGGAAGAAAGTATGTGCGTAACATAAGCTGTTTTATGCATTATTTCCTCGTTGGTTCTTTTTATCAGCACCGCAGTCTATCTTTCTGAAACAATACACAATGCTGCTATTCTTTCTTGCCAGTAGGCAAGTTTAGAATTAGCTACAGCTAATTGGTAGTTATGGACCCAGTCATGCAGATAGGATGTGTAGATGCAAGTTTGTGCCAGATGACTGTTTTTTTGTGAAGATCATTTTAAACAATCAAGCAAGGTTTATGAGATGAGATATTTTGGAGCATGAAAGTTTCAAAATTGCAAGTGCTTTACTTATTGGAACGTTTCTGTCAATTTCTTTTTTTCTTTGGCGTAGATAAGGACTACATTTTATCAATTTGTGACCCTCGATACATCAAATAAAGGCACAAAGTGCTTTTGTGATTGTAATGCAGCTATATTATATTGTGCCGGTGCAATGATGAGATCTCCAGCATAGATGGTACAAGATTTCCAGAAAATTTTCCCTTCACCTTGAAATCAGGTTTTTCCTCTCCCCTGTTGCTTACTAAAAACCCATCTAAATTAGTCTTCAGATTAATGATTGAATGCGTTTTAGCTGTGAAGATTAGATCCCGCGGTTCTCTGCTATCTCCCCTGAAAACCTGCCATCTACTATGTGCTGTCCAGAACTGTACAATTGTCACGAATGATTAAACATACTTAGCTTATGACTTTTTAACTGTTTTGACCTAGTGGCATCGGGGTTCGTTTTCAGACAGAAGATTTCGAGTACGAGCTATACTCAGAAACCAGGAATTAGTGATTCAATTCCGATAATCTAAAGAAAAACTCTTTTTCTATACTAAGTATTGGAAGAATTATATATGAAATTATAATAATATAATTCTTTATTTGGCATTAGACAAAGAAGATACTGGCGCACCACCATTGAACAGAATTACATACATAAAATGTCAATCAAACCAAACTAAACCAAAGTAACATTTAAAACAAAGAGAAGAGAACTACAAGCATCATGATCACAAGGATTACCGTAATGCCTCTTTATCCTTTTGCTTCACATAACTGTGAGCCTATGCTCCACATGCTCGCCAATGTATAGCAGCTTTTCATGATTTTAAGATGATAGAGCAATTGCAACATTTGCAGCAGAACTCACAGCCATCTTACGATTGGATACGGACTTCCGATTGATTTCTTCGAGGATCACAATAAGTGCAACTATGAACGCGTAATCAACATTAGGGTTAACTGTCGCCATGAAGTTGTCCCCTCCTACCAAGATATTGTCAACGTTCTGCTCGTTCTCCTTTTTCTGCATCCGCAATAAAACTCCCCTCAATTTTTTGTGCTGGACTGAATTTACGGGAAAGTGTGTACAATAAAAAAGAAAATATGACAGGGCCCCGTGACTCATGCATCAACCATGGACGAGATTGCTTCAATCTTAGGTTTTGAGCTTGATACAACAATAAATATACACAGACGGGACCTCTCGGACGAGACTTAGATGAAATGACGTGGCAATATCCTGCACAGGTCCTGCATACTTTTTTTTCTTTTTTTTCAAATACGATATTAAAACAAGTAAGTTAGAATGTATAAACTAATATCATATAATATGCAAATAGCTATAAAAATGCGTTCTTTTTCGAAAAAAGAAAAAACATACAAAAACCCACTCCATTCCAAGACAGGGCTCTTCATACAAATGTTACAGTGTTTGTCATAAGCAATTAGTCATTAAATGCTTGCAAGTCACCAAATATAATCAAGAGTGGTATGTCACCTCTTACTTTTTTTTTTTAATTTTTTGAGCTTAAGAAAGACTTGTTTAACATTTTTCTTTTTTATGAATTTTAATTTGGTTGCCTTTCAATTTCTTTTTTCTTTCCCACGTTAGGACCTTTGGTATTGAGTTACAGAGATGTATTAAATTTTATACATCCAACGAAGGCAAAAAGTGCTTTTGTTATTGGAATGCTGCAATAGTATATTGTACCTCTGCAATGATGATGGGGGCCTGATCTCCAGCGAAGATGGTATAAGACTTCTTGAGAAAGCTTCCCTTAACCTTGAAATCTGGTACCTTCTCTGCGGTGTTGTTTGCTAAAAACACATCTAACTTAGTCTTCATATTAACCATTGAATGTGTTTTAGCTGTGAAGATTAGATTCTGAAAGTCCTTGCTATCTCCCCTGAAAACCTCCCATCTACTATGTGCTGTCAAAACCTGCACATTTGTCAGAAATGATTAAACATACTTAGTTTATGACTTTTTGTAACTGTCTTGACTTAGTGGCAGCGGGGTTCGTTTTCAGACGAAAGGTCTCGAATACGAGCTACACTTAGAAACCAATTGACAAAAGAGAAAGAGGAGAGAGCAATAAGATTAAGTAGCATGTATAAGCAAAGTGTGATCGTCAGAGGCATGAGTCAATATTTGCTTGAACCTTCGGCTTCATGGTGACAATGGGCTTTCCGGCAACATCATGTATGATCCTAAGGTTGGGGGCTAAGGTTCGATGGACTTCCTTAGAGATGAACTTGATGCTTCCATTAACATCCGCAACAACAACGTCTCCATTTTCCAGCCTCAAAAACACAAGGACGATTTCCTGATTACTAGGAGCGCAGTACTGAGGGCCAACGATTGGAAATGGATTGGCGAATGGCTGTGCCATGGGACGGAAAGCAAGGAACGGAGAGTGTGAAAACCCAATCTAGTATCTGAACTAACTCAGGGTCTAAATGATTCGAGACTCAGAAGTCCATTTCAGTCAACTCGTAAACCCAATCTTCCCCTCTCTTCCCATTAAGTCTGTGGAGGGAGTCCAAGCACGTGGATGTACATGGACCAAAAGACCCGCCTCCTCTGCACTTATTTTGTACGTTTGAAGTATGTGGCTCTTGCGAGTTGGACAGAATTTGGAACGTATAATATAGATAGATAATTTATATTTGACTATTTTATATTTTTTTATCGTTAAATTTATTATTTATTTATAATTTTATTTTGTTAATTAAATTATTTAATTTAAATCTGATTTTAATTTAATTATTTAAATTTGAATAATGCTACCACAAAAATTAAGTTCTATATTTGAATTAAAAAATAAAATTTTAATTTTTTAATTATTAAATTATTTCTTTTTTTTTCTTTGTTTTTCCTTTTCTTTATTCTCGTCACCAAGTCTTCTCTAAGTCCAAGTTCACAGTTTCATCGGTGCCAAAACAATCATTGCTGTAGGAAGGGGGGGTATTATTGATGGCAATTGATGTAGATGTTTTTAGGTTGGGTTGGGTTGGATAGGCGTTGAAAGAATAACTCAGCTAACAACCGGCAAATTGGCAAGAACTAGTGGATTTTGACGCTGGAGGAGATGACCCAGGTCGTCTGGGTGGTCTAATGGGTAATGCCTTCAAATTTACTTTTGCAAATATTATTGGGTTGAGTCGGTGATGGACCTGAGGGCCAGTTGTTAATTTCCGGCGAGGGATCTGAGGAAGATAGAGGGAATCATTTGGGAGGGTGAAGAGGGACCGAAGAACCTAGACTTAAAAGCATCCTCTTTGCGACTGGAGGAGATTTTTAAGCTCAACCGACCGTAGAGAGGACATGTGGCTAATGGTAGAAGTTGACATTGAGCTGCTGTTGATGCAAGCAGATGACTGGAAATAACATCTAATTCAACTTAATGAAAAGTTGTTGTGTTTTTGTAATGTCGTAAAAAGAGTGCCGTTGTTGTTGTGTAATTAGAATGAAAAGGTTATAATATATGGTTCAAAATTGATGATTTTTTTTAAAATATATTAACTCTTTTTTATATGATAAAAAATTTTTCGTTATTAATTTTCTTTTAATTTTTCAGTAAAATAATTTAACGGTAAAATATTTAAAATTTATAAGACTAATAATTATTTCAATTACTCAAAGGAGAACAATTTTTCTATTTTTAGCACCGACTGAGTTATATATGAAATGACAAAAATATAATTTTTTTATTTAATTTTAAATAAAGAAAAAATTAGTACACCATCAAACACAATTACACACCAACCTAAAACATTTAACAGAGTAACATAGATTGCGGCTCCAGTACAGGAAGGCTGACCAGTTGCAACATGTATAATAGAAATCACAGAACTCACAAAACTCAGAGAATTCACAGCCAGCCTACGAGTGAATTTGAATATTGGACTGATTTTTTCGAGGATCAGAATAGTTTACCTTCCACAAGACTTATTTTTCTCTTTTTCTTTGAAACTTCAACTTAGTTTTCTTTCAATTTCCTTTTTCTTTTCGCACCGAAAAAGCGTAAATTTTATCAATTTGTGACGCTGATTACATTAAATAAAAGCAAAAAGTGCTTTTGTTATTGTAATGCAGCTATACTATATTATACCCGTGCAATGATGACATCTCGAGCATTAGATGGTACCAGATTTCTCGGAAAATTTTCCCTCCACCTCGAAATCTGGTCTCTCCTCTCCGCTGTTAGCTTGCTAAAAACACATCTAAATTAGTCTTCAGATTAACCATTGAATGTGTTTTAGCTGTGAAGATTAGATCCCGCGGTTCTCTGCTATCTCCCCTGAAAACCTCCCATCTACCATGTGCTGTCCAGAGCTGCACAATTGTCACAAATGATTAAACAGACTTAGCTTATGACTTTTTAACTGTTTTGACTGAGTGGCACCGGGTTCGTTTTCAGACAGAAGATTTCAAGTGCGAGCTATACTCCGAAACCAATTGACAAAAAGGAAAGATCAGAGAGCAATAAGAATAATATTTGCTTAAACCTTCGGCTTCAGAGTGACAATGGGATTTCCAGCAACATCATTTATGCTCCCAAGGTTGCGGACTAAGGTTCGATGGACTTCCTCAGCCATGACGTCGATGCGTCGATTGACATCCACGACGGCAATGTTTCCATTTCCTAGGGTTAAAGGAACAACGACGATTTCACTAGGATTGCAGTACTGAGGGCCAACGACTGAAAACAGCTGTGCCATGGGATGCAAAGCAAGGAACGGAGAGTGTGAAAACCCAATCTAATATTTGAACTAACTCAAAGTCTAAATGGCTCGAGACTCAGAAGTTCATTTGAGTTAACTTGTAAACCCGATCTCCCCTTCTTTTCCCTCTAAGTTCATTTGAGTTATTAGGTATTTTATAAGTATGAAGTACATGGCTCTTACAAGTTGAGCAGAAATTAGAATATACAATATGCGCAGACTCCTGCGACTAGGGCAAATCTGGAAGTTTATCACTTTTGGAATGTGCAAGTAATGTACTTTGTGTTTTTTTTTTTTTTTCTTTATTTGTTACAAAGGACAAAAAAGACTAAGAAAGGAGAATATAACCACTAAAATTCAAACATAAAATTGAAAGATTTTAACAAGCATGTGCTAATCAACTCTACTAGAAATACGAGACAAAACATATTGTACTTTCAAGTCGTTATTTTACTGTAATGATTTTTTCTTATTTATTCGTCTTTGTATTTATTTTGAGCAATTTGTAAGATTAATGTATTTATCAAAACTAATAAAGCCCCAAAAAAATTATAAAAGAAAGATAACTAATAATCAATTGCTAATTATTAATTATCAATCACAAATTTTAATTTATTAAATTTTAATTATTAATTATCAATTAAATTAAATTAATACTTAAAGTAGTCATTTAAGAGATAGTATGTTTGTGAAATTCATGCACGGCGGGATAATCTTTTTAGCGAGCTTGATTTGTTTCCCTGGGGAAAAAAGCTTGTGGAATATTGTAAAAAATTTTGATATATTAAAATATTAGATGTGATTATAAAAGTACATAATATATATATATATAAGACTTTTATTTTTATACTATATAAAAAATAGGTCGAATTTAAAAATTAAAAATTATTAGGTGATAATATTTATTTCTATTTCTCATAAATATTTAAATATAAATGTTAAAAATATTAATTTGATCGTTTCACTATTAACTCAACATTAGAATCTTGTTCAACAAAAAAAAAAAAAAATCTATTGAACAAATAATCCCATGATCCAACTTCTTGTGTGGGTCAAGCTCCAAGCACGGTTTAATAGCTATGCTTAAAACCATGTTGATGCAATTAATATCCATCCCCTGCGGGCTTGGTTCAAAATTTATTGAAATTGAACACCCAAAAAAAAAAATTATTGAAATTGGCTTCGAGAAAATTGCAATTGACCCAATTGCTATGTGAACAAGAGGACCTTGCTTGAATAAATCCCATCGAACTATGTCGCACGGCTCAAACGGTCTCTATTGTGCACTTACTAGGATTTTGTTAATCGGCATTTTCTTTAGAATGTGTACTTTTTTTTTTTTTATATGAATACATACTAATTTGGCATTTGGATCTCAACAAATACAAATTGTCTACACTAAAATTGAAAATTTATAAGAAATTATCATTTGTTTTTAACGTGTGAACTTCTGATAGTGAGGTCATAACCTCATATAATAGCGGACTCCACGGTCTTCTCAACAATTTAAAATACCAATGATCCCCACTAAACATCATGCAAGATTTCAAACTATTTTAATAGGTTTCATTGTAAAAATAAAAATGGTATAGATAATACTCTAAAATTTTGTTAAAAAATATAATTTATCTGTTAGAAAAATAAATTTTATGTTTAATTTTATTCGAATATCTTAATAAAAAAATTGAAATTATGATTTTTTTTAAAGATAATAATAAATGACTTCTCTGCTATTAGATCCCAAAATTTCGAGAGTTTGTGCCTGCTTAGGGGTAAATTAGGTTGACTGTGTGGCCTAATAGACATGATCAGACAGGAAGATGATGCAGTGTGGCGCGCCCTGATTATCGTCCGGTTGGACCAGCTTTGACTTTAACTTCCAGAAATGTTTGACCTCATCGTCTTCTGTGTGGCTGTGAGTGGTTCCCCTGCAGATTGTCCAACTTTATTTTCTTTCTGTAATTTTTTTTCTTTCCAATTATATAGACTCGCTTTGGCTTTGGCCAAAAAAAAAAAAAAAACAAAAGTTATATTAATTACTGTTTCTACAAATTTAAGTTAGAGATTACACATTAATATTTTAATTTATTTTTTTAATAAAAATAACTCACCACCTAATAACAATTTTGACTAAAATTCTTTTATACTTAATTATTACAATTATCAAATCTAAAACTTAATGTTATACTTCAATTCTATGCCCTTCCTTATTATTAGGGAGGTGCAATAAAAAAAATTTAAATATAAATTAAGTATATGAATATATGTCAAATTATTATGAACTTTTCATGTTGGGTGCTACTCTTGTTTTTTTTTCTTGTACTTCAAGAGTATCCACGTGGTAGTAAACTAAAGAATTGGAAACAAAAAGTACAAAAAGTTTGCCTAAAAGGAAGCTAAACAAAAATATAGTGGCAAAATTTTAATAAAAAAAAAAACAAAAATAAGAGTCAGAGAACATACCCGTAAAGAGAGGGAAAAAAAAAAAAAGAAGCATAATTCTGAAGAAAAACTCAAGGGCATAAATAGAAGTGATAATGTACCTGTGGAACTAGAAATCAACATCTCACGGTACATGAACACATACATTTAAGCTCACCTTAACACTGAAAATGGACTAGAGGATCAACTCATCTCAACTATTTTTAACATCGAAAAATTATTTGATTTAAAATTTTAAATTGTTAAATGAAATTTATAAATTTATCATATATTAATTAAACTTCTAAGTTTGGAAAATTGACACTCGGACGGGAAGGTGATAGGCACCCACCTTCACCGGTTCAGATTCCAGCTGCCACACTTTGCTACGTTCATATTGATTAACAGGAATAAAACTAAGCTATAATCCTAAAGACGTACAGTCATGCAATGGGACATAAACAAAAAGTAAAGAAAGCAAACTGGGAAATACAATAATAAAGCACTTAAATCAACTCCTGCCTAATTGATGTAGAATTAACGGATGACTGCAATATACTAAACATCTCCCATCGCAGTAGAATCAGATGGGCATGTTGGCTATGATAGTAGAAACCCCAAATTAACTATTATATTTCTAATTTTGAATTTATTATATTATTAGAACACTTTAGATTTTTTTTTTATCCATTGGTATTAAAATTCAAACTTTTATTACTAAAATCAAGAGTTCAGTTGTGACTCTAATAGCATTCTAGAGAATGCGACTCTTTTGACTGCTAAAGATGTAGAGAATGTTTTTCATGATTGTCTTATTTTTAAATAATAATAATAAAGAAAGAGTCAATAGGGCCCTTGTAGGTTTATAATATATCCATCAAATGGCCTTCTCTGGCTAGTCTCTCATTTGGGTATTCAAGAGATGGGCTTGTTTGCTCGGCCCATTGGGTTGGCCTACCATTTGTGTGTGTTATGTGGCGGTTCTTAAAATTTATCCAGCGGTTTTCTGATCTCTGAAATAACCGTGAAGTGAAATGGGTTAATGAATTCTCAATTGCCCCAATAATCCACGGCAAACATTGAATAAAAAACTTTAAAAAAAAAAGAAAAAAAGGCTGGCTACTAACAATTAACAAATGGTCTCATTTGTCATGGAAAATATCATAAATTTAGAATCCATGTTATGGATGTCTCATTCCAAGCTTTTTCTAGTATAAGATCTTGCTTTTAAGTGAGATTTGAATCTAGTTAGGCAAAGAATCTGTTGTTTTTCAAACAAAAATGAATTAAAACAATCGAGACTATAAAATAAACTTAACTTTAGCATTATAGATAGATCACAATTTTACAATTGATTATAATTTTAAAATGCATGTAATTATAAATTAACTAAAAACAAAGAACCAAATAAAATGAAGTATTCAATTGTACAAATTGATACTCTATTGAACTATTATAAAAAAAAAAAAAAGTCCCTTTGTACAAGTTAATATGAGGATTGAAAAAAGTGGGAGTGACACTGTGTTTGAGAAAGAGGAGAAAATGAGATAAAAGAAAAGAAAAGGGATAATTTTACAAATAGTCACTAGCTATTTTATTTTGTTATGTGGGTCCCTACTTTTGAATTTGTGCAAATAAAGTCAACAACTACTCATCACTCTCGTGAAGGGACGGATGCACTGATTCACTTATTCCTGAGTAGGGAAAATGCTTTCATTGATTTTTTTTTTTTTTGGTAAACTATTAGACATAAAGATTTACAAATTTACCCCACTCAAAATTACTTTTTGTGCCCACTAATGTTTTTTTTTTCTCATACTCTTATTGTAATTAAATTTGAATTTTTATCTAAATTTTTATAATTTTTTTGTGAATAGAATAAAAAAATATATAAAATATAATATATCTTTAACGCTTTTATTTTTCAAAAACTTAATAAATTTTTACTAACTAAAATTAAGAAATAATTTTTAAAGTCAATAAAAAAATAATTTCAAGAATCATTTTCTCAACAATTTAATATTCTTCTAAAATTACACAAAAATCATAAAAATTTTCTATTATAAGAGAACCAAAATAACATTGCAGAAGTAATACAAAGATAAAAAGAATTGAGAATTTTTTTTTATTAATGAATACTTTTACTTTTTTTAATTATAATTCTATAATTTCTTTTTTTTGAACCATAATTTTACATTTGAATTTTTCTTGATCAAAGAGTTATTATTATTAATAGTCAACCATTAAAAATATATAAAAATTTTCTCACTTTTTGTTAATCATGTATTGTTTTTGGTTCAATTTGTCAAAAAATGTTTTTTATTTCAAAAGCAAAGCATAAATAGTTTTAGAGTTATTGATAACGAAAAAAATTGTACAAAAATTTCTAAATATGAAAATTCAAAAAGACTACCTTTTGAAAATTATAAAAAAAAGAAAAGTTATATTTTGATATTTACATATTTTTAACTTAGAAAATAGTTTTATAGTTTAATTTTGTTTATTTTTTGTTATATAGATATAAAAGTTGACTATATCAAACCAAAGTTCCTACTGTACGTACGTGTGGATTTTGCTTTCACCAATAAAAGTTTCCATATCCGTCACGACTATTTTTGGCAATAATGCATAGCATATTTCCAATAAAGTTAGAGCGGAGGATCTCTTCCTACCTAAAAACCCAATTATAAAATATAAAAATTAACAAAAACAAATGAAATAAATATTAATTTATTATCATTATTAATTATATAAAAATATATTAATTAAAATTTATAATTATTATAAATAAGTATCTATTTCACATAATTTTAATATTTATTTATTTATTTCTTTTCAAACCTTGAAATGTGGCAAAAATAGATTGGTCATAGCTACTCACGCGTCCAGACAGTGACCGGAGACGATGGGACGCTCTTCTTTCCAGACAGTCAACAGGATTGGGTAATGTAATGACGTACAGTTAAACAGCAACACATAACAACTGTAATAAAAGAAATTAGAGTTCAATTATGCGGAGACAAAATTAATAAATTTTAATGAATATAACAAAGTTCTATATTATATATAAAAAATATTATATTAGATATATATATAATATTGATTTAATATAAAGTATTTTACATATAATGTAAAAATTATTTATATGCAGTGAACTCTAATACTTCATATTCACTTAATTTTTTTTAGTGAAAAAATATAATAATAATAAATAATTGTCCAAAAACACGAAAATTATTAAAAATATAATAATAATGTAAAAGCACAAAACAATGGTAAAAAGGGCTAAAGAATCAGTTTCCGCGGAAGAGGACGTCTGGAGATTGGAATTATCCTCGCCCGTCACTCTATTTTTATCCAAGTTTTAAATTTATAATTATATCATCACCTTCATCATCATCATCATCAACATCATCACCAGCATCATCAACAACTAACGGAATCCCAGGTGGGTTTGGTACAAAGTTGCACACTTTGCTGTAATTTTGACTAGAAGAGCCTTGTCTGGGGTGAAAGTCCGTTTTGGTTAAGTTTAGAAGTAAGTAAAGTTTTGATCTTTTTGAGTCTTTGGAATTTGAGGCTTTTGGTGGTTTGGTTTCTATGTAGTGCCTAGCATAGTAAAAGTTCATGATGCTTTTATACTTTGTAGGTTCAAGAATTGGGGGTTTCCAGTGTTTTTCCTAAATTTTTTGACTTGTGGGTGTTGAGAGCTTATGAAAGTCTTTCTACTTAAATCACTGCAAGCACCCCCACTATGGAGTTTTCATGTGTTCTGTGTTTTTTCTTTTTTAATCTGCATAACTTTGGTAGAACAATATATAAACTTGAATTCTGTGTTTGTTTTTCTTTGATTTTGCTATATTCTTCCGGGGTTCTCACGTTTGTATGGTTTCTTTTGGAATCTGGGCATTGCTCGATTGAGTGCCACATGGAAGTAGATCATGAAGACTAAGGCTTTTCAGGCGCTTTTTTCTTTTTACTAATTATCTTTTAGTTTTGCCTTCTTGGTCTCGTGCACTAATGACCAATAATATCTGGTCTTAAAATTTCTGATTCTCTGGTCCAAGGGCATAAAATTTACAGATCAACAGGTGGTCAAATAATGCTAGTAGCGGTTCGTTTCTTCTTTTTCTCCCTTTCACTAACCCATCTTTTTCTTTGTGGATTAAAGTACTGTTTAGTGTGAGTTGACTTCTGATTGATGTGCTCAAGACACTATATTTTTCTTGTATTTTGTTGATTTCTTTCTGCCAAATACTCTTAATTTGGTTACCAATATCTGAACCTCAAGTCATGATTTTGGTTGAGTCACTAAGCATTAGCTGAATCAATCCTTTTTGTCTTTCCGCAATCATGATATCTTACCAGATTCTTTGTATTTGGGGTTCTTGATTTGTTTAGAAGTATTATAAGCACAAAGATGTTTGTTATTTGTTGGGGTGATGAACCAGGAGTGCTTTTGGTGGACTGGTTCTTCAAATTTGGAATCTTGCCATATTGATGTCAAAGGAATAGGAAATAGTTTGCTATCCACTTGTTATGGAGGATCCCTGGTGTTTGCTATTTTTTTTGTTGCTGTGTATTTCTTCTGTTTTATGCATGTTTAGTAACTGAAATGGTCACTCTTCTAGCTGTATGTTTTGGGTAGTGGTTTGGGTACTTGGTTGTTTGAAGTGGACCAAAAAGGTGAAGATGCCAGTGATAATAGTAAAGGCATGAAACATGCGACCAGGATGCCAAGATTTGATCACCAGTCACTCATTTCAAATGCACAGTAAAATTCCTGCACTTTTTTAATCTTGATCTATCATTTCTAGACCCGTACATATAGGTAGATCTACATAGTACAGACACATAACATAAGACAGGATAACATGATTGGCATCAACTGGCACCAAGTTCGTGTTTCAGGGAATAGGAACTAGTGATCTCACATTCTTTCATTTCAAAGAGATGTACAGATTTCTCCATCTCAAGTTAAGATGTAGTAATGAAGTGAACTATACAGAGCCTAAGAAATAAGACAGTAACTAGTGATCTCAAGTTAGTTGTATCTCTTGCTAGTGGGAGCTGGTGCTGGAAGGAGGGTTGGGTTGCTTCTACATAAAACGTGAACGTATTAGTGCATTTTTAAGCAATTGGCTTGCGTTTCTCTTTATAGTTAGGAGTACTGAGTAGCCTCAGTAATTGAACTTGATTGTGAGTTTTGTTGTTCTTTCCTGTTTGGATAGTGATTTTGATTTAATCTACATACTGTTAAGTTTCGGCAATTTGAATTGCAGAATTATCCAAAATTTTCTGGCTGCAAGATACATGTAGAATATTAAGGCTTGAAAGTATAATGCTTGTTCATTTTGTCAACTTCCTTTATTGTTTTAGGCATCCAAAAATTTTGCTCTTAACTTATGGCTTGGCCAACTCTGGTTGTCAGCAGTGTAGAGGGAAGCACAATTCATTCTTTTCACACTTCTGATTTTTAGGCATTTCAGCAATCTGCCACATATTGCCCTGAGGATGCCGTCAACCTGACTGCAAGTAAGTATTAAGTAATCTAGTTCATGATGGACATTTATAGCGGAATGATCTGTTCACTTGTAGTCTTTCATTTCACATGTATTAGGACTCTAAGACTTCAATTACCATGGAAATTTTGGCCAAAAGTCATGGACTAAATCAGGAACCTAAAGCCAAATACAGCAACAAGATCTTTGAGTCTAAAGTCTTGGTAGCCTGATCAGAACACTTGTGGATAGATACGTACAATAATATGGTAGCAAAAGGCAAAGATGTTATTTTCTTCTATGTTTGTTTTCTCAACAATTTTCAAGTAGTTTAACTATTAGAATGCTAGAGTAATTGTCTCCCCATGTGAAGGATTTTATCTGACCAAAGGTACTAGCAGATACTTTTGCCAGGTTCAGTAAAAGCGAGTAGCCAAGCAGCCTCTTCTGATCCCCTTAATATTGTCACATTCGTCAAGGTGAATTTCCATAATTTTCCGGTATTAAGATGCCCCTTTCCAGCCTTCTTAAATATAGGGAGTTTTATACACTGGAGCACCCTTTTTTTTAAAGATGTCATTCTGAATATACTAGCTGTTTCTATTGATCCACTTTTTTTTCTATCTCTCTTGGGCAAGGCAGTCTGGTACTACTAATCCATCCGCAGCTCAAGTGGAGCCCTGGAGTTTGCCATTTCAAAAAGATCAACAATCAAGTGTGGTATCTACATCTGGTGGTAACAAAGAGAACTGGAGAGAGACCAATATGGCTGATGCCAGTCCTAGGACTGATATATCAACGGATGCAGACACAGAAGATAAAAGTCAGAGGGTGCTGTTTCTTCCTTCCCTCTGTTGACATATTATCTATTAAATTTTGCAATGCTTGAGATTTGCTTGATGGTTTTAATTTCAAAGGATTCTGGATTGCACAACTTTGTTGTTCTAAATTCAAACGTGCAGTTCTTGTCCCATATAATGGCATGGGCTTGTGGCATTCTTCCTCCTACATGCCAAAAATCAATTGCTGTAATAAAGTTGCTGCAATCTAACACTTATGCACTGTATATGTCCAGTTTGATAGAGGTCAATCCCTAGCTATTGTAGCATCGGATTCTAGTGACAAATCGAAGGACAAATTGGATCAGAAGGTCAAATTTCAAATGTTGTATGTGTATGCAACATGTAACTTGAACAATTGTGTTTGATGCCATTTTGCTTGATGACAATGCAGACACTTCGTAGGCTTGCTCAAAATAGAGAAGCTGCTCGAAAAAGCCGGCTGAGGAAGAAAGTATGTGTGTAACATAAGCTGTTTTATGCATTATTTCCTCTGTTGGTTCTTTTTATCAGCATTTCAGTCTATGTTTCTGATACAATATACAATGCTGCTATTCTTTCTTGTCAGTTGGCAACTTTAGAATTTAGATTAGTAGACTGTGTAGCATGCAATCATTGATAAGATAATTCTAAATGATTGCGTGAAGATCATTTTATGCTATCATGCAAGGTTTATGAGAGGAGATTTGGGACCTGAAAGTTTCGAAATTGCAAGTGCTTTACTTTATTGGAATGTTTTGAGTATTTGCTCCAAGCAATATTTGTATTTGTACTTGTCATCCTATTACTAGCGTGCAATCATTTAGAATTATCTTATTTTTGAAGCAAGTGACTACTAAGTTTTCCCTTGAAAGCAATTTAATGTTTTTTTAAGTCCTTTCAATTAAGATTTGCTTATTTAGTGGATATTCAACAGTAGATGTTCTTTCGTTCAAGAAATGATACCCTTCTTGGTTTCACCCATTGGCTTTTTCGAAATTCTCAGTTGTACAGTTGTATTGTGGTCAGCAGAGAGAAAGGATTTCCTTTTGTTTTTCTGTAGGTTAGGGAAAAGATTTCTGATCCCTATAAATAAGGAAAGTATGGCAGAATGAATTACTTTTGGTGTGACTTGAAAAGGACTGGAAGGTTTTGAACTAATCGATTGAAAGTCATTGTGGTCCATTGTGCTGAAGGCTTTTAGCAGTTTCATAAAATTTATTTTAATTATCTTTCTTATGACAGCAGAAGGTAGTTTCTGTTTGGTAGTAATAAGGTATTACTAGAGAGGTTGAGAAGGTAGTTTATATGTGTGAACTTTTCATCACTGTACATATGCAAGCTTTGCTTATATACAGTCTTCTGCTTCGGAAAGATGAACCTATTTGATTTATGGATAGTTAGCTATGTCTTCATTAATGAGTTCACCCTTCATGTTCTTTTTGTAGGCATATGTCCAGCAATTGGAAACTAGCCGCTTGAAGCTGACCCAACTGGAACAGGAGCTTCAGCGAGCACGGCAGCAGGTTAAGTTTGGTGATCATCAATAAAGCATTGAGTTTCTTGACATAATCCTCATTTAAATCAGTCTTTTCTTACTCCACTCAGTTTTCTTTTCTTACTTAGGGAATCTTCATATCAAGTTCAGGAGATCAAGCCCATTCATTGAGTGGAAATGGTAATTTGAATGAGTTCCCAATTTTGAAAATGCATGATTTTCTTTATTCTTTTGTGGGCTTGAAAAGATTCTTCTCCAGCAACTGTGTGGTTGATGTCATGTTGCTTGCCGGGACTCTTATTTGGAAATACTATGATCTGTTGAGAGAGGAGAGTGTGTGTAGAGAGCGAAGAGAAAGAGTAAAGAGACAAAGTGTTGAGAGAGAGAGAGAGAGAGAGAGAGAGAGAGAGAGACAATTGAGGATAGTGTACAGCGATAAAAGGTGTACGGATAATGGAGAGAGTAGAGATTGGAAAATGTGGAGAAAGAGGAGAGAGAGTAGACAAAAAGAAATTATGGGAGGAGAGTGGAGAGAAAGTGTGATGTGAGGTGAGAGGTGTAGGGAGAAAATGTAAAGAGAGAGTTTGGAGAGAGGAAAAAGAGTAGAGAGAAAAAATGAGAGATATGAGAGAATTTATATAGAGAAAGGGCAGAGAGAGAAGGGTATAGAGAGAGGAAATGTAGAGAAAAGAGGGAGTATACAGAACATTAATATGTTTACTTGAAAAAAAGAAGCTAATTCGGAGAAAACTTGATTTTGTTGTTTTTTTCATCATTTTTTTTTTCTTAAAACACACTTCCATATTAAAACATATAACAGAAAATATATGGCAAGTAGGTTTTCTGTTGTTTGGCTAGGAAAAAACAAATGGCAACACACCAAACAAGCCCTAAGCTTATCCCATTATTATCTTGTTAGACGCAATGCTTGTGATGGTTCCTTTTGGACACAGATTTTCATTTGCATTGGTTCATTTTCCAGGAGCCATGGCATTTGATGTGGAATATGCACGGTGGCAGGAAGAGCAACATAGACAAATTAATGAGCTGAGATCGGCTGTCAATTCTCATGCTGGTGATACAGAACTTCGCATTATTATTGACAATGTAATGGCTCACTATGATGAAATTTTCAGGTTGAAAAGCAATGCAGCCAAGGCTGATGTTTTCCATTTGCTATCGGGCATGTGGAAAACTCCTGCTGAAAGGTGTTTCTTGTGGCTTGGTGGCTTCCGTTCATCTGAGCTCCTTAAGGTGAGGTTGTTTACAATTGGTTTTCATAGCATAGTCTTATTTTTATTCCTGAAGATGGTGAAATTCCAATAGGTGAATCACTAGAGATTGTTTGAATTGCTTCTGTTAACTTGTGCATCTTTGAATTTTTTGCTTATTCCTTTCCTGGACAACTCTTTGTGCCCACGTAGGCCATTTGTTAGCTTTTAGTTGCATACGGTCATCGCTTTTGGATACAGAGAAATTTTTGTCCTGAAAAACTACATCATAAGTTTATATATAAGGTATGCATGGATTCTCAGAAAATATATATAACATGCACATGGATTTGCATGCACGTGTATCTTTTTATACTTGTTTATACCTGTATAGAGTAAATACTTGTATCTGGAAGGGAAAATTTGTTTTGATAGGTGAAGGTTTGGTCTTTAATATAAGACCTTATGGTTCCAGGCTTCAACTTTAACTATGAAGCTAAAGTTCTAGTTTCATTGGAAGGGCAATATTGTGGATACATTTTCTGGAGACACAATTTGATGGTCTGATTGATTTGAATATTATTTAGTTACCAAAAGATAAGAGGGTAGGTACAGAATCCTATATACTCCAACACTTAGAATAGAGATTTCCCATGTTCTCCAAGATAGTTAATGGTTATCCATTGGTTATCCACGGAATTTTGTGGCAATATTCAAACTTGGGTGTCACACAATGTTAGCTTCTTTCTTTCAAGTGAGTAATGTTTTTATAAAGTTGTAATGTAAATTTGTTCATCCTCGCATAGCTCTTTTATCCTGGATGCCATGGATGGTTATGTCATGGCTCACATTTCTTTTTCATTTTTTGTAAAAATCCTTTTCCCAGCGATGCTTTATGCCATTTTGTTCATTTTCTGTTCAGCTAAATTAGCTGTTGTCAAATTTAAAACAGAAATCTTTCTGTATCATAAGCTTAAGTTCTACATGTGGCCACTCTTTGTGCTTAATGATTGCAAAATGACCAAAGAGAAATAGACACCATTATCTTACAGCACAAATCAATGATGGGCCGTTTTGATCCCATTTCTTTTTAAACTGTTTTTGCACCAATTAGAATGAACAATTCATTCTGAACCCTGACCTGGCATCTGCATTGGTAGCTATGATTGAATAGCTCTTGTGAAAGTAAATATCCCCAATTCACGAGCATATTGGGACTTTAGCTGTATTTGTAGCTGTAGTGTGTCACTGAATGCATGTAGGTGCTGCAAAGGCAAACGGAATAAGTCTCATTCCGTTGCCGTTTCTTCATCAATGGTTGTGATGGGAAAGTCTCACATTTCCTGTCTGTTGTCACCTTCTACTTGTGCATGTCACTTGTGTGAGTTTCTACTTTGTTGCTGTACGTGTTATTTGCACCTTTCTGTTTTTGTCTGAATTACCTGTGGATTGTGTTGCTTCTGATGTTGACACCACTTCCTCATATCTCTATGCTTTAGTTCCTGAAATGTAACAAAATTAAGCTCTTGATGCTGCAGCTTCTTGTGAATCAGTTAGAACCTTTGACAGAGCAGCAGTTGGTCGGCATTAGCAACTTGCAGCAATCCTCCCAACAGGCAGAGGATGCATTGTCTCAGGGAATGGAAGCATTGCAGCAATCACTGGCTGAGACTTTGTCTAGCGGATCACTAGGCTCCTCAGGTTCATCAGGAAATGTGGCAAACTACATGGGCCAGATGGCCATGGCCATGGGGAAGTTAGGGACACTCGAGGGCTTTATCCGGCAGGTTAATGCTTTTAATACCTCCATGATCATTCACAGTAACTCAATTGTGTCTAATGAGGTTTGTTTCTTATTGGGATTCCAAAAATCAGGCTGACAATTTGCGACAGCAAACACTACAGCAAATGCATCGAATATTGACGACCCGCCAATCTGCTCGTGCACTTCTTGCAATACACGATTATTTCTCCAGATTGCGCGCTCTTAGCTCTCTTTGGCTTGCCCGACCAAGAGAATGAACATACTTGCATCGGAAATTCGCATAGCTGTATTCGGTAGACAGCAATAATGCATGCTTTTTAGTGTTGTAATTTTTTCTTTTCTAATGTCTCATTTGTAGTTTCAGATGTACAACTGGTAGTCGTCATCTTACAACCAGAACGTGACTTCACCTAAGACAGAAATTATGAATGTTTAATTATTCATATGTCTCATTGTGCTCATCATTTTATTGTATTTGCATCTCTAGGGAAATCTAAGACAGTTTGTAATTGACATTGCCTGAGATTAGCGTGAAAGTTGAACATAGATTCGTTTGAGTTGTCCATTTGTTTATCTGTAATTTTCCTTTCTTTTCTACCTTTAAGAGATTGAAGAAAGTAGACTTTTTTCCCTAATAAATAATTTACAGGATGCGAGTCTTATTATGAAATAGGCTTGTCCTCAGTCAACATGAAGCATTTTAGACGCGAGTTCACATGGCATTATTGTGGCTATTAAGTATAGAAATGTGTAACTAACTATTATGATAATGGTGCATGTCTAGAATGTGTATGATTGTATCTTGTCCGTGTTCAAAATGAACTAAAACACAAGTAGCAACTAGAGATTCTTGCCAATGATCACAATTTGTAACAATGGACAAATTTTAATTGTTATTCCCAGCTCCCATATTGATAATGGTCAAATGTCAATGAGAATAATGGTATCCAATGTTTTGCGGAGAGATTCTTCCATTATGGTACATTCATTCTATATAGAGTTTTCCCATAAGAATTTTTATATACCCATTCACGCAAGTATTTATTTTATATATATATATATATAGAGAGAGAGAGAGAGAGAGAGAGAGAGAGAGAGAGAGAGAGAGAGCTAGTTTTGAAATAATAACATTACAATCAGTAGCTCTTTTCCTTCAAATAGTAACTCCATGATCCCAGTTTTTTTTTTCTTTTTTTTTTTAGCAATATCATACTAGTTTTTTTAATCGATTATTGTTAGAAGGTAATATTAACTAGACTAGGAGCCAATCTTAAGAATAGAATCTAAAGCAGCAACTTGGTTCCAATTAAGAGGACCACAAAAGGTACAAAAGGTTCTTACCCCACAAAGGAAATGAACATATTTGGTTGATTATTATTAAGAAATTCTACACGCAAGTACGAAAGGCCAAAGGAGTAACAGGCGAAAAAAAGATCCTATAAGCTCAGAAGTAGTTGCTCTTGTAGAAGTTCTTGAGAAACTCAGACATTCCTTGATCTTTGTCACTCAAATCCTGCACAAGACCTTGTTGGCCCACCACGTATTGGCCAATGATGTGGTGCCGCTGCTTTGCATGCTCCACAATGTTGCCCAGCTCTTCCATCCCCTTAAACAGAAGCAAATCAATCACCTGCAGATTCAATACGGTCAGCGAGATAGAACAAGCTAAAGCCAAAAATAGAAAAAAAAAATTCTGTAGGTTTAGCTATTGGAAGATAGATATTCAGCAGGCCACCAAAGTTTAGCACTAAAGCAAGACAGTTACACAACTAAGGCAACGAAATGACTCCTTGAAGGTTGGAAGTGACTAAATGGACAATTATAGAGTTCAATGCTTAACAGGAAACACAATAGGAGCTGCTAAAAAATTAAGCTCGCAATAGAGTCAGCCAATCTGGACCATGTTTTTGCCAAGTTTGTGTCCAACCCATCTATAAAATTATAAACTTCAAACAAGATTTCCACAGCCTGTCATATGACATATTGGACAAAATCAACTCATTGAGTGGACAAGTCTACACTATTCAAGCATTTTAAGTTGTTAACAAATAGTTGAGCATATTTTGTGCCCCTGTAAGGAGGTTCAAGAGAGTAGGATTAGAATAAAATTATTTCAGTCCCATGATTTCGTACTTACTCATAGCTCTCTCTATTACCAAGTGAAGCAAGTTGGGAAAACTGCATCACAAATGATAATGGTAACAACAGTCAGACACTGGGCCTAGAAGAGCATCTCCTACGAGACAACATGGTGAAGTTGAGATCCACGCGTTTCATCTTTTAATGAGAAATGAGTACGCAAAATTGGAGTGTTAGGAGTTCAACTTAAACGGAAAATGGCACAGATTTTGAAATCTCAGCATTCCAAGGTGACAAGAATAGTCTAGTAACACAGAATGTGCTAAACACATGAACTCATTACTGTAAGAATTAGTGCAGATAAATACAAAAGAAAGGTAACAATTGTGGCTTAGAAAGAGAAAGGTGCTCCGCTATAAGCATCCAGGGAGTCTCCCTACTTCCTCCGGGGAGGCTAATGGCATGGTCCGCAATGGGCAGGGTCCCATGTATGCAGTAACTTACTCCTGCTATATACTATCACATCCCAAAACATAACATAACACTACCAACCAAAAGCATAGATTGTGTTTGATGAGCCAATAAATAAGACAAATTCAAAGTGAAACCATATAATGACAGGACCCACACACTGACATACAAATTCATTGACAGTTGATCCAGAGCCAATTTGAATGGCATATCCATTTATAGGGTTTACTTTTATTTTTATACATTTATATTCACCAAGATTGAAACTTTGATGACGGAAGAAGAACAAGAAGCTCCAAGTTTTCATCTTTGATCAACACCAAGCATAATTCCATTTCTCAAAATTCGATTAATCACACTGAAATTAATTAATTAATCAGAAAATTGAAAAGAAAAGGCAAAAAAAACAAAAAACAGAAAAGGTGACCTTTGGATTGGTGAGATCGGAGTGCTTGCGGATCTCGGAGGCAATGGTGGAGCGGAGCTGGGAACCAGAAGCGACGTCGTGGAGGTTGTAGATTTCCATGATCTGAGGGATCGAACGACACGCCGTGCGGAAGAAATCGAACACCTTTGCCCTCGCCTCCTCCAGGCTCGCCGAGTTCGGCGGCACCTTCAAGCTTCTCAACGTAAACGACATTTCTCTCTCTCTCCCCCCCTCTCTCTCTCTCTCTCTCTCTCTCTCTCTCAGTCTCTCTCTCTATACATATACATATATACATCTATCAACGCTCAACGCCGTCTGTACCAGTCTCTCGCTACTCATTTCATCAGGTAGCAACGGTGTCGTTTTCTCCAGCTTATTAAACCTGAACCGGACCCGATGAAGTTGTTTAAATTTTAAATAATTTTTAAAATAAATTGATTAAATTTTAAATTATTTTAATTTCGAAACGAGTTAAATTACAATTGTTGTTATGTTTGGAGTATACGGTTGGACCAAGTACTTGTTTTACAGCCAAAACAACCCCACAAGAGTCATAGAAGCTATCTTCTCCATGCAAATATACTCGAAGACATTAATAAAGGACATGGACCAACCAGCTCAATACTTGTTGCATCTTAAGCATTCTTGTAAATGTATTTTACATGTTAATTTTTTGCTAGTATTATGTCACACTTTCGAGTGACAATAAACTTCGAAAAAATTTAAGTAAATATAAGAGCGATAAAATCGAGTATATACGATTAATTTTTATATTACATATACAAAATTTATATTATAACAATATTTTATATGTGATATAAATTCTATGAAATGCATGCATTATATCATTTGATACATACAAGAAGTACAAATAAGGTACTAATTTACACTTATCGACCAAATGTGCCATTCAAAGATTAAAAAAAGCATCAAATGGTATAAATTATGCACCATGATTTAGGAAATCAAGTATTGTGATTAAAAAAAAAATTATTCAGAGTAATCAATCCCATTAATCCAAAAATAAAAAATAAAAAAAAGAAGCAACAATCATGGAAAAAAAAAAACATTAAACAATGAAGATGCCACCAAATAAATAACTAATTAAACAAGTATTACTTATCTGTCCTTAAACTGATCGCTAAACCTTACTTCCAGCAGAAGAAACCCAACAGAAGCCAATGGCTGATAGAAACAGCACAGCAGAACACTGGCACGAATGGGTTACAAAGCCTGTTGCTGCATAGTGCTGATGCAGGCTTTGGTTGGAGTTTGTGGGCTTGGGATGGGGCTTCAGGGAAGAGGAAATCAATAGAAATTGTTGGGCAGAACATATGCAATTGCAACAGATGCACGTTTGCCTGTTATTTTCTCTCTTGTTTGTTCATTGCAACTCCAAGGGCCAACACCTTTTAAACTGAAGATTTGGGTATTTTGAACTGCTTCTTGAGGAACTGGGAGGCTTCTGAATCGCTCCGATGACACAATATTCTCAGTAAAGTCTGGGTATCAGCACCTAGTTTGCCTCCTCCACCACTCTGCCGCACCAGCCCACTAGAAGTTCTCAGGTCATCAGTCAGTTCCCGAGTCTGCAAACCATTCGAGGGTCAATGAGATGTATCTGATCATCTTGCCAAATTTTCATGAATAACTAATGAAAGTTAAACGAAGAAACTCCAGAGCTAGATGCATCCATCTAGAGCACAGTTACTATTGGCAAATGTGTTAGATGCAACAAGACTGCTTGAAGTGTGCTCTACAAGGATCAATTATTTAGCTTGTCCCACTCAATACAATTACAGATATGCATCCGGAAGGATCAAATCTGCCAGTCAACTTCTGCTACGAGCCCATTAACAGCAAACACATTGTCTTTTCTATTTCCTTTTTCAAAGTTTATTGCGGTTCTAGTTTTCCATCTCTATGTTCCTCCACTACAGGTTTATTTATCATTTGTTTCTCATGATAGAAAAAGGAGGAGCAATAGTCATCATTCTAATCAGTTCCTTAATCACTCCCCCTATCAAACTGCCTCCCTTGCATTATGGCTACAGCCAAAGCCTGGAAAGGGCAGATCATGTTTGCCTTCTCCTCTCTCTCTCTCTCTCTCTCTCTCTCTCTCTCTCTCTACTAAGGAACTGCTGGAAGGAGTAAGGGAAGGGAATGAGTTTCAGTTTTTCCTTTGTCAAAAAAAAAAAAAACACAAAAAGCAGTCATGTTCCTGGTTCAGTTATCATAAGCACGAAATACAAAAGACTCTCTCAACGGGAGCTGATCTGCCGATGGTAATCCAGTATGGCAGCCCCAAACCATGGGACCTGGTAAAAACTAGAAAATGCAACAAGCTAGGCGCATTCAAATGCCTTTAGGCAGTTCATTTTTTATCCTATGTATTCGTCAGCAACGAGTAAAATTATAGGCACAGACAAAGTTACCTCATAGCTATGCAACTTAATTACATGCCGAACACGTGCCACATGATTTTCAACAATTCCTCTGGGAAGTCCATCTCCTCCAGAAATAAAAAATTCCTGCAAATCACATATGTAATCACATAAACTAGTTGCTACTTATTATATTTAAAAAAATAAAAACTGGGAATTGCTGATGTCTGATAGTCAAGTTCTAGAAGCAATAATTATATGCAGCAATTCAAAGTTAACACCAGATTTCACCAATGATGACACTGCCCTTGAATGAAATGGAATCAAATGCAACTCTAGATGTGAAGTAACTCCCTGGTCTCAAGGAAGAGGTGCCCAAGTCAGTAGTCAACATGATCACTTGGCTAGCCTAAATGGATTCCATTCCAACTTTTACTTCAGTTTCTTTCTTTTTTCCCTTGTTTTTTTCTCACAATGGAAATACCTTTAAAACCTCCACATCTTCTTCCAACAATTTTGCATCACTTGGGAAGAAAACCCGCAATGGTCCTCCATCTAGTATAACACGGAGCAATCCATCCTGACAGAGGAATGGTCAGTCAAAAACAAATTCGAGCAATTTTATATTTCTAAAAAGCAGCAGAAGCACAGACCAGTGAAGCTTGAAGGAGACTTGTCACAATGCGATCCCTCAGTGGTTCCGTGATAACCCCACAGAGTTGATTTAATTCCTGCAGAATTAGCACTCTTATCACCGCATACTGACATAAAGTGGATAATTAATATGCATTTGCAAGTCATTGAGACATTGATTAAATTAATTTACCATGAAAACATATATTGAAAATGCATGTGTGCCAGTCTGATGCTGACAATCACACAAATAGCATTTGCTAAGTGATAATGGTAGTATATCCAGAATGATACTGGACATTGCCCAACTCGACCAAGATCAAACCAAGAGATTGTCACTGACCCCTCCGATGCCACAGAAGTTCAAACTTCATGCTTATCAACTAGCTATTAAGATCTAAAAGAAACTCCAATCTGAAATCCAAGTTTCCAATACCAAACCAGCTAACAAGAGGCTTCTACCTTGACAGAGATATTTTGCAGGTTAAATAGTCCACACTTATGCTCTCACCTGGCATTTCGCAGTGTCATAGAGTTATCAAAAGAAAGTTCCTACTGGGAGACATGAAGCCTCATATAACTTCTCATAAGGGAGGTATAGATGATCATGAAGTCAAGAAATACAGAATATCAACAGAGTATTTATTAACTTGCAATGCACAAGATGAATCAAATAAAACTTTGATGTGCAACCATTATAATGTGCCCTCATCAGAAAACAAATCTTACAGTATCGAGTGGTTCAATTAGTGCTTCCAGCCTAGATTGTGATACCATTGGTTTATATAAATTCTCTATAAATGGCTCCCTCAGATCCCAAAAGATGATTTTAGTTCCTGCAAGAAAAGAAATTACTCAGTGCTAATTAACTTTTGAAAGCTAGACATCAGCAGAGCTCAAGAACACTTGCCAGTGAACTCGCATATACGGTCAATTGCAGCATTTATATCTTTTCTGCTCCCATCAAACGTAACCTTCTGCTTCAAACTCATAGACTTTTCATCTAAAAAGGATTTATATTACAGACATTAGTAGAAATGCATACTGTTAAAAACTTTTAACTTATTCTGTGGCCAAATAAACCCAACCCACATTGGGCAAGCCAGAAGAAAAGCACCATAGTTTGGAAACACAAATTTACCAGCTAAAAGGAATATTGAAATAATAAACCATTAGAACATAACAATCCAATATACTTTATTGCTAGAAAACAATTGCTATTATTCAGAAAGGTCCATTTGTGTGGTGAGTAAACTAATCAAGATGTCATTTGAAAGATTTTACCCCTACAGCAATAAGGACCAAACATGCAAATTTGTGTACTATTCATACAAAGACCCACAACATAGCTAGCCAAACTAGGCACAAGCAATTTTATGTATTTTTTGCATTAAATTTAAAAAAAGATGGTGAAGTAAAAGGCTTACTGGTAAGCCGCTCATGAGGCTTATTTGCCATCCATCGGTCCCAGATGCTATCTTCCAACTTATTCAGTTGACTAATGGCATACTGTTCACAAAAGGAAATGTACATTAAGAATATAGAATAACAAAAGCTGCATCAATTGGTACCTGCAAGTTTAATGCAAACCATGACTAATAATATTTTTGAGCAATAGCCACCTTTTGGTAGAAGGTAGTTTGGGATAGATTGTCTTCAAACTGGATAATAGAGCTTCCATATGCAATGATGACAAGGATTTTGCCAAAAAGCCTTAGAATGGACACTGAGAACCAAACCATTTAACAAACCATGTTGACATAATGACATGGACAATTGTGCTGTAATTTCCATTTAAACAAAGCACCCTGAAAATTTTCCCCCATAGTTCCAACTCAGGTTGGATCTAACAGCCTCTTTCCAAAATGGAAGAGGAAGACAGCATACAATAAATGGCCCCTCCCCAGCCCCCACGAAGCTAGGATCCTCGTGCATTGAGGATGCACTTGAGCTATGTCTTTACCTTGCATGGTTGGTGGAGGATAACCTGTAGGTGATGTAGGGGTATCACTATTCTAGACCATGTCTAAAAGGTGATGTATCTTGGATTGCAGGCCCTGAAATTCCAGGTTTGAAACTCACTCTAAGCTGTTTGATCTTTGTGGTCTAGTCTGATTTCAAGACAGAAGCATGGCCACTAAGAATTACACAACCTTTTTTATTGGACCTTTCTGTTGATGTGCTTATACTAATTTGCCTGTTGTGATAATTAGCTAAGCAAAAACAAAGATTCAGTCATTACTTATAACTATAATAATGTCACATACAGTGATGTACACACCTTTATTCTAAGAATGTAAAGAAAACACAAACAAAACAATAAAACTTCACATCATTGCTGACCTTGCCAAAAAGAGTTTCACAGAAAATTTAGAAGTGTAGCAACCAACTAAAAAAAACAAAATGATAAAGAGAGCCAAAAGTAAAATCTCAAACAGAAAATTTGAAACTATCAAATTTGAAATATTGTAGAACCATACTTGCAGGAACTGGGACTCACATGTAAGGTATTCAGCTGGACACAAAGGGTTGGAGTAGTCTGGACATTGATTTCATGTGGTCTTGTCTCATCAAGCATCCTATGATGAGCAGAATCAAATAGTTCCTTCTTTACAAAAGCCTTTATACCAGCTTCCCTCTTGTATCGTGTGAGAATGGGAACAGGTGGTATTAAATCTTCCTTGTTTGCTGCATGCAAAACTTATGCTGTCAATGCACCAAAAACCCAGAGAAACAACACAAAAACAAACCTTATAAGGTGCAAAGAAGAATGTAAATGGAAAGTGATGCTGGGGGAAAATAGACCAATAAACACAAAGGGGCAAATACTTCTTAAAATCTGATAGAATGTAGACAAAAAAAAAAAAAAGACAACAAGAATGAATAGTTCCAAAATAATGATAGATATAAGCATCCAACTCAAAAGCAACAAACCAAAAAACAAATTGAAAGCATAATGTTAAATTCATTTCCACAGAGAAAATAACATATGATATATTAGCCTAGCATGGAAGAAAATCTAGCAATTGACAAATTGGCTCAACTTGTAGGATTGGGCGGATTGAATGGAAAAACCAAAATTTAAGGGCTTTTGAAGATCTAAAGGCTCCACTGAACATTCAATAGAAGTGGTGCCAAACTCTTCATTTTTGCATGAAAATATCTGTTGATGATTTTGCCTTTTTTAAATTCGATGGATAGTCCATTTTGCAGATACTCCTACTGTTGAGGTTCCAGACCACACAATCAGATGCCCAACTTTTGTCCCTATCATGCACCCAAAAGGAATATAAAGAAGGAATTGGAAATTGTAAAGGATGTAAGACACTAGCATAAAAGAGAAGGATGGACGTGATGTTAGAAATCCAAGATGTGGCACAAAAGAAATTCTTATAATTCTGTAACTTAGTCTAATGGTGAACCAAAAGCAAAGAATGGATCATACATCAAAAGCAAGTAAAATAGAACTCACTAGAGAATTTGACTAACAAAGCAAACACAAAATAATATCAAGTACGGTTGGAAAATTTTAATGACTAATCTTGGAAGTTGTCCATCCCCACTTCCATCTGGGGAACCCCAAAACGGTATATAAATTAATTTACTCAACACATTTTTAAATTAATAACATCGATTCCTTTATCAATCAATGCACTTAGACTATCTATCAGTAGATTCCTTGTTCATTTAATACACTTACACTATATGAATAGATTCCTTTTTTGAATTAATACATTTAAAATATTTATCAGTTTGAATTGCATATTTACTTATTTTCTTGTTTTATGTCAATATTCTCTATTTCGGCCTTTAAGTTTATTCATTCGTGAAAAATTCACTAATTGATGGACTTTGTCAATCGTATTTGTTTACATAAATGAGAAAAGAATTCAAAAGGTTTATCCAAGTGAAAACTAGAAAACCACTGCCATAGCATAAGATGGGGTCATAAAATCTATTTCTATTCCATGAAAATGGAAAAGTATTATTTAGCACCCCAGACAAATGAAAGAGTGGATGACAAAGGGGCATTAACAGACAATGTAAGTGCAACAAACTGCCAAGCAAAAATTTATGCATAAATAAACTCACCCAAGTTGTCAGTGACACGATTTGCATACACTTGAAATGAATTGTCAATGCCCCTAAACAAACCATTTAACTCTGAATACCTCATTGGAACTTTAAGAGCAAAAAATTGATCAACTGTCTGCACCAAAAGGAATATTCATCATCAAAGGCTAATGATGTCTCCGGAAACAGATAAATGATAAATGGTTGCCAAAGAATTAGAGATGAAACCTTCATTTCTGATGATACTCCAAACTATAAGACCTCAAAAGGGAAATGAGTCACTAATTTTTTATAGAACATTAATCATATTTTGTCAGGTAAACAACAATGCTTACATCTTAGTTACTACATGGCCATCCAATTTTCACAAAGAGCCAACATGTCTTCATCTTTTTAGCCAATCTCAATCCAACTTAACCTAGTCCCAAAGTACAATAATGTTGATGGCACTAGTAGCTTAGATGAATAAACAGATGCTAATGGCATCATTTGAGGCACTACTTTGACATGGTATGTACAGGATGGCAGAGTAGATGAAGGGACTTCCATGATAACACAAAGCAGGAGAAGGAAAAAAAATGGAAAGGATGCCCTGATATGATGGACTATAGTTCAGCGTATACTTCTATTTATTCTAGTATAGATTGGAGAAATTAAAATTTAAAAAAAAAAAACACAAAAACAAAAGCCAACGCCCCAACTGCATGTTCTTTCTTTCTTCATGTATAGCCTCCACTTTTTACACTCTTACCTAATCTCGAGAATAAACATTTAGACAATTAATCATCTCAACATTATCATGGAAGTTTATGGTCTTGTTTCTAGGATTCTTAGGATTTTTGTTTTGAGCTCAGATTAATTTAATGATCTTGAAAGTTTTTGCTTGGTTGGCTCACAGAAGGGCCTGGCCTGTTCAAGGAGTCTCTCCCTTGAACTTTTAAATGGACTTAAGCACTTGCCGTGAATTGGACAACTTTTAAGAAGCAGGTTTGTTAGACTATGAAGTAAACCTTAGGGTTTACATCAGTCCCTAAAATCTGACCTAGGTACGGCTTCTCCATAGTGGATGAATGAAGCCCAGGAGTAGGAGTTACAAAATTGTGGCAAAGATTGTTATTGGTGACTAAAATACCTGGACTACAAAACAAAGGGGAGTAGAAACTGCCCACTTCAGTGCACTGACTAGTACATGCAGGTTTCAACATTTCCCTTAGCTTAGTGCCTTAGCAAAAATTAGTCGGTAATTAGAATTGTAGCACACCATTGTAATGCATTCCACACCAAGTTTTCTATATTAAGATCTCTAATAGTCCACTGTTGGATCTCTTAGAAGCCATTTAATTAAATGCCATGATATGTTCATACCTCTTCCACAATCCTGTACACTTCAACAATTGAACTCCCATGACGCTGTTGAGGAGATATAGGGTCCCACCGCTGCAGAAATAGTTAAACAAAATGTTTACATTAATTACAAGTTATTAGTCACACATATTTGAGTAGTGGGTAGTACAAGCTATGCCTAATGTACAATACAGTTAGATACTTGCCTCTTGCTGAATGGTCCGCTCTACCCAACCTAAAATCCTTCCAAGCTGTGAATTCACCCATCGCATTACCAGGGTTCCAGATATAGATTCAACCTTTCAAAAACACAAAAAAGGGGCTTGATTACAAAAATGAATATGACGAAATATGTCATGCCACTTTTTTATCTACATCAGTACAATTCTTTTCCACTTATAATCTTATAATACATTATCTTGAAAAATTATATTGCATAGTATGCTATAATGGAGCTGCTTTTGCATTTCATCATTTACTTTAGTCACCAATCAGCTCATTATTCTGAGATCAACTCTTTCATTGGTACAATTCAAAATGAAAAAGCAATGAAAGGAACTTTAAAAAAAAACGTAAACAATTAATTCAAACCCCTACTTGGTATGGAGTTATTTTCCTGAAGTTGATTCCTGCATTCCCCTCTCCCCCAACAGAGGCAATGAGTGCCATGATAAACTGTTCAAGGCTATCAGCGGCCGGAAACACAGATACAACATCTTCAGTCAGATGCTCAGCACCATCAAGAAACGGTTTCTGAACATAAGAAGTCTCATTAAGCTACCAAACTTTGAAAGATTCACTCTAGAATCCGGTACAGGCAAAGTCAGGAGAGACCAGAGAAATCAGATAGAAATCAACTTGAAATCCTTACCAACTTGCTGCCATAGAACTTATGAAGAAGTGATGCTGAAATAACAATTGCTTGTGGATGCCTCTGAGATAAAATTGGTGAGAATATAGTTGATTCTTTTTTCAGAAGTTTCTTGCTTTCTTCTGCAAGCACTGCCAAAGGATGTTCATGCATTGTGTCTGAACCTTCAACAGCATGCAGTGTCTGCATTAAGAAGAAGAAGATGAAGAAAAAGATATCAAATGTGGAACAAGTGCATACAACTATGCTAGAATTCAGAAAAAGAAACAAGCCAATAATTTGAACTTGGCAATTTGCTCCTATACATATAGCTTGTTGTTAATGTACTAGGAAATGAGGTGTTTTTTGCATGCATAATGGCCAATTGCATAACATACATACCATGTTGCCATAGTGCATGTCTCAGCATTTATTACTTAAATTGGAGAAATTAAATGCCTTTTGATCAACCTACTTCATTCCTACTTCCCACAAAGGAAAGTGGGGAAACAAACCAATTGATACAAAGCCTCCTTTCCACTCTCAACCAAGCTAGTAAAAACTACCACTTGGGTAAATCTAACAATTTTGAATTCCCAATAAGGCTCAGCAGACACACTTGAAGACTCCTTACTAGTATCTCAGATGCTTAAGGGTAATATACTTCATATTGGCTTCTCCACATACTAGTGTGAACTTGTGGCTTGGATACTTCAACATGCTATGATGACATTGTTTTCTATTTGTAGCTATTGTCCAACATATGGGCCCCCCTTACTGTTGTTTTCCACCATGAGAGTAGGGAATGGATTGACAGATTCAGCATGTCCTCTCCACTCTGAGCCCAACTAATAAATCTAACAATTTTGAATTCTGCCCAAGTCTGAGCAGTTATCTAGACCTACTTAAAGACTCCTTATTAGCATCCCAGCTGCTTAAGAATAATATAATTTGCATTGGATTCTCCACATACTAGCCTGAACCTGCAGGTTGGATACTTCTACATGCTATGCTATTAACCGACATTTTTAAATTTGCCATGGTTGTCCAGTGTATGGGCCCCTCTGCTTTTGTTCTCCACCATGAGACCCTCATGTGTTCTTGAAGTAATGTTCTGATGACAATCTAGTACATCACACTTATCCAGAAAAAAAGAAAAGCTAGTAGATCACACTGGCCAAAAATAATTTATGCAAATACTTACTCTCATAAACACATTTTTAATGGACAATGATATGTATGATTCTATCTGATCTCGATCTGCAGCAGATGTCGATTGTATTGCCTACAAGAAACAACAAAAACATAACTTTAATGGTTGAAATTAAAATATCTGTACAGTTCAAAGGAAACACTAGTTTTTGAACATTGGAGATCATTATTTTCCGATAATAGCTTTTTGTCCAGAAGGAAGCAATATCTACATGTAACTTAACAAATTGAACTCAGAAAAGAAGTGTGCAGATTACATATTTACAGACAGGGGCAGACAGTAAGGTTTTCACACACCAGTTCAGATTCTTCCATGAGAAGTCGCCGAGTAATCATTGCAACTAATACCACATCCTCCATAATTGCTGAATCCTACAAGGAACATAGATTTATCATGAAAGTTATAACACTAAGCCAGTAACAAAAAGCAAATTTTCATTGCAGAAGAACTAGTATGCACTGAGAGAGTGAAATGGAAGAGCTTTTGACAGAGAGACTCCTTCCACTCCAATCATCTGCAGGATGAGGTATTTTGCTAATTCCATCCAGATTTATACCCCATGGTGCTCTTTATAATGAATTATTTACTCATCATTCACAATGATTATAGTAGTCAGTATAGAGTAAAATAAAATAGGCATTTATTCAAATTCTCTCCATAGTTTAATACTCAGCAGCAACTACACAACAGACGTCTTTTTTCTACCAAAAGTTAGAAATCTATCCTCAGCCCTACCTAGGGAGCAAATACATTAATGCTGCCAAGAAAAGGCATCATCAAGCCATTATTTTCATGACCTTCTGTGCATCATGGAATTATGATAAGAACACTACACAATAACACTACTATCACCAAATGCTTCTGGTGGCAGTTCTTTCTCTTCCACACAGTAGACATCTTCTTCCACATATGTTCATATCAAGCCCATTCTTACAAACCTTGAATTAGAAAGATAAATATATTGAGGTATTTTCGAGACTATTAAGATGATTTCTGATTAGGTTGGAGGTCATGTAGTCTACCAGCTACTTCTGAGGGGCAAAAAGATTACTAAACCTTGTCAAAGTGCAGATGGTAGTCTCCCAGCTGCTTGTCTGCCCATTTCTGAATGGGTGACAACAAGGACTGCAAGAAAGACAACCCTTCACCATCAACCTTGGAATGCAAACTTTTCAAGTGCAACCTCTCTTGTGGGCCCCTCTGTTCTTTTAATGGTATCTTCTTCAGCTGTTCAATGGCATGTTGTAAGAGTCCATGCTCTCGCGTAATGATATGCTGCAATTGCACAAGCAGATAATGAGAAAGTCGATAACATTTTTATATATATACACATACACAGTACATCAGAAGATATTTTTTTTATATATCTTGTACTTGCATACATACATTAGGAAGGACACCAGGGTGATAAAACCATTGCACCCAAAAAAATCAATTATAATGAGAACAAATAAATCAAGAATAGTAAGCGCAGCAAAACTTCTCCCTCAAAACCCCTACTATTTTGCTCCCTCCAACCCAATTAGAAGCACCAACATGGGCGAATTATAGAAATTTATTACCAGTGGCACCCCTCCAAGCCTGTAAGCCGTTATAAACTGAACAAAATCTCACAAAATCAAAACCATACATTTCCAAAGCTTCCCACTCAAGCCATAATGCAATTGGTTCACTCAACTTTGTTTTCACACAAAAAGCCAAAAAAAAAAAAAAATCTATTTACCAAAGGCCCAAACCATTATAGCCCAAATGTGACATGCAGACCACTGTATTAGAAGCCGCACGAGTTTTTTAAAGTCTTCCAACAAATATTGGTTCCATGCTCTACTTTAATCTCCATAAATAAATTTAACATCAAAAGATAAAAGCAAAACAAGAAGTATGCTGTCAAGTCCTTTCTCATTTCAGACAACACACTCTAATAACACAGACAAGTGTGCTGATGATAGAAAAAGCACTGATAATGGTAAAAGTATGTCTTTATACCAACAGCCAAGTAATTGGAACATCCTAAACTTATAAATATACAGAGCAGAAAAAAGCACACATGGAAAAGTATGCAAAAATGAAATATGAAAAGATCAAATGGCAAAAATTATAATAAGAGGAAAGCAAAATAACAAAATTAGTTAAGCACAAACCTAAAGAACAAGTTATTGCAAATATCACTGCATGGCTCAGCAACAATTTCTTAGCTTATCCTATAAACATGTACGCAGGCATTCTATGTGGAAAATGATCAGACAGGTTTATAAAAATATCTACTTGACAAAGGCTGAAAGCAGCAATAGGGACATATTCTATCAACGTGGCATAGAAAAAATGATATTCTATCAGTGTGGGATAGAAACAAAGTGCTTAGCTGCACAGACCCTGGAAATTTGTAATACCTGACGAAATAATACTGATGAATAGCAAGTGTAGTGGATGGTCTCTGTAATCCCTAAAACACGCCAGGTGGACTTCAAAAGCTCAAGTATTTCTTCCACTTCCTGTAAACAGGATAATATGAAGGCCAAACCAGAAAAAGACAACGCATTGGGCCATTCTGTGCAGTTTGGAACTGAAGACATTGATAAATATCACTATCAAAACTTGTGATGTTCGGCATACAAATCCTAATACTTTATGGTAATTCTGAATAACCAGATTACATTCATAAGAATTAGATGAAAGGTCTAGTTTGGAAACAAGAAAGCATTTGATAAACATCCCTATGAAAAATTCAATAATTCAGAATAAAATCATTAGCTTTCATAATAATCACCGGAGCTTTTCTTTCTACATCCATAAGAATCAACCAATAAATAATAAGTTTAAAGTGCAGTGGGAGTCAATTTAACATTCCAAAGCTTAAATCAAAATATCCAATGCAAGAAAGCTCCTTCATGCACTTGGTGCCACAGTGAAACAACTAACCTGTGTCAGCTTCCCCTCGTCTAAAATGTCAAAGACACTGAAAAGAAGCTTCTCATATAGTCTGACATTAAGGTGATAGCCATCTGCCCAGTGGCATACTTCACCAGTTAAGTCACCCCGAGCCGGCCTCTCAGCAAGTGGAATGGCAACTTCTCTGAGAGATCTCAAGCATTCTGCTCGCTGGACTTCACCCTCAGAAGATGGACGAAACTAAAACATGGCCAAAAGAAAGGGCAGAGGATAATAATTAGAAGCCCCAAACAAAAAACAAGCAGGCAAACCAAGACAGAATACCAAAGCTTGCTATTCAAAAGTCAAATATAAGTGTTCCCTCAACAAAACAGGTCAAATATAAGTGGACCAATGCCTCAATGAGCTTGTGCAAAAATCCCACAGTCAGTCACAAAGCTAGCTCAACACACTGAGAAAAAGTGGCTTAAGATAGTGCTGCTAATACATAACAATGCAAACAAAACTCAAGATCATGACTTTGAACTAGGCAACTGCAAAACTGCACCAAGAAACTAATACAGCAATGAGACAACCAAATAAATTGGTGCCAAGAAAAGCAACAAAATATAAAAAGTACAGGATGCCCCAATTCACTGATAACATCATACTTATATGGGGTCTAAATAGAAAAACCAATTGCCTACAATTGAGTCAATAACTCTGTTTCTATCTGTATGAAATTATTATTTATACACAAACTAAGAGTGATACATGATCCTCCTCTTTTATACTGAGATAGCAGATTTCATTTGATTTAAAATCTGAGATAGGAGGTTCACATTGTATAGAGGACATGTGAGGTACCATTCTTCCAAGTAGTGAGGTTAAAATCAACAATTTATGTCAGCATTTAGCAGCAAAAATATGTTCTGACTTAATTCCTATTCATGAGATGTGGGAATGAAATCGCAGCCATAGATTTTGATTCCAGTGCAACAATGCAAAACAGGGACTCATGCCACAGGAACATTTTCAACACAGTCAAGCAGGCATGAAACAAATACACTATATTTTGGCATGATATTATAATAATAGCAGATTCCTCAAATTTAGAATTATGTAGCATATACCTCAGATTCCTCAATTTTTGCCAAAATGATCCTCAACTCACTCGCCTTACGGCCCATTTCCCCAAATCCAACATTTGCATGATTGATAAGCCCCTCCTCCAGCATGAACAACTGTTCTGAGACAAAGAAAACCATTTACCATGAAATCAATCATTTTCTCAGCTCTAGTTTCATCACTCGGGAGCTTAAAAAAACTATTCAAAATATAAGTCATATGTTATTGACATCTAGGATTACCTGCCTTTTTTGCCATCGTATATATGCTTTCTTGTCTGAAAATTCTGTGCGTGAAATACAGCATAACAGTTCCAAAGGAATCAGTAGAGTATCCATTCTCTTTCCAACTTTTCCAGCAAGAGCATTAAGAAGACCTCGCCTTGTTCTAATATCCATTGCTTCTGATATCTGCAATTTTTCCACAACTCTGAAGATGGTTCATGCAGATAATTTTATTCCAAAGCAGCTTTTTGTGTACAATATATTGAGGCATGTCAATATTGGAAACTCTGACTATCTATTTCTTGTTTTACATAGATGAAAATCATGTACAAAAATGATTTCAAAACCACTTATCAAGCACAAAAATGAAAAGAACTCTATTGAAATGAATCCATGTGAAGTAAAGAAACTTCAGAATTACCTCCATTTGGGCACGCATGGTCTCTAATAAGCCAACCAATCCAGGTGCAGTTTGAGAGTGAGACACAACATGATCACTTTTAGTACGTCCAAGCTTCCTCATCAGTCTAGACTTTTTGTCTTTCTTTTTTTCCTTTGATGGAACAATAAGACCTCTGCTCATGTCATTGTAACATGGGTAAAAGAAAAAAAAGAGTTTTTTTTAGAAGCAAAAGGCAAAAGGATGCCAGGAAAGTAACAAAGATATAACATGAATGCAAATTTAAATTTTTAAAAATATATGTGTGATTGAAATCCAAAGATGCACATATGTGAATGCTTGGACTTTTCAAAGCCAGATGAAGATAGTGGAAAGTTACCCTGTTGCCCCAGCACATGCTAAAAGGACTTCATATGCAGTTTCACGTAGGTCATCATCCGTGATACCTGAGAATAGGAAAGAATAATGAAACATTATATAATTATTGGTGCTGGCTCACCACATAAAAAGAACTACTGTAAAGTATGGTTTTATGCTCCATGTCTTGACTAGTCAAGACATTCTAACAGTGCAGTCCAGACCTAGTACTTTGATGCAAATGTAACCACAGGTTTTCATGATATGGAATGAATTTAAAAGAAAATTTGGCACCTCATATATTATAGCTCAGTCGCAAATGTTAACAACCATGCAGGTATTTGCAAGGGACCATCCAGGGATGCATATAAGATACATAAGAGTTACAGAAGAACAATGGTCTTCTAGAAAATTGAAAAAAAAAAAAATAGTTTTCCAGATCAATGTGAAAAAATTTCCTAAGAATACAGACTTGGCACACTGATATTTTGATGCAAAACAAGAAAGAAAAATATAGCTATGAAAATCACTAGTTCAACTTAAGTTTTTCCTTACAACTTTTCAATTCAACAAGTATATCCATGCCATTGAGGATGCAACTTCATGTAAAGGATCTAAAATAAAGGATACCCTTTATCAATATCTGTGAACATTGTAATGCAAGGGATATCAACGTTTGTAAATGATGTGATCCAAGGGTTCTATTGAGATTAATTATTCATGCTTAATCTTATAACTGCAGTCCAACCACAAATCAATTGACCATTTCCACAGATCCAATGTCACTTTCTTCCTTTCCCAAATGAAAAGGTATTGGAAGCTACCCCCTTACCAAGAAAACCCTGCAAGAAGTATTGTAAGAAACGGCAGTCCACTCCAACCGAATATTCAACAACATAAATAATAGTATGTTCTCCAAGCCAAAGAATCCCCATCTGGCAGTTTGACACTATCATCCAACTGTTGCCTCAATTTCTTATGCCACTACAGCAAAAGATGATCTACATTCATACAATCCTTCTAAGAAGAGTGGCATAAATTTGGTGCCAACCTTAGAGTGCAATGAAGAGATATCCATCAAAAAAGAAAAATGAACCTATGAGCATCATTCTCAATGTTCTTTTCCAAACATCCACCATTATGGGATGTACAACGTTTCAATGCATTATCCTTTGAAGACAATTATTACCTGTTGCAAAGGCTGGCAATTTGGGTACAAGGTCCACAGCATCATTTGGATTATGTCTTGAAACCCTGATGCTATTAACTTCGTCAATCCCATCATCATCCTCAAAATCTTCAATGTCATCCACAGTCAATTCTCGAACATCAGTGGAGTTAAAGGACTCTGATTTTTCTAAGCTTGACAGTGACACAACAGGCGATGGTGCAAAAACAGGCGCTGGTGTTGGAGCAGGAACAGGTGGCGGTGCCCTTCTTGGAGGTGACCCTGAAATCTCTGGACTTGTGACCAAGAAAAATTCATCTGTTGAACCCCCACCATTCTAAGTTGAAAAAAGAAGCAACTTTTAGAAGTGGCCAGCCAAAAGTATACCAAATATATAAAACCCAAGCTTGAACTCTTTTTTGGCAATTACATAGCAGCCAAAAGACAGAAAGGACAGAGGAAAATATGAATAAACAAGCAATGGCACACAACTAGACTATGTCCTGATTGCATATTTAAAACCTTTGTGGAAGAAATTTTAAAAAGTAAAAATTTAAACCTACTACAACCAGATGTAGCACCAATTTGCAAACATACATAGACTGGAATATATAAGGCACAAGCATAAAAAATTTATGGCCAATAACATAACAACCAAAAATTAGAAAGGACAAAGAAAAAATAAGAAGACCAACAATGGTATATAACTAGACTATCCCCTCAGTACTTATCAAATCATACACTTAAATCCTTCCTGTAAAAGGAAATAATTAATAAAAAAAGCACCTATTGTAAGAAGATCTAGCACCGACCTGCAAACTTAGAAAGTGACAAATTACAAGTCAGTGAACTACTTTATCAATGATGCATCCTAAATTTAAGCTTACCATTTGGGGCAAACCAGTATTATCGTGGTAATCTCTTATAGCCTCCGAAAGCTCAAGCATCTCACCTACATTACATAAAAAAAATTAGGAAAAAGAAAAGAAAAGAAACAAGGCTGAAGCCCACAAATCCTAAAGAAAAGAAAAACAAATACAAGAATGATCGCTGGCCACCTTTTTTAGCACAATTTAGGACATAATCGACACTGACTTGGTCAAGATCCACATCATCTAATGTAACAGCACCAGGAGGCATTGCAACTTTCTTAATGAGGCTACCCGCAAGAATAAAATCTAAAAGTATTCGTCTGTCTCGCCGATATCTTTGCAGAAGCTCAACCACATTTTCTCTAATTCCGTCAAGCACATGAATTCAAGACAAAAAAAATAAGAAGCAAAAGAACAAAAATGTCCAAAATCCATCATTTAATTCTGGTAATAAGAAACAAATTGCAGAAAGATACATACTCCTCCATAGCAAAGCCAGAGTCTTTGACAGCTACGCAGCCTGATTCAAAAGAATAATACAAAAATTAAAAAAAAAAAAAGAAATAAACCCATTTGAGTTACTGATTAGTAATATTGGAATGACATTTCAATATACTACATTAAAGTGTAAGTCTACCAAAGATTAAAAAAAAAAAACCAAAAAAAGAGGGAAAAAATAAGAAACAATAAACAAAATCATTTAGATCCCAAAAAAGAAGAAAACCCAGAAAAGAAATGATGATTAGAAGGAAGTCAGAGGAAAAAGAAGCTTACTTTTACTTTGCTTAGTGGAATTGCACTGAATTGGATTGGATCTTGAGAGAGAAGGAGAGAGTCAATGTGGGGTATGGAACCCAGAGGAGGGGGAGAGAGAGAGAAAGAGAGAGAGAGAGAGAGAGTCAAAAGAGAATCTTGGAGAAGTAAGAACCGGATCTGAAATTTTTCGTCAGATTTTCAGGGACTTCCCGTTGGGTTGCTTATTTGAGTGAGAGACACCAAGATGCTGCGAATTTGAGTTGGTTTTGATTTTAATGCGATTAGTTCTTTTTGTGTCGTTTTGTGTCTCCTGTCATGTCGTTTCTCTCTCCATGTGTTTTTTTTTTTTTTCCAATTTTCTTGTAAATACCTTTTTTTTCTTTTTTGTGCGTGTAAAATGAAAAAATAAACTTATACTAAACTCTCGCAATATAATAAATTAAAATATTTTATAAAATTCACAAAAGCAATTAATTTTTACAATGTTTAATAAAAATTATTAATTATTTTTAAAATTGTACATAACTGTAATTATATATTAAAAAATTAAAATAATAAATTTAAGATAAAGAATATCAATAATAAAGTCACAACTACCAATACACAATTCCAACCACCTTATCACAACAAAACATTTTCATTTGTGTCCAACTGAAAAAGACATATTACTTAATGTCGGGGTCATTTATGCAATTACCAACCTAAGAATTATAGCATCATTACATTACAAGTGCAACTCAATTTCTCTTTACGTGCATGCATGACAAATTGCAGTCTTGGATTCTAAATTTTCTTAAGAGCAAGCTCTGGCCTCGATTAATTAATTATTGTTTTTTCTTATTGTAATTTCAACTTTGAAAATAGGACAAAAATGTTTCAACATTAACACCAATCATATAAGTGTAATTAGATCACCACAAGATGTCCACTTATTCAACCACAAACTCCTAAAGATCCAACGTAAATTCAAAGCATGCATCTTCTCTTAGCTATAGGATTTAAAATTGACATATTACCCATGAAAAACAACCATAGCATTTAACATAGTATACATTCATAAGTAAAATTAATATATAAATAAATTTATAATTTTATGTCTTTTAATAAATTTAATTTTACTTTTAAAAATTTTTATGTATAAACTAAATACTACATAAAATACTATATTTTTAATTAATTTTTTACACTTAAGAACATGTTATGTATGCAAACTAACTAAATTAATTAAAATATGTTAACAATAAACTAGATTGGTTACAAAAAAAAATTATGAATATCAAATTATTACTTTTTAATAATTAAATTAAAATTATTACAATATGATAAATTAATTATTTACTTTCTATATTAATTTTAATAATTATATACATGCAACTATGATGAATAAATAGATATTGATTGAGAGTAATCAATATTAACTTTGAACTAACTAAAGTCTCAAATTTTAAAATAAAAAAAATTATAAATATTATTTTTTCATACATCTTAAGTACAATTTTATATATTATGTTATTATTTTAATTAATTATATATTTTAAATTTTTAATATACAATTAAGTCATAATTATCAATCAATAAATTTTAATTTATTAATATTAAAATTATTTTTAGGGTTACAAATTTTAAATTTAAATTTGTGTTAAAATTAATTAATTAAAAATATCATAATTGTTAATTCAATTAATAATAATTTTATTTTTCCATCCCTAACTTTTTAAATTATAATTAAATGTTTTTAAAAGGCCCTTATGATTATAATTTAAGAATTTATGTTTTAAATTAATTTTAAAATTTGTCATTAACAAAAAAATATAATTTAAACTTAAATTTAACAAATTAGTGTTTTAGTACAATAGAAAAACACATAAAATATAACATAATTTAAGTTTAAATTATGTTATTTTTTACAATATTGTATTATGTTAAGTAATTATAATTTAACTATATAAAATAATTTATTTACTCATGTCATTATTTTTTTATTTCATTAAAATATTTTATTTTAAAACGGTATAAATTTTCATCCAACAGTCAAATAATATTTGTTAACAACAGATATAAGCTATTATTTACTTTGCGGAAAAGGTTAAAAAAAAAAAGGAGGGTTCATCTAAGTAGAGTGGGCTTCCGTAGGGTTTAACAAAACCCACATCCGTCCTGTATCAAATTTCTGACACAGCGGGCATCCGTACCCGACAGCCTGCGAGCACAAATGGAGGAAACCCAGGAGAAAACTGTAATAATTGACGAAGAATCTGAGGAGGAAGAAGAAGAAGAAGAGGAGAATGGAGACTGGGAGGACTGGAGGGAAGACGACGATAGCCACAACGGAGAAAAAGGAGACAACGAAGAGGAATCTGAGAAGTCTCGTTTGCTGTGTCTGTTCTGTTGCTCCAAGTACGGTTCCTGCGATGGACTGTTCGAACACTGTCGTTTGTTTCACAAGCTCGATTTTCAGGGATTAAGGAAAGCTTTGGGTTTGGATTTTTATGGTTCTTTAAAGCTCATTAACTACGTCAGGTCTCAGGTTGGTTTTACTCTTTTCTTTTGCTAACGGTTCTGTTTAATGGGAACTCTGTGCCAATGTCGGACCTTGTGTTTGGCGGGTCCCAAGCCTGTTTAGAAGAGAGAAAAGAGGAGAGCGCTGCGGTGGGTTTGCGCTTGGCGTGAAACTAGCCAAAACCTTATGATATATAAATCTCGTTGAATGGTGAGAAAAAATTCATGTAGTCAATCCCAATTAAATTTGAGATTGAGGGTTTGTTGTTGTTTTTGATTTGTTTAATGGGTTTTGAATATTGGGCTGGGTTTTTGTTCCTTGGGGCTTGTTTTTTCGGTTTCGGCTTTGGTTTTGGTTGCTAGGGAAAGTGGGGGAGAGTTGAAACCCCTTTCAGGAAAACCCAGATGCTAGTACGGCCCCCACTGCCGCAGCTCCTTGAAGTATAGGATGCAGGGATTTGAATCGGAGACTGTGCGCATAACCCATACAATCTCAAGTTCGCCTGTATCACTAGACTAAAGATGGGCTGTTGGCATAAGATTGAGAGTTGAGTTTTGGGAGTTTAAATTCTGTTAGAAACTGATAATGAGGGGGTTAAAATGAAAACAGGACAGAAGAAATGATATTTTGTAGAGACTTCAAATAATGCACAAAACTGTTTTAATGTCTAGGACTTTGGGGTTGCTATGTTTTGGATTCTCAGGAACAATGTCATAAAATGATATAACTGGTAAAGAACTTTACTGATCTGTGAGTTTTGAAAGTCTTTACTTTTCTTATTTGTGTTAGATTTACCGGACATTAGCAAACCATACAACATTTGGCTCAATTTTGAACGGTTGGTTTGCGGTTGTCTCTTTTTCTTTCCTCCAAAGTAAAAATGTGTTGTTTCCTATCTCCTCCTGTTTGGTTGTTGAGTTCCATCCAACCCAAGGCCTTGGGGGTTTGCTGTAGTGGTTGTGGTTTGAGAAAATGACGAATGAATTGTGAAGGACCATTACTTTTTCCCTTTTTTTTTTTTTTTTTCTGTTTCAGCTAGATTATGATACCGGGATTTCCCTGGTTCAGTGAGAGTGTTTTCTTGTAAATGCAATTTTGAGAAACTTAGCCTATGCCTCTTTTTCTTGGACCTACAGCTACCCTATTATTAGTGTAGTTGGGGCTGTCTAGAGTTTGAATGTGGCTTGCAAGGTAAATAACTTGTGGCATACTGAAAATTCAGCCTTGATATTTTCTTGCATTTTCTGTTTTCATTTTCCAGGTGGCAGAAAACAGATGTTGGACTTGTGGAATTATTTGCCAATCTAACCTGGAATTACAGAACCATTTGCATGAAGCTTTAAATATCCATGAAATTAAACATTTCTGGGATGATGATAGGTATTTGAAACCTTTTATGCAAGAGGATACCCTCTTGTACAGCTTCAGCGATGATGAAGAAGGCGAGGATGATTATACTGTAGATGTGGACAAAGAGGAGTTTATCAAGGATTTAGGGAATATTGAAGAGATAACTACTAATGATGACAATACCTGGCAAAATTCCATATCCAGTTCTGACAATTGTGTACAAAATGCGAGGGACCATGTTACCTCTGCCACAAATGGGCATGCTGGCATGGCAGATTGTTCAAAGACGGAGATGATCAATGGAGGCTCTAAAGGAAATGCCGGTTCAACTTGTGAAGAACAAGTGGATATGCATTCAAATGCCTCTCTCATGAATCTCACTGCCAAGGATATCAGGAAAGTTAATGAAAACTATTTTGGGGCATATAGTTCCTTTGGTATCCATCGAGAGATGATAAGTGATAAGGTATTGAGCTTCTGACTGAATTATCTCGTGGTGGGACATGGTTTTGTATATAGAGTAGGCAATTTTACTTTATTTATGCAGGTGAGGATGGAGGCTTACAGGCAAGCTATCTTGAAAAATCCTTCTCTTTTGACTGGGGCAGTTGTAATGGATGTGGGTTGTGGGACTGGCATACTGAGGTGAGTTGGCAATAAGGATCTGTTTTAGGGACTTGAGCAGTCTCAAATGCCTTTGTTCTTGCATTCTATATGTTCTTATTCTTTGTCATAGTTTTGTTGTTTGCGTCTGAGTTTTATCTGAAAACAATCGGCATTTGGATCTATTCCTGACCATTTAGTCAAAATCTTGAACCTAATCCTTTCATAATTTAGTGAAGATATAGTTGTGACATTCCTTACTGTGGTAACATTTTGGACCAATTGTCACAGATGTACAATGATGTTATGAGTGATCATGTGTAAAATCTTTGAATTCTTAGAATTGAAAGCTGATCAATTCCATGTTTGCATAAATTTTGATGACACAAAATAACGTAAATGAGATGATAGGTTAAATATGTTTTCTAATTGCAGAAAGTACAACACCTATATAATAAACTGTTAGTTGGGCCCTTTGCAATATTCTTCTGCTGTGGAGGTGCTGGATAGACTTTCCAGTAAAACACCATCGGCCATTGGGTGCTACCATTAATTCCAACTCTCTAAAGGTGTCTGGAAGACAGAAATGGCCACAATTTTTAGGACCTTGCTTGCTGCGCTTGCCTGAAACTAATCTACCATTGCTTGCAAAGCCCTTTATTTAGTTGATTACTGCAAATTGTAATAGATATAGTATTTGCAATAAAGTTCCCCAACTTAACCACATTCAAGTGCAAAAAGTTGCAATAATGATCCTTTATTTTTTCTTATGACTGATAAACTCTTGATATTTACTTGTTCCTACAAGCCAGTGTGGAAGAAAACATTGATTTCTTGGCTTTCCAGAAATCTGTTTGACAGTGTCGGTTGCTGCTATCTTAATGTTTATCTTATCAATTGTGTATAGGTGTGCTGCGCTGCCAAAACTATTTTCTGGACAATTGTAGTTTATAAAATTTTCTTAGAATTCACTGATGAGTCTCTGGAATGTCTCATTTTCATGCCTTATAAAGAGGGGCTATCTGTTTGCTCCTCATATGACTGAACAATTCTAAAGATTCTAGTGTACTTGGCAGATCTTTTATTGTACTTATTTCGCCTTTGTTGTTCAATTTTGTGTAGCCTATTTGCAGCCCAGGCAGGGGCTTCAAGAGTAATCGCAGTTGAAGCAAGCAAAAAGATGGCTGCTATGGCAACTCAGGTAAATTTTATGGTTTGTATTTGACATTTTTAGCTTTATTTCCTCTGATAGTGCTGTGCCCTCAATTATAGATTGCTAAAGACAACCTCCTTTGGAGGAATGATGGCCAAACTGAAGGTGATAATCAGTGCTCTGGGGTAGTAGATGTGGTTCAAGGCATGGTCGAGGAGCTTGAGAAAGTCATACAAATTGAACTGCACAGTGTTGATGTATTATTGAGTGAATGGATGGGATACTGCCTACTCTATGAGTCAATGCTGAGTTCAGTGCTCCATGCAAGAGATAAATGGTTGAAGCCTGGAGGTGCCATCCTCCCTGACATTGCAACTATTGTGAGTCCTTCATACATAAGTGTTCTTCTATGTGCATGTCAAATGTCTTTGGAATACATAATTATACCTCAACCTTATACTTTATTTTGTTACAATTCTTGCAGTACGTTGTGGGATTTGGAAGAGGTGGCACCAGTCTTCCATTTTGGGAAGATGTGTATGGTTTCAACATGTCTTGCGTTGGCAAAGAACTTGTTCAGGATGCCACCCAGGTTCCTATTGTCGATATTGTGGATGCTAGTGATTTAGTTACTGATGCTGTGGTTCTCCAGGTTAGTGCCCATTAGCATTTTACCATTGTGTGTCAGTTTACAGGAAATTTTTGTTGAAAGTGGGACCTTGGTTGTTTTGTTCTCACAGTATTAGTGGGACCTGGGTTGCTTTTGGTTCTCTGTTGTAGCCTTAGAATGCTTGTGGTAGGTTCAGATGTTATATGATACTTATATTTGTCATTCTAGCTTTAATATCCCGTGTCCTGCATTGCCAGGCATAAAGCATGTGCCCTTTTGGAAGTAAGACTCAAAATACCCATGTGACCCTGGGGTCAAAGACATACTTACCTGCACGTGATGTGTAAGCTTATGCAATGAATCTGAGTAAATAAATTAAGACATGGAGTTCCTCAAGAGACACCTTAGTGATTGAGAACTTAAATATCTATCTAAAGGTCCTAGGTTCTAATCTTGAGAAGGAAATATCGGATTTATGAGAATGGGAAGAGTTACTTCTATTGTATAAGTCCCGGCCTAATGAGCCTCTTGATAGACCAAAAAAAATATAAATAAATAAGAAAAGGAATGAGCAGGAACTTCTGTTGTAAATTGAAAATGGCTGAATGGTGACTCTTCTCACAATTGGATTGAAGACTGAAATATTTGTTTGATTTTTTGGCAACGAGGGTATCATTTCTTTCAATGGGTTGGGTTCAACTGTTCTAAAACTTCATGTCTCGAGTGGCAAATAGGAGCATTTACTTGCTTGTATTCTCATTCTTTTACCAAATTAATGACCTGCTTTGGGTCTGTGCACAGTGGTAACTTGCAGTTTTAAACCCCTCAAATCTGAATTCAAAAAGTAGCTATCGTTGCGTGCCGTTTCTTAAGTTTATTTTTGTAAGGAATGTTCGTCTCTATTGGGTTTGATGTTTATGGCATTCGGGCATGTTCGTGCCATGTATTCCGTTTGATGATTGTGGAATGATTTTGTCTTGCTTCAGACTTTTGACCTGGTGACTATGAAACCAAGCGAGGTGGATTTCACTGCAAGCGTTGATTTGGAGCCGAAGTTTGATAGTCCGGGAAGTGATTCCATGGAACTGACCTCCAAAACCGGGTGGTGCTATGGGGTTGTGTTGTGGTTCGATACTGCCTTTTCCTCCAGGTTCTGCAAAGAAACACCTGCTGTTTTGTCTACGTCCCCATACACTGCCAGAACACATTGGTCCCAAACAATCCTGACATTTCGGGAACCAATAGCGATGGCACGAGGAAAAGCTCGTGCAGACAAACTCGCAGTCGGCACAGAAGCATGTCCTGCTGCAAGAATCCATTTGCGCGTCAGCATTGCCCGTGCTACCCAACATCGAAGCATCGACATTTCTCTGGAAACCAGTGCAGTTGGCCCTGGTGGCCAGAAGCGATGTTGGCCGGTGCAGATGTTCAACTTATCTTAGACGCCAGCTTTGGTTGATCAAGTATGTGACAGCGGGCAATTTTCAGGCTGTTCTCAACTGCCATTTTTGTCCCTGAAGGCGTGCAATCAAAAGATGTGAAAAATATCAGTTGAACATTTGAATATCAACTCTAAATTAATTTTTTACCAAGATTCCCAAATAACCAAGAGTTTTTATATTTCCTTTCAAAAATAATTAATTTTAATAATTATGCTTTTTGAATTAGAATTAAAAAATACACTCAAAAATAAATTAAAATATAAAAAAAGTATGTCACGCTGAGTCAGATTATTAAGATATATATATATATATATATTAATAGAACTCACTATTATATACCAAATTATTAAAATGTGTTTAATGCAACATTTGATATTTATGAACAGTTGAATACATAGGAGTTGTAAATCATGATATATGGAGTTTGTTGTTGAAATCTACACGTTGTTGGCAATGTAAAGGAGTTGAGCATGGATGCCTTTTCTTTTCATTTTAATAAAAAATTAGGACTCACTTAATTTGAGTTTTTTTAATTATTTTTCATGTGTTTGATATTTTTCAAAAGTCAATTAGGTTTAATTTTTTGCTTTTCTCGTTTCATGTTTCATGAAATTGGAATGACAAAAATTAAATTTTTTAATAATTCCGTATGTATTTAAAAAAAAAAAAAGAATAATTAGTCATGGAATGTAATTTTTATTAAAAAAAAATTGTATAATTTATTATTTTATTTTTGGCAAAACTAAAACAAGTCGAGAATCGGAAGAAATGATTCAGTTTGTTATATTTAGCAATTTAATTTAATTCTCAAAAATTCTCATTGTTATTTCAATTAGGTCCAAAATAGGCATGGGTTTGGTTAAACCAAAGGGCTTGCCCGTAGGCTTCCTTGGACATAAGAATACACGTGGCATGGCAGAGATGGCTCTTCTTCTCAATCCGCGGGCTGTTGCAGTTGAATTTGATACCTCTCTTTGTGGGCGGGACACAACTTGTTCTGAATAAGTTAAAAAATAATTTTAAATATTATAAATATTTATCAATGTAATATTTTTGAAAGAGAGAAATGAATTAACTGTTATCTTTGTTTGATAATGTTCAAAAATGCATAAAAAAATAGATTTTATGATTTTTTTAAATAAAATGTACAACAAATTCTAAAAAAATTAAGGTAATTAAGATATTAAAAATATATCTCAATTATTTATACTGTTTTTCACGTATATTTTATCGTTAAAAATGATATATTAATATTATATTGATAAAAATCATAATATTTAAAAAAATAAAAATTTAATATTACATTAAAGAAATTTAAAAAATTTAAAATTATTTTTTATTTTACCCCCAATTTGTTCCCCACTACCACAAAGTGTGAAAATGTTAAGAACAGATCAATATTACAAACTACAAGGCTCTTGACATGCTCTTTAAGTTGTGCTCTCGCTACACAAATTAATGGGAGTTTGCAAAATTTGACCATGAATTTACACGAATGCATGCTTAATTTAAATATGAGAGTTTTCTTGTCTTACAAGTCACAATTCCTAACAACTATAACTTCTTTGCCAAAGCTAAAATTATAACTCTGTACTTTATCAAAGCATCCATTACTTCTAACCTACAAATTCTCCATTTTTACAGGTAACTCAGAAAGGAATGAAGATAGCAATTTCTGTAATATATGATATAAGACCATAATTACATAGTATAACATAATATTATCTCACTATTTTAGTTTATTTGATCTTTTTGATTATCTTGGCTAATAAAAAATTGAAAATTATCAAAATGGAAAAGAGAAAGACTACTATCGCAGCATGTCAATTGAGGAAGAAAGTGAAAAATGATACCTGAAAATCATTCCAAAGCCAATTTACCAATGAAAATTTTCTTATCTTATTGTTAATGGATTATATCATTTTCTTAAACATATTTATCAGAGTTATATTAAGATTGATTATTTTCAAAATTAATCTAAATCTAAATTAATTTCATAAAATATTGAAATTATTATTTTAAATTATTTAATGAATAAAAAAAGGAAATATGCTAATTATGTTGTCTATTTTGCTGCTAAACTTTTGCATATTTGTTTAATCTAACCCTATATCTTTTCTTCTTGTCTAAATTATCCTATGTCTCTCAAAAAATATATCAGACTACATTGAAAAAAATGTGCAAAGATTTAGGACCAGGACAAAATAATTTGCTAATTTTTTTTTCTTTTTTATTTTTTCATATTTCATTTGTGCCAAATATGTGTTTAACGAATGGACCAATTTCTATCCCAAATGAACTCTTAATTTAAATAAAAAAATATATGCCTAAATTAAGAAAGAGAAAAAGAACAATGGGTTAAAAATAATAAAATTTTATGATTAAAATGTTGTTTATATAGATAATCAATAAACAATGAGAGCCACAAAATTAAATAATTTTTTCCTTTTCTGATTTGTCAAAGCAAATTTATCAAGCTTAACAATAAATTAATAAACTATAAAAATAAAATAACTAAAATAAAAAAAGGATAAAATTTGCTGCACCTAAACATACAAAAGAATACCGAGAAATACTTATCAGAGAGAATGGTGATGCACTAAATGAGTTAATTTAAGAATATAAAATCTGCAAATTTTTCTAAAAATATTGTGATGTGGGCAAGTAACTAGGAGAGAGAATAAGCAGAATTTGATATCCAAGCATAAATAGAGGAGACTTTTATATGTATTAATTAAGTTATTATTATTATTATTATTATTATTATTATTAATCTTCTCAATTAAGTTGTATCAGTTACATAAATTGGGTAAGAATACAAAAAAATAATCTATATTTAAAGATATTAAATGGAATTATGTATATGTCCGTTACATAAGTTATGTGAAAATGAGAATTACAAAATGTTATCTTTATACGATGAGAGCAATAAGATATGTCAGTTGAGAGGCTTATACATAGAAGTAGAGTATGGATTTATGTTGATGAATTCAAAGCCCTTGTAACTTAAATAAATATATCACTTTGTTGCTTATTTAAATATAAGAATAACAAAATAATAATTTCATTAACGTTAAAACATAAGTATAAATGGAGCCTCATATTTTGTGTACGGGTCTCCTCTCTCACCGTTTCTTACCTCGTCAAATCACACCAGGTCTCGCTCTCTCTCTCTCGCCCAAATCTCGTCCCTGGATGTTTTTTTTTTTTTTTTTTTGTCTTTTCCTCTATTTGTGTAAACAATTGAATTGCTGCATGTGAATATGTGTGGTGATTTTTGAGATTGGTGGGTGTAGGTGGGGCAACACAGAGGAAGATCTGATGTACTTGCTGGCGGATCTTAACTGTACTCAAAATCATGATGGCCCTTGAAAATAAAGGTGTTTTTCCATCTGGGGTTCTCCCCTTTTCTGTGAAAGTCTGGTTTTTGTTATTAAAAAATTCAGCTTTTTTGATTTCTTTAAGTGTTGGTTTCAGTTTTTGGTGCTCTTGTGATGTCTTGAATTGGTTCATGATGTGCTATTGCTATCTTGGGGCATTTTACTTAATGGGGTTCTCTCCTTTTCCTTTATGGTCTGGTTCAGCTTTTCTGATTTCTCCGAGTGTTGTTTCAGTTTTTGGTGTTCTTGTGATGTCTTGAATTGGTTCATAACGTGCTATTGCTATGTTGGGGCATTTTTCTTAAATGGTGTTCTCTCCTTTTCTTTTATGGTTTTGTTAGTCAAAATCTCAGGTTTGTTGATTTCTGTGAGCGCTGGTTTCAGTTTTGGTGTTCTTGTGATGTCTTGAATTGTTTCAGGAAGTGACATTGCTATTTTGAGGCATTTTGTTTAAATGGGGCTTTCTTGACAATGTGTAATTTTGATCATCAAAATGCACCATTGCCTTTTGCTCTCTTTTTCTTGGAGTTGGTCGCTGTCGGTGTGATCATAGTACTGTTGCATGTGTGGGCAGAGAAAATTCTTAATTTTTGCGGTGCCTTTATATAGTTACTATGATATGAGGTCTCAGGATTTTTTAAAAAAGGAATTTTTGATAAGAGGAGTTACTTCTATGACTTGAATGCTTGGAATTTTTGGCTAGTGGAGGACTTGTAATTTTGTGTTTGGCCTGGTGGCAAAGTGGTTTTTAGGGAGGAATTGGAATGGTAGTAAAATAATGAGATACAGTTTTTCCACTTTTGGTGGACGGAAATTCACAATCTAAGATGTTGATTTTTGGAGTGGAAGTTAAAGTATTCCTAATGGAGGCTTCTAGATGCAAACGTTTAAATTCTCCATGCTGTGGATATTTGAGACTTCAGTTTTAACATGAGTGTGGCATTTAGACATTATCGTACAATGCTAGGGGTCATTTCATGTGCAAACAATAGGTTGGAATTTAACATAGCTAATTGCTTTTACTTTTTAGCAATGCCATAATATGTCTTTGTATGATAATTTTCATTATTGCGGTATATTACTGGAGCTATTTATCCATGGCTGAGATGGATAAACAGCCGCAAGTTCTTTTGCTAAATGATAAGTGTCCCAGATCTGATTGTTGGTTCTGTACTGCTACTGCATTAATGACCCTTTTCACTCCTATCACCAATACCCATTTAATGATTTTCTAGTTACATGCCAAAAAGGAAAAAAAAAAAAAAATCCAATGATTACTTCAATCAAAAATAAGTGCAACTAATGTTATCTTTTTATATACAGTGGCCGATCAAAATAAGTAGTTCCAAGGATAGCATGACCCGAAATAGAAAACTAAGTAAGTATCACAGGCAAAGGCATTTTGCATTTACATCTCCTTTTCTGTGTGATGAGAATCAACGATAAAATATGGAAAAACATGAAAGAACTGAATAAAATATGGATTCACCGTATGAAGGTTGTCGTCGCAAGCTCGAGGATAAGTGGAGGGGCCAATTACAGTGTTTTGAGCATGTTGAAAGTTGATGTAAAGGTAGTGGAAGAGTAGATGCAAGTAGTAGGAGGAAGAAGAATGATATCAAGCAGACCTATGTTGTTGTTTGCTAATATGCTGAATTGTTGATCTAGTCTGTCAGCAAACTTGCATAAATTGTGGCTCTAAAATGGAGCAGAATGGCCAAAGAAGATATATTTATCAACCCAGCTATTTTGGAACCATGGTCTAGTTAAGTAGACAGAATTTAGATTGTTATAGATAATTAAGTAGCTAGTTGGGCATTTGGGAATAACAAAAAAAAACAAGAACTGGGCATTTAGTTGCAAAGAAGAAACTAATCTGTGTAGCTTTTATAATTAGTTGCCTATATAATCAATCTGGAACTGTTACCTTTATGAAACAGCTTTGAGAAGTTAGAATTCTAGAGAAAATGCCATCTAAATGCCAAGTTAGAATTTTCTGCTTCTTTCCTTGATTTACTGCTTTGCATGGCACATGGGATCTTTGATGTCAAATGAGAAGTCCTTAGTCATGTGGCACAGTCTTTGCAATGCCACTGATATCTTTAAGCTTACTGTTTAGTTAGCACACAGCTCTGTTCCCTGCTTATTTGTTCTGTCATACCATGTCTTCTTCTTCTTCTTCTTTACGAATTCTCTAGGATATCCGAACTAGACATACCTTTTTTTGGGTTGTCTTTACCGGATAGTTCATTATGCTTGTTGATCTCGATGCCTGTATGATAACTTTTTGTTTTTCCATAAAATAAGGCATGCTCTCATTTTTTATTGCAGAAACTATGCAAAAGAGCTGTGAGGCATCATTAAAATGCCTTCAGCCCATGGAGTTCTCTTTTGGGAATTCAATGGAAGATTTTCCAAAGCTTGAAGAAGTTTGTGCTTACCCAGGTGGGGATGCTGTGGAATCGGTTCACTCAAGAAGTGAGTTTCTTGAACTTCGAACTGAATTTCACAACAAACCTACATACCATCATGATTTTGGCTCGTTGTCATCTTTCTATCCTGACTCTCAAAAGGTGCAGCAGTGTCACATAAATTATTTTAAGGGCCAGTATAATCCCTTTGCCATGGAAGCTCAATTTCAGCATGGACCTTTCAATATGTTCTCTCAAGGTTATCCATATGAGTTCCGGTTCCAAGATTTTCAGTACTTTGTGGTCATAGACTTTGAGGCTACTTGTGACAAGGATAAAATTCCTCATCCACAGGAGATAATTGAGTTTCCATCTGTCATAGTGAGCAGTCTAACTGGCCAACTAGAAGCGTGTTTCCAGACATATGTGCGGCCTACTTGCAATCAGGTGCTTAGTGATTTCTGCAAGGATCTGACTGGCATACAGCAAATCCAGGTTCGTGTGGGACCTTCTGATATCACTTGTTGCTTAAATGCTTGTTTTACCGGCAGTTACTTGTTGATGTTTCTGTGGGTCTAGGCTAACATTGCATATCAAAGACAAGTTAGTGTGGGTGCCTTTTGTACTAGAATTATCATAAAGTTCAAAGTTTCGGTAGGAGTCGATTGCATTTCTGACAGCAAAATGCTGTTTGCTACATATTTTGATAGAAATTTACATTGGACTTGGCTGATAGCAGTAATATGAATTATCTCCAATTGAGAGATGTCCTGTGCAGAACTTAGAAGTTGTCAAAAAGATTGTTCTGTAACAATGACTTCAACTTGCGTATTCTAGTTGCATTCAAGTTTTTCTTTCATCATTATTTCTCCTCCTCCTCCTCCCCCTCCACCTTCTGTCACCGAATAGAGTCACATCTAAGTGTTGTGCCAGAGTTATTATCCAGACATTGAGAGAAGTAAAGCTCACAGGAGGACTTGATAATTGTAATAGATGGTACTAGGTGTAACTAGGGGAAAGGGTAGAAGATGCCGTGCTTCTGTGCATTATAAAGTGAGACACCACCCCTTCATTGCCTGTGATCAAGCATCAAGACGTATTGGGTTACTCTAAGATTCATGGTATGTTGGGTGTACTGGCTTCTTCACACCCCAAAACATTCAAAATTTGAAAGTTTTGCAATTGTGTGGTGTACCTGACAAAACCAAATCTGTCAAACCATAACCAACTGATGACTGTGTTATGTCTAGTGTGTCAGTTTCTTAAACTGAAGCCAACCATATTCTTCTGGTTTAGAAAAATCTTTAAATCTAACCAGCTGAACTAATGTGACTCATGAATAGCCCTTCTTGTCACTGCATGGGATAAGATGAATTGTTTTCAACACTGAATGCATTTTGAGAGTCTTGTAAGAGCCTCATACTTTTGGATTCACTTTTTAAGAACTCGAGGTGAGGTAGTTAAGCACTTGTTTCATTGTGGTTGGGCTACAAGTTGTAAGAGGTGGCTCTTGGGAATGTGATTTTGACCAAATTACAATAGGATCAGTTCATGTGCGTGTTACTTGCTTGGAGGGGCATTTCTTTATTAGAGGGCATTTCTTTATTAGAGGGCATTTCTTCAATAACATGGATCATGTAGTAATATTTGTGAATTTTTGTATATATACTTGTAAATTATTCTTGCTTTTGTACTGAGTTGGTTGTATCACCTTGGTGCATTTTAATATTATGTATGCATATCTCGGTGTGATTGTGCATGTGCAGAGAGAGAGAGAGCCCTCAATCTTATTCTTTTGTCCCTGTTTCCTTCCAGGTGGATAGAGGTGTTACCCTTGGTGAAGCACTTCTCAGGCATGACAAATGGCTTGAAAAGAAGGGAATAAAAAATGCGAACTTCGCTGTTGTAACATGGTCAAACTGGGATTGCAGGGTGATGCTGGAATCTGAGTGCCGATACAAGAAGATCCAGAAGCCCCCTTACTTTAACCGGTAAGTATGTCAGATAAAAGCTTGATCCGAGCAGCTGCACTAGTGACGCATGTGACTTGTTTCCAGTCAGATCCCTACTGGAAAAATTTCACTGGCTTTAACTTCTGCATGTTCTCTTCTTTTTTTTTTTCTCATTAATGACCCAGAATGTATCTTGAATGTTTGATATGAACCAAAAATTCATTATATGCTTGTTAGATGGATCAACTTGAAGGTTCCTTTCCATGAAGTATTTGGTGGAGTTAGGTGCAATTTAAAGGAGGCTGTTGAGTTGTCAGGTCTTGCATGGCAGGGCCGTGCTCATTGTGGCCTGGATGATGCCAAGAATACTGCTTGTCTGCTTGCCTTACTAATGCGCATGGGGATCAAATTCTCCATTACAAACTCACTTGTGTGCCAGACAGCCGATGGTTTGTTCCCATGGAAGCATCCCCCCTACCTGTCTGTTTCACCGCCTCAGCTACACAAGCTGAAGGAATTTCCTCTGCTCCAGTATCACCCTCTCTGTTTCTGTGGAGTGAAAGGCAATAAAGTAATGGTTCAGAATCCTGGACTGAAGCAAGGTAGCTTTTTCTTTGGCTGTGGGAATTGGACTGCTACGAGAGGTGCCCGCTGTCATTACTTCGAATGGGCGTCTCTGTGACCAGTATTATGAGGAAGACCTCTCTATGTTTCATTCTTGCATCCTGAAATTTGTTGGGATGTATCATGTTCAAAAAAAGAAAAAAAAATGACGAAAATACAAAAAAGAAGAAAAAGGGATGAAAAGAAAGGTAGTGGTTTGTCTCCCAGTAGGAAGCTTACATGACCAAACCATTTGGGGCGGCTTGGTGCTTCCTAAGAAACATATAAATAGTTGGCTTGATCGCCTATAGGAGTGTCGGGTGAAGAACAAAGTAGGGAGCTACAACCTGTAAAGCTGACATGTTGACAGGAGAACAAATTTGGGAATGTGAGGAATGAGTAGTTAGGACTATGGTTTTTTGGCATTGGTGGACATGCTAAATTGCCATTTATCCATCATAAATAACCTGTGAGATAGGGACTATTTGGTTTCCTGTTATGCATTTCTAATGGAATGGGGAGAAGCTGCGTGCTTGCCCCGGACTATTTGGTTTCATGAAGCAAATGTTAAAATCACGGGTCAAATAGCTCACATTTGCTGCCGTTTATCAATGCAGTGATTTCTATGCATGGCGCATATGTCGTCCTTTTCTGGGGTTTTGGAAGCTAAGACGCTGGGAATCAAACTTATTCCCATGTGTCTTGAGAGACGATCTTCAATACTGTTCGGCCTTACTAAAATATATTAAGGTCGCTACAAACTGTTTCCTGCTCTCGGGAAAGTTGAAGCAAGAGTTCTGCTAAGCCAGCAAGTTTGCAGGGGCCTTAAAAGCTTTATATGGTGGCAATAACATTTTCCATTGATTTCCAGTGAAAAGACAGATGAAATATACTGGTTATTTGCTTCATGTTTGTTGGCAATCATTCCATCAATACTTGGTATCAATTAGAGGTGTCAAATGATCGGATCATTTGAATTCAAGTTGGATTATTTCATTTTCAGATTATTTTGAGTCATATTATTTAAAGGTCATATTATATTCACATTCACGCGGTTAGATTTGAGTCATCCGCAAGTTAACCTGATTTGTTTGTTTGTCACCTATATACATTTTGCAATGGTTCATGGGTGGTATTCAATGGAGTATTTAATGAAAAATGAATTTACATAAACGAAAACTTGTGGAATTGGAGTTCTTGACTACTTCGAGGTATTGCTTAAAAACAATATAAACTTAATTCCTCGAAATCGAAATATAAGACAACAGTAAGATTGAGATATCAAACTCTAATCTATTCGAAGGAATTTTACAGGATCAACCGACCAACAATCCAACCTGAGGCTTGCACACTTTTTTTTTTTATTTTTGAATGGAACAATCAAATCTTAATTATTCCTATATTATGATTATCTCCATTATTGTTTAGCAATGTGGGTTTTAATTTTTCTTTTTTTTAAAGTTGCAACTCCTAAATCAGGCCATAAAATTTTGTATGACCATTTTCCCGGGAAAAAAGGCTACCCATCAGTTGCTTCCCCCTCCTTATGGCAACCACTCAAAAGCCAGAGAGAGAGAGAGAGAGAGAGAGAGAGGTGAAAAGAAAATCAAAGTAGAGAAAGAAAACAACAGAAAAGGAGAAAGGAACAAATAATCAAGGTGGGAGAGAGAGATAGAAAAGTAAACCAATTATTCATGCAAATATTTGAACCCCATTTCTAAAGAGAAGTTATTACAATATTTGCCTCCAACGTAAAACACAGTTTTGACTAAACAACTGCACATAGAAAATCCTTGGAAAAAAAAAATGGATGCAGCAAGGAGAGCTATATGTCAAGAAGATCCATTTAACCCCCTCATTACAACTAGCTTGCAGGCAGCCAGCATTCTCGTCATCTCCCACTTCTTCAATCTTGTCTTGAAGCCATTGGGACAAGCTGGTCCTATTGCACAAATCATGGTAAGAAAGTACCCTTTTCAGAGTTGCGCTTGCATTCTTTTCTGTAACATGTTTTGATTTCGGAAAAAAATGTTGTACCTTTTTTTGTGTACATATCTAGAGTAGGTGCAATATGCCAAGGCTTTCCAATCAAATCGTAGATTGGAACCAGTTTTCTATATCGCACGTATTTATCAATGAGTTATATCTAGATGGCGTTGGAGTTATCTTTAGAACTGAATTTGAGTACCAGTCAGAGCCAAATAACCGAAAAAAAAAAAGTGCATATTTTGGTTATTGAGCAATATGCATGTATTTCGGTTGCATGCTTGTCTTGTCTTTCTTTTTGACGGGTTGATGAACGGCGAGTCTTGATATAATGATAGAAGTTACTTTGTTGTGACTTAATAGTCACAATTTTGTATTGTAGAAATAACCTCTTCTGGCGTGAGAGTCTCCTACATTAGGAACTCCTTTTTGATGAATTGATGTATTGAAATGTAGATCATCTTTCCATGAAATTTATACCCTTTTCGCTTGAGTCTTTATTATTATTATTATTATTATTATTATTATTATTTTGCTTTCTAGTTCCCTGTCCTTCATGTATAGATGAACATTGGGATCTAAATTATGTCTCCCCAATTGTTACACAGATGATGATATTGGTATCTTTTCTATCAGGCTGGAATCGTGTTAAGTCCTTCTCTGTTGTCTCGCATCCCGAAAGTGAAAGAGTTCCTTATACAGTCTTCTACTGCAGAATACTACAAGGTGTTCTCCTCCGTTTTCTATGTACTTTTCATATTTTTGATTGGCCTTCAGACTGATATTCCTTACACGAGGCGAAACCTGCGCAAAGCGAGCATGGTGGCCTATGGAGGGGTGATCGTTTGTGGCATATTTGGGGTTGCTGTTTCCTTCTTCATCATTGATTTTATGAAGGTCAAGACCAATAAGATTGCTTTTGCCAATATAATCATTTTAGTCTTGGCCAACACGGCCTCCCCGGTGGTGATTCGGTTGGCAGCGGAGCTGAAGTTTGCAACTGCAGATATAGGGAGGTTGGCAATAGCTGCTTCTTTAATTGGTGAAATGTCCTGTGTATTCTGGTTCTCTCTGTTCGTCTCGTTTACATCAAAGCAAATGTTTGGAAAAGGGTTTTTGTTCCTTGTTCTTACTGTGGCACTCATTGTTCTGAACAAATATCTGGCTATATGGATCAACCAACGAAACCAGAACAGCAAATATGTGACAAATGCAGAGGTGTTTGTCATTCTGTTCCTTGTTATAGCTCTGGCATTTCTTATTGAAGAGCAAGGCTTTAACAGCATGATCTCCTGCTTTTTCATCGGACTGATGTTTCCCCGGGAAGGCAAAACGACCCGGACATTGCTGCGTAAGCTCAATTATGCAGTGCACAACTTCATACTTCCTATATATTTTGGCTATGTGGGGTTTCAGTTCAACGTGAAGTATCTCAATAACTATAGAAATGTTGTTGTGGCTCTTCTTTTGATCTTCTTGAGCTTTGGGGGTAAGATAATTGGTACTTTAGCCGCTTGTCATCACCAAAAGATTCCAATGGTTGAGGGGATCATCCTTGCTCTTTTGCTCAACTCAAAAGGTCATGCAGAACTTCTACTTATCCAAACCTTATCAACGCACATTGTAAGTTTCTCCGCCTGATGATTATGCACTGTGGTGAGCATTTAGATAGACTCAGATGACCATCATGGTCCATGGCAAGCAGAGTATGAATTCTAGGGACTATTAAGATAGACTCAAATGATCATCATGGTCCATAGCAAGCAAGAAAGATAGCATGATGTTGCACAAGATACCCAAAAATTTCTAATAATGAATTTTTATGAGGCATGGCAGACATGCAAGATAAATTCTAAACACCAGTTTCTTACATGCTAATGAAGAATATTTGGCATCTCTATTCTCCACCCTCATTCCACAGTAACATGCCAGTAAATATGATTTAGAGCCTGTGAATTTTTCTTCTGTTCTTTTATTCTGAGATGATGTTATGATTTGTCTACAGTGGAGCCTGTGGTGGGATCAAAATATTCACAATTTGGTGGTAATAGTGGTAGTGATGGACACAGTGATCTCAGGGCCTGCTGTGGCTATTCTATTGAGGCAAAGAGAAAAGTACTTCGCTCACAAAAGCACCCCGCTTGAATTGCACGACCCAGATACTGAACTTCGGATGTTGGCTTGTGTCTATGGCTCTCGCCATATATCTGTGAAAATCGGATTAATCTTTGCCTTGACTGGATCTCTCAAGTCACTCGTCACTGCTTACTTAATGCACCTAGTTGAGCTCCCCAAGAAACGCCACAAAAAGAACTTGATGTACCACCAACTAAATGATGGTGATCAATATAGCGACGAAGAGGACTACGGTGGAAATGATGTTCTGGAGATTAATGATGCTGTGGATGCATTCAACATGGAGAATAAGGTTTTTCTCCACCAAGTAAAAGTTGTCTCATCCTTTCCAAAAATGTACGAGGATGTCTGTGATTTGGTGGAGGACTTGCGGGTATCAATCATTATCCTCACATTTCACAAGCACCAGCGCCTTGATGGAAAAATGGAGGGTGGCAAGGAGGGAATTAGAACAACTAACCAAAAGATCTTACGCCATGCCCCCTGCTCCGTTGGGATCTTTGTGGACAGAGGGCAGACAGGGTTTCAGCAACCTCGGCCCGAATCAGTACAAAATATAGCTGCATTGTTCTTTGGAGGCCCTGATGATCGTGAGGCATTGGCATGCAGCAAAATGATAGCTGCTAATCCAAATGTAAACTTAACAGTTATCAGATTCAAATTAGCATCGTCGGGGAGTGAACAGAAACAGTTCGTGGATGATCATGCAGCACAACGGAACAATGAGATACTAATGACAATATCAAGTCAAGATATGGAGAGTGAGGTTGACAATGCATTCATGGAAGATTTCTACAACAGGTACCTAGAACCAAGGCCTAGAGTTTATGATTGCCAAAAAGCTTAGAAAAATATTAATGCATCCAAAGAGTCGGTACACTAGCCAAGGGTAAAAGGCCCAATGTCAGAAGGAAATTGTCAATCGTCATTGACATAAGATGCCGCCATGTTAGCTTCTCTCTGCACATGCTGCATAAAAAAGACTTCAAGCAGAAGAGGGTACTCTATAACATCTTTTGCAGTGAGCTCGAGAAGATGTCGCCCCATGCCTATGGCTTGTGACAGCCGAAATGGGGTGCCAAATTTCCAAAGGACAGTAATAGAGATGCTAAAACGTTTTTGTTATTATGGTGCCTGTTTATGCTGGGTACATTGGCACTGGAGACTTAGCTTAACTAGTGAACTTGGTGTACAAGTCTAATATGGTTTTGTATAGGCTTAGGCTCAGAAAGATGTAGGCCTGATTCATAAACAGATCGAGCACCATTGTTAGAGTAAGAAACCTAGAGAGCAACCAAATTGTGAAAATAACAAGATTAAAGAAGAAAGAGTTGTTCTTTATTGCCTTTATTTATATCTGGAGTTATAGTTTTTTTCCTTACGTTCTGCTTGTTCTTCCTTTTATCAGATACGTGCTGTCAGGCCGAGCTGCATACCTGGAGAAGAACACAAACAACGGAAGGCAAACAGTGGAGGCTTTGAGAGAAATTGTGGAGCTGTACTCATTGTTCATAGTAGGAAAGGGTGGGAGGGGGCACTTGCCTATCACGGCCGATATGAGTGACTGGGAGGAGTGTCCTGAGCTGGGGGCAGTCGGGGATCTTCTGGCTTCTTCAGAACTTAACATCAATGGTTCCGTTTTGGTCATCCAACAACAACGGCATTCCACTAATGACATTAGAGATTAGCTTACTGGATATTGACACACATTCCTGTACATACACTTGTTTTGTGTTTTTGTGCATGTAAGACAAAGGATAACTGAAGGCAGTGTCACTCTTGCTGTTGAAGGCAATAAACCTTTTCGCCGATTTTTACTGGAATCAGATGCTTAAGATGAAATTGGTTATGAAGAAATCGGTCACTTGCTCGAAATCAGTATCGGTAAAACCAGCCTCTTGGGTGAAATGAATCTTGATGAATTCTGCTTCAACAGAAGAATATAAACAAGAGAAGGAACGAGAGTTGCTGGATTGCTCCATTTTGGAGTTCTCTTGTTGTAGAGGAGTACTAATGATGTAATTAGATTACAACAAACTTGTTCTGTATTTTCAGATTTTTAAAGATGCTGAGTTAGCTGTTTTAAAGTTGTCTGTCAACTTTGCAGCTTGAGGAAGCCACCTGCATGGGCAAAAAGGCATGAACTTTGAAATAATTTTATTATGTTTTCTAAAATCCTATACTGAGAAGCAACAATGAAACAAGGAAGAGTGCAAGCTTCTCTGCAAATAGCTCTCTCTCTCTCTCTTTCTCTCCCTCTCTGATAAGTTTTCTTTTGTTATAACTCAGAAAGAAACTAATAGTCCGCACACTTCTATCGCAACAAGTGGTATCAGAGCCCCTTCAATTTGAAAGAACCATTGAGGAGAAGACAGCAGAAAGTGAGTTGATAAAGCTATGTTTGTGAGTGAAACACCTTGTGAGTTGGAGAGAAAACCAGAGAGCGTAACCAATCGCACCTTCTTACTTCAATGTCTAAACTAAAATTCTATGAAGGGGAAGGCATATTTAACTCTTTTGACTTGTGGGAAGTTACTGAGAAGGGAAGAGTTCTACTTGCACTACAAGGAAATCTCAGAGTCACCATATGAGAAAACATGGTAGACTTCAAAATCTTACAAGGACTTAATTAACGCTTGACTTTTTTTGGTAAAGGAAATATATATATATAGTTAAAATTTTTTTGAAGACTTAGAATTTTCTGTTCTCTAATGGTGGTGGCAATTGATTAAAAACCTAATTCCAGATAGAGACAATAGAGTTCACTTCTTGTTTTTGTTTTTGTTTTTTTTGTGTTTTTTTTGGTACATTGGAAAAAGAGAGGAGTGAAAGAAAAAATAAAATATATACAAAATTTAATTTCGGATGAAGCCAACACCAACTGAATCAGTCAAAACAGGATTACTTATACCTGTAGGTAGTTGGCCATAGATGGTGAGAAGAAAATGCTTTGAAGTTCCTAATTTTGCAAGGTAGTCTACACAAACATTGTTCTCCCGAAACACATAAACCGCTTTGAAGCTCCAGTTTTGCATGATAAGGGATTTAACATTCTTTCAATAAGGCAGCCATGGGGTGAGAATTATGATCATTCTGATAAACTAAGGTTACTGTTCGCTGAAAACCCCTGTCCCATGCTAGTTGGAGTCCTTAACGAATCCCACAAAGTTGTGGCAACTCCCAATTAGCAGGAGAAGCCAACCAATCACGTACCTTGATGGTCAAGCAACAAGTCACCGGAGCCTGAGTGATTATGATTGTCCAGAGAACTACCATTCACATTAATTTTAATAGAACCAATAGGCGACATGCTCTGTTTCTATTCATATTCATATTCATATTCATATTCACATGTGACTTAAGCGCAAAGGCATTGCTGCAATCTTGAAGGGGCTCTCAAGGGCATGAGTTTCACAATTCATCTAAATGATATTAATAAAATTGTTCATGATTTGCTTAACGGACGAGAAATGTGGGACTTGCCTAGACTAAAATCTAACATTCTTAAAGAGGTTCCAATTGTAATTGAAGTTTGTTCCTTGGCCTTACACAGAAAAGTTGAATGATCGTTTAGCATGGAGTCATAGCTCTTCAGGTAAGTACAATTTAAGGTTTAGACATTGTTTGTTGACTAGTGAAAATACTTATAAATATACCACAATGTATTATGATTGTTAAATACCAGCTTATTTCTATCCAAAATTTAAAAGAGATATTCTTAATTACAATGAAAAGATTGAACACTAATGTATAAATATATTTTTTTAATAATTGAAATTTGTAAATTATATTATTTTTAAAAACATAAAAAATCAAAAGTACATAATTTTTTTTGTGTGGTTAAATACCCAATAAATTTTTAATAATTTATAAAATATACTGTTAAAATTTTTATATAAATTTTTCTTCAATTTTCACATATAATTATTTTAATTTTAATCAATATCTATTAAAAATTTAATAAACATAATCATTAAAATTGCAAAAATGCTCTAAAATATAATAAAGATCATTTTAGTGTGTGTTTATGTGATATATATATAATTTTATTTTTTGTAGTTATTTTAAATGACTTGTTTGGATAGAGACACAAGGAAGGGTATTATTAGATGTTATTTAATCAAACAAAAAACATTAGGTTGCGAATTGTGATTATGTAAAAACACAGGGGGTGCGGCTTGCCATCGCATTTCTCAAACTGAAAAAGAAAGACAAAACCCTATAAATGCTTTTCTAACACCCACCCAAAGTCCCAGAAACTGATCTCCGTTTCACCTCAGATTCAGACGATCCCCTGAGACGGCGCCGCCGCCGCCACCATTAACGCCACCACCGTCATTACCTGTTTCACAACAAAACCGCTGGCGGCGAATCGTTGGAGCAAGGTGAAGCCGCCGCCCGCCGCCGCCGCCGCCAGTGCTACGCCTAGCGGTCCTCGGACACTATTAGGGCTAACGTTAATAGGTCTAAGGTCCGACTTCCCGTAACGTAACTATTGTAGGTACCTGGTTTAAGTTTCTTTCCTTTTTGTTCTTTTGTTTTAGTTTAGTTTTGAAATGCTATGTGTTCTTTGATTACGTATATCCATCAATCTATGTGTTTTTGCTTTGAAATTAAAAAAAAAAAAGATGATGTAAAAAGAAATTAGTAAAGAGCAGCCTGTATAAAATGATAATATGATGAGAAGGAATTCTTGAAATATTGGATCCGGTTTTCTCTATGTTATTTGAATGAAATTATATTATGTAGAGCAGTAAGCTTGATTGTTTAACGAGTCGAATAGGAATGTGAAAGTTGAAAATGAAAGGTTGGGGGTCTTTATAACGTGTTTGATTTTACCTGAAAGTGGATAGCTACCTGAGGAAGCTCTAGAGTTCCTGGACAGTTAAGGCTGCAGGGATATTTCTTTGCATTGGATGTTCTGGTTTTATAAACACATGTCAAAATGCGCTACTTTGAATCAATGTGGCTTGTCTTGCACCAGTAGGTAGCTGCTTTGTGAGGTTGAAGGATTATGGTATCTCCTAGTTGTCTTTGCAGACTATAATCGGTGTAACATAATTTGATTATGAGGGCGAGAATAATACATGGCTTAGTTGCCTTCTTCAATTTGTCAAAATTAAAGTAGGGGTCATTCTGTAGCTTAAAGTGATGTGGATTTACATGTTATTTACTTCCTGAGAAGGAGGCTGGAATCGGATATTGCCCCTTAGCTTTCTCTATCTTATTTCTCTTTGTCATTGTGTGTGCATTTGTTTGTTTATTTTAAACAGGTGCAGGTTTTGAGAGACCAATGTCCAAAAGGAGAGTTTCACTTCTCACTATCAATTCTTTCCCATCTTTATACCGTGTACGCTCTTCAATTGGTTGCACTAACTCAGTCAAAGCCCCTTCTGTGGTGAATAGTTTTAGCACAGCAACTGAAAGATCAGAGTTCCAATACTCCAGTGGCTGCGACATAGAGTATTCTAATGAGCATCAACCGACATCTATTGGATCTCATGGGGAGACCCAAAATGTCCCAGATGTAGTGCAAAAACCAAATGGCAGTTGCCGAAGTTCTAACGAGGGTCCAACTGCAAGCCCTGAAAGTGCGGTAAGGAAAGATCAAGTTGGTCAAAATGGGACCTTTAGTGGGTTTTATGGTCAAAATTACGGAAGTTACCAGAATTTCAATGGGAATAATTGGCAAAGAAGTATGAATGGAAACCAAAATGACCCAGTTGGGAGAAACGAAAATTTTGGTGAGTCTTACAGGCATAATGGCAAGTTTTTTCAGCAGAAAGAAAGTGTGGTTCCTGTGTTGAATTTGATGGGTGTACAAAATAATCCAAACAGTGTTTATGGTGGAAACAGAAATATGCAGAACCCTTATAAACCCTATCAGGAGAAGCTGCAAGAAGTTGCTCAGAATCCTCATGGGCTTCATTTACAAGGCAATTTGGAGACACATGGCCAAAATATTGGCTATGCTCAAAATTTTCAGAAGCATAATGGCCCATCTGATCATTTTATGGGGAGTGTTGGGATGTACCAGCATGGTGCTGGGCAGTATCAGCAGAACCTGAATTTTGGACAGTTTCAGCAGAATGTGAATATTGGACAATATCAGCCAAATTCGAGTAATATTCACAATGGTGTGGTGGCTCACCAAGTACTAGACAATACTAAAGCTCAAGGACAGTCAGCTGGGTCTTCAGAAAGTAGCCCATATAAAGTAACCCTAGAGGAGTTGGATGATTTTTGCAAAGAGCAGAAAGTGAAGGAAGCTGTAGATGTTTTGCAGTTGTTACAGAAGCAGCACATTCCTGTGGATGTGCCCCGTCTTCTGCAATTGATGCATGAATGTGGAGAGGCTAAAGCTTTAGAGGAAGCAAAAGTTGTTCATGACTACATTGCAAGATCTACACCCAACTTTGATGTGGGAACATACAATAAGATCTTAGAGATGTACGGAAAATGTGGTGCTATGAGCCATGCGTTTGATGTGTTTTACAAAATGAAAGAAACCAATTCAACCTCTTGGCATACCATGATAACATGGCTTGCAAAGAATGGACTTGGGGAGGATGCTGTTGATCTGTTTAGTGAGTTTAAGCAAGCAGGAATGAATCCTGATGCACAATTGTTCATTGGCATCTTCTCTGCCTGTGGTGTCTTGGGCGATGTCAACGAGGGAATGCTGCATTTTGACTCCATGAGGAAGGATTATGGGATCGTGCCATCTATGGAGCATTATGCGAGCATTGTAGATATGTTGGGAAGTGCTGGGTATCTTGATGAAGCTCTGGAGTTCATGGAAAAGATGCCAATAGATCCAAGTATAGATGTTTGGCAAACCTTGATGGATCTTTGCAGAGTTCAAGGGCACTTGGAGCTTGGAGAGCGCTGTGCTGAAGTTGTTGAGCAGCTAGACCCATCCCGCTTGAATGAACAATCTAAGGCAGGCCTCATTCCTGTGAAAGCTTCAGACCTTGAAAAAGAGAGAGAGAAGAGGTTGCAAAGTCGAAATATTCTAGAAGCCCGGAGCAAGGTCCACGAATATCGAGCTGGGGATCGATCGCATCCTGAACATGAAAAGATTTATGCACTCCTTAACCGTTTAAAAGCACAGATGAAAGAGGCTGGTTATGTCCCAGAGACAAGATTTGTTTTGCATGATGTTGACCAGGAAAGTAAGGAGGAAGCCATTCTTGCGCACAGTGAGAAACTTGCTACTGCATATGGTCTTCTTAGCAGCCCTGCTCGTGCACCTATCCGAATACTGAAGAATCTTCGTGTTTGTGGTGATTGTCATAATGCGCTGAAGATAATTTCAAAACTTGTTGGTCGAGAGCTCATCACGCGAGATGCCAAGAGGTTCCACCATATGAAAGATGGGGTGTGTTCTTGCCGTGATTATTGGTGAACACGCCATAATAATGCATTTATATTTAGCTGATTTGGAAAGCCTGTTCTGCATTTTTATATGCTAATTGATATCCCCATGATAACACCACAAATAATACACTTCAACATTATGGTGCTGTGATCTGAGTTAAAATGTGACAGAGATCAAACAGAAATAGTAGGGATAAGAGATAATTTATCGGTAAGGCCATGACTTCATGGGTAGGAGAGAACTCAAATTCTCCCTTCTTCTTGGTGCTATTCTTCATGCAGAGAAATTACCAATATGGCAGTGAAATTGTTGCAACCTTCTTCTTCTTCTTTCTTTATTTGTGGGTGCCAATATTCATGGTTGTTGGATACTAGCCCTGCTGTCCTTATATGATATGCTTATAAGAGTGGCAATGGTATCTTACATTTCGTGACAATTATGTTTATAAAATTCCCATACCCTTTTAACACTTTTTCTTGAATAGTTAATTCTTTCTTTCTTTCTTGTCTTTTTTTACTCCTGGGTTCTGTTGTTGCCTGTGATTTATGCTGTTTTCTCTTGTTTCTTTGTAATTTCTCAATGGAAAAAATTGGTCTTGGGTTAAAAACAATAAAAAATAAAAGGCATAGAGATGGCAAAACCGATTGCAGAGGAATGGAATATTGATTTGAGCTTGCTCTATATGCGCCATTCCCAGATGAGTTATGCATGGGAGCATTTAAGATTACAAAGCCATATCTCAAACTGTCCAACCATAAATGGGAAAGCTGATATTGTTCTTGAATCGCTGGTGATAAACGTAAGTTATGGCAACACAGATTGTCAAAAGTTATTGGCAATGCTTGCTTGGCCTTTATGACGAGACAAGAATTGATTTTCTAGGTGGTTTTCGATCTTGGGGTCTCAGGGGTAAGCAGGTGAGGAGAGAACTCTGAAATTCTTATACTGACTCATCTGTTTTGATCTTTCTTACCATATCACATATACTTTGGGAGGCAACCTCTGTTGGCTCTTTAATTATGTTTATCAAAGCTCTGTGCCAATGAACGTTAAGAAATATTCAGGATTAGAATTTGACACTTTAAAGATGAAAATTTAAACTCTGGCTATTAAAATTATCAATAAATTTATATCTTTAATTTTAAGATTTTAAATTTTTTTATCAAAAAATTTTCTAAATTTTAATAAAAAAAATTATTTTTATTGTATAATTAATAATTCAACGAGTAGTTAATGAAAAATAAAATTTATTTCTATATCATGATTTTTTATTTTTTTTTTTAAAAGGGTGACACACACACACACAAACACAAACACACACATATATATTGAAAAAGAGAGAGGAATTTGAATCCCTATTCTTTTGATCATGATGTGTTTCAGGAGACATTAGTAGGGTGAACCACAAGCCAAAGGCCCATCAAAGCAGGCCGGGTCGGCCTAACCCCAAATAAGAAAACCTTCCGGTCCATTTCTCGAAGCTGAGGCTTTAACCAAACAAGCACCGCTACTCTCTCTCTCTCTCGCCAGTGGTCGATAACATGGTAACGTTTTCTTCTTCTTCTTCTTCTTCTTCTCCATTGCTTTCGTTTTCCTTTCTTTCAATTTATCCTTTTCTATATTATTATTGTTTTTTTTTTCAGAATTGTGAATTAGGGTTTCTTTTTTTTTGTTTTTGTTTTTTGAATACGTAGTCCGTATCTAATCGAATTTTCCAATTCTTGTGGGCACTTTTGCAAATCTTTCTTCTGCTTCTTCTTCTTCTGCGGCATTTTTATACTTTTTTTTCAATATAGAAAAATTAATAAGAATACAATTACCGCTTATAGTAAATAAATAAAAAACAATATATAGTGTTATTATTTCTTTGATAATTAATTAATTTATAATTATATTTCTTTTCAGGAAGTATTGAAGAAGGTGATACTTCAGCCAGGTTCACCGGAAAATTTTGCCTTGCAGGCGGTCCAAGAAGTTATTAAACCTCAGGTGATTTTTTTTTAAAAATTTTTAATTTCTTTTTCGTTATATATTGGCCTAGCTCTTTTGTGATATCATAATGCAATGTGATATGTAGTAGAATTAGTTAAAAATGCATCTGAATTTTTGGTCGCAGAAGGAAAATTCTGAGTTGTGTTTTTTACCACTGCGTGTTATATGGTGAGTTCTTATTCAGTAAATTGGTTATGACAGAGGCCGATGAAATTAGCTCAAGATGAGAATCAATTGTTAGAAAATATGCTCAGGAAGTTGCTGCAGGAGCTTGTGGTAGGTATCAACTGCGTTTCTTCCAAATAAATGTGTTTTGACTAGAGCTGTCAAATTACAACCCAACATGTTTACCCCATCCAAACTCATGAAAAAATGGGGTCAGGAATTGGGACCCTCTTTTTTTTTTTTTTTTTTCCTTAACTCGAGCCCGAAAATGGTCTGAACCTAAACAATCCAAAACTTTTGGGGTCGGTTGGCTTATAAAGAAGGCTTACTACTCCAATTTTCTTGCTGTTTTGTTTTTCCCATATTCCATGTTAATTGGTAAGAAAAGACAACTTTGTTTTTTATCCTAGGGTTGTTTACAACATAATTATGCCTAACCATATGGGCTGCTTGTTCAAGGAGTTGGGGTTGTTGCATGTATCTGTTATTGTCAATATATTGGAGTAATTAAGTAGGTCAGTCTTAAGGTTATGCTTCTTGATCTGTTCTTTCTCCTTCTCTTCAATATTACTGCCTCAACAACTGGTTAATGACTCCATCCACTTTCTTCATTTCATCTTACATTTTGCATGTTTGCATCAGCAGGAGTGAAAGTTATGCCTTGACTTGTATATGAATTTGTAAACTTCTGAGATTAACTTAGCATTGCTAAAGTCTTCTGTAGCAGAGTCTGGGGAGCCAATTATGGAGTATGGGAAATCAATTGATGATGGAGAAATCTCTCATGGCCAAATTCCTCATCTTTTGGGTCCGTACTTGCTTTTACTAGCTAATAGGTTTATGTCTTTTCTTATTCTCTATTTCCTTTTTAACTTATATTCTTGTTCTCAAGATTCTAAATTTCTCCTTTGTACTTCTTTGTAATGATATTGTTGATGCTTCAATCAAATTGTTCTCAGAATAATGAAAGTCTTCTGCATCCTCATTCTTTTTAACCCCTCTAACTGTGTGGAGACTAGTTACTTATCTGAAGTCCATATGTAACAAATTCTTGTAGTTTGCTAGTATGACGCAATAGAATGCCTTCAATACATGTGAAATGATATTATTTCAATATCAGTTTGATGCAAGTTTGTAGGGCACTAATGAAGAGATGGTAGAAGTGATACAAGTAAAAAAAAAAAAAAAAAGCATTTATTTTCCATGTCAATATCTCACTATCTTAGATAACACTTGTGAGGATTTGAATGCGAGCTTGTGTGAACACAAACATAGAGACCAAAACTTCTTTGAGATTGAAATGCATTTGGGACTCAAGTTTCAATGTGATTACTGATGACTGCTTGAATATGCCCAGTCTATTGCTGGGTATGCTATTAACTTTTTAAATTAAGTTTATTGTTTTTTCCTATTATTTTTTCCAATATTAGGAAGCACATTGCAAGCTAGGAATAAAAACAGTAATACTGCATAAAGTTTGAGATCTGAATTGGTTTTGATGTCTTCAATGTTTTTGCTGCATCATGTATTCCTTGATTTAGAGATTTTGAGCAAAACAAGATTGCTTAATAGCATTTTAGACCTGTTTTTTCATCTCCTGTCCTTTGAATTTTGCAAAAGATGACATCTTCCCTGTGGTTTTTTTTTTGGGGGGGGGGGAGGGGATGGTGTGGAGGAAGGGGATGTGGGGAATCTTGTGAAATGGAATGTTCTTTTGCAACTTCCTGGTAGCAATATCTATTACTTGTACAAAATTTCTTGCGAGCTCTACCCAAGATGGATGATGTTGACACTCATGGTCAACTTCTTTGGATTCCATTGATATAAAGTGTTTTCGCTGTATTTTTTGCCCTCCCTAAATACTTGTCAAATCAAACTTGGTCAAAACTCAAAAGTGCTCAATGTCATATGATGCACACTTTTTCTCTGCTTGGCAAACCTTGACACATCTTGTTAACCAGTTCATGTCAAACAGGAGAACGTTTGAGTTATCTTGAGACATGAGATGTAATGCTCTGGATGTTTCTTCTTCCTCGAGTTGTGGAGGGATAATGTTGCTAAACTCTCTTCTTGGTAGATCATGCTTGAATGGTGTTATTCCAACTAATGTTTTCAGCTTACAAGTGGCTTGGCACATTTCTGGTGGCTGCGTTCATTTCCCATGTACATTGATTTAAAGGGCTTCTTGTTCTGGGCTTGTGTAAAACTTGGACATTACAATTATTATCTGTAGCTGCTTTGTTTCTCTTTCTGCCTCAGTGATTTGTTATGTTTTGTGGGGTGTCTTTTAGTCATTGATCCTCTTGCTGCACAAGTCATGAAACACAATTAAATGGGTTAGGCATATAGATAGTTGAGATACTATTTTGTGATCTTTTTTTTATTATTATTTTTTATTTTTATTTCAAATTCTTCATTCTTGGAAGGGAAGGAGTTGCTTTGCAGACTATTTTGTTTTTTAAGCTTTGTGGACAAACATAATGAAGAATATTTTGATATTTTAGAATATGTTGATGACACTTCTTATGGAAAATAGTAACTATGTACCTCTAGCATTCTGAGTTGGTAATGCCTTTTAGTATTCTATATGAATACATTTGTGGGTGCGCACACGCTTGCATGCTTGCATGTGTGTCTATATATATACCTGCATATACTGAGATGAAAATAACTTTTTGCTCATATTTTGATGTCACAATTGCTGTACTTCAAACTTCTGAAATCTCTTTCTCTTATATCTGTGGCTTTTAATCTTTTTCCTGGATGCTCTAGATGTTGTCCTCTTTCTTTGTGAGAGAGAACATGTCGAAGGCGGTATGATATTCCAGTTGTTGGAAGACTTGACAGAGACATCTACAATGAAAAACTGCAAAGATATCTTTCGTTATATAGAGAGCAAACAAGATATCCTTGGGAAAGTATGTGCTTTTAAGAAAATTTCTTTTTGAGCATCTTAATAACCCATTTTCTTGGCTGAAGGAAACTTTCTGAAACTTTTCCCCCCATTTCGACAGCAAGAACTTTTTGCTCGTGGCAAACTTGTGATGTTAAGAACATGTAATCAACTTCTTCGCCGTCTTTCAAAGGTAACTTCAATGATTGCTTCAAGTATTAGAGCTTGTTGTGTAATGACAAGCTCTTCAGATGTAGATAGATTTCTGTGAAAGCAGACCTTTTACAATGAATTTTAGGGGAAGATCCTCCACTCTTTCCTTCATTTTATTGGCCTATTCCATATAATGTTTTGGTTCAAAAAATGTAATTTTAGGCATGGTCTCAGTTTCCAGAATAAAGTGAGGACTTTTCTTTTGATAATCTCATTTGGTTACAAGTCATAAAATCAAAACAAATATATAGGTGATCGACCAGTGCATCCAATCTTATTCCTCTTATTGCTCTTGCTTTCTTTCTATTTGCGTATGAAAACCAGGCATTTTCTGTCATTCCAGTTAATAGAATAATTCAAACAATGTGGATGAAGGACTAAACCCTCTTTTTGGCTTTCATTTCAAGTAGGCAATGGAGCCAATGTCATGGTATTGCATGCACGTTATGAACTCTAATCTTACTATTGGGAAAGAGGTTTCTTCGAAAGAAGTCACTGCATCTTGAAACAAAAGAATAAAGAGTGTGTGACGAAGGTCCAGGCATTGAAATCAAGACTTTGTATTTGACTTGGTGTATCTGGGCTCAATTAAAATGTCTACTTTCTTTTCCTTGCTTAGAAAAAAAGTGAAGTGTATGCTGAAAAGGTTTTGATTTTTTTATGCCATTGCCATTTGAAGTTTGCCTTTCTACTGATAATATTGGTATTTAATTGTATAGGCAAACGATGTTGTGTTTTGTGGTCGAATTCTAATGTTTCTTGCACATGTTTTCCCATTATCCGAACGTTCAGGTCAGTGTTTATATCCAGTCACCATTTTCACTTTGTAATAGGTTGCTTTTGTGGGGTAATTGTGTTACTTTGTGTTTTGGCTTGATTTTTGCAGCTGTTAACATAAAAGGGGTTTTCAACACATCAAATGAGACTAAATATGAGAAAGATCATCCTGCTGGTACATTCTTGCTGCACAGGATTTTAGTTTATTTCTGTTCACTTATGTAGTGTCTAATACTTCTTCTCATTTATGTCTTCATGTCCTCTTATTTCAGGCCTCTCCATGGACTTCAACTTCTACAAAACCTTGTGGAGTTTGCAGGTTAGATGCATGACATCCAACTATTGTTTAATTCTTCATCCACAGCATTCCTTTGTTACACTGGTAAAAGAATTTAGCGGGGCACCCTATAAATGAAGAGTTACTTAATTTTGATATTGAGTAGTGAAGCGTTTAGGGTGCTGTTCATAAGTACTTGATATGGTCTATATTAAGGCTTAGCTGGGTTGCAATTAGTTTTTAATGATTGACAGTGTATCCCTACTCAGTTATCAGATTGTGATGCATGCTAGGCTTGAAAGGTTAAGTTCATTTGGTCAGCTTAGATAGATAATGTGCACAAATAACTTCTAATACTTGTTTATGCTTTCAAATGAATTCTTCTCTTTGCATTTTCAGGAATACTTCTGTAACCCTGCTTCTCTAACTGTTGCTCCAACCAAGTGGCAAAATTTTACATCGAGTTTGATGGTAAATTTTCATTTCAAATGAGTTGTTTATGTTGATCATTGTGTTTCGTCTTAGTTGTCAGCATTATACTTTACATGAACTCGATGTGCTTTTTAGTTATTGAAATATTTTCTCAAATTTGAGATGTCTAGGTTGTATTGAACACCTTTGAAGCGCAGCCTTTGAGTGAGGAAGAAGGAGATGCTAACAGTTTGGAGGAAGAGGCAGCAGCTTTTAACATAAAATACCTCACAAGCAGTAAACTAATGGGGTTAGAGGTAGGCGATGCTACATTTTTTCTTTTTTGATATTTGTGAACAACTATGTTGAGCATCTAGATATCTTGTTGCTATCAATCTCTTCATTTTCCAGTTAAAAGATCCAAGTTTTCGGCGCCATGTGCTCGTGCAATGCCTTATATTATTTGATTATCTTAAGGTAATGGATGCTGGAGGATTTTACGTTTGGAGGGTATATCACTTTCTCTTTATCTCTCTCAATCCATTTAATTTATCAATTAACTCAACTTTCCTGTTAGGCTCCAGGGAAGAATGACAAAGATTTGACATCTGAAAGCATGGTTAGTGTTGTTCAATTATTTGTTTTGAGAATTCTATATAACCGGGAATTTATCTATATTTGTGGGCAAACACTCACACACGTGGGTGCTTTTATGCATGAATTTGAAGATACTTGTTAGTGTGGATTGTACCAGATATGTTTGCATAAATTCATACCTCTTCTCTATGAAAATGCATAAAGAAGTAAAAGCATGCATTCATACATGAATTCATGCATTTCCATGCACAGCTGGACAGTCATCAGTTTGATTCATTGCCTTTGAAACATACAATTATTTTTATATTAGTTTCTGGTAGTATCTCAAAGAGACTGGATATGATGTTGAGGTTAGTATGAAGCTACCTCTTCTATCTGTTAAATATTGGAATTGGCTGGCATAGCCGAATTTTGGAAAACCTCAACCTTTTTCATCTTTGCTTTGTGTGGTTTGGAAAACTATATGTAATCCAGATTCTAGAGGCCCATAGTGTGTGTGCTTTGCAACATGCAGCACACTACATCAACTTCATAAGTATGCAGTGAACTTTAAGTGAAATATGAATGTACTGCTCTTTATTTTAATTTCTCCTCCTTTTCAATAGTTTGGTTGGGTATAATAAATAAGAAAATTACGTAATTCCCATATGTGCACTTGTTTGCTTGACTAGAGTTGCATATTCATGGTCACATGTGTAAAGATGTATGTTAGATTACAGAATGCATAATAATTGTCCAGTTTGGTTTTATTCCAGAAAGAGGAAATAAAATCCCGTGAGGAACAAGTAAAGAGAATACTTGAAATGACTCCACCCAAGGGCAGAGATTTTCTTCAAAAGATTGAGCATGTACTGGAACGTGAAAAGAATTGGGTACTCTCTCTCTCTCTCTCTCTCTCATGCACAAATGCACATATAATATTTTGCCCATATTCTACAGTTTTATTAATTCTCAGTTGTCATGCTTGTAGGTATGGTGGAAACGTGATGGTTGCCCACCATTTGAAAGGCAGCCAGTAGAAAAGAAAATAGTTCAAGATGTGAGGAAAAAACGGTTTGTAGCTTCTGAGCTGAAATGTCCACTTGGATGCTCTACTCTTAAAATTCCTTTTGTGTACAATCTGCTCAGACTGGTCTGGTTGAATAAGGAACTAAGCAATGGTGCAGACAACTGATGCTTGGCTAAGAGGGACTGAGCTAGGAGGAATTTAGAGGAATGGAGAGAGAAAGAGGGGGGATGTGGAGCTGTTTAAGAGTGGCCCTATTTTTAGGCATATGTTGTTGATTTAAGCATTAGGTGGAAGATAAGGGGTGCTAAAGGATCATCCCAAAGGAACTAGTGATGTAAGAGCCTCTTAAGGCAGTATAAGAGATTTTCAGTGAGGGAAGCTCCCAATTTTACAATGGGCAATGGATCTAAAATAGCTAGGTGTCATGCATATTTATTTGGGATGTGAGGCAATGAGATTAAGAAGCTTTTTTTGGGGCAATAAATATAAAAGTGTGTGTCACATATGCAGCATTGCACATGGATTATATACTTGGGATCATTACAAAAGGTTAAGAGGAATAAATCCAAGAGTCAACCTGTAAATTTTCATGATTAAGATTAATTATATCTGAGACAAAGTCAAGTGTTCATGATGTCCCTCCATAACCTTGTGTCTTTGTTTTAAATACAGAGTGTTGTTGCATGGCCTTGCAGTTCATCATGGTAAAATATAGCCATTACTAACTCTGGGGAAAAAGTTGCATGGCATAAGACTAGATAATTAGCATCTCTTACAAGGAACTTAGTTTTCTCTTTTTTTTAAGTTTCTTATATCCCATAATATTAATTTATATATTTTTCGTTATTTTCTTTATGTCATTAATTTACGGAATGAATTTTTTGTGCTTGTACCCTAAAATCATATATTGTTATGCCTGAGATAGGCATGAGTAATGACATAAAATATATGTTTGGATCATACAATAGGTGAACTGTACATGTTTCTGTCAAATAAGTTAATAGAATCATCATTCATTTGGTCCTATCACTTTATCTTTGAATCAGAATTTATGATGGCAAAACATTATATCCATTCACCAGATGCTAAACTGGGGAAGAAAGGCTGCAAGCTGTGGGTACCACCAGTTTGTGACCTGTTGTGTAGACAAAGCCCCACTTTACTGTGATCTCTGCCTTTGATAATTCATTGTTTATTGTTTGTCCTGGATACAAGTTTGCTTTTAGGATACTTTCCTTTCAGATGGATCTGTGGGCTTGAATTGAAGTACCTTTGTAACCAAGGAACATAATTAAACTTTTGAATTAGATGATAATTGGTGGATTGCTGTAAGTTTTTCTAGAAATGAATTGTCTAGTTCTGATTGGCTTCTGGTGGTATTATTATCTTTTTTTTTTTGGCCCGTGGTCCCTAGTTAATGCAGCTGTTTTTCATTGATATTCTAAGCCTAATATGTTGGAAAATGCAGCGAATTTTTCTGTTACTTTATGCCATTAGATGTGCCCTTCTGAGTTGCTTTTCTCTATGTGTGGTTTTATTTGTTATTGAACTGCTTCTTTGAAAATTAAAATTTAGGTGTTTTTGCCAGCATCAATTTTTTCTCCTCATATCTAATTGTTGTTTTCTTCACTGGTTTGCTGTTTCCATTTGCTCCTCTAACCATTTGCTTGGCTTAAATTTAACAGTAAACCAAGGTGGAGGCTGGGGAATAAGGAACTCTCTCAGTTATGGAAATGGGCAGATCAAAATCCTGTGGGTATTTTTAATTTAACAGCTATGATTTCTCTTCAAGCAGTTTACCATGTAACAAAGTTAGGTCTGTAAGTTGTGTCTCCATCCATCTAATGCCTCAACTTTGAAACCATCATCCATGCACATTCAGTGTGCTGGATTGTTAGGCATTACATGATGAATTCTGTCTTCCTATCGTAGATGGTTGCCAACAGTTGAAGGTCCTATTGAGTGTGCTTGTCTCCCCTTTATTTTATGCTTTCGGTTTAGGAGATAAGACATTCTAATGTGACTAAATTATGATCCACTCTTATCATTGCATGGGCAAAATTCTCAATTAATGGAAAATGGACGGTCATTGATTTTGTAGATGTTGGAATTGTAAGTTCATCCATTCCAATCCCCTACCCTGATAGCAAAGAGGCCTTGGCATCAAAGAGCATTAGATAGTTTTATTAGTCTGTTTGGTGATAAGTCTGGTAGAAAAGATACGCAAGGCAATAAGTAAATTTAGGCGTATATGGTTGTTATTCTCAGTATTTTCTGTTCACTAGGCATTACATGGGTCAAGGAGTTTGTTAAAGTCCAAGCAGGTTTGATTTTTTTTCTTGTCCTGTGGTTAAGTTGCACTCATTTGTCTAACCATGATGGGAATTATCTTGAAAAGTAATTTTTTTTAAGGAAAAGGTTCCAATAAAAAAATAATTTTTTTTTAAAGAAAAGGTTCCAATAAAAAAATAATTTTCATCTCAGGTAGGTTTTCCATTAGTTAGGTAGAAAAGTTCAGTAGCACCCAGCTTTCATCCTTGGATTGTATTGTCAGACGTTTTAAGGCAAAAGATAATCATAAATTCAAATTCTTCTGGCTTTGGTGGTTTCTGATGAAGATTTGATTTTAATTTTGCCAAATGATAATGGGTTGACATCTTATTGTAAGTGCCTTTACTGTGTCCAGAATGCTCTGACTGATCCTCAACGTGTTCGAACTCCTGCCATCACCGAGTACTGGAAGCCCTTGGCTGAAGATGTAAGCAGCTCAGTATGCCTGTTGAAAACTTGATTTTGAGCTAATATCTTGACACTTGGTCTTTTTATTGAGTCATCCTTTACATATTAGGATAGCTCTCTTGTTGATTATTCCAATTGTTGCATAAACTCATTTCCCTGTTGAGAATGCAGATGGATCCATCAGCTGGAATAGAGGCAGAATATCATCACAGAAATAACAGGGTAAGTTTTAGTTTTTATTCTTTTTTTACTAGCACACATCCCGTGGTATGTTGCTATGAATGATTAGGGTTCATTGCTTGTTGTGATGGCAAAAGTGGCTCACAGCCAGATTGGTTTAGGTTCATGTGTGGAGAGCAGCCACTTCATATTTTAGGTGCTGAAGGACGTATGATTTCTGAATTCTCCCTTCTGTGACTCACTTTAAGGACTTGAACTGGATAATGGTCCACTTGGCTATTGACCCTCTGTTTCTCAGGACTAAAAGATTGAATACCATTTTCAAACAGATAGCATATACTGACTCTGAAGCAAAGTATTTATATATTTCCAGCATAATGTGGTAGAAAAAAGGAGGCCATGATGAAATGTGTTATGAAGAAATTTGAAACACGAGAATGCATATGTAGTTTGATGCAAAGTCAGACTAATAGGATGGACAAATGGTGCCTTGGAGGAAAGGCAACCACTAAATCTTACCAGTGTTATGTTGCATATGTTCTGTATCTTTGTAGTTCCATATCACACACCCAGCATAATCCGCTTCTCCACACAACAGACCATTGGTTCTCTTTAAATACTAGCGCATATATGATACGATGTTGGACAGGAGGAATTAAGGAAAAGAGAGGAAACGGAAGAAACTCAAAGGAAATTTGGGAGATTAGGGGGAACAGAGGCATAAAGATGGGGACGGACAGGTGCAGGGACCATAGAGAAGAAAGCACAATTAATTTGAAATCACCATTCAATTACAACAAGGCCTTAAGCCTAAACCCAATTTTAATCCTCTGGAAATTCCTCCTCTTGTTCTTCGTTGCAGTATCAAGGCAAAGCTTGTAACTTATCTGTCTGAGTATTCTTGTTACTATTAGCCCACAATTGGAGACCTGGAAAAGGAGGTTAGTGTTTGGTTTATTCGAACAGAATTTCTTGCAGACAGAATACTAACATACATGGAGTGCTATTCGAGTTTGACCCAATAGCAATACAAATCAAATCAGAGTAAACCAAGAAAAATGGAACTTGTTATTTTTCTCTTTTGTTCATTTAGTTTTAGGATTGGGTTTTCTATTTTTGGCTAATCATAATATAGTCTAATATTGGTCCCTTTATCGATGAAAAATATGAAAGAAAAAAAATAGAAAAACCTATTTGTAGTGGCAGAGTGGAAGCTAACATAAATATTAAGAACCAACTTCTTTCCAATGATTCAATGGTAGTAATGTTTTTACATATTCAAGAAGGTGAGCCAATACATGAATTCAACACAGTTTTCTTTTCAGAGGGCAATAAGCTGGAATAGTAGGTTGTTCCTCAGGTCAGTGACTTCTTATAATTGAAGTCAATTTCATTGTGCATCCGGTAATGTGGATGCTAACAGAAAAAAAGAAACCCAGTTGTACGTGTCAGCTATTGTTGATTTTCCAACATTGAGTCATCACTGTTTAACCAAGTTGAAGTCTGATTGACATGGCTTTGTTGCTTTTCCATTCAAATTGAATGTTGTCTGCGGGGTTATTACCATTGATACTGGCCGACAAATGTGAAAGCCACTCATGCCTTTATTTTTACATCTTGCAGGTATTCTGCTGGAAAGGTCTGCGTTTTTCTGCTAGGCAGGACTTGGAGGGATTTTCTAGAGTATGATTTCAATCAAAATGTGCACACTGTGTAATTGGTAACTTCGCTTTTAATTGGCCTAATGGAAGCAATGGGGTCTTTTGTTGCAGTTTATGGACCATGGCATTGAAGGAGTTGTTCCTCTAGAACTTTTGTCACCAGATGTCAGATCAAAATATCAAGCTAAGCCAAATGAGAAGTCTAAGCGTGCCAAAAAGGAAGAGGCAAAGGGCGGGTTACACCAAGTGGAAGAAAATCAGGTATTTGCAACGTCTACTTCTTGAATTTAGAAGCATGATCAATTTTATTGCCAGAAATGGCATGCCAGTTTTTAGATCTGGTATGATCTCATTGACGAAGCCAAATAAAAAGAAAAGAAAAGAAAAGAGTGGGAGGACAGAGTAGAGAATGGTTCAAATGTTTTAATGCATCTGTTAAGGAAATGTTTCCAGTTAATATTTAGAATGGTGAATTAATTTTTGGAGCTTCTTGATAAGGGATGAACTGAGAAGATATTTCCTGTATTTAGCTGTTTAGATCTCTTTCCAGTAAGCTAGATCCACCTGCCTTCCATGTAGGCCTTCTTCTCAGTTAGTTTGTAAAATGGCTAATGATTTTAGTGATGACAATAGGTGATTGTTTGGCAACCATCATTTTGAAAAGGGAAATTTACAGTTGGCATAGTCTAATTTACCTTCAGTAATGATTTACACCTTCTATTTTAAAATATAACAAAAAAACATATTATTACTTATAATCGTGATGTAAGATGGAAATGGAACCAAATGACAAACAAGAAAATAATGTGGGAATTCATCAGAAAAATGACAAACACCAGAATCAACATTAGTTGGAAAACACAGTATTCAATACCAATTGTCAATAATCATAAGAAGTCTTGCATAATGAAATAACTTAAACCTTATTTATAGGGTTAGGCTAAAGACTAAAAGGACAAATAATTATTAGCTGAATGTGAGAATAACTCTAAATAAGAGTTTATCCCTAATGAGGAGAATATTGCTGCATAGAAAAAAAAAAAAAAGCTCTAAACTAATAGAAATCTACCATTGAAGTAAAATATCTAACTAATAATTACATACTAAATTATTATAAATACATAATATCAATAAACTATAAAAAACAAAAAATTCTTCTTCTTTATCTTTCATCAAGTCATTAGTCAAATATAGTGAAAATTGTGAAAAGATAAATCTTTCTTTCTTTTGACAAAGTTTATAAAATTCCAAACAGGATGACTAGCAAGTGAAAAATTTCAAATATATGTATAAAAAGCATTTTTTTTTTTGGCTAAAATCTTCTGCATTGTCAATGAAGGCGCCTTGAGTCAAGAGCCCCTAGGCACGCTTGAAGATGTGGCACAAGGCGCTTATAAAGCATACCTAGGACAAAACCTGCCTCCGAGCAACATTCGTCCCTGTTAAAAAAATGCCAATCTCAGATTTTTTTCCAAAACAAGAGAGGTTCACATTAAGACAAACACAACAGTCTCTCTCTCACATTTCTCGTTTCTTTTTATTTTGCTTCAAAGCATCCCCTATTTTCCCCTATATCCCCGGTTTTATAGGTTTTTTGTTTTCCCTCATTGAACCGTCCCTGTTCTATTCAAGGGTTTTTTGGTCAGTAACAGAAATCAGAATTATTAGAGCAATAAATAGAGTTGTGTGCTGATTAGCACCCCTTTAACAGAGTTATTAAAGCCAAGAAAACTACTCCCAAGTGTTTTATCAATGCAAAGACAAGCAAATGCAGACCAAAATCATGGACAATGACACAAGATACAACCCGCATAACGCACCAGAACTCATGCCACAGTAGAATAGGGGACCAATAACATACTTCCATGCAATTGACTAATAACTTATACCTGAAATACCTTGTATTGCAAGTATTGTGATTTTTGTTTTGTTATGTTTTCTATTTGTTGTACTGCAACATTGCTCATCAGCCTCTGCCTTATTTTGTTGTGTTTGCTATGTGTATTTTGCTTGAATACATTCAATTAGTTACTTTCTTGTTGGATTTATATGGTTCTTTTCAATTTCTTTAAGAGTATTTTATTATTATTATTATTTTTTTTTTTCAAAGTGCACCTCAATTCACTCTTGGGCCTTGTGCCTAAGCTCTAAGAGACCTTCACACTTTAGAGCACCTAATGAACACTGTACTGGATCCAAACTAGAGTATGTTAAATGTAAATCTTACTTTTGAGAATTACTTTTTCAAAATAAAATTTGTTTGTGGCCTTACTTAGCATCAATGCCATATGGTGTGAGGTGGAGACCAGACTGGGGATCCAATGGAAATTAATTGTTTTGATATGGATAATTCTTGCTGTATGCATTGGATAATTTGGAGCAACAATTAAGGTATCTCAGTTGTGTTTGCCATGATAAATGATGTAGATCATCATATATCACTTATCATTTATAGTTAGATTTTGGAATGGGTTAAGCTGTAGTTATTTCATGCTTTAAGAACATCTAAAGCCAGCTTTTTCCTTTGGCCTCACCAAGGACACATAATAACTATCTTAATTTGAATTAAATGCAACTGTTGTATAATTTTTCTGTTTTGAAGTGGATTGAAAAAGTTGTAGGCAGTGGTTCTGGTTATGTGTACATAGAACTTTTTGTTCTGATTTGAATTTAATCTAATAGTAGAGTTGTTGGACTCTTAATTCTATTAATTACGAATCAAACTCTAGCACCGGTGCATCCAAATAAAAAAGATGCAGTGCAAAGTATGTCTTTTATTATGTTTTCTTTAATAAATTTGCCTCTATTTTCCTTTTTTTTTCCTATCGATTTGCCTAGGTTGCAATACATGCTAGACAAAGCGATGGAGGAGGAATGAGAGCAGATCTTGAAGCTTCAGCTGCACCAATGGAGACTGATACCATAGTTTCTACTGGTAATCTTTCCCAGGGTGGCAGCCCAACACCAGATGAGCTTCAAAAGCAAAGCCCTGACACAGATTTTGGTCAAGAAGCAGGCCAGTTGGAAGCAGATGCTGAAACAGAGGCGGGAGTAGTTGATGGAGAGACGGACGCGGAAGTAGACTTAGAAGCAGTCGGCTGAGTTGCACAATGAAGTATGGTTTATCCCCCCCACCACCCCCCCCCCATTATTTAAGTTGCTTTTGCAAGGGGGTGTAGTTTAAGCCTGACTGAGGTTGCAGTAACACAATTTCTTGCACGGCACCAAAAGGACACCGCACTGTTTTATACAATCTTGTGAGATAATGCAATGATATGAATATACTAATTTCCCCGAAAAATGCAGAGTTGAAAACCATAGTCTTGGATTAGCCATTTCGTGTAGTTGCTGATTTCATTAGAACCTTCTATGTCAATAGGACAAGGAAAATTCCATGGAAAAACACCTTTGGTATTTCGAAGGACACCGCCACCAATCCCACAGGGTCCCGGCATGCCTTGGAAGAGCCATCCGCGTTCTACTGTAAGGACAAAGAGTTATGGGGGCAGCAATGAGATACTTCCAAGGTACAGTTTGTGTGTTCCAGAGTTTCGAGCCGCTGCTGAGATTTGTGAGATACGCTTAGTGCTTCTTGAAGGTTTTTCGAACAATAAAAAAAAAAGGGTATTTGACAGTTCCAGTTCTTATATCTATTTCACTCACAGATTATTTAATGGCGTTTTCATTTTATACTTTTTATATACAGTATTTATTATTTGAATATTATTAAAATTAATAATTAAATAAGTTCTTGTACACACAATCTTGTTATTAATAAATTTAAAATTTAATATTATATATATAATAATAGGTTGCAGCAAAAAAAATTTAAACTCAAATTAATAAAAAAATTATGGCATGGAGTGATTATAGCTAAGCTTTGCAAAAAAATAAATAAGTTATCACAGTCCACGACAAGGAACGTGGATTGCCAGATCGGCTCTTGTCTCCTACCATGGACAGGGCACTCCCATTTCACGAGAAGATCTTCTGTCGCGGTAGGAATGCACCAGCCGACCCCAAGCCAGTTTGCAGCAGCATTCCAAAGCTTCCAAGATCTTTTGCATAAGAAAAGCACGCGTTTATTATTTTGATTCATTTTTTTTTGAACGAATCAGATTATTTAATGACGTTTTCTTCATATTTTACACCTAAAAGATTTAAAATTAAAAAAAAAAAACAAATCTTCATATTTTATCTGCAACTCTTATCAAAGGGTCAGATGGTTTCTCTCAGAATTTGAGTAGAGGGATTTAAGTATCAGCTAACTGTCCCGTCGAGACGGTTGCTTCCAATAAATTTTTCAGTGATTATTACATTTAAATAGAAAAATGGACCACAGGTTTAGTGTAGACCTAGTCCTAGCAATAACTTATGACTTTTCTTTTTTTTTTTTTTTTGACTCAAGAAATGAAAAGGAAGGAGGAGAATACTGTGAAGAAAGAAAGATTGTATCTTCTTCATATTACGCAATAAACTGTCCTATGAATTAAACTTAATAGAAAAATACAATTCATAAACCTTGCTAAGTAATTCAGTTACTTTGAATTGTGCATATTCAGGATATATATTAATTTTACTAAATGTCTTAGACATTAGAATCTCACTTGGGATTCTGCTTAAAACGAAAAATCATCCTACCATAACAATTAGTGGTGGTGATAACTTATGATCTCCTGCACATTCTTACTGTTACTCTTTTTTTTTTTAACGCTTGCAGGTCGGTTAGGTGATCGAAAAAATGGAAGGCGTTACGTGGGAAATTCCAATTCAATGACTATAAGAATTGGACAGCGAGAAAAGAGAGAATGCCCCTGAGGTTTTCCCGGAATCACACGGATCCCAAGTGACTGAATTGAGAGTAGCAGACCTGTTCTTCAGCTCATCTTGGTTTTGACACTTCTGGCTAGTAGTCGACTGCATCATGTACATCTTTCTCATAGCCCGGCGTTTATTCACCTGTTTTTCTCTCTCTTTTGATTTCATCTTCATTGTTTTTGTCTGTGTTTGTATTGCGCATCTAATTGCTAATACCATTGATAATGAGGACACCTGAAACTTGCACGTAAAGCTCTTTTAGACCATAACTGCAACAAGCTGCTAGTGATTATAATGACCTACCCCATGAGTTATTTTCGGATCGAGATGACTCTGATACCACCGAGTCAAAAACCCCAGTGTCGATAAACTTTGCTGATTGTGCAAATTGAACAACTACGTTGCTCTAGATAACACCTTTGTTCCTGTGTTTTGATTATGCGTCGGGTTCTAAGATCTCTAACACAGCCAAAAATGAAAGACAGATCATATCCATTCTTACGCGTTATGTAGTTTCCCAAGGTATTGTAACCTAGCAAGGAATGACAAATTGACCAAGCAAATCAACAGAACCCCTAATAGACAACGGAACTACATATTAATGCAAATCGACTGTACAAATCAAAATAGCTTTTAAACCATTAAACATAAGATCATAGCACTAACTCCACTAGAAGTGACCAGAAGAACCATCCTAACGCAACTGAACAAAAGCCTGGCAGATCAGTTGTGGAAGTGTATTAATGCAGTAAACTACTGCAAATATTGCATCACAACAGAGAAATCACGATGAAATTTGTTGGATGACACTAAATGCTGAAGCAACTCTTTCGGATGATATGATTCTGAAGCCCCAAACTTCTCACCCTTTCTGCAATTATCAAAATCAATGAAGAGTGAAAACCAAAAAGAAAAAAGGTAACGTCAAATTTATCACTAGCGGCAGACTGGCAGTGTTACAGGTTCATGCCAAACTATAGAATGCAACGACCAAAAAGAAAAAAATTCATAGCTGACCCTGATTAAATTTGAGATTAAAACTTTGTTGTTATTGTTGTCAGCAGTGTCTCGTGTTTAATATTTACCTGCATTGGGAGATAAAGCTTAAACTCCGGTGGTAGTTCCTCTTCAGAATACAGGCGGTCAGAGAAATATATCCTCCTCAGGCGGCAGTTCGCATGAACCTGAACCCGTAATGTCTCAACATAGTTGGTTCCGTATGCCCTCTTGGTAAAATCAGCCAGATTCAACTGGATTTGATTCCAGCCTTCATCCATCTTCAGCGGCATCGTGCAGATATATGGCTTCACTCGAGTGACAGCCTATAAGATTTCAGAAGCATCAGTCACAAGATCTATGGTTTAGCGCATAGGGACGGAAAATGTCCTTCAAGTTGGCCAGCCAAGTGCCACCAATTGAATCTTTTGATCATACAAAGAGTCTTCTATTCTGTTCTTCTATGCCAAAGTAGAGTGTCAGGCTGACCTATTTCAAGTAATTTAAAGGTGCATAAATATATGCTTTCTCATGTCCTTGGCCCCCAACCAAATAAAGCCAAAAGGACAATATACTTTCTACCCTCAATTTGGAAATTCAATCAACTTGTTTCATGCCACTATTGCTAATCTTCACAGTTATCCTGAGCATACATTACCCATGAAACTTAATAGCAAAATTGTGAATTAAATAACTAAATTCAGATTTTAAACACTAATGCAAATACATATCTGCATGCCAAACAATTTGGCAAATATCCTCAATGCTTTAAACAAAATTCTATTGTTATTGTTCCATGTTTTATAGGACAAACACACCATTTAAATCAACTAAGGCTACTAGAAGTATCGTGCTGTGACCAACCCCACAGCTTCTCTAGCACCAAAGAAGAAGGGAATGAGAAAAAGTGGAAAAGCTTGCCAGAGAAGAGATAAACATGACAACCATGGGCTAACTTACACACTTGAAAGTTAGAAGCTCGGAAACGCCGCCTCACGTTCTTGTCGTCCAGTACTTGAATCTCAAATGTGAAGTATTTCTTCAGGTTCTTCACAATCATTACCAAAAATGGGAGCTTTATGCCAAGTGTAGCAGCAGGATCCACTGGGCATGTAATGTATGTGGACTGGATTTTGGGACCAACAATTTCAAGTACATTGGATTGTATGTCTTCATCATGTGGCCGTTTTATGTGACCATTAGAAACTGCAAAAAAGGACTCAAAGCACATTGGGATTATATGAGTTTCTGCCACAAAGTTGTGAACTTTATGAAATTTTTTGGCACATAATATCACTAGAAATTTTCCATCTCATTTTACATGCTCAGTTTGTTCAACCATTATGCTGATTGTGCACAAGCTCCAGAAATTGTAATGGGTAATTTCTGATTTCACCCGGTTAAAGCTCCTAGATATTCAACTGCCGTGGATAGCCCGCCAAGAGCAAGATATTGGATACACTAGGTGCAAAAGTACTAAAAAGCATAAACTGCTAGATTAAATGGCAAGAGTGCAGACAGATCATCTGTCCTGCCTGCAATGATGAAGATACCCAGGTTCTTTTGATAAAAGCATTACATCAAGGCTGTTACTCGATGATGAAATGGTACTGCTCAAAAGGCCTACTAGCTTACAACCAGCAGTTAGTTAGCAATCAGTTGTTCTCTCAATCACCAACTAATTGTTGACACAAAACAAAAAACAAGAGAAACAAATATATAATGTTCCAACTGGAAAACAGTGAAAAGTAACAGATGTCTCTCCGTCTTCTTTTGAGCTCATTAGATGTCTCATATGCTTCTTTGAAGCTAATTCTCTGCCTATGTCCTCTGGACAAAAGGAAAAGTCATCCTAAAGAAAGCTGGAGTTAACAAAAGCCCAAAACCAACATATAAAAACTACAGACACAGTTGCCTTGGAGGCTAGTAATCAAGAATGCGCCCCGCCCCCCCCCCCCAAAAAAAGCAGCACATAACACTGTCTAGCTTGCACACATCCACAATCATATAGATCATAGAAATAAATTTTGTTTAATTGTTGATCATGACATCTGGCTCATCTGTTGAAGCACACATCTCAAATGCTCCACCAGTCAGAACCATTATAATGATTTCTAGCTTAAAAAAAAGAACATTTGAAAATGCAGAGTGATCTTGCTAAAATTAGCCACATCATCAACAAGCAGTAAAGAAGCATATAGCATGACAAATAAACCCTGTAAGTTACCTTCTTTATCCCATATCTGCAATGGTTTGCTCCTACAAAATCCACAAAAACCAGAGATTGAGCAAATAACATTAAATGCCATAGAACTGACATTAGACTGTAAAAGAAAATATACACAATACCAAAATCTAAAACATACCCAAGGCTGTATAAGATGGACAGAAATCCCGACTGAAACGTGTTCTTAAACATCTTCGGCTACAATTTCAAGCTGCAATAAAACACAACGACCATATATTACCATGCAATATTCCTTCTTCCATTTTTCTTAACAATGAAATATGAAATTTAAGCAAACAAGGAATAAGAAGTGAACAAATTAACAGGGTCAAAAGGATTCAAATTTACTGCATAATAAGCTTTCACAATCTGCCATTTGATACTAAGCAGAACAAATACTAGAATAAAAACTATGAATCCCTCTTTATTAATTAAAAAAAAAAACAAAAACTTGGCCTTGCAAAAGAGAAAAGGAAAAAAGGGAAAACATTAGACTGTGGATAAATAAATAAATAGAACCGGATCAAGAACTTGGCTTTAGGAAGAATAATTCTCATACTTAAATGAATTAATTAACAAACAAAACTCAAGGTTTCCTAGAAAACTAACAAAACCCCATCACGAAAATTCAATTGAAAAAGCTTTCAAGCATAAGAACAAGTGATTTTCTTTTTTATCATTCAAACAAGGAAGAACAGTTCTATTAAGCTAATCATTGATTCAACAAAGTCCGTGGCCACACCGCCAGAAAGAGCGAGAGAGAGATGAAAAGGGTTTATTAGTTTTGAGATGAACCACCAGAATCTAACCTCAAACCACGCGAAATCCGCCGCCGCCTACCACCGTAGCTCGCCGTTAGAGAGAGAGAGAGAGACAGACAGAGGGGATGTGCGTATGAGTGTCCTTAGGTAGAAAAGTCATTGGGACTTTAAAGGGCACCTAATAAATTTTCTTTTGTTTATTTTTATTTTGGTTAAGAAGAAAGCGATTTTTTATTTAATTTACTTGTTATGTAAAAAATAAAAAAATAAAAAATAAAACAAAGACAAAGCATCTTTTTATGCATAATATGCAAATTTAAAAAAAAAAAGAAACTAAATAATCAAAATTTATAAACATATAGAAGACAAAATTATCTAAACAAAACTAGAAAATTGCAACTTATATATGTAAATATCTTTTTTTTTTTTTAAAAAAAAAAAAGTATAATTGGGTTGAGTTGGGCCTGTGCCTAACCCGACCTACTGTGGTTGGTTTAAGCCCAAACCAAAATTTCAGCCCACCAACAACGTTCTATCTGCCGAAAAGCTTAATTCTGAGTCTTGAAAATTCTCAATCTGCCGAACATTTGACACAAAATTTAATAATAAAATTATATAAATTCTCAATTTTGCGTATAGATTTCAAATCCTAATCTCTACAAATAAGAAAAAATAAAAAAAATTCGGTCTAAGGCTCGAACAGCCCCACTCGAGCCATTCCCATCTAGCCATCCTTAGCCCCGCACAAGAGAGGGAAAAAGACGAAGCAAGATTAAGTCAACTCTTAAAGTGTTGATAATATACATTTTATTTTAGTTTTTTTTTTATCTCTATTATTTAATTAGAATAAGTTATATATCTCTTTTCTCACATTCAATTATATCTTAAATTATATTTCGAATAATATCTAATTATTTTAACTTTTTAAAAATTATATATATATATATTTATTCATTTATTACAAGAAAATTTAAAAAGTCAAATAAAAAAAATCTTACTAAGATGCAAATATGAAACTAAGAAGAATGTCCTAACTAATTATGCCATAAATACATGATTTTATTTAAATATTTTTGAATCGAGTCATACCCTATTTCTCTTATAACTATTGAATTATTTATATGTTTACATTAGATATGTTTAAACTAATATAAATATTATTTCCTCAATCTCTTGTTAAGCAAAATTATACCAATTTTTATTATGATTATGTTTATTTTTTACTTAGTTAATTTTAAAATAACTAGATATTTATTGGAACATTTTGTTTTCCATTTTTAGGTTGTTATTTCTTTATATTCAAAACGCTTGTTAATATATGATATGTCTGATTTTATTGTTATTTAATTAAATTTATCATTCTCTTAAGAAAAAAAAAATATATTATAAATATATGAGTTATTATTTTTATAAATTAAAGTTAAAAATTATTTATTATCATCATTATTTTATTTTTTTTAAATTATTTATATATTATTAAATTTACATAAGATTCTCTTGTATCTCTATTTTAGATTAATAAATTTAAAATTTCATACTAAATTTTGATAAAAATTTTAAATTTATTTAGAAAATTAATTAAAAAATTTAAATTAAATTAATAATAAAAAATTAAAGTATCAATTAAATTAACATTTTCGGTTCATCACAATCTCTTTTCCTATTGACAGCAATTCTTAAAAAAAAAATTCATAGAACCAAAAGCCAACTCCCGCGCCTTATCCATGGGACCCACAATAAGCCAAATCACAACAATTTTAATCTTATCCTTTTGTTTTTCTAAATCCAGCAAACTTGCTGTGCCCCCACCTCCTTCCCATCGTGCCACGTTTCAAGCTCAGATTGGCTGCATGTTGTCTCGTGCGGGTCCACCACAGTGTCGCTTGTCCAAATCCAGTAGAGAGGCTCCACGTGTTTCAGTCCAAATTACCAAGTTGCCCACATTATGCCTCGCAGGACGCCGGGGGGCTCTCCGCAAGCCCGGGGGTTTTGGTGGGAAATTAAATGTGCTTCCATCAGAACCCTCACCCACTAGCGAGCTGTAGGCCCATTTCAGCCACGTGGACCAATGAAAGTGGAGTTTTAGATGGTGGTTTCTGAGCCACTAATCTCAACATCACTTCTCAGCCACAAGCTCGCAGCAACCAGATTCCCCCTCCCACCCGTTTTCTCCACAGAGGCTGCTTTACTTTTGACACATACTTTCGAATATAATTTTTATTTTTAATCCATTTTAATTCAATTTTAAACTTAAAATTTTTAATTTTATAAAAAATTTGAGCCATTATAATTATAAAAAAATTACATAAATGTGATAAATTAAATTATTTTTACACGTGAATCCATTTATTTTAATATCATAGTCAATAAATATATAATTTTAATTTTAATTAAAATTATATATATATATATATTTATATAATTACAGAATTATGATATGTAGTTAACATTATATAATAAGGATCTAATAGTTATTGTTATTATTATTATTTTGGGAGTAGGAATATTGGAAAAAGTATAGGGGCCGGGAAGATAAACCTCTTTGCTCACTTCTTCACAAGACACGCCAAAACCCATTATCGTTCTGGCGATCTCTGTTGGTTTTTATAATCTGGTTTGCTTCATTTCTCTTCATTAGCAACTGGGTCCTTTTCGTTTTCCCCTTCAACGGCCAACATACAGGTTTCTTATTTATCCAGTTATGTTCTTTGACTACATGTTTCTTTGTTTTCTTTGTTCTCTCTCTCTTTTTTTTGGTTTTTCTTTCATGTACGTGTGGTTGTTCTTGTGCCTCCATATGAGATTGCAATCAATTTTGGGGGATTCATAAGCAAAGTTCCAAGCTTTTGTTTCTGAAGTATTTGATCAGTTGTGTGCAGTCACTGACTCATACCTGTATGCATAGCATAGAGTTCAATAATATCGATATTCAGAAATTCTTCTGTTTTTCTTTCCTTGCAGTCTGATTGTATTCCTGTTGTGACATGAGTAATGGAATATAGGAAGCTTTGAAGCCTTTTTTTCTCGGTAGTGTTATATGATTAATTTCTATAATTGTTTATGTTGATATTGGGATTTTCTAGTTCTTTGCTCAAGTTGTTGGACTAATTAGGAGGGGTTTTAAATATCGTGTGCTTGTGTGTGTGAGGTAATTGTGGCCACAATATTTTGTGTCCCATAACCTGCAATTTGAGAGCAATTCACCATACTACTACATGCCTGAGGCTTTAATGCATAGTGTTTGACTGATATTTGTTGTAGCTTGCTCTCTATATCTGCAACTTCTGAGTGATTATGATTCTTTTTGTAGTCGTTCTATACGGATAGCAATTATTCTGATGTTGATTCTCCAATATCCTTAAGAATTGCTAGGAAAGAAAAGAACAACCAAGGAATATCAAAAGAGAGGAATTTGATATTTAGGAGACTTAAAACAAGAATATCACAATTTTTTCATTTTCTCTTGGTACAGGTAGTGTGATGGACTGGTATTCTGGGGTGGTAATTGATGATTTTGTAGTCCCCAATGGTGAAGAACTGTCTGATAGGCTACCATCACCAAAAAGCTGGCTGAAATGGGGCGTGAGCTCACATGAAAGTTTTGGTTTTGCTAACAGATGCTCTGTAATGGATGCGGATGCAACTCAGGATGCAATTAACTCCAATGGTGAATTTTCAAGTAGTGAGGTTGGCATGGAAGATCCTGCTAATGATGGAGATCAGTGCAGTGGTTTAAGTGGAGGTGGAAGAATGGCAGGGAAGTCCCTTAATCAGGCTGCTTTTATATGTGATCAACAAGATTACTGCCTCGATTGGCTAGCCAGAATCGAAGAGATGGATGACCTTTTCTTGTAAAAGCGTAACCTCTGCAATTGAGATACTTGATTTAATTCTCTAGGATATCATGTAGTTTCAGGACTATCTTAGCTTGTCATATTGATTACTAGCTTGCTCAGACACTCATGGACATTGACTGCTCCAATATTGTTGCCCTTGCACACCAATTATTATCCTTTACTGAGAGAGGCTGCACCATAAACACAGAAGCCTCTGTTCCAAAACAGGATATTTAAGAATATTGGGAAACATATTTTTCCTCAAAAGTAGATCTTGTACCTGCCTTTGTTAAAGTGATTTTCATTTATTACAGGAGTTCCGTACTCGAAGACCCACCTGGGACCATAAATCTCAATGACACCTTGTGTCTTTATCCAGAATCTCAGGCTAGCATGGTTCCTGCCGATAGTTTCTTCACAGATGTGATTTTAGATTCTGGAAATATTTCTGATGCCCATAGTGTTGCAAGCCCAAAGTATATCAAACCACATGCATTTTCTGCATCAGTGTGTTGGGAGGATGGCAAGTTCCCCGCTTCAGGATCCATCACACACAATTTAGAGCAAAAGGATGGCCAACCAGTGAAGGTGAGAGTTCCATCTTTTTGTCAGCTTTGCAACATAATTTCAATTATTTTTCCTTTTATTTTTACCAGTATTTATCTAATTGTTCATGCTAGATCTCTAGAAATAAACAGGTAGTGTTTTATGTAAGTCCGAGGTTCTAAGGTTCAAACTGTTTCCTGGAGGAGAAAGTCTTTTGATGAATGGAGTTTGTTGAAGGTATACATATAAATAGTTGTATCTTTTTCCTCTTCGGATAGTATCTAATTTAAGCTCTAGTAGAAGTTAGAAATACCTGCCTTTTTTTGCCTTTATCATCTGTGGAGAAAAAAGTGACCATTAAGTTTCTTTTAATTTTTTTCCCCCACATATGACGTCTGTTTGCTTTCAACAACATTGAGTAACATTTTCGTCTATTTTTCTCGTCCTTGGCAACACCTAGACAATTGAGCTCTGATTCTTATTTGGATACATTCCTGATAAATACTCATTTCTTCTCTTACTATCAATTATCACTTCCTTGGCAATTACCATGCAATGTTGTCAACCCTCAGACCTGAGCATTGGTAGTACACAATTGTTTTGTTATACAAGGTCAGGAATACAAGACAGTAAAGCTATTTTGTCTTAGTTCAGCCATGCTTTGGGCCAATTGCAATATGAGCACACATGCAGAAACCTTTACCACTTTATGTTACTTGCCTTGCCCTTATCTGCTGAAGCTAATCTTCTTTAGGTTTATAAGATTAACTTGTACTGGTAAATTTTTTTCAAGGCACTGCCAGTCAAGGAGTTGGCCCCGACTGAACATAACTGTACAAATGAGGATGTGGATGGGCAAAAGTTTATTGAAGAATCTGTGTTGCTGGAGCTAGAAATGGTGATGTCAAAGGTGAATAAATAGCAACATATCAACTTGAGATGCATATTATTATATTAGGTGATAAGTAGTGTTAATGTGGTTCTGTAATTGAATAATTTCAGTTGACCAACAAGATGCGAATTTGCTTTCGTGATGCCCTGTACCGGATGTCCAAGAACTCAAGAGAATATACACAAGATGAAACTGAAGGCCTTTCCGAGGGGACTCCCCTGTGGACAGTCCAAGATGAAGAAAGGAGGTAGTTGCATAATGTCTTTACCAGTTTATCTGTTCTTTTATGCTTTTATTTATTGAAATTTAAAGTTCAAAAACCTGATATTTTAAACTTTTTTTGCAAAGTAGTTTTAGGTGCTGGTAATCCAAAGAAATTAGGTAACTGATTTTGTTTGAATCACACATTGTCATCCAAATGAGTCCCTTAGAAATGGAATTATGATCTACTAAATCCGCCTGTTGTACTTTCTCTTGCTTGCATGCCATAAGGATGCCCTTTTGCTACTCAACCCTGATAAGACAATTATCTAGAGAGCAAATTCCCATGTACCCCTCTGCAAACAATATCAAGTGTGTTTATTGCAATCTTGGTGACTAAAACCTGGTGGTCAAATGAAACCTCTTATTCAGGTCTGAAGGAAAAATGATTACAGAATTGGAGACGAATGCTATTGACAGAGCTGTTGCAAACCTCATGTTCAATAAGATGGACTTAAATTCACAACGTTTTCCTCTCCAAGCTTCGGTGTGTTTCAAGCAAGAAATGGTTGAAGCTACTGGACCAAAGAACTACAGCTTGAATCAATCACAAATTCAAGGTTTCTGTCACCATCCAGTTTTCCCAGCTGATGCCCTGGTTCCAGTCTTTGGTAAAGAATAACCATAATGAGTTTGTGGTTATATTTTGAGGAAGTTCATTGGAGCAGTGAGACTATGAACAATACTATCGTGAAATAAGTGTGCCAAGTAAGAAAGCTAGAAAGCAATCATGTGAGAAATGTTCCACTACCTATGGTATGTATACAGGAACATGATGATAGGCAATTCTGTGGCTATTCAACTCAGTTTTGATGGGTACATGTATGGACAGTCTCGCTAACTTGTGATGCTAATACATCTTTATTTGTTACTTATACTTTCAACTGAAATAGGGGGTGTCATTGAGTGGAATGTTGTGCAACTTAGACACTTTGCTTGGTTGCATTTTGCTATGATACCAGCTTGTGACTGCATCTGCTTAGTCGGTCTGTCGTGAATGATGTATCGAAGTTACTTCGTCTGTTTGATCAGAATTAGTTGTATAACATCAGTCCTGTTATCCGGAACTTAATGCCCTTATTCTGAACCTAGTTATAATGTCTTCTGGTGCTTCTACAAGCCTTCTGGGTTCTTTTTATTCAAATTTTCCGTAATGATGGTCCTGTCTTTCAAAAAGCACTAATGAAGTTTAATCCTGCATGATTCATGAAGCCCTGTCTGAGAACATCTTGTTCTTTCAAAGTGGTTTATTCAGATGACATACATTGCTGGTATTTAATCCAAGATAGAACCTTATTCTTGTCACCTTTTAACCTCCTTCGTGGAGGCATTTTTTCCTGATTTTTTGATGGAGATATACCCAAATTCCCAAAGTGCGGTAGATCTTCTGAGTATAGGCTGATGATCTTATTCTAGCTTACTTGATGAAGTATGACTCAAAGGTACACGATCCCTGAACTCATTTGCACTCAACTGTGGTGGGGTCTGTACTTTCATGGGCATCCCCTTTAATACTTGAGCCAAGCCTCGGTTTAGCATTTATCTCATCTAGCTTCTAATTTCCTGATTAAAACTTGATATCTTGAAAATAGAGAACTAGATTCGTAATTATTGGGATGTCTCTCTTTATTGCTGGGATGTCTCTTAAGGGATACGAGCATCTTTTCTTTATAGAACATACAGCCCGCAATGTCGAGAGGTAGGACCCAGGAATTCCTTCTTAGCAGACACTTGCCTACTTCAGCGATACTGACCGTTCAAGGGAACAAATTCAATCTCAGGAATCAGGATCAACAAGTCAAGTGTGATGGAAACATTCAAATCAAACTACGCCTAATTTCCATTCAATAGGGGCCCCTTCAAGAACCTAATTGTAGTCAGCTAGCTTTGGTTAATTTTGTTCAAATGTACACAATCGGTCTCATATTTCTCCTGTTTCGCGTTCAGTTCTTAATGCAATTGCCAACTACAATTTTATAAGTTTCCTTTCCTTTTCAGGCAGTATGTCATTCTTAGCAATGTACTCATGCAGATAAACGGATATACAATTGGTTTAAGTCTGTTATCATTGTTCCAAGAGACCTCAGACTAAGCCTCATTTACATTTCAAACCGAAGGATTTGTGGAGTAAGACAACTATTATCCTTGCTGTGACGGCAGTGACCTTTTAGGCTTTTGATAGACGAAAGGAAAAGGTTCATAATTCGTGGACTAAATAACTCGAGTTTTCTTCAGATATCCTTGCTAATCAATGACAACTGCAACCGTCTAATCTCGGTAACGTTACATGGACAAGGATAATTTAATGCATTCTAAACGTCAGCTTATGTATTACTATTAGTTGCATATTGGTGAAGATGTTCTTGGTTGTTCGGGCTGTGACCTGCGAGACAGAATAAGAGGCTATGGGATACTGGAGTGTAACCTAGCCTCAGTACTCCGATGTCTAAGTTAGAAGGTTTCCTAGAGGATGAAGAAGATGAATACTGATATTAGGGTTTACCCTGGGAATGAAGGTTCATATGGATTTATGGTAGGGCTGTGTGAACTCCTGTTGACTGGCGTAGAGATAGTGTAACATGGGCTAGCACACTAGTGCTGATCTGTTCCTGACATCTCAAGCCTTATGGTAGTGCAAAGCACGAAGAGTGCTTACCATGCCACGGGTCTTTTCATATTTAGGGAAGGTCTTGTTCAAGAGCATCCAGAACTGAGCAGGTAACTTTGACATTAAGAATTGTTGTAGAACTCAAAAGGGACAAGACCGCTGCAGCAGAAAAACTAGCAAATTCAAACTAAACGTGCTCACATATGACTTGATTTTCTTTATTTTGACTTGTTTTTAGTATAACAAAACACATAATTTTATAACGCTTAAATGTGAGAATCACTCAATAATAAAATGAATCTGTTTGTGTCTACTGAATGAAATAACACTACCATTGCCATTTATTGTGAGTCCTACCATTCCTTCTCCTGTAATCATAATTCTTTTGACTTCTTGTTTATCATTCTTACTAGTTGGCTAGACACGCCAGTAATAAAAGGAGGTAATGGAGTCCCGCGACAACTCAACAAAGCGCAAATCCTTGTTCTGCACTGAAAAAGATTGCATCTAATTCTCTTCACTATTCAACTTAATGCATCACATTAACGGTGAACAGGGGTAATAGCATTCATTTCTAAGAGAGAAGCCGTCCCCTAATAGCAAAGCGCAGCATGTATTCATAACTTAAAGATATCATTTTTTATTTTTCAGTTTTCAGTGCGCTGCATATCTAATTGCTGTATGTATCAGAGGACATGAGAGTTTTGGAAGTGTTTAGTTTCCTCCAACTTCCTAATATATAATAAAATTGTTGGCATGAACAAACTGCATTGGCTATGCCATCAAATCGTTTCGTCCAAACATCTTTATTTTACTTACATAAGCTAATTGAAAAGGAAGAGTCAAACTAATGCAAGTAATGAGAACCAAAACAATTGCACCGAAAAGAATTTATACACATACTTCACGATTTATTGCCTTTACCGTATCATGCAATAAGAAAATACTTCACTTACAAAAAGCTCTCACAAAATTTTCTCATCCTTCTTTAATTTTGTCATGCAATAGGGACGAGTCCTATCAATGTATGTGTCATGATTTCATGAACATTTTGAAGGATCGAGATCCTTTATGTTGTCAATCGTATGACCTTTTTACGATTAATTGGAGTTTCTTTTTTATTTTTCTGTTTTTCTTTTTTGAGTAAAGATGCAATTTTATTCATTCAAAAATAGAGCATACATCTTGTTGAACAAGAGAGTAAACACGATTTAAACCAAACTCTTGCCGCAACATCGAACTCTCCCTGGACAAAAGCTGGTTTTGCTGGGGCGTGAGCCACGCCATTAGAATGTCTTGCAATATGCTGGATGGTAAAGCTTGAGAAGGTAGAAGATAAAGCACATATATCCTCGGCCAATTGTCTGTCGGAGTGCCTGCTTGCAACGGGGACTGGATTGCTTGAACTGCCAGGAGACTATTGAACTCTATACACAAACGGGACATGGACAACTCGAAGAGCCTTCTGCACTGCTTCCCCAATGGCATACAGTTTGGAGCACCTCAGCTGACAAAGTACCAGAAAGGACCTTTGCTAAAGTCAAGATGGGGGTCTCTGTAAATTACACCAATGCGACCCTTCTCATTGCTAGTAGCAGCATCCGTATTAGCCTTTATCGTGCCCATCACTGGAGGTAGCCAATGATTCTTAGAGGAGGTCAACCGCGGTTTGGAGGATTTTTGCAACTCATGCTTAAAGGCATGATAAATCGTGAGTGCCGTATCGTTAACAACTGTGGGAGGACATTGCTTGCCTTCCATAACCTGTAGATTTTGAGCACGCCAGCGAGCCCATGCCACCATGCAAATCTTCTCCGCCGCTCCTTTCGGTCCTTTCCTTAGCATATTAGCAAACCTTTTTTTTTTTGTTTTGGTGAAATTCCTTTGCTCCATGTCCCTCATCCGTCCTGAGGGGCTGAAAAGCCGTAAACCAGCAACCCATGGACACCAAAGAAAGACATGAGAAATTTACTCAATAAACCGAGCCATCCCCATCTGCCACAAGCTTGGTCTAGCTGCAACCCTTTTCTCGCAAGACATTTATCTGCCGCTGGAAGGCCCTTGCAAGCTCTCCAAGCAAAGTGTTCGATTTTATTTGGAAATTCAGCAGGAGACCAAGTCTCCTCCCAAATTGATCCCTAGACAAATATTCATCCGACACTCAATTTGGAACCGATGTATGGCTTCGTTCAATGCACTGAACATCTTAAACGATATGAAAATTGTTTCAACTGCATAATTCTTTACTAATCGACGCAGATAATTACAAGGAAAGAATGTCATGGGGAGCAATGTGGGTGCACGGTGTAACTTTCTACAAGTTCAATGATTTCAGGATTAATCGAGCACTGTGACAATCTATGTGTAAGAATAACAAATTTTAACAGTTGGGACGAACAGTTCGCGAAATATGCGAAGCAATTAAGGAGGAGTTTGGAGTATATCAACTCCATTTCCTGTGATCTAAAATCATGTCAAATATCACAATAATATCATATTATGTATGCAATATCAAATTTCGGCCCTGTTGTAATGTTGATATACAGTTAAAAAGTTCATCTTACCTTCATATGTATATTTTGTTTTTCTAGATGATTAACCGCTCCTTGGAGAAGCGATAATATATAAAAGTTATGTTTTATTGTTGGTCCAAAATAAAATTTTGCTTCATTATTGACCATTTATATATAGAAACCCGCTCGCCCTTCACAAGGAACGTCTGCTTACACTAGACTTTATTCGGTGACAACAACAAATTTTAAAAAAATAAACTAAACTTGATCTTTATACTCAAATTTATATTATTAAAATTTGAATTTGAACTAAATTTAAATTCAATAAAATTTAATTTTACTTCACTAAAATTTATTTACAATCTTATATCTCTCCCCGTCTCTCTTTTTCCCACGATCTTTTTTTTTTTTCGGGGGCATATGATCTAGGTAATAGTGCTCTTTTAGCATATAAATAGTTATTTCTCGCTGTTTATTATTATTATTATTATTATTATTATTTGGGGTAATCTTTTTGACACATTCACAGCTAAATGTAATAGTGGGGTAACGATTTAGGCCCAAACAAATGAAAGGGTTTTAACTGGAGTTTTCTCTCTACCGCGCCCATCGCCATGTTTGCCGTCCGCCAAGCTGCTCGCCACTTCAGGTCTCCCTCTCTCTCTCTCTCACTCATAGTTTTCAACAAGCCCAAAGTGATTTCTAGTTTTGTGGCTTCGGCTGTATGTAATTGTAGGGAAAAAGCGCAAAGAATCATACTTTTTGTTAGTTAGTATCTGGGATGGTTCGAGTAAATTTGTGTCAAATTTTGTTCTTTTTGTCCTTAGGAAAAGTGGGTCTTGGCTTGCAGCTTCTAGGGTCATCATCTATGCTAAAGTAGAAGCAGTAAGTTATTCTTCAGGTGCCAAAAATGGTGTTTGCTTTCTTAAAGATTTCATTTTTCATAGACCTGTTTCATCAAATGAGCTTAACCAGGCCGCTGCCGGTGAGAGATTCTTTGTAGGGTCCTCTTGTTATTCTTCTCAGGCCAATGCAATGGGTAAGAACGAGATAGATGAGGTGGAAGATAATGAAGATTTGTTTTCTGAGATCGGTTCCTTGGTTGGTGATGAGAAAGATGTGAACTTTGAGTATGCCAGGGAGAAAAAGGTGGCTCATGAGTTGTTAGATTCGATTGTAGCAGCGCCTAACAGCTCTCAACTAAATGTTTTGAGTAGGTGGGCCGAGAAGGGGAGGAAATTGAGCAAGCTGAGCATTTCTATAATTCTGGTTAATCTTCGGAAGCAGCGGTTGTATTTGAAGGCACTACAGGTACTTCATCTTGATCTCTTAATGTATAGAGTACAGCATGATTATTATGGTATGCTGATTGAGTGCTATAGTGCACTCCGTGTCGGTATCTGTGCATGTGTGTGAAACATAGCCTTTAGCTCAAAGATAAGTTTACTTCTAAACGGTCTAGTCTTTGCTTCAACAGAAGCTCGTAGTGAAAGCTATCTGAAATGCAGTTTTCAGGCCCAATTCTATGTTTTCCTTACCACAATTTCTTTTCCTTGGTTAACAATATTTGTAGTTTTGCTGATATCTGCAGGTTCTTTAATTTTCCTTTTATCAAATAAAGGTAAATAAGGTAATCAAGCAGTATACCATATAATTTTCTATATTAGAGCTTCTTCTAGTGGCCTATATGTTTCTTATTATTTTCAGTTGGATGATTCAATAACTAATTAACAGACGATTATAAATCTATCATTTTTGTTGAATTTTACTGGAGATTAGCGAATAGGTAAACTTTCTCTAGGACCTATTTTACTGAAAGGATTTATCCCCAACTTTGCTACTTTTGCCACTTGTCAGTTACTTCAATTCCAGATTCTTCTATTTTTTATGTTGCCAATGTATAGTGGTCAAATAGGATTATTCTGTTGTCCATCTTATACCTTTTTTTGTCTTGTAAAAGTTAGACTTTATTCCCATTCGACTACTTTTATTGAGGGGTTGAGGAAGATAAACATCTATATTTGGCTGCAAAGTTTATTTGGCTTATTGCAGGGAGCTTTGTCTTCTTTTTACTGGGAGCTTTAGGTCAGTTTACATGGTTCTAATGAAAGTAGCTTTTGGGTTCTAAAGTAGTTTAGCTGTCCAATAGACAGAAAGCAGTGGTAATTTCATCAGCCATAAATATCCTTGGCAAAAGAGATCTTCTGGTGCTCAGATATGCTTCTAAGGTTAACAATTTAAAGGACTTCCTAACTGTGAGTAAACTCTGAAATGGTTTGGCGTGAAGGATTGTGATAGAGCCTTACAGATTCAGCTCGAATGCTGCCAGCTTTGGTCAGATTTTTCTCATTTGAGTAATCAAGTACCCAAATCACATTCTTTTGATCTTTTGGCTTGGAAACTCCACGAAACTCTTTTGTTTTGATCTGCTTAGCGCAGTTGAGCCAGGAATTTTGCTTTGGGAACTCTGTACAAGATGCCTTTAAATTGCATCCTATGGACTTCACATATGATATTCCTAAAATTAGGAAGAGACTAAACCCCTAAAGTACTTTTAAAAGATTTTACATCACTAGGAATCAAATCAGGAGGCTTATGAGATTCAGATAGACTCCAGATCACAATGTAAAAACCATGAAGAATCCAAGGGAAGTACTTAGATGACTATGGCCTGCCTTTTAGAAGCTGCTTCGTAGAGAATCATCATTGAAATGAGTCAGTTTGAGCAAATTTATTAAAAATTGAAAGAAATAGCATCATCCTTTAACATCCTGCTCCTTCTTCCATGTTTTAAACATATGAATAGGTTGTTTCCCTACCAGCATGATTTTGGGTTATTGACTATGGATTTGCTTTGTTACTATTTGCATGTAAACAGATGCTGCTTAATTACTATTTCATAAAATGTAGACCAATATGCTGGGTGCTGTTCACTTTCAGCATGATGCTGGCTTATTGATGACAGATTGCCTTGTATGTATTTACTCGTAAATATGTGCCACTTAATTGCAATTTATTTCATAAAATGTAGGCCATAGTACTGAGTGTTGGCTTGGTTATATTTGCATTGCAGTTCACAGAATGGTTGGAAAGCACAAAACAAACTGCCTTGACGATACATTTTTATGCTTGTCGTCTTGATTTGGTTTCAAGAGCACATGGTATTGAGCAGGCAGAGCAATTCCTCGAGGAAATCCCCAAGTCTTGCAAGGGTGAATTAATATACCGAAAACTTTTAAAAGGTCATGTCTATGCAAACGATGTGAAGAAAGCAGAAGCATTGTTCAAAAAGATGGAGTCAGAGTTGCCAATCACTGTGGATGCTTTCAATCAGATGATAATGCTCTACAAAAAGTTTGACAAGGAAAGGATAACTAATATTTTAGTAATGATGGAGAACAAAAATGTCAAGCCTTCTCTTCTTACATACAAACTACTGATAGATGTCAAAGGTCAGTCCAATGACATTTTGAGGATGGAGCAGCTGATTGAGAAGATGAAGGCTGATGGTGTTGAACCTGACATTAATGTTCTAGGTCTTATAGCTAAGCACTACATTTCTATGGGATCCGTAGGGAAAGCCGAAACCTTTGTCAAGGAAATCGAAGAAAGAAAATGGGAGGACATTTCTGATGCCCGCAGAACATTACTTCACCTCTATGCTTCACTTGGCGAGGTTGATGAGGTTCATAAAGTTTGGAAGGATTGTGAATCAGATCTTAAGATGAAGGACTGTGTGGCTGCCATAGAGGCTTGGGGCAAGTTGGGCAAAGTGGAAGAGGCAGAAGCAGTCTTTGAGCTGATGCATCAGAAATGGAAGAATCTTAGATCCAAACATTACTCTATACTTCTGAACGTTTTCATAAAGAATAAGCTGGTTACCAAGGGGAAGGAGCTAGTGAAGCAGATGAGTGACAATGGGTTACATGTAGGCCGCCTGACTTGGGATGTGCTAGTGAGGCTCTATATCGAAGCTGGGGATGTGGAGAAAGCGGACTCCATCTTGCAAAAAGTGGCTTGGACCAAGCAGATGAAGCCTTCCTTGAAGACTTGCACAGCCATCATGGATATATATGCAAATCGCGGTGATATACATAATACTGAGAAGTTGTTCCACACACTGAGGGAACTTGGATACACTGGACATATCTTGCCATTCAAAATTCTGAACAATGCTTATATTAATGCCAAAACTCCAGCCTATGGGTTGTTAGAGAGGATGAAGGCTGATAATGTATACCCAGATGAAGCAATTTTGAGAAGGTTGACATTGTCAGATCCTTTCAGAAAGACTGCAGCATCAGAGTTGCTTGATTGACGAGTATTTCTGCTAAATCTTGCTGTATAAATTCCAAAAACAAAAAGGGGGGGGGGGCGCAGGCAGGAAGCTCTGGGGACATTGATATAGAAAGCTGAAGAGAGTTTAGATGAAGGCATCCCAATCGATGACGTGGTTGCACCAAGTGGCTGCACGCTTTCTTCCAGTTCTTAGATTGAGCTGTCAGTATCCCAATCCCGGAGTGAACATGGAGATAGAAGAGTTGGAGAAGCAGGTGAAAAGTGCTCTAATGAGCTTGTTTCAAGATACTAACAAAAGGGAATTTATCATCCAATGCAAAATGGAGGGTTTATTGGGCCATGAGCTACAAAAATATTTTGTACATTACGTTAGTAACCCAACCCCAACCCCAACCCCGGCTATTTCATCGGATTCCGCCGCAACCATAACATCTTCAGGACCCTGGTTAATCATAAGCTCCTCCAATATGTCGTTGGTTTTATCTATGTTGGGTGGTCCATTTAGGTCCAACCTTGTTTGTTTGAGTAACTCGACGACGTACTAAATTTATGTTAGAACGTAAAACCATGCAAAATTTACAATAATCAGTAAATCACAAGCAAAAACATGCAAAATTTATTAAACGTAAGTTTTAAAATTAATTGGTGGTTGAAAACTCAATAGGAGGATACATGTTTTGGGACTAAACACAACTGAGAAATGCCATGGATCCTAGTTTTTAAGCATCTTGCCAACTTTTCTACTTGCTTGCATTCCACCAATTCACAAGCAACTTTTCCTTCTATATTTTGTGGTTATCAAACTCTCGAAGATTGAACCTTCAAGCTGACTTGTAGTGATTAGTAAATATGAGTTACAGATAAAAGACATCTTAGTCTCATTGTATCATTTATAATGGTATATTTACACTTGTCAATTTTTATTAACAAATACCTGACCTAAGAGATTCAGTGTTACCAAATTTAAATAATCTTGTATTATTATTATTTTTAAATATGATATATAGCATATTACAAGGACCTAAATATAAGATGTAAAATTTAAAATTTCCTCATGTTTTTGCTTGTAAGCTAGAAACAACCAGTAAACCCTACATATTTCATAAATCCTTGTGAGTTATAAAATGAGGAGCAATCATTATTTATTTCATAAATGAATATCATATGTTAATTAAGACCTTTAATTTGAATATTCAAGTACTTAGGTACTATTCCGTTAAAGGGTGTATGAACATGTATGATATGTTCCTCACTTTCTCTGTGCCAAGCCCTCCTGATGCAATCCTCGTGACCATTTTATAACCAAAGAGTCTTGGTTAACATTTATGATGAATGAAAAAAAAAAAAAAGAAGAAAGAAAAACAAAGGAAAAAATGGTAACCATTAAGATTGCATGATATTATTAATTGTCATGCAAGTTATAATGTCATTTGCATAAAATGTTGTGAACATTATAAATAAATCATGGCCAACTCTATATTGTTCAGGCATTTAGATAGCAGATCTTACTATAAGTTTTATTTTGACAAAAATATTTTGAAATCGTCTCGATCATATGCGGAAGATGAAATATTGGAGGAAACTAAGAGCCTATTTTTCTATATTTGAACTTAAAAAAATAAAAAATATTTAGTGAAAATTCTATAGTAAAAACAACCACATCTCCATTGAATAAATTTACCTCTTTACTTACATTTTTAATATTTTCACACCTCATCAAGATGGAAGAATCGGTAAGGTATCTAAATGGAAGATGATGGAGAAAGGCTATTTGCAATGCATGGAGAATAAGATATGAAAATTGTTAAATGATTTGGGTGTACCAATGCCTTCTATCTTGGTTTACGGTTGGTTGTTTATGAAATTTGTTATGCATTTTTAATCGATCCCATTTTTGTAAGTGACGAGGAAGTAGCTGAGGAAGAGTCAGTTTCTGAGTTATACTCTTTTGGTGATGATGACAATGCCGTGCACTCTGAATATTCCATAGAAAAAACGCTGGTTCAAGAGTTGTCAACTCGGTAGCACAAATTCTTGTCAACTCCCGGAAAAATGACATGTACTTGCACACATTACAGCTGATTCATCTTGATACTTTATGAATGTGCTGGTAAATACTTTTATATTTGTGTGAAAAACAACATTGATAAGTTTCTGTAAAATGCGTGTGCAATTTCATAAAGATACATGAAATGTAAGGTAGAGTTGATGGTGCAAGCTGCACATTCTTGCACAAATTGAATTTATGTTTCCTATTTCACGATGAGAGCAAACAAGAGACTCGTAGAATCGAGAGTAAAGCTTCAGTACGTACAAGTCAGATCATGATTCAGTAACTTCGTCCAATCTCCAAAAAAAAATCTTAATTATTTTGAACTTTACTTTTCTTTTCTTTTCATAATGGCGAATTTACGGAATCCCATAAATAGGATCCCACGATGATAGTTCTATTTGGGAACATCTATTTATCAATATATATATATTTGTTTAACCGAAAAATAAAAAGAAAATCTATGTGAAAACATCTAAGTGACCTAACATTGGAGAATTCCGGTCCACAATATAAGAGATTAACACCATGTTTTCTAAAATACAATAGCTAACCTTTGACGGGTTTAAAACACTTTCAATGCCAACAGAGACACTGAAGTATAGCCCTGAAACAAGTCTTGATACCCACTTAAAATTTTACAAATAAGTTTTTTAGATATTCGTATCAATTAATGATCTTTATTTGACCTAACTAGAAAATTAATGATTTTTAACAAAATAACTACTCTTGGAAAAATTAGATTGCACGTGCATCAAATTCTTTTAACATTTTGGTAGGTACCATAGATTAGTTGTTATTAACTGATATAAATCATCTCATTTTCAGGAAAGAAGGTAAAATTGTCAATAAGAGGCATGTTCGGTAGTTTGCTTTGCACGAGACACGTCTAAAATATTATAAAAGCCACCACCAATCCAACACTTCTAGTCACAAGAATCAGAAATGAGTGGCTTCCCACTAACCTTCCCACAGTCTAAAGGGAAGTGTCTTGCACCCACAAAAACCTCACTACTAGAGGCCACAATAGTCGTTACAGGGGGATGCTCACGGAATTCGTTGGGAGCATTAACACAACAACAACAACAACAAATCCTTAATCCTAAATTTAATTGGGGTCAGGCGGTTGGAAGCATCAACTTATGTCAGATTATAAGCACAGTTATGTTACACAATTGACCAACATTATGAGCTGCCACTTTGCACGTCTGGAGTTTTTAAGTGGCAAAACGTAAGATGCTGATATGCCTTCATACTTTGGGTGACACTAACATGATTGGCATTTACAACACATCCCACAATACTTCCAAATGTTTCTTCACAAAATTTTGTTTAAATACATCACTCACCCCTCTGCGCGCGAATTGCACGCCTCGTCTAGTCCTCAACTGTGGAGTTCTGGTGGTGCCAGGAATTCCAAAATTCCAGGGGACACGTAGTTGTGAAAGACCAAAAAATCTGACCCGTCAATCTATGCCTCTGCCAGTTTCAAGCGAGGAACGATGTTCATTGACTGAAGTTCCTGAAATGACAACCACAAAGAATGATGGGACACAACTTTGAAATAACTGATGCGAAGAGTGGATCTAATGGCCAAGTTCATTGTGTCATAACAGTGTGAAAAATGACAATTAAGTTTGAGGGCTAAATTAAATTTTCACCCAAACTTGAGGTTTGTCCTATCTCATTGTGAGCCTTGATGCACAACAAAGCTAGAAATGACGTATTGACATGTAATGCCTAGCCCGAGGATCCAGTAAGAAAGACAACCCATTAATTCCGTTAACAACTTGATATTTATGCGTAACAAATTCTCATAAAATAACTTTCATATGATATATCCAGTAAAGAATGCAAGAGATGACTAAGCTTCAGCTAGTAACAAATATTCATTACCACTACTACCTTATCATTGCATCTACTTCACACATAACATCAAAATGAAATTCAGCCATGAGCAGGAAAGTGGATGAAAGACCTTTGATATGCATACCTGGATTAAGAGCTTGCAGGCATATGGCAGTTTCATGGTAGAAATGTTATCCCCAGTTTTACAGGTGGAACAAATCCCAGTTCTCAGCTTCTGATTGTAATATCCTAGCAAACCACAAACTCTGCAAACCTGCACCAAGAGATTAAAGCATCAACTATTTTCAATGCAGAAGTACTCCAAGCTTTGATGTACAAAATATATACAACAGCAACTAGGGCTGGTGCCTATGGGGAAAAGCAACTTTAACTGGCTTTTAAGTTCACATAACAAGAAATCTGGTGATGGAGAACCAGCCACCAAAATTGTGGGAGGATATGCTTTAAACATAAAAAGGAGAATTAATGTGATGAATGACTACCAGGGCTTTGCACTTCGTTTTACATTTGGTACTTGAATGTTCTGTACCCTACATAAGCATCCCTTACCATATGTACATCGGGGACACTTTGTGATTCATTAGAAACTTGCTTCAATCATATTATACACACACTATTTTAAATGCCTTGGCTATACAAAATGAAGGCTGTTCAATCAAATTCGATGGTTAAAGTGAAGCATGTTTGAGTGTTGCAAATGTAATGAACAATGAACAACATGAATACCAAGCGCGACAAATAAATGAGGGATTTTTATGCTTTGGCCAGCCTTAACCATATTTGCTGAAGGCATCATTCTACAAAAAGCCAGAAATTCATAACATTTCCTTGTTAAGAGTGTACATGTTCAGTGAATTAATAAGTACATGGTCTGTGCTACCTGAACTTCAAAAGGATCACTAGAAATCATCAGGCGCTCAAAGAGCAACATGCTGGCACCATAGGCAATCAAACAATCACGCTCCATCTCTCCCACTCGAAGTCCTGGAAATTAATATTTGTTAGACTTCAATCTTCTTAAAACAGAATTACATTGAGCAAAAATCGTAACCAAGGAAGCTAGGACCTCCATTTCGAGCTCTCCCTTCAGTTGGCTGTCTAGTAAGCATCACACGGGGTCCAGAGCCTCGAGCATGCATCTTATCTAGGACCTACTCATAAAAATAAATATAGATGCACACACAGAGAGATAAGTGAAGTAATAATCTGTCAGTTGAATTAAAATGGGAAGCAATGTCAGAAATTGACGAACAGAGGAATCATTCACTACCAAATAATAGTACTGACGGTATGGAGCACATAAATATAAGCATGAGATGAATATATGTTGTGGCTGCTAAGGCCAGAAGAAATGCAAGAAAGTTAATGCCATGCTATTGGCATTGTGTTGAATACCTATTTTGATGGTAAAGGACTACCTACAGCATCAAAGTGATAAATATATCTGACATAAATCTAAAATGAAAATTTTGAATACCAAGAGAATCTAATGCACGATTTTTCATGAGTCATGCAGCATGCATTTCATGCTCAAATTCATCATAATATGTGAATTGAAAAATGCAATATTTGACAACCATGAATCCAGGACTCTCACTTGCACAGTACATTGCCAGCAAAAAGATTGAAACTCACCATATGCTTTAGCTTCTGGTAGTAAATAGGTCCCATGAAGATATATGCTTGCAAAGGACAACCTGTGATACCTGGGGAAAAATTGGAGGCTTCAATTGCCTTGATGTACCTCTGCTTACCAAAATGCCAAAACAGAAAAATAAAGAGAGAGAGAGACAGAGAGAGAGAGAGAGAGAGAGCAGTGGCATAAAAGTATGGCTTCAATTTCTTTTTCCTTCAGCAAGTAGTAAAATGAGGTGAGAATACCAGCATGCAGAAAAGACCAAACTTTCATCACACCCTTCATGTGCAAAACAGAACCACTCATCACACAGTTAGCTATTGACCCAATGCATTGAGCAACAAGAATAATACAACAACAGCAATGGCTAACTCTAATATCCCAACATAAAATCCAAACACAAAGTTGGCAAATGGGAAGCCTATGATCTCCAAAAGAGGGTGTGACACAACGAGGTTTGGTAACCCAAAATTTGAATTAACTTAAGAAAGCCTCATCTACAGAAGCACTAGTCAGTCAGTTCCTAAAGTATTAAGTTTCAAGACATTTCCTTGCAAACAAGTCCACTATTACACTATATGGTTGCTCAAATACAACTAAATATTCTGCTTCTATTATAAGAATTTTTTCCAAACTAAAAATTCATGACCAGGTACAGAAATCATGCTACAGCAAGTACAAAATAGATCCTTGCTGATTGGAAAATTATATGTTCATCATTATGAACACAGAATGGTCTCATCAGTGACATTATTTTGCAGTGAAGTGTAAGTTAGAGGACATTTTTCCTCATCCAAGATCTTGAAATATCACCTTCATTGCTTATTGAATAACAAAACAGAAATAAATTCACCACTGATTGAAAAAAAGAAAGATGTAGATCATTTGTAGCAGGTGATAATAGTACAAGTTAAAGCTGCCCAACCTGAATAAATGAAGTCTTTGCCATTGTAGCTGAAGCCATGTTTAACAAGGGTTTCACTGAGAAAAAAGGAATTGGCATCAAGAAAGTTATATCTGGAGCAATAAGATATGACTGAAAAAAATTATAATAGAAAAAAGGATTCATACTTTTATGTAAACTATCTTTGATTTCTCATACTCTTCTGTGAATTAGTATGTTCATTGGTAGGCACCACCTCTTGCCTTAATTTATACAAATTCCCTTTTATTGTAAATAAAGGAGAGGAGTTATATTGAAGGCAGTGAAAGCACCTTATAGCTTCAACTGAGTCTGCATGACCACTTGGTTCTCCAAATGCGCTTCCATAATGAAATCTACCACTTGAAACTCCTGCCTTACTCCCAAGGAGCTCTATCATCTTTCCAACTGTCATTCGACTAGAGAGAACAAGGTTCCAAACATTAACAAACATGTTAGAAAAACTTTGACAGCCAATTGTCTTTGAAATTCAAACTTCATATATACTAAAGAAATATTTAATGATTCAACAAAAGCAGGTCTACAAATCTTCAGTCAAGCTCAGTGCAAAAATTGTACTTAATATTTTCAACTGTCTTTTCATTAACTATAATAAATAGCTCAAAAGGATGGAAACATGGCTCAGCCTGAAAGATCTGAGTGCGGATTTGACCAAATTGTTGTAAGTGGGGACTTGTAACCAGGATTTTCCATGATCAACAAAAGCAATACAGTGGATTACACATTATTAAAAACTAAATGTATGTCTAGATCAATGACATCTGTTTCTAGATCAATGACATCTGTTCCCTGACAGTTTGGCCTTTTGGCTTTCTTGCAACCACCCTCAAAAAGGCCCATAAATGTAACATTAAATCCAGTATAAAAGATTACGTTTAGTTCAGAAGTGAAAACTGGTTACCATCAGTTGAATGTTGACTAAATCATACAGCCCAAGGGAGAAGCAATTTTGAAAGCAATAACATAAAACAAAATTCAACATGCAATCAACGTTACAGCTCATTAGAATTTATTTTCATAACCATATGAAGAAGAGGAAGGAGAAACCTTATGATAGTGGTTTTCATACAATGAAGTAATAAAGGACAAAATTGAGAGCAGCACCACATAAAAAGCCTATGATACTCAACAGGGAAAAAAATCTAACAGTGCAGTGAATTTTAGAGCTACAAATGAATATGGGCATGTAATTTGACATTAGCATGAGTTTTTCACTCACAAAAACACAAATTGGTATAGTGAATGAAGAAGAAAGGAAAACTACCTTGGAAAGCCATGAGGATTCATGATTAAATCAGGGCAAATACCACGTTCTGAAAAAGGGAAATCTTCCTGTTGAACAATTGTTCCACAAACGCCTTTTTGGCCATGTCTGCTGCTGAATTTGTCACCAACCTAAGTGACCGGCATGAGTAAATAATGCAACACAAATTAACAGAAGCATGATGCTGTTAGATATGCTCTAAAACTAACAATAATATGAAATGTCTTACCTCTGGTCTACGAGTATGGCGAATTATGAATTTGACACATAGATTGTTATTTCTATCAGAACAAAGAGCAACCCTATCTACAACAAATGACTCCCCTTCAGGACCTTTGATAGTTTGTATACTAGGACGGTATTTTCTAGACAACACAAAACAGGTAATTAGCATTGATATCCCAAAAACGTTTAAAGAGAATTTGAGAAAGCAAAATACACACATATCTGCTAAGGCTGCTGCAGATTTTAACTGCCCCCTTGTTTCAATTGGAGACTCCTTATTGATATAAATATCACCAGGTCTAATAATCTCCCCAGGGGCAGCAAGTCCATCATCATCCAACACCTGTAATAGCAACAACATTTCAGACATCAGACATTGCATGAGGACTTCCACAATTAAATGTTGAATGGTGAGCTATCTAGCACTCTTATTAGAAATGACCCGTCAACTTGTGCAGACCAAGCCTTCATCTTAAATTCACTCCGAATAACAAACTACAGTAGCCAAAACCTCCAGCGCCCAAAGGATTATCCATTAGCCATATAAATGATTTGAATAACAAATCAAAAAGAAAATCTGAAAATATTATTAGGCTAGAGACTCAAGAAAAAATATTCAAATGGACCTTTCTTATTATTCCCAAGATTGCAACATCAGAAATAATCTACAATCTCTCATACTGTGAACATTCTAGACAGAAAAGCCAAAGACATAAGCACTCATTGCATTTTTTTTTTCTTTTCTTTTCTTCATTTTAAAACACCCAAATAAAATATTGCAGCAGAGAATATGCTGAACTGGAACTATAGATGGTACTAGCAAAGTAATATAAACTTAAGTATAATGACTGGCAGAGAAAACTTATGACGCCGAAGGATCTCACTCTCTAGATAGAAATGACAAGTATGTGGTAAAAAAGAATACGCACTCACTAAAACTGTAGAATTGAGATTTCCTTAAATAATGACTCTTAATGGCAGTAATCCTATACAACATTGGAGAAAACACTCTAGCTTGACTTCCATATTGTCCATCATCTTGGCATATGATCCAACCATATCGTATATTACTAAGGACAAGTACTTTTGAAATTGTAGAAATTGTTTTCAGAAACTGAAAACAATATACTAAATCAAAAAAACCAGTAACAACACAGAAAAGTTTGAAATCAATGCAGGAACAAATTGGAAGAAGTAGTTTTGTGATCACTATTTATTACCCTCTCCCTTTCTTCACCTCTTCGTGGTCTTAATATTCTGTCTGATGCACCATTCTCATATGATTGATTGACGGCAGAACTCCTATCAATAGAAAATAATGCAATGAAAAAAAAAAAAAATTTTTGTTAGCCAAGACAACTCAACTCTAAGCAGTGAATTGTTTGACTATCAATTGAGTAATCAGAAGAAAGTATGGAATAACTATTATTTACTTCTTCATAACAATACAACGACCAAAACCCCGATCGAGAGAAGCCTTGTTCATGACTATTGCATCCTCTATGTCATAGCCACTATAACTCATCACTGCAACAGTTGCATTTTGACCAGCTCCAAGTTTATCAAATCCCACCTGCAAGGAAAGTGATTAATCACTGCCTATGAATAATAATGCATGGTCAGTTTTATGCAAGCATGTATTACCAGTTCAATCGTCTTTGTTGTCAACAAAGGCCGTTGGGGATAGACCAAAAGGTAAAGTAATGTGTCCATCCGACATAACTACAAGGATCAAAGTTAGATCATAAGTAAACACCAAAAATATTCCAAATTATTGAAATTGGCACAGCAGCATAACAAACAAATGTTTACAGAACAGGCAATAACACATAGAGACTAGATGTGGTGATTGTTGACAAATATCAATCCAGGAAGCCAATGCGCAATGCACTCTTGCCTAACCTAGGAAGAGATAAAGCACAAGATTATCTCCAGTGGAGACGGAAATCAGATTTGTAAGGCAAAACTTCAAAGGCTTTTGGAAGCTGTAACTTTTAAAATTCAAAACAAAGATTTTTTGGTTTCTCTGCTACTAAGCAAATTCATTAGAATAAAGGTAAATTTAAAAGGTAAAGCAATGCAGCATTGTGGTGGTCATCCAACCCTTTCCTGCAAACTCAACCCACTGGTTGAATCCAAGGCCATGAAAAAATATTATTACTACCCTATAGATCACATCATCAACAATTCAGCCGAGTTAAACACAACTTCAAGTCATGTCCGCATCCTCACACTGGCAGTTTAATTTTGTTTACAGATCTAGAAGCAGCTCACTGTTTATACTTTCACTAACTTATGGGAAAAAAAAGGCACAAAGTTCACAATTGGCATTAACAGTGAGAATACACTCAATTTTATAGCACGGATTTTGTTGAAAATGGGATTCTGTATGCAATATTGGAACTTTAGAAGTCATTCAAACATTTGAAGAGCATGTTGAATCTCCCTACCGCCAGTAAACTTACAGTTTTCTGAATGCATGAAAGCTGATAAATGTGTACTGACATAACTATGTATAGGTTTTTTATGAAGTGTAAGATAAAAAAACAATCAAACTTTATATGACACTCAGTTTCATCAAAATGGGAAAAAGAAATGTTCAATAGTCATTGGCAACACACATGACAATAAACTGTAGTCTAGCAAACAGTGACCAGAACAATCTAAGTAAAATCACTTGCCTGATTGTAGGCAATGTTTCCCATGGCTTGCTTTCCCATAGCACACTGTTACACACATCCGAACAACAGAACATAAATTCTAGGTAATTAAATGATCTAAATTCAATTACAAAGCTACACAATAGGGAACCTGATATGTATTCCTTGGTGACTGATTATGATGAGGAAATGGAATTAGCCCAGCACAAACACCTAATATGGTGAAAGGCTCTATCTCAATGTGGGTTGTTTCAGGCGTAGCCTCTCCTTCATATAAAGCAATCTGAAAAACATGCAATTGCCCTCTTGAAAAAATTTCTATCCAGGATACCACATTTAGGTGGGGTGGGGAGTGTGGGGGCTGTGTGTGTGTGTGTTTGTGTGAGAGAGAGAGAGAGAGAGAGAGAGAGGAAAGCAATCCACTAAAACTTCCAATGAAAGAAAAAACTTCAAAAATTCATAGATGATAGCCAACCAAAGCATTGTTCTCCTCATTAACATCAAGGTACTCGATCAATCCCTCGTGCAAAAAATCATCAAAAGTGCGAGCTCCATCCTTGTAATAGAAAGGAACATAAATAAGTTTTCGAAGTAACTGCTTTAGGGTTGTACACAATAAATTAAACTCACCATCAGCTCCCTCATATGATGTTCTTTAATCCTTGATATGCCTTTGTCTGCAATAACTAGTGGACGACAAACTCGACCTCCATCGGAAGCAATGTAGACAACATGCTGAGAAACAATTTTATTGATGATCAGGATCATTAGATTTATAAGCTTAGCACCAGGACTGAAAGGAAAAATAAAAATCTGTTGAATAACACACAGGTAAAATCTTTTTTAAAAAAGAAAATGGTGCAATCTTTCCCTCTTTCCCTCTTTCTCTCTCTCTCTCTGTTTTTTTTTTTCTTTTTTGTTTTCTTTCATCAAAATGCTTCAACTCATTATTTTGAAATTCATTTTAAATGACTGACTGGCTGACAATATGATAAAACCTGTGGAATAAATCAAGAAAAAGCAAATGGCACATCAAATTATGACCAGTCCAACAATGCTATTGCAAGAAGTCACACCCATTACCAAATGGAAGCAAGCAAAATAGCTTTTTCTTACCTATCAGTCATTGCCCTTTTATTTTTTGATGAGATTTCCACTATTCTTGATATTTTTTAAATACACTCAGATCTGAATGCCAAATAGTAAACCCCATAAGTTTCAACTTCTCAAATTCTGATGAGAGCTAATCCTTAACTTGATAACAGGCAGTTGTGTGTTGAATGCACATAATAACTAGTCCATATTTAATTATGCTTAGTGAAAAGTACACATTATGCCATCTTTATTTTAGTAAAATATGCTATGTAGGAAAGGAAGCAGAGACCAATTTCAAAATCTAACAATATAATCATGAAAAGGCATAGAAACAGACAAAACATGTGAACACAATCAAGGGAGAAATTTGTAAACAAATAACAGCCAATCAGACAATCTTATATGCACAATATAGAACATTCTGTTTGGAAAGCATAAATCTGAAGGTCTCATGGATTTGACAGAAGAAATTACCTGCTTCTCATTTACAAAGACACTTACAAACTCCCCAATTTTCCCAGCCCTCCGCAACTTTCTCATTGCATCAGCAAAATGCTAAAAAAGGGGGTTTGGAAGGTAAGAAGATAAGTTAATTTAAAGACAAATAGCTTGGGAATCTAACTCCAGCAAGTCATCTTAATGAAACCAGAATTTTACCTGTGGCCTCCGATGCTTGCCAAGAATGAGCCCATTAAATATAACCAGGAAAGAATTTGGTGTATGAAGCTCTTCTCCAGACAGAAGTTCCAAGTCTTCAACGCCCAAACAATAACACTATTGTAGAAAAGAATGCAGAATCTCAAGAGGCATTTGGATAATAAAGCATGTGTCTACAAATGTATAGATATGTGGGTAGAGACACATAATAAATGCATAAAAAATATAGGCATAGACAAATAAGCATGCAAGCATGTTATGTACAAAGGGCTACAGCTGTAACTTCCCATAAAGCATCATAGTGAAGATTCCAGTAAATTATGCAAATAAGTGCATATAATTGTTTCTTTCTTTTTTTCCCCCCCTTTCCCCTTTCTCCACTCATTTTACTTCTTTTTCATTCACTTTTCCTGTATAACACCATGTGCCTTGCAACAGTTCTGGGATCCAACTCTGAGTACTGTTACTTCAAGTGAATGCTCAGAAAACTGAGAGTTTTAGCATCTCAAACAATAGCTCTACCAAGTTCATTCAGGAATTCAGAGAGCTAAAGCTTGTGGCCCAGGAATTGAAGGATGATTAGAAATTATCTTTCCTAAGTGGCTCACCAGGCAGCGTGGCTCCCACATATAGCACATTATTAGAGTTGAATATGTGATCCATTGTTGGATGTCACCAAATAGCTTAAGCGTTTGGATTGAATGGTTCCCTGATATGGTATCAGAGCCTTCAAGACCAAGAGACCATGTATTCAAAACACATTGCCCTCATTCTTTCAATTAACAGTGAATTTCTGCAAGTAAAGCAAGTTTGTGCTTTGTTCATGCCTGAAGCCTGAGTGAGCTTTTGCATGAGGGAGTGTGTTGGAATTGAATATGTGATCCATCCTTAGGCCTCATCCAATAAATTGAGTTTTTGAGTCAAACAGTTTCTTGACACACATGAATGTATTTCTTGCACAACAAACCATATGAGGGGGATGGTACAGAAATGCCTAGCACATACAAGGATAAATTGCAGTACAACAGATTGGCTCCACATTTAGACAAGTAAAAATTATTATTTTTTACTATTACACCTAGCCCATGAGCCACCAAGAATTTATAAATACAAGTTTTTTAATGCATTTTATGAATACAAGTTGAGTTGCAGACATGTTGCATTCATAAATTGGAATTAGAAAGGAAGTACTTATGTGTGAATGGATCAATAGCTAAGGAAATGATCAGAACAGAATGGCTACAGATACAGTAATGCTGAGGATAAGGACAATAGTTGTCACCCTTTCAGGGGTCTTGGATTGGGGTTACCTTGGGACCACTGATTTCAGGTATGAACATTTTGTCTAGCATTGCTTTTATGGATTTCAAAGTTACAAAGGAAAATTAACCAAACAACTTATGGACTTGATGGAGGGGGGGGGGGAAGGTGTGTTAAACAATCAGAAAAAAGGAATAACATAGGTGCAATTCCCCATGACAAAGTTAAAAGCAATAACTGATATGTGAAGCATTTAATATTTAAGAAAATGCCCAGTAACTTGTATCAAAACAAATATAAAATGAGTAATATTATCAACTGATGTATGACAAAAATATGCCAAAAAGAGCTGGAGTAAACAATGATTGACAATAACCAATGAAATTCATTTGTGAGTGGTATTAGAAGGTCAAATTCAATTAGCTGACAGTTCAAGAGGATTTGTCTCAGATTATACATCTTTAACTTTTCTTATCTATGTATCCATGTAATCTTAAATAGATCCATCAGTATGCTGATGAATTCATATTACTGGAAAACAATGAAGACCATTCCCAAATTAAGTGTCACTAAAACAGAATATCTGTGTTCAGATAACCAACCAAATTTCAATGGCATACCAGAGAAATCAAGGGGTTTTCTTCTTCATCAGTGGTAACATGAGTCATCAAGGCCAAGTTCTTCACCAGTCCACAAGATTCACCCTCCGGAGTATCACAAGGACAAAGCATTCCCCACTGTAACAAAAGCCCTTACATTGGCTCAGTGAAGGTCTAAAAAGTCAGCAACATATGGTACATTAGCCTATGCAGCTGCACATCAATAATTGGATACTCCAGTGTTTTTCAAGGAAGGATTTATTACCTGGCTAGGCTGCAATGCTCTAGGTCCACTTACTTTCCTGGACTTCATTAATTGTGGTGAAATTCTTGTCATGTGGCCCAAAGATGCTATAAATGATAACCTAGCTAACACCTTTAAGAAGATGATGGACCATCAGTTTTGCCATACCAACAACAAAAAGAGAGGAAATGCAAAACAAAACAACGGCATTAGGAGGGATGGGGCTACAGAATAAGCAACCTGTGAGACGCCTTTCCTGCTCATTTTGAATCGTTTGACATCCCAGTTGCCAGTAGAGAGTGCCCTTTCTAGCCCATTTGTAATAATATCTTTAACAAGAAACTATACAAGAATTTCAGGAATCTTAATCAGGACAACTTATCCACAGAAAAAGGTTAAAAAAAATTTGTTGTTTGGAAGGAAATAGAAAGTCACAAATTCCAATCCAGGACAAATAGATGACCAAAGATTTTGCTAGATAGAATTTCCAACTGAACTATTTATAAATTTTGAATTTATAATTTCCTCACCTGGAAAAACAAAGTAGGCAGTACAGAGCAATTCTAATCAAAAAGCATTTCAGGTGGTTTTCTAACAAGAAAATCACATGGAAAGCTGATATTACTTAAACAGTAAGAGCACCGTGTCCTTTCCTTTCTGAACTTTTCATGGCATTGAATATCAATTCATCATCTTTTACAGAACCATCACAGCTCATACCTACTATAGGATTTTGTAAGATCAATGGGGTCATGGGAAACAACTTTCTCCTTGGTCTCATGGCTTATCAGAAAATTTCAACGGTAAAATTGTCCTGGTTTAAGGCTAGAAGTTTATGTTCTACAAAGAAAACTTGAAATACATTCTAACCTCAAACTCTGAACAGAGTAAATCCACATCTTAGGGTATAGCAGCAACTGGCCACACAATAAAACAATACCCAACTCATTCAAAAGAACGACAATTAGTACACTACTGCCCCAAAGACCACAAAATTTTAGGTCACACAGTGTGTATGAAGGCATTCCTTCATAGTACTTGGTCATTACATTGCCAGTTTTACCTACTTTGTCTTTATATTGATGTTTCTACAGGTTTCTACATCCTCAGATATGCTTTGCTAGTTTCAAAACATGAATGTGTCATTCTTGTGATTTCATATTTTTTGATCAGTAACTGAACTAATGTTAATAGGATGTTCAAAGTGAGAGACACCACAATTCAACAAAAAATAAAAAGGAAACACCTAGATTTTGCAAATTTTCAGTATTGCATGCACCCAAGGATAAGTTGAATGCAATGAGACCAGATTACTTAAGAACACCTTTTTGCAACAGTGGCAGAATTGTGTACTTTACAAACTCAGATGTCCCATTTATCATTTTCACAAAGAATAGTATAATATCACGGCATATCAATATTGTTGACACAATGATGCAATTATTTGGTTACGCCAAATGTCCAGTTTTCAAAATGCTAGTTGTAAGACTATAACATATAGGAGCATCCTAAAGCATTAGCAAGAGCAATATGGAGCAAAATAGGCAGAGTTGCTAAAGTAGTTAATACTTTGATTCTGTTCATTACTTATGTACTGATAGAAGAGATTTTTGAATAGGCTCAACCATAATTCCTGCAGGAACTTGAAGGTTTTTCCTCTAGCACAGGATCAATCATGCAATTAAATATGGATTACAGTTTCCCAATTGGTAAACACTGGCTAGTCTAACTCTGCCTCAAGATTAGACATCCTAATTTATTAGCCGTGCAAATCATTGGCTCTTCACATGCAATCTTGCTGCTTACTAAGTAGCACATCTATACCCCTGAAGGGGCATCTCGGAGAAACATGTTGACTGATATGAGATTCAGTTCATAGAAACATGCTCAGAGAATAACACAATCCACTAAAATCAAGTTATTAACATATAGCAGCTCAATTTCTGTTGCAGTTTTTGAATCTACACTCCACATAGTAATGGCAGACTTCCAGTAAAATAGACCTTATGTTCAGGGGAGTCACTACGTTATCTTGCCTTTTCCATTTTTGAAATACTGACAGAACTTATACCAATATTGCAGGCATAACTTGGTATCAAGTCAAGTAATTACAAATTGTAGAAGTATTGATCTAATCCATGTGTCCAATTCTTTTAGAGTTTTACCTAGGATAATATCCACATACATAGGCATATGTGAACATGCACAGCCAAGAAGAACAGAAGAAATGGTGGTGGCAGATGACAACAAGGGCTTTCTTCTCATTCAGTGCTATGCTACAAAAAAAAAAAAAAAGGAAAAAAAAATACTGATACAACTGATTTATATATTCCAAAACACCAAATAAATGAGCAATCAACAATCCCCCTGCCTAGCAACCTACAAGCCTATTAGGAATTTATTAATTCTAGAATCTGATTCTTCTATAAGACGAACTAAAAACTGCTACAGATCTTTTTAAGAATATGAAAACAGAAAAGGAAGTATATATCAATGGAAAAAAAATAAAAGAAATAATGAAGCAAACCTGTGTATGCACAGACAAGTATTTGCATGCATGTTTCAGTACTTATGTACAAACTTCACATGCATTCAAAAGCCTTAGTTTTAAGCATCAAATAGACTGGGTTAAACTTATAACATCAAACTTACTTGGGCAATATCAAAACGGCTAGATCGGCTCTGTTTTGTTATTGTTATATCTATTCTCTTCTGCACGTCAGCAATCATTGTCTTAAACAAATCCTACAATGTCAAAAGCACATGAGAGCAATGAAAAGGAAAGAGCAGGAAAGGTACATGGAACTGTGCAGCATCCTTAAAAATATAAAATTGATCCAATACCTCAAATAGCAGAGAAATTAACTGGCCAGATAACTCTAGTCGCTTGTTTCCCACATAATCCTAAAACATAGAGAAAAATAGCTTACTTGAGGTTCTTAACAACTATTACAAGCATCTAATGCATTCAGTAAATAAATCATTCATTTACAAGAGTTAAGACACACCACCCAACATATTTGCCAAGCTAACTCTATGAAGACGAAAAAAAAAAAAGACAAAGAAACTAAGGATGACCATGACATCACGAGTAAATATCTAGTCTGAAAATAAGTGCAATCCTCAAATAAGTAATATTACTTTTACAAGTCCAGGCTACTGCACAATAGCCATATGGATTTCTCTTTGTAAGAGTGGTCTCAGACTCTTAGTGATGCTCAAATGCAACTGCTATGAGGGAATGGGGACAGGAGGCTACAGGTGGATTAACCAAGGAAGTCACTACATCCTGCTTAACATGTAACTCTACCAGAGGAAGAGGAATAGCTGCACAGGTTGCAAGGACATAATATAATTCACACCTAATGATAAACATGGTCCATATCTTTGTTTGACTGGCCTCAAATCTAATTAAAACTTTTGCTTTCCATTTTAAGGAGTTTCGCTGAGATAATAACACCAAGCAAGGACATTGTAAAGATATTTACACAATACAAGGCATAGAAATATAAATATTGGAATCAAGAAAAACAGTAGAAATCTCCAGCTTATAAAGTTAAATGCCAACTAAAACAAAAACTTGTAGTAGAGGTCACAGATTTGAAGAAAACGAAGATCCTAATTATACAATACCTTAAAACAATAAATCCAAAGTGCAAACGTGGAAGTTTTACTTGTACAGACAATACCTTTTTCTGATATATACATGATATTATTGAAGCAGTAGTAGTTAAAATAGTGAATGAAACTTCAGACTACACACCTACTCTGTATCTCATATTTCTTTCTCATAATACTATCTATAAGATTCTGTCCTGCATGAGCAGTTCAACCAAAATCATTCTTTTAAATAAGCAGTTTGCAGGATTTTATCGCACATTACTCCCTTAAAAACTTTGCAAAATGCTTTTTGATCATCTCATTGTGGAGTATTTTATCTTCCAAATCATTATAAACCTTGGACAATGTCTTTTATCATTCCATTTGCTTACCTAAAAATAAGTAAATAAAATGAACACACACTGTACCCTGTCATCAATAGTGTCCTTGTTTAGCATAGCCTCCATCATCCTCCTTAGCATCACCGCAACATATATGCATTTTGGGTGGAAATTATTTTTATGCACCTAAAGGCAGAAAGAAAAAAAATGTGAACAAGTATCCAATCACAAGGCATACCAAATATCAAAACCAAGACAATTCCTACCGGAACATTAGCAAGAAATACATCTTGAAGGATGGTCAAAGCTCTATTTTCCTGTTGAAAATATAACAATAGTACATGTTAAATATTATTGACAGCAGCAAAAATTACTACCATACATCCTACAACTAAGAGATAAATAAACCAACAACATACATTGCCAATATACATATACATGTGAAGGAAGCACGAAACTCATCATGTGTGTGTGTGTCTATGTGTATGCAAAGAGAGTAAGAGATGAGGAAGACCTTTACAGGTGCACCAGCATAGGAAGACCTCTTAACCTGCAACGGCAAGCAAGCAAGGAAAATAAGAGAGACGGACAAACATTGAGCAGAAACAATTAATGTGCATTACAATTGCAAAGAGAATGTGCAAGTAAAGGCAGCATTCTCCTCTTGGTAATCCACCTTGCTTGCTTTCCATCCCCACGGCAACCAAGAATTAAGCTCTAAATTAGGGCTACCCACTTATATTTTCCTCCATCTGAGGCCAAATTTTCTTGAGTTTTACTATCAAATGTTTTTCCTTTCTCTAATTCTTGTTAGCTCTCTAATTCTTCCACTGTACAATCCTACTGCCCAAGTCCAACTATCTTTCTGAAGCAAAGCCTCTGTATTTCAAGTTGAAAATAACCTAACTCCTTCAATAAAGCATTGTTTCTTGAACATAGGCCCTCTTTAGATGGAAACCCTCTACTCTCCTTTAGAGTATCCATGGTGATAGGCACTTAATTTTTAACCAGTCTTCCATAGAACCATGTTAAGTTTCACTTTACAGGTCTCTCATAAGGCATACAGGGCCTAAGTAAAATTGTACACATGGTAACCTACATATATGGGATTATTAACATTTCAAAAACCTATTTTTCAAATTCCAATTTGCATTTTCAGTCTTTTTTTCATAAATGTACAGAAATTACTTATTTAAATATATCTTCTTGTACTATTCACATGAATGCACAAAGGAATGGAATGGATGTCTCAACATTTTACATGCTTATGCACAAACACAAAAGCCCTAGCATACATGCCTTCAAATGACAATTGTATCACAATAAAGCGAAACAGACTTGAACTTTTAGAATTGACATGTACACAAGAAACTGTCCAACATGTTTAGGATCATTGCATTGGCATTTCACAAAATTCCAAATAAATGCCCCTAAAGCATGCCGAACATCTGAATAGCCTAGTTAAAGTTTAAGATTAGTTGATAATTACTCAAACTACAAACTTGTCTATGATATTTGTATATTCGGATAGCAGATAGAAAAGGTAAACTTCAGATAAATGGCCTTTAAGATTGGTTCTTCTAACTGTTGACTATCTCAAGAAGTTGGTTCACCAAAGAGTGGCTTATAGACAAAAGATTAAAGCAATCCACCACCCTGCAAAGAAAATGATGTCTCAATGTGCCTAGCAGATGCTGCTAATTAGTAAGAAGGAAATATAACTAACATGCAATTCACCCACATTATGATGGTTTCAAAATGGAACATGAAAGCAATAGTTAATAGAACCATAATCAGAAGGAAATCTCCATCAAACAATGTAGAGATACAAAACTGAAGCAATTGGTTCACAGATGGTAGAAGATTTTGAGAAAAAATTAGCAAGCTCGCTTCAAAGTATTATTTAGTGCTTTCAGTCGTAGAACTGAATACAGAAAAAGACATTTCCTGCAGTATGTAAAACAAGAGTATGGGACCTGTGCTTCAAGATAGTCCAAGGCTTGTTGTTGTGTATATATCTCATGACTTGCACATTCCTGAAATTAAAATAACAAACTATAGAGATTAACACACATAACCAAGGAAAGCAACTATTAACAAAAGGGATAAAAAAAAAAAAAAAGCATAACAGAAACTTAAATGGGAGAGGAGCTAAAGGCTAGATTCCAAAACTTGAAAAAAGTTTCTCTGCATAACAAAAACTGGTCAAGAGAATCATGCGGCCAGCTGCAAGTGAAAACTTCTATAAGTATCCTAGGTGCAAAGTATTTTAGCATAGCAAACATGAAGTGCAAACCTGATTTCTTTGTAAGCCAGACTAAGAATTCCTTTAGATACATTGTCCACATACTAACTATCAAAGGACTAACGTTGACATCACCTTATAAACCACGGGGATTGATGAATCGTCAACTACAATAGGAGAAGGGTCAATAGGAGGAGCAGAAGGCTAAAAGAAGCGAAATCCACAAGGAAGCCTAGAACAATTCTTCTAAGTCTTTTCCATAGTTGGAAGGGCTAGGCAGTTAATTTAGAGGTCTAGAAATGTAAAGAAGATGCACAAACAAAAAATGATTGTCATCTGGAAGAAGTATTACAAAACATGGGGAACCTTGAGCCTTTATAAATACATATTGCACTTGAAACCTAGTTATTTCTAGTAGGGTCTCTGATTAATGAAATAGTTGCTTATTTGCAATGCTTTCTCTCTCTGCCCTCCTCTTAATTTTGCTGAGACAGTCCTTACTCCACCACAGAATGCCAGAAACACACACATATAGACATGTCAAATCCATTCTAGATACAACAAAGAAAGAAAAAGGATACTTCAGCTTCCACCAAAACCCAGCAGCTACCTACTTTCTGGTTGTAGGAATCTACGGCCTGCTAACTTCAAATTTTAGCAACATGTTTTTCCATCTATGGATAACCCAATGATGTCAATTGCTTGGAACAACAGAACTGAAATATGGCAATGACATCTTTATGATAAATCAAAAGGAGATTAAACTCTATTGGAAGTTAATTGATACCTACAAACAATTATGTGGTAAAGGTTACCTCAATAGATGGCAAAAGCATAGCGCTATACTGGGGATCCCTGCCCACCATCTGTACTACCTCTTGATCACTCTCCATTCCCATAGCCTTCAAGACCACCATAATAGGAATCTATGGAACATATTAAATGATAATAAACAGATCAACCAAAGACTAAGACTTGAAAGAGGTGGAAATTAAAGCCAAAGAAATTGGATGGAAATAAATATTTATAAAGATTTTTTTTTTTAATCAGTAAAGTATTCAATGTTATTTAAGAGAACTTAAAGGTTGTGCAGCCCATGTACACCAAAGATAAAGATCTCAGGGACATCCAAAAGGTGGAATAAAGAGACTAAAAAGACATCAATCTGAAATAGAAACCTTTTTTGCAAATTGGTTGAGGAATAAATACATCTTCCCCTTTTCCATCTGTATAACTGTCTTGCTCTTTGTTGTCTCTGTGCTGCTTGTAACAGATGCATTTACACTGACAACAGATTTAAAGAAGGACAAGAAAACCCATAAGGATGAACACAATGAACCGAACATCAATTCACATTAAACATCAACATCAAACATGTAAAGATTCATCATCAAAGACACTCATATGACTATGATCCTGCTAGCAGTAGTAATTAAAAACAAAATGGCAGACAATTGTACAACATAAAAGTACAAAAAGTCAATGTCGTATCAATGTTGTTAAAGGTGCACCTAAGGCACAAGGCACCAAGCCCCCAGGGCTTTTTATACCCAGGCAAGACACCTCCAGCAAGCAGCCCACTGGGCATGCCTAGGTTTAAAACCCTAAAATGAATCTGATTTTAAAGAAACAAAAGAGGTTCTCTTTAAAAGAAACTCTCTTTAAAAGAAACAGATATTCTCAGAACAGCCTCCAAACCCGATAAAAAACCACAATTTCTTGTATAGGAGAGGGGAACACAGCCCACTAAGAAGAACAATACAAGGATGTTGAAGGAACAGAACAAGCAAAAAAGGAGATTTCTTCCTTTTCCTGTTTAGTTTCTGTTTTTTTTTTCTCTCTATCGCTCTCCTCTCCCTTGGTCCACCCACCCCTTTATTCCTTATTTTATTTCTCACTCTACATACATCCTGCATTGTCCCCTGTATATATCTCCTGTTTTATAACTTTTCTTTTGTTGAACTGCCCCTGTTCTATTCAACATTTGTGACTCTGTTTCCGTGGAATTGACCATCAGAATACAAATAAGATTCTGCCTCAATTTATCACAGTCCTTGAATTTCAATGCCTCAATCTATTCAATGTTGATCATCTAGCTCATAACTGCAATATCATGTACTACAGGTATTGTGACTTCTATTTTGCAGCATGTTCTGTGTTGTACTGCAATGTTGGTCATCAGCCCTTGCCTCCATTTTGTTGTGTTTTCTATGTGAACTATAACTTTTGTACTTTTTGTTTCAACAGTATGAACAAAGCCCGGCACAGGCACTGCTTCCTCCAAGTATTGAAACTATAATGTTGCAAAAAGCCAAATTAGAAACATAGGCATAGAAGGGTTCCTTCCCAGCATAATCCATGAGATAATTGATGATGTAATTTAACAACACAGAGCTAGGAATGAAATTAGATATAAGACAGCTCCGAAGCACTAGTTGCCAAATAACAAGATAAATTATTAGTTACCATGTAAAGTAAGGCAACAACAAATTCACAAGGAAAGTAGATGTCAATAACTAATATTTGTGTACAAAATGACAGCACCTTTTTGACAGTATGTCACCAGAAAATACTGTAATTACAAGTTGGGCCCAGGGCTAAAGAGCACAACTAACCAACAGAAACTCATCAACAAGCATCACAATGGGTAAAAAGCCCACAGCAGTTTTAAGAAACAAAGGCAGAGAATGATAGAAAGGAAAACATCAAGATAAGGAGGAATCAACAAGTCAAAATTAGAGTAGAAGATAAAAAGGAACTCACTTTCCCTTCTTGTCAGTCCCAATAATTATCCTATTCTTTGAGAGTTGCTCTTGTATTAAGATCACCTGAAAGACTAGCACAGAGATATTATTCTGAAGGAAGAAAATAACTAGTGAAAAAAGCAGGAAAGCTTGATCCAGTTAGGCTCAATAAAAGAGCAACATCAGGCATGAGCCCCACAACATGAACGCATGACAATCCAATTTCAATTAGAATTAGAATGTAATGAGTAGAATACCACCTTCTCTGTTCCTTTGACAATAAAATATCCTCCCGGATCAAGGGGACACTCACCTAAGGTCAACAGCAAAATGGGTTAACATTAAGGAGGAGAAGATAAACAGAATGGAACAGAAAAAGAAAAATTATATTGGAATTTAGTGGACACTAACCAAGTCTTGCAAGTTCAGCTTCATTTTTTCCAGATAGTACACACCGGCAACTTCGTAACATGATGGGCATTCTTCCAATAATAACATCATTCTGAAAGATGATTATAAGCAAAATTGCATGTGAACAAAGGAAAAAAAAAAAAAAAAAGACATCACACTATCTTATTACCTTTTCCACTTTAGTTTTCTGATCATGGCTCCCATGGATATACTCTATATTGACGAATATTGGTGCAGCATATCTGAAAAGCACATCAGGTTAAAACACAAAACTTTACACAATTTAGAAAGCAAATAAGATAAATGGTCACAATTTTTAGGCCTCCATTTGACTCAATGACCCATTAGTTGGACATATGGTCAAAAAGAACTACGTCCTGGTACCTAAGCACATTCTGGGAGTCTGAGACGCGCATTTACAAGTCTAGATGCGTGTGTGTGCGCTTCTTTCTGTGGATGGGTGGGTGTGTGCGTGTGTGTGGGAGAAAGAGAGAGACAAAAAAGATCTCATTTGATACAAAATAAAGATGGATTCTAACCATAGAGAGGAGAACATCAGCAGACCTCACTAAGTTATCTAGTTTATCATGGTATTACATAATCAAATAAAACAAAAAGAAGCATACAACTTGAACTTGGAAGATGCAGAATCCAATAAGAGATTAAAAATTAAAAGAAAAAAAAATGATGGAAGGTTACATACGTCATGTCAGACAACCGGCACATATGAGGATTCAACTTTTCAAGAAAAGAGTCCACCATCGCCCCCGGCTCACCAATCCGTACATCTTTAAACCTTGCAAAGTGTAAAATACAAACAAAATAATGAAAAGAGACTTTGCTAGAATAAACTCAACTATTTAGCTCAATGGCCCATCTGACACACAATAAGAAAAAGGGTAAAAAGAAACCATCATCATAGATTAGAATAGTGTCTTTGATCAGGAATACACATTATTGCACGACCATATTCCCAATTATATCACTTATGGTCTCCGATAAGATGCCACTAACATTCAGCAGAAGATGTTATTTTGCTGTCAGCACACACAGCTCTTGAAGGCATAGCAAGAAGCAATACCTGAGATAAATGCCAGGATCAAAATTGGAAACAATTCGATCATTGGCACGAACAATCTTCTTTATACCAATATTGACAAAATAGTTAAAAGAGTCCAAGTGCTGCTTCACCAGTCCCCTCATCTACACAAATAACAAATAATAACAATATTTAAATAAAAAAAAGAAGATCAAGACTTTCAGTCAATCACAGTTCAATTCACTACCCTTTTCAATTAAGACTCGGAGAAAAGTCCATCACCTTCAAGAATTCAGGAAGAAGGCGGTACTTATCCACCACAGACTTGATGGGTGCCGCAAGCTTTTGCTTATCAATGATTTCTTCGCCACCATTTTGCCTTTTTCTCAATTTAATATTTTCACACAGTCAAAAATAAAAATAAAAATAAAATAAAGCAAAATAAAATTCCAAGATAAGAAATCGATAGTTAAGAATCGGAATGAGAATAAAAAAATCTTACTCTTGATCTTCCCGCGGGATACCCATCTCAAGAAATTTGATGATTAAGACCAAATTTCTGTGGCTGTTGAATCCCAAGGTCCGTGGGAGGCGAAGGCGGAGGAGGAAGCTGGCCGGTGCTTTCTTGGGCTGTAGGGTTTTAGCTATGAAATACAAGGTTTTAAGACTTCTAGAGCGAGAGAGGAGAGAGAGAGAGAGAGGAGGGAGAGCCTCTTGAATCTTGGCTCGTTTTATAAAAATAAAAGGTGTTTCTTTTCAATGGAAAACACAGCACCTCACTTGCCACTTGAAAAATGTTTTAGTTAAAAATATTTGATTTTATGTAATATAAAATATAAATCTTTTTTTTTTAAGTATATGGATACATCGATGTAATATAATTAATATTAAAAAATATTAAATTTTTATAAAAATTAATATAAATATATATATTTAATTCTATTAATTGTAACAAATGTAATTGACTTTTAAAATTAATAATTTAGTATTCATAATTTTTTAAAAAATTAAATTTATTTCATTATCAAGATCTGTTAATATTTTTTAATTTTGACATTCCTATCTTTCATTTTTGGTTTTGGGGTTAGGAAAGAAGTGGCCTTTTGTAGTTGTTATTGATATTATTGTTACATCATCATCTTCTCTAATGCAATTCTTTTTTTTCTTGGTTATTCCCAAGAGTCTTCACTTATTCTTTCAAAAGGGTTTTTCACTTCTCCATTAAATGGCACAATTGGTAAGCGCAAGTTAGTTTTATTTTTGGTTTTTCCAATTTCTTATTTGGTGCTTGTTTATTATTGCCAATGCCAGAATTCCTTTGTTTATTGATTTGTTTGCCTATGAAAACTAGGTAATAAAATGCATGGATTGTAAATAATAATAATAATAATAATAAATCCCACAACAAAATATTCTGTTAAAATTTATTCTTAGATCAATTTTTTAGAGAAATTAAAGAACAAACGATGGCCGGTTCCGTTTAGCCTATCTTAGAAACCATGAGGAGATCTACATTATTGTCATAAAAAGTTACAACAAAATGATTTGTATCTACAAATTTCTAAAAGAATATCCACGTGTACTGCGGACAATGAAACTTACTAGGGTTCAGCCCCATTTGAAGAAAAAGAATTCGCCTTTGAGTCACTTATCAAAAGAAAAAAAGTCTAATAAAAAAAAAAGAGGTTTAATTAAAGCCAATAATAGTAAATTACATTACATTTATTTAAGCATAATTATGATGCATACCAGACGGGAACTCCCATTGAGGAACTATGATTTTCTAACCCGTTAGATATATTTTTAAAGGTTGAATTATAACATCGATTAAAAGACAAGATTTGATCAACAATTAGTACATTAAATTAAATTTATTGTGTCCATATAATTTTAGTGAATTTTCTCCGATCATGTAAAGTTTCGACCTTTCTAACGGGTTATTCGAAACCAAAAAATAAAAAATAAAAAATAAAAAAATAAAAAACCATCCGTCCATCCATCTAAAACAGTTCAACAAGATACCTTATAACAAAAGAAAGGGATAAATGAACAAACCAAAAAAAAAAAAAAGGAATAAATGATAAAACACTGCAATGTTGGAAATGGAATAAACCCCAATAGGAAAGCGACAGACAATATCTGGGTGGCGGTGTTGTACTTTAGTTTTTTTGGTTTTTTTTTTTGGTGGGGTGGGGGAAACAAGATAAGTGTTCAATGTAATAATATAAAATATCCATGATATGTGTGTAGTTGAACTTATTAGACACAGTCTTAGTGTCACATGTGATTAACTGTCAGCTTCTGTCTGCAATGCATGGTGATTGGTAAGAGGCTTTGGCAGCGTTTGCTCTGCCTATCCGCTCGATTTGGATTCCCGAGGACTTACGTGGATCTAAAGTCGTAACAGTCTTATTTTCCGTTGCCCATTTTTACCCACTTTTCAAAGATTTTTTTTTTTTCAAAGTTAATTCAAGTAATTAAAATTGACTTACGGCTTCTCCAAGACTTGTGGGGTGTCAATCTTTTACCTTTCTCCACAATCCAACGGCCCAAAATCACTGAACCCCCCACTGGCCCTGTCGCCTCCTCTTTCTTTCTTTCTTCACTCCTCGCCACGGGGAAGAGAAACCAGAAAGGAATTTCCTCTGGCTGTTGGGATTTTGTTGATTCTTTCGATACTTCCAGGTTTTTTTTCTTTTTTTTTTCATTTTTTAGGTGAATTTATATATTTGTTTATTTGATTATTCGTTAAATTTGTTTTCTTGATTTGGCTAAAGGGAAATAATGTTGCTTTCCTAGTAAGGATTCTGCAAGATGGGGTCCTGTTTGATTTCTTAGTTAGAAACAAATTGCAATCATTTAAAGGGGAAAATGAAGAAAATTGTAAATGTATGAATCCAATTAGCTGGGGGCGGATTTAACAATCCTTGAATTCATTTTATTCCGAAGAGATTCATAATATAACGGAATAGCATGAAAAGATTAAGGCATTGTCGTTGTTGGGTTCATTTTCTTTCATTGGATTCATAATATAACGAAATATCGTGAAAAGGTCAAGTCTTTGTCGTTGTTGGATTCATTTTCTATCATTGGATCCATAATATTAACGGAACAACGCAAAAAGATTAAGGCTTTGCCGTTTTTGGAGTCATTTTCTTTCATTGCATATTTAAGGGTACTTCGTGCTGCTTCAGTTTGTTACAATCTTTGTTGGTTCAAAGAATTGGCTTTGTGGGGTTTTTTGGTTTTTATTTTTGTTGCTATTTTCTTTTTCTTTTTTTTTTCAAAATTTTTCTCAAGTGGTCAGAGATCAATGGAAGTGAGTGTCTTGGCTAGCTAATAAAGCCCATTTTACGAATGTAATGTGGCTTAGTTAATGAATAAATTGATAAACCTCATTTTGAGCACCTTAGTTGATTTGGCAATCTTGTCCTTTCCTTCAGTTTTGATTGTTCCTTATGCCTTTTTCTCTGTTAAAATAAATGTCTTGATGAGCTTATGCGAAGTTCTTTCAGTTTTAACTGGTGGATAGGGATAATTTGATTTCAATATGTGATTTAGCTAGTTAAATGGTCTGTCTGATTTTACCCAGTTTATTTGTTTTTGTTCCAGAATAAGGTTTGATTGAGAAATAAGTGGCAATTTTGCACAGAAATTTGGTTTTTGGCAGGTGTCATGTGCGAGAAAGAAAGTTCCATGGTAAACAAAGTAGATCGCATGAAAGAAGATTGCATACCGGGGGATGCAAAGGAGATCCTAAAATCATTGGCATCCAAGTGGGAAGATGTTCATGATCCCAATGTGTTGCAGGTGATCCCTCTTAAAGGTGCAATGACCAATGAGGTATTTGAAATAAAGTGGCCATCAAAGATGCACGAACGCTCACGTAAGGTCCTAGTGAGGGTTTATGGTGAGGGTGTAGAGGTGTTTTTCAACCGGGAAGATGAGATTAAGACATTTGAATTCATGTCCAGGCAGGGGCAGGGGCCTCGTCTGATTGCTCGGTTCTCGAATGGACGCATTGAAGAGTTCATTCATGCACGGGTACTTTGTTATCTATTAATCCATGTATTCTTTCCCTGAATTCTGTATATGCATGTATTTGACTTGCAATGGTTTCCATTGCATTCTAATTTTGCCTCTAATCATTTGAAATATGATTGAAATAATTATCAAATCGTTGCATGAGTGATCTAAATTTCGGACCATTTGGCTGATCAAGAGCAAAATGAGCGACTGAACAAAGTTTACTGAATTCTCATTGTTCCATCAGCAATTCCATTTTTTCATTATTAATGCATTTTTTTTAATTTTTTTATGAACATTCATGTCACAACATGGACCATTCTTGAAAGCTTATTTTTTAACTTTCTTTCGAGCACAGGTTGAACCAGCTTTTGTCTTACAGAACTGAATGAAAAGGATATATAATGTTCTAATTAATGGCTCAAATCAAGTTGCAGTAAGCTCAAGTTAGTTACAACATTAAAATGAAAATTTTGCTCAAAGACAATAATATTTTTATCAAAAATTCTTTCATATTCTTCTAATTTCCATGCACTTCATTCATTTGAGTTTAGGTCACAAATACATAGTGTTCCTATGTGTTTACAGCCATTAAACTGGTTCAAGTTCTGGACCTAAAAGATTTGATAGGTGAGGTAAACCACATCGTCTGTCTTATGAGCATCTCATACTACGCTTTAGTATTTTCTATCCTACCTTGTAACTGTATACATTTCCTTCCTGAGAATAACATTGCCTGCCTTCTGAATTTCAGACACTGTCAGCTTCTGATCTACGTGATCCAGATATATCTGCACTTATAGCAGCTAAATTGAAGGAGTTCCATGGTCTTGAGATGCCTGGTTCAAAGAAAGCCTTCCTGTGGGATAGGTTAAGGTATATTTCTTGTTCTGTAATCTTCCCCATCTCTTTCATTTTCTGTAGATGGATAGTTTCTTAACCAAACTGAGGCTGCAGGTTACATGTGCCTGCTTTTATTATCTGTTAATTGTTTTTGTATAGTGCAATTAAAATTTTCATACCCTTGTTTGTCCAGAAATTGGCTCAAAACAGCTATGACTATGTGCTCTTTGGAAGAATCTGAAGCCTTTCGTTTGGATGCAATTGAGGGGGAAATTTCATTGTTAGAAAAGGAGTTGACTGGAGATCAACTGATAGGTTTTTGCCATAATGATTTGCAGTATGGTAACATAATGATGGACGAAAGGACAACATCCATAACCATAATTGTAAGCATGTTACTTTGATGGTTAGTGCATGCTGTGAAACTTTTACCTGAATTTCAATGGAAAACCTTATGCCGACATCTTTGTAATGCGTTAATGAAGACATACTTGGTTAGCATATTTTTTTCCCTAAAATTTTCATTTTTAAGTGCCCTCTCTGTCTGTCTCTGTCCCTCTCCTTTCTTCTTTCTCTCCATCTCTTCCCCTGTCCCCTGCCTCAACAGCATGCAAACACACACTCACACGTACAAAAGCAAGGGCCTTGTCAATTACAGAACTCAGCACCAAATTATCCTCTTGTTTGATCCCATATTTTCATACCTTTTTGTGGTTTCTCTACCAATCATGTCCACTCAAGAGATGACTTGTGTTGACTCAAGGTGTAACTTGTGTGACGTGGCAGATGGCCTATGCCTCCATGGAATTATAAGCAGTCTAAGATTAAGATGCTATACTGAAGCATGAGACATTTTCCATTTGCAGTTTGCTTATTTTTTGATATTAAGTGATTATTTTTCATTATTTCTATGTGCATTTGATATGTCTCTGCATTTTTCCAGGACTATGAGTATGCAAGTTACAATCCTGTTGCTTTTGACATAGCAAACCACTTCTGTGAGATGGCTGCTGACTATCATACAGATACACCTCATATTATGGACTACTCTAAATACCCTGGTGTGATAACGATAAAGCTGACTTGACCTTTTTGTTTCTTCTGGTTCGAAAGGAATTCTATTGACTGGAGTATTGCAACAGGTTTGGAGGAGCGTAAAAAGTTTCTCTATGTATATCTGAGTTCTTCAGGTAATATTCTACTGTAGTTGTATCAATTGTTAATGCACGCTAAGGTCTCCAACATTCTAGTTGTGGGGTTGACTCTCTTTATTGACTTTTCAATTGCAATGCTAATTCTTGGAAGAGATGCGCTAATTATTTTTGTGGGAATGGCTGTTCAAAGGATGTACTGTCAAAACAGCCAAAATTGCGTTTGCAACAGAGAGACAACTTGCACATGCTACTGTTTTGCTCTGCAGTTACACAGTCAAGGCTAAGTAATTGCTAAGCTAACAATGAGTGTTTGGAATTTGTTGCCAATTTTTATCATAAGATTGACCAAATTGCATTTTCCATTTTATGTGTTCTTGGTGGATAAGGTTATAGGGCTTGGCTTCTTTTTGCATATTGAATGACCAATACTGTATGTGAATGTTTAAGCAGTTACTAGCATTGTGTGCTCGTGCTTCGGTTGGTTTTCATTTGGTGAAAAAAAAGTGGTATCAATGTTTGAGCCGGTGGATTATTTGTTGCAGGTGATCAACCTAGCAACAAAAATATGGAGCAGCTATTGGGAGACATTGAGAAATACACGCTTGCAAGCCACCTGTTTTGGGGCTTATGGGGAATAATATCCGTAATATTTCCCTTTTCATTTAATTTCTTGTATAAAAAATTTTTCTCTTTCTTATCACTGCATGCATCAGATGTTATGCACATATAGCAGAAGTAATAATTAACACTCACAATTTTGTATCTAATGGTCATTCTTTTTTGTATTGCTTTGGCCTCTTCAGGAACATGTCAATGAAATTGACTTTGACTATATGGAATATGCAAGGCAGAGGTTTGATCAGTACTGGTTAAGGAAGCCAGTGCTGTTGGGTTCTTAGGGGATCCTCTCTTGATAGTGTTTCTCATGCCCATTGAAGTACTAGTTATTACTAAAATTGTTTTTTTTTTTTGTTGGTTTCTCCTCCTTACTCCATTGCATTAGGTATGGTTACCAGTCCTTTTGGAATATATATCCCTTTTTTGTGCTTTAAAGGGCATGTCTTGATGTAATGATAAAAGTTATTTTACTGCGACTTAAAGATCATGGATTCGAGCTAGAGAGATAGTTTCTTTCTGAAATAAACAAAAACAAAAACCATGCTGTATTATTTGTTGTAGTCTCATTTTTTAAATAGTTTTTGTTTATTTCCTTTTCTTTTCAGCAAAGAGGCCTATACGACTGCATTACTTGAATATATATATATATGTTGAAAAGAATTTTATTACTTGAAATTAATCTAAACGTACGAAGGTAAATTATGTGGAATTCAAACGGAAGATGTTGTTAATGGTTGCTAAAGTGTCTCACTGAGTCTCCAAATGTTTGACAATAAATTTCTTTGTTGACTTAGGATGGAGATGTTATTATTGTTGTTGTTGTTATTATTATTATTATTAGTAGTAGTAATTTATGATAGAGAGTTATAGGATGGATGCTATCACCAACTGAAGAGTTAAAATAAAAATTAAAAAAATGAAGCAATTATAATAAGTCCAATTAGATATGAGTAATAAAATAATATTATTTATTTATTATGTTCTACCAATTTACATTTTATATTATTATTATGATAATATTTGTATTATTTCAGTAATTATATCTAATGGTATTTATCATTCTTGTGTCCAGCAGTGTTTTTCCAAAGAGAGGATAATCGGTCATCTCCAAAACAATGTTGAGAATTCGTTGTGTCAAAAAAGTTATCCATATCTAATTTGTTATTGAGAAAAACTAATTAAAATGTAACATGTAAGGTCAAATTTTCAATATAATAACTAAATAAGATCTATAATTAATTTAAAAAAAAAAACTAATCAGAGGAACTCGTTTTAGTTGTTTAACGAGTTGGCATGACAAGAAAAATAGTCTCAATTAATATGTAGTTTGTCTTAAAAATTTAAATATATATATATAAATCAAATTATGAATTAATTGAAAAAAAATTAATTATTAAACACGAATTAATTAAAATGTTATATATTCAATTCAAATAAAATTACAATAATGAATTCAATAAGTAGCACACACACACACACACACATATATATACCAATATTCTTGTTCTAAGTTGGAAAGTCAAATTCTCAACTTCTTTTGGAGCATCCATGGGAGTAGTGCCCACAATCACCAATTCATCGTGAATGTTATGTTACACTTAGGCCACTGAAAGTCCACCACAAAAGGCCCAACCCCCCCAACAAATATGAACCAAAAGCCGACAAAAAATCTCCCTGAGCCACTCTAGATTCTCTGTCTCTCGCTCGCTCTCTCTCATCTCTTTCCGTATTTTGGAGGACATCAGCTAAGCCAGAAACTCAAGAAACAGCAACACTTGAAGCAGCTTCTTGAGCCCATTTCTGCTGACCCCATCAGGCAATAGTTTCTTCAAGACTTCAGCTGAAGGGAAGGAAAATGGCATGTGCATCACAAGCAATGATATCAGCAAACACATGCACTTTCTTTTCACCAAGGTTCTTCAAGCAATACCAAAGTGGACACAGGCCAAATCTCAGGCTATTCACAGTCAGGGCTTCCTCTGATGATTCTGACTGCAATACTGAAGAGTGTGCTCCTGAAAAGGAGGTTTAGTTTAACTAATAATTTTTATTCACCGCAGCCCTTTTAATAACCTCTTTTTTTTATTTTTATAATTCAATCTTGTTGGTTGTTTAGCTTTGTTATCCTACATCAGTCTGTTATGGTATGGTTTAATGAATGTTTGTGGTCCGCTTACTACAATGTTTAGTACTGATATCCTGCAAAGAAGTTTGATGTTTTGTATTGTCAAGGGTAGTGGGGTCTGTTTTCTGTTTGTTTCTTGTGAAATGATGATTCTATGTAAATAATTATGGGAAGAAAGAGGAGAAAAGAATGTAACTTTAAAGGCGACAACTTCAGGCTTTTGGGAACGTATTGAATTTTGTTTTAGCCCTTAACCAAAAAAAAAAAAAAAAACCACAGAAGAAGAAGGGAAAATTATACCCAAGTGCTTGAATTATTGAAACTTCACCATCAAAAGTGAAAATAACCCCACTTGTGATCTTTGTTATCCTTTGGAATGAGATAAGCCCCACGATAAATATTGACATGAGTGTTTGTTTCCATTCTTGTGTCATATGGAATCATCAGCGGGTAGTTATCAGTTAATCATTCTGACAATTCTTCTGTGGATTTTGCCTCGTTATGTTGCTACCAGTGATAACATGTGCAATTGGCCTGTATGCCATGCTTTGAGATAGGCAAAATTGTGTTTTCCGCAATGCGTTCTAAGCTTTTTATGTTTTTGCCAGGTTGGGAAGGTGAGCATGGAATGGTTAGCTGGTGAGAAAACCAAAGTTGTTGGAACATATCCTCCTCAAAAAAGAGGCTGGACGGGATATGTTGAGAAGGATACTGCAGGACAGACAAATATATATTCTGTTGAGGTTGGTGATTCTTGCAGTGGAATCAAGTTTCTTGTTGAAGCACCTCATTTCTTTTTTCCACTTTTAATGCCAACGAACTATTATGGTATTCTAGCACATGAGACTCCTGTATCCAGGCTCTCTGGAGAGTCATATTGACACAATAGTTGAGAGGTCAAATGGGAGATATCCTGTTTGGAAGAATTTGGGCTTGAAGAAAACATATCCTGCGCCACATTGTCAATCCACCTCTTATGGTGGAGGTGGAGGAAGGGGAGAGGATTTTCATGCTTTATCAATTGTCCATCCCAGTGTACTGTGATTGTCAATTCCTTGGTTAATTGAAGTTCTGAGTATCCTTTGGTTCTTTTTCATGCTAAGTTGTTGGTAAGGAATTTCATTATAATTCACTTTGTGCCACAATGAAGTCTTCCAGCCATATTCACTGACATTGGTGGGAATTAAGATCTTGAGTCCAACATTGCTTGATGAAATGTTCCAGCCAATGCCCGCATTTCATCTCAAATTTCTTCCCTACGCCCAACCTGTAAGGTCGCCCACCACGAACTCCCCAAGTTTGCTAAATGCCTCAAGAAGTGAGTTGCCTTATTCCAAACCTCTTCAATGGTCCTTCATGTGCATCAATCAGCAACCACAACCTCCACAATGGCTTTAAACAATCTATTAGGGCACTCAATTGTAATCCACCTTTTTTTACAATATTTGCTTTGTCATTTGTTGAGAATATCCATTGCCTGCTTTATACATATCCCAAAGGAGGGAAGAGGTGAAAAGGTATTCAGATTCATAGAGTTGAGTTGGTTCAACAGACTGACTGACATGTGTTGTTATGGTTAGGTCTATGATTGCTACTATATGTAAGAATTGTGGCCTAAACCTTTAATTTATGCAGCAGCAAGCATCATATATTCTTTGATTTTGTCATTCAACAAAATGTTATGGGGAGTACGTTTTAAGTCAAGGCAGTGAACACTTAATATGTGTTTCATATAGTTTTGCTACATCTTTGTATTATTTTGGTGAACATCAGTCCTATGTAAGCTCCAGGGAGATGATCTTTGATTTTGGACTCCCCTGTACGTTTTACGTCTTGTTAACTTTTTGTATTTGTTTACTTTTGGGCATTAGGAAGACCATTATCAAATGCAAATGATACAACTGTTCGCAGCAAAGCATAGAGCAAAAGTTCGGTAACAAAGAGAAAAGAATTTGCCAACTTAGCTGTATATCGATATGGAATTTTTTGCTTGTTCATTTACTCGCTTCCCCTTCCTCACTTCTCTCATTTCGCCTTGTTATGGTTCCATACTATGATTCAGCTCATAACCATCAATATCTTCAGCCTGCAGTTTATGTAGCAGAAAGTGCAATAAGCTCGGGAACTGCAGGTTCTTCTGCTTCTGGAGCAGAGAACACAGCAGCAATTGTTGCTGGCCTTGGCCTTATTTCCATAGCTGCAGCTTCTTCAATCCTCTTCCAAGTTGGTAAGAACCCACCCCAGCTGCAGACAGCTGATTATACTGGGCCATCACTTAGCTACTACATCAACAAGTTCAAGCCACCAGAAATTGTCCAAGCTGCAATGACAAGCCAAACAGAATCTTCTCCAACTGTACAGGCAGAAGCCCCCACACCAGATGCTCCACAGGTACAGGTTCAATCTGAATATCTGGTGGAGCCATCTTCAAGTGAGAATACCGTTTCTTAGGCTACCTAAGCAGTCTTAACTTACTAAACTGCTATGATGTGGAAATTTTCTTCTGTATCCTCGATGTATACCGATTTCATCACCAATACATGGTTCAAAGCAGCTACAAAAGATTTTGACCATTCTAGGAAGCATCGCACAGACTCTTGTTATGTGCTTAAAAGTTTGTCATCATCTTTTGCATTGTACACCAGTTGAATGAGAGTTATGATACATAATTACTTTGATGTGGCCGCATCTTTGATGGGTGTTTCTGTAGTTCTTTGATGACTACAGGGGATGGGGTCTAGAAATATTTGAGAGCGACCATAGTTTGCAGGGGTTATTTCATAGTTGGCAATTTACAAGGCCAAACATGAGGTGGGCTCTGCGTAGCCTTCAGGTCCATTCTTGGAAAGTCATAACAGTTTGTGAAAATCTTCTTTTTGAGAACAAGGTTTCTTTGAAAATCCGGGGAGCTAGAGAATCTGCCCCAGAAATTTAAGCGAGTGCTATTGCACTCATGTGCATCGCAGTGCTTTAACGATATAGGGAATTCTCTGTATTTGTTGAAAATTTTTATCAGTACTCAAAATATATAATTTGTTTATACTTTCAGTTTAATAAACTTAGATGAGATGAAATATGTTATGATTTATCCTTTAATCTCACTTAATACTTATTGTTTACTGTGCTCACTTAATCAAATTAATGATAAAATTATAAATATGCATTTAATAGTTATAATTGTATAATATGTAACGTTGTACATTGGTCGTGGGTGTAATGAAGTTCAAGACTCATTGGGATAGTTCACCGAGTAAAGATATCTCTGACTCATTAAAAAACAGTACGCATTGGCATGGTACTTTTAGGGACCTTTGGGTTTGCATTTATATACAATTTATCAACGTAATGTGTTTTTAATAGAATACGATTGTATGAAACCACTTTCAAAAGAATGTGTTTTGTGAGTTTATGACCCGGATTCAGGTGTAGATAGGGTAAAATTCGTAGGGATTATGAAAATGGTTAATATACAAATATATCTTGAATTTTGTATCTTTTCATAAATCTATCTCAATTTTTTTAAAAATTCAGCTTGACGTTCCTAGAATTTTTTTTTTGGTTTGTAATATGTCTATTCTATTATCATCTCAGTCTAACGGAATCCAAAAATGCATCAAGTCTAACCTTCTTGCTTCTGGTCTTGGATGTTGATGTTAATTATTATTAGAATTATAGTAGAATTCAGTCTAATTGGATTATATTTGAATTTTATTATTTAGATAATTTTAAGTGTTTGTTATTATATAAAAAAAAAGAAAAAAGAAAGAAACATTAAGCAAATATCAAACTGTTACATTTTAAAAGTGAGGATAAAATTGTGAAAAAAAGGCAAAATTTATGATATTTTTATATATTTAGATGTATACCTCATGACAGTCGATTTTGTGAGAATGCGCAATTAACCCTTTTCGTTTTCACATTCATTGCGACCGAAGAAAAAAAAAAAAAAAAAAAAACAAAGGAGCAGACACAACCAGTGCCCTTGCTTTTCCCAATTGTCTGGTGTTAGCTAATGCAATTCACACTCGTTGAAGGTCACGTATCCTTCAAATATTTCGGTATTAGATTTTTTTTTTTTTTGGTGTCACAGTAAGATGTTAAAGTACTAAAGAAATATTTAATTCGAGTAACATTTAATTAAAATTCGAGACTTTTTCTAGATTAAAAATCGAGATTTTAAAACTAGTGATTTAAGTGTTCTCTGACGATGGACATGGATTGATTCTATGTGCATAAGCTGAAATCACTTCTATTGAGTACTTTTTTCCTTGGCCAATTCTTGATGCGTGCACGCTCAAGTTGATATTTTCACGGAATTCTTTCGATTCATTGTTATGGCATACGGGTGTCCTACTCTGGCAACAAGGTGACGAACCAACCGTTTGAGATGATTGGGGGTGATTAGACGCCCATTTCTGTTGGTGCTCCACTATGCTTTTGTGGCCTTGTGACATCTCTTTTCATGTTTTCATTTGCACCAAAAAGGGTTTGCTTGCATCCTCACACTTTATTCTTTTCCTATGGCTTTTCCTTTTTTTTCTTTTTTTTTTGTTGGGGGGGGGAGGAAGGGGTTGGCCTCCAACTTAAAAAAAGAAAACCGAAAAGTAAAGTCTTGATTAGGTTTGTAGTATTCCCAAAGATAGCAATCCCTGGACTGATCACTGGGCGGCGATTCCAATTTCCTCTTCAATTAGGGATCTAAATTCAATGCATCATTCGTCTTCTCATGTTTAATTGCCTCGAGAATCCTACGATTGATCAGCTGGCAGCCACCGCACCATTTCCATTTTGTAGTCCACATCATGCTTAATTACGTCGTGCAATTTAATTTTACTTCACCTGCCGACGTGATAGATTTATTCGGAAAATTTTGCTTCACAGGAGTATTTTGCAACTCGTCGAAAGGTCACCAATAGATCTGTAGAAACTCGCAAAGTTGTATAATATATCAGCATATTAGACTAGCCCTCTGGTTGAAATCCTGTCAAGTTGTCAAGGCATTGCCGGTATAGTTTGAGAGCATTGTAGGACATGACGTGCCAATCGACAAAGAATTAATGAAAGTAAGGTTGCCGGGGGGTGAGGGTGGGGGGAGACAATCTCGCCAGCGTTCTGCAATTGACAACTTTCCTGAAAGTTGTGTTCATGTCTTCGTTCCGCTGCATCAGGACATCAGAATGTGACAGGAAATCACAAAAGAAACAAAAGGGGGGGGGGAAATTAAAAAAAAAAAAAAAGCGTACCCGGACGAATATATGCATAATGCTTTATTCTAATTCACAGGGGAGAGATGCTGCCGTAACAGGTAATTGGGTCCTTTTCATTTTTCCTCTCATGGTTTTTGAATTCTGATGTTGGCTGAGATTCATTGGAATATATGGTGTCTTCATAAAGTAAGCCACCACATAAAAATAAATGTAAAAAATTTCTAATGTAATTCGAAATGACTAATGAGTAAAAATTCATTTTTCAAACTCTCCAATAATACTTTAAAATCTTAAATTTATTTAAAAATTCAAGTTAGCAAGTAAACAAATTCATAAATATTATAACTCATGTTGGGTCCTTAAACTTTAATGATATGAGACTTTTACGTTCTTAATGCACACACTTAAATATCTCCTAAGAATTGAAATGGAAGAATCCAAAGAATTCAATATATTTTTTGAAAATTTCAAAAATTTTAATATGTTTTTATTTTCTTAGTCCAATTAAATTGGAGAAGAGAGTTGACTAAGTGTGAAGTCTAGGTGTACACATAAATTTTATATTTGATGGTCACTAATTTATACTTAGTTATTAATATTTTCTTTTATTTAAATTCAAAATATTTCTAATTATATTTTCTTTTATTTAAATTCAAAATATTTCTAATTTTTGCTAAGCAAATACAATTTGGGACACTGTTCATGATTGCTCGCCCCAAGCGTTTGAGACCAACAAATATTTCATTAAGGCAAATGTCTTGCGTATACATACAACCAAATGCACACTACAACCCCTAATTAATTGTATTGTATTATTTTAGTGGTTGCAATAAATACAGTGCTAATGTAAAATATCAATAGTTATTTATTTATTTTTTTAAAAGTATAACACATATGTAATTGTATATCTCGCAAACAAATTTTTAAAGATTTTTCATTTTAATTAAATTAAATTTTATTTTTTTTTCTCCTATTTGAATTTGAGTTTAGCAAGGTATGCTTTCGAGATCATCCACTCTGTTTCGAGTTCAATGGGAAACTAGTAGTTAAATATGATTGAAGTGGAAACTGATTTAGGAAAAACAGAATTCGAAAAAGAAAGAAATTTCTTTGACATTTTAAACATTATATCTAGGCGACGGGGTGAGCTGAATAACCATATTCTCAATCACGTTGATGGGTATGAAACTTTCTGCGTTGCTTGATTTTTAAAGCCAAAATGAATCTTTGACAACAGAATGGTTCCAAATGGCCTCTACTGGGGGCCTTTACTTAATGGAAATTGCATGCCAACGAAAGTGGTCCACCCCACTTCGCCTAACATTCATTCGCTTATTTATTTATTTATTATTATTATTCTTTTCATCCTAATTTCTACCAACTAAAATTCTTGCCAAAATTAACCACCCATGTTTAGCTTAGAATCGTTTAGATTAAGTACAGGTAAAAAGTTAGAATCCTCCTAAATATATATATAAAAAAAAAAAATTCTTGCCCAAATTGTTTATTAATGGTCTCTATGTTGAGGCCATTCCCACTTTCTAAAAATGTCCAAATGGGACTTATCACAAAAAAAAGAAAAAAAGAAAAAAAAAGGTTCAAGTGACGCTTTTCATTTGTAAATATATGTAAATGGATTTGATTATAATGGCATATAGCACTCGAAAGTACGTCACCGCGATCAATAAACAAATTTCAATAGGAATAATCTAGTTGTTCTGTCATTATTATTATTATTATTATTATTATTCGTGCACTTGATTCATCGTGAAATGAAAGCAGAAAACGCAGCCATAAAGGGTGCAATTCCAAGCTCCCTGCCACAAAACTTCCTAAACAATCCAAATAGTTAGTGATTAATTCTCAAACCCTTTTTGCTTATCACACAGATGCGAAACTAATTAAACATGGCACCAAATCCTTGATATCACTAAAATGATGTAAATTATATTGGGGAATCAATCGCCAAACCTTACATCACCAACCATATATAAGGCATGTGACTCAGATACCCACCACCTTGTTGCCACCTATATTCCACATTCCCCTCCCTTTCTCGCAATCACTTGTAAATACTTGAAAAAATAGCTTTATCACATGAACTTAATGCATTCCATAGTGACTTTATATTAAATTATTATAATTATAATTGTTAAATATATTTTTGTGAACCCTAGTATTAAATACATCAAAAAATTAAAAGTATATAACTAATTATTTGCAACGTATATGTTCAAAATTATAGAAATATTTATCATATAAATATACAGTAAAAATAATAATTTTAAAAATAAATCAATTATTTGTTAATTATAATTACACAAATTAACTTAAAAGATAGAATTATTGTCTAAACTTTTGTTATTCTGTTTCTTTCAACCCTTAATTCATAATTCACATAAATAATTTATTAATAACACTTTAAATTTTTTTAGAAAAAGAAGAGTTAGAGATCAATACTATTATATTAGATTTAATGTCGTTTGGCTAACTAATTAAAGAAGTATTTATAAAAATTTTAACTCCTAAATTTTGGAATGATTGCACTAATTTTTTATAAATTATACTTTAATTTTTGTATTTTTTTTAAATATCTCAAAAAAAATTTTAAACCTTTCAACCAAGTCTAACTTAATTTTTATTTTATACTTTCACAAATATTCTTATATGTGTGACTTATTAAGATCTTAATATATTATTAATAAATATAAATTATAATTTTAAATCATTAATTTACTAATTAATCAATTTATATTTATAGTTTATAATTAATGTCTAACCATAGGTTGAACCAACTAAATATTAAAATTATCAAAAGGAATTTAACATATTTTTTCATGTATGGTTTCTCAATGTAGTTTAATTCTTTCGTTATACTAATATTTTAATAAAATATAAATATAAAATTAATAATTACTCTATTTTATCTAATTATATTTGTTTTTTAAAAAAATAATTTATCCTATAAATATGATTATAATTTCTTAAAAATATTCATTTTAATTTAGCCAAGATATTTCCTCAATCAATATTTATTAGTGGAATATTCTCTAATAATTATTTCAAAATAAGAAATTTTTATTAATTATTCATTAATCTTTATATAGTTTATATTATATTTGATGCAACTTTCATATGTGATCTTTAATTAAAAGAACTCAAAAATTAAATCAAAATATAATAATTCTTATATGTGATATTTCGATGATTTCAAGTAGAAGTATTACTTGTACAATCATCACACTAACAATTTTATAAACATATAAATAATATTTAATTTAAAAAATTTTATAATAAGTTAATTCAATGAATTTTTTTTATTTAAGAAGCACCTATATATATCCTTATATTTTAATCTATGAAAAAGATTGTTTTCCTAAAAAAAAAAAACAAAGAGAAAAAAAGTCGCAATATATATTAATCTTATTATTTTATTGATATTCAATTTCAATAAAATATCAATTATAAATAACTATAAATAATATTTTAATACAATAAATATCTCATAATTATGATTTTTGTAAATAATATTGATTTTATGAATTTTATTTTTAGAATTTACTAAAAATTAAATCATTCATATAAATAATACTAAAAATTAAAAATATTTTTATTAATAAAAATTCATGCTTTAAATATGTAATATGTATTTAAATAGGAACTAATTCATTAACTATTAGGACACGTAATAACAGTATCCATATAACTTTTCGGTGGACAAAATGGATAATTTGAAATCCTTACAATTGTCAATTTGTTCCGAGTATCTTTTTTCTCCCTCCACAGTTATATTCTAGCTAGGCAAGATATGTAATAGGTAGTTTGCCCTCTCAAAACCATTATAAATACAAGTGACAAGTCCCAATATCTCACTAGGGAGGAACACAACCTATTGCTTGGTTATTCATCCCTCTCTTCCTCTCTTCCTTGCCTCTCCAACTCTCCCACATCACTTCAATTTCTCATTTTTCCCTTGAGCAAAAATGGAGAAGCTCAAAGGCTGCAGCAAGTTCCTCGAGACTTCTAAACCTTACTTTGCCATGACCTCCTTGCAATTTGGCTATGCTGGCATGAATATCATCACAAAAGTGTCACTCAACGGTGGCATGAGCCACTATGTCCTAGTGGTCTATCGCCATGCCTTTGCAACAGCAGTCATAGCCCCCTTTGCTTTCTTTTTTGAAAGGTTTGATCATTCGTATATAAATACGAGTAGTATTCATTCTTATACAAGTCTTGATCCTCAAACAAGCAACGTTTTTGTTCCACTCTTACAGGAGAGGGCAACCCAAGATTACCCTTCGAGTTTTTCTTCAAATATTTGTTCTCGGCCTTCTTGGGTTAGTAATCATTGATTATTACAAGCTTATTTCGGCTAATTTATGTCTATGAAAACAAAAACTAAGACTGCTTTTTTTTCTTTTTGTCATTCCTCTGATGAATAGACCTGTGATAGACCAGAACTTCTACTATGCTGGGCTGAAATTCACATCTCCTACCTTTTCATGTGCAATGAGCAACATACTCCCTGCCATGACATTTGTCATGGCAATCATATTCCGGTAAGCAGTTTAAAGCAAAATTGTTATCACTCAACCAATAATAATTGTGTAAGAAGAGGGGCCTTTGGTGTAGAAGTAAGATTAATTTATTGTAATTTAGATGTTACAACTTGGAATCGCAAAAACAATTTTTTTTTTTATTTAAAAAAGAAAGCTAAGGCGGCCCTCTCCACCCCCGCAGTGTGGGGAAGGCTCGTACACTGGAGTGTCCATTTCTAATATAATTGTATACATAAATTGATTATCTTAGCCAAACTGCTTTCCATCATAACTTGAAGTAATTAAGAAAGAGATTTTGGTTTTGATGCGTAAGGATGGAGAGGATAGACATGAAGAGTGTGAGATGCCAAGCAAAGATAGCTGGGACTTTGGTGACAGTAGCTGGGGCAATGTTGATGACTTTATATAAAGGTCCCATCGTGGAGATGGTGTGGTCTAAGCATGTCCATCCTCGCAAATCCTACGTGACTGATACCACTGGGACAACTGACAAAGATTGGTTCGTTGGCTCCATCCTCCTCATCATTGCCACCCTTGCATGGGCTTCTTTGTTTGTTCTACAAGTAAGTCACCCTAAGAAAAGCATAAGTTATATAAATTTGGTTACTATGATATGATTTCTCTCTCTCTCTCTCTCTCTCTGTTTTTTTTTCTTGCTTAGAAAAGAAAATTAATGTGGGATTTTAATGTATGTGACTTCAATTGACAGACCAAAGCATTGGAGACTTACAGGAATCATCAGTTGTCTCTCACATCATTAGTGTGCTTTATGGGCACCTTACAAGCTATAGCTGTGACATTTGTGATGGAGCACAAAGCCTCTGTTTGGAGAATTGGCTGGGACATGGACCTCCTCGCTGCTGCTTATGCTGTAAGTCCATCTCTCTCTTCCACTACAAATAATGTGCCCCACGAACCTCCCATGGTGCTATAGGGTTATTGTGGAGTTTAAACAATGGTTAGAAGTATGCAGTGTTACTATATTTTTCACACTATTTCTATGGAATGACTCAAACTTGTGACTTCTGGAGCAACTGCAATGTACGCACGAATAGAACTTGCTCAAGTTAGTTTGCATGCCCATCACATGTGTGCATACAAAGCTTATAGCATCTTCTTTTTTGTTGCCGCATGTTTTCCTACAAATAAGGAATTCTGAATAATCTTTTTTTTTTTTTTTGTTTTTCTTTTCCAACAAACAGGGGATTGTGACATCAAGCATTTCTTACTATGTCCAAGGGCTGGTGATAAAGAAAAAAGGACCAGTGTTTGCTACTGCCTTTAGTCCCTTGATGATGATCATTGTGGCCATCATGGGTTCTTTCATCTTGGCAGAAAAGATATATCTTGGAGGGTAAATTAATTAATTTCCTTCCCAACCTTTTAATATCATCATATGTATGCATGTTAATTATATGCATGTGTGGCTTGTGGTAAATCTAGAGCTGTTATTCCTTAGCCTTATATGCTCTCCACTATAGCATCTTTATCCAAGGAGGCATACTGTCACTTCCTCAACACATTCTGAATAGAATCTTTCCTGAATTACAGATTCTATACTTAACTTGATTAATGAGCCGCCCATATGCTTTTTTTTTTGTTTGTTTTTTTTGGGTCAATAAATTTTGATTGGGATTTGAATTCAAGACTCAGATATGACATGGAATTCAGTTAAGAATGATAGTTGCTATTTGTTTATCTTTCTTTTCCTTTTGTTTTTTTTTTTTTTTGTGTCCTAGACTAATCAAGCATCGGAAGACTTAAGCTATTCAACCAATTCCACGTGTAAAATTAATTGCGTTTATGTAATTTTATTAGTAAAGTTTAATTGGCTTGTTGTCGAAGAGCAATCATTTTCTAACAAATTATATTTCATTTGTGGGACCAGTGTTCTTGGAGCCGTCTTAATAGTAATTGGCCTCTACTCAGTACTGTGGGGGAAGCATAAGGAGAACGACGAAAAGATGGAGGAACTGGAGGAAATACCCGATCCGTTGAACGGTATTCAAGGAAATGGGAATTCAATGGCAATGGCGGAAGATATTGAAGCAAATGAAGTTGAATTGCAGAAGGTAGACGCCAACAACAAGGTCTCTGTGGTGCCTATTAGCATGTCAATGCCAATGCCAGAACTCCCCGTCAAAGCACCTAAAGCTTGATCAACTTGGAATGTTGGGGGGGATGGCCTTTTGTTGTCCGGCGAATCCCTTTTCCTTTTTCTTTTTTTTGTGATCCTTTATACGGTTATATAAAAATACCAGGGCTTTGTTCTGTTTTCACTCTGTCCCTTTTGAATTATTCTGTTCTTCTCTCTTCTTTTTTTCCTAGTTTCCTGGTTGTCGCGTTATATTTTGTATAGTGCACTTAGTGCTGATATTTCAGGAATGATTAATGATCGAGATAAGAGAACTCCATGATCATATTCGCCAAATTTAAGTTCATCTCTCTCCCTGCGACTTTCATTATCAGATGTACGGCGACTTTATCTTTGTTTTGATTAAAAAAAAAAAAAAGGGCTATCTCCACGATTCGAAATTTTCAATCTTCGTGTTATACCAAGGCACACTCTTCCATAAATAGTCCAATTAACCAATCCTATAAAATACTTAAAACATTGGTTTGTACATTTTGCTGAATGAGCCTGACTAATGTTCTCACCCTCATGTACCATTAGAGTCTGTCAGTTATCAGATAACTTAAGCTGACCCATCAGACTAAAACCTGTGGAATTTTTACAATTTGCATGTTGTGGAAGAATCGCTGACGTCTGATGCAGATTCCACTCAGGATGCTGGCGAGTGATTGACTTGAATTAGAATATGTGGTTGGTCTAGTTGTTGCCTGCTCGGCCCTACTACAAAATATGTTCTCGTAAGAATCTCAGTTGCATCTGTACGTTTGCATCTAATTCCACAAGAGCAACACCAAAAAAGCACATCACGATCATCAAACGTGTCTTGATACCGTAGTGAGATACAAATGGGAAACCATTAAGGCTACAAAGATATATGTGATATTTCCTTCTCATTAATCTCTTTTTCGTGTGTCCTACCGTTAGTTGAGGATGAAATCGGGGTGCCTGCTGACAAGCAAATCACTATCCCTCTCCCTAATTCTATTTTTTGGAATACAGACTTCTTCAGAATGTTATCTTATATACACTCAAAAGACGTAAAAAGCTGGCTGCTTGCTCCACTAGCGTTGGCGCCCACTGGCATTGGTTGCCCCCTGTTTAGGCATCAACTCTGCGTTCTGCACATGAGACACACGATAAGATTACATAACATAGATGGGTCAGATCCTATTGCATGTAGTGTCTTGAAGAAGACTTGCATGTGTTTTTTTTTTTCTTTTTTCTTTTCCTCTTTTCTGTAACGAGGGAGCATTCTTTATGAATTATAGGTGAAATGATGTAGAATCTTAATTAGGAATGATAAATCTCTTTTATAATCATTTTCTCTTTTTTTTTTTTTTTGATCTTTTATAGTGCAAGATAACAGTTTATTTAGTTTTCCCTTTTGCATTTTGCCATCAATCAAATTATTCAACAAATTAGTAAAAATAGAATTCTTCTCTTCAAAAAGAAATATACCAAAGTTCTCAAAAATTTACTCCAAAAAGCTACACAACAACTTTCCTCCATCCACTTGCATCTTTGCTAAACGATCTTCTCCCATAAACAAAGCAAACCGTGATTGTATTGCCCCTCAATTATACTTGAAATGCATGTGAAAGAAATGGAAGCTTGTCGTCATTGTCTACTCTTCTCTTTGTTCGTCCGTGCACAAACACATTTTACATCCATCTTCACCAACTAAACCCGTCCATCTTAAAGTTCGTGAAATTAGGAAGAGGAAGGACCCGACACCTATCGCTTAACAGATCATATAATGAGCTGACTCGCATTGGACATTTTTTCAAATGTTACAGGCTTTATTTGGACAATTTAGAATTGCTGTCTTGCATTGACAAGATTGAATAGGCCACACAAAGCATAGTAGCCACATTAAAAGACTGAACGCTGCAAGCTTCCCAAGCTGTTTACACGACATTGTCATACCACCTGAGCAAGTCATACATAGACATTTCAATGATTAAAAACTTAAATTTCTATTTTTGAAATTTTGAGTTTTAATTCTAAGAAAGAGTGCAAATTTTATAAGAATAATAATAATAATGATAAATACACAAACACACACACACACACACATCTCTATTGTATTGCTCATAACCTAATAGGTTTTCTAATGAAAAAAAGAGAGAAGTTGCAGCTCCTGAAAACATCAAAGGTTCAAAAACTTGCAGCTCCCACTGTTCAGTGCATTTTGTACCTTCTTATTGTGCAAGCGGACTACAAACGTGGAACCATATACATTTTGACGTTCTCTCTTCTCCTTTCTCTTCTCAATTGTCTTCACGGCTAAATGCAGAACATTATTATTTTGCGTGTTGTATGGTGAGTATATGTGTAAATAAAAAAGAGTGAGTTATGCCTATCCTCTGTCTTTTCTTTTTTCTTTTTTTTTACAATTTTAAATGAGTCAATTTGGACATTCCAAGTGTAGAGTAATCTTAGTAAAGTCACTAATCTGGCTTTGTCATTAGCTCATTTTAAGGGCGGTGAAAATTGTCTGCTCCAAACCTACTCACATTGTCTGCATATTCTTTTTATGCAAGTAATCAATATTATAACACCTTACAATGCAGGAGAGTCAACTTCGAGATCTAGGTGTAACTCACTCATTTTATGGGTGGTAGCATACTTGGAAAGACATGCTTGCACTTGTTGTTAGAACATGTGGACCATGTAAGAAAATCCATAACACGAGCAATGGATTTCACTGAAATTAAAGAATAACAAAATCTAATCTTTAGGCTCTTTTTGAAACCAACGCTTCCTAATTTCTTCTGAGAGCTAGTAGGTACAGTAAACAAAAAATGATATTTGCACCAAATTTATATCAAATGAAAATGCCAGTCTGAAGCGATGCTCATAAATTTCAATTTAGATTCAACATATACAATTTATTTATTTATTTATTATTTCTGATGACGAGAAATCCTTTCAAACAATCCCATGTTGTTAACATATCTCCTACCGCCGCAGCTCCCTCTTGAAATATAGAATACACTCGTGAGGACGTGATTAACTCATACAAATGGCAAGCTTGTCCTAGTCAATTCAACATATACAATCTTGCAATAAGATTCAATTCACACTAAAGATCATAAAGCTTTGTCTCTATCATGAGCCTAAGTGTTCCACTCGTTCAAAAAGTAAAATAAAGAAAATTATATATTTTGTTTCGTGTGGATCAAGTAGGAAACAACAACAAAATGCAAGTCCTTGTCATTTTCATCAAATACATAGACCGTGATATGTGGGATAGGCAAAAAGGACATGCAACTCAATGCAGATCATATAAGAACCACACAATGAATCTAAATTAATAAGAGTGTTAGCCTAACTTCATAAATCACTTGATTGTGTAGTGCTATGTCTTGTGGCAACGATTCTCCACATACGTACCATGCCCCGTTTAAATCCTATTGCTTGTTGGCTCTCACCTTCATAGAGCACTCAGTGGTCATGATCAGCTTTATTCAAATCTACTTTTACCTTATTCTTGATCAATAGCTGGTTTGTGTTTCTTTGCTATAAAAATGAACATCAGTCTCTCTAAGTTTCCATAGGCATAGGGATTATTAGTGGGATTAGATTCCATGTTTTAAATATTTGTAAAATCAAAAATGAAAAAACAGTTTTTTTTTTTTCTCTTTTTTTAAGTTGTGTTAATAGGCCATTGGCCTGACTTCCAAATGATAGATGTAGTTTTGATCCATATGACAATTCTCCGGGCACAAGCTTTAAAACTAGTTAGTAACCTGAGATAAAAGAGATAGGTACATGCATTACACAGGAGACAGCTCAACTGACTACTAACTACTATATCAAAATAACTGTCGAAATATGAAATTATTGCGTTTGGAGTTAATTTTAATATGACCAAGAGATTTAACGTTGCTGTGTTTGGCGTTATACAAAAAAAAATAATAATAAATAAAAAGAAAAAAAAAAGAAAGGTTGGAATCTTAACTTTATTGTTATAAAAATAAAAAAAAATTGTACTTGATTATGATTGAAGAGATACGTAGATTTACCATAATAAAGGAATAATACTCGCCCACCATCTGGGGGCATACTTATACTTGAGGATTTGAACCTAAAGATTATATATTATCAAGAACTTTTTATCCAATCTATGAAGGAATCAAGCGCATCACATTCTCCTTAAGATTTCAAACCGTGGGCATGCAAAAATTGTTGATCTACGTTTCCTTTTTTCTTTTTTTTTTTCTTACAATAGAAATAAACAATCCAGGAAAAGAGGACAGACTCACAAAAACTCGAACATGAAAAGAAGAGATTCTAAAACCGGTGTCCAAACCAATTATACTAGAAGTACGGAACAATGTTAATTTTTACTTTGATTGCTTATCATGTTGGATTAGCAAAAGGTGTGTTTTAAGGAGTTAAATAGTATGGAAGAGATTTACGAGAGTGGCAAGTTATGGAGAAAGATCGTGAATCTGACCAAGCACACTAACCACAAAAAGACAATGTTTCTAAAGCATACTGTTTCTTTTTCTTCTGACAAAACAAGCACTGAGAATGAGAATAAGAATTGCAACAATTGTACAAACAATGACTCCTTGAACTTTGAAGATTATTTGATGTGGGGTTTCTTTATTAGTAAACAGCAGACAGAAAAAATAAGAATTGCAACAATTGTACAAACAATGACTCCTTGAACTTTGAAGATTATTTAATGTGGGGTTACTTTATTAGTAAACAGCAGACAGAAAAAATAAGAATTGCAACAATTGTACAAAGCAATGACTCCTTGAACTTTGAAGATTATTTGATGTGGGGTTACTTTATTAGTAAACTGCAGACAGAAAAAATTATTGGCTAGTGGCTTAACCCATTGTTCCAACATCACAATAATCAAGAAAAAAAAAAAAAAACCCCGAACGTGGTGGGTTTGTGGTAGAAGAATCGTGCAAAGGCATAAGTTTGATTCTCTGTCAAGACTTTTAGTGAGATTAGATATATATTTTAAGTATACACAATTATAAGAACAGTTAATTTTAGTTGGACTTGTGGGGTGTACTCTTCCAGTGAATTTAGTTAGGAGTTAGCCCACTACATAGTAATCAGACGCAATATATATATATATATATATATATTAATGAGACTATGAGGTATCACATTTATTTATTTTTTATTTTATTTACAAAAAAATAATCAAGAAAAAGAAAAATAAAAAGTATCTTGTGCATGAATCACTATACGGTGGTGACATTCATTCGGATCAAAGGGTTCTCCAATACCAAATCTCCTTATCGGATCATTGTCATCTCAGAAATACTAAGATTATTATGCTGCCTATGTATAAAGTTTCATTTGTAGAAACCATGAACAAACAAAAATAAAAAAATAAAATAAGTCAAAAGCATATTTAATTCTTAACACTTGGCAAAAGCTTTTTCACATAGACCCATGTAATTTTAGTGCAGTTAATTAAGATTTGCTATATGAACATTTTAAATTAAATTAAGATGTAATTGTTCTAAATTCTTTCCAATTAAAAATTTTAAGTTGACACAAATCATCTTATTTCTCTCATCTTATCATTCATTGAGTTTGATTTATTCCTCTTAATTGAAGTATTTGCAGATTTATATCAGATATGTCTAATCTAATAAAAATGTCACATACTCACTTTATCTACAATCAATATCCTATTCATTATTCGATTCTTCATAAGGATGCATAAAGTTGTTTAAGTATTCTCATCTCCATTATACTTGGTTGTCCATCTGAATATGTTCGACAGATTTAGGGACTTGAATATGCTTTTATTTTTGGTTCTAGTAAGAGTGATCTTTGCCACGTAGAGAGAGAGAGAGAGAGAGAGGGGATGATGACACACTGACAAGGTTCGAATCTCCATGAATAGATCAGAGGCATATTGTCTCTTACCATTCTGGCAAGCTCGGGTTATGGGGTACTTGAATATGCTTGTGGATAATAATGGCGCTACATTTTTATTTTTTATTTTTTTCAAACTATTATCATTAGGGTATAATGTAATACACAAGATGTTCCTTCTCCAAATCTTGTTTGGAATGGCATGTTTTCCACCTTGGACAAAATAAAGCATTTTCCTATTGCTTCTTTGTTATCCAAGGCCTTCAATCTTCTATATTCATTTGCATCAATTTTAAATTTAATAAATTATATATATTCAATTAGATGGTTTTATCATGATTATGATATAAATAATTTATTTTTTATGAAAATTATGAGATATTTGAAAATTTATAAAAACTTTCTTATTTGAAACAAGTTTAATTAAATAATTTATATTAAATATATTTTAAAAAATAAATAATATGATACATCAAATACATATTTAATAATTAAAATATTAATTATTTTAAATATATAATAATTTACATAATAATATATTTTTAGTTAAAATTAACAAAAAATTTAAATTAATTTAAACTCATTTAAATTATTTTAAAATTTAAATTCAAATTACTTAAATTTTAAAATTTTAAATTCTTTAAATTTTAAATTTTTTATAAAATTATTAATTTTTTTAATTAAAATAACTTAAATTAAACCAAATTTCAAGTCAAATTAAATCTAATTATTTAGATTGATCAACTTTTATGAGTTTTACTCATTGATGTGTTCAAGTTTAATTTTATGCATATATTGATGTCTAAATTTATCATTAATGTGAAAAAATATATTAATTAGTAGAACAAACAAGCTAAGTAGCCCATCAAGTAAACAAGGGTTCCATTGTCATGAAAAGGACACCAACTACAGAGGGTTCAAGGTTGAAAACTTTTCTGTACAAGAAGTCAGCTTCATGCATGCCCTAACTCTCGTGAATTCATCTACCAAAAAAAACAAGGACAAAAAAGAAACTGAATTGCAGAATTTTCATAAAATTCTACACCTCCTGTTATGGCCTACTCAATGTATGCTTCTATTATCTAGACAATCTAACACCTCTGGCAAATTCAAATCAAAGATGGCATAGAAAAATATCAGAAAATGTTGGCAACCTGAGAAACGGAAAAGAACCATTTACATCCGGTCCCAAGCAAGCAAGCAGACTAGTTGCCCCGAGTGACTTGATCGTCTTTGGGAAGAGCAACATAGTTTATCGGTGTTACATTATGCTGCCTGCCCTCCCTTCGTTCCTTTCCGGCTGAGAATGCCTGTCGGCCCAAAGGAGTGGCCATGCGACGGCCGATAGGTGTTCCAACCATGGTGTTGGAACTGGTGCTCTGACCCAGTGGCTTCTTCGTTGTTGGCCTTGAACCATAAAGTGCCTCTTGTTCTGCAGCAAACTGTTCTTGCTGCCGTTTCTGCTCCTGTAAAAGTAAAGTCCAGAACATTAACTTCCAGTCAATTTTCCCTGGCAAGCCCAGCATTGCAGCTGATTAAGCCAAACGATGTCAATTGCTATATTAATGAACAAGATTATGGATCTAAAATCAATAATTTCCAATGAAATATTCATCCAGCGTTAGAAGCAGACAATTACAATCCATTTGATGTCCCTCCAGCAGCATTGCAAGAAATGGATGAATAGACAACTATAGAGAATCTCTTTAGCCATGATATTCTGTGCTTCAAAAAAACTTTTTGAGTGCCAATAACAAGCAGATAGTTTAGCATACTGGACAATACCAGGGTATTAGGCATCGGAAGAAAACATCAGCATGCAACACCACCCCTATTTTATATGTAAAAGAGAAAACCCTAATTTGGTAATCTCTGCCAATTTGCTTAATTTATACATAAACACAATCAAGCCCAAGCTGCATTAGCACTGGCTCAATTTTCATGGAAATAGAACCTAAATATTGCCTGCAAATTGTCCTAAAGATCCATTTGAGTAAAATGCAAAATGAGAATATAAGTAGGAGCTGTAAACATATGCATACCCGAGCTCGCCGCTTCTCTTCTTCTCTTCTCTGCCTGGACACATTGTATTCTTCCAGGGTGGGCAAGAGTGCAGCCTGAAATTCAAAAACATATTGGCATCTGCAAATAGCCAGACTGAATTGAGTCTATGATAAACAAGGAGCTTACAGATTACCTTGTCATATAAGAAGGAAACTCCTTTCTCTGATTCCCAGGCTTTAACTTTTGCAATCAAACTTTCCACAATAGCTACACAACCAAAAATTTTGGAAGTTAAAAGAGGCAGCTTGTTTTCAAAAGCTTGGAATGCAAGACATGGTAATTTGCAAGACATGAATGGTAAAAATTGGCTTCCACAGAAGCTTGCTTTTGACCAAAGTTTGTGTTTGCAATTAAGATTTACACACAACTAAACCTAAACCTAGCTCATTTTATTGTAATATAAAAAATTGGATATCCATAGTCCGCAAAGCTACTTCACTGTGTCATTTCTGTGTTAATATACTTCTGCACTCACAATCTATTACATTGAGTTGTAAATCATTAAGTACAAAGCCAACCAGTTTATACATGAGAATGCAAGTTTAATGCTCACATGGTAATTTGCTGACCAGAATCCGTGCTTTCTCTGCGCGTTTCAGATTTTTATGAGCACCTCTTCCTGCACTATATCTGTTTTCATCCTGGAAATAAGATAAAACAGAAAACATTTTGATAAATATTCGCCAACACTAGAAATGAAAAGTTTTTAATGAAATATGAATAGAAACCGACATCTGGTCCAGAGCTTTTCCCAACACACTGGGGTTTCAAATTTGGCACGGGATCCTTATACTTTTATAATTCCTCCAATTGATCCTCTTTTTAGATGCCAATTTGATTTTTAACTTCCAATGTTATGCCCATATTTATGAAAGTTAGACTCAACCATTCAATTCAAATTTTTTATGGCAAAACTGTTTTGAAAAAGGATCTTTTAACTAAAATAGAGAGATATTAAAAATTATATGATCTAACTATTTTTTAGAAAAAAATATTTTAGCCTTTTCTACTAAAAAATTCAAGAATGTTAAGTTTAATCTCCACAACTATATGTTGATAAATTTTACATGTTAAAATAGCAGAATTATTTCTACCAAATGGAGTTCAGTAAAAAAAATTACAAAGCACTAGGATCTCCAATGCCAAATTAGAATCATTGAAGTCATCCATAAGAAAAAAATGCTGAACAATGAGAGGTGCCTATGCATTTAGGCCCCTTCCCACACAAGAAAGAGAAAAAAGAGATCAGTTGTCAATGAAGTGCAGGTGATTAATATACAGTGAAAGAAAAATCTCCAAGAAACTTATAGTGTGCATCACCCTCTGATTCTCTCTCCCCTATTTTCTTTAGCAATTAAAATTTTTTTTTTCTAATTTCATCTATGCATTGTGGGAAGAACCATTAAGCTTTTGGTTCAAAAAATTGTTACACACAAATTCTGTACCATACCACAAAGATTTTCCACAGCTAACATGCTTGTGGCATATGAAAATCACCACTACAAACAAAATGTAAAATGACAGAGCAGGACATATGTGCACATATACTGATAAATTGCTACACATACAAGACTGAAAAAATGAAAACAAAAGCAGGACTGATTCCATCCCACCTCAACTACTGGTCTAGTCAGGGCATAGGATACGGAAAATTGTTAATTAATTGATTATCAGTACTTACTTTTTCATAGTTGTCAAGCCACTTTTCTTCTTCACATGCATATTTCCATTTCTCAACTTTGTCCAAAATATCCTTCCGACTTAGGGCATGTTCTTTGGCTTTTCTAATCTGATCATCCATGCCAGAAAGTAGATCAGACAGATCAACATTACCTGTAAGAACAAGGTTTAAGTTGCAAATATCATCTATCAAAGACAACATGAGTGCTGTGCGGTTGCATACAACCAGCAAAAATCACATAAGGGTGAAGGATAAAGAATATATGCCTAGGAAATTCTACATCATACTTCATAAATGGTGCACTCATTCATTTGATTACCTATGGTCATTCTGTTAAATTTTTTTACCAACAGTAAGAAAGAGATCAGGCGAAGGACACATATGGTCTAATGAGTTTGCGATGAAACCACATTGAACAAACAACAGATGGACTGAAAATTGTTCAATAGAATAAATCCCAGAGGATTCAAGGAAGGCAAAAAATGCTCCACCCTAAATTTCTCAAGACTCCCCAATAGCATTTCTTCAAAAGATAAAAAATTAAAAAAAATAAAAGTTGACAAATGTGGATTATAATAATGCATATTCTTCCTTTTGTTGTGTTTAAGTGAAATCGAGTGGAAGGTTAACAAAAAGGGATGTGGAAGAGAAAGAAAAGCAGAGAAAAATGTTCTAGATACAGCAGAAGACCAAGTGAACTTCCAATTCCATGCGAAAAGAAGGACGAGTGGAGATACCAGAATCTATGAGACTGATGAGGATCTGCCTTGCTGCGTCACTATCAACATCCATATGAACTTCCCTATAGATTTCTTCCAGCTCATTTTGCCTTTTGAAGACCAATTCCTTCATCATCCCAGCTTTGAGGACATTCAATCGCTCAACTTCAATCTCAGTCTACCACCAATACAATCAAGAAACCATAAAACCACCAGCACCAAATTAAACATAAGAATTCCTGAAGATAGTTAATTCATATAGCACATAACAACCAAACCCACAACCCCCCTATGCCCAAGAAAACAGTCACCTGCTCAATGATAGTGAGAGCAAGGCATCCTTGTCTAGACACTTTGTCCAATGAAGAAGAAAGTAACATAGTAACATGGTCCCATTTCATCTGCTCCTCAACCGGTGTGTCCATGAGGTTCCACAGCTCCACCAGTTTTTTTCCAAGACTTTGAAGCTACAATGCATAGGACAATAAATTAAAATGCCCAGTTAAGAAATGTAAAATGAAATGAATCATTTGGCAACTCACAGTAGAGGACAACAGCTCAAATATATCCACCTCAAGCAGAGCGCCAAGAAGTATATTCAAATGTTAGACTTTCAGGACAATCAGGGATGTTCATGGTACAAAATCCACTAATCTTTCAAGAACTAATTAAATGATAAAGGAAGTCTCTATTCCACATCAGAATCAGTCTTTGTTTCTGTAAAATTAATGTTCTGCTGATGCCTACTTCTTGGTCTGGATATAATTCTGCATATGCACTGGATATAAAACAGATGAAAGGTAAAGTTTGCTTTAATGGATAAAATTAAGGTGCAGCTACATGCATAGATGGACACTCATAACACAATACAAACAAGAGCAGTTTTTTAATACTAAGCACTTTCTGTGACCGCACAATCTTCTGTTAAATTTGAACTTATGGATCAACTTAAAATGGCATAGAACATTAGAGCAATGCAAAACAAAAATTGCCAAGCAACTGGAACAAGAAAACACATGATTATGATGCAGCTGCATGGCATAGCTAATTTCATGTGTGTTTTACGGAATTTCAATAGCAACCCATTCAATAGAATCATTGCTGTTATTCTCAAGGCCAATATTATAGACTAAAAATACATACAGATCAAAGTGCAAAAAGACATAAAAGGGTCAAAAGAATAAAACAGCAACAAGATAAGAAGATCGCACTTAAAAACAAAGTTCCATTCTAATGTCACCTTTTGTAGCCTCTGTAACTTGTCCTGCTTCAATGAATTTATCAGACTTGTTAACCTAGCAAGCGTGTCATTGCTGATGCTCTTTAATTGAACATTTGCAGGATCAATTAGGCTAGGATGAACATCATTGATAGTCTTCACAAAATCAATAGACATCACAACTGACAGCTCATGGATTGTGCTGATGTTGCCATTAACCTTTTGTAATCGCAAACTCTGAAAATTAAACAAGTGAAAACAGCTAACAACAGTAAGATGAAACTCTACTACTCCAGTCCGTCTGCTACAACTTCAAAGCACAACTATTTATGCAACCTTTTCATTTTGAAGCTCCTTAAGGCGAGACTTGATCTGCCCCAGTTTATTCCCTGTCAAATCAAGTTCATCAACTCGTGGGGGGTCAGCAGAATTGACAGAGTGATCACACCCCACAATTTCTGCTGAAATTCGAGCAATATGCAACTCTGCCTCATGGAATTCCTTGACTCTTTCATGCTTCTTTGCCCTCAATCCATCAAGAACAGGTTTTACAACAGACAATTGCTGCTTTAAAGTTCCATTTCCCTTCTCAAAACCAAACCACAAACAATATGCAAAACTGTTAGTTTGCTTAAAATTCCTGTTTTTTTTTTTTTTTAATTTTTTAATTTTTATTTTTATTTTTTCATTTCATTCAATTTTTGTAACAACATTAACATAAGGAAGAGAACATCAATTCTAAGAAGACCTTCACTACGGAAACACAGGTAAACGGTCACAGCTAAACACGAACCCACGTCACTCAATCATAACCATCGATTATTATGCATTAGAAGAAGCAACAACTGCAACAAAACAGTTATAATTGTTAACATCAATTGTAGTAAGAGTTCCACCATGGAGACACGAGTAAGTAAATGAAAACAACTAAGACACAGTCTCACATCATTCGATCATAACCATTGATTATTATTCATCCGACAACTACTGACACTAACGTTTATAATTGTATATTTGTGGGTCCGTGCCCTGCCACACGTCAATTTATCCATATTTCCGCAACCTTTTTTTGTTCTTTTTTCTTTCTTTTTGTTCTTTGGGTTTTGGCTTCAGAAACAAGTCAATAACAACAGTGCAAAAAGAAGGGAGGCATCGAACCCACCCGAGAAAACGGCTTGTTATCACCAAGAGCAGAAAGAAGGCTGGCAATCTCAGCCTCGGCCTCAGCCAAAGATTGATGCAAATCGGCTTTGTATTTTCTGGTGGACTCCACCTTTCTCCTGTAAATATCAAGGCATTCTTGCTCGAGCTGTAGAAGCATTTTGTCCCTCTCGCTGTCACTCTCCCCAATCTCATCCCATATTATCTGCAACCCCCCCCCCACACACACAAACAAAACAAAATAAATTAATTAATTAAAATTTTCCAACCCAGAAAAAATGCTCAGCAATTACATTTCAGTATATGCAAAAGCCGGCGAACTGTACCAAAATTAATTTAAAAATAAATAAATTTACGGAAAATTTTCCAATATTAAATCAGAATTATTTAAGTACGTACGATTGCACTACCTACTAACCTATCGAACGTTCGATACTCTTCTCAACTTAAAATCAACAGAACAAAAAAGAAAATCTGAAAATATGGAAGAAAATAATAATAATGAGAAGGAAAAAAGGATTGGGAAAATGAAAAAAGAAGGGGGAAGAGAGAGAGAGAGGGGAGAGAGGTGGGGGCCACCTGGAGTTGGTGGAGGAGAGAGGCGCAGGTGGTGGTGGTGGAGGAGGCCGCGAGCGAGCGAGTGGGAGAAGGGAGGAGGGGCATATTCGTAATTCCCCCGATCAGAGAAGCGGCCGAAAAATCCAGAAGTCTCCACGCGGTCACTCACTCACACACAGATCGAGAGATCAAAGGAAAGCAATTTCTTTGTTTTGAATTTCAATCTCTACTACCATCAATGCTCTCTCTTTCTCTCTCGCTGTATATATCGTATATATGATATATATATATATATATAGAGAGAGAGAGAGAGAGAGAAAGAGAGATTACAATTTTGAAAATTTGCATTTTGGGGGTTTCGGTTTTGGCGCCAAAACCTTAATGGCGTGGGCCATTCTTTTTGCGTTTCTTGTTTTTTAAAATTTTTCTTTTTTTTTAAAATGATTTGTAAAATTATTCGCAAAATCTTCCTTTTGGTTAACTCTGTCCTCACACTCTGTTTGCCTCCTAGTTTTTAAAACCGAATCCGATAATAATAAATAATGTTTTTATATTATATAGAAATAAATAAAATATTACCAAAATAATACATACATACATACATATATACTAAGCTATTATATTTAAAAGAAATTAGTAATTTTCACCCAAAAATAAACCAATATATATATATATATATGTATGCAAATGCATATACTTTTAAATTCGCCTTGATTCTAATGGTTGCAATAATTACAAATAAGAAAATTTTCTTCTACAATGAATATTATAAAAGAAAATAATAATAATAATTATGCAATTCCATAAAAAGATAAATGACTATATAATTGTATAATTATTAATATATATATATATATATATATATATATATATATATATATATAAGATATATTTGATATCATGTAAAATTAATAACCAATTATGCAAATTTCATAAAAGATACCGAGAGGCGGGCATGCATTCTTCTGCATCAAACGCAATAGCAACGTGGCATACGAGGATTATGGTCTGCGAAACCAGACTTAATCAGTGAACTGATATATCAAACATATTTCGAGAAGTCTGCTACCCTCTTCGGCTAGAACAGAGAGATGATGTGCGGTACAGTCAATGGGTTACTTGCAATGAAGATGGTTGTTAGCAATCGGTGGTGGGATCGGCGGAAGCGTAAAAGAAGGAGAGAAAAAACTTCGAAGGAAGAGCGTGCCGGTGCTCGAGGTCACAATGGGGGATAACCTTTCCGCCGTTACACCGACGCTCGCTCCTTCGACGAAGAGAAGTGAAAAAGACCAAATTCAAACTAACAATCCTGCATTTCCTTGCCAGAATGACACAGAACATACTATCATTCTTTACTAAGCAGCTAACTTAGTCTTTAGATATGCCTCTGCTTTGGCTCCAAATCCAACAACAGGACCCCAACTGCTAACCATTTCTAGAAGCCTCTACTTATACTAAAGTCAGCCTTCTTCGTCGTAGTCTTCCTCTTCCTCGTCTATTTTTGTGCCGAGTCGCGCAAGCTGAATAGGATCAATGGCCATTTTGTCCACTTCAGAAAGCGACCAACCCGGATATTCTTCGTGATTAATTTCGGCCGGAGGCGCCGCCGAGGAGCCTTGAACTGCTGCCGCAGCTGCAGCCTTCTTGTCATCATTCTCGTGGACGTCTGCATTCAGATCAAAGTTTCTTTCTGCCGCATTGGCACCATCGGCTACTGCTATATTTTCCTTCGATGATGGATCTTTCGTGCCATCCTCCACGGCTGTTTCAGGGATTGTGCTGTTCTTCATGCTCTGCTGAGGAGTCGTGCAGGATTCGGATTCAATCTCGCGATGAGAAGCCTCTCTTTCCACATTTCGAGCACCACGTCCACGGCCCCTTCCACGACCACGCCCTCTTCCTCTGCCACTGCTGCCTGCATGACTGATCTCATGCTGCAAGGAACAAGTACCATAATAACTTCCCTGGCATATACATGTTCAAAAACCAATGCAGATGCTTATTATGCTAAGAAATATTTTAGGAGACTGAGTTCAAAATTCAAATTGTGAGATTCTGATATTCGGAGACAATCTCTTATTTCGTTTTCTCCTAAACATAGATAAGCTCTTATACAGAGTTTAGTATTTTATTTAGCTTAATACTTCTTTATCCTTTTTAGTCTTTAGCTACAATAAATAAGGCTCCTGTTAGTTTATTAAGATAGGCTTGTTATGAATATTGACATTGCCATTGATTATTGAGTTTTCAAACAAGTGCTGATTCTCGTTTGTTTTTGGACTTTGATTCCTAGCGTTCTCTAATTTTCAGGTAGATTCCAGCATTATCTTCTTGTTTCTCTTTTGGTTCGTTAACCTGTCTAACATCAGTGACAGATAACATAGAAGCACATTTGCTTCACTTGAAGCTAAACAAACCAAATATTTGTGGGAATACAACAAAATGGCTAGAGAAATACTTCGAGGAAAAATCTTACCATCTTGGTTCTTTTGGACTCCTCATCACTGTCATTACCTTCATCCCCGTTGGGCTTCCTGTCCAAAGGAAATTCGATGAGCAAATGGTGTTTGTTTATAAGATATAAATACAAAGAGGAGAAAAACACCAGGAGGAGAAAAATGCTTTTCTGTAGCCACCTCTTGTGAAGGGCCTTATGATCTGCAGTGGTGTCAGAATGACCATGACTGTAGTCAGGAACTCTGCTGACAATTTCTCTTAGAAAATCAAACACATTGTAGCTCTGTACACAATGTTTTCTGCATTTTGTGAAAACCATTCCATTAGAATTTTCATTCTCATGTTTGCAAAATACACACAGAAATTTAATTGGATATTCACAGGATTCACAAGGAAAGAAGCATACAAAAGATGTCATCTAGCTAGGTTCAAAATAATAATAAAAATATATTAAAGCACGTTAAGAAACTCTGAGCGTATTGAAATTGATATGCGGTCATAATATTGTGCCATCATTTTTTCTTTAACTCTAAACATCCATCGGAAAATAAATAAATAAGCAGCCAAATAAACATGTAAAAAAACCAGAGATTTTATCAATCTACACTCAAAGCTGCACATTTAGGTATCTGGATCACACTATTTTCGAGCAGGTTTTGATGGGTTAAAAACAATGGTGTGCAATGGCTGGCTTTCAATATACAGCTGCACAATCAAGTCCACAAATACAGTGGAGATGACAGCCTGATTTTTCTTATGGAGGCAAAGATATAGACCAGATATATTACATTTAACTTCTTAGAAGCCCTCTCACTTTCTCTGAATGTTGCTTACATGATATTAAGATGTATCTGAATCAAACTTGCATAATCCAGAATCAATAGTATAGATTTAGTTGGCAGGACCAAAATAATTGTTTAATAAAAAAGAAAAAAATCATATCTCAGCCAATTTTTTATCCTGTTCCTTGTCAATGGTTTAAATGCAAATTCTCGGATTGGATCAAACAAGTAAATATTCTAATGAATAAAAGGTTTCTCACTTACAAATGCAGGGCATTCATAGTCTTTGCTCCTCGCTGGAGGGTGATTTCATACGTACGGTCACAGAGGTCTTGCAAAAACAACTCCAATGCTTTAGCTGCATCAATACACAAGAACCACATAAGCATATACATAGCCCATGAACAAAGGGTACAACATAGGTTGTAACAGCTACTTACAAACTAAAACAGGCACTGCCAGAGCTATCTTCCCAACATCCTCATCGGCTTGCATTATCTTTTTTATACGAGCCTGAAAAATGAATACGTTCAGTCAGGTTAGATGTTACCAGCCAATGCTGCTAACATTACATGCTAAAAATTAAATTCAAATCATGCTATCCTTGTAAATTTTCCAATAAGAGAGACATCAAGTATAGCATACTCAGAGAAGCCCAAATTTGAAACCCTTCTATTTATCAGTATAAAAAACACTAATAATAATAATAACCCTCAGACAGCAGGATATTGGAAGTCCAGCATATGAAAGTTCTGCCCAGATACATATAGAATGTGACATCAGACTAGCGGGACAGCTACTCCAAATGACTTGAGGCTGCTGAGGGAATTTAGCACTTATTGAAACTAGATCTACAAAGGCCCCTCAATTTCCTATTAACAAATTATACTCCAAACACAATTTTTCAGTAAAGGTTAACTCCAAACTTCTACTCAGTTATGATGCATACTGTTTTTCTGGTTTGTCTTGGGTGGGCTGTACTGGGGATAGCAGAGAATGCATGCAGAGATAGAGATATTGAGGCTGCATGTTAATAGAGGGAAGAATGCTTTGATTGATTGAATAAGATGAGAAAACAAAACAAAGAGTGAAATAACGAGAGCTAGAGAGAGAGAGAATTGAAGAACAGAAGAAAGAGAACTGTTTCTCATTTACAACAGAATTTTCTGGGTTTGACAAAAAAAAACCATACTTTTGTTGGTGTGTTGCAGTATCCCAACGTGTCGCTGTGTACGTATCTATGCTTCACAGGCTATTACAAAGGTCTCAAAACTAACCAAATAGGGCAATATAAGTATAACGTGATTACATGGCCATACATGCACATCAAATTATGCAAAGATACTAATATCATGACTAACAATTTCCAAACTCCACCACCTACACAAATAAGTAACTCATTATTTAATATGCACTTGAGGAGACATCTTGGGTTAGTAGGATGGTTGGGGGATCCATGCCCTAACAATGGGAGGAAAAACATGAAGGCATATGATTTGATCCTTAGTCTTTGTAAATCCCTTCACCTATGTTCAATATACTGCTGCTGCACTTTCTTCCTAATCCAAACAAAATTTCCTTATAAAAGAAATCAAAATTTTCTCCAAAAAAATGGGTCAAAATAAACATATATACATGGCGCAAATCCCCAGTATATGCACATGCAGACAAATATATATTAGAGAGAGAGAGAGGAATTAGTTAAATTCAGTACATTTACTGTAATAACAGTAGTTGATGAATAAACAAAATCTACCTTACTGACTCAATGCAATCACAAGAAAAAATGTTGACCAGCAGCAGATATAGCAAGCTTATTCCTTAATCATTGATTGCATCCATAAGTTGCAACCACAAAATCATACATGAATTGCGACTAAGTGAGGACACATGACAAAAAAAAAAAGCTACTTAGAACATAAATGACATAAAAGAACTCCAACTCCAATATCCCAAACAACATAATCCGAGGAGAAAGGAAAAACAACCGGAAGATATCACCAAGTCCCTAATAACAGGAACAGAACTGAACCAGAGTCTAAGCAAATTACAGATCCAACAAATAGAGAATGCATGCAGAAACAAAGCACATCATAATACAAATATTGCAATATTTCGCTTGGATATTGTCTGTACCATGAAAAACATAGTACAAAGTGCCCCCATTCCCCAAAACCCCCAAAAACACAATACCACACAGCCAATCACAGCATAGTCCAAAACCCAAAATACGCATCAACCAAATTTCAACACAGATCACAAATTCAACCAAAAACCCATCCCTAAATGCAGAATTGAACACAGCCCAGACAATCAAATCCTACAAAATAGTAACCAAGAAACCACCCTTTTCTCTAAAAGTCTAATCCTTGCTAGAAAACACGATCAAATAACAGAAAACAAAAGAAAAATCCCAAAACTAGATCATACCCACGTAAGAATTCCCATTATTTCAACCAACCCACCAGTCAATTACAAAATCTAAACCTAAAACGAAGAAGCCCACAAGACGAAAACAATAAAAGCCAACAACTTTATCCTAAAAAAAAAAAGGTAACAAATAATAAAAACCAATAAATCAAAGCATAGAGAAGCAAAAGGCCATGAAAAAGATTAAGAACTTACGGCTGGGAAACGAGTATCGAGCTTCTTCCTCATGGTGAATCGGATTTGGAGGGTCCCAAGAATTGAGATCGAAACTCCAAATAATTTTCAACCAAAAAAAAAAAAAACTTTTCACAAAATCTGACAAAAAAAAAACCCCCAAGAAATACCCGAAGGAGAGAGATAGAGAGTCTATTTATCAACAATAAATTGGAAATTTTTGTTCTTTTTCCTCATCGTTGGATTGATTTTGAATTGAATTCTGGTGCAGATCCCAAACGTAACCCTGTTTTTATTTCTTCCCCTTCTTTTCTGCTCAAACCCAACCCCCCCCCCAAAAAATAATAATAATAATTAAGAAAAAAATTTTAAAAAATTGGAAAAAAAAAAAGGGGAAAAACAGAGACTTTGTTGCAAAGGAATATCCGTCCGGACAAACTTCGACGAAAGGGCCAAAAGTCATAGAAAACAAAAATAACGATAATAAATTAACAAATTATGGACAAAAAAAAATTCAAATTCAGATAAAGTGACAGCCGGTTCTAAGATATCTCGTGAGACAGATCAATCAGAAGGAAATAGAAGTGCTTTTCAGTTGGAAGCTTGCTCACGTGGCCAACAGGCATTGGCCTCTTTTGTAACGGAAGCTGGACCTACTTTTTGACCTTGTAGACGTAGATGGAGGCGGTTGACAAGTTACGGGCATTTATAATTTTGGTCATATATTTTCGGCCTTTTTCTTATGCATAATTATAATAATATAACATAAATTTTGGAGAGTTTATATATAGTAAAATAATTTTTTATTTATAATTTTATTTATTTGTGAAAATAAAAAATTATTATTATTTGCTTTTTATTTTTATGTGATTTAATAAATATTATCGATTAATTTTTTATTATTTTTTGAACGCTATTACATAATTACACTTATTATAATATATAAAAATATTAAAATAAATTTTTATTTTTGATTTAATTTATTTGTGATAATATGAAAAATATAATTAACCTATATCTCTCTCTTATATTTAATCCAACTAAATTTTGGTTTCACGTGAAATAAGAATTCGTCTTGCTTTGCATACGCAGAAGTACCTGTTTTTGGTTCTTTTCTACACGCTCGACAAGTTTCAACCAGGGAAGAAACATAAGCGTTATACAACCAAAATAAAAGTAAAATAAAAATTAAAAAACAAAAAACAAAAAGAAAGTGCATCTAGAATTCTAAGTTGGGGTTGAGTGTTTTTTCTTTTTTTTTTTTACTACTCATGATTACATAATATTCGTTGGTCCGATTCTTATATTCTTTCAAAGAATTTCGATATTTTGTTGTTACTTATAAAATTTCAACGTATATCTATATATATATATGATCTTTTTTTAAATAAAATAGATCAAGTTTTATTAAGAAGATATAAAAGACAAACAATTATATGTCTAAAAGGGTACAGAAAGATAGATAAAGTAACGACTAGAGTAATATCTTATTTTGCTAAATCATTAATAAAATTTGAGTTTCCAACTTATGTGTTTGCAATGCGAACTAGCATCAAAATATGTTTGTTAGATTGGTTTTTTTGGTTGATTTCATGTAGCAGCCATTAGGTATATTTATAATGTTCAGAAACACTTACATTTGACAATAAGTGTTGTTATATAATTGTGTTATGTTATACAAAAATTATAAAAAATAAAAAAAAAATCTCATTCCTCATATATTATTATTAAGAGTAATTACCAAAATAATAATGAACTCTATGATTTTGTTTTTTTTCAAATTTATCCAGTACTTTTGTTTTCTTTTGTTTTTGTTTTATCAATTGCATCAGGAACTTTGTATTTAATATCAAACCTGACATGTCAGGTTAAGAATGACGTGGGGCTCTTCTTTGCATTGGGTGCACAGTCCATCACGCTGCATAGAAAATATAAGTTGACTGAGTTGCCACGTAAGCTACCATGCGTCTGCTAAAAAACTGACGTGTACATTTGAGAAGAGCAACCCCCCTCCCCACTAATCAAAGGTTAAAATTCTACTCGGACAAGCAAATCTTATATGAAAATATAAGTTTGGATGACTTATAGATAGCTCAATGATAATAAGTTTTGTTCTCCAAATTTAATTTGGTTCCACTCTTGTTTTTTAATTTTTCAAAATTTAAAGTGGATGATTAAATAGAAGAAGTTGATTAATTGAATTATGCATAAACTGGCCTTAACACTCATTGGCCACTAAACCAAGAAAAAAAAAATGGAAACAAACAGGATGTGCCAAAATTATTCCCACATGTCAAAGGTTTCATAAATCAACCCAATATATCTTCTAATATTTTTCACTAAGACACTCCATTAACTAGGTATTTAGATCTTTATTTTAGAAATTTTGAGTGGTCATTAAAAAAATATATAAAATTTATAAAAATAAAAAACATATATTTATTACATAATTTATCATCCAATAAATTTCATAATTAACTAGAAAAATATTCTTTCCAATAAAGAACTTGAATATACCACAATTCATTGTGGTTTAATAATTAATATATTTATATATTTTAAATAAAATTTAAATATTTATTAAACTATTTAATAAAATTAAATGTGTATCTAAATACTTATAATTGTGTGTGAGTGATTAAATTGGATACCAAAAAGTATCATTTTTCATAAATTTAGCAGTAAGTCAATTTATTGTATAATACGGAAATATATTTTTCTCTAATTAAATTGTACGATACTACTTCAATTTTTTTCGCTAAAAATAAAAGAGGATTTGAACTTACAGTTGGCAAATTCAAGATTTATTCAAATCTTGATCCTAATTAAGTAGCTATACGCTTAGAGGAACCGTTTGAAACTCTTTCTAAGTTTGAAGTTAATTATTTATTAATGTGATTATGAAGATTTTATTATCTTCTCCATTTTTCCCCTTTGATTTGCTGGTAGATGATGTGATGACTGACATAACTATACAGCTGTATCTCGTCGTGGGAGATTTAGTTTCCTTTTTTGTTTTTTGTCCTTAAAAGGATGTGCTAACCAACATTCTTTTTATTACCTTAAGCGGGAAGCAACAGTGTCAAAATTTATTATACAATGCACTTTTTTTTTTTTTTTTCTATACAAGTGTTAATTACTTTATATAGAAGAAGTATGTAATTAGGAAATTATTCAGTAAGTGCCTATCAACTCGTCTGTCAGAAAAACTTAAACTTGTGCTTGGGAGAGAAAAGAAGGGGGAGGGAGAGTAAAATAAGAGGAAGAATTATATTTGTGTTGAATAAATGTTTTTAGGGAAGGGGAAAAAAATTAATTTTTCTTCTCAGCTTAATAAATTTATTTTTTTAATTTTAAAGAAAAAATTATTAATTTTTCTACTTGATTCTTAAAATAACCAATTTATTCATATTAGGGTTTTTTTCTTTTAATAATTATAAATTTTAGTATACGGATAAAATTAACATTATATTTTTTTTCTCTCTCTCTCTCACTTTCCACTCTTTTTGCAACTAAAAATTTTTAGATTTCCTTTCTTTCTTTACCTTTTCTCAAGACATAAGAGAAAATCCGTTCCCACTTTCTTTTTCTCCACATTATTATCCAACACAAAGTGTAAGAGATTGAAGCATATATGCGTAAAGAATAACATTATTTCAAGTTCACCCATTCTACAAAACTTGATTTTTAAGTCATATATATCCCACCTTAAATCCTATGACATTTGTTTCCAAAATTAAGTCCAATAATCTTCCTTTTATGGGGGATTTGGACGCTCATGTTCATGGTCATCATTGCTTTATCTTGGTTTTAAGAAGAAATATAATTAAGACAAATAGACATCATAATATCACCAAAACAAATATTTCCTATGTCAAGTACTTTCAATATTTTCATATACACACAAATTTCGGTGTGTAATTGCCTTTCCATGTTTACGCCAAAATTCTTACACGTTAATGAATCCAAACATCTATAAAACTTCATGGGAATTTAATGCATTAATGGTCAACAAATCAGACAGTCTTTATGGAAATTTAACTCTTTTCGAGTAACCAAAAGTTGACATGGTAGTTCAAAATTTAAAAAGGGAATTACTGCATGGCAAGCCTCATAATCTTCGCCAAGCTTGGCCGTCACTTAAACTGCTTCGCTGAAATGAGGCATATGTAATTAACCAATCGAGATATTGTTTCCATCTATGAGATTATACTACATTTATTCGAGCATTATAAGTAGAGGGAGTTTTCTGTCCAATATCCCCAAACCCACCAAATTGAACAAAAAGTTTCTTAACATTAAAAAAAAAAAAAGAGAGAGAGAATATATATAAAATAAAAAATAATAAAATAAAAATTGCTCCATGGAACCAATTGGTGCACAACCTTGCCCCTCCGAGGCCTCTAGCATCTCGGCGACCTCAGAAGGAACTCTACACAAAAATGATGATTCAAACAAGTCCATGAAGATGAAAGAAAAAGTTGACAGAGGATCTGATCAGCCTGACGGCCCCGGATCGAGCTCTCGCGATTTGCTAGATTTGAAGCTTTGCAACGACGATTCGATTCGCGGGTCGAAGCCAGAAATCAAACCTTTTAGCCTGGCTGCGATTGGCGAGTCGTCGCAGGCAAATGAGTCCATGGACGAGACCAACCGTGAGAAGCCAACGGAGGCTAGGGTTTTCACGTGCAACTTTTGTAAGAGGGAGTTTTCTACATCCCAAGCATTGGGAGGACACCAAAATGCCCATAAGCAAGAGAGAGCTTTGGCCAAAAGGCGTCAAGGGATGGACATGAGTGCTTTTGGGCACTATCCGCATTACCCCTATTCAACCCTTTCGACACATCCACTTTACGGAACTCTAAATAGGTCACTTGGTGTAAGAATGGACTCCTTGATTCAGAAGCCATCCCCATATCCATGGGGCGCCTCGTTGGCAGCCTACCGCTACGGCCATGGCGGGTGGCCTAGGCCATCCATGATTGGTACACAGCCTTCCCTTGGTAGCCTGAGGATGGAGAATACGAGCACCTTTAATTCTGGACCGGGAATAATCGGTGGCTCCTCTTCCAGCCTTGATCTAATGGTGAACAGAGCTTTACCAGCGAGTGCTGGAATGAACGAAGCATCTAATGGTGAACAAATCCGGGGCTCTCCAAAAAATGACGAAGCAGCGGATGCGTCTGGACTTGATTTGTCACTTAGGCTTTAAAACGCATCTTGTTCTGTTGGGTGTTATTTAATAGCCACATTCTTTTTTCTTTAACCTTTTATTTTTCTTGCTGAATGTTTGTGTGGAAATTCTTCGTGAAAATTTAATTTTCTTATGGTGTATTTTTTCTCTATGACAAGGAATCCCTCTAAGGCAAACTTCAGGTTATTAGCACGGCACCTGCTGTCCCTGCCCCCAAGTTGTTAAAAATTTTCGTATGGTATATTTGATTGTTTTGCGGCCATTTTTTTAACCTTTATAATACTTGCTATGAACTTTCTGGTATGTATATTGAAAGTGGAGGCTTCCAGCGACTCCCTACAGAACTACGAAATTTTGACATGAGGTGAGAAGCCTGTTCCTGTAAGTGACTGTGGCATAGATCAAACTGAAGTTTGATCACGAATGAAGTAAGTCACTTGCTATTGGTGCAAGAAAATTTTCAAGCTGTTTCAATGACCTAGAAATGATTGGCTGGTCCAAAGATGATTGCATAACACACATATTCCCAAAATGTGTTGCGAACTTACTTTTTTAATTAAGAATTTAGGTATCTATTTTAAATATGTTTGAGTTTAAATTTATTTTTTATAATTATTAAAAAATGTATTGAATTATAAATTATATAATAAAATAAATTTATTATTATTATTTTTTATTCTTATCATTTCATATTATCTTCTTAGAAGACTAGGCATGATGGACATACGGGTAATGCATGGAAAGAGACCAGAGTCTTAAATTGCATTTTGTGGATGACATTCCATTGCAGCACGGGATAGTTGCAACACAGTGGTGACTAACCCCAGTTTCGCCATAATTTTACAACAGGAGTGGCCTTTTAGATTGTTGTAAATTGGTTGTGAAAGTTTTCTAGTAGTAGATCGCCCCACATATCTTCTTACCGTTCTTTTCAAAACACTAAAATAATAAAGCATAGCCGAGACATGAACTCAGATAGAGAGTTTGGCCATTAAGTCATTGATTCAATCAGTAAATCACTAAATGAACTGATAAATCAATAATATTTTATATTTTTATAATATTTATTGTCGCAATGCCCTTGAGGCTCAACCTCGTCTCTATCTCGTAATGTAGAGTGGAGACCCCCCTACTTGGATTATGGGAGGATTTGAACTGCGACAAACAAAAAAATTCAAAAAAAAAAAAAAAAGGGATACCTCGATGACACGAATAATATATATTTTTTTATAATTTTGACAACAAAAAATTAAAATTTAACTAAGAGTTTCCGCTGTGCTTATAAAAAAAATTTTACATTATATATTTATATTTGTGAACAACACAATAACTCATTTGTTTGAACTTATATCAATAATTTTTATTAAATTTTTAGCACAGTAATCCATAGAAGAATTACATAATAAATATAGAGAGCATGTGGGGCATACGAATAAAAATAAGGTCTATATGAGACATAGTAATGTCCTAGTCATGCCTGTGTCCTTTTTCTTGAAAGATTAATATGGTGTGTTGTCGTATTTGTATCGTCGTATCTATATCCGTGCATTCCAGCTTGCGAGGTGGGGGGGGTTACCGTACATACTAGAATCATATAATAAATGTTGAGTAGATAGATGGTAGGGGTGGAAATAATATAGGATAGAATTCTTTTTTATACGATATATATATATATATACACACACAAACGTATACATGTCTTAATTGTGTTCGTATTTCTATTTTTTCAGAGTTAGAGTGCTACGGTGTGTATGTCATGCCGTATCCATACCTCATAGGTGTCAGGTAAAGAACATTACAGCATAGGTATATTATTGTGCTGTATTGAGTGAAAAAAAAAAAAAAAAACAGCAAAACACTTTTCCAAGGACACTGCCAATTTCTGGCTTCCTGGCAGAATTTCATTCAACTTACATTTCTATGTAGTTTGATGGATGATTCATATATGGTTCATCTCAAAAACTCTCTTCCAATACCTCGTCGCGATGTTCACCCTGTCAAATGTTTTCTTCGTACCTTGTAATCTGCCTACTGATTGACAATGACAATCTAGATACTTCGACCCTTCTAAATATATATATATTTTTTGTTTTTTTTTTTCATGTCATAGAAGAGTACCGAAACAGAGGAGGTTGACGACATTGCTGCTAGCAAGAGCTCGCCTTTGCCTGTATGAGTTGTTCGAACAGGATTCGGACGATCAGATACTATCCAATTAAATGGAAACCAATGTTCTTCCTGTTAGATTAATTAACATGAGTGACCCTTATTATTTTAAAGTATGACCCAATATAAAAGGTTCAATATGATGGTCGGTTGGATATAATGACAATTTGGGTCATTGGGTTTAAAATCCCTCCACTCTTCTTATTTAAAGATAATTGTTACGGGAAATAAATAACGATTACGGGTAGAATAATTGTTATCGGAAAAGAGGAATAATTTCTAATTAAATCGTAAACGTTGCGGAAGGAAAAGGTAACGTTTTAATTAGGATATTAATTCCCTAATTAATGATTTAATTAGGGTATTAATTCCTAATTAATGATAACCATTATGGAAGGGATATAAACGTTATCATTAAGTTTTCCCGTAACTCTCTCAGCCATTAGAGAAATCAGAAAAGGAAAGGGAAGAGTCGGAGAAAATTGAGAGAGAGGAAGAGAGAGACCGAAAAGGCAGGTAGACGCGAAAAGGCAGGTAGACGCGAAAGGAAAGAATCCGAAAAGAAAAGGCGAAATCTTCTCAGACACGGATCGATAAAGAGATCTTCACCTCCGACGAAGGAACCGACATGGACGGTACGTCGATTCCTTACAGTTCATTTGCTAGTATTCGCTTAAAGATCCTGTATTGTGGTAATTGAATTTTCGCAAATGAAAATTCAGAAAAGTATCGTTTTATTATAGTTTAATTTTTCAACAATTGGTATCAGAGCATGTTTTTGCGAATATTGCGTTGTTGTTTTCGTTTTCCCTGTTGTGCTGGACGGAACAGCCGCATGAAAGAAAAGGTTGGTGCCGCCGGGATCCAAATCGATCCGGGTACGGCGAAAGGAACCCCGGTGAGCGCTGTGTTTCTGCGCGTCACAGGGGTAGCCAAACCGGGGTAGCTAGATCGGGGTAGCCAGATTGGCCCAGCCGGAACGACCCGATCAGGGGCTGAAAGGGGCACTGGCCGAAACCCGAAGTGATCGAGGCCGAAAGGGCCACCGGCGGCGCGACCCGATCGAGGCCGAAAGGGCCACCGGCGGCGCGACCCGACCGGGGCCGAAAGGGCCACCGGCGGCGCGACCCGATCGAGGCCGAAAGGGCCATCGACGGCGCGACCCGATCGAGGCCGAGGGGCACCGGCCGAAGCCAGACCTGACTGGGGCCGAAAGGGCCACCGGCAAGCCCGATCCGACCGGGGCCGAAAGGGCCACCGACGAGCGCAATCCGACCGAGGCCGAACGGGCCACCAACGAGCGCGAGGCGACCGGGGCCGAAAGGGTCACCGGCGAGTGCGATCCGACCGAGGCCGAAGGGGTCACCGGCGAGCGCGAGGCGACTGGGGCCGAGGGGCCACTGGAGAAGCGCGACCCGACCGGGGCCGAGGGGCCACCGGCGAGCGCACGTGGCCGGGACCCGATCGGCCTGCTGGCCGCGACAGAGGCCCAGCTGAGGGATCCGGGCGGTGCCGGCAGTGTTGGCCGGCGTGGGAGGAGCTCCGGCCGGAATCTGCGTTGCCGGAGACTGTTGGCCGGAATAGTGCGCCGGGCACCGGATCCTGTGTCGCTCGTGGTTGTCGTTTGTATCGCAGGTGGGTATCGACGTAAGGCATAAGCCGACTATGGGCAAAATGCGTTGCCAGTATTGACCTGTGTCAACTCCCACAGAATGGAACATTAAAATTTTGAAAACTTGTTAGTCACCAAAGTGGCCTGGTTTGAAAAATTTAAATGATCATGAATTTCAAATTGTTCATTTTGATGCTAATAAAAGGTTGTACATGAACAATTGGAGTTATTAATTATAAAGCTAGGAGATCATCCAAAGATGGATCATTGCCTATAATTAATAACGCTAAAGGGGATTGATTGATATACTGAGTAAACATGATTGTATATCCAAAGATAACATTCATGTTTCACTCTAATATGATTGATTGATCTATTAAAGTATATCTAATTAGCATCGTTATTGATTAAAGTTATGTATTTGAGGATCACCCAAAGGTGGACTTAAATACATAATCAAAGTTTATAATGTATGTATCTGAATCCATCAAAGTTTGCTCAAAGTATTAATGTGTAAATTTGGATCATGTTTGCAGCCTACAACAACGTTTTCGCCCTAGGCAATGCAATGATCAAATTCAATGGGCTGAACTATGCAGAATGGTCTGAGCATATTCAGTTTCATTTGGGCGTTTTGGGCTTAGACCTAGCGGTCATCACGGATAAAAGGCCTGCAGCCATTACAGAGACCAGTACAGAATCCGATAAGTCTTTTCATGAGGCTTGGGTACGGTCTAATAGGCTGAGTCTGAATTTGATGCGAATGACGATGGCTGAAAATGTCAAGCCATCGATGCCTAAGACCGAATATGCAAGGGAATTTATGGTGAGAATTAAAGAATATTCTCAGTCAGACATAGCTGACAAATCCATCGTAGGAACCCTAATGAGTGAGTTGACGACCAAGAAATTTGATTGGTCACAGCCCATTCATGATCATGTGACTAGTATGGCTAACCTAGCAGCAAAGTTAAAAACAATGGGAATGGATGTGAGTGAATCCTTTTTGGTTCAATTCATCATCAACTCACTGCCTCCTGAATTTGGCCAGTTCCAAGTGAATTACAACACTATTAAAGAGAAATGGAACTTTCAAGAAATTAAGGCCATGCTGGTTCAGGAAGAAGGGAGATTAAAGAAGATGAGGGATCACTCCATTCATCTCACTGTTCGCAATGAGGCTAGCAGTAGTAAGTCTAAACCATACCGGAAGGGTAAGAAGAAGGACAAGACCTCTATAAAAGTCACTGGAGGTCAGATCCAAAAGGATCAGAAATGCTTCTTCTGTAAAAGGATGGGTCACTTCAAGAAGGATTGCCCAAAAAGGAAAGCTTGGTTCGAAAAGAAAGGTATGTACTGTATATCAGTATGTTTTGAATCAAACGTAATTGAAATACCCAACAATACTTGGTGGTTAGACTCTGGAGCTACTACTCATGTGTCACATATTATGCAGGGATTCCTTTCAATCCAGCCCATAACAGGAACTGAGAAGTTCCTTTACATGGGAAACAGAATGAAAGCGCGAATAGCGGGAATTGGGACGTACAGATTGATCTTGGACACTAAGTGTCACCTGGATCTAGAAAAGTGTCTCTATGTTCCTGAATGTGCTAGAAATTTGATTTCTGTTGCAAAGTTGGATAAAGAAGGATTTAATTTCAAGATTGGAAACGGTGCATTTTCATTGTATAGACATTCGTACTATTATGGATCTGGTACTTTGGTTGATGATTTGTATCGTCTTAATCTTGATGCTATGTATGCTGATTCTCTATTTCTTGTTGAGCATAGTATAGGTAACAAACGTAATATGCATAATGATAGTTCTGCTTTCTTATGGCATCAAAGATTGGGTCATATATCCAAAGAAAGGTTATTGAGGTTGGTGAAAAGTGATATCCTACCTCAATTGGATTTTGCTGATTAGGAAGTGTGTGTTGATTGTATAAAAGGAAAACAAACAAGACACATATCAAAGAACCCAGCCATGAGAAGTAGTGAGCCTTTAGAATTAATACACACCGATATATGTGGCCCTTTTGATATTCCCACATGGGGTGGTGAGAAATATTTCATCACATTTATAGATGACTACTCACGGTACTGTTACTTATATCTACTGCATGAAAAGTCCCAGTCAGTAAACACCCTGGAGGTGTTTATTAACGAAGTGGAAAGGCAGTTAGATAGAAAAGTAAAAGTGATTAAGTCAGACAGGGGTGGTGAATATTATGGAAAATTCAATGAAAGTGGACAATGTCCTGGTCCATTTGCAAAGTTTCTTGAAAGTCGAGGCATATGTGCACAGTACACAATGCCTGGTACACCACAACAGAATGGTGTAGCGGAAAGGCGGAATCGCACACTTATGGATATGGTTAGGAGTATGTTGAGTTACAGCACTGTACCTTTATCCTTGTGGATGCATGCATTAAGGACCGCTGCATATCTGCTGAACAGGGTTCCTAGTAAGGCTGTCCCTAAGACTCCCTACGAGTTATGGACAGGTAGGAAACCCAGTTTAAGACACCTTCACGTTTGGGGTTGTTCGGCAGAAGTAAGGATTTATAATTCACATGAAGGAAAGCTTGATGCAAGAACCATTAATGGTCACTTCATTCGCTATCCTGAAAAGTCTAAAGGGTACAGGTTCTACTGCCCTAACCATAGCACAAGAATAGTTGAGTCTGGTAATGCTCGGTTCATTGAAAATGGTCAGTCCAGTGGGAGTGGGGAATCACGAAAAGTGGATATTACAGAATTGCAAAATGAAAGATCCACACTAAGTACCCCTACTCAAGTTGGTATCCCCACACCCAGTGTTTCTACTCAAGTTGTTGTTCCTTTTGTTGCATCACAGTCACGTGACATGCAAGGACAACAAATTGATACACGAAACACGCAAAGTGAGCACATAAGAGATGAACCAAGTGACAATGTACAAATTTCGAATGAACAAGCGATGCCACCAGATATAGCATTACGGAGGTCTACAAGACAGAAAAGGTCAGCTGTATCGAATGATTATGTGGTTTACTCGCTTGAGCATGAATCGGAATTAAGCATTGATAAAGATCCAGTCTCATTTAATCAAGCCATGGATTGTAATGATTCTGAAAAGTGGTTGAATGTCATGAAGGAAGAGTTGAAATCGATGGATGTAAATCAAGTCTGGGAACTAGTAGAGTTGCCTGAAGGATCAAAACGAGTTGGCTGTAAATGGGTCTTTAAGACCAAGCGAAACTCAAAAGGCAACATCGAAAGGTACAAAGCTAGACTTGTTGCCAAAGGTTACACTCAAAAGGATGGCATTGACTATAAGGAGACTTTCTCTCCAGTATCTAAGAAAGACTCCTTAAGAATCATTATGGCTTTGGTGGCTCAATATGACCTGGAGCTCCACCAAATGGATGTAAAGACCGCCTTTCTGAATGGAGACTTAGAAGAGGAAGTGTATATGGACCAACCTGAAGGTTTCATAACCACAGGGCAGGAAAGTTTGGTGTGTAAATTAAAGAAATCGATATATGGACTGAAACAAGCTTCCCGACAATGGTATATTAAGTTTAATGATACCATTACGTCGTATGGTTTTGTAGAGAACACCGTTGATCGGTGTATCTATATGAAGGTCAGTGGGAGCAAGTTCATTATATTAGTCCTATATGTCGATGACATTCTATTGGCTGCTAATGACATGAGTTTGTTACATGACGTTAAGAAATTTCTCTCTGAAACTTTTGAAATGAAAGATATGAATGAGGCATCCTATGTGATAGGGATAGAGATATTTCGGGATAGATCACAAGGATTGTTGGGATTGTCTCAGAAAGGCTATATCAATAAAGTATTAGAGAGATTTAGAATGGAAAATTGCTCTACAGGAATAGTTCCAATTCAGAAAGGGGACAAGTTCAATGAACTGCAATGTCCAAAGAATGATTTGGAACGAAAATCAATGGAAACCATTCCCTATGCATCATTGGTTGGAAGTTTGATGTATGCTCAAACATGCACTCGGCCAGATATTAGTTTCGCTGTTGGAATGCTTGGCCGATATCAAAGTAATCCTGGAATAGATCATTGGAAAGCTGGAAAGAAAGTACTAAGGTACTTACAAGGCACCAAGAATCATATGCTTACTTATAAAAGATCAAGTCATCTTGAGATAGTAGGCTACTCGGATTCAGATTATGCTGGATGTGTAGACTCGAGGAAATCTACATTTGGTTACGTGTTCCTCCTGGCTGGAGGAGCAGTTTCCTGGAAAAGTGGGAAGCAGTCTGTCATTGCTACTTCCACTATGGAAGCTGAATTTGTAGCATGCTTTGAGGCTACTGTTCATGCATTATGGTTGCGGAATTTTATCTTAAGGCTTGGTTTGGTCGACAGTATAGAAAAGCCGTTAAGAATTTATTGTGATAATTCCGCAGCTGTTTTCTTCTCTAAAAATGATAGGTATTCTAAAGGTGCGAAACATATGGATTTAAAATATCTATCTGTTAAGGAAGAAGTGCAAAACCGTAGAGTGTCTATTGAACACATTGGTACTGAATTGATGATAGCGGACCCATTAACTAAAGGTTTGCCACCGAAAACATTTACTGGACATGTTGAAGGGATGGGCATTTTGGATAGGTCCGCATTCTCATGAAAGCCAATATTGTGTACTGCTCATATTATTGTAACACTCTTGAATTCAATTAAAGTCATGGTTTTGTTTACGCTCTGTTATCTCTATTTAGTTGTATACAATTACAGTTGTGAGATAACTAGAAGCATGTTCGGAAATAACAATTAAAGTTTCAACGTTCCTCAGTTAGGTTATTATGAATTATAATGATCATGTGATACATGGAAGGAATCATGTCGCCAAAGAACATGTGACCGCCATGATCCAATCATTTTAATTTAATTAAATATTGTGGTTTGATGATCTTTAAGGATTGTACACACTTATTTGTTGTTGATTCATCAAATCATAACAAGAGCCAAGTGGGAGATTGTTAGATTAATTAACATGAGTGGCCCTTGTTATTTTAAAGTATGGCCCAATATAAAAGGTCAAATATGATGGTCGGTTGGATATAATGGCAATTTGGGTCATTGGGTTTAAAATCCCTCCACTCTCCCTATTTAAAGATAATTGTTACGGGAAATAGATAACGATTACGGGTAGAATAATTGTTATCGGAAAAGAGGAATAATTTCTAATTAAATCGTAAACGTTGCGGAAGGAAAATGTAACGTTTTAATTAGGATATTAATTCCCTAATTAATGATTTAATTAGGGTATTAATTCCTAATTAATGATAATGATTTAATTATGGTATTAATTCCTAATTAATGATAACCATTATGGAAGGGATATAAACGTTATCATTAAGTTTTCCCGTAACTCTCTCAGCCATTAGAGAAATTAGAAAAGGAAAGGGAAGAGTCGGAGAAAATTGAGAGAGAGGAAGAGAGAGACCGAAAAGGCAGGTAGACGCGAAAAGGCAGATAGACGCGAAAGGAAAGAATCCGAAAAGAAAAGGCGAAATCTTCTCAGACACGGATCGATAAAGAGATCTTCACCTTCGACGAAGGAACCGACATGGATGGTACGTCGATTCCTTACAGTTCATTTGCTAGTATTCGCTTAAAAATCCTATATTGTGGTAATTGAATTTTTGCAAATGAAAATTCAGAAAAGTATCATTTTATTATAGTTTAATTTTTCAACACTTCCAACTATCAATAGGCATCCAAGACAATTGCGATTCGGATACTCTTCAGGCATTTGGAATTCACTAAAGCACTCACCTGCTACATCAAATGCCACAATAGATTTCTGACTCTGACACATCCAATGCAAGGCCCCATTAAAGCGAAATGGGTTATTATATTAAGTCAATTCATCAGGATCAAAAGGCAGGGCAGGTTTAATGCGCCTCCGTGAGCCACAACCGATAGTGTAAACCTCACGCTCAATGCAATTAGGCTCAAAATCCATATTAAAACAATGTTCATGTCCAAGAACTTTGTACTCACCAGTAAGCTGACTGAATCCAAGATAGTACGAGACATGATACTTGGAGGGTGATCGATCGACGGGAACAGTTGCAATTTCCCGTGTGCTCGGATTGAAGATGTACACTGGCTTGTCCCCAAGGTAGGGATACAGCATGTTTGACTGATGAATACACAAGAAGCCATTGACACTCTGCAAGACATAGTGTTTTGCAATGGGGAGAGAGAGAGCAGGACTCGTATCAGACCGCAGACCAAGAGGTAATGAGAATGTGAGTGGGGGAATTCAAACTTTTGCAGAGGCCAGCAAAGGAAGGATCGTGAATCAACTGGTTCCAATACTTGGAAACATTTCTGAATCTCATCGGGGACTCGACAGGAAGTCTAGATATCACTAGGAATGGTTATAGATTATATCACTAGGAAGCTCTACATTTTCCTTGGTTCTGTCCGTTTTCCTTGTTCTTGCTCTACCCATCTTGTGATCAAAAGCTAAGTTTGATAAAAATTTCTGCGGGAGGAAAGATCTCTCTAACCTGGTAAGAACCAAATTCAAGTAAACCAAGAACACAAATGGCCTTTGTTTTTCTTCTCTTTCTTTTATTATGACTTTTTTTCTAGCAGCATCAATATATCATTGAAAATGAAGGGTAAATAAAACGATCTCTTTGATTGCAACAAGTCATAGGAAGGTCCTACAAGAATCACAAGGGAAAAACGGTGTATTAAACAGCATGCGTAAAACTGCGAGACCCTTAGTTTCAATTTCCAATAAAAAAAATAAAAAGAAAAGTATAAGAGGCCAAGGCCACATTTTTTTCCTTAAGAATGTCCCTGAAAAAAAAAAATAAAACAATTCAGAAGCAAGCATGCACGACTTTAAGTTCTTGCTAGCTCCAAGAAATCAATCACAGAAAAAAGAAAGGAAAAGAAAATAAATACACAAAAACTCACGCTATGCAGAAAAAGAAAGAGATACCTTAAATATTGGGAAAAACAAACCTTTTGTTGATGAAGATATTGCATTTATAGGCTTTTTTTTTATATTTATTTGTTACTTCGTTTTTTTTTTTTCTTAACTCTTAACGTGAGATTCTTTAAATACATAATTCATATTTAAAATCCCGACAATCTGCACAACTGGGCATTGATAAGGACTTTAGATATGATGACCCTTTTGTTTGATCAACTATCTTGCAAGGCAGGGCAAGTCAACTTGGGTTTTATGGCTCTTGTGGGTTGAATTCTTGATTTGGGTTTCTGATTTTCTAGCTCTGTTTTGTGACATTTGTTGTTGGTGGTTGGGATACTCTTGGCATTCCCATTCACTCGTTAATTTCTTCCCAATTAACAATAACTGTTTTGTACTTATCAAAAATAAATAAATAAATGACGTGAAAACGGTAACTAATTGTTATAATTGTATATATTTATGGGTCTGTGTCCCTGCCTCCATTTCTCGTATCTTCGCAACATTTTTGTTCATGGTTATCTGTCCTTTCCAGGACTTAGTTTAGCCTGCCATCAACTCTGGAATCAAGGCTGAGTTATGAGTCCAAGCAGCTTGGAACGTCTTAACATTTGAGCTTAACAGCCAGGATTGTCCTCTCACTCTACCTTCTCGTCCTCTTCCTTTTCTCCTCCTCCTTCTACCTCTACTACGGTTCAAAAAGAAAGCCTGCCAACAAAGTGAGAACAAAATGAAAATGGGATAGAAGAGAAAGGAGTAACAAAAGAGACCATTAGAAAAGCTACCATTTTTGACTCCAACCATGAAATTTGCTCACAAGTGTAAAAGTAAGGTTCGAGTTAAAGAGGTTACAAACATAAATTTAGCTTGAAACCACAGACTTCATTCTGTCTGTTGAAAGCATGCACTGTGCATCAATAGTACATTTATTTGAGCTTTAAGGTAATGTTAATTCAGATAATATGGACGGAGTGCCAACCTTTGCACGTTTAGGATTTGTTTGACATTACAGGTAAATTTTACTATTGCCTTTGTAAATTGACGATTTCGAAATTGTTAATAAATATAACTGGTTGTTTGATAATAGTCAATAGTATTTGGAAAAAAAAACGAAAAATTCCTAATGAAGTTAAAAAGAATTACAAAAAAAATTGTTTTATATAATTAAATTGTAATTACTTTATACATAAAAATAAATCATTTTTGCATCCAAATATAAATTTAAACTGTAATTTATATCTACTTGAATGGTAATTACAATTTTTTTATTTAAATTGTAATTACTTTATACATAAAATAAATGTATTTTTACATCCAAATATAAATTTAAATTATAATTTATATGTACTTGAATGATAATTACAATTTTTTTTGTTTAAATTGTAATTACTTTATACATAAAAATAAATGCATATTTGCATCTTTGTGGAGTAGCGCGATGGATAACCACCCATGAATGTACATCCTTTCACTTGTACGTCAATGTTGTGAAAGATTGGCTTAGAAAGAGTTACAAATAGGTAAGTTTACTTTAAAAAAAGAGAATTAATAATTTTTTTTATATTTATTATAAAGGGAGATTGGGATGGTTTAATTCAAATGGACAATTCTCTATGGAAATAAATGATCTAAGAAATTTTCATTTACCTGAAAAAAACTACATTACCAAGCTAATGTGGTAAATCCAAGGTTCAATAAGAGAATTCATGAAGTCTTGCATATTTTGCTTTAAAAGGAGTGTTATCGATGTAAGTTTCATAGTAGGTTAACTTAGTAATCAACTTGATAATTTGATTTATAAGAATGTTGAAATCATTAGGACTATCAAACATATGATCGAAGAGTTTAGTTACACTTTCAAGGTAAAATTACGCTCCCTTAACCAAGAGTTATTCAATATACAGAAGTTCATTGAGGGGAGATTCATAATTTTCATAGGGAGATGAAGTCACTTAATCAAAACTATCTACTTTGGACTAGTATGACTACTACTACTACTAGTACTATTATTCTCCATAGTTTGAGAGTCCCTAAACTTATTATTATGTATAATAACACATGCAATCATATTGAGAACTTCCTTTTTGACCTTAAATAATATTTTCAAACCATAAGAGTTGTTCATGGCTTTGTTAAAGTAAGTAATGCCCATTTTTTCTTAAGATGTTGCCTAATTATAGTGGAGAAGAAAGTATTATATAAGGGAGAAAGACCTGTGTGTGATTAATACTTATGAGTAATTTAAAATTAAATTGTGCAAATATTTTATACCTTAAAATGCAGATAGTAAAGTTAGGCAAAAGTTGTGTTACTTAAGGTAAATGGGTAGTATTTTTACTATATCAATAAATTTATTATTCTTATACTTGAAATCGAAGATTTATCCACAAATATTTCTTCTTCCACTTCACAGATGATTTAAAGAATTGAGTAAAACTAAAACTAGATAAATGTGATATATAGACTTTGGTTGCTATCATTATCGTAGTCGAGATACTCAACGACTACTCTGCTTATTCTAAGGGTAAAAAGCCCAAGTAAGGGAGATAAGTATGGACGTGTTATTGGTAACCATCTTGGTAGGTTCTGTGTGAGTTGCTCTGGGCCAATTATATTTTATGTTTATTTGAGGTGATTTGAATCGAAACAATTGGAATGAGATTAATTATACATTTTCTTTGTTTTATTAATTTTTACCATTCAAGTACGTGATAAAAAAAAAAGAAATGACATTTTTAACATCTTTTATAACACTTTTAAAATTCGTCACAAATGAAAGATTTTAAACCTTACGAAGAGACTAAAAAGGAAACCAAACATAGCAATCTAGTGATTCAACATTGGTAAAATGAAAGTTTTATTATCGTCACCAAAGAAAAAAAAATTCAAAAGTTAGATGCAAAAACTTTGATTGTATGTATAAGTTCAACGTCAGAAAAGCATTTGGTGGGAACTTGTGACATTTGTTTAACCAAATGAATTTTTTAGATGACATTTTTAATCACTACTTGACAAGCTAGTCTAATTAGAAAATACGATATATCTTTTTTTCTTGATCCAAGTTTGAGTTCTTATGTTGCAATTCACCTTAACAAAATATAAATTTAGGTAGAATTTTAGACTAATCAATAGTAAAATTAAACATAAAAAAATACTTAATTTTAATAATATTTAAATAATAAATCATTCAATAAAAATTATCCCTAAGAATTTAATAATCGGATATAATTTTTTATTTTTTTATCATAATAAATAAAAGCTTTTTGATGTTCTTCTAACTTTTGGGTTGCAAAGTTATCATTAAACTTATAGGTCAAAGATTATCTTATTTCTTTAAAAAAAAACATGGAAAATAATTATTACAAAAGTTTTTGTTTCTTTCTTGAAAGCCAAGAAGATAATCATTGTCTTTTTCTATTGTGATAGCAAAACCTTTCACTAGAATAGTTCTTTTGACAGTAAAAATGTTTGATAATTAATTTAACAATCAATTAGATAAAATTAAAAAGGAACAATATGAAAAGGACTTGGTTGAATGTAAAATTTCTCATTTAAGACCAAAATAGAAGTGAAGTGACACTTTGAAGAATCAATTAAAGAAATAAGAGTTTAGATACTAAATTAAATGATAAAACAAAATTAAGCCTAAGGATTTTGCTTTTAATAAAATTAGAAATAACCAAATTTGTTCATAATTCCTTTTTAATACAATCAGAAACAGTTGTGATTATGTAATTAAAGGTTGTAAATGTGTAATTAATTATCTTAGAAGCATTATACAAATAATAAGTTTAAAATAATATATATATATATATATATTAAAATTACCAAAACTTGGTGAGATATTTATTTCATTATATTTTTAAATTTTTGAGAATATTTAAGTATTTAATTTAAATTTTCTTTTTTTAAAAAAATTTATTATAGTATTTGACATTAATTTAATAATTATAATTTATTATATTTATGTTTATGATTTTTTACATATATTTAAAGTTTGAAAAAAATACATTAAATTTATTGGTCAAAGACTATTCTAGTGAATGGTTTTGCAACCGGAAGAAGAGAAGACAATTATTATCTTCTTGAATTTGAAGAAATAAAGAATAAGAAAAAAAAATGAAAAGGACTTGATTAGAAACATTTAACTTCCCTTTATCAATAAAGAAAACAATTACTTTTATGGAAAGTGGAAAGATGTGTCTTAAAACTAAAGAAAAATATTTAATTTCCATATATGGATTTTACTCCTCAGAAGAAATAAATTTATTTCATGTATTTTCATTTATTATATTTAATGATTTAACTTACCTATTAACATTTGTCCTATGGTACCTAGGTAAAAAAGAAAAAAAAAAAAGATGGCAAGAAAAATTTAGAATGGGAAACTTCTACTTTGATTTTTTTTTTTTCAAAATTTTGTTAAGTAGATTTGTCTGCATTAAATTTTAAGTGTATTTAGAGGATTTAGTTGGGCAGCAAAGTTGGAAAGTTTATGATTACTACGAATACTAAGTTCAAAAGATTGATTACCTCCAACAGCATTTCTCTTGATTTTGAAACAATTATAGAAATTTGTGATTCATTTTATTAGATTTTTAATTCGATATATTATAATCAAATTCGAGAAACATTTGTTTTAAATTATTATTATTTAGAGGATAGAATTTTCTTACAAGAAACTTAAATTTTGAAGTCAACTAATTATCCTTAGACTTCGTACAACGTCCCCTCTTTTTTTTTCGATAAACGAAATAAAAATAGAAATAACGTCTCTTTATCAACAAAGAAAACAATTACTTTTCTGCAAAGTTGAAAGGTAAGCCCTAAAACTAAAGAAGAAATATTTATTCTGTATATGGATTTTAGTCCATCGAAATATTATATGTATTTTGCATTTACCCTATTTAACGATTTGACTTGTTTCTCAACTATATCCTATCATATATACGGAGAGAGATACATGGGATTACAGGGTTAGAATAGATAACTTATTATATATATATATATATATTCAATGGAGATTTTCAATATATTTGCATTGATTACTGTATAAGAATTTGACTTCGCCCACCAACGTTTGTCCCATTATATATATAGGTTGATTTCCTCTTCATTTCGCACACTACAATCCTCGTCTTATACTCCAAGAGCACAGAGCCTTGACGAGCAATGGCACAAAAAGGTGTACTATACGCAAATATTTGTGCAAATCTTCCTGTCGGTGCTTCAATTTCATATGTGCTTTTGGCATTTTTTCGTTATTTAATCCTTTTTTTTATTGTCTATATACATATGTGTAATGTTTTCTCTTTTATGAAAAGGGTTTTCAAATCTGCCACTCATAATTCATATAAAAATAAAAACAGTGATAGCAATGCTTGGAACTTTTTCAGGTGTGGAGAGTCAATACTTAAGAAACTATATTACTTTAGTAATGGTGACGTTGATCTTGGTCGGTGCCTCCTGTCAAGCAGCGCCATCTCATTGCTTGGCTGCATGCATAGCGCAGCCTGCGGCCTACGGATGCGGCCAGGATTGCCAACCTCCTGTAACTGACATTTGCCATCTGTGTTGTTCGAAAGCCTGCAATCCAGTTAAAGCAAAATGACTGCCTTTCCACTATTAGGTGCCATATCCTACTAAATAAGTAGCGTAGCAATCCGGGTTTTTTCCTGGAAATGATTGCTCGTCGTAATAAATTATATATATATATATATATAAAAAAAACAAAGAAGTAGTTCTTTTTCTTTCTTTTTTTTTTTTCCTTTGGTCGGTTTGGTGTGTGAATGGCTCTCGGACAATTCTCTTGTTTTTTTTTTTTTTCTTTAAAAAAAAATAAAAAAAGGTCATCCCATGTTTTTAAAGATTAAGAAATGATCAAATATAGGTAATTTTAATTTTACTTTTACAAAAGGACGACTTCTTTGTAGGCTTATGCTTATGTTCACCTGATGATGCGATTGAATTGGATGAACCGAAATGAGACTAATAACAGGGCACGCAATAATAATAATAAAAAGGGATCTTCACATCTTCCGACGCTTTTAGAATTCATAAAAAATGAAAGATTTTAAGACTTTATGAGGACGCAAACAAGAAACCAAACGTGACACTATAATAATTCAAGATCCTAAAATAAATATTACACATAAATTCGATAATTTTTTTTTGCTCGAGAGGGGGTACTATTTGTCAATATTTACAAATCCAGTGCAACCTCAAAAGGGTGACAATACAAGTTCTGTAGAATTTTTTGACTGCAAATATAGCATATCAGTAACAGATGCTAACTTATTCCATTAGCATACGCACGTAACATGCTGCTTACCCTTGTACCTTGGTTTATGTTATATGGAATTCAATCTTAGTTACCCTTATGCCTTAGTTTATGTTACGTACAATTCCTTTTCTTTTCATTTGTTAGAAGGAAATCATGAAAAATGAACCGACCGAGGATCATAATCCGACCCCAAAATTGTTTGAGAGTTATCCGTGTTCGACCCATCTTCCCACCCGAATGGGTGCGGGTGGGGTTGGCGGGTTCCATCCAATGTCTGCCCCCTGTAAAATATCCTGCTCATGCAAGCATAAAAACCTTGTAACAGAAGAAACCAATGAAAAGTTGAGGCATCATAATATAAATCCAGAAACTACTAGCAAATTCATGCATTTAAAACGGAAAGGGAGAAGGGCATGGGTGTGATCAATACTTACCAGCAATTCAAAATTGAATTGCACAAACATTTGCTACCTCATAATACACACAGTGAAATTAAGAAAAAATTACGCCGTTTAAGGCAAATAGGTAATAGGTAATATTTTCGATTATATTAAAAAATTTATTACTCTTATCATTGAGATCAAAAATTTATCCTACAAAAATTTTCTCTTCCACTTCAAAAATTGCTTGAAGGATTAAGCAAAAATGGAACTAGATAAATGTGATGTGTAGATTTTGAATTTTGTCATTATTATTATCAAGATACTCATTAACTAGTCTTCTTAAGGGTAAAAAACTCAACTCTAACAATAGTAAGGGAGAGAAGAGTGGATAGGAGAAAGATACTGACCGCAAAGAGAGTAGACACCACAAATCCTTAACTGACAATCTAAGCATGATCGGAGTTCCTCAAGCAAGCGTGATCAGAGTTCCTTAGGCAAACATGAACCAGTAATCCTCTAAAATCTTACTTTGTTTGTGATGAATCACTTGAGGTGAGGGACTGTTCCAATCAAAAGGTAAATAATAACAAAGTTCAACAAAGAGAAGCCCAAATGAAAACTTTAAATCGACATGAGATCTATCCAGCAATTGAGTATTCTTTTCAAACATTTCTCAACAACAATTTTCAAGGACCTATTATATGTTAATGTTGCCGTGGAGGACAATTTCATATGTGCGATGTTGGATACAAGAATTACACATAATTTTATGGATATACAATAGACTAACTTTATGACTAACTATGAGAATTCTTCTTCTCTCTCTCTCTCTCTCTCTTCTTTTTTTTTTTTAACAAGTGATGGTTAAAATGCTTTCAAAAGGTTAACAATCGAAGTAATGGAGTATAAACCACATACATTATATAGGGACTCGAATTTAGTACTCACAAGTAGAATATCAAAAAAGAAAAAAGAAAAGAAAAGAAAAGAAAAAACATGCATATATATATCTTTTCTTCTTAATTTCCAATAATTTATCTAAAGGCATCCCTGTATTATCTCGTTTACCTTCATTGGCTTTAATAAGCAATAGAAGTTTGGCTAGAAAAATCGTCAGAGGCTTTTATAATTTACAAAACAATTATTTACTGCAAATATCAAAATTGTAAAAATGATTGAATAACTACTCACGCATAGAGAAGGCTAAGCTACATTCTGGGCATCCCCCTCTGTTTGTTCTTTGACATATTGTGAGGAGGGATATTCCAGCTGGCATGATTCCATAAACACTGCACAAGCAACAAAGTGGTAGGCACATAAATGTATGATGAGTGAAAAGTATTGAGAAACGACACATAAAACACTGATCTTGGATTTCAAAAGAGGTAATGTGGATGTGCACAACGGAGTTGCTCAAATCCATTAAGTCTAATTACTATCTATAAAATGCATGCAAGTTAAGAATTGTTTCCTAATTAGAACATGGTATACCCATTCATTCTAAAAAAGAGTTTTTTTTTTTTTTACGTGATCATTAGTAATTTCGATACCATTTTAAATCACATCATCATCCTAATAGGTTAATAAATTTTATTTATCCTAAACTCAATTACTGCCGCCTTGCTTGTGAATTTTGATCTAGCACTATGGTTGCGCAAGAAACAAATACAGATGTATAGAGGCAAAAAGAAATATACCGAGCAGTGAAAACAAAATTTGGTAAATCATCGATCTGATACTAGAACTTATCGAGTTCTTCGTCATGACCATCATCATCAGTATCTTCCTTCGCATCCTTCTCGCCAACTATTTCTGTGACCATATGTACATATGGATCAAAAGGCAACTCGTCCTCGGTGGAAGTGGAAGAGAGATGTGTATGATAGACAAGAAGGGCTGCAAAGGTATTTATATAGGACAAGGCACAACTCTCCTAGCAGAGCATATAAGACACAGATTTATGAAGAGATAGTCTTTTTCTTAAAAAAAAAATTCATGAAAAATTATTAGGCAGGTATGCTTTTTTCGTAAATGGAAGTTAGGTACACTAATCTAAAATGGTATATTTGAGTCATATGCTTCTTAATTATAGAGAAGACAAGTAGGGTTAGTCTACAAGGATAATATTGATATTGATATTGTCAATGTCATTCAACTAGGTGACATGTTCTATGAAATAAACAAATATTAAGTAGCCATGGATGTGTTATTGGTAACCATCTTGGTAGGGTTTGTGTAAGTTGCTCTTGGCCAATTATATTCTATGTTCATTTGAGATGATTTGAATCGAAACAATTGGAATGAGATTAATTATACATTTTCTTTGTTTTATTAATTTTTACCATTCAGGTATGTGATAAAAAAAAAAAAAGAAGAAAAGGCATTTTTCACATCTTTTATAACACTTTTAAAATTCTTCAAAAATGAAAGATTTTAAGCCTTACGAGGAGACCAAAAAGGAAACCAAACATAGCGATATAGTGATTCAACAATGCTAAAATGAAAGTTTTATTATCGTCACCAAAAGAGGAAAAAAAAATAAAATCAAAAGTTGGATGCAATGACTTTGATTGTATGTATAAGTTCAATGTCAGAAGAGCATTTGGCGGGAGCTTGTGACATTTGTTTAACCATATGAATTGTTTAGACGGCATTTTTAATCACCACTTGACATGCTAGTCTATTTAGTAATTTGATTTTTTTTTTTATTAATTGAAGTTTGAATTCTTATGTTGCAATTCACGCTAACAAAATATAAGTCTGAAGATTGAGATGTACAATGGTAAAGTTTCAAATTAATTAATATTGAAATCATGCCTAAAAGGAAATTATTTAATTTTAATAATATTTAAATAATAAATTCTCCTATTAAAATTATCATTAAAAGCTTAATGATCAGGTATAAGCTCTTATCTTTTTATTATAACAAGTCAAAGCTTTTCCGACGTTGAACTTATACATCCAATCAAGGTTTTTGCATGGCTGCAAAGTTATTATTAAACTATTATCTTATTTATTTGTCCAGAAAAAAAAAAAAAACGAAAAGCTTGGAAAACAATTATTATAAAAGTTCTTGTTTCTTCCTTGAAAGCCAAGAAGATAATCAGTGTCTTCTTCTCTTGTGATGGCAAAGCCTTTCACTAGAATAGTTCTTTTGACAGTAAAAATGTTTGGTAATTAATTTAACAATCAATTAGATTTAAAAAAAAAAAACAATATGAAAAGGACTTGGTTGAATGTAAAATTTCTCATTTAAGAACATAATAGAAGTGAAGTGACACTTTGAAGAATTGATTAAAGAAATAAGAGTTTAGAGATTAAATTAAAAGATAAGGTAGAATTAAGAGTTAGTTGTTATTGTAACTCAAAGGAATATATTGTAAAGATTATAGCCCAAGGATTTTTTAATAAAATGTATTATAATTTATTATATTTATATTAATAATTTTTATATATGTTTAAAAATTGCAAAAAAATGCATTAAATTTATTGGTCAAAGACTATTCTAGTGAATGGTTTTGCAATCAGAAGAGGAGAAGACAATTATTATCTTCTTGAATTTGAAGAAATAAACAATAAGAAAACAAAAAAAGTGAAAAGGATTTGATTGGAAACATTTAAATTCCCTTTATCAGTAAAGGAAACAATTACATTTATGGAAAGTAGAAAGATATGTCTTAAAAATAAAGAAAAATACTTAATTTCCATATATGGATTTTATTCCATTGAAGAAATAAATTTATCTCATATATTTTTATTTATTATATTTAATGATTTAACTTACCTATTAAAATTTGTCCTATCGTACATAGGTTAAAAAAAAAAAAAGATGGCAAGACAGATTTAGAATAGGAAACTTCTACTTTTTTTTTTATTTTTAATTTTGTTAAGTAGATTTGTCTACATTAAATTTTAAGTGTATTTAGAGGATTTAGTTGGGCAGCTAAGTTGGAAAGTCTATCATTACTACGAATAATAAGTTCAAAAGACTAATTGCCTCCAATCCTCTTGACAGCATTTCTTTCGATTTTGAAACAATTATAGAAATTTAAGGTTAATTTATTATTCAATTTTAAATTTGATATATTATAATCAAATTTGAAAAACTTTTGTTTTAAGTTATTATTATTTAGAGGATGAATTTTCTTATAAGAAACTTAAATTAGGAAATCAACAAATAATCCTTAGACTTCATACAATGTCCCTTTTTTTTTTTTCTCTCGATAAACAAAATAAAAATAGAAATAACGTCTCTTTATCAACAAAGGAGGCAATTACTTTTTCTGCAAGGGTGAGAGGTAAGTCATAAAATGAAAGAAGAAATATTTATTCTGTATATGGATTTTAGTTCATCGAAATATTATATGTATTTAGTAAATTTGCATTTATTCTATTTAATGATTTGGCATGTCTACCAACTTTATCCTATTATATATACAGGGAGAGAGACATGGGACTCCAGGGTTAGAATAGATAACTTTTTATATTTTTTATTTTCTATTAAGAGAATTTGTTCACGTCATCTTTTTATTGTATTCAAAAAATTTAATCAAAAAACCAAGTTTGAGAGTTTATTATTATTCTTATAAAGCCTATCATTACTCTTATACTAATAATAAATTTAGAAGACTAAAATTATGCACATGTTTGCAATTTTTAGAAAAAAACAAAATGGTAAAACTTATCAAATATAAAATATATAATCATCAGTTAAGTAAATACATTTGAGTTAATATATATATATATATATATATATATATATATAGATGCATCTAATAAATAGAATATCACCTGTGGCAACAGCTTGTTAAATTTCTGCGTATGGCATTTTACTTTATATTAAGCATTTAACGTGTCCCCGTGAACAAAGGAAAGGTGAAAGGTCGATCTTAAAACTAAAAGGACATATTTGACTTCATTTGCCCCATTATATATATATAGGTTGATTTTCTCTTCGTTTCACATTCCACAATCCTCGTCTTATACTCCAAGAGCACAGAGCTTTGACGAGCAATGGCACAGAAAGGTGCGCTACAAGCAAATACTTGTGCAAATCTTCTTCTTGGTGCTTCAATTTCATATGTGCTTCTGGCATTTATTCGCCATTTAATCCTTTTTTTTTTCCCCCTCTCATACACAAGTCAATTGTTTTCACATATGTACAGCACGGGATGCTTTGTGGGCAAAATTCCCCAAGCACACTAATCTTATAATTATGTGTTGCATTTAGACTATAGTCAAATTGAGATTTTAAATCAAATTCACGAAAACATATGAGATTTTGGATAATCTTTTTTCTACCAAATTATAAATTTTGCAAAGCATTTTTTTTTTTAATTTTTTGGCTCCATAAATTGGTTTAAATTTACTAATTAGTTTTTTTTCCCTTATTACATTAGATGCAAGTTCGAGTATATAGAGGGATATTGAAAATTATATTTTGGTCTTATTTTATTTTTTGTCTTTCCTGTTAAACATTGTTCAGAGGCTTCAAAACATGAGAATTCGAAGGGAACAATTGTTAGTTTTTTTTTTTTTTTTTGGAATAGTATTATTATTATTATTATTATTTTGTTTTTCTATCCATGTAATGTTTTTGACGTTATATTTGCACACATAAATTCGTCTTTACGAAAAAAGTTTTTCAAATCTGCCACTCATAATTAATATAATAATAAAAACAATAATAACAATACTCGGAATTTTTTCAGGTGTGGAGAGTCAACACTTAAGAAACTATATTGCTTTAGTAATGGTGATGTTGATCTTGGTTGGTGCTTCCTGTCAACCAGCGCCCGCTGACTGCGAGGGTGCATGCGTAGCGACGCCTGTGGACTACGGATGCGACCAGGATTGCCAACCTCGTGTGACTGAAATTTGCTATGCGTGTTGTTTGAAAATCTGCAATCCATTTTAAGCAAAATGACTGCCTTTCCACTATTTGGTGGCATGTTCTACTAAATAAGTAGCGTAGCAATCTGGGTTTTTGCCTGAGAATGATTGCTCGTTGTAATAAAAAAAAAAAATGATGTAGTTTCTTTTATTTTTCCATTAGTTGGTTTGGTGTGTAAATAGCCCTCGGCCAATTCTCTTGTTTGTTCTTTTTCTAAATTTTTAAAAAAAAAAAAAAAGGGTCATTTCATATTTGTAAAGATTAAAAAAAATAATCAAATGTACGTAATTTTAATTTTATTCTTACAAAAGGACGACTTCTTTGTAGTGCTTACTTATGTTTACGTTCATCTGATGCGATTTGAATTCGATGAACCGAATGAGACTGATAATAAAGAGGGATCTTCACATATTCTGACGCTTTTAGAATTCATCAAAAAATGAAAGATTTTAAGACTTTATGAGGACCCCAACAAGAAACCAAACATGGCACTCTAATAATTCAAGATCCTAAAATAAATTTTATAAATTTCTTGGCTCGATTGGTGGGGGGGGGGGTTACCATTTTGTTCATATTTACAAGTCCGGTACAACCTCAGAAGAGTAACATGCAGACCATTAGCATACGCACGTAACATGCTGGTTACCCTTGTTCCTTGGTTTAGGTTATATGGAATTCAATCTTCGTTACCCTTATGCTTAGTTTATGTTACGTACAATTCTTTTTCTTTTCATTTGTTTAGAAGGATCCGACCCCAAAATTGTTTGAGAGTTGTCCGTGTTCGAGCCATCTTCCCACCCGAATGGGTGCGGGTGGAGCTGGCGGGTTCCACCCAACGTCTGCCCCCTGTAAAAGATCTTGCTCATGCAAGCATAAAAACCTTGTAACAGAAGAAACCAATGAAAAGAAGAGGCATCATAATATAAATCCAGAAACTACTAGCAAATGCATGCATTTAAAGACCATGCAGACCAGGCCCATTGCTGTCATTTCTCCCCCCCCCCCCACTATTCCCAGAGGACTATCACTGTTCCTAAGGAGAAGGAGAAGTCACAAACTGCCTAGGCAGACTAAAGATGTCCTTTCCTGCAAAAGGAGAGGTCCATTCATGCAAACTAGCCGAAGATGTTTCTTTAGTCACTCCACCATTCCGTAACCCAGAAATGCAGGAACCATTTGAACTACTCATCCTTACACCAGAACTATTCCTCAACAATGAAGAAAGCCCCAGTAACAAACCACTTGACTTGGAGGATGGATTGCTCGAACCCAGAGTCCAATCGATGGTGTTATAGTCAAATTCTGGCATCGACCCGCCTGTATTCCAATCCACATGCGAAGAAGGGCCCATAGACCCTGCTGTGCCCCAACCAGTAAATAGGCCAAGCGAGGATGGGACTGTAAGTGAAGGAGAAGGTGAATTCACCGCTCTGCACGAGCCATGGGGAATTGAAGGAACTCCAAGAGATTTACTCCTCATGCTTGATGAACCTTGCAGCTCAGAAGATGTCAAATCACCTGGGCTGGTAAGTACTAAAGACGTCTTCTTATACAGAGCTGGATAGCTTAATTGCTCTGAGCTCTGATTTGCCAGGCCAAAGCTTCCAAAAAGTTGCTTACTGTTTGACATTGTGCTCCCGACACCAGGAACAATATTTGTATATCCATCTGTTACAGAAGGCGAGGCACATATGCTAGGAACTGGATTTTGCATGACATTTACCGATTGGGGACGCTGAGCAATAACTACTGGTTCTTTCATTATTTGCTGAGAATTACTCCTTTCATTAAGTGCAACACCATGTTGGACCTCGAACTTAGCCGATAGAGGTGTCACTTGATTAATTGGTGTCACGGCTGATGAAAATGACGAAGAGCTTGGACCTGTTTCACCCCATTTCTTCTCTTCTTTTGACTGGGAGTGGCCGAAAAGCTGTATGTTTCTAGTCCCAGTTTCTGCATAAGTGACTGTAGCTGCTGTTTTTGTATAGTTAACATCTCTTTCATTCCTCTGCGTCTGTACTGTAAGAGATGCTGCAACTACAGGCCTTTCCGGGGGCCTTTTCTGGTTCTTGGCATCAACAGTTTCTTCTTGAGCTGGTATAATGTCAGGCCCTTCCTGCTTCAGGCCCTGCAAGGTCCTTTCAGCCCTCACAAGATCACCTTCACAGGTAACAACAGCTCTTTCAACCTCCTGCTTTGAGCATTTATACTTCAACTCCATTGCTGAAATCCGAGCAAGCTCCTCACTGATATCAATTTTTAAGTTGCCGCCACCACCAATCATAGATTTATTGTTATGAGCTTCCTCTTCATTTGCCTCAAAAAGCCAGTTCACTGATTCTTCTAGCCTACCCTCATTCAACATGAGGGCTAAGGTTGCCCGCTCAAGAGGAAAACCCATTGCCACAAGCTCCTGTGAGAGTGCTTCTAGTTTCCTGGACATTAGATACCCAGTGCAGCGTTCATGCAACTCTTGTGCCCGCCTCTCCCTCTGACGCTGGTGCTTTTTCTCATTTTTCAAACGAATCTTCTCTCGCCTGTCATTGTCCAGCACCGACGCACTTTCTAGCCTGGTAGAATTGCTCATCTTCTCTTTTGGGTCTTCTGACTCACCAGAGCAACTCCCATTGGTGGAAACTGAATCATACTCTGATATCGTTCCATGTGGGCTAGTTGAATGCTCATCATTATCATCTATACTTTTAAAGCGACGATTGTCATTGAAAGGTGGGGGTGAATCACCTGATGGTACTTCAAGAGCATGGAATGTACCAGAGATAGGATTATATGCATTTGCTCTATTTCCGCCTACAGCGTTGGTAGATGCAGAAGACTTTACAGCTGTCTTCTGCTGTTCCTTAGCCGACCTGGCGGAAGGCTTTTCCTTGGACTTGGACTTGGATTTTGCTCCAGGTGACATTCTATGGAGTAAAATAGGATGACGTTCCCTTAAGCATAAAAAGGAACATCAGTTCTTGCTCATCAAGAGCATAGAGCACAAAGGAAGAGCACATATCTACTAAAACACAATAATCTGCTGAAAATATTAAAAATGGCAGGAATTAATTATTCAACTTTTTTTAGTCACACCCAAAATGAACCATTAATGAATCTAGCACCGTGAGATACAGTTGGAAGATTATGTACTTTAACTGTAATCTAGCACCGTGAGGTACAGTTGGAAGATTATGTACTTTAACTGTTGAGTGCTGTTCGACAGAGTCATTCATTACAAAGCCAAAATCATAAAATAAATTCTGCAATTTTTATTAGCTCAACTTCTTTCCAAGGAAAGTCCGTTCTACAGCATTTTCCAGTAAAAATGACTCTTTTGAAACTGTCCATCTGGTTTTCAAAGTGTATACAGTTCTGAATTCTAGTCAAAATCAACATCAGAAAAACAAGGAAACTTTTTTTTTTTTTACCCTGTAAGATTGCCAAAACATTTCTGTCAAGTTCCCTGAGCTAGTTCTAATTAGAAATAAAACAAGACATTATGTAAAATTAAATCCAAGAGTCAGGAATGAAGAATCATTCAGTTGTTATAGTTATTTGCTTCTGATCATGGGTGGATCATAACCAACAAGACTATTGCAAGCACATTACATTCTAATCAGGACCATAGGGACAATAATGCATCAATAAGGTCATGAAAATGAAACAACCAAAGGCATTTTGATTTTTGACGGAGTATCTATCCCAGCCTTCACAAGGTTCAATGGTTAACAAGTGAGATCTGTAGATGAAAACTACAAATCCTTCAGTTGCCAAAATAACATTCAAAGAAAATATCAATAAATACTTAAATCCCACCCCTCATTTCCTATAAGAAAAATTCAAAGCCAAATTCTGTTTGAAAAACAAAAGCCAATTAGTCTGAATACCAAATGAGGCAATTAACCTGGCCTATAAATGCAGCCTTTTTTTGTAAGTAGAGAACGTTTATTAATGACAATAAAATTACATAGAAGTTCTCTCACAAAAAACCAAAAAAAAAGAGAAAAAAGAAAAGGCCAAAACAACAACCTGTGACCAACCCACAAATGGAGATTTCTGGATCAACATTACAAACAGAACATGATCATTCCGCAGCTCCGCAGTTAAAACAAGGAATTACAACCAGGCAATGAGAGTATATAAATTAAGCCAATCGAGCAACAACTCTTGTAAGGAATTCACCTTTTCCACCACATAATCTTCCTAAATAAAATTAAACAAATTGAAACTGAACAAAAGGGTCATCTCCCTATGCATCCGCATTCAGGATACGAAGCAGAAACTGCTTCCAACAATATTCATTTCCCTTACACAAGACAAAAGCCCATCAAACACACACAACATGTTAAGAGCGAACACCAACCGGAAAATCAGAAGGCATAAATCTTTAGAAATTCTATAAACCCCCCTCCCCCCATACCCCACCTTCCCCCCCCCCCAAAAACCAAAGTATACAACAAAGAACAAAACGACCGTACAATCAAAACCCAGATTGCATTTACCTCGGATCTATCAAATCCAGTCAATCAAGCCCCAAAAGAGAAAAAATGCAAAGGAGATCAAAAACAAAGCAACCCCAACAAAGAAAATCTGACCAAATGAGATATTGTGAATTAAAAAACACAAAATAGAAAGTTTGTTATCATCAACAAAATCTATAACGAAGGATCTAAGAACCAACCAAAAATGGAGAGCCAAAGAGGCAAAGCAGGGCAGAGGGATCGGCGGTGTGTTGTTGATGATTGTGCTGCTGTTTTTGTTCTCTCTTACGTTGTTGTCGTCGTCGTTAATGTTAATGTTAAATGCTTTATTGATCCCGCTTTCTCTGTCTCTCTCTCTCTCTCTGTTTCTGTGGTCGTTTTTTGGTATTTATTTTCTGTTTTAGCCTTTTTTGGGACATTGCTTTTTCTTTTTTTTTTTCTTTTTTTAACTTTTTGAAATTTATTGTTGAAAATTCTAGTTACTTTTTTTTTATTCTTTTTAAATGGAACAAGAATAATTTTTATTAATAAGGTTGTTTTTATCTTCTTCTTTTTAATTTGGCTTTATAAATTCATTTATTGGACTTTTTTTTTGTGTCTGTAAACAAAAGAGTTTTTTCTTAATTTAACACATACGATCTCAACAATAATTAAAAAGCATATACACTACTATTTTCCTTTTAAATTAAAATTTAACTAGCGTCGTCAAAGTTACTCAAATAATTATAAAAAATAGGAAAGCCTGGGGAAAAAAAATATTTTTAATGTAATTAAAATTACCTAACTATCTCTCATATTAATGTAATTAAAATTACCCAACTCTCTCTCATATTGATGTAATTGATATACCAACCACAAATATTTTCACTTTTTTTTTTATGTTGTTTGTTACTAATATGCACAGTTAGATTTTTACAGTTAAAACATATTTTTATTACTGAAAAAAAGTGAAAAATTCTTTTACCAAAAAAGAGAAAGAAGTACATTTAATATAAAATATCAATTAGAAAAAAGTTCATTTAGAGTTTACAGAATTGTGAATTTGCCTCCTTTTTTTGGGTTATTGAATTATATTGTTTCATGTTCAAATAAATTTTGTTTATGACTTATTTTATTTTATTTGCTCTCCACTTTGATGCGGTCTCGGTGGACCGAGAAAGTAGGCGGAGAGCAACCCTCTTAAGATCCGGTAAAAATAGTCTGACCTCCTACCCTTTTTACCCTAATTAGTTTTTATTTAATCCAAAATTGTCTTGAAATACCCTTTTTCTTCTTCTTTATATATATATATATATATATATATATAATTAGGGAGACACAGTTGCTGGACATAAGAATTGGACTTCAGTCCAGACATATACTTAATCATAATCGTAATTAACAAATAGAGAATTAATGAATAGATATTACAAATGTAAAATAATAATTATAATTAAATAATATGAAATTCACATTTTATTTTTCATCTAAAATTAGTGTCTTTGTAATCGTGCTCTTTCTTTTTCTTTTTTTTTTTTTTTTTTTTGTTGTTGTGAAGAGTAATGTCATGTTTCTTGACTTTCTTAATTATATTGCACCAATACACCCAAAGAGACAAATGTAAAGTTATATATTAGGAAACCTTTTATATTAGTGCTTTCATTTTGTTAACGAGAATTGTGCACGTCAATTAAAAAAATATTCGTACGACTTTTGTTAGGATATCAAGTAAGAAAAAATATATATATTATTATTATTTTTTTAATATGGTATTTTTATAAATCAATAATTATAAAATGGGTACAGCTCCTTTTGTCAAATTAAAACTCGGTCCAAAATACTGAGAAATATTATGATTAAGAATGAAAAAAAAAAAAAATTCTTTCACTCGAGGCCACGAAAATATTACTATTAATTCGTTTAGAAGACAGCATGTACGTTGATAGAGAGATTATGGGACTGAAAACCATCGAAAGAGTACGTGGAGAGGAGGTGTAACAGTAAGATATAAAAGAACATATTTAAAACACAAAACTCTAATATACCGTCTCATTTTGGAATTTGTCCTACGAGCTGTTTGAACTGGTCATATAAATGTCTTTTTTTTTTTTTTTTTCTGTTTTAACCGAAATGAATTTATTTAATCAATGGTTTGCAAATGTTATATTCTGCAATTTTCTCTTATTTGTCTAAAAATAGTCCATAAATGTATATATTTTGCTGCATACATAATTATATACATAAGCAGCACCATTGTTAATATCAATGTCAGTAAGTATTTTGAACTTATTATCAGTATAATGTTTCTACGAACATATATTACATATTTGTAATCGTTTAATACATGATTAAACCCTTGATTTCCTACAAGCTTTATGGGAGTTTGTTCCGCTTATGGCTCTCTAGATGGTTGACAAAATAATCTATGTACTTATCATGTAGGTCCTTGTCTCCGAATACTTTCTGCATCCCTTTTGCGTTGTCTACATGAATGTCCCTCTGCTCATGGACCATTATCAATCTCAACGATTCAGCCACCGAGCTCCTGGCGAACGATCCATCCTGTGGGCTTCTGGGTATCTCAATCCCAACTCTCTTCTCTGCAAAGACGCTTGCATTTAGCCCTTGGTCTAGATAGAAAGGCAATAAGACGAGTGGACACCCGAATTGGAGCGACTCAATGATAGAACTCCAACCACAATGAGTCAAGAAGCAACCAACGGATTCATGAGCTAAGATCCTGGTTTGATCTGCCCAAGTTTTCCACACCATTCCGCGGCCTTTGGTTCGGTCTTCGAATCCGTCTGGCAGCTCCACCGTTCCTTGTTGCATCCTCAAAGTCCAGAAAAAGGGCAGCCCGGATAGTTCTAATCCGGAAGCTAACTCGGCAACGTCTTCTGAACTCAAGTGCACCTCACTTCCAAGCGCTACATAAACAACAGAACTCTTGTTCTGCGTTTCTAACCACTTGCTGATGGTAAGCCACTCATCGTTATGTGAATCATCTCCCGTGTTCTGCGACGATGTTGGCGGCAATAGTCCTACTGGAATCACAGGCTTTCCGTAAAGTTCTCCGAGGAGATTTAACCATTCAGATTCGATTTCCATGCAACTCCGAACAGCTAACACATTGCAACCCTCAATGGCAGAACCGACGCGGTACAAATCAGAGACAGCTGCAGACTTAAATTGGAGACCGCCAACGATCCTTTTGGCGTCGTAAAGGCTCAATGCAACACTTGTTGGAAAAGGAATCCACTTGGGAGGGACGACGAAATCCTCCACTGTGGTTCGATTGTCATCGCCATTAATCAGGGCAGCAGTTGATGATCCAAAGTGGCAGAGTGTCCATGCAGTCAGCGTGCTAAAATAGGCACATGAAATTCCAAGCTTGGAAGCTATAGGCGGCAACCAGTAAGGAGCAAAATCGTATATGACCCAATCTGGCCTACAGGTCTCGAGAAAACAAGCCAAACCATCCCGTAACTTATCATAAGCATCCTTAAGAGATTGGTGTTTGTGAAAAGGGATATCAGTTGTGGCCTCTGCATTGGATGGAAGGTTTTCTTCACGGGGAAGTGTAAGTTTCACAAACTTTATTACAGAAGTCAAATTTGAAGGCACATTTGGGAGGCGATCAATGTTCCTTGGGGTGGACACAAAGGAGATGTAATGACCCTTTTGAGCAATAAGTTTAGCTAGCTCAAGAAAAGGGATCATGTGGCCAAATGCTAGATATGGGAACATAACTATGTGAAGCTTTTTATCATCTTCCTCGCCAATTGATGTCTTGAAATCCATGGTCGCGGTCGTATAAAGAGCTATTGGGAGATCAGAAACAACTAATGATGAAACTTGTATGTTCTCTAGCTCCTTATTTAAACCAAAATTTTCCTCTGGAGGCCAAGAAAACGAAAAATAAGGACTTCCTTAATTAGGATGTGTTAAATATATGTCATCAATGCTTGTTTATTCTCAAGTTTCAGTTGCAAAATAAATGGAGAGTTAAAAATTGTAAAAGCAAATGAAATCATCAACTCAAACTCTTACCGTTCAGTTTCTTCTATCAAATGTGTAACCTTCTATTATAAACTTAATTAGTTTGATACGCTTGCATCCATAACTTGGGCCATCAAGTGCCCAATCTCTTCGGAAAATAACAGCAGTGAGATGCTATGTGATTAATGCTTGCTTAAGACAAATATCTAGTGCTCTGATGTTTACAAATAAATTAGCTATTCAATTCGTATTTCAGACATGTTAATCAAACCTTTTTTATTCACTTGTGTTGAAGAAAGCCGCTAGAACCGTTAAGCTGGAGCTTATACACGAGGAATCAAAGCTTTGCACTAACTATAATGAAATTAATGATTAAAAAGCTTGAGGCCAGAAGTTCCATCCTCACAATGCCTGACGTGGGGAACAAGTGAATCAATATCAGCCACCTTCCTCTTTGCCGGACATTCATAGTTAGTGGGTGGAACATGCAAACAAGGTTCCATGGACACAGCTCGAGCACAAGCCGGATTGGGAGCCATCTGGTCCTTGGGCTTATGTAGAATCCATGGTTTCAGACCTCCAAGACCTTGAGCCACGTAGCCAAAAGTTGACCAAGAGCTAGTCACCAAAACATCACACAAGCTCAGCAGATTCATTTCAACCCATGCCTTCATGTTGTGTGAATTGTCTCCAAAATGTTGATGCCCCTCATGGCTTGGCTGGTAAACCCCAATTATCTCCCCACTCACTGTTGGTGATCTCCAGTACATGTTCTTTATGTGCTCATAAAATTCTGAAAACAATGACGCTGTTAATACAACCTTTGACGTCCGATTTTCGGATAAGGAACTTAAAAACTTTTGATTGTCAACTTCCGGCAGCAACTTCTCCTTTAAAGTACATGCTATAATTTGGTCCACCACAATCTGAAATGGGCTAGCTTTAGGATCAAATACCCTTATTTGGATGCCGATCCTTTCATCTGCCTTGGCTAAATAAGAGTCGTAGAATCTTGTGATGAGTCCCCATGCCTTATTGGAGGGGTGGAACAGATACCGACCCAAGTGATGGAACACAGTTTCCTTGTCAGGGAACATTCTGCCTAATTCCTGGTCGAACAAAGGCATCAGGAAGATTGACGGGACGAAGTATAAATCTGACTTCATAATAAGCCAGGGGACTTTTTGAAGAAGAGCTTGACTTTGATCACAATAGAAAAGCACATCATGGTCATCATACTCGTGAGCTAGATAAGCATACATAAATAATGGGGGTGAGTGGATTGATTCATCTACCGCGTTTCGCTTCAGCAGATTGCCATAGGTAAGTTCATATCGCTGATTGAATTGCTTAAACTGATCCTTCAGGGGAAAGTCCGCAGGCAGTAACCACGAAGCATTCGGAAATGGTTGACAGAACAGATCAACCATATCACTCTCAAACTCAACGAGGAAAACTCGGTTCGTAAGGAGAGCATAAAGAAATGCCGAGGCCATTGTTAGTATTCTGTTCCCCAAGCCTTCAGATGCCACCCAAACTACGTAGCTGCATTCCAGGGGACTTGATGCATCGCCAGAATTCAATCTTTCCAGTGTTCTATTGTAGGCATCCGTATAAGGCCCGCAAAGCCTGTGAAGATTTTCGTAGCTGCGCAATTTTGAAACAAGGTATGGAGAAGGCTTTTTAGCTGATGAATTTCTGTACAGGATAGACTGCTGCCTGCTCAGGCAAGATTGCTTGTCAAAGCCTGAAGCTAGCAATCCTCCAAGCAAGTTGTCATTATGGCTGCCATTGCGTTCAGAAATATGGCGGTTTGAATCTGTGATTTGCAAGCAAAAATTGAAAAGCTTACACCTTTAGAACAAAAAAAAAAAAAAGAAGTTGCCTGCTAACCTTACGAATTTACAAGATATCATGAACATTAGGAAAACTTTTGTAATTTCATATTATTATCCGCACCATTTCCCTCCTTGTTCTAAGATATCATGAACAATGATGATGTTAATACCATAAAATTACGTAGCTATTAAATTAATTGATATTTTAAAAGTAACCCCATTGGTTTTCGGTTTCTTATAACTTTTTCCTTTCATTTAAACCAAAAAAGAAGAAGATGAAGAAGAAGAAGAGAAAAGAAGACAATTTGTGGTTATGCATTTAATTAATGAATGGAGAACCACAGCCCATAATTAAGCATTGCACTTACCAGCACCTAATTGGGCAGAGATTGGGGCATTTACTCCAAGGAAGGTCACTTTTCCAAATTCCCCAAACAGGTTGAACATTACTATAAATAAAGTAGGCAACAGGATGAAACAGGCAGCTAAGGAGGTTGGACAGGTAGACCTCATTGTAGTGAACACAACTCTCTTCATGCCAACACCATCATCACTAAAACTTCTCTTCCTATCTGTAAGCCCACATGGAAGTCAATTTCCTGCACTCATACTTTATAAATTTTCATCATAAATTGGTGCAGTTTTTTTTTTCCTATTATATATATATAGCTCAAAAAAGATATAATAGGATGTTAGTTATTATTCATGCAGCCTAGGTTATAAGTCACCTACGAATGTTATGATTCAACCTCTTTCATAAAAAGGACCTATCATTCAAATAATGATGATTTTGAGTGGATCAACACGTCGAATTATCATCAAATTCCCATTTTAGAGGTATAAATTAGCACAGTTGGCCATTTAGTATATGGTTAACATTATTTTATGATGTGCCAAAAAAAAAAACAACAAATATAGGATTAGCATTCTTGAATGTTTTTAGCGCATTTAGACCCTTTTTTGTTTGCATTACAATGATATTCTAACGCAAGAGACTCTAGCAGTGCCGGAAGCAAGGAGGGTTAGATATACACAACAGAGACATTTTATGCATTGATCAATTAATAGTTGGTGGAAGGAAAGAAAAATGAGTAAAAAAGTGATAAGGATTGAAGAACAGACGATTTTCAAACAACAAAAGATGAAACAATAATTTCTTTTTCCCTTTATCCTTAAGCATCAAGTTGAACACCACAATTTTCTGGGATTAAAATGGAATTAGATTATGAAATTTCAAAATGGTTATAGCTTGTATTGGTGCCTTTTAGGTGCTGAAAGTGGAATGAAGAGCAAGAGTGGAGAAAAGGAAGTTGGCTATTTGGCATTGGTTTTTGGTTTTTGGTTTTTTTTTTTTGTTTAATTTCTATATAAAGACATGAAAAATAGACACAAAATTAAATACAAGTCCTTATCATTTAATTTAAATTATCAATTATTAAGTATGAAAGGATATATTAACTACAAATAAAAATTATAATTATATATTTATAAATTCGTATTTACGTTTACTCAACTTTCTTTATTTTTTAACAATTTTATTTTTGAGCTGCTTGTTAAATTTTGCCACCTTGATGACGTATTATCCTATTAGTCATACTCGTGTTGTTATTGTTTCATGCATCTAGGATGGATGGGGTTAGTTGCATTGCGGGTGCTTGCAGTTTCTATGAAGTGTGATGCTTATTGTGTGAATTCCCGTTTCTTTTTTGAACAAAGTCGATCAGCTTTCTCTGGAGTGTGCCCATTAAACTTTCGACGTATTCCTATTTATAATAATGAGTGAACTCAATGTCATTCATATTACCAACCTGTTAGTCCCCAAATATGGCGAAGCAAGAGATGTGTGAATTGAGTTAAAACCCAATTTTAACTTTTTTTGCACAAACCCAAACCCAAACCCCAACATACTTTCCCAATATGAATGATAATAAAATAAGAGATTTTTTTTTTAATTTAACTCATTTTTATGTGAATAATTTAACTCAATGTTAAATGGGAATGAAAGTAAAAAAAAAAAAAAACAAAAAAAAAATAAATTTGTGTGATCTAAAATCATATATGTATTATATCTTAAAAAAAAAGTTAATATAACAAATACAATGGTGTTTAATAATAAATCAGCTCAGCCAATTTGCAAGGACTTAGATATAACAATGGTGCAAAAAGAAGACTGAAACTTGAATTCTAAGGAGATAAATGCACAGAGCCAGCAAGCATACTAATAAACCCACTATTCTTTTTCTTTTTCTTTTGTTTTGTTTTTTTTTTTTGTTTTTTTAACAACAAATAGCCCAACTGCTATTATTGCAAGAGATGGTAAAAGATCAAAACTTTGGCTCAGAGAAGCATGGAATAAAGTTCAGGAATTTAGAACTGAGACATTTTGAGCACATAAACCAGCAAGTAATGCAAACCAGTGAGAAAAGTGCAAAATTATAATGCAATAAACAAAGCAGCTCAACCCCAAGCTCAATGTTATATAATTGAAATTACTTTATCTAAACACACACAGGTTGCAGCTTTGATAATATTTCAAATATAGATACGATAAATACAAAATAAAAGGCCAGAGAGAGAGAGAGAGAGAGAGAGAGAACAAAGATAAAAAAAAAAAAAGCTAACGCATAAAGATTTGCAATGGTTTGGTCGATTTTTAAATCTTCTTAAACCCAAGTCGCCACATGAGTATTGCTGTTCACTAAATTCGACTCTTTTGCATAGGCAAGAGTCGAGGGGCTACAACCATTTGATTTCCGGGCCCAAATGAAACCACTCACACCCATTCTCTCATCAGAAAGCACTCAAAGGTGAGGACTTTCACAACTCCTCTATCTACCCTACAATGGGTCCTCGTTAAACCCCTTATTGTGCCCAAGTTGCTCTCTTGAAGCCAAACCTCGCAATAGCAGTTTTCTCTCACTGAAATCCTGTCCAAATGTAACACAAAAAGCACCAGCCATTGCGCTAGAAAATTAGAAAATTAGCTTCTTCTTCTTTTTTTTTTCTTCTTACAACGAAGAATTTTTTTGTGAAAAAATTTTAGAATTGTCGTAATTTTTTGTTTAAAATATAAAATGTACTTAAAAAAGTTTAGACCTAAATGTATATCTAATTGACAAAATTCCAAATTTACTCTTATTACTAAACTAAACTAACCATAGATGCTAAGTAAGTACTTGTTAGGTACAAGAAAAGGACAACCCATCTTGGAGAAAAGTTGAAAAACCTAAACGAGCACCTTTAAAAAGTGCATTTTTTTTCTAGAAACTATAAATTGCACCTTTTAACTTGGGAAAGTCATGAAATTCTTTAAAAATGCTTTTCTAGGAGCCCTATGTTGGTTTTTAAGATGTCTGGAAAATATCATTTCTTTTGAAAAGATGTAAATCAAAATAAATAAATAAAATCACTTCCCCTTATCTACAGATTCCAGTTCTAAAGAACTTGGTCTTCTTCCTCTTCAACTCTTTAAACTTAAGCTGCTTCTCCCATTTAAGTCCATCAAAGCTGGAATCATTTATGGAGTCTAAAGAACTTGATCTTGATTTCGTCTCTGAAGTTCTCAAGTCCTCTAATCTGACATCTTGGTTGTGCTTGTAAGATCTGTCTTGCTCGCAGCTCATGCACACACATTATTATTTCCAATATATTAAATACTTAATTGGCCACATACACAAGAGTAATTGGAAATAATATAAAGCTAATTTTATTGTTTAAGACACTTGAATTATTTTTTAAATTTATTGAAATATTAGAATAAATTGAATTATAATTAAAATATTAAAAAATATTTTATTATTTTAAAATTCATGATAAAGAGAAAAAATATATGCATATAAATTAATAATACAAGTTTTATAAATTTATTAATAGTTGTAAGAAAATGGGACTTTGTATATTTGCATCAGAGTACGATCAATTCACAATTGTAGGAAAAACACTATTTTTTTTTTTTGTCAAAAATAGTTGTAATTTCTTCCTTCACAACATGATTATACTCAAGAATAAAAAATTTATAAATAACAACCTTCGTCAAAATTCTCCTACATATGCCAACTATCGATCACCCCGTCCAAAAACAAAGATCCCCATTTGCTATTTCAATTACAAAATCACGAAACTCAAAAGGGGAAAGAGAATGGTGACAAAGGATTAGAAAGAGATTATTTGGATAAATGAAAAAAAGACTTGAAGTACATCAAAAAGAGAAAATAGAAAGATAGACAATAGGATGTGAGTTTAAAAAAATTAAAAAAAAAGGTCTTATCCAATGGAAAAGAAACCTTTTTTATTTGTTCTAATTAGCTTGAAAAGCTTAAAAAAAAAGAAAAAGAAAGATTCAAAAAAAGAAATTGGAGAGGCCATACCTTGCAAATAAATATAGTTTTTGTTTTTTTTTTTCTTTTTTAATTTTTTTGTGTGCAAATAAAAAATATTGATATTTGATATTGTTAAAACGGCGCCGCTCTGGAAGCCACGAGAACGCGCAAAACTTCACCTTATAAGCAACTTCCTCTGTGGACCTTTAGTCTCTCTCACTCTAGGTCTCTTCAATTATCCACGTCTTTCTCTCTCTAGCTTCGCTTCCGCGACCGACGGGATGGCTCCACCACCGGCGGGGGCGGCGACCCCAGCACCGAGCCACCAGGCTACGCAGCAATTCCTATCGTCCGTACTCTCGCAGCGCGGCCCGTCCTCCCTCCCTTACACCGAAGACACAAAGTGGCTGATCCGCCAGCACCTCGTCTCCCTCACCGACGCCTACCCTTCTCTCGAGCCCAAAACCGCCACCTTCACCCACAACGACGGCCGCTCCGTCAACCTCCTCAAGGCCGATGGCACCGCACCGATGCCCTTCCAAGGTGTCACCTACAACATCCCGATCATCATCTGGCTCATGGAGTCGTATCCCCACCACCCGCCTTGCGTGTACGTGAATCCCACGCGCGACATGATCATCAAGCGCCCGCATCCGCACGTCAATCCTTCTGGCTCGGTCTCCGTCCCGTACTTGCAGAATTGGATCTACCCTAGCTCCAACCTCGTCGATCTCGTTCGCCAATTGAGCCTAATTTTCGGCCGCGACCCGCCTTTGTATTCTCAGCGCCGTACTAACCCTAGCCCGACGCCCGCGGCTAATTATACTTCAAATTTGTCGAATTCGTCGAGTTTTGGATCCATGGGAGACGCTGGAAGCGAAAGATATCCGCGTCCGCTGGCCAGGCCGTACCCGCCATCGCCCTATGGTGGTGCTGCTGCCGTGGGCCCCGGGAGGGCTCAAGCAGAGGATGCGTCCGAGGTTTACAAGAGAAATGCCATCAATAAGATCGTGGAGACGGTTCATGGAGATATATTACAATTGAGCAAGGCAAGAGAGGCGGAAATGGAAGGCTTGTTCGGCGCCCAGTCAGTGTTGAGAAGGCGGGAGGAGGAGATTAATAAAGGATTGAAAGAGATGCAGGACGAAAAGGAGGGATTGGAGGCGCAATTACAGGCAGTGTTGATGAATACGGATGTTTTGGAGTCATGGGTGAAGGAAAACTACGATTGCAAGATGAAGGGAATCTTCGATGGCGAGTTGGATGTGGACAGTGTGTTTGAGTGCACGGATGTGCTTTCGAAGCAAATGTTGGACTGCACGGCCTCGGACTTGGCAATTGAGGATGTGGTTTATTCCTTGGACAAGGCAGCGCAAGAAGGGGTGGTGCCTTTTGATCAGTACTTGAGGAATGTGAGGTTGTTGTCAAGGGAACAGTTTTTTCAACGTGCTACCGCTGCGAAAGTTAGGGCCGTGCAGATGCAGGCTCAAGTTGCTAGCATGGCTGCAAGGGCGCCCCCACATTATGCTGCCTGAATGATTGTCTGCTTGGCAATTTTGCTTTGTGATTGTTGCATATTATGTTTGGTAAGTTGACATTCTAGAGAAAAACTTTTGTATACTCTTTGGCTCTCTCTTTTATCTTCGATGTCAATTTTTTTTTTTTTTATTGATTTGTATTGATAGGGGATTATTGAAATATGATGTGAATTCTATGCTGCTACTTAGTAATAATCACTTTGTTTAAACTTATTTTTTTGATCATGTTAAGTTGGAGAATTGAAGAATGATGAATACTGTATGCTTGTGCAGCAATATTTCCTAGTTACAATTTGTTACCTTTCTGAAAGATAAGATGAATCTTGTTCCATGAATCTGGTGTGGTTCTGTTGCTTTGTTCCGCAGTATTGTAAATGTGATAATTCTGGACTCGTGCCAACCTTTTCCAATTATTAAATTTTGCCACACTGGTGTAATTAGTGCATAATTGAAGTGCTTTCACCGCTTGGATTAGAGTGAAGATTTTCCATTGTGAACTTCTCTCCCACGTATCCCGGCTTAACTTATCTCAGAGACATTTTGACCTATGCACTATTGACGCACTTCATGATTTCTGTTGAGGTGCATGACTGGTTATCACTTAGTTGTGCCAGCCATTGAATTCTTGTCATTCTTAATCAAAATTTGTCCTGGAATGTGTCTTTACTGATTGTAATTTGTCCCAGAATGTGCCATCAATTTCTGTGTTGACTTGCGCCATTTTATCATACACCAGGAGTGAAACTGTACACAAAAGGATGTGCTAGTGCATGTAACTAACACTACTTGGCTGTGCAGTCTTAACACGTGTACAGAGGCTCTTTGATCTGGGACAAGACGATTGGTAAGACGCCCAATGAACCAAAAGAAATTTGACCTCCAAAACATGTGGGAATTGTGGTAATGCTGTACTGGGCTGATGATAGAAATTGCATTCCTGAGTGCTTACTTGTGGTTGTTGATTTTTCTCTGAGCCCCTGTGGTTGAATATCTGAAGCATTTGATACCGATGTTTGTAAACTATGGATTATGCTCTCATCATGTTGAGGATCATTTATCAGGTCAAGATGATCCAGAACTTTCTTTTTGGTATGTAGGGATTAGGATATGAACCCGGGAACAGGAACTATTTGAACCTCAGAACCGAAACTAAGAGCCTGAAAAGTTCTGCCGTTAGACCATATGGCTAGTGGTAACCTTTCTTCTTTAAATGAATGGTCTAATTGATTGTAGCACAGGGGGTAAAGTTATCCCCAGCATGGGAGGAGCCGAATCCCTAACCTACTATGGGTGCATCTGACTTGGACACCAAGTAATACGGTCTTAAACTTACTATTAATCAAGCTGCTAGGGTTCTCAATTTGTGGCATTTGTGTCCACTGGATGCCAATATTACAGTGGCTCGGTTTGGGGGGTTTGTGGATAGTAATAATAATAATAATTCAAAACAATTAATGACCGATGCCTATTACCGAGATGACCGTGTCTTAATTTTTTTTCCTATTGAAGCCCATCATATAAATTCGTTTAATAAAGAGAAACTAAAACATTATTTGGGATATATATTAGCAATTTTTTTCCTAGTCTTAATCGACATCCAGTCTGCGAGTAGCGGCTTTTAATTTTTGCAATATATATCAAAACTTCATCACATTCCTACACCAACGCCCCACCCCCAGTGATGACATATCATCAAATATCCACTCTAACAAAGGCTGGTATTTTTATCATATCTATGTTCATGTTGCTTGTTTCATCCCAGCCAGGATTTCAAGGGATCAAATTTTTATTTGTTATAAATGATATTTAGCATATTCGGTCAAATTTAATTGCCTCGGACTGAAAAGATTAAGGGACCGGGTTTCATGCAAACACAAAAGCGATAAAGAAAAAAAATAATATAAAAGTTTAAGGGTTTTGTTGCATACTAATGAAGACTTTTAGTATTGCTGATCTTTATGCTTTTTTATTTATATATAAATTTTGCAAACTGGAGATATTATTAAGAATGCAATACCATATGTGCTTGAGCTTCAATTTCCCTGTGCCTAAATGTTTAGATGGGGGAGTAATAATAATTTCGTAGATTTGTTAGGGGCAGATTCTCTTAGGCCCATTCCGTATTTTAAGTGGGAAACCGGAACAGCAGTGTTTGTGCCAGTAACCCCTAAGTTTGCCTAAACCACACCACTGGCATACATGCCCATTGAAGTTATTCGGATTTGAATCAGCAAATCGACGTTCAAAATCGTAGAATGATCTCATCGAGAAAGAGTTGTAACCCATCCGCATCATGCATTTCTCCCGGAAGTCGCAAACTATGCCAGACGCAGTATCACCACCATGCAAACTAGAATATCCACAAACCACAGCTTCGTCCACCTTGATTCAAATTTCATAGAAATTGATGTTTTCTATACATACACACACTTCAAAAGAATCCAAAACAAGAGGAAGTGACAGGCTGATAGCCGAAATCTATTGCAACTTCAATTCAGCGCACGGCAAACCGGAACACAACCTCACAACCTGGCTAATGGACAGAATGTCCCTAGAATACGCAAAAACTACCATCTTGCGGGGTTGAAACAAGAAGCAGCACCTTAATCTAAGTTTGTTCCACCATTGGCGACACAATTGAATGCCTACACGCTACAAAATATCATGCTCTAGGCTTTCACCCAAAGATCTTCTAGCATATGTACATTCGCCTCCACATATCATTTAATTTCTATCGTGCAAACATTCATGAAGCAAGTCTTCCACAATTTTGTAAACTATATATGCGAAGGAGGAAAAACCGAGGTTGGGCACCTAGGTCACTTCCACCACCAGAACTGGCGAAATAAATAAATTTTCCTCATTCGAGTATTGTATGTCATGAAAGCCCTGGCTTTAATGGGGTCGGCATTCAAATACTCAAATGCGTACATCTGTTTGGCCTCTTCCAGACCATCAATCTCCATCACTGCCTGTAACAGTTCAGAGGCATTAGTTGTGTTTTTGCTTTGTTCCATAGCATCAGCCAAACGCCTAACGCTTGATGCCAATGTCAACATTGCATCCTGGAGGGCATCCGAGCCACGAGCCCGTTTGGGAAGCTGTCTGAGAGGCTGGATCAGAGGAGGGTCTTGGCTACCATCTTGCATGTCCTCTGGCGATCCTGTATATGACTCTGTTCCATCAGTTTCACTCGCATCCTCTGAACTCGGTGACAGGAATGAAGCAGAATCTTCTTCAAAATTCCTTGTTGGATGGTTTCCGTCCTTCATCTTAGCCCAACGACTAGGTGCTTGATAATTTCCACAAACAATTTTTAGCTCATCATACATCTCGATCTGCTTTCCTCGAAAGCCCCTTGCATCAGGGTGTGCCTACCAAACATTTTTCCAAAACACCGATATAAATGATATATAAAAATGAATGCACTATAAATCCTAATGTGTACCAATACAAACAAACACCCACACACACACACACATGCATATATAGAGAGACGGGCAGAGAGTGTGTCGGTGAGACTGAAACTTACTGCAATGTATCTCTTCCAAAGATTCTCATCATCACACATGATCATTTTTGTATTGGGATTCCACCTGAATCCATCATGGCTTAGCATATCTTTTATCACCTTATACCTCTTCTTGATGGTCTTCAAACGATTTACAACTTTTTGATTGTTCAAATTTAGATTAAAATGAGAGTTCACAGCGATACAAGCTGCAGTGTATGCATTCTCATTAAAACATTTGTCTATTTTATTTCCATTTCTAGCTTGAATAGAAAGAGCTTCGATGAGACACTTGTCCATTGCTATTGACCAGACAACATTTCTTCCTTTATGCTTTATCTCCCTTCTCTGTGCTTGCAAGTCATAGTGGTCCATTTCCTATCACAAAAAAGGAGAATAACCATTACAAAACAATACATCTACAGAAAAGCAGAGTTAATCACTTTAATCACTACAACATACTAGACATTTTGCAGCAAAAATCTTTGCTGCTGATACTACAGAACTTGGCTAAACACTTCTTGGGACACAGATGCAGTTTGATAACTTCTTCTAACAACAAACAGGAACTCAGCTTTTCTAACTACGAGCAGAAAAGGTATTTTCGACTCTTCAATAAAGGAATCCTCTGCATGGTACCATATGGACATTTCATCCCCGATACCTTAGTAAGCTGAAAAACTAGAAACCAAAACTAAGAGTATACCGAAACACTAGAAACCGAAATCAAGAGTATATTAACATTTTAAACTTTTGAATAATATAAAGCTTATTGTTCCCTATCAACCACAAGGTCAGCAAATCTAACCTTATCAGCAACAAATTGGGTGAAACAAGCAGAAAATAAAACCTTAAACAAGATAAAAGAGTTAAGGAGTAGTAGCTAGTGACGAGTGAGAAGGAGAAGAAGTGAAGATTGAACCTAAGTATAATAATGGGGATAATCAGATGCAGGCAAAGGCAGCAGCACAAAGATGCAAAGAAGCAAAAAAGTAGTGCTTAACAACTTGAACTACTCATTCTCAAACATTCCCCAGATATGATAGGAGTAGAGGCAATATGAAGAGGTGGAAGCCACGTGAGGCGGTAACCCTCCCTCCATTTTTTTCTTGTTTTTTTTGAACAACACCAAGTAGATGTATGACTGACCAGTAGCTAAGCTAGCTTTTTTTTGTCACTATTAGTACTACGTGGACACAGTTTTCCCCTCTGAATCATCCCTTCCTATGTGTCCCTTCCCTTTTTTCTTTTTTTGTTTTTCATTTTTTTCCTCGTTCATTGTTCAAATTTCTAATAATTCACACTGGGCTCTTCTTTCAATTATCTTTTTGTTTTTTTTTTTTCAATGAATAAATACCTCACTAATCAAATCTGAATCAATGGTGGAACACAATCAAATACACATATTCAGTCAGTTAGCACATTTTGATTTCTTTCTTTCTTATAAGTAGCTGTAATGGTACTTTTTTTTTTTTTTTTCCCACTAGCTTAGCTAGACTTAACAAGCAAGCAAGCTTGCCATTGATAATTTAAGAATAGAAGATAATGGAGCATTTGCTTTACCCAGGCAGGCCTTCAAGTAGACTTTGGCAGCCTTCTCTAGCTCTTTCCAAAATCTACCGGTTACCAGAGATGCTCTGTGCACAAAATGACGATAAAACAGGATCAAATCAATTTAGCCGAGAACTTTTTTTTTTTTTTTCCTTTTTTGATGACAAGAAATCTCTTTCAGGCAAACTCGAGGTTACTAGCACAGCACCCCCCTCGCGGTTCCCATTTATCCAAACGTTAATCAGTTTGCTCAAAGCATAAATCATCAACAACAACAACAACAACCACAAAAATCAGAAATCCAATGATCAAGAAACTGAGAAATTACTTGGCCGTACAGTTCAGTTTTTATTTATTTATTTATTTATTTATTTTTAATCAGACTTCATTTCATGGTTTGAAGAACGTAATAAGCACGAGTAAGTCCAGCCCTTTTTTTTTTTTTTCTTTTTTTCCCTAATTTTCTTGAGAGCCAAACAAGACAGAGAGAGAGAGAGAGAGAGAGAGCTTAGGGATTCGAAAGAAGGACTTACCCGGCAGTTTGGCTCTCTGACTAATTGAACACCAACGACCGAAAGCTAATCTTGAATCGAGCGGAGTCGTCTCGGTAGCCAAACAGGGAGGCGCAGGCAGGGCAGGAGGATGAGTCTAGGGTTTGGTTAGCGCGGAGAGGGTTTCAAAATGTCATATTTTGCGTAGAGGGTTTCAAAATGTCATACTTTCTCGGGAAACAAACATCCAAATATGGTTTAAAGAGAAATTGAGAGTAAGAAAATGTTAAAGACTGTAACTGTTTGTTTAAGTTTTTCCTTTCTCTTTCCAACCAAAAAGAAAAACATAAAATAATAATAAAAAATATATATATATATTAATTATTTAAATCAAATTAAAAGCACCAATTAATTTCAACAATAATATCTCTAAACGAGCCTCTCTTATATTTAATTAAAAAAACGACTAAGTTCAAAATCATCAACACACTTCAATTATTCACCCTGCATTTTTTAGAATAAAAAACTTTAAGTTTGTTGATTAACAAAAGATTAAAGATTATTAAAACTATGACAAATTTTTAAAAATCATAAATTCAAATCAAAATTTTTTTATAAATTTTAAAAAAAATTTATGAAAATTTATATAAAAAAAAGAGAGAGAAAGAGAAAAATAGTTGGTCATTAAGTAAAATTGATAAATAAAAAAATTTGTTGTGAAAAAAATAAAAAAAAAATATAAAGGAGTTTTAAGATTGAATTTCTTATGACTTTATATGTCAAATTGAAATGTGATTGTAATTTGAATTTTATAAAATATATTTATTTAAATATTATATTTTTATTATATAAAATTTGTAAAAAATAAATAAAAAATTATTTTTTATTGGTTTAAATTAAATTTTGTAATTTTTTATGAAAATTCTTATATTTTTTTTGTAAAAACTATTAATTTCATTAAAAAATAAATTATTTTATTATAAATTAAAATTAAATTTGTAATCAGATTAAAATATGTATTTTTAAATATTTTTTAATTTAAAAAAGTATAAATAAAAATATTATTAAATTTTAAATTTAATATATTAAAATTAAATATTAAAAAATTTTATTACGAACTATTATTATTTGATGATAAATTTTTTATTAAAAAATTAATTCGAAATATCAATAAAAAATAACTTAATTTGAACTTACAAAAGACGATGATTAACAACCTAATCGGGTCCGTCCCTGCCCGCGTAGTCGGATCGAGTGACTTCCTGAACCTATAACCCGAATTCATTCGCCTTGTACTATTGAAATTACAATGTTACCCTGAAACGTTCGAAGAAATGGTCGAACGTGCCCTTCCCAAAGAATGAACCCTCCAGATGTTAGACACGTGGCCGCCTCATCTAATCCCCTCGGAATAAGGTTGCAAGTACTGATGTATGACGTGCTACAATCGCGACGGCTAATCAAATGCAATCGAACCGTCTGTGACAAAGGCAATGTCACTGCTGCTTAGGCTTAAAAACAAACACACACACACACAGTCACTTGCTCTTTCCGCAAAGCACTCTCTTCTCATTTCTCTTCTCATTTCAAGTTTTTTTTTTTGTTCTTTTTTTATTTATTATTTGTGTTGTTGTTGCTTTTCTTTATCTGCATTGCCAGTTCCATATCTCTGAAAATCAAAAGCTTACTCAAGAACAACACAGGAAAAAGAAAGGAAAAGGAGAAAGAAAGCTAGAAATTTTATTTTCTTTTTTCCTTTTTATTGATTAGTTTGGAAGGAAATTCGGGAAATTTATACACCCATTATGAAGATCAGGAAGAGAAAAGACCCAGAAGAATATAAGTATCATGAACAAGAAGATGATGAAGAAAAAGAAGGTTTTGCTTTTCTTTTCGTTTTTCTCTCGTACAAACAATTGCATGTGTATACACTTGCATGTCAATAGTAGTGGCTAATTTTAAGTCTTTTAATTTATAGTTACAAATTACCTACATTGTGTGTGTGTGTGTGTGTGTAGTTTGTGATTTTGGGGTTTAATGAGTGATTTTGTTTGTTTATTTTTTTGTTGCTTTCTTTCTTTCTTTCTGTGGATTTTCAATATTTGTGGGTTTCAGCTAAAAAGTTTCTTGCTTTATTGTTTGTTCTTCAATATTTTGGGTTTTATCCTTTTTGGGGTGTCTTGAAATGATGATTTGTAGCCACCAAATTAGAAGTTTTCCCATTTTGAGACCCCAAAATGTTCTTATTCATTGGGATTCATTTATTGCTTGTAATAATAATAATAATAATAATAATAATAGTAATAGCTGATTCATATCTGTATTTTTATTAAATTAACAACACAATCTATGTTCCATTGAAGCCCTAAAATCGTTCTCTGTTCCCTTTGTTTTCATTTTTTACTTTTTATTTTTGTTGGTGTCTATATTCATTGAAGTTCCATTGCATGTGATCATGTTTGTGTCCCCTTAAAAGTGATGGTATACAACACAAATGGTAATGGTACTTCTTGTTCTCATTGTTCTTAGTTGGATTCTTGCAATTCCCTGCTCTTCTTTCTCTTGAACTTGGTGTGTTTTCATGAACTTTCTCTCGTTGTTTAACACACTACCCGTCCTTTCCATTGTGCAAAGTTGTTTTATTGCTACTCAAATGGGTTACTTGAAGTTTGGCATTTTGTTGTCATACCCCACAACATTATTGGATTTGTCTTTGTGGTGAGAACCAAGAGTGGTAGCAGGTATAAAGTTGCTGTTGTGTGATTTTTGCGGTGTCTAAAATGAATATTCAATGATTATTTTGGATTAGGGGTTAGATCCTTTTCAATTTCCTAGAATATGGGTTTTTGTGTTTTCTTCTACCTTTTCCATACATTTCTTGATAACGCAAGGTACTAGTTTCACTAACATTTAGTATTGTTTCTCATAATTGAACACAGATGATGTTCTGGATGAGTTTGAGAATGATGGGTTCATTGTATTTGACGAAGAAGAAGAAGAGAGCGCTCAACATGGGAAAGGCAGGAAAAAGATAAAAAATAGGAAAAGGTGAATTTTTAATCCCTTGTTTACATGCTGGAAAATATGTGTATCATTGGATTCCTTGTGAAGCGCTGTGTTTCTAATTGCTTCAGGAAATCACTGAAGAATCTTCTGGATGATGATGATCTTGAGTTGCTGAGAGATAACAAAATCAGTGGCTTATTCCAATCAGATAGTTCTGTGAGTTCATTCTTCCTTGTGTGATTTGTGTTCAATTTTTGAGGGATGATCAACTCAAATGACTTCTCTCTCACATTGTAATTTTCATGGACTTCCTACATTACCTCATGTATATAACTTAGCTGCAATTTGAAGCTTGCAATAAATTACTCTCTAGAAGTTGGAATGCTGAACATTGCTCCCTTACAATATTGTGTTTGATCAAAATTTGCCTCAGGGAAATGACAAGTATAAGCGGCTGAAAAAGGCTGAGAAAGGCACTAAGCTTGCAGGGTACTCAAGATTCTCTGCTGATGATGGTGAGCAACTTCCATGAAGTTTTTAATGGTTTTATGTGTTACTTCAGTTACAACAGCATCTTAATTGAAATCCATAACTAGATCAATGTTATTGTCAAGTTTTTAATGTATTTGACCAATCAAAATTTAATGTTATCTGTTTTTTTTTTAAAAAAAATTTTTTGGTCCATTTCTATACCTTTGATCTTGTGCTGTTTATTTCCAAGTTTGTGCTTGGTATACACACTATTGACTTTTATCCAATACTAAATTATGTACTATACTTTTCAGAGTTGCTACATGATAGTGCCAAAGAAGAGGAAGCCAGTTCTGATGAAGAAGATGAAATGGCAGATTTTATTGTTGATGGTGAAGGATATGAAAAAGGAGCCACTATGAGGTACTTTGTGCATGTCATTAGTTCTTTTCATTACATCCTTTCATGCAAGATTTTTAGTTCAGTCATGCAGTATAGTACTTTAGGTGAATGGGAATTGATGTCTCTCTTGTGTCCTGCCGGACTGGCCTCCTCCTGCACATATGCACAGGCAGACATTCATGATTCACTTTTGATTGTTCTTGTTGATTTCTGCATTAGGCAATGGAAGGTGAAAGAAAAGAAGTCAAATAAGGTTACAGTGGCTTCTTCATCGCAGAAGAAAGATGGCTACACATGTGGTACTGTTGGTGATCTCCTGAAGCATCATTTGGTTAAGATTGCCAAGCCTGATGATTGTGTTGAGTTGGAGCTGGAAAACTACATGAATCAGAGGGATGGCTATGTAAAAGAGGTTGATGTGCCAGAGAGGATGCAGGTCTGTTTTCATTGATCTTATGTTGTCTGCAGTCTTCTAGTGTGCCACTTGGATCTTATAATGGCTAGGTGGGATAATATTTCCTTTACATTTGTCTTTAGACTTTGGAGGAAATTGTTGGGAATGCCCCAGCAGATGACATGAGAAGAGAAGAGGAGAGTTCCTGGATACTTAATCAAATTGTTACAAATACATGTCCGTTGTTGGGCAAGATTAAAGGTCAAGAAGGAAGTGAAGAAAAAGCAGATCTGCTTAAGAAAATTAACAAGGAACATATAGTGAGGTTCTTGGAGTTGCGCCACAAAGAAAAGTTTGATGTAAGCAAAGACATTTAATTTCGTTTTGCCTTTTCATATACTGGAGTTTACGTCCATTTATCCCATGTTTTGTCCACAGATACCATTTATTGCTATGTATCGAAAGGAGAAGTGCCTGAGTCTGTTAGAAAATTTTGAGCAAGGTGGCATGGAAAATGAGTATGATGATGATACTGAGAGAAAATCTAGATTGAAGAGGCACAAGGTAAATTTTTATTTTGATAGACATGTGTGCATGTGCACCAGGACCTAGAGGGTGGGCCTTTGGTGTAACAATAAGGTTATTCCATTGTAACCTGGAGGTCACAGGTTCAAGTAACAAAAATACTCTCTTCATAAAAAACAAGGTTGATGCTATGTACATTTGACCCTTTCTTTGACTCCACTGCATAGGAGCCTTGTGCACTAGGACACCCTTTTATTTGTGCATATGTACATTCACCCAAAAAAACACCACATAATCCTAGAATGTTTTTATAAGTTTTAGTTTGAAATTTGCCAAGATCCATAAACGAATGGAAAGATTTATCAAACATCTAGACCGCATGGAATAGGTTGGAATTATTTCACGTAAGAATGTTATTTCTCAATGTGTAGGTCCTCTGGGCCATTAATGAACTGGACAAAAAGTGGTTACTTCTCCAAAAGCGGAAGAATTCCTTGCTGATGTACTATAACAAGCGTGTAAATCAGGAACTCCATAATATTAATGAAGTGGCAAGACTTTCTTTGGTTAAGGAACACTTTAAAGCAATTGTGAACTCTCTTAAGCTGGCAGAAACAGAGAGAAATATTGACGATGTGGAGATGAAGTTTAACTTGCATTTTCCTCCGGCTGAAGATGGGATTGAGGGAAAATTTAAGAGGCCAAAGAAGAGATCACAATACTGGGACTGCAGTAGGGCTGGCCTATGGAACCTTGCAGGGAAATTTGGCCCCAGCCCTGCACAATTTGGGTTGCAACTTACACTAGGAAAAGCAGTAAGTTTGTTTTATTTAGTATATTTCTTTCTGTTCGTGGACTAGTTGTACTTCATCCATGTCTTCAGTCAAAAGGTTTAAACCACAAATTGGTTTTTAAGCCAATTATAATGAAGCCAATGGAATGCGCAAGATGAGCCTGTTAAAATTCTTACACCTTTTCTGTCACTTCTGGGTTTTTGTTTGAGTTATGGTTTGATTTTATGCTGGTTGCAGGGAATGAAAATTTGGGCGAATCCTGTTGAATCTCCAGAGTCAATGGCCTCGAATTTTACTTGTGCAATGTTTGAAACTCCTGAAGCTGTGCTTAAAGGTGCTAGGCACATGGTATGTGGTTGATGCATGTTTGTGGCCTCTTCTTTTCTTTTTTTTCCTTCTTTTTCATATTTTTTCTAGGCAAATGGTATGCTGTTGATGCTTGTTTGTGGCTGTTTTGTGGTTGGATAGATTACTGCTTGCTAATTCTTCTTTCTGTTTTTTTTTTTTTCCCTTAATATTTTCCCTAGGCTTCAGTGGAGATCAGTTGTGAGCCTTGTGTTAGAAACCATGTCCGCTGCATTTTTATGGATAAAGCTGTGGTGTCAACAAGGCCAACCCCTGAAGGACAAAAGGATATAGATTCTATTCATCAATTTTCTATGATTAAGTGGTTACGTGAGAAGCCACTTGAGAAGTTTCAAGATGCCCAATGGCTTCTTATTCAGAAAGCTGAGGAAGAGAAACTCCTTAAAGTTGTCATAAAATTGCCTGAAAGTATTCTGAATAAGTTCATCAGTGACAGCCACGAAATTTATCACATAGGTGGCGGTGATGAGTCTGCTCTGGTTTGGGATGAGCAACGGAAACTGATAATCCAGGATGCAATTTCAAAATTTCTTCTTCCTTCATTGGAGAAGGAGGTTCGAGTCTTGCTGACTGCTAGAGCTAAGAATTGGCTGCTCATAGAATATGGGAAGCAATTATGGGACAGAGTATCTGTTGCACCTTATCAGTGCAAGGGTAATATTGGCCTGGAGGAAGGAGTTGCACCAAAGGTTATGGCTTGTTGCTGGGGTCCTGTAAAGCCACCGACTACATTTGTCATGTTAGACTCATCCGGAGAATTGCTTGATGTGTTGCAAGCTGGATCCCTTAGTTTGCGGTCGCAAAATGTAATTGACCAGCAACGGAAGAGAAATGACCAGCAGCGTCTCCGTAAGTTCATGAAAAATCATAGTCCGCATGTTGTTGTTCTTGGTGCTGTAAATGTATCTTGCACCTGGTTGAAGGATGACATCAAAGAGGTATGCAGTGTGAACTTATGCATCTATGGTCTTTTGAGTTAATTTTTGGCTGACCATTCATGTTTTTTATATTTATCATTCCTTGAAAGTAACATTGGACCATGGTTGTTTGAACTAGGAGGATGTAGCTTTAGACTTAAATATGAAGCTGACCAGCATATACCGTTAAAAATGCACTCCTTATTCTCTAAATAATTAAGGTGCTAGACCTGAAGGCTACAAGATCTTTAATTATTGTTTTACAGTTATTTAAGGTCATTATCCTTTTTATTACTTTACAGTTTTTATATTTTCCTTTTGAAACATTTGGCTAAGTGTTTGATTGAAGCCTGACAGGAAGTGGGAATGGCCATAAATTTCTGGTGCATTTCTCATCTCCTTTTTGTTATTTGTTTCTCAATAAAATATTGCTTTATGAATCCCTTGAGCCTTTCAGTAGACGTCCTTCTAAACTTTTGTTTGAATGTCATCTTGTTGGTAGTATCTAGTAGTAGGAATTTACAACTTAGACTCCTGTCCAGAAAAGCATCGGTTGAGCTGTTAAGAGATGATATTATCACTATAAAGGATTGAATTATGAAGGATTGTCCATCATCAAAACATGATGTCTTCACATGTCAGGAAGAAAAATATCTTGCACTTGGACTTGAAACTGCTCAACTATCTTGGTTTTTGATTCTTTGATTGTACTACTTTTTGATTTATTTGTAGGGAATAATTCCAACCGATTGTTGATTAGCACAATTCTAATGTCTTTCACCGAATTTGGCACAAAGATAGTAGTTTTAGCTCTGTAAGAAGTCAATTTGGGCCCAACCCTTTTGAATTGTCTAGGGTACGAGAAACCATTGGAAATTACAGTGATATTGCATAATTGACATGCTCACAATTTCTGACATTTTGGATGTCTTGCCTTGATTCTGTCATGGAAATCATTGAAATTGCTGTTTGGACCTTTTTTCATTTGCAAAAGGTGTATTTGAGGCACGAGCTTTTACCTCTTTCTCAACATGAGCTTGACCATTACTCTCCTCAGTAACAGGATGAAAAACATGGAATTTGTTTTCTTGATTTTATTTTCATTTTGTTTCTTTGCAATCAGATTATTGTGGAAGAAAATCCTCTTGGTAAAAGCCAAGCAGACATGATCGACATTCTCTATGGAGATGAAACCTTGCCTAAGCTTTATGAAAATTCGAAGGTTGCTTCATATGAATTGCCTGGGCAAGAAGGTATTCTGAATCTTTCTCTAGATATGTATGTCACCTATTGCTTACACTTTTCTGGTTTAATTATTAACAGGCATTGTCAAACGAGCTGTGGCACTGGGGCGTTATCTTCAAAATCCATTGGCTGTGATTGCAACACTGTGTGGGGACCAGAAAGAGATTGTTTCTTGGAAGCTGCACTCCTTAGACCACTTTCTAACGGCTGAAGAGAAGTATGAGATGATAGAAATGGTTATGGTAGATGTTACCAATCAAGTGGGCATAGATGTCAATCTTGCTGTGAATTCCAACTGGCTTTCTTCTCCTCTTCAGTTTGTGTCCGGGCTTGGTCCCCAGAAAGCAACCTTTCTGAAAAGGCACCTGGGAGGTAGAATAGTGGCCAACCGGAAAGAATTAGCGGACTGTGGGTTGAGGACAAAGAAGATTTTCTGCAATGCAGTTGGGTTTTTGCGTGTTTGTGGTTGTAAGCTGCTCTATAGTGGCAGTGAATTTGAGCCATTGGATGAAACGAGAATCCACCCTGAGTCCTACGGTATTGCAGAGAGCCTTGCAAGGGCTATCCATGGTGAGGTTGATCAGGCCCAGCCTATAGAATATGTTAAGCACAACCTACAGCTACTGAAAGACTTTGATATTGATGGCTATGCAGACAAATATGAAATAGAGAAAGGGGTGAATAGACGGCAGACACTTCTTGATATTAAAATGGAACTTCTTTGTCCCTTTCTAGATCCTCGAGCTCCTTATAGAATTCTCACTCAGGATGAGGAATTCTTTTTAATTACTGGCCAGAAGGAGGATGCATTTGCTGAAGGAAGGACTGTTAAGGCCGTTGTTCGCCGAGTTCTCTTGGAACGAGCATTTTGTTCTCTTGAGTCTGGCTTGACTGGGGTTGTCACGAAGGAGGATTATTTTGATGAGGCTGATGATTTTTCTATGACAGACAAGCTACATGTAGGTGACATTCTTACCTGCAAAATAAAGCATGTCAACAAGAGCAGATTCCTGGTGTATTTATCTTGCAGAAAGAGTGAGCTGAAGAATTGCAATTACCAAAGCTTAAATGAGATTGAGCCTTACTGCTGCATTGGTCAGAGCAGTTCATCTGGACAGCAGGAGAATGCCTCCAAGGAGCTTGCAAAGAAGCATTTCAAGCCAAGGACAATTTTTCATTCTCGCTTTAAAAATATGACAGAAAATGAGGCAATGAAGGTATGTCTTGTAGAGTCCTGTCTCTTTAACTCTTTGGCTTAGTGGTTTTGCAATTTAAATTTAGTTTGTAAAGAAGTTTCATATAGTATGTAAGAGGTATGTTTTCTTCTGTTCTTTGAGCAGTTTCTTTCTGACAAGGATGTTGGTGAGTATGTTTTTCATCCAAGCACAAGAGGCCCATGTTATATAACTCTAACGCTGAAGGTCTGTGGTGACCTTTATGTCCACAAAGCCATCATTGAATCTGGGAAGGACCAGAGTAACCTCAGAACGTTGCTTCAACTTGGGACAACTTTGAAGATAGGGGATGACAGTTTTGAGGGCTTAGATGAGGCAAGTATCCTTGCTTAGCTATGTTGAAAGGCTTGTTTGCATTGTTCCTATAATTATGTATTCTTTTCCTATTTATATACTTTTGTGAAATCAAATTTAGAGGGCCATTCAAATTCTGGCAACATAAATCTCAATATTCAACCTGAGTGATGCTCTATATTCCTTGTGTATTCGCATAGTAGCAATGCTTGGTCAGATGGAATTTCCTGCTCTCAACTAAGTAGTGTGATCAGTTATATTTTTCTTCCTGTCTTTGATGTAAGGCTATTAAGATCCCCACTTTGTGACACGCAGACATCTATTCCTTGCAAAATACTATCAAAAGATTTTCACTTTGAAGATATGAAAAATGTTTTAGGTTTATTGGATAATTTGCTTCAATGTTGTTGCAATAAATTGTCAACATATTAAGTGATAAATGCGTGTCATGTGGATGCAGCAAATTAAGATGAATGAATGAAATATAAGTTTTGGCAGTAGCATGGTATAGAGTATAATCTGTCAAAATTTTTTCTATGGTTAATGAGCAAACCATTGTCTTGTTGGTTTTTTTTTTTTTTTCTTTTCCTCTCTTGGCAGATTTGTCAAGCATTTGTTTTAGTATTGATGCATTATTTCTGTTGTTCAAACCTAGGTCATTTGTCAATATGTTGATCCATTAGTCGTCCACCTGAAAGCAATGCTAAGTTTCCGAAAATTTAGGAGGGGCTCAAAAGCAGAGGTTGATGAATTATTAAGGGCAGAGAAATCAGAATTTCCTGCAAGGACAGTTTATTGTGTTGCCATCTCTTATGAGCATCCTGGAACTTTTGTCCTGTCTTACATAAGAACAAATCCACATCATGAATATATTGGTCTGCACCCAAAGGGATTCAAGTTCAGAAAGCATATGTTTGGGCAGATTGAGCAACTTCTTGCATTTTTCCAGAAACACATTGACAATATACAACATAAGTTGGCACCGGTTGGTGGCAGTTGGGGTGAGCATGAGGGAAAGGGAAATGGGACTGATGGCAGTAGGGACAGCTTTATCTCTGTGGGCTTCAACAGAGGTGGGCGCAATCGTGGCCGAGGTCGTTATGGTGGTGGTAATGGCCATGGACATGGCCAGTTCTCTAGTATTGATGGTGATTATAGCCACCAGGAAACATTCTCTGGTGGATGGAATGGTAGTGGAAATAATGCTGATGGTGGTGGAGATTGGAGGGATAGTGGTAATGATAAAACTGGTACTCAGTTTGGCAGCATCAAAAGCAGGGGTGGCAGTTGGAGTGGTAGTGAGGGTAATAATGGGAGAGGATCAGGCAGTTGGGTTGGCCAGGAAGGTTGGACAAGTGGCAATCAAGGTGATGATAGTGCGCATGGATGTGGACATGGAAGGGGCCGTGAATGTGGACATGGAAGGGGCCGTGGATGTGATGATAGAAAGGGTGATAACAGCGGTGGAAATGATTTTGGTCATGACGACTCCACTTGGGCAACAAATAGCAGAAATTCAGGCAGAGATGATGGAGTTGGCAGTTTTGCTGGCAGGAATGATGATTGTGGAAATTGGGTTCGTAATACTAGTGGCAATTGGGGAAGCAATAATGCCTGTAGTACCAATGCTAATGATGATTGTGGAAATTGGGGTCGTAATACTAGTGGCAGTTGGGGAGGCAACGATACCAGTGGTACCACTGCTCATGCCAGTGGGGATGGCTGTTTGGATGGCAGTGGGAAAGCCGGTTGGACAGACAATAATACAGGAAATGTTACTGCTTGTACCAGTTGGGATAGCAGTTTGAGTGGCAGTGGGGAAGCCGTGAATGCCGGTGGAAGCAATTGGGGCAGAATTGGTAAGGATTCACGGGGTATCCTTGGAAGTGGTCCTGCAAGTGGCACAAGTTGGATGACTGGTTTGGGCGACAGTGGAAAGGACAAAGACATCAAGGGAAATTCTTGGGGCGGAACTGCAGGCGGCGGCAGCAGCAAGGGAAGTTCTCGGGGTGGAGCTGCAGGTGGCAGCAATTGGGGTGGCAACGAGGGAGCCGTTGATGCTGGTGTCAGCACATGGGGTGGAGCTGTAAGAATTCATGGGGAAGCAGTCCCGTGAAAGGCAATTCCTGGGAGACTGCTCCCGGCAAAAATGGAAAGGGGAGCTCTGGATGGGGGGGGGGGGGGAATGAAGGCAGCAGACTGAAGGAATGATTATGTGACACTCTCAATCAATTACATCAGTATTACATTTATATGAAAAGTTCTAAATCGCTGTGTGGGTAAATGCATAGCTAATTTCAACAGTGCGATTGGTACAAGATATAGTGTAGAATAAATTAGGCTGACTCTCTTATATATAAGACAATGGGATAAAGATTAGATTGGTCTCGTGTACGAAACAGCACACTACAAGAGTACAAGCATTCTCCCCATTATCCTTATATAAGGAGTTTCGTGTTATTACCAAGTCACTATTATCATTAATGTGTTTTTTTAAGATGTTTTGGTGGGTAAATAGTGTCTGTGTTTCCTTTGCCTCTTTTTGGTTTTTATATATTATTCGAAAAAGAAAGTAGAATTCTAGTTAGCATTTTTCAGAAAAATAAAAATGACAGTGGATATATTAAGTTTGTGGAAGTATTGTTAAGAAACAAGAGAGTTTAAAATTAAGAAAAAAAATTAATATTTAAATTAAATAATAAATTTGTAAATTTAATATTATATATTAATTTAAAATTTTAAAATGTTAAATTTATAATTTTTTTAAAATTTATATATTATTTATTTATTTTTAATATAATTTTTTAATTATATAATTTATACTTATAATTTCAATAAATTTTAATTTTTTTAAAATGTAAATTTTTTTTTCTATTTGATCTATTCTTCTTAGCGAAAGTTTATCATCATTTTATTAATCACTTTATTTTTTTGTGAGTTAAATTTATTATAGTTATACTTGATTTAAAATGAGAGTTTTGCTAATACCAATGTTTCAAGGATCACATTTTATATATATTATTATTTTTATTTTAAAATTATATTTTATCACTCTACTTAATAGTATTTCAGTGAGTATAATTCTTTTTTTTATTTCTTATGGTAAAAATTACCATAAGAAATATATGTTATTTGGGTTTTTTTATTATTAATTTTGATATTATCGATTAAAGAAGTATAAAAATTTAAAATCGAGAAGAAATTTAAACATATTTTAATTAAATAATAAATTTGTAACTTTAATATTATATTTTAATTCAAAATATATCTTTCACTCTAAATATTACATGAGTTCTTTTACATTGGATTTACTCTCCTTAAATGCAACAAAAATTTATGCCAAGAGTTCATTATAATTTCACCAAATTCATTTACAACCTAATCTTATAATGTTTGATTAAGAATATAAGATTTTTTAATCACATATTTTACACATAAAATTTCAATAATCTTGAATCTCTCTCTTATGTGAATTTTTTCCACACTTACTCCCTTTGAATGTGACGAGCTTATTTCGAACTAATTAACTACCAAATATATTTGTGAGCTAATCTTACTATACTTGATCTAAAGTATGTACTTGGGAGCTAATCTTATTACATTTAATCTGAAGGGTAAGTTAATCTTGAAACACCTAATTTGCAATATATGTCTGTCAATGTTTCAAGAATCACACTTCACAGATGTTACTACTTTTATATGTTATCACTAAGTTTAATGTAAATTATGTATCTACTAATATTTAAAAAAATTATATTTTACATATATTATTATTTTTATATATTATTACCCTTATTTTGAATTTTACTTTATTATTTTATATAAGAGGTAATTATTAAAAATTTAAATAGAGTTTAAATAAATAATAAATTTATAAATTTTATAATATATCTCATGTGTTATTTTTATTTATATGTTATTTATTTTTTAATATAAAAATTTTTAATTACATAGTTCATAATTAAAATTTTAATAAATATTATTTAAATTTTACTTAGTTAAATTATTATTTATTTAGATATCAAATTTAATTTTTTATTTCATAAAAATTGGCAACATGTTCTTATATCTTTAACGAAAATAACAAAATGACAAATTATGCCAACGTTAAAGTTTTATATACAATAATATAAATGAGAATTCAAGAGAAAAGCTATTATCCCTCTAAGTGAAAGAAAACATTTCTAATTAACTTATGCGACTAAACTATTAATTTAATTTTAATTAAATAAATAAATTACCTATTTAATATAAAGTAATAGACTCATAATATAACATTATCCTAACAAAAATAAAATTTCATTTTATTTGATTATTTGGGCAAGAATTTTGGGCACTAAACGCCTTTTTTATTTACAAATGTAGCATTTTAGTTTAATAGATATTAAATCTAATATACTAATATTAATTATCATATATGCATGCAAATAACAAATCCAAAGTTTTTATTGTGAAATATTAATTAAAGAGGGAGACTACGTAGTACTTTGACAATTGGTGTGTAGTAGGAACAAATTACGTGTCATCGGTGTGCACGTGAGAGAAGGGAAACAAAAAGAGTAATTTTCTGTGAAAGGTGAAAAGGAGAGTATTTCTGATACTTTTATATATTTTTTTATTTCTAAAAATATGTTTTACTTTTTAATTTATCCTCACTTCGTCTTAATACACCTCCTAATAAAATATAAAAAAATTAAAATATTTATAATTAAAATTTTTTTGATATTTTCTCGTGCAATCTCTTTATAAAAATTTATCCGTTGAGTTAATAAAATTATATATATATATATATAGTTTTTTTTTTTCTGTTAATTAAAAGACTTGGTTTTGCGAGTGAATTGTCAAACGCTTCGCATATAAGCCTTTCGTCCTCTAACCCGTTTGCCACCAAAACCCTAATAATTATATTCCTGCACACTGCCCTTCCCCATCTCCCTCAGCTCCACCGTCCCCGTTGGCGGCGGCGGCGGCGGCGGTGTCGGCGTCGGCATTTCGGCCGCTCTATCGCCCGGATTCTGGTAGCCCTGTAGAGATTGAGCTTATTTGGGGATCTTCGAGCTCTTCAAATTGGTAAGAAAAAGAAAACTATTTCATCAATTTCCTTCCTTTTTTTTGTTAATTTTAATTTAGAACTTCAAATCTATTGTTGCTTTTAGCAAAAACCGAAAAAAAAAATCGAATTTTCAGATTCATACATGCAAAAGAAAAACAAAATAATTTGACAGAAGAATCGAATTTCCAGAAAAAAAAAAGTAAATAAAGAAAAATGAAAGGAGAATTATCATGTTGTTTGGCAGGAAGAGAAGTGGAATTTCTGATTTTTGGTTTGTGGGGTACACCATAGAACACTATGGTGGCGGTTGGGCTCCTTTCATACTCACAAGAGCTTGCAGATGGGCAGCCAATTTATGTTTCTTCAAATTGCCTTCCGATCAAGGCTTCGAATTTCGAGCCTGCTGGGTTTGCCTTCCACTCTGCTGCCCTAAAACTGCTTGGTTGTGAGGAGGAAGTTTCGGGGGGTGGTGGACAAGAACAGAAAGTTTCTAATGACAAGGAACGGGGGTATATGCCATCATCGTATGATTCGTATAGCAGCGGCAAAAGTAAAAAGAAATCCGGTAGCGGAGAGAAGCAGCAGGATCATTATGCTTTGTTGGGTTTGAGCCATCTAAGGTATCTTGCTACCGAGGAGCAGATTCGGAAAAGTTACCGTGAGGTTGCTTTGAAGTATCATCCAGATAAACAGTCTGCCATTCTTCTTGCTGAGGAAACTGAGGCTGCAAAACAAGCTAAAAAGAATGAAATTGAAAGCCACTTCAAATCCATTCAAGAGGCTTATGAAGTTTTGATTGATCCCTTGAAGAGAAGAATCTATGACTCATCGGATGAGTTTGATGATGATGTTCCTACCGACTGTGCTCCTCAGGATTTCTTCAAAGTATTTGTTCCTGCTTTTCTAAGAAACGGTAGGTGGTCAATTAACCAACCAGTTCCATCTTTGGGTGATGACAACACTTCTTTAGAAGAAGTTGATAGCTTTTATAGTTTTTGGTATAGCTTTAAGAGTTGGAGAGAGTTCCCACATGCTGATGAGTTTGATCTTGAGCAAGCTGAGTCTCGTGACCATAGGAGGTGGATGGAAAGACAGAATGCTAAACTATCGGAGAAGGCAAGGAAGGAAGAGTATGCACGGGTGCGTACCCTTGTCGATAATGCTTATAGGAGAGATCCAAGAATATTGAGGAGAAAAGAAGAGGAGAAAGCTGAGAAGCAAAGAAAGAAGGAAGCAAAGCTTTTGGCTAAGAAGTTGCAGGAGGAAGAAGCTGCAAGGTTTGCTGAGGAGGAGATGCGACGTAAAGAAGAGGAAGAGAGACATGCTGCAGAAGCTGCTTTACAGCAGAAGAAGGCAAAAGAGAAAGAAAAGAAGCTTATGCGCAAGGAGAGGACTCGTCTTCGAACGCTATCAGTGCCTGTTTTGTCCCAGCATTTGCTTGGTCTATCTGAGGATGATGTGGGAAAGCTTTGTATGTCATTGGATATGGAGCAACTTCGGAAGATATGTGATAACATGGAGGGTAAAGTGGTAATAGAGCAAGCAAAAGTCCTTAGAGATGCTCGTGGATCTGACTACGATTCCAAGAGCCATCAAGAAGATGAGAAACACAAGATGCAACAGAATGGCTCTGTAGAGTCTAATGGAAGTGTGTCGCTGAACAGCTTGGAAAAGAAAGAAAGGCCATGGGGCAGGGATGAAGTTGAGCTTTTGAGAAAAGGCATGCAGAAATACCCCAAAGGAACATCTCGGAGGTGGGAAGTTATTTCAGAGTACATTGGTACTGGAAGATCTGTTGAAGAAATTCTTAAGGCAACCAAAACTGTGCTTCTTCAGAAGCCAGATAATGCTAAAGCTTTTGATTCATTTCTTGAGAAAAGAAAGCCTAGCCAATCCATTGCATCACCACTTTCAACTAGAGAGGAAATTGAAGGGGTTTCAACCCCTCAGGGGCCTGAAAGCAGTGTTATAAAGGCCGATAAGTCTGATGGGTCTTCGGGTAGAACTATAAACAACCAGGGTCCCGGTGATGTGGTTGCTGCAGATGGGTTGTCTTCAAGTTCTGAGCAAGATTTGTGGTCGGTTGTACAAGAAAGAGCTCTGGTTCAGGCTCTAAAAACCTTCCCAAAGGAAACCAGTCAACGTTGGGAGCGAGTTGCAGCTGCTGTTCCCGGGAAGTCTGTGAACCAGTGCAAGAAAAAATTTGCCTCACTTAAGGAGAACTTTAGAAGCAAGAAAAATACGGCCTAGTGTGTTGGGGTTGCTGTTGAGATTCCATAATTTTGGCACAAGAGGTAATAGTCATTTTGTCTTTCCATATATCCCCCGTTCGATTCCCTTCTTCTTTATGTCAAGAAGGAATTGCTGAAAGCTTATACATGAGAAAGAGAGCAATTTCTTTGTTGTTATACTATCCCAGCTTTTATTACCCAATGTTTGCTGTAATGCGACGTAGGTTGAACAAGTTAAAATATTCACTGTGGCCCGCTGGATGGGGAGTTTTGGGTTCTTGACTTGCTGCTTTAGGTGCATCATTTTGGTAAAAGATTATGTATCATCTACATTATTATTGATCATGCTTTATTTTTTCAATGGGTCCGTTACAGTGATAGGCCTGTAGCCATGACCTTGATTTAGAGTTTTGGAATTAAATACAAAGATTAGACGCAACTAACATCATTTCATCTTAATTATTAGTTGTGGTTAGTCTACCATTTATTAAAGAACATGCTGTCTGCAACGGGTAAGATTAAGTGATGTGAGCAAGCGTCTAAGTCTTGTTTGCATGTAACTTTTGTGTAAGATTTAATATAATATACATGTCTCAATCATTAGTTGTGGCGCCGGGGATCCTTGTGTCAGGCCGGTACCAAGGCAATGCCCCTAATCGGTATCATAATTTAAAAATGTATATATGGCTTGCCCCACCAGAAGGACATCGAACTTTGTGATTGTCGTCCAATGAATTCTAGCTTTTCGGGAAATGGATGGTACAGAAAACAATTGCATCTTAAAGAAAATGGATAGATGTTGACAACATTAAACCAATGGCCAAGAAGCCACCAGCCGTGTGGTTTGGTAGTACGGCATCTGGGCTCTTAGCCCTAGGAATTGGGATTCAGATCATGATACCAAGAGATCAAAAAAAAATAAAGGGGCAGAATTCATACGTTTCTCAGGCACTACTGAACTCTTGCACATGCCCCGGATGGGCATGCATTCCAACATCCTTTCCTAAAAAGCAATTTCATTTATAGGTGTAGCATCTTTGTCGTCTGCTACCAATCCTGCTAGTAGCTGTCTCAGGACATTCATCTGCATAAAATCTCAAGACCAATTGAATTCGTAAGCTACGATGGATTAACATTATTTCCAAGGTTCTTTTTCTTCTAGACCACCTGCAGCTGTCAAGCGTACACATCTGTTCCTTTTGTCAGCACCCTGCTGCTCCAAGTACAGCGCAGTGTTGTAAAAACTTTGTACGTCATCTCTTGACGAAAATCCATTGTGAAAATCTCCAAAAAGAAAAACCATGTCTGCAGAAGCTCAAAGACTAGCGGTGATCCAAGATGAACAGCAATCAGGCGGATCATTCAGGACTTTTCCCTGAAGCCTGGAGATGTTCTTACTCTCCTCGGGGTTCTTCACCAGGTTAATAGCCCTAGTATGTTATCCTTCATGGTAGCTGAAAAACTAGCGTAAGGGTCATTGCTTTAGGTTTGTTCATAATAGGAGGAAAAACTGACTAAAAAAACGAGGAACAGAAAAAGGGAAAAGGCAGCCGTTTGCTCACCTTCGCCTTTCAGTTTGTGTCTCATTTTTTCTCATTTATTTTCCAGTAGAATACAAGGATAAGGCGGACTCAAGTTCCATGTTCACACTAAATCCCAAGTTAATGGCAGATGAAGTTTCCAAGAAGAAAGAAGAGTACTCTAACGATGAGATTATAAATATTTCAAAGCTGTCCGAAGCAGAACAGGTAAGGTTGAGAACTCGACAAGACTGATTATCTATTGTGATTTTCCTGAACCATAAAAATTGCATGTCTTTTATGTTATAACCTCAAAAAGTTGGATATTCATCTGGAGATTGTTTAGCGGTATCAGCAAGTCATACTTATTGTAAGTTATTCAAAAATGCATTTAACTTCATATTTTTAGGTCTCTCTTTGCGTGATGAGGTTGAGGCGATGCAGATATTTGATTGTCAAAACAAAGACATGGCCAACAAGTCCACAGATGAGACAGCCATTGAAGAAAAAACTTCTAAGAAGAAGAGTGCAACAATATTTTTGCGGAAAACACAAGTGAACAATGACACAGTCGTGTCCCATCACAGAAGTTAAATTTTGTGTCTTTAACTCCTGTGTTGTTGTGAGTGATTTCCTAACAAAATCCTTAAGCATTCTTGCATGGCTACGCTTCTCTGAGAATAGAAAAGCTGCTGGCCAGTCTATGAAGTAGACCAGTGTACCGGACAATGCAATCACTTCTTTTAGAGACCGGATACGCTACGGCCAGTGGTAGTAGTAGTAGAAGCTAATGTTGCTAGGCATAATCATTCTCTTGCTTTGATTTCCCAAATCGATAAAATTTGAAAGTCAGTCCCTAACCTGTATTTATCTCAAATAGAAAATAGAGAGAATGTAGAGAACCAAAAATGCAAATGGTTCATACCACAGTTAGGCTTTTAATTTTGTTTCCTGTCTGTTCTACTATTTACCTGTTTTTTTTTTTTTTAAACCCATGGTCCAGAATTTCCAATCTGTTCAAATTAAACCATGTTTGCCGGCAAAACATGTTTCCAATCTGACCTCATGTTTCAAAACCATTGTTCCACACTACATAACAGGTCAGTCATAGACTAGAAGGTACAGCAGTGTATTACAGATTGCTGAAGACGAAAGGGAAATCACAGCGAAACCAAGCAACTCAATGGAGACAAATTTAGACCATCAAACAGCCTGGTTGCCCTTGAGTTAATGTGCAAATTTATTCTACAAGGACAACAAAAGTCATCATGCATTTGAGTGCTTCCTCAAATTTGATATTGTCATATAAGCAATGCCACCTCTGCAAAGCAGCAGCACTTCAAGGCCACCAACACAATAAAATTGACATGACCAAGCAAATACCATCGTCTTTCCTAGTGGAACTTTTCTCCATCCAGCAATTAACCAGACCGGCACCAGACTACTGAATTGAATAAATGATGAGATATGAACAGGATTTAAGCAACAAGCAAAAGATTCATTCAAGGGAGTTCAGACATTTGACAAATGGCAGGCATGTTATTCCATGAACAAGAGCTGAGGCCCCATCCTTGATCAGACATAGTAGCCCCAGCAGCCATCTGGTTATAGTCATTGCTCAAATCATCACCAAGAAGTGATGTTACGGCATCAGTCATGATAATTTGGTCCTTAACATAAGCAGAACTCTGGTCAAACCATTCAGAAGCAAGTAAAGCATCGGGGCGAATAATATCCAACTCAGAGCTTGTTTCTTTTGCGTTACCTGGAATCAAAATCTCATCTACCAGTTCCGGTTTAACATGGCACCCTGCATCACATCCAAATTCATGTTGAGATGCCATAATCCAATACCAGTACAAGTAGTGAGAACAGAATCAATCTTTTGAACAATCTGCAATGGATACTTTCAACAAATTGAAAGACAGAATGGACTTACAGGAAATGATCCCAAATACTAACATAATGAAACAAAAATGTGTATAGGATATAGATAAAGACACGAAACAGGCCTTTTTGTCACAATAGAATCCTTAAAATGGCTTACGTGGATGAAACATTTCAAAAATCCAACCAAATCCCCTGGTTAATGATTTTTGTGACAAGATAACCTTAACAATGCTTCGAATATGGAACCATGAATATCAACCTTGCAAGCAATCGGGAGATGCTCACCAGTGAAGGTCTCAGTAGATGGTCGTTCATCCAGAGAACTTCCATTGGCACTGACAGGAGTGCACTCACTGAAAGGTAAAGTTGAAGTATGACCCAATGGAGAAAGGGGACCATAGTCTTCCCATTCTGTCTTGCAAATATCCAGGGAGGAGCTGTCAGCATTATAGCCAGGGGTAACAGAGGATGAATTCGAATGTTTGTCTGACAAATGATCCTTTCCACTAAGAGTTTTTGCCTCATGAAGCAAAGCATCCAATAGGCCACTATTGTGTTGTGAAGGACAATTGGACTGATATGTCACAGTAGGAGGAGACTGGATAAATGTATCAACAGATTCAAGTAAAGGTTGAGGAGTAGATGTCCCCCAGCTACCGAAATCAGTTTCTGCGTATTGGAGTGAAGGGAGCTCCGACTTCACAGCCTCAGAAGCAGGCTTAGAAGCAGAGAAATTGCCACTGGAAATGGTGTGGCTATCCTGATTTTTCTCAAACGATTGTGAGTCTGTAGTAGGATCAGCATCAAAGTGAAAAGACAACCCGAAGGATTGAGAGACTTTATCACAGGTGCTATCCTGAAACTGGTCAAACAAGGAGAATTCATCTTTCACACTAGAACTGCACCCAGGTAAAAAGGTCATTGATTCTTGAAGATGCTTTTGGCAATGCATTGATGGTGACATGAAGCTATCATATTGAGAAGAGCCCAGGCCTTTCAAAAGCACATTGCTTGCAGTAATATCAGGAAGTTCAGGGACATAATGTAAGATACCCTGGTTGGACTTGAAACTGTCAAATATGACATCAGGTATATCAGAACCATTTGTCTGCAGGATATCACCATGATTTTCATCCCCATCATCAACTCTGCCCCAAAAGTTCGGGCCTTTCTGAATCTCCTGCATTGCTTGCAAAGAGAATTCAGGAGGATAAAGGGGTAAGCCAGCCCGCTGATGTCTCTTAATCCGAGTATTCCAGTAATTCTTTATCTCATTGTCTGTCCGACCAGGTAACTAAGAACACAGAAGACAAATTACATTATCAGAGTAAGATGCTATGGACAGATGTCCTCATATGGAGTATTACTGCATCAAGTCTATGCATCACAATGCAACACAACATTTTCCCTGCTAAAATATCTTCATCCCGAAGAGGCCATTATTTTTCATTTTCTGCTTCTCAGCCATTTTTTCAATCCAATGAAAAACTTCCACTTTAAATTTAGGAATGAAGATTCATACTATTATATTCTTAGCATGTTTTAAGAGATAGCTGAGTGTAAAGCACCCCTACCAGCTTTCTAAACAATAATAAACAGTTTCACATAAGTTATCAGAAGAAAGTCAGTAAATTACACAGTGCATGACATCCATGCAGAGAAATTGTTAAACTGTGATATCCCCAAGAATATGACGAAAGTCACACTGAACTTGAGGCATGGAAAGCTTTACCATCTTAAATACCATGGACCAACTTATCTGCACATTGCTCAAATACTCCCAAAACCAGAAACAGTTTTTCTGTTTAAGAAGATAACTATTCTCTTTCAAATCCATGGCAAATAGAATCCCACTTTAAGGGCTTATTATCCCTTTATATTGAGGCTGAAATGATTACTATGGACTCTGTTTCATAGGTTATAAATCATGATGTGTACACTAGAGATAGCTCCAAGTGCCTTTGGGTTAGAAGCAGAACAATGGATGAGGTAATAATTGTGAAATATTAACTAGGGGGAGAATTTTAGTTGGCAGTTTCAGGACATTAAGTAACACCGGATGGATAATTTTCATTGGCATTGGAAGCGAACACATTAGATAGGTTACTTGCATTACTGTCGAATCCAAGTCATTTCTATGGCAGGGAAACATGTTAAGTTCAATGAATCTATCACTTATTCTGAGAATGGTTAAGAGTTTATTAACAGTTAAACCATCAAGACTTCAAACTCGATCTTTATTTATTGGAAAGCAGCTATAGAACTCTCCAAAGGATTGCACAATGGCATAATAAATTCCAATTGGAAGATCTGTATTGGAATATGCAATTTAAAAACTGGGGAATGGATTGAAAAAATAGCCACAGCAAATCTTGTTTTCCCACATGTACTTCAGGCAATTTCAGTTTGGTAATCCTGGTTGACAAAAAATTCAACTCAATATTTCTAAATTAAATCCTATATGCAGCTTCACATAAGAGAACATTATTGTATGAGCGAAGAATGCAGTACAGAAAGAAACTGTACTTACATGTGCAGCCATGCGTGCCCATTTGTTTCCCATCTTGGCATGGAGCTCGATTATTAGCTGCTCTTCTTCTTGAGTAAATGCCCCTTTCTTTAAGTTAGGCCTGAGATGATTGGCCCATCGCAATCTACAGCTTTTACCACAACGGGAAAGGCCTGAGTGTTTCTGAACAGTGTTCCAGTTCCCCTCACCATGCTTCTTCACATGATCTATCAAGATTGCATCTTCAGCAGATGTCCATGGTCCTTTCTTCAGGACAACTCCTCCATTGGCACTTCCATCACAATTATCTTCGTCAGTCAATGGTGATTCTGTCTGATTTTTGGAAAGGACGGTATCTTCTGTGTCATTTGTTGTGTGACTCATCCCCAAGTAATCACCCAGCCAATTCCTATTTAGCAAATAAAAAATTTCAATCAGCAGAATGAGAAGATAAACAAAAAGAAAAATGAGCAAACAAAATCAACATGTAAGCATATGAAACCAGAATGTCTTTGCCATCCACTTTTTGAAAATTGCACTCCACATCCTATATGTCCATTGTTTTCTGCAATTCAATCGCTATATGGACACAAAAGACTGAGAGTGGAGAGAAAAAAGGAACTACCCATGCTATTATTGTCCAATAGGATTAATCCAGGAAGGGAAGCGAATCAATTGAGAAAATGGTAGTGTGAAAGCAACAACTGTACAGATAACAATCTGAACAAGGAATACAGAAAACATTAAGACAAACATACTGCAGCAACAACCCATGCACATAATCAGATAATAAGGCTCCCACAAGGAATCAAACAACATGGGAAAACAAGCTCCCTAGCGGGAGAAAATCAAATTACAGATCTTCCCAACCAAGAGAGTTTCATAAAAATCTTGTAATAGTCCCCTTTGAAAGAAATTCTTTACATTCAATAGGAAGCAACTAAACCAAGATTGAGTACCCTCAGTTAATTGAAGCAAGAGAAGCTTTGACTTGAAAATGAAACTCAGATTTAAAACAAGCACATCTGCGTTTACTGAGACCACGAAAAGAGAAATAATGCCACACTAATTACCACAAAACAAAAGAAAAAATAATAATAAAAAAAAACTATTGGCTTCAATAACACAAATATAGGCACCTTTCTGAAAGATGAACAACAAAAACAGAGAAACTTAGTCAGTCTAGCAATAAAATAAAAATATTCTAAAAAAGTGAATCTACAAAAAGAGAGAAGTACCTGAATCAGACCAAAAAGCCCAAAAATTTGCAAAAGCCAAAATCTTTGGAGCCCTCCGAAAGTTGAGATCAGATATGGTGACTAAATGAAGTAAGAGCTGATAAAAGAGCAGCAATTGAGTACCTGAAACAATAACCCAAAAAAATAAAAAAATAAAAACATAAAGTTGGGATCTTTCTAAACTAAAGCACGAGGAATTAATAATGAAAAAATTATACTAAACAGAGTGAGAATTAAGCACCAAAATCAAAGCAAACCCAAAAGATAAATTAGCTTGAGGACACATTTATTCAGATAAAATTTGGAGTATAGGCGTTTCGTCAATCAAATCTGACTTGAAATTAAGTAGATCCAAAAATTAAAATTAAAAAAAAAAAAGAAAGAAACACTGAAGGGATAATTATAATAACTAGAAATTCTGATAATAATAATAATAATAATAAAGAGAAAGAGATAGAAGAGCAAGGAAACTAGAGATCCTAACCTTTGTTTGTTAAGGAGTGTAAACAAGATCTGACCATAGAATGAGCAAAACATTTGGGACAGAAAAATTGTTAGAGAGAGAGAGAGAGAGAGAGAGAGAGAGAGAGAGACCCTTTTTCCCAAAGTGAGAATTTTAGAGAAAGGATAAAAGAGTGTGAGAGTTGAAAGCAAATAAGTGATGAATTGAAGGGGAAGATGTTGAGAGAGAGGGCGAGAGAGAGAGAGAGTCAAGCTAAGAAATTGCAAACGGGGAGAAAGATCGGCGGGGGAGGGGGGTAGAGAGGAGGAGAAATTTACACTACTTTTCCATTTATTCAATTCGGAAGATAATTATTTATCACTTCCTTTATTATCAATTTATCATTTACTTTTGTTTCTTTCTTTTAATGAAACTCCTAATACTGAAATGTAATTAATAAATATTTTATGTTTATGTCTTTCAATATTATTATAAGAGTAATGTTATTTTTATTAAGTTTCACGAGTGCACTCTAAAAAATGAAATAGAGTTAATCTTCTGAAATATGAAATAGAATTAAAATAAAAATAATTTTTTAAAAATATTTTTATTTTAAAATTAAATTTATTCACATCATTTAAAAAATATTTAAATAATATAAAATCATGATAAATATCATAAATTTTTAATAAATGCCAAATTGATAGGTTGATATTTCAGTTGTATTCAGTAAGATTAACTAATTAAAGAATGTGACTGAAAAAAAATTAAAGAAAACATTCTTATGTTTGAAGTTTTCCTTTTCTGTTTTTCAATTAACTGTTCATTATTTAACCATCTCTTTCTCTATGATACAAATGCTTATATTAGTTGCAGACTTGTAGCTTTGATTTTGAAATATCAATTCATGAAAGGATATGAATCAATTTTTTTTTTTTTAAATGTGTAGAATGAAAATTATATATATATATATATATATATATATATATATAGTGATATGTATATCCAATAATTACAGTACAATTAGTCCTTTTAATTATACAAATATTGCGTATGTGTACACACACACACACACGCCCCTACCTGCTTTATCAAAATTTCTCATTTTTACAATTTCCCGGTTTCATCATCGCGCGTTTGTAAACGCTAGGTGTGTTCCGATAGGAATTTATTCAGTAATCTTACATTCCAACGTGTGAAGAATAAAATTACAGTAATGCCATATTCTTGAAAATTTAACTTTACCCAATTATGATAATCTCAAATCACTGCAAGGGAGATTGTAACATAAAATTATTGTCAAGATTATCATTATATGGTGCTGTATTTGAACCAAAAAGATCCAAAAAAAAAAAATCTATAACACCCTTATGTTGCGGGTGTTATATAATTGATCACTAATAATTATAATGTTGCATAATTAACTATTATAATGAATACAATGTGGTAGCTATAAAATTTACCAAAATTTTCTATGTAATGGCTATAAATATAGTGTTAGTCACATCAATTTTATGTATTCCTCAATTGAAAGATCTAAGTGCAAAAATATTTATCATATAGTTTTCATCGAAATAGGTTTCCTATATCTACATGGCATAATTCATCATGCGGAGAGGTATTAATGTCATTTACAACCATAAAATCCACATTCTAATGCTTTTTTTTATTTCTCTTTTACACATAAAGTAATATTAGCATCCTTGGGCTTGTTAAAGTTAATTCTAAAGTCCAAATACAGTAACCCACATCAGATACCGAGTAATCTTACATTTCCGTAATCTAATACTGTTGATACCCATTTTATTTCAACCCCACCCGCCCAAAACATGCACCAGATAGCATTACTTTAATTCTTCACCCACCATTTTAGCCCATCAGTTTAAACCATACCAGTAGAAGCTTAATGTAAAATACTTCGAAGGTACCCACCTGAAAAAATACTTCAAATAGATTCGCTAAGTCTTACTTCGAGGGAATCAGATATTCAGCAATAGATTAATGCTAAATAATCCAACTTTAATTTCTTACTTTTGTTCCCTTCCTACTGAATTGATGATGTTAATGAGTGATTACCACAATCTTATCACCTGTTACTTCTTATCACTCGGAATAGAGTCAGAAAGTAATAGTCGAGTTGTTTGTTAGTATTCTAAACAATATATCCAGATTACCTTGTGGAAATTTTCTACCAAGCTTTTGTCTTTTTCGTTCTACAAAGATAACATGATTACATATAAGTGGCTTATAAGGGGTAAATGTTCCATTCCTTTCATTACTATTTTCACAATGTACAAAGAATATGTAGATATTAATGTACAAAGCATCTGCTTCCAACTTTCCTAACCCCCAAACACACAACTTCAGTAATGGTTACATCCTTTAACCTTTCTTCAAAGAATCGACTCAAAGACGAACATTTTCCAACCTAACACTAGCTGCTGCAAACCTTTAGGCAGTGTACTGTCTACTTTTCTAGTCTCACCACTAAATACTTATACCAGAAAGGGGAAGTTCCAGAGGAAACACGAATCGGAAAGAATCGATGCAGAGAAACTGTACACCATAAAGGGAAAAAGCGATTCACACAACACCTTTCCTTATTGTGAATCCTTCACTTCAAAAATCTTTCTCCTCGGTTCATGACCATGCAGCAGTTCGATCTTTTAAAATGACACAACCCTTGAACGAACTAAAGCAGCGATTCTATAAATGAAACATTCAAGCAAAGAGATCACAGCTATTTGACACGAAATTCATGCCTGAACACATTCAGATTCTGAGTGAACTTGTCCCTATTCCTTGAATCTAAGCTTCGGCTAACATCAGCCATCAGTTTGTCAAAACAAAGAGATAGCCGCTGATGTTGATCCACAGGCTGCAATTTAAAGCCAACAAATGTAACCAACAGTATTTAGTGCAACTTTGTCAGTCAATCAATGTCAAAAAAAAAAAAAAAATATATATATATATATATATATATATATCCACACAAACACACACACACACACACACCATTAGCAGTGTGAGAAACTTGACCATTAACTTTGACATGGTTATGATTATAGATAAGAAACAAAGTGATTGAGAGGCTTTAATCATCCTGGACTTGTCCAAATTTTCCTAAATATACCAATTTGAGTAATCCAAGTGCACAAGCCTGTCTTGTTTGCTAATTGAAGGATGTGACCATTTTGGGCAGAAATTGAACATCTACTAACTCTTTCTTATATAAATAACAGAAAGTTTAATCAAACATTCAAAGCTGTGAAAGACAGTATAATCAAGAGCATAAAATCCTATATTAACTAACTATAAAGACCTAGGATGGATTGTAATGTCTAAATAAGCAATCTTTAACTTTTTTTAGCTGGTATGAGACTTATCATCAAAGCTTCGCTTACCCCCATGCCTATGCAGGTTTCTAATTTCACCCCTCATTCAGAGATCTACTTAAAATTATGTTCATCCACATGCCTGTAAGTCTAGTGCATCGGTTTGGCATCTTAATAAAAATTTTCTTTCCAAAGAAAAATTTCACCAAAATTTTCATTCCCTTGGTACAGATAACCGAGTGAAGTATTTGTCAAGTTAAATTAGACAATGTAATATGAAGGTTCTGGCCATGTGAAAATGTCTCTATGAAGGCTGACAAATCTGGATGCCATGCTTATTGCTAATGAGGTAGTAAAAGAACAGGAGAAATTGGGTGCTGTAATTCATGGAGAAAGCATGCAAATTCATATATGTTAAGATTTTCCTGTGTTCCCTAAGAAATGGGGTTTGGTAATTACTCCATCAAGAACTAAATTGGTGGCCCTCTTCTGTTTTTCATGGTGTCTGTGCCACCAGCAGGGTCTCCAGATGTAGTGCTCAGTTAAATTCATACTATTTTTCATTCATAGAAGAAAGTGGAATGTGTTCAAAAGGTGCAGAATTTGTTCCTCGCCAGAAAGTGGAACAATTACCTGTGCAGCTAAAATCTTAGCTTTCAAATCTGAGAATATCTGCAAGCCAAATAGCATTTATCTCAGTCAACTATCAAACAAACAAGGATCAAATTTTGTACTAAACAGACAATACAGACAAAAAATAAAAAAAATAAAAGGACAAAAAAGAACACAAACTCCTTAAAATGAATTTATACAAAGGACTTGCCATGAACTTTGGATGGTGAGCCATAATGTGAAGTTAAGGTTACTTGGCATGATCTTTCATGACAAATAGAGAAGAGATGCAATATTGTTGATTTACCAAATGTTTAGAGCAGAAAACTGACTGAGACAAACATAAAACAAGAAATTGAAACATTAGATGGAGTACTTTTGCATGCATGCACACACAGAAACATTCCAATAGCACAACCGACAATGGCAACATAAATAAATATGACTGGCTGATGTAGGCTAGTTGCTAGGACTATATCTTATGTTGGTTTAAAACATTAAATCTTGAGGCTCAGCATAGGGCAGATCAAACAGACTAAAGTGAATGTTGTAACCTATTACCTGCTCACTAATTAAAATTAAGCTCAGCATAGGCCTGCTAAGACTCCACTGATTGCCACAATCCTCAAATAGAACAATCTCAAACAGGGTCTTCAGAATCTGTGATGGGAAGGAAAATTATTTAAGTCTATGCTCCAATCACACACAAAAGACTGCAAGCAACAGAAAGGGAAAAAAAAGCTTATGAAGCAGAATTGGTAAGAAAGACAAAAAGGTAGGATGCAATAAATATTCAGATTGACATGCAATTGAAATGACAGTTTACACACTTATTTTAATATTGTCTTTTGTAGCTATTGATCATCAGGCACTCTAATTATTCAAATTCCAAATTTGTTCCAAACTTATTGAAGGATCGTCCCACAAAATGGCATTTATGCCCGTCACAGGAGAACACTGTCAACTCATTGTCTTGTTGTATTAGACAGACATAGAGGTGATTTCAAGTCCAAATCACAGATTGTCCCTCTAATTTTAATTGCAGTTGGCAAAATTATGCAAATTAAAGAGGAAAATTTCACACCATAGATAAAAAATAATAAAAAAAAGGCAAAGTAAGGCTGTGTACATCTGACTCTTCACTAGACCCTACAGCGTAGCAACCTTGTATACTGGGATGCCCTTTCTTTGAATAAATAAATATTGATTCCCATGTCCCACAGTGGTAGATCTGCTAAGGCAAGGGAACTTCATAGCAATGTGGAACCTGCATTTCTGCATTTTAATTTAGTTCTTCGACTTTTGGACAGGCTCAGCAGGATGCCAAGGCTTAAACTAGGAAGCTTGTCATGACCTAGTCCCACATAGCCTAGGAAGATCTTCATCTATTTGATAGGCAAACCAATCCTAACAGCAATGAAAGTGACCTCTAGGAGATGGAACCATAAGCTTACATGTCACCCATGATGTGTAAAGCAAGCCATTCCCAATGATCAAAATGGTTTTACTTTCTGTAAATGGAAAGGAAAATCCAGATAATACTTACTTTTATGGTAATATCTGGATGGTGTTAGGAGAGCTTGCTTTATTGTAGAAAGAACTTTAAGAAATATAATTAGTATTTCCCCATTTTTAGTAAACATGTTAAGAGAGATCAATTAAGAACATTTTTTTATGAGGTTGTCAAACAAAATAAATGCTTGAGTCCTCATGTGCCCCAATCATTCAAGGTTCTACCCAAAAAACATACTAGCCCGAGTAAACAGAACCACTACATGGACCAGTATTTGATGATTCATGACCTAACTAATCATGCATTAGTACATGACAATGCATAAACCACGTAGAAGGAGTGAACCCACAAAATCAAATAGTAGGCAAAGCTAGAGAAGAAAGCAAGAGGAATCAGTTAGAAGATGCTAGCAATACTTCTATATGAGGAAAAATAATATCCAACTTATTTAGTAACTTATTATACATGCCAAGGTGAATTATTATGGTAGGGGGCTAAGGTAATTAATCTGTGTGTCAAATGTGATGGGAACCCAGGATTGAAGGTAAGAAATTTGCAAAAAATAAAAGAGAAAGGCATGGATCTCTTCAAGAGGATTGGCCTCCAATTGATCTCTTCGAGGGGGATCAACTTCCAAATAAGTTAAACAGCTCTGAATTGTATTTGTTGCATGAATTAACAGGTCATATAGACACTACATATTTACCTGTTTAGGAGCCTGACTTAACAATGAAGCAAAATCAACAGCTAATACTACTCCATAAATTATTCTTACTAAATAGGTAGAATATCAAATATTAAATAACATAATTGATGACAATCTCCTAATTAAAGGATCTTATCATTCTCCTACTCATCAAAACAAGCTTCTCCTCAAGACTGGCTAACAACATCTAAACAGCTACTCTCTAAAATTGAACATAAGTTTCATTAAGAGTTTACTGTTTAACACAAGAAGCCGCTACTGTCAAATAAAAGGCATAGAAGCAACCGGCCAGTAACAAGCATTCTAAAGCATACAATTCTTTAAGCTACATAATAAGACAAGTCCTATTCAAGTAAAATGAATAGTAGCTAGATGGCCTTGGGTATAAACAGAAACTTTTCAGTTATTACCAATGTCAGTGTGGATGTGTTGGGAGTTAATGGGTTCTTAAATTGAGATTGGAAGGGATGGGAAGCAAAGCTGGTAGCTTGAGATAGAAACAGATGAGAAGATTTTCCCTTTACATTAGAGACAGAAAGAAAATTGGATTCTTTTTCACTAAAATCAGAATAGAATAAAGGAAAACAATCCCCCAAAATAATCAATTTCATTGGAGAACAGTTTTGGACATCCATGGCTTAACAATAGAAAACAGTCACACAAATAAATCTTTTCTTCTTTTGTCTTCAGTCCATTTTGTCCAGGAAAAGGTCTAGGGGGGTCTCAATCATCCACTCTTATCCTGACTTTTCTATTCTTATTATCTGAACAAAAATCAATAGTAATTTGTTCACCTTCCATTTTGCACATATTCTTATGACTTCATCTGAATAAGTTAATAGACCAGACAGATAAGGAATTTGACAGCTGCAGATATTTATGCACTGCCAATATTAGAAAGGGAATTGTGATAAAAAGAATAAAATAGGAAGAATTGTAACCTGTAGCATGGTACTGTTCTATCAAGCATGTGCATTACACTGCCGAAAGGGGTATGTTGCATTTGACCCAAACAAAAGAGAAAAAAAAAAAAAAAAAACAGAGGTGTGTGTTGCCTTCTTTTAAACAACATTCAAGTTAGTAATCTTGTGTGTAATAAAAAAAAAATGCCAACTTACTTCTGGAAACAAATTGGGGCAGTCCACAATGTGTCGAGCAAGATTCACTGAAGCAGGTGAACTGGGTGCCTCTCCCATGCTTATGTTGTTGAAATAATAAGCAGCCAAATTATCAACAGCAGATGCACACTAAAAGAAAGGTATTGCTTCAATAGATGGAGTTGGAAAACAGATCAATTGTAAAACATTTCATGACATTCAGATTTCAGATGAGTACATATACTCAGGAACATTGAAATAACATTGCGTGTGAACAACTGCAGGTAATTAGTATCTGGAGTATTGATGAGACCAACCTGTGATGAGATACTTGTATCAAGGCCTTTAAGACCAGATTCAAGTGAACCAGCTACATGCATGAAGGTGTTTGTATCTAAGTTCAATATGAAAGTGATGTGGCTACTGAATAGAACCTCCAAGAATCCAAAGTATGCCCTCGTTAACTGCAAACAAGTAGAAGAGGTGAATACTAATCTAAAATGTTTATAATCTGGAGCTCCAAAGGTACACAACATAAAGAAAGAAACTGAAGGACTACCGGGTTGACAAATGTCATGAACCATTATTGGAAGGTCATTCAAAAGACCAAAAAAAAAAAAGGATGTCAACTCTATCCAGTTCACTAATTTTGTACAATCTTTTTACTCGTACATTTTATCCTGCACAAGGGTTTCACCAGTAGGATAGCATCATGAAATACTGAACACCATTTAGCAACAACAGACACTACAAAGTCAATTTTCCCGAGAACACATACAAGGCAACATGCTAACATATATGTACATATGCACTTGTGCACATAAAAGCAACTATAATTCTATATGTTTTACATTATCTGTTTTTATGCATGTGTACTGCATGTGATTAATATATGCAGAAATTCACATTTAAATCAAATATTTCTAGCAAATTCTTGAAAGATGTTCTAGATATTCAATTAATGTAAATAAAAGAACTACAAACAGTATAATGAAATCTAAAACTCAACCCAAAAGGTCGAGAGAAAAATATTTAAAATCCAGGGCAAATCATTAGGAGTAAAAGACAAGGACACACAGGAGATGATATAATGAAAGATAGCCCACATGTGCGTGCGCATTTCTACACACACACACACACAGTGCGAGGATAGAGGGAGAGAGTGAGCAAGGTAAAAGGCATAAACACCAACATAAAGAAATCCATGGTTATTCCAAGCCACAGCAAAGATGTCCTACAAACCTTCCGGTATGCCAATATATCAGACAGAGGTATTGAAAGTGCCATCTTTAGAGCAATATCAAGTGCATCAGAGAGAGCTCTATCACCATATAGTTCAAACACACCAAAGTTGACATAATTTCCTGCCAAGGCTGTCAACACAGTACAAAAAGGGGGGGAAAAAAATAAGTTCATATGATAAAAAAACAAATGCCACACCATCAATGATTAATTAACCCCCACCACTTTCACATAAAAAGAAGGCCAAAACCTAATAGATTATAGGCAGCAAAAAAATTATTAAAAAAGGTCTGAAAGTGCCACCAGCCATGTGATCTGGTGATAAAATAGCTGGACTCTTAGTTTCAGCAATCAGAGTTTAAATCTTGGCAACAACAGAACCCCCCCCCCCAAAAAAAAAAAACAAAAAGGTCTGAGAGTAGCATTGATTGCTTGAAAAAGACATTTATTTCCCAATGGTAGACAGTTGAGGGAGAAGGCTGGGTGGTAGCAGCTGATGCTGCAAGGGTGACCTTCCACAAGTATCCACAAAGGACTCAATAACATCCTATCTGCCAGAGTTTCTGAGAAGCCTCTTGACAAGTAATGCATATAACAGTGAAGGCTATGGAAAAAGGTTTTTAGAACAAAGAAAAGGGCAAGACATCTAAATATGTGCAAATCTTTGTGTTTGCATATATTTTGAAGACAATAACTATAAATGTGGCATAACACGTCTTGACAGTTAAGATTCATGAACATTTTGATTGGCTTTGTACACAGCTCTAGAAGGGTAGAATTATTCACATGTGGAGCAAGTTGGAGGAGCAATTTAAACCAGTAAATTATGCAACCCACACTTCAATCTTCCCAACAAACAAACTATCACATTCAATCATGGACTTCAAAAAGAACAAAGGGACAAAAGTTGAAAATTACAAAAAAAACATTATATGAAGCACATAAATGGTAGTCATGCAACTTTAGGCTACCATGATACAGAAAATGCATCAATTAATAAAACAAAAGAATAGTCAGATTCTAACCTCTGGAGAGGATGGTTAAACAAATCCACATTCCCTTATACTTGTAGGCATATATATCGGCAACATTTGGAAGAGCTAAAATTCTTGTGCCATAAGCTACTATTAATTTGCTGACTTCCCGGAAAAGAAGAATGCCATTGGGAGAAGATGAATCAAAAGTTAAACGTTGGGCTTTGTTCAGTACAAACTCAGCCATGAATTTTAACAAAGGGGTGGTAACCTGCAGCATTGAGTAACAAAGTAGAGTTTGCAACAGAATTATATAATAAAGAGCAGAATACAGAGCACCACTGAATGGTATTCAGTAACAAGTTTCAGTTAACAGATATGCACATATCTATACACATATCTACATGTTTTGAGTTCATAAAACATTCAGCTCACCTCAATAAAATCATAGTTATGTAAAGCAACTCCAGATCGGAGTAAAAAAACCAACCAACATTATTTCTACAGTGTAGGTGCCAAAAGAAAACTTATTTGTCGATTTCTTTGTCCTGGCTGTTTGGATACAATATCTTCACGCTATTGGGAGTTCTTTTGCTCTTTGCATGCTTAAAGAAATTTAAAAAAATAAAAAGAAAATCAGTAAGTGCATTAAATTCTGCTTCTTCAGATTGTTTACAAAATAATCATGCAAAGTCCAACCAAGCAATGCCAAGGCAACAAATGATTCAAGTCCCCAGTCAAACAAAAGGGAATTGATTAGAGATCCAACTCAATTGTCAATTTTGGAACTAAAGATTTGGAGGTAGGATCTATCAAAAAAGGAATTCAGCTAATTAAACTCCTTTTTCAGAGAAAAGTTCCTAAGGGGGCACCACAGTGGTTAAAAACATCAAGATCCATACAAGAGGTTTTATGTTTGGATCATTGAGCAGTGGTAGGGGATCTATGGGATAGGGAATGGCTAACCCTCCTTAATACGACTCATGATCCAATGGACCTCCTCAGGACCCCAAATAAAAAATCCTTTTTTAACATTATAATAAATGTTATAAATAAACAATTTGGTTCTCTTATACGAAATGCACAATTATATTTTCTCTTCGTATTTCATTAAACGTAGGCAAAATAAACAGGAACTTTAGTTATACTTGCAAGTCCAAACTCCCTTGGCAAATTTCTTGATTGGTATCAATTATTAATCTATATATGCCAATTATGGAAATTGGATAGGTCCAAGACACTGAATGATGTATAAGCATACCTTGAGCATAATACATTGATATACTATGTTCCTATACAATCAACAGCTTTGGCCTGATATTTCTCAACTGAGATCCTAAAGATGTTGACTATTGTGCGTAATTGCGTGAGCACGTGTATACATATGTTTGTGATGGATTTTGAAATCATATCCAGAATAAGAAAACTTCCAGAAGAAGAGACTGAGTGACAATTACATGACAAACTAAGCAAAAGGGATGATCAGGGTGATCTGACCAACCATAGAGTAGAAACCTATTTGCACATGGGGTGGGATAGCAACTATGATAAGAGTGGATTGCTCTTGCAAGCATTCAAGTATATGCTGTGCACCATTCCTGATATTTTTTGGTGTACAGACAATACAGCCCAGAGGCACATGATGCACTAGTCCCTGCTAGTAAATATATGATACTCTACAGAAAGTAGTTAAGAGTATGCAATACACTACAGGTGGTAAGGTGATACTGCAATCTATTGATCTAACCAAGGACCATATCAGGTCTATCAAAAGTATTGACTCTTACAATGTAGAACTCTGTTTTGGGTCACATCACATGTTTCTAATACTCTATTGCACCCAAGTATAGGACTAAAGTCAGTTTTTTAATCACGAGTTATTGCAGCTCACTCTTTTAACATTTCAGATTCACACAGTTTGCAGCATAAGAGAAATCGATCTTATGAATAGGCCACTCTAATATCCATTAGGTCTGACATACTTCTTTGTGGGCCATGATTCCATTGGCATTGATCTATTGAGTACATTGTCATCTGGCCTAACACTGGATTTTGGACTCTGTCTATAGCTGCTCTGTTTTTGCATAGTGTACATGGTTCATATTTTATCCATGTGTTATTTATTCTATCACTAATTGACCTGATTTTGCTTGCATATAATTTGAGTTCAGTATTTTGAATTTTTGATTGGGATACCATCTGATTGCCCTTGTTTAATCGAAGGACAGTTTTCAAGTTTAGTACCTATGTACATTATCTAAATATTTGCCCATCAGGTTCTACGACTTGCATGAATTAGGGTTGCCAGTCACCCTTAATTCTTGGCCAGGTCACAGACCCACATTGTGTCATAAAATATGATCACTAAGATGCCACAGATCTCAATGAAGTAAAAGGCCGTATCTCCATACCTCTGGTGTATCTGTCCAGTGCGTGATGCCTTTCAATAGTAGTGGCATGTGAGTAGGATATAGCCAATCGAATAAGAGCCCATAAGTTCTGCGACTGAACAATATCACAGATTTTTTTTCTTTAAAAAAAGAATAGGCCCCAAACAAAAGCAAATAAATCAGATATTCTAGACACACAAACCTGTTTGTGGCCATTGCAATTCCTCTAAGATCCCTCATAAGCCCAATTAAAGCATACTTGACAGCATCAGTTCGGAAAATTGAATCAGGTGTTGATTCCAAAGTCACAAAAACCTAGAGCAACATGCAAATTATTCCAATGTTATCACTGGCAGCTGAGAGAGTGAAAAACAAAATCAACAAATTCAGCAGAACCAAAAAGTCTCAAAAGATAATAAAGAAAAGCCAAAAAGCACATGCAAGTGCATGAGATGGCCAAAGTTATATAATTTATGGAAGCATCCTACTCTAGCTTCAGTTACGTACTTCAATATACTAATTAGGCTAAAAGTGCCAAAATCAATTTGGAGAGAGTATGGAGGAAGAGAGGGTGAGACAGTACTTGCAATATTGGTTCCATCGAAGACTTGAATTTCATGGGGCTGTCCTCCATAAATATTAACCAGCCAATAGTGTAATAGAAGGTTGTCCTGCTACGGGAGCATCTATATTCCTCCAGAAACGGAAAATGCTCCCTCTAGGAAACAATAGAGACCTCATAAATGTATGATTCATTAAAGGGAAAAACTACATGTAGAATGATGAAAAAACATGGAACATGTCGGAAATGGAATTACAGTGTGGTTTGCAACTATGAACTTAATGGTGTCCAACCTAAGCAGTAGCTTTCCAGTCATATATCTGCAATAAAATTAACACACAATTGTTGCTTAGAAAAGAAATCAGCAGGGATGAAAACAATACTAAGTATTTCTCTTAATGAAAACAGAACAACAATGAGCATTGCCTTCAGAAAAAAGTTGAAGTGGTAAGACTAACCCAGATGCGAGCTCCAAGAACAAACTTAATGTATGATCAATGACATCCTCACACTGAAATGAGCATAACAGAAGTTATCACAAAACCACCAGAACCACAAAATAAAAACAATTCAAGAAACAAATCAACAATGAAGCAGTCACCCCTGTGTAACACTTAAGATTGGTAGCAATCTTTCCAACAATCACATTCAATAGCAGAAGATGGTCATTGAGTCCAAGAAGCTCAGATAGTCGGGCGTATAACTGCTGCAAATGAGAAGTAAAAGATCAAGAAAATGAAGACTACAACATGAAGAATAGTCAAAAAGGAGCTCCATTACCTTGGATGAGTGCACTGCCTGATCACCCACATAGGACTTCCGGAAATGCTGAAAGAACGTGAGAATTGCACGGTCAAGTCTTTGCTTGCTTAATTCACTGTATCTCTGTTAAATGCCAACCAAAAGAAAACTACATTAGAAGAACATCCCAAGGTTTCCCTTTCATAACCTGTTAGAATTTAAACCATGAATAACAGAAACATAGATGCCTCATTTTGTTTCATTGTTTTTTTTCTTTTGAACATTTGAGAACATGAATGATAAATTAGAGATTTTCTTTTATCAAGATATCAAATCAGCTCAAAGATTCCAACGTCCAGCCTGCATTTGAGTTCATTTGTGACTAGGTAGGAGTTTTTCCTTTGAGTTTAGCAATGATAATACTAGGAGGGATCTCAATGCTTTTCTAGTTGACTTCACTCAGCTCAATACTGACAAATCAATGGCATCAATCTGTCCTCACAAATTTTTACTAGTCGTCTTCTTATGATCCTCAGATTATCTACAGATTCATATTGAAATCCGTTCCCTGTCTTAAAAGTCCTAAAAACATACAAGCACATTTGAGAAAAACTGAAATTTTTTTTGCAAGGCAAAAAGCATCATCTAAGGAGGTGAAGCATGAGAAGTTGCCAATAAACAACAACAACAAAGTCTTAATCCAAGATTTAATTAAGGTCAGGTACACAAATCTTTCCATGCCATCTTGTTCTATTAGAACTAAGTTTGGTGTGAAATCTAATTGTTCTAAATCCTTCATAACCAAAGATTCCCAAGCCAACCTAAGTCATCCTCTCCCTCTCCTCTCACCATCCACTTGGATTTGGTCAACCCTCATTAATTGAAGCATCTGTAGGTCTACATTGGACATGTCTAACTAATACAAACATCACCCCCTCATACTTGGCTATGAAACACAAGAATAAAAACTTGAAGACAGAAAATGCTGGAATTTTACAACATCAGGATGATGTGATGCTGAAATCAATGAACAAAATGAAACTACAAATCTAGACGAGTCTTTATATGTATCTACAAATGCAGTGAAAAAGCTTTGACAATGCTTTGAAGCATAAACAATTGACAACACCAGAAAATAATGCCACATGAAATCCTGAATGGAGAAAAAGAAGTGTCTAAAAATGCAACAGGTGACATTCTTATTTATTAATATAAAATAGTACCAAATAATAACGTGTGGCTTTTTCAAATGAGAAAAATAAAAGACTTCAATTTCATTATTTAACTTGTCAATTCACAGAAGCTATTATACACATTCACATAGAACCCTAAAGTTCCTATCCAAACAGGTGAGTCCCAAGTAATAAATCCTAATTGCAAAAATCCTAACTCATAACTTTATATGTTAGAATCCTGAAAACAACCTATAAAACTTCCATTCTAAAAGTCTTGTGTACTCAGACTACATAACCAAAAAAAACCCAAACCATTAACGAGTATTCACATTTTTATTGCTTGACACGATTTGTCCATCTTTCTCTTACATTTTGTTTGGAATGCAAGTAATGAAGTAAAGTAAGAAAAGAGAAGTGGCAGAAACAAAAGTTGTTTCCCTGTTGGTGTCTGGAAGAGTAAAATTGTGAGCAAGGAAGTTGGGATTTCATTGTTTGAGGATGTTTAAAGAGAAAGTCATCCCTCCCAACTGTTCAGAGGCCTCCCACAAAAGGGAAAGGTCTTTTACCTGCATATTTTCCTTCCTTGGACAAGTGATCCTCAATTGTTGTTGCTTCTGAAAACATTTTTCAAATGTTGTGACACATTACAATTTAAATAGTCTTTTGGTTTTTCTGTTGCAAAGTGTGGATATCCTCATCTCTCTCATGTATATGTATAATCAATGCAATATTTTGTGTACTTATCCTAATAATAGCTTGTTGTCATACTGTAAACTGACAGCAAGATATATTCACTCATAATAATAGTTATATGGCAAAAGATGAACCAGTATTCATATCAATTACCAGAAGTTAATTTAACCATTACTTGTCCATGGAAAATATTCAAATAAACAAATCATATGTCAAATAACAGAAGGCAATTGTTCACACACATGAACACAAACTCTCAGAGTCTGCTATTACAAAGAAAATTGCCATCATAATAAAATGGCCTTTCTTGCTAGCATACCTGGCTATGCAGCCCACTGTCCATAACATTTATTAATTGTAAAACACGAGCTGAAAGTTCTGCGTCAAGCACTTCTTGTGACTCAGTACTGCATGAAAGAAAGTCAACAAATATATTCGAAGATCTGTAACAAAACATGCACTAAATTTACATAGAAAATAGAAATCAAGAAAACAGTCAAGATGAAAAAGGAAAATTACCTACAGCCAGGAGATTGTTTAATTTTAAGAATTGCAGCAATGATATGAACAATCCAAGCAAGTTTTGCCTCAATGACATCAAGTTCATTATTATCAGTAGCTTGGAGTTGTCCTCTTTCCTATAGGGGCATACAAAAAAATGAGTAATTATCATGTGCTGCAGTCGGCAGATCATTTAACACTAGAAAAGTACCATACACATCACAAGTTAATATACCGTGTATGATTGCAGAATTGGCTCCATTCTGTTTATTATGTAGAAACAACTGCTTTCATACTGGCAAAAAACATCGTGATGGAAAAAAGAAAAAGGAAAGAATCATAAACCCAATAAAATTGAAAAATTTCTAAGCTTGGTGGGCTAGTGGATCAAGAGATTGATATATGTGAAGCTGGCTATAAATAATAGGTTTTATTAGCTAATCTAATCAGCAACAAGCAGATATCATGTAAGGCATCTAAACCTGGAATCTGCAGAGATAAGGAAAGCAATCTAGCTGATCTTGAAGAAGCTCAACATTGTCCAAAGGATTGTCAGAAAGATCATCTGTAAATCCAGCCTACAGAGAACAAAGAGCATAGACAGGATCATAATTCTTATCTAATCTCAATACAGAAAACACATATTCTAAAGAAAAAGCAGACCTGCACAGAGTCAAATCTCGAAGTCATAAAGCCTTCAGTAATTTTGGGCACAAATCCATCAAGCAAACTTGGAGCATCACCCTTCAGAAATGGTACAGAAGTGACCAATCTGGACCACAGCCCTAAAAGGTAGTACACACTGCTACTGGCCCACTGACATAAAACAGTACATAGTATTATGGATCCCAAACATATTTATTTGAGGCACAAAGATAGGAAAAAGGAGATAAGGCTGCAGGACCCAGCATTGATTATGGTTAAGGCATCAAAAAATTGCTAGATATGACCATTCAACAAATGTTCAAAAATTATCAGTACACCTGCCAGGACTGCAGGGACTTCAAAGTGAACTCTGCCACCAATTGTATCCAATCACTGTAGCCTTCCATGTTTACAAGCTCTGACAACTGTGACACAATTTAACATGTTAAGCATGCTTCTGTAGTTCAAGGCCCAAATGATTAAATAGGGCAACAAAAAATCCATGAATAAGCATAACCAAAGAAGAGAATGCACACACAATCAGCACCTCCAAAGTAAGGGGGGGAGACTTACTACATATCCAGAAAAGTGCAAGAGTTACAAGCACGTGAAACCCCCCAGAAATGCATTATAAACAGATCCTTTAAGTTTTGATTGTTCCACAAGTCACAAAATGTTGTTGATTCTCTACCTCCCATGTCAAATTATGTTGCATCTTATTGGTATAGAGAAATTCAGTCCTAATTTGATGTCTCTATTGGTGTGGGTTGTTAATCCAATGAAGATTCATGTGCAAGGGTGCAATTGCAAGTCCAAAGGATTGGAAACCTTCATGTACTTCAAGTAGTTGTTCATATGGTTTGGAACACTTCAATTTCTCGTAAACTTGAAAATTTTCTTCCAAGTGGAGATCATGATTCAGTGGCCAAATGTACAACATCAACTAGTGCAGGTAGTTGGATTGTAAAGGATGAATTGAAGAAATCTCGATATCTATGATGAAACTCTCAAGGTTTTCTCGTCCCAAGTGAATTTCTCCACTGGGGGAAAAATGTTGCAAGAACATCTTTTTATTTTGTTACCTTACTTTCTTTTAGTTATTAGTTTCTAATAAGTGGTTATGTGGCTAGCATGTAACTATTTTCAATTAAATGAATGACTATGGTTAATTAGGGTTATATCATGGGTTGAGATTACTTCACATTATAACCCTAGTATAAATGTAATTGTTAGGACTATCTCTGTAGTTTGTTGCTTTTCTTAAATGACCATTTGATGTTTGAGCAGTTTTTTTTTTTTTTTTCCCTAACCCTAACCCTTCAGTTCCAATTTCAATTTTCTTCCACATTTGAGCTTTTATTTAGTATCTCTACACCAGTGATGCTGGCACTTTTCAACCTTGTTAGTGTGACACCAATAGTTTCTTCCAATCTCAATTTTTGTTTTTAAAGAATTCATCATTGTATGCCAATCTGAAATCCATTATTTATACCCTAAAGCTTCAAATTTTCAAATCCTGATAAACCTTGATCTTGATGTCAATCAACCTCAAATCTTCACTTTCTAGTGAAACCTATACAAAAAATAGGTTTAGCTATGGCATAATGTTGAAACATCCAAGAATATATATGTGACATATAACACCAGATGGGAAAACAAAATGCATAAGGTGTCATATCCGCATGAGGTTTCACGCACAGCCCAAAAAACTAAAGCCCTGTATGTTCACATAAAGCTAGAAGTAGTTAATCAATAGTACAAGTGTAACCAAATAAAATAAAATAAAATAAACAAACAAACAAAGCTGAAAGCAAGAACAGAGGAAAAACTGAAATTTTAAAGCCATTTATACAACATGTTACCTGATAATTGATCCTGAAACGTCCCAGGAGTCGACAAAACTCATGGTAATTGTCATGATCAGCAAGACCTGATTAGCAAATGGAAAATTTATTTGGATTAAAAAAATTAAAAAAAAAAAAGAGGCAAATGACAACAGAGCAAGAAAAAGAGCGGGCTTAAAAGTTGGCCAATAAGATGACGACAACCAAATAGGGAAGTCCTAAAATAATGTGCTAAATTGGCCCATGGCTATGTTCAAGAAGAGCAGCATTCGAGGCACTAGTACAAACTTTCATGAATATGTAGTTGTGTGACCAATTATGCTAGCAATTAAACATGAATACAATGTGCTTAAAATAAAAGAGCGCGGGACCACCAAATTTGAACCAAGTAACACAACAGACAAATCAACTCAACAGTTCAACATGCTTTTCTAGCATATTTATGAGGAGAAGAGGATGTGTCATGTTGATCTGGCCATATTTTTCAATTTTTCAAGCTCTTCCAAAGAATGAACATTTGATCTTGACTTCAGGTTACAGGTACCTCCAAAGGAAGGAAAATGTCAAACAACACAAAATTAATAAGCATCCTTGATTGGAAATTCTAATATCCACATATATACCAACTTAAAATAAAACAAAGGGGAGAGGTAGAAAATAATAGAAATACAAATGCAGCATACTTTATTTATAAATAAAATGCAGAACAGTTTAACTGCAGTTCATTATCAGTGCAGTACAAGGAAAAACTATGAAAGTAAAAAGCAAACAGTACCTTGTCCAGTTTGGAGGATATCTTTGGTTCCTGTCATCAAATGTGCTAAAAACTTGGAACGAGCAGTATCATTGGCAAATAATGATCGTCTTACAGATGCTAGTCGTACCAAGCACTCCAGTGCCTGGAGCAAAAAATAAAAGAAAACAATGAGAACCCTGAGAAATGATGAACAAAAGTAGGAAACCAGCATAAATCCTAAGGTCAAAAAAGTAGAAATCTGAGAATAACCAGCAGCCTTAACATTGAAGAGCCCAAGAGGCAACAATTCTTGCTTTCACACTCCAAAGGGCCATCTCAATGCATAAGGCTCTAACATTGAAGAGCCTGAAGAAGTCTGGAGGTTAGCACACATCCCTACCCCTCTACTTTTACAGAGAGGAATTCTCCACAATGCAATCAAAAGGTCAGATGGTTGAAAATTAAAATGCATATATATATATATATATATATATATATATATATATATATATATATATATATATATATATATATATATATATATTTTTTTTTTTTTTTTTTTTTTTTTTCCATCATCTATTACCACCTTGATTCAAGTTGCTTTAAATTTTCAAAGGCACCAAGCACTTTATGAAGTATGTGCCAACATTACAAAGGAAAATTTCAGAAAAGCTTCAAAGCTTACATATTTCAGAGTAATTTTGTTTAGATGTTTGGTTTATTGATGTGTCCAACATCAATGCATAACAGAGAAAATGAAAAAAGCCCCAAACCATACAGAAAATACAGCAGCAATGGCATCCGCAGCAGGAAATAGCAATATGAAAAGGTTCTATGGAATTCTTTGCCACAATAATGCAATTTCCACTTAAATAGCCGTATGAAAAGGTTCTATAGAATGTTTTACTGCATTTATAAAAGGCCAGGATACATCACTGACTCATTCTTTGGAAATATTGTTGCCATGCACTTGTGGAAAAATTTCAATTTGTTCTTCAAAAGCATTAGTCATCAAAAAAATAAAAAAATCATTTCCATCAAAAAATTAGAAAAAGCATTTTCTTAGATGCTCTTACTAACTATACAAAGAAATTTCTTCCTGTGAGATTGGAATTTCAAATGATGTAGTTTTAATAGAAGTTGAAGATCTAGTTGGAAGTTCACAATTGAAATTTAAAAATAAAATTTCTTTTCATTATAGAAAAATGTGTTTCCTAAGAACAAATTTGCCATTCAACTGTGTACAAATGAACAAACCCAGTATGGTTTATGATTGGAAAATGAACTAAAAGGATGAAAATTTTGAATAGAAAATGGATATGAGGAATGAAAAATGATTTTCTAAAATAAATGTGCCTTCAGGCTCCACAATAAAGATATAACATACAACATGGGGTTCACAAATGTAGAATGCTACTTGTGGCATCATGATTTAATGTCTGTCAATATCCTTGGAAGTGGGGGAGGGATGTCTCGATACCACATTGCACAGTTATAAATGCCTAAATATATTTTGATCCTTCTCTTGTATCATTTCTGTCTCTTAGGATTACTTGCAAGTAAGAAAAACAGAAGAAAAATAATCAATGCCACCGGTGTCACCACTTTCTTAGTTCCTTCTCCAACAAAAGTAGACTCTTGCATAAATAGAGAGCCCCAAGACTGTTTTAATGGTGTTGCAACATAGATGAGTGCTTCTGGGAAATTCTCTGAGATTTTCCTCAAGCCTTGACTTGAGCATTCAAGTTGATATTGGGTTAGGATTTGGCCATGATCTTCAGTTGGGGATTTGAGCTTTCACTTGCTAATCATTTATTGGGCATTTTCATGATATAAAAGGTAACATATCTTCCAGTCAATTATGATAGAGAGATGAGCAATAGAACTAAATGGTTCAATTGGTAGAGGAGCATTCTATGAGCTCAGCACCACACCAACAAACAAGCTGTGATTGAATTGGTGAGCTCCAGATCAGATCCACAAGTCAGGTTGTACTACTAATTGAAGAAGATTAGAATAGTAGATCAGTAATTAGAAGAGAAGCCTAGGAAGTGGACATAGGCCTGAGGAGAACTAACCACTACAAATCATTATGTTTGATTCTCTCTTCCCTTACTCTCCTTCAGCATTTTGCTCTTATATTTCCTTGTTCACTTGGTAGCATCATTTCCCAATCATTTTCCAGCAAAATGAGTGGTTGATTTTCATTAATCTTTAAAGCTGTTGAAACCCAATCCCCTCCTTCGCCTGCGCTCTCTCCCACCCCCGAGAAACCCCACAGGGGGCAGGATGGTTGCCATTTGGGTCAACTAAACCCACAGCAGGATAACCTGCTGATAGCTAAGTCATCATATCTATACAATAATCCCCAAGATATAGATGTTTATTCAAAACCAAAACAGCCACCACAATTGTGTAGAGTACAGGTGAGAAATTGAAGGAGTTTTAAGCAGCACATGCAGTAAATGAAGAACAAACATTTAGCCCATAGATCATTGACAGAGCCATGACATGGACTAACCTCCTTTGAAAGAGGGGCTGCTGTAATCGCATAGTAATCAAAAAAAATCTGCAATGTTGATGGATCCTCTAAAACCGGCCTCCAAGGTGATGGAATCTGTTGAGTAATCACCCAAACCATATCAACATCTCATGACCGATAAACAAACCATTTTTAGAGGATATTTAAACAATTGAAATGAATTTATGTACGAATCAATAACATAATTAATTCACACCTGAACTGTACCAAATTCTTCTGAACTTTCATCAATTGATGTCCCAACAAAATCAAAAGATAGGCACTTTAAAGAAAGAGAAAGGGCCAACCCTTGCAACTGACTTGCAACTGTACAACATCAAATGATGCAAGATCTCAATACTGATCAACAACAAAGCAGCAGACAAAGGCAATCAGAGAAATGGCACAAAAGACCCTTTGTGGTACAGGGGAAAGACAGGGACCGAGGCAAATGTAAGATTGTAAAACTATTACCATCGCTTTTCAGTTGCTGAAGTGATGTTAAAGATATCTGGAATATTTGAAAAAGCAACTGATCCCTGAAGGAGCAAGCTACCCTTCGATGATTTGTGGAAGGCAACCCGGTACTAGGCTGACAAATTTGGCATCATGATACACACAAGAAAACAGTAAGAACATGACAAAATATACAATAACCAAATCAAAAACACAACAGTAGTGCAAAATGAGTTCAAACGGTCATTGCAAAAGCCCTTATAGATCTAAAGGTGCAGTTAAACATACAAAGCCAACCACACAGGAAACTTTAAATTTCACAAATATTCACCATAGATAGCCCAAGTGAAATGTTAAGTGTAATCAATAGAAACACAGGAAGATGAAGAGTTTTGTGATATGTTCTAAGATGTTTGCCTCATTCAAAACGTAAAAAAGAGAAAAACAATACACAGGTGCAGAAGAACAATGCACAAGGCCGAGTTCAAAGCATTATATTTCAGTACATGAAACTACTGAAAATACTTGTTAGATAGATTTTTCACATTTTAAATATGTCAACAACCCTAGCACTAAACAGCACTGAAATGTTCTGACCCATGTATACAAGTCATTAACAAGATAAAAGATCTACACCCCAAAATAAAGATAATTAATCTACCTCTGCTATTAAATCAATATATAGATTCCATTCGGTCCCCCAACCTCCCCCGTGCAAAAAAAAAACAAAGCAGTTTGAAAAAAAAAAAAAAGACAGTACAAGATATTGAACTGAACTTCACCTCTCATCAATCATAAGGAAACACCCCTTAAAGCACACAGAAATTAGTCCAAACATTCTGCTAGAAACCGATTAAGTTCCAATCAACAATATCCCAACCTCATTTGCATTCTAAAAAGACATCTCTTCCATCAGAGCTCAAACAATACTAGCATGTCAAACTTCATAGGAACAGCCAAAATTGTCATAAAAATAATTTCCAGAGGAAAAATGAAGCCCCATGTTTTAGCAACTCCAATTTTTCAAGCATATTATATACAAAAATATAGACTAACATTTATGCTATTCTCCCCAACCCCAAGCAAAATTGCTTGTACAGAAAAAGCTCAAGCTCCATCATGAGGACATTATTAAAGTAATAGTTAAGCCCCATGGTTTAAAACCATCAAATTCATGCATAATTAGGTATCAATATATATAAATAATTGTAGATGCCACTTGAAGAAAATATCTGCAAGTATATAAACATGCTATAATAATGTTGAAAACAAGTGTGAAATAAATGCAATCCAATGCAGGCATATGTTGTATAACCATCTTCTAAAACATGAAGCTAGAAACTATACTTGATAATCCTTGACAGGAATAAGAATGCTGACAATTTTGTAAACGAAGAACAGATAAACTCCAAAATTCCTTTTAATGGATCTCTAAAGCAAAGTGTTTAGTCAGGCAATAAATGCATTAAAAGTGGAAAATGAAAAACAAATTTGGACATTATGACAATCTCTTTGTTGCCAGATCCCTAGAAAAAAAAAAAAAAAGCATAATGTAAAAATCAACATAACATTCATTTTGTGTATTGATGGTCTAGTTACTAGAACTTCATTGTTTTCCCTTGCAGATAATAAGACAACAGCCCCCTCTTAAAATAAAATCTGAGTTGTAAAACCTGATCCAGAGTACATTGGCATCCCAGATAACCAAAGTCAATGATCAGTACCAGTTTTAGTACAACTAGAATTTTATTAGTAAATTCTGTTTCCTGTGTAATAACTCTAGCAAGAAGAGACAGGCAATAGAAGGAAATAAGATAAACAAATTACATGAGAGTCAACCCCGTGCTCCTTTCCTAGGATGGAAATAAGTGGGCATCATGAAACACAAAGTCATGCAAAATATTCAGCAATGTAGGAAATAGTTTCAATGCATGATATACAAACTTACATCCTTCAAAACTTACCATTACTCAAAATAGTGCACAAACCAAGTAAACCCACAAGGTACTGCATACCCAGCTAAGTATGGTGCAATCAAGAAGAATAGCATCTAAGAGTTGTCATGTAGTTTGCGATTTTTATGCAATATAGGATATTTATGCCGACTCTTAAGGATCTTCCTACTAGCCATGGTAAAGAAATTATTTGAGGAAAGTGTCACAGGGGATTTAGTTCCTAGTTGGTATAGTTTTCCAACTTAGGATTATTAGTCTCTTCCTAAAAGAATAAAGTCTGTTATTGACTTTCCAACTACCATGTGACCTGGATATTTTCAGAAGACTTCAAATAATGAAATGCCAGTTTCTTCAATTGGAGAAAGACGTGTTTGCCTAGTCATCTCCCTTATTCTGTGGATAAGGCAGATTATTCTACTTCTTCACCTTCTTTTTCTCCTTTCAATTGCTACTTCGAGTTGCTATTCACCAAACTTCAAATTATCCAACCACAGTTTCATTTACAAACCCTAACTACCTGTAGCACTGTTTACAAATTCCCGGTTTCCATCTTATCCTCCTGATGATTTACCAAGAATCCACTCACAGCAGGCCTGTACATCTTCTACCATCAGAGAGAATACCCCTAACAACCCAAAGCATACCATGATTCAATGAATAAGCATCACAAAAAAGAAACCAAGCATTAAACAACATGATAACAGAAACAACAAATAACAGATAGATGCAACATTTTTATTTTGCTGTATTATCATATAAATAACCACAAACCAAAACTTTCAACGTCTCAAAGAGGTGAAAAATAACAATTGAAGCAAACAACAAAGTAAATAAATAAATAAATCAAAGTTGACAGAATTTCATCAACCCAACAAGGAGCCGGTACAAAGTTCTTTATGCCATGCTCAATTACAATCTGTTTCCAAAGCACACCAACATCATCAAGATAGTATGTCCTTTGAGTATTCATTCTCCAGGCTCTTTGTAGAGCCATGTAGGATATCATTCATGTTCTATGATCTAACAAAAATTGTCACCTTTACTTGACAGAAATTGAAACAGCTGAGCCATGTATAATATCATTTATGCTATATGTCCTAACAAAGCACATCTTCTTGACAGAAAATTGAAGTCACAACTTTTTATTAATAATTTAGCCTTTCTTAGGATAATTTCTAATAAAGATAATTAGAATGGCCAGCTTCTTTTCACTTTTCTGGTACAAAGCAGCAACTAATTGCCATAAGGTTAAAAACTTAGAGAAGCATTCTGCAAACCTGATTCATCTCAGACACAAGTTGATTCAGTATCTTCAAACCAATAGCATAGTGATCTGATGTTGCCTGTTAAAAAAATGGCAACATGAATTAAGAAACAAAAAAAAAAAAACAGCTAAACAAATCAATTTCGTGACTTGGCAAAGAAATGTACAAGCAATATCTTTAGTGACATTCAGAAATAGCAGCCAACTGAAGAAAATGCTGGAAAATTAAAGCACAAGTCATCCAGTAATATTTAGGAAGAATATGTCATACAAAGAGCAGCAAGATGAAGTGCGTGGAATATGGATATGAAACACAAATGTTTGGTGGAATGTTGTGCATGAAAAAAATGCTATTGTAAGAGTGTCAAGGTGGAAATTGCCAAACCATACAAGAGGGGGTTGTTCCAAACATAAACAAAATACAAAACACCAAAAAAAATCACTGTTATTGCTAATTTTATTGGAAATCAGAAAACAAAATGGCACAAACACATGTGAATGGTCAAAAATACTGCAAATAGCTACTATGCACAACAACAATAAGAAAATCACCTGACTTAAGAAGTTTGTACAGTCATTAACGATATCTCTGAATTTATCATCGTCAAACCAACCAAACTTGGTGACTCGACACAAAAGTTGTATTAGAGATGCAGTAACGAAGGACTGCAGACTAGGTCCTCTAGTAGCCAGATAGTTAATAAGGTAATTTCCTGCAATCCAAATAACAATAATACACACATATTAATTTTGAAATTACACACACACACACACACACACACAAAGTATCTCGGAGCAAATAGCTTACGGATATCGAGACGAAGCTGCAAAGAGAGGCTGTGCTCGGTGACCTGCTTAAGCAAGCTTGAACTAGCAAGCATCAAGGCGTAAGGAGTCAAAGCATGGTCGAGAATGTACTGGCATTGAAAAATGTACTCTGTGTTGACCGAGAAGCATTTCAGCGTGTTCTCAGCATGCGCACGCTCCACTGAATCCTGCGAGTTGTACAGCCTCTCGCACAGCGCTTCCAGTTGCGCCAAACTCTCCATAACCTGAAAATTTTTGTTAGGGTTTTCAAGCCGGCAACGATCGCCGCTCAGCGAAATCGTTTCTTCTTCGGAATCAGAAATTCCAATAAAAATGTCTACGAATTAAAATAAAAAATTAAAAAAAAAAACAAAAACAATTACGATCGCCGACACCATTGAAGAGCCTGAAACATGATCGACGATTGATTCCAATCAAAAAATTAAAAAAATAAATAAATAAAAACAAAAAATCTACATATGCATGCCTTTGGATCGGGATCTGAAAGGGAGTGATGCCGCCGTATGGCTTTTCTTTCTTTGTTTCTTTCTTTCGTTCTGCGTCCTCCGCACGTTGAACCTTATACGTATGCACACATTTACAAGCAAGATAAATATTGTCGATACGCGAGAAATGGAAAGGGCTGAAGAACACGGGTTCACTTATATACAATTAAACCCACTTCGATAGATTGAGATCAACGCAACGTAATTTATAATTTATAATTTATAAAATAACATTATATTTAATATTATATACATTTTATATAAAAATTTACTCTACCTAATGTGTAATTTATCTATTAAATAATCTTTTTATTTTATATATATAAATAGATAGATGTATTCAAATCACAATTTTCTTGATAAATTTTATATAAATAATTTTTTAATTATAAAAAAAATCTAAAAGTTATGACAAGAAAATAAAATTATTAAAATTGAAACAAAAAAATTAATAAAAACATTTAATTAATTGTATTAAAGGCATTTAATTATAAACAAATATTTTTAATATGTTTTTATTTATTAAAAATTTAATTGAGCGTAATAAAAATTAGACAGTAAATACTAGGTTTGGGGAGGTGGGCCCAGCATCAGTACGGGCCCGCCCTCTTGACTCAGGTCCATGGAGCAGCCATCATTCAGCCGGACCCGCCCAAGGTAGCCCAATTCTTTTCTTTCAAATAAATAAATAAATAAGAGGATTCTAAGTATGATTGTTGCTATTATTATGATCTTAATCTAAAGCAAAGTTATCAAAACGGCACCTGACCAGTATCGTTTTGTCTAGTCATTCTCTCTGTAAATTCTTTTCGACTTTCTAATGCTTAATGCCTATGAAGAGGGGTATCTCGTAATAAGAGCAAGATGGTAATGAAATAATTTTTTTTATTTAATATTTTGTATTTGTAAAATAAAATAAAATATGATTGGTTTATAATTTTTTTTTATCATTATTATATTGCTTCCTTTTTTTCTATTTTTCCAATCAGAAATCTGTATGATCCAGCTGATCTTCAGGTTGGTCGAAAATGTGAAATAATTTATCGGTATGTTTAACCATTTAGAGCCAAACATTATCATCCGGAAAAAATAATTATTATGCTAACCAAATTGAAATTGTTGGATTTGCCAATTTGTTATGACCATGACCTTCAACTTTTAAATTTAAACAAGCATGCTAATTAGAAATGCTTAATAAAAGAAACTAATTAAAATTCATTCATTTCTTAACACATAAATCGACTTTTAATTGGTTTCCTTAGTTTCAATTCTTGCATAAATTGTGAATAGTTACGAAAAAAAATTATATTTAACATCTGATTGTGCACTATTATCTGTCTAAGGATTACAAAAGATAAATTAAGTTTGCATTCTCTAAAGTTGTGTCAGGCTTTGGTAGCCAGTGAGCTGCATGACGTGATCATACGATGGGAATGTGATCAGAGTATTAATGTCGAAGCTTTCACTCAGCAGTTCTTCTCTTTGCTTTTAAATCTGAGAGAAAGATTGGCTGCTAAAAAGCTAGTGTTGTTTTCCTATCAGAATTCTGTTTCCTACAAGTTGGTAGACATTGCATCTGCTATTTGCTAGTGAAGATGTTGTTGTTGTTATCTTGTGGCTCCTTTTTATTTTTACTTCTGAATGTGGCTTACTACTATTACATTCGTGAGTTAGACTAGCTAATAATTGATGGAAGAAAATCACTCCCTTTAGGTTGGCTTCACGGCTAAAGGTGAAGTGGATCTTGAGCTCTACAATAATGCTGGAAATTCTCTAGACATGTATCTGTCTGTCCTTGAACGCGCAATGTTTCACTCTGACCATGTCTACGAGATACCAAATGTAAGGATTCTGGGAAGGGTTTGCTTTACGTACTTTCCCAGTCGTACTGCATTCCGGGGATTTGGGGGTCCTCAAGCTATGCTTATAGCTGAGAATTGGATTCAAAGGATTGCAGTAGAACTGAACAAAAGCCCGGAAGTGATCAGGGTAGGGTAATTTCATCTTGCAAATTTGTTGTTTCATTCTAGCAGCATTTTATATCACGAGCCTCACCCTTTGTCCTCGTTCTTCATTGCTATGCTCTTTCTTCAATTTAAATTTTTGCAGGAAATCAATTTTCAAGGTGAAGGTTCAATATTGCATTATGGCCAACAACTTCAATATTGTACACTGTCCCAGCTCTGGAAGGAACTGAAATTGTCTTGTGAGTGTTTGAAGGCTCGTGAAGAAAGAAATCAATTTAATCTTCACAACCGGTGGAAGAAGCGGGGAGTTGCTATGGTCCCAACAAAATTTGGCATATCCTTTACAACAAAGATGATGAACCAGGTGTTTCCAAATTATGTAACTGATGTTGGTTCTACAAAGCTTGGTCAACTTTAGTCAAAATAATTGATTGCACTAATTCTACTTTGGCTGATTGTGATGATGTTCATACCCCTTTTTATCTGCTTAGGCAGGTGCACTTGTTCATGTCTATACAGATGGAACTGTGTTAGTTAGTTAGTTACACACAGAGGCGTTGGGATGGGCCAAGGATTACATACAAAAGTTGCTCAAGTTGCGGCTTCTGCCTTTGACATCCCCCTCAGGTCTGTGTCTATATCAGATACAAGTACTGACAAGGTATTAAAGTTATATTGCAATGTCCGTGTTGATGTTATGGTCAGCCCCTGCAGCTTCCTGGATATCGGGAGGTTGAGTTGCAAAGTGGGTTGATGGGGATTGTCAAATGCATCCCATCTGTTAATGGTTGAAATCCTAGATTGTTGATATGGTTCTTTTCCTTATTTCCTGCCAATGTAGGTACCTAATGCATCACCTACAGTAGCTTCTGCAAGCTCTGATATGTATGGAGCTGCATTTTTGGATGCAAGTGAACAGATAAAGGCACGGATGGAACCTGTTGCCTCAAAACATAATTTCAGCTCCTTTGCTGAGGTATCCTGGTTTTGTTGGTTTATAACAGCACACAACTGTGCTATTTTATATTTACTTCATGTGTCTACTTTTTGAAGCTGGCCAGGACATGTTATGCACAGCGAATAGATCTTTCTGCTCATGGATTTTACTTTACACCCGAGATTGGTTTTGATTGGATCGCTGGTAAAGGAAACCCATATGGTTACTTCACCTACGGGGCTGCTTTTTGCTGAGGGCGAAATCAATACAATAACTGAAGATTTCCACACAAGGAAGGCAGATATTATCTTGGATCTTGGATATTCTCTCAATCCAGTCATTGACATTGGACAGGTGCCTTCATTTTCTTTCCTTCATTTCTCCTCTATTCCTGTTGTCATTGGCAACATCACGCACTGTATCATATATCTTTTTAGTCCGCTGGTGCCAGTATTTGAACCCGGTTGCTGAATCTAAGAATCCAGCTGCTCTACCACCAGACCACGTGGCTGGTGCCAATACACTCCATTTCTTCTGATGTGTGCTATGTACTTCTGCCTGGTTCAGATTGAGGGAGCCTTTATACAGGGATTGGGGTGGGTGGCCCTTGAAGAAGTAATGTGGGGAGATGCAGCTCATGAGTGGATCCCTCCCGGCTTCTTGTACACAAGTGGACCTGGAAGTTACAAGATTCCTTCCTCGAATGATGTCCCATTCACATTCAATGTCTCACTTCTGAAGGTATGCATTCTATGAACATCAAGTCAAATTCATGGGAGACAAACGAAACACATTCCTCCCACCCACCCCCCCTCCATTTCAGTATTTTTTCTTCTGAATATCAAAATACAGAAAGATCCGGTTGAAACCATAAAATTAAGTTGCAATGAAGAACATTACACTGCAATGCCTTTTGTGTAACATTTATAATCTATCATTAACAATGATTATTAGATAAGTGGCACCATCACTTATGGACTAGTACCATCTCGTAAATCCCTATTGACTAGACTATCCATCACTTAGTTTAAGCTCAATTCCAAAATATCCTTAATATACAAGTCTACAATCATGGTGACCAAATTGAAAGCACGTACGGATTTGGATGAAGCAAGGTACTTGCCATGCTCCAGAAGCGGCTAGATCACTCGTATGGTCCGAAAGCTCCGAATCTTCCAGGTCACGGTTGCTTAGCTCATCTTATTACAGACTAGTAAGCAAAATGCATACACAGAAAGGGAAATTTTATACAACATGACTGGCTCTTCAGCATGTGACTGATTTCAGGGACTTGCATCAGATTTTTCATCACCAATTTGACTTTTAAGAAACTCCAACACAGAGTGACGCTGCGGTTGGAATGAAAACATCAATTCATTGTCACGAGATGCTACTAGATATGAAAGATCAAGTAGAGGAATTACCCGTGGTTCAAGACCAGCTTCCTCGGGCTTCAATGTCAAAGATTCCAACAATTGTATGGCCTCCCTGAATGTATTAAGTGCTGCATCTAAGTTACCGATGTTCCTGTCTGCATCAGCTACTTTTGCAAGAGAGACTGCCACATCTAGGGTCTGTAATCGTAAAATATAACAGCAAAATTTGCATAGGTGGTCAAGAGAATGGCAGCTTCTCATTGCCACCTTTTAGATGGAAATAGAGTTACGGTGAAAACAAATCCATAGACTGAGAAACCTTCGAGACGACAAATCAAAGCTAATAATTAAAATAGATACAGGGTCTTCACTGCATGTTCATACTTCCAACGGTTGCTAGTCTTTAACCTTTTGACCATCAGCCAGTTGATGCATTGAAATCCTTCATCATTTGTACAGCAGTAAACAATACTTTATAGGCCCTTTTCCTTTGTAGTCTTATTACCCATGTGATTAAGAAAATGAAGTTCGAGTTCTCAAATCAAGCTAAGTCAGCCCAACCTAGAAGATTTTAAGCCTGAAATTAGAATGCCCATGCTGGCCAGGCAACAACCAATCCACATAGATGAAAAAGGAAATAAAATCTGAAAAATTAATTAAAGACCTAACTGATTTTCTTCACCTCGATGCATGCCACATTTTTCTAGCCAGATTTCAATCCATCTATTTTGAAACAATAATTGCAGAACTTCGATTCTCAATTGAATTGGCCACAATGGATTTAATACCTACAAACAGATTATTTGGGCCCAGATACTGTCCCAGAGGAAAGTGGCAGAAAATTCACATAGGTACTTTTATTGTTTGATTGAAAGGGACCCATGTGAGAGAGATTCTGAACAATTATGCCCTTTGGCATACTCTACATCAAGTGGCAGTTTTCATTGTCAAACCTGCACTCGCATGGTTGCAACCTAGGACTTCACTAATATACTAACCTCAAGAAATCTAGGTGGCACATCTAAAACAATATCAAACAAAATATACCATTAAATACCAAATGTAAGGTTGGAAAGCAAGAAAAATCAATGAACAAAACCTTTGTCATAGAAACAAATTCATCCGTACGTTTTCAGGTCAACGAAATTCACTCTACCATCTAGTCATTACCTGATATTCTGGTGACCACAAAACAATACTACTTGAACCTTTAGGAAGCAAATTCATTTAATGAATTACTTTGGCTCTCATTGAAAAAACTCATATTGCATTCTACCCAACCTAGATAAAACATTTCAGATCCAATTAACCTACAGATCAGGACAAATTGCACCCACTCGGTCACACTAATGGCAGACTATGGCAACTCTTGAGGGAGCTCTTCAGATGGCTGCTATAAAAGTTGGAGCAAAGATTTAGAGAAAAAAAAAAAAAAAGAGTAAAAGAGTGACAATAAGTACAGATCAATTGTATTGGCTCCAAAAGTGTTAACAAGGGATTTTTTTAATTTTCAAATTAGATTTTCTCAGATGCCAAAAGCTCCCAAGCACTGCCAATAGAAGAAAAAGGGCCCTTAGTGAGTGGTAGAGGACTGTATATTGAGAGGGTCTAGTTGGGGCTACTACAAGTTCTACCAATGGCGACAAATACATAAGGAACTGGAATGTGTTATTAGCAAAGAGGCTTAAAAATGTGTTATTGGCACTGCAACCAAATAAATGATTATCTTGTTGAGTTCAACTCCCAAATTATAACATGAGAAAAAAAAAAGAAAATTGGAATTCTGAAAATTCAAGAATTACGAAGACAGTTTGATCAAGACAAATATTCATAATTCCAATGGCAAATACTGGGGAAAAGTAGGTCTTTTACTTCAAGTGAAGTGACTGAGTAAATTATGTGTTCTGTTCCTTTCTCCAACCTCTGGTTGCTGTTAGGTGCTAAATACAAGGAGAGATCATGAGTCAAAACTGCTATGATGTGAAAAGAAATTAACTGAGAGAAAAGACCTTTCTAACATTGTGAGAGTAGACTTGTGGGTGGTTATTCAAATGATGGCCCTACATCCTTCCTGTAAAGTTTATACCTATTTCCTTCTTTTGATCTAGATGTCACATTTTTCTAATCATAAAAATATCTCAATCTTCAATGTTTGTATATATTATACAACAGTTTATCACATTATCATCACCACAGTTGTTATCATCATTATTGCCACAGTTACTATTGACTCAAAAGTAAAGAGGCTTGAGGCTACCCGATAAGGTTCCAGTTCTGCCCAGTAGCAAGGTATGGTTAAAAGCATATTTATTTTTTTGGGAAAAAAGATTATTTTAAAAATACTACAATTATGATATCCCAGAGGCCCTCTAGTAGAAGGTGAGCCTTTGCACAACAATAAGATTGCTGCTAAACAGCCTCATTGCAAAATCCATGGGGAAAGTCTGCATATCCCAGACAGATCATGCCCCTCGCAAATCAGGAGGCCTTCTGCATGGGGATGCCATTTTTCTGCCATTATGATACGTGTGGTTCAAATAGCCACAATGTTCCTATCCTACATGCCAATTTACAAGCCCAACCCTTTACAAGTACAACAGCACTACCAATCTCAAAAAGGCAAAGGTTAAAGTCAGCTGACATATTACCCAATCAAAACCAAATGAAAAGATAACTAACCTGGGATGGAACATTGGGATGGTGTGCCATGGCATCACGTCGCACATTCAGAGAATGGAAATAATAAGATCTTGCAGCTTCCAGGTCTCCATCGTAATATTTAAGATCTCCAACTTTATTAAGGGAAACAGAAAGGGTATGTGTGACCTGTGTTGGAAAAGTTTTGAAATATTAGGTCCAAATGCTAAAATCAAATGACTAAAAATGGCATGCAAGCAAAGTTCAGCAATTATAACCTCCAGATCATTTGTAGGCAATTTATTGAGGAACTCTACACTCTCTTCAAAACAAGTAACTGCAGAACCAGCATCTCCCATTGCACGACTGCAAAGCATCACCATGAATATTTAATCTTTGTAAACATATCTATGTTTTCATTACTTTTAAAACATCAATCCAGTGAATTATATAGCTTTCCAATCTATTGCCTCCAATCCTAGATTGCAAATATTTTCCATTTGAAAATGTTAAAATTGTTTGACCTATCCTGTACATAACCTAGCAAATATTTAAGCTCATCAATGAACACATAACCTAGTGTCCTAGGCAGTCCTCATCCTCCGTAGTCCTATCTGTATTACCTAACATACTCCCAATGATACAGCATTTTTTTTTGTAGAAAGTCAGATTATAGTACTAAGTAGGACTTCTACATACAGCTGAAGAAAAGAATCAGCTTCGTGTGCTAAGTACATTAAATGGACTATTCCACTGTAAGTAGCTTACATGGTGCTTTGTTACACACTATGCTATTGGTTATACCATTCTAAGCCCCAGCCCACTCAACTTCCTTCAGCCAGACTGAGCTAGCTGGTTTTAGCACCCATCCATTTTTTCAATGTGTTTGCCATGTGAAGAATGACAATCCTCACCTCCAACACTAGTCATCATTTTCTCTCATCTTCTAAGTGAACCAAGCCAATTAACTGGGGCCATTATGTGAATTACCTAACTTGATTCAACTATATTCAGAACCCAATTTTCTGACAACAATATATTTCACTTTATCTCAAAGTAATCACCGTGGTTACTTCTCGAAGAGGTAAACTTTTATGGACAAGCTAGAACCATCAGTGAGACATGATAACTTGCGTCATGTATGCTAACAAAGAGATTAAAATGATGAATTCAAAAGACAACAGACCAGCAGTCACCAAGCATTCCCAGGACTGCTCCAAGCTGTGAACACAAATCTGGTGTATGGCCCGTTCTTTCAATCTGACATCGGATATCTTCGGCACAGATACTGAGTCTTGATTTAGCACTTTCCAAGTTCTGGCCACGAAATGCCTGCATGTGACAAGGCAGCTGCTTAGAGAATACCTAACCAGAAGCAATTAGAAAATAAAACAGATAAAGATACAAAAGAGAAGACTGAAAGGCAATGAGGAAAATAATTAGTCTACAAGAAGATCTCCAGCTGTACAGCAATCAGGTAATTCGGGGAAAAAAAAATGGAACAAGAAAAGAATTCATGGATGAAAAACTGTAGTGTGTGATCTTATTATGAAAGTGTACTTTAGAATTCATCCCCAGTTAAAATTTTGATGAGCTTGGCAACAAGATACACATAAAGAAAAACAAAAAAAGTTGCTAAGAGACTCACTCTCATGGCCTGTTGTACCAAGAAAGCTCCCCTCTCAAGAGAGACATCTTCATATATAACCTTTTTATTTTCATCTACTTCCTTCTCTTTATCCATGTTAACATGAGACCTTCTGATTCTAGCATGACCTTCAATGAATCGATCAACTACAGCCTGAAGGGCTGTATCAGGTTCAACCTTCTCAATGTCAGCCCCACATATTGGACAGTCCTTAAAGCGAGAGATACATGCTCTGCTTGATTGAATCAACAAAAAATAAGATATTCCACACTATAGCAAATTAACAAACAAGAGAAAATTCACTTAAACACAAGGATGGATTATATATATATATATATATATGCTGATCAGCTCACTTGCAAAAGACGTGAGAACAAGGCACGCATTTGCTGGAATCGAAAAGAAGTGCCCGGCATATTATGCAACTGAGAGGCCCCAGTTTAAATGTGTGAGAATCATATCCAAATGGGCATTTGGGAGAAGTTACAGCAGCAGCATCAGCCGCAGATTCAGCAGAATCTTTTCTGGGCTTTCCTTCAACATCCTCTCCAGCATGTTTTTCGGGTTTTTTAAATGAGGCATCATCAGGACGTGCAGATTTCACAAATGGGCAAATGGGTGTCATCTTTTCCCCTTGTCTATCAGTAATTCTGCAATAAATAGAATGAAAATTCCATCATAAATACTCAGATAATAGCCTTCCATTCTTAAATTACCCTTTACATTTGCAAAGCTAAATCATCCTGATTTTTTTCCTACATTAATTAAAATAATTAATTACTGCTAACGCTAATTCAATACAAATAATACAAACAAAATTCAAGCACAACCCATTATTTGAAGCAATAAAAAAATTTAAAAAAAAATCATATGAAGTAGCAGAATTTGAACGAAAGAAAGAAAGCACAAAGAGCACAAGAGATAAAATTAAAATAATAATAATAAAAGAGAGAGAGAAGAACTTGCAGAAAGCCCCAGGTCTGATTTTCTTTTTCCTTCTCAATTTAATTATTATCTGTTTTTTTTTATATATATTTTTCCCCTTTCTTCCTCAACCTTCTGTTTGTGTGCGTATGTGTGTGCGTGCGTGCTTGCGCGCTTCCTGCAAACGACACCACCTTATCGGGAACACGGAAGTTAATTATCCGTCTCGTATATATTTTTTTTATTAAATTATTTTAAATCTCTGCAAAATATTGAAGAAATTGTTAAATTACTTTATATATAAACTCATCAATATTTTATGAATGGCCAAATTATCTTTTTATATGCTAATTGTATTGTTAATTTGTTATTATTGTTCCAATTCGTTATTTATGCTATTCGTAATGTTATCATTTATTTTTCATTTTTATAAAAACAATTTTTTTGATTAAAAAAAAACAACAACTAAAATTTTACTAACATGGCCCTTACATTGAGGGCGCATCTACAATATTCCAAATTGATATTATCATAAAATTCATATTTTTCTTGGTTCTATTAGACCAAAAAAAAAAAAAGTTATTTTTGCTTGAAATTCAAGAATTGAAATCCTAAAAGAGCAAACTAGGGAGGTTTTGAGCTTTTAGACTTGACCTTCACCCCCTTTAAAATTAATTTCCTGAATTTCTAATAAGAATTTTTGGATGGGCCTAGTGAAAATTAAAATAGATATGTGAGACTTCCAAATGAGTCTAATTTTAGTAATTTGGGAGTTGACCTTATATGACCTTACATGCTTGAAAATTCAACTGCCTAAACTTGCCAATGTTATATTTTCCTATCAAAATAATAATAATAATAATAATAATAATAATTGAGGATGGTATATGGATCAAAGGTGAGGATGTTAATGGCTCCAAACTTAGAGTTAGAAAGGCTGTGCCTGATAGGAGTGGCCCAATGTATACAGCCCAAGCCCATAAACCCATTTTTCCTCCAACCCATCATCCTAGCTCACCTTACATCACACGGGTGCATTTAGTACACCGAGACACACGATAAGATTATATAGAATACATTAATTTGATATTATTGATCATGAAGAACATATGAAAAGTCACAATACCAAGCACATAATTCTAACATAACGAATGGAGTGTCATCACTTTATTATTATAATTATTATTATTTTTTAACTTTACAAGAATATGACACAGATGTCATATTAAAATGTTTTGAATTGATTATCCGCTAATATTCATGTTGCTAGTGAGAATATATAAGAGCAACATTACAAAATGTTTAATCAATTTAAATGGACTCTGTGTGTGTGTGTGTGTGTGTGTTAAATGTTTAAATTTTTTATGCTTTCAATGTAATATCAAACCCATGAAGCAAAGTTGTATGAGATCTATTTCAAAGCTGCCCCGCAGCAGCGAGGATATATGCAAATAACAAAAGGAAAGTTGAGAAGGAAGTGGAAGGTGGAGAATAAAGTATAAAATTATTGAAAGTGAAGAAGAAGAAATAATGAAAAGAGAAAAAAAAAGAGAAGAATAAAGGATATTAAAGAACAAAATTGCACATGGTCACTGAAGCTTTTAGCGTTTACTCCTCCTCCTTTTCGCAAAAGGAAAATGATTGCTTGCATTGTAAGTCTACTTATGGTTCACTTTCCTCGTGATTACAATAGTTGACAATGTGTGCAAATGCATTATGGCTCCAAAACTGGATCTGAGGATGAACATGAGTGCTTGCATTGTAAGTCTACTTGATGACGCAGTGTGTGCCAACTTTTACAGACAATATAGTGACTCAAGATGTAACGTTGGATTGAAATCAAATCCAATTTCTTCTCTATATCTCTTGTGCACCAGCTTTGTGTACTAGGATGCTAGGTTAAATCCAATGTAATGTCTGTACCATTTTCTTTTTGCAGCAATAAAAATTTAAATCACTTATCTGAAATTAAAAAAAAAAAAAGAAAGAAAAAATGGAAGAAGAAGAAGAAGAAGTTCTCTTCTCATCAACAAGGTTATGTACATCTTTAAGCTTTTAGCTTCCATCAATTTCTCAGTTAATTAATTTCATTAATACTAGGTTAATATTAGCACCAACAAATTGAAAATGGATGAACTTGCAATTGAACATAAAGGGTTTCATATGGTTGCACCTTGATCTTCTTGTGCTTTTAGTATTTTACCCAAACTAACCCACCCAAAAGAAAACTATGTTCTTCTTCTTTGTATTAAGGTCTTATATTGTTCAATTGATTTTTTTTTTTCGACCTAAACCTCAACAACCCAAAAATTTTGGGTCGGGCCAGGTGACTCATAGGTAAATTTATTTTTATAGAACAAAAAATGTCAAATAAAATAAATCAATACATAAATTATAAATTTTATGACAAAAGACATGAAATGTATCATTTCAACTATCAAATTTATCATTTAATATTTATTTTTATTTATTATTTTATTTATATATGCTCATTATACACTTGAGCATAACATATATTATACTTACATGGTATTTTGATTTTATACATTATACAAATAAAAAAGCTTCTCGAGTACCCTATTCGAATATGGGAAATCCTAGATAAATTCATCCAACAAACTAAGGTGAATTAAATAAGGTTATCAATCTTGTCCCATAAAATTTACTGAAAAAAGGAAAGCGAAGACATTTTTTGTTCTCAAAAAAAGGGTAATTAGAATTACACCTATTTCCTAGGGTTTCGATAAGTTTGAAAATTTATTCAAATTGTTAAAGGGAAAGATAAGCAATAAATATATTAATTAATATCTCTAATCATAGATTCCTACAATATTTTCTTAGATGGCCACCAACCATGGAGTTTAGCGATAAAGCAATTAGATTTTTAGTTCCAATAATTAGAATTCAAATCCTAGTACTTAGGAGCAAAATTAAAAAAAATATATATATATATATATTTTTTTATTTATTTTTTTCTTACACGAAGAAATAAAATAAAATAGCTTTTGGTACTTGCTGTTCAAGTTTCCATCGGTGAGAAAAAGCTCTCATTCTCACGTTTAGCTTGCAAATGAAGGATTCATTCTTCATGTGTATAAATATATATATGGATCTTTCTTATATCAATATCATCTAATTCATCTCCAAAAAGCCCTTTGCCCCGGCTCTCATGGCGCCTGTTCTGCAAGTTCTTATCTTTCTTGTTTCTTTACCTTGGTTTCTTATTGTCCTTGCCACTGCCACCTCAACAAAGCTTCAGAGTCCTCAGGTAAGCTACTATGTTTTTTCCTTCCGAATCAAAGCGGAAAATTCAGAAGGAACAATTTATTAGAGACAGTATGCAGTCTTCCATCAAGCAAAGGAGTCTGAATAATGAAATGATTTTCGGATAATATCTGATGCTTTGTGCGCTGTGAAGATTGAATTATACCCACGAAGGAAAAAAGAGAAAAGGAGAAACCATGAGAATTTATCGTGTTTATATGTGATACTTTTCTTGATATGGCAGCAATATATTGTCTATATGGGAAGTTCTTGGAATGAAAATGGAGAAGACCCTGAAGCTTCAGAGTCAGCTCACTTGCAGTTATTGTCATCCATTATACCAAGGTCATCATCATCATCATCATCATATACCATCATGATATCATCATTTTGACCCTCTGTTTTACCTTTTATTTATTTATTTGTTGTTGTAGCAGCCTTGAGAGTGAAAGAATAACTGTAATCCACCATTACAATCATGCTTTCAAGGGCTTCTCTGCCATGCTTACGCAGCATGAAGCCTCTGTGTTATCAGGTATGATCAACTCTTTAGTTTTTTTTTTTTTTTTTCTAATCCTTGTCTAAGTTATTTAATTTATCTGTTTCAGTAATACTATAAGACTCTAAGCTACAGAAAGTAGGTATGGCAATAGCTTTCAGGTTCAGAATGATGTGCTCTTTTGTTTATCGTTTTTTAGTAGTAATTTCTCAACTCGTATTCACCGTTGTAACGACACTACAACAACTACTACTGAGTCTGTCAGCCCATAATTTTAGGAAATTTTACCTTTAGCATATTAACAAGCATTAGTCTTTTTTTTTTTTTTTGTGAGGAAAACAACCGTTAGTCAGCATAACTGAAATAGTGAAAAGACACTACTAACTCTATCTTTTGATAAAGTTTATGAAGTTAAAAAATGATGCCTTTAACAATCAACAAATTACACACACACACACACACAAAAAAAAAAAGTATATAAAGAAATTTTTCTGGTTAAAATTTCCAGCAACCTGCAAGGAAAATTCATCTCCAATTGATTTTTTTTCCCTCTTAATAGATCAAGGAAAATTGATCTTCTTTAGGAAATTTATAATGACATATTTTTGTGATTATTTCAAACATTTATTAACAAATTGTTACACTCAAATGGTGGTATATTTTTCTTATATTTTAAAATACATGATGTGATTTGTTAAGGGTCTAAACTAGTGTAAATTTCCCAAAATTTTAACTCAACTAGCTACAATTGAATCTAAGATATGAGGTAGAATCTCTCCATTTCTTTATTGGTGTGGAACTTGGGGATTGGGGTGTTGCACTTGTTAAATGGTTTTGCTTGGGGATTAGGGTGTTACAAAGTGTTTCTATTTCTGATGTACCAAAAAAAAAAAAAATAAGTGTTTTGATTTTTTTTTTTTTGGGGGGGCCGGGGGGTGGGGGATGTTACAACATAATTGAACTAGCAATTAAGTTTGTGATGGATGCAATTAAAATAACAGGCCACGATGGGGTTGTCTCCGTCTTCAAAGATCCAATTCTCCAACTCCACACCACGAGATCTTGGAGTTTCTTGGACTCGATTTCAGGCATACGGCCAACCCACGGGCACCAGCAGCATTCCTCAAGCGACGTTATAATTGGCTTGATCGACACAGGTAATTGACAATTTTTATGCTCCCTATTTTCTGCAACTATAGCATTTACTCCTGGTTTTTGTTTTTTTTTTTTTTAATATAAGACGAGTCAAGTTGTATTAAATAAATAAGAGTCACATTTAAAAAACCAAGCTACAAAACAAGTACTAAATCCAGACAATGAATACAACCATGTTGACTATTATTTCAAGCGTGCCTACTTGGCTATATATTGACTATTATTAATATATAGTTATGTAGATGGAGAGAGAGAGGTGGAAGAGAGAGATTGCAAATAACAAAATGATGTATGCTTATGTAGTCCATGCCTACATGGGCTATATATTGACTATTATCAAATGTCTATTTTTCATCAATTTTCTCAACTCCTTGTCATGGCTTGCTTATTGCCCCCACAAAATAAATTTCTGTAGGGATATGGCCCGAGTCTCCGAGCTTCAATGACCACGGAATTGGGGAAATCCCTTCGAGATGGAAAGGAATTTGCATGGAGGGATCCGACTTCAAGAAATCCAATTGTAACAGGTGATCAAATCTTTTTCTTTCTTTTTTTATTATTAATTGATACGAACTGAAGTTCTAATTTAATACGTTTACTTTTGAAAATGACAATGATCAAATCTCTTTCAATATACAAGTGTAACGAAATATAAATTTATTGTGTATTGCTTATACGATTTTAAAAATATTTTTTAAACAGTTCCATATAAGTGAAATATATTTATAATATTTTTTTTCTAAAAAATATTTAATAAGTATTCTCAACCATAAGTCATATTTTAGTATCTGCTCATTAACCGTAGTCCTAATTTAGTATCCCCGAACGTTTGTTGCTACCAATTCAATCCCAAAATTTTTGTGCCATTTCTATTTTTATCTCAAGGTCAAATTTTTACATCCAATTAAGTCCCTCCATCGTTTTTTTTTTTTTTTTTGTGCCCATTTTTCGTCCGAAGGTTTTTTTTTTCTCATCAAAAGATGTTTTTTGGTAAACAAAATTTACTAAAAGTTCCCATCTAATTCTTTAAATCCCACAACGCAAATGATCTTTTTTTCTTTTTTATTTTACTGAATTGTAATGAAGAAAATTACTTTCTCCAAGAGAATAACTTGGACCATTTACCTTCAATGTAAATTAGATAAGTTGAAAAGATGCATCAAACCTAGATTAAAATGTTGTGCATTGTTAAGGTTCCTCATTATTTTCCATTTGTGCTTCTAGCGTAAGTACTGAAAATGATGTGCAGGAAGCTGATAGGAGCAAGGTACTACAGTGTCAAAGAAAGGACATACAACAAAAATAACAAGGCTGATGATGCAGCCAAATCCAGAGGCTCGCCAAGGGACTATGTGGGGCATGGCACCCACACCACATCGATTGCTGCAGGTGCTGCAGTTGCCAATGCCAGTTACAATGGTCTAGCAACTGGCACGGCCAAGGGTGGCTCTCCTTCAGCCAGGATAGCTATGTACAAAGCATGCACATCGGATGGTTGCTCTGGCTCCACGGTCATGAAGGCGATTGATGACGCGGTTAAGGACGGAGTTGATGTGATTTCCATCTCCATTGGGATGAACTCTGTTTTCCAATCTAACTATCTAAGTGACCCCATTGCAATAGGTGCATTTCATGCAGAACAAAGAGGTGTTATGATAGTATGCTCTGGAGGCAACGATGGCCCTGATGCTTATACTATTGTCAATTCTGCTCCTTGGATCTTTACTGTTGCGGCTTCTAACATTGATAGAGATTTCCAATCCACTGTCATTCTTGGAAATGGGAAAACTTTTCAGGTACCATTCTATTTCACCTCCCTTTTTTTGGGCCCTTCGGAGGAGCAACGATTTGAATCCTGGTTAGTGGAATTAAGAGTCCAAATACTGTACCATTTGACCACTCGGCCAGTGATAGTCTATTTCATCTCTGCTCTTCCTGTATCTTAGAGTCTTACTAGTACAGAATTAATGGGTAATTCTTGTAGGGTACGGCCATTAATTTCTCAAATCTGACTTATTCAAGGACTTACCCTCTTGTACGTGGAGAGGATGTCGCTGCTAGTTTCACCCCCATATCAGAAGCAAGGTAATATTCATTTTTCTTTTTTCCTTTTTTTTTCTGATAAGTCAAATCAAGTTTTATTAGGAAGAACAAGAGTCAATATGGTACAAAGAGAGAGCAACAACAAAACAAGAAGAAAAGGCAAGCAATGACATTAGTCTGCCCAATAGTTCCTTGTTTTCCTAAGCCATCAGTTACAAAATTAGAATTCCTGCTAATATGTTTAAAATACCTGCTCTCAACCTCCAGGGGGCGCTGCTTCTTCAGCTAACTTTGCATTAGGCATGACCATAAGCCTTTTATGATGGGTAATTAAACCAGAATTGGCACTGTCAATAGAAAGTTCGAAGGCTGAATCTTCCGCAACATACACTTATGGTGACGATGCACTATTGTTACTTGTGACAATAATAATGGCGATGATCCAATTAAATAAACTAAAACGTCTGTACCGCCTTATATGTTTGCAGTAGCTACAGTCTAGAATCGTTACATCACTACTACAATCACATGAATCAACTAGTGTCTACATTCAATCACGTTCGCTCGTGGATTGAAGCCTAATCACATAATCGAAAACAAGGCACTAATCCACAGCTCAGGGAGAGAATCTTCACCAAACTCTACCAATCCACTTAGGAATAATTCTACGATCATGTGTGTTTCAGTGTGATATTCTCTATTAGCACTCTATAATTTAGAGAATCTAAAACATCTTAACTCGGATCACACTCTTATTAGGAGATTCTAGACATTTGGGAGATCAAATATCCATAGTTTTAAAAACCAGACCGAACAAATAATCAAACTGAAAAAATGATGAACAGGCCATAGGTTGTGTCCAATTTGATTAAAAAACCAAATATAACATTAAACCGAAAAAATTGTTACACCTGGGTCCGAATGGTCGAACGGGGTGAACTAAGCAATTTTTTGCTAAAAAATTTTGTTTCTTTTCTTTTACAAAAAAAATGTATATGATCATATTATTTTATTAAGCATGCCAGTGGGATGCCACAATCAACAACCCCCATAGCCTTCTGTTGCGTGTGCTGACAAAGCGATTAACAAGAACCAATTTGATTAGCATGATGGAAAATTTTTAAATCAAGGAGACTAATTATCTCTAAGTCCGCTTCATTCTAACTTGGTTGCTGGAACTAAGATTGGAACTGCTCATAGTTTAATGTACGAGCACTCTCTCCTATTCATGGAGGAATAGAGAATCTGCCAGAATAATTAGGAGTCTTAGTCCCACTTGGACTTTGTGTAGATATAAATAATGCAGGACATCTAACGCCGAGCATAAATAATGCAGGATTTGTTATCCAGGTTCACTAGATGAACAGAAAGTCGCTGGCAGAATTGTTGTTTGTACAGACCTTGATTCAAGCACTTCTAGACAAATAAAGAAACTAGTTGCAGAGGATGCTGGAGCAAAAGGGTTAATTTTGATTGGCGAGGACAGAAAAGGTGTGCCATTGGATTCAGGTTCATTTCCATTGACACAAGTTGGCAATATTGCAGGGGCACAGATCCTTCGATACATCAACGTTACCAGGTAAGTGCCATTGCAATGATGTTTAGCAAGTCCGATTTGAATTGGTTCCTGATATGTTTCTGGATTTGCGTTTGATAATAATAACTTCAATTGAATTAGCTAAGTTGTATATGATGTTCTGTATTTGACCATTTAGAAATGAGTTAACCTGTACATTGTGCTAATCCAAATAGAATTCGGTCAACGATCGGTTTGCCCTATGCGTGATTCTTTTGAATTTAAATAGTATAATTAGTGTATATTTAGAAATTCATTGGTGATTAAATTAGAGTATAACTAGGTTCTCAATTCAATCTTCTTAAAATTTATAATTATATTATTACTGTTTGTGTTTCCCAACAACATTTGAAAGTATGTCTCAATACAGGGCTTGGCTTTAAGAATTGAGATCAAAGTCAGCTGAAACTTAGAGGTCCACTCTTTGTACCTCCTAAGTATAGGTTTGTAGTTGCCAAATTAAAAAATTTACGTGGCATACGAAATTTGAATTATTTAAATCGTTTAAATCTCAAATATCACTGATAGTTAAATCCCTTCTCTCACTCCAATTGGGCCAATAAAAAGTCCTTGCTACCACTGCAAATAACCATTTAATGTCTTTCCATCTCTGTTGTGGTACTAGAACTTGAGATGACAGAGTCAAACTAGTTTGGGATTGTCAAAATAGGTACAAAATTATATGTGATCCTTAATCATTCAAGGAAAGATTCTTTTAATTTTAGTTCTGTAAGCTCACCTCTCTTCAACAGAAAGCCAACTGCAACTATCCCTGCGGCAGTGGACGTTCCGCGATACAAACCAGCACCATCAGTTGCATATTTCTCTTCTAGAGGACCTGGACAGCTTACGCAGAACATTCTCAAGGTCATTTTCTGTCACACCCCAAGTTAATTACTCGATCGATCGTTGTTGGTCAACAAAAATCATGTGCTAGCAACTAAACGTTAAGCCTAATGACCAACCTTGCAGCCAGACATAATGGCTCCAGGAGTTGCCATTTTAGCTGCCATGACTCCAGAAAGTAATACTGCGAGCATCCCAAACCCAACGATGCCATCCGGCTATGCTTTAGAATCAGGAACCTCGATGGCTTGCCCTCATGTGGCAGGGGCCGCCGCACTTATTAAGTCTGTGCATCCTGGATGGAGTTCCTCCATGATCAAATCTGCACTTATGACAACAGGTACTGATGGAACATTAAGAATTCATGAAAATTGCCTTGATTTGAACTTTTAGACTGCTTTCTGCAAAGTATGAACTTTAGAATATATCTGCCCTAAGAATGATAAGTCTGCGCACATCTAACATTTTCCCTGACCCTGCCTCGTTAACTGGGAAGCCCTTTTTCACTATGTGCATCAGAATACTTGATGTCATATTGGTATTGCATCATTGCTTTCTTGATTTAGTAAAGACAACCTTTTTTCTGTATGCAGCAACCATTTATGATAACATGAGGAAGCCGTTGACAAACAGCTCACATTCATGGGCAAACCAACATGAAATGGGTGCTGGAGAAATAAGCCCACATAAAGCCCTTGACCCAGGATTAGTTTTTGAGACAACAACCGAGGACTATCTGCAATTCCTCTGCTATTATGGTTACAAGGAGAAAATCATAAGATCCATGTCTAATACAAACTACAGCTGTCCAAGTATCAGCCATGACTCACTCATCTCCAACGTTGTCAACTATCCATCAATCTCTATTAGTAACCTTGATCGACATGGACCAGCCCAAACAGTCAAAAGAAGTGTGACTAATGTGGGATCCCCAAACGCCACATACAATGCCAGGGTGCATGCTCCAAAGGGAATGGCAGTGAGTGTTTTCCCAAAGAAGATGGTCTTCATGGAGGGGTCGATTAGGAGGTCTTTCGGTGTCACATTTTCCGGCAAGGAGGCTCCGAGTGGCTACAATTTTGGATCCGTGACATGGCTCGACGGTCATCATTCTGTCCGTGTAGTCTTTACAGTGAATGTTCAATAGCATGCAAATTGCTAGCATCAATTCTTGAAAATCTTTACTTATGTTTGTCTTTGAATGAATGCAGCCTTTGGTTCTGGTTATTGTGTTCTGAATGTAACGGGTTAGAGTAAATTTACGGATTGCTAAATTTAAATTCAAACGTAAAGTTCTTGATGTGTATGTGAAAAATAGAAGTTCATGCCAGATTTAAGAAAATTCGAAAAGATCACATTTAACATAAACAGCCTTCTTGTAAAAACAAAATTGAGTGTAAACACATCACACCCAATGTGGGAAATCTGGTATGGTTCATAAGGCACAAAAATAAATATTTTTGAAACTCAAAATGAAACATCTTCTCTTTAACATTTTGATAATAGACTGTAAAATATGTTTTTAATGACAATTATAATTCTTTCAACCACTTTTCTCAATAAATTTTATTTTAATTTAATTTGGATCCTACGTGCCATTATTAACAGCTGGCCGGTTTAGACACTATAGGCAACAAACGGAGCAAAACAGAAATCTAAAAGCAAGCAAATTGAAGTAACTAAGATCCATCGTCCACATGTGGAGAAAAAGCAAACGAGGAGGAGCTTATTATAACACACTGGCATCTGGGTCATCAAGTGTTTGTTAATTAAACACCGTGGAACGACTATAAAATTGATCGTTGGCATTCCCTTGAATGCTATTTAAATGAACAAGATGTTGAGACATCATATAAATTTCTTTAATTTTCCAAACCAATTGCCAATCTATCTCTTAATATTTTCCGCAGTATTTTGCCAGATGGTGCCTTTGGAATGGATTCTACGAAAAACACATGCTTTATTCTTTTGTAGAATACCACCTGCAAATCATCAAGCCAAAAAAATCTACAGTTAGCACCCTGCTTCAGGAATTTCATTTTCAGCCTCGCCAATGCAACTCAGGATTAACAATTTTATTTTATTTTAATTTTTTCATTTTTTGTTATAAAGATAGGTATATGCATAGTCTCCTGGGACACAGACAAACCACTCCATTTATTTATAAAAAAAAAAAATCTAACTTTTGACTAGCGGGCCTGGCCCCAAGATTAAATTCGAGTGCTAATAAGGCTGTGAAGTTCCTTGCCACTCGATTAACTTAGGATTCACGAATTCTGTCTTGCTTTTAACAGAATTATAGAGATCAGACTGCTAAATTTCAAACAAAAAGAAAAAAAAAAAAAAAAAAGAGCACATGAAGAATTACCTGTTTCGAGATGTATTGCTTAATTTCCTCCGCGGTGGTCCGAGAATTATCCGATCTCACTACAAATGCAACAGGAATCTCCCCAGCAAGTTCATCCTTCATTCTGGAAGTTGAATTTTTTTTTTATTTTTTACCACGTCAACTATTTATTTTGAGGGTTCACAGCACAGTAAGTGACAACATCATAATTGATTTTGAGGTCAAATTAATTTTGGGACTTACGCAACCACAGCAGCATCGGAGATGTTAGGGTGAGCCAGCAGCATCGCCTCAAGTTCGGCGGGGGGAACTTGGTACCCTTTGTACTTGATCAGTTCCTTCAGTCTATCAACGATGAAGAGCTCATCATCCTCATCAATGTACCCAATGTCTCCCGTATGTAGCCACCCTTCTTTGTCTATTGTTCTTGACGTGGCCTCAGGATCATTTAGGTACCCTAGACATTGGTCATTGCATTTCCAAGAATAAGAATAATAGCTCATTCATTCACTGGGCATGCACAATGTATATTTTTGGCTTCTTTTATTGATTAATTTCAGAATTTACAAAGGTTGAGTTTGTCTAGAAATATAATTTGGGGTATTAATTAATGTTTATTGTGCAAATACGTGTGCTCTTCAACAATTTTTTTTTCTCTATTTGGGAAGTGGGCTAATTAATTTATTACTTTGTTTTCACTTGCCTAATTTATTTTAATTAAAAAATTAATAATTTGTAATTAAAAATATTTTATAAAAAATTAAAATTTAGATAACTAGAATTCCAAATCACCTCAAACTATTGAACAATACAAAACTCTATTAAATGTAAACTTGAATAATTTAAATATGAAAAATTTTAAATCAAAATTTAAAATATTCGAAAATTAATATTTTTCAAATTCAATAAATTTGAACTTAATATACTTATAACTCAAGATACTACAAACACCAAATGATTGAAATTCAAATAATTCGATACCCAAAATAACTTGATCTGAATCCGAGCCAATGTCCTGGTTAACCATTCCTAATTAATTGTAACCCACCTTGGATCATATAAATTCTATCGACCACAGGGATAACATACACCGGGTTAAGTAAAGACTGAAAACCAAATATCAATAAATGGACAAAGTAATTAACAAACGAAAAAGAAATTAAAAAAAAAAACAAAAAAAGCAAAAAGCGAGGAGCCTTGGTTGGTGTACCTTTCATGATCTGATCTCCTCTGATGCAAATCTCGCCAGGCTGGTTGCGAGGAAGAGAAGCACCGGTTTCAGGATCAACGATCTTCATCTCCGCATTCCTCACCACAGTTCCGCACGACCCCTGTTTTATGTCAAACGGCTCTTTTGCAAAAGACAAACACATTGCCAGAACTGGCCCTGCCTCCGTCATTCCGTATCCCTATACATTGAATTCGACACCAATATCAATTTTCCCATTAATTAGTCATACAGTACGTTTTCGTTCTTAGAAAGGGACAGAGGAAGACCCAATTTCCGTCCAAAATTATGCAAAATTAGAACGAAATACAAACGTTGAAGACGAAAATAAAAATTTCAAAGGTATAAAATAACATTGCAAAAATTGAAAAGATTTTGACCCTTTTTTTTGCTTATCCTGAGAATATTGTGTGAGAAAAGTAATTTGATACGTAATGTTACATTAACTTACTTAGTTTATACTTGTGATAAAAATTAGCGAATATCTTCAAATTATAATTCATTTAGGAAAAATATAAAATAAAAATGATATGACAGAAAACAACCCAACACTTAATATCACCCGAAAATACCATTTGTGAAGCAAATTGAAACAATCTCATTTTCAATCAACCTAACCAACGGGGAACTGCATGAATCCAAACGTGTCGGTTCAAAGTGACCCGCATAACCCGGATCATCTTACAATTGGACAACATGAGCCGACTGACCCACGTACACAAACTTACCCAAAACAGCCGAACTCGACCCATTTGCCACACCAAGTGGTCGGCTAGTAAAAACCATTTGTGAGACGAAGTAATTTCTTCAAGGGCTCTCTCGGTCCATGTACTTTTTTCGTTTCTTCTGGTTGCTCGGCTGGGGCAACTTGTGGCGATGGTTTTTAGTGGGGGAAAAAGCGATTTTAGCGCGCAGCATATGAATTTCTGGTTGAAACAGACCAGTGGTCCCACGGTCCCTCCCTTTTGTCTCCAGCCACATCAATTCAAACACTTCATTTTTTATTTTTTCCACTAATGATGGCATTTCTTTTCTTTAAAAATAACAAAAACCCATGTGAACTTACCGTAACTGTTTACCATCTTATCTGCCCAGACTTCAAGTTAGTACGTACAATTAATGATCTCTTAAATGTGCTACTATCGTTAGGTTGACACGTGCATTTGTTTATATTCTTATTATATTATTATAATTCTTAATTATATATTTAAATTTTTTTAATAGAATATACCACCAACAATCATCATATCGTGAATTCACGATTTTACCACGTTTATTCTATGTCCTTTTTTTATTTTTATTTTTGGCATGTATATGAAGGAGTTCATGTGCAAAATCAGACAAATCCAGCCAAGGATTAGAATGGTAGGACCCCACTCATGCTTTAAACGAATGAAAAACATATAACAGAAACTAAAAAATCTTTAAAAGACAAAGCAAAAGACCAAAAAAAAAATGAAAATCAAAGAGAGCGGCGTAGGCATACCTGACCAAGTCTAGCGTTGGGAAACTTGGCTCTCACAGTGTCTTGAACCTCCTTTCCCAGGGGCGAGGCTCCAGATTTCAGCAGCCTCACCGAAGATAAATCATACTTTTCTGTTTCTGAAGATTTGGCAATGGCCGAAACTATTGGTGGCACAATCGGCGCAACCGTTACCTTATATCTTTGCATCAACTCCAGCAATGCGCCAACGTCGAACTTGGGCATCAACAAAATTGCGGCCCCAACTCGTAGCCCACAGAGCATGATCGAGTTCAGCGCGTAGATATGGAACATGGGGAGCACGCACAGAATCACGTCTTCGTTGTGTAGATATAGGTTTGGGTTGTCGCCATCAACTTGCTGAGCCACGCTGGTGACTAGCCCCTTGTGCGTTAGCATCACCCCTTTGGGCAGCCCGGTTGTCCCGGACGAGTAGAACAGCGCCACCACGTCGTGGGTCTCAGGAGCATCAGAAAAGCCATTCTCGAGCTCGTGATCGTCACCGGTCAGCTGGGAGAAGTGCAAGCAACTGTCGTCTGGGGTAGAGTCGATGCACATAATTTTGAGCTCAACACCGTCTTCCCGATGATCATCTAGCGCGAGATGCTTGACTTTCTCGTAAGAACAAGCCTGCGTGATTATTAGTTTAGCATTCGAGGCTTTTGCTTGCTTTGAAATTTCTGCAGGCGTGAAGAAAGGATTGGCAGCGGTGGCAATAGCACCCCGGTAGGATGCCCCGAGAAAGGAAAGCACGAACTCGGGGCAGTTTGGCAACAAGAGCATGATCACTTCACCATGCTGGATGCCGAGCTTGTTGAGGCCGGACGCGACTCTGCGCGCTGTGAGCTCGACTTCTTCATATGTGTAGATCTTGCCGGTCGTTCCATCTATCAGGCAAGGCCGTGATGCGTACTGGGAAATGTTCTCAAAGATGTAGGAATGTAAAGGGAGTGTTTTCGGGATGTAGATATCGGGGAGCTTTGAGCGATATATGAATTCCTCCTGTTTTTCTTGTTGCTTCTTCTGAGGCTCCATTCTGAGACTCTCTTTGTGATCCACAAGTAAGATCTCCGAGTTTCCTTTTATTGTTTGATATTTGTAGGCCTGGGAATGGTGGTAGGAAGTTCGCTGGCAAATGTCAAATGATAAAGAACAAGGATGTTTGGCGTAGATGCCAATAATTGTCAAATTAAAATAAATAAATAAATTCAAAAATAAAGACTTTTTGGTTGGTGGAAGGGTAAATCTGCCTAATAAAATGGCAATTGTTTGAAGGGAACAAGGCAATTCTATAAAAATAAAAAAAAATAAAAAAAAAGAGAGAGAGCAAAAAAAAAAAAATTTTGTTGAAGAAAGGGACCATTATGTGGCTGATGGTTTGGGTGTTTGGTGGGTAGAGTCTAAACTGGTGGGGCAGTTTGGGTTGGTGAGAAAAGGTCATTATTAGTGGGTGGTGGAGCCGTGGAGGGGTCGTGGTGGGTCCCGTTTATTTGGTTTGTGAATATAAATAATAATAACTTTGACTTGGCTTCGTAATCAACTTGCCCATTCACCAACCACAACACCCTTTTTTTTTTTTTTTTTTTTTTTACCACTCACCTACTTTGATTGTGGACCGCTGGCCAGGTCTGTTTCTTAGTGCAATCCTGGTCCAATTGGTTCGTTTGGGTGGTTTATCATCCACACAATATAACTTGTGGTCTGAAATCATTTTAACCAGAAACTTTTATCACTAGTGGTACACCACACATATACGTTCCAAAAAAAAAAAAAAAAAATTATGAATTCAAAAGATAGCAAAAATAATTAGTTTCAAAATTTTAAATATGGGTATTGCAATTTTTTTGTTTCCTGCAAGTTCCCATAATTTAGAATTATTTTTATATTTTTTTTTTCATTATCAATGTTGTCCAGTGCACCTTAACCTCGTCAAGAATACAAAATTAAGTTCACTTGAAAAACCATCGTTCAAACGCACTCAAAACTCGGCCAAAAAAAAAAAAAAAAAGCAAAAGGCAAAGAGGAAAATTCCGTTGCTTTCTTTCTTTTTTTTTTTTTGTTTTTTTGTTTGTAAGTATAAAGTTCAAATTTTATATCTAAAACTAAAAATTCAAATAATTTAATCACTATAAATTTTGTAACTAGCGACAAATTCTCTTGTTATTCAATTCGATTGTTTCCTCTGGCAAGTAATCGCTCTCTCATTTTCTTTTTCTTTTTCTTTTTTTTTTCTAATTTTACCATTTTCCAGTTGGGCCGGATCAATTATCACAGGCGACCCGAGCTAAATATGAATGATCCAAGAAAAAGGGGCGACGCAACTTGTCATACTCGACCGTACTTAATCATCCTAATAATTTTATTTTTTAATTTATAGAAATTAGAGCCTGAAATTAAAAATATGAAGAGGATCTGAAATGAGTTGGCGGGTGGAGTTTATAAAATAAAAAAAATTATTATTTTTTAAAATGTAAATTTTCCGTCATAACACAAAAAAAAAAAAACTAAATGTGTACGGTTGTGCCGAGACTTTTTTTTTTTTTATAAAAATATAGCCTGTTTATCCTGCCAGAATCTCTCCATTTTTGTTCAGTTGTTTTCCTGGAACAAAGAAATTTGGGGTGGCAATAGATTAATTGTATGATGGTCTTATCTTGCTAGTCAATAGAGCTTCTAAAATCATTGAAATTTGCAAGTCACTATAAATTATTTAGAAATTTCTAAGCAGAAAATTATTTGGAACACGTTTGTGTTTGAACATTATTAATCTGTGGTTATTCATAATATGATCACAAGAAAAACAAAAAGAAAAGGCAAAAAAAAAAAAAAGTAGTTCGAAATTACTTTTTTATTTATCAACTTTTCTTCTTTTTTTTTTTTTGCTTACTTTTAAGCAAAAATTAACCCCCAAAAAATATATATTACCAAACACCATCAGACTTACTGTCAGTAAAATATGACCTAAAAATTAAAACAAACATTACCCCAAGTCTTTAGACCCAACAAAGGTTCAGTAAAAATATGACTGAGAGAGAGAGAGATCTAAATGAAATTGTCATTTGCAAAGCGCCCCTGGACAAAAAACAACAGGTCCCAAAAATTAAAACAACACTCCCTTGAGAGTGTTCAGAGCTGACTAAGTTGGGTAAAATTCTGACCACGAGAGCTCTCTAAATTTCAACCTCCCTGTACCGCTTGGGCTCAGAGATGCCAAATTTCAACCTCATCCCACAATTCCACCGCAATTTATTGGAAAATGACCTAAAAATTTAGAGATAGCCCTAACCTGCCTGGCTCAAAATAGTTAATTTTACTTGATTTTTCTTTTATTCATATTTTAAAGAGATTAAAATGAAAGATTTTGGTTTTTTGGATTGTGTATTTTATATACAAAAAGTATACTTTTTGCTAGAAAATTTTTCCAAATTCAGACCATGTGATTCAAAAAACAAATTTTATATTTAAAATTTTCATGACAATTTTTTTAAATTTTAATTTACAGCCAAATTATGATTTATCCGAGTCGATATATTAGTTATAGATGATTTTAAAATTTTATTTAGACTTTTATTTTTGAACTCATTGTACGCTAGGTAGGAAATGAGTTGATGATATCAGAAAAAACGACACCAGTCAATTTACAAAGAAACACCCTTTTTATGGACCTTTGTAAATTGATTTTTTTTAAAAAAAGAAAAAAATCATGATATTACCATTTTCAACTCAAAACTGAAGAGAAGTACACTTAAATTTAATAATTGACAGTTGGGAGAGTTTTAAAATATATAAAAAAATTATTTTTAAATGAGGAGGAGTCCAAATCTAATTAGTGTTCGAGGGACATTGATACATTTATTTCAAATTTTTATTTTCCTTCTGTGTGCATGGTCCCTAAAAATCCTGTAAGTATTTTTGACTCCAAAGGGGTAAAGAATATGACCACGCAACGACGTCGCTTCTGGGCTTTGGTGGGTTCACTCAGAAATTTCATCAGCACATCGAACAAAAGTATATGGAAATAAAACATTCAATACATCATTAAAAAAAAAAGAAAAAACTTGTTCAGAGGTGTATACTAATTCATTAACGATCTCCTGCAGGAATATTCGATCAAGTTGGACCGATATAGAGAAGATTAAAAATACATAAATATTATCCTGTCTAAAATTTAAATTCATAAAAACTATTTCCTAGTTCCTGCACAAAACGTTGTGACTGGCTTATTAGGCGAGAGTGCAAGACAATATCTCCCAAGTCGTGAGAAATAATTAATGGACGGTTTTGAGAAAAAGCTCAAATCATCATCAAGATAAGCTTGGAATATTAATGAACATAATGTGATTTTCTTTTTTCCAGTACGATGGTAATAATGACACAAAATGTAAGATCATAATAATATGAAAACATAAGTAGAAAATTATCTTATATTTCAATTTCAACAATTATGAAAATGTTATATTCATATGTTTTCCAATTAGAATGTTTGTTATTTGATTTTGTACATAAGCAAAACATTCCAAATCTTACTTTTTTTCTTTTTAATACACTTCTCTTTTTGTTTTTTTGCTATACATCTAATAGTTTATACATCCAAGAGATTCGGATTCTTCTCACATTTTAGAAAAGGGTACATGGTTGGGCTTAGTTAATCCAAGTGGGTACCAAGATTCAATCACAAGAGTTTGAATTAAATTTTGTACAAAAATACATAATTAAGAAAAAAAAAGATGAATTTTGAGATAATATTTTAATAATTAAATTAATAAAAATATAAATAAATTTTAAATAAATAAAAAAGTAAATTATTATTTTAAATAAATATACGATATATTTAATCGATATTAAATTAGTTAAAATAAATAAAAATTAATAATAATGTAATATGTATACTTTTTAAAATAAAATTTAAGTATTTTATTTAGTAAAAGAGACAAATTTATGAAGAAATAATAAAATTAGTAAATTTTCTTAAATTTATTTTAAGGTAACTATTAATTAGTTATTAATTTTTTATTAATATAAATTATTAATTTTATTAAAATTATTTTGTACAAAATTAAAATTAAAAATATTTTTATTTGAAATATTATTTTTAATTAAAAATTATTTCTTTTTTTTAATATTATCTATTTGTTTTTTATTTTTACTTAATTTAAGAGAAAATTTGAGAGGTTGTAGCTTTAGGAGTGTTTTTTCTTTTTTAGACAAAATAACAAGTGCCTACTAAAATTTATCGTTTCGAAACGAAAAAAAAAAAGTGCAAGGTAAAAGGGCCCACCCCAATGTACGACTTCGTCATCTATCGGGAATATGATGAACGGCTAGGATTGAGCAACTGGAATAAATGTACAAGTAGACATCGGAGAAGGAGGTCCGCTGGTTGACGGAGAATACATCGAATCACTCCTTTTTATTGAATTTGGATCACTTCCGGACTATTTGATTGATTTCATTTCCTGTGATCTTCGCTTGTTCGCTCTCCGATTACAGAGGTATTATTGTATTCTATTATACGTATATTTTCATTGGAAATTCGCTTTCTAGGGTTTCTCATTTGATGATGATGATGACGATGATGATGAATTCTTTTTCTTATTCGGTTTTTTTTTTTTGATGCGGTGAGTGTCCAGAGTTGAAATTTCGGTTGATCGGTTGGTTTTGCTGTAAAAAAGAAAGAAAGAGAAAGATGTGGGCGGCTTCTTGCCTTGCGTCGTGCTGTGCAGCGTGCGCGTGCGATGCTTGCCGGACAGTCGTCTCAGGTATTAGCAGGCGTTCTGCGAGAATTGCCTACTGCGGCCTCTTCGGTCTGTCTTTGATTGTCTCGTGGATTCTCCGCGAGGTCGCCGCTCCTCTCATGGAGAAGATCCCCTGTAAGATTACAGCCCTTTGCGATCTTTGGCCTTTTGTTATTGTTGTTGTTGTGGACTTACACATACACAATCTTATGGACTTACTTAGACATAAAAAAGTTTTATAGAGATTTTATAGTGACATAATAGATATTAATATAAAATCTCTATTTAGGGTTTGGGGAAGGGTTTGTCAGATAAACGCAACGTTACTTTTGTTTTTGTAACTCGAATCCGCAATGGCTCAAACACATGGCCATCATGTTATAATGAAGTAACCACTCTGTTGCATCAAGGCTCGCCTCTCATAAAATCTCTTTATATTCTCTAACATGTTATCTGTGTTTCATTTCTAATTGAATCCATCTGATTTGTGTCCAAGAAAGATTTTCTTATTATTATTATTATTATTATCATTTTCTTTTATGCTTCATTGGATTAGAGTTTGATTCTTAGTACTAGGACTTAAGGATACTATCATGATGACATTGAATTATGACTTGGAATCAGTATGAAAGCAGTCAATTGAGATAGTGTTAGAGGAACTACTGAGTGTGCTAATTTCAACATTGGTCGTAAATGCAGGGATTAACCATTTTCATCAGACACCCGACAGGGAATGGTTTGAAACGGATGCAGTGCTGCGTGTGAGCTTTGGGAATTTTCTGTTCTTCACTATTCTGGCATTTCTCATGGTTGGTGTTAAAAATCAGAGAGACCCCCGTGACAGCATGCACCATGGTGGATGGATGGTTAAGATTATTAGCTGGTGCCTTTTGGTCATCTTTACATTTTTCCTTCCAAATGAGATCATCAGCTTCTATGGTATTCTTTTTTTTTTTTTTATCTCCTTAACTCTTCTGGTTCCACACATGCATAACATAGTGTTTTCCCTTCCCCAACTCCCTCTATTCCTATTTGAAATGTTTAAACCATTTAGCTTGTCATGTATGCTTGCAAACATCTGAAAATGATGGTAGTTGATGTGATGCAGGGAAGCTTCTAAGAATCTGCATACAAAATTCCTGTGATGGGGGCTTAGGGTAATTGTGAATCTAGGGCTTATGAGAGCAAATTATAGAGTTTAAGTGGTTGTCTGATTCTAGTGAACATTAACCTGAACAAGAAAAGCATAAATAAGAAGGAATGAATTATCAGCAACTACTACTTTAGCGAGGAAAATCAATAATAACATTAAAATTCAACCACTAGGACAACCAAAACTACCAAGGACTCTATGCACGTTCTAAGGCATCTGTGTAAGGTGTTTTAGAGCAATGCCAGTCCAAAATATTTCCGGTATCCTGGTGACTGAAAGAAAAATATAGATTAATTACTTTTGATATTGTCTATAACTTTTTCTTAAAATTTCGTGTCGTTTTACTTGACTTGCAATTAAATTATGCATTTGCAGAGTCAATATCCAAATTTGGCTCAGGACTGTTCCTTCTTGTTCAAGTGGTGCTTTTGTTGGATTTTGTTCATGGATGGAATGACAAGTGGGTTGGCTATGATGAGCAGTTCTGGTTAGTTTAGTGTCTGTTATGCCTTTATAACTTTCCATTTTACAGCATTTTTCTTATTTTCCCACAGGATTTTATCTATGCTTTTTAATGCAATTTGGTTTATGCAGGTACATTGCTTTGTTAGCTGTTTCACTTGTCTCTTACTTGGTTACATTTGTCTTCTCTGGACTTCTCTTCCACTGGTTCGTGCCATCTGGAGAAGAATGTGGATTAAACACGTTCTTCATCGTTATGACACTGATTTGCGTGTTTTTTTTCGCTGTTGTCGTGTTGCACCCTGCAGTAAGTTTACAGTTTGGCATGTAATTCTGATTGTTAACATTATCTGTTTGCTTCTCATGCACCAATATATAGAGATATAATTGATGACACAATAGAATTGCTTACGGAATCTGCTTTATGCTTTGTTTGCCAATAGATTTAGGCCTAAGGTAAGTGAAATAGGTCATTGCATGGAATGTCTTTGACACATGTGCCATTGGAAATCATATTTACCCTCTTTTCCTGTTTTTTTTTTGGATAATCTCTTTTCCTGTTTAGAAGTAAACAAATTGAAAAAGGTCAGGAAAAATTTTAAAGATAAAGGAAAAGAAAAAAGATAACATTTCTCTGGAACTCTGTTCATCATGCATCCTGGTCGTGAACAAGAAACTTTCTATCACCCAATGGCGGAATACCCAGTTAGCACAGTTAGTTGCATGTATCGAATGAATCTTTTGTTAAGGTTTCTAACTTCTTATGCCCCAGTGCCTTATATATTTAACAGCATTCTTTTTGGGATTCAGTTGAAAGGTAAGCTATGTTTCTCTTATAAAAATAATCATGGTTTGACAAGTAATGTGATGCATCTGAGAAGAGTAGAATTGAGGAATTATAGTTATATAACAATTTATTGGATTTGTTAAGGGATTGGCATTTATGTCGGTTTGCATATATCCAATATAGACATACAAGTTCTGCAATTGGGAGGGGTGCTCAAATCCAGGTGAATGGTGAAAGGAGGGAGAGAGGATGGTCTAGGTTGACTCAAAAATTTTTTATTAGGAAAGATTTGGAGCCATCAAATTTCACACCGAACTTATTTCATTAGAGAAATGCTATTTAGGTTTGGTTATTGTACCTGTTGTTTTTTACTACCGGATTCCTTGTTTAGGAGTAACATACTTGTGATCTGGGATGAGTAAAGAATGGTCTTGTTTAGGTGTCTTAGTTTTGCCAATTCCTATTTGGATTTGATCTTCCTATTTTGGAGGCCTAATCAGACAGTAAGTGCCATTTTGATCTTATGCAAAGTTGATCTGCACAAACGGAGTATGAGTGCCAAATGATTTGGTTCAATGAATTATTTGAAAATAAAAGATAATTTAGTTCCCTGTTGCCCATTTTTGTATCATGGTTTTTATTATGAACCAAACTGTGTGGCAAATCAGCTTTCTCATTGCACAAAATCCTGGTGCATCCCAAATGAGGTGGATGCCCACCACAGTTTACTACTTAGTTAATTAGTTCAATTTATTGTTGTTATAGGCATCTTTTAGTTCACCATGGTTCATGTGTACATTTTGTCGGTTTATTTGTTATTTGAGGAAGAGGAGCATAGCTTTGTTGGCGCATTCTTTGTTTCAGGAACTTTATATTTCGTGATCTGATGAGATTTGACCATGCTGGGAAACAGGTGGGTGGCAGCATTCTGCCGGCTTCAGTTATGTCCTTATACTGCATGTATCTATGCTATAGTGGAATGGCAAGCGAACCGAGGGACTATCAATGCAATGGTCTCCACAGCCATTCAAAAGCTGTTTCTAGCAGCAGTCTTACATTAGGTCTGCTAACCACCATCCTATCAGTTGTTTATTCCGCTGTCCGTGCTGGATCCTCCACTACTCTGCTATCCCCACCAAGTTCTCCCCGTGCAGGTATCCAAATTTCCATGTTCTATCGGTTCTTATGGGCACATGCATGTGTCCAGAATTGCTTTTTTGTCAACCTGTTTTTTAGAGAAACGGGGACTCATAATGACGATTATCTGTCCCAGCTTATTGGATAAACTACATGTCAAGTTAACATTATATTGACAATCTTTTTGTCAGAATCTGACATTTTCCTTGCATTGTAAATGTGCAGCAAAGCCCCTGCTCCCCATGGACAACAAGACTGAAGAGCTGGAAGAGAAAGAAAAGGACAAGCCAGTGACATATTCTTATTCTTTCTTCCACCTGATCTTTTCCCTTGCTAGCATGTATTCGGCAATGCTTTTGACGGGATGGTCAACATCAGTTGGTGAGAGCGGAAAGTTGGTTGATGTGGGGTGGCCGTCTGTATGGGTCCGTATCATTACCGGGTGGGCGACAGCAGCTCTCTACATCTGGTCTCTGGTTGCTCCTATTCTGTTCCCAGACCGAGAGTTCTGAGTCACACGCGCATAATCTGTTGTACCTGACTGATGTGAATATAATCCGAGTGCTTTTTCTGTTTTTCCGCAACTACATGGGACTAATGTTCAAGCTCCTTTGGTTGTGCAACTCTATGAATTGTGGTGTGAAATAAAATGCTGCGCAAACAGCTTTAGACAACCTGTCTTTTCTCTTTCACTTCTGGCAACTCCAGTGGTGACAATTTGTTTTGCATTTCGCTCTCCCTTGTGCACATCCCAGCGGCCCGCCTGTTGTGCCAATGGTCTGGCATCAACAGTCAGGTTTCCTTTGACCCTTTTCTTCGGTTTTAAAATTTTGTTTTAAACTGACGTCTCCCACGAGTGGGCTATGTTTATGTCTCACCCTAGGTAGGTCGAAATTCCTTCTATTTGGCTTGATGGATGCTGGGTAGTATCAGACAACGTTCCTGGTCTCTGAAAATAAATTAATTGATTAGATAATTAATGATAAACCATAGATTGTAATTTTTCTAATCATTTTGAATTATATTTCATGTTTATGGCAAGTATGTTAAATGCGATTAAGTTGCTCCCCATTGAAAAATTTTTGTAATTTTAGGGGTCAAATAATTTATATTTAAAAATATAAAAATTAAATTATAATTTATAAAAAATTGATACAAAATTTTTAATTATTACATAAAATTAAAAATTCTGAGGTAGACCTCCTTAATGGTTGTCCAATACATGCCTGTTACGGCGGGTTGTTGTCGTCCTTTACTCTCTTTAATCTACCAAGTTAGTTTGATTTCATTGCAGTTCGAACACATCGACGGTAATTGTTTGCAACCTCTCTCCAACGATAAGGTCAAGAGAAAAAGAATTGAAGGTTATCTTAATAGCAATTTTGTCCTCTACTACTGTAGTTTAAAATTATATTTAACAAATAATCAATTTATCATTAAAAGTCAAATTTTCTAAGTGTCTATGTCATTATATATTTATTCCAAAAATATTTCTATAATTTCTAAAGTCGTGTCCGCATGGATTTTAAAAAAAAAATGGTAGATTTTATATAATACGAGGACTCTGCTGTACACAACACTGTGGACAACCAAGAAAGAAACGCAAGGAGAAAGCACACACACAACAACAGAGAAACACAGTGGTACACACACTCGTGCATGAATATAGTAGGCACTCATGTGTCCACAGGAATACATATATACGGCTGCAATCATCTTGCAGCAACCAGTGGGGCACGTCGAATCTCGATATTTAGGCGGTGGGGTAGGATGCTTGCATGGCAATTCCACAGAGTCCTTCCTTGGCATCAACGTCTCTTTGCGTCCTTATGTAGCCCTCTTCGCCCCATTGAGTGCCCCAGGAGTTCTTCACCAGCCAATAATTCATTCCATCGCTCACTCCGTACCCAACGGCAGCGACGCCATGGTCTAGTTCGGTGCCACAATCTCCGGTGAAGACGCCACTCTTGTAGAACTGGAATTGAAAACCCCCGGCATCTATGGCGACCGCAACCGGTTGCTTCGCAACAGCTTTCAAAAGGGCTGCTTCATTGTTGGCCGGCACATCTTCGTATCCAGTTATTTTGGCAGCGTGATTGGCTTCCTTGTTAGCGTTACAAGTGCCGTCAGCGGCGTCGTAAGGATAGTTGGTCTCGGTTGTTAGTCCACCGTTACTTAAAATAAATTTGAAGGCATCATCCATGAGGCCACCCTGACAACCTTGATCATCTCCTTTAGTGTCACAATCTACTAGCTCTTGCTCGGAAAGCGAGATCAATTTGCCAGTTGTTAGCTGAGTAATTCCTTCAACTGCTGCCACGGCTGAAAATGCCCAGCAAGACCCTATATTTTCATTCATCGCGAGTAAAGGTTAATTAGACTGAGGCGTGTAATTACATGTAAAAGAACATATAGTATTAGCCCAACGTTTGAGACTGATATGACGAAACAAGTTGCCACTTACCGCATTGGCCTTGGTTCTTGATGGGTGTCACAGCTCCTTTTTTCCTCCAGTCCATCGAAGCCGGTGCCGCAGTAACATGTTCATACCTGAATGGACCTGTCTGAGCAGAGCACATGTGACCCTTGAATCTATTTCTCGAATTCTTGAATTCTTCGTTCGTCAGGTCTGCAAATTGATTGATGCCAAGCTCGTAGGGCTTGTTTCCTGCAGCATTGAAAGATTCTATGCGTGCTACGTTCTCCTCGAAGATCCTATAGCGCATATCCTTCTCGTTGTTGTTCTTATACACTCGTCCGTAACGAGCCGTCCACTCCTCGTGCTTCTGACGCATTGCCGCATCATCAAGAATACGAGCTGCTGATTGTTGTGATGCCAGAGCTAGCATAATGGATATGAAGGTGAAAAGAATGTTGCGGAACCCCATTGTACCCACAATTGCTGTGACAAGGAAGCTCGATAATAAAAGGATATTGAACTGAAGATGTAACCAAGTGCATAGATTCTGAATTGCATCCCAGCTTTTATACAGAATCTTCTCCCCGTAAGTCACTAGATTACAACTTTGGAGATTCCATTCATGTTTGCGTGGACCAAAAATTCTTTCGATTGAAACAAATTACAACAACGTGGTGTACAACTATATACATATTTTTCTATGAATAAATTAAAACAAAAACTCAACGTGCCGTTACATTTGTTATAGCGGCGTGATCTGGTATACTTTGTTTTCGGATATACGCTATAACAAATGTATTTACGATCGACACTGTGAATTGCATCCATCCATAACAAATGAAACGGCACGTTGAGTTTTTGTTTTTCCTGTTGTTGAATCACTTAAACGTGAGGAACGAAAAGGAGATTAAGGGTTCAATCGAAAGAATTTTTGGTCCACGCAAACATGAATGGAATGTCCAAAGTTGTAATCTAGTGACTTACGGGGAGAAGATTCTGTATAAAAGCTGGGATGCAATTCAGAATCTATGCACTTGGTTACATCTTCAGTTCAATATCCTTTTATTATCGAGCTTCCTTGTCACAGCAATTGTGGGTACAATGGGGTTCCGCAACATTCTTTTCACCTTCATATCCATTATGCTAGCTCTGGCATCACAACAATCAGCAGCTCGTATTCTTGATGATGCGGCAATGCGTCAGAAGCACGAGGAGTGGATGGCTCGTTACGGACGAGTGTATAAGAACAACAACGAGAAGGATATGCGCTATAGGATCTTCGAGGAGAACGTAGCACGCATAGAATCTTTCAATGCTGCAGGAAACAAGCCTTACGAGCTTGGCATCAATCAATTTGCAGACCTGACGAACGAAGAATTCAAGAATTCGAGAAATAGATTCAAGGGTCACATGTGCTCTGCTCAGACAGGTCCATTCAGGTATGAACATGTTACTGCGGCACCGGCTTCCATGGACTGGAGGAAAAAAGGAGCCGTGACACCCATCAAGAACCAAGGCCAATGCGGTAAGTGGCAACTTGTTTCGTCATATCAGTCTCAAACGTTAGGCTAATACTATATGTTCTTTTACATGTAATTACACGCCTCAGTCTAATTAACCTTTACTCGCGATGAATGAAAATATAGGGTCTTGCTGGGCATTTTCAGCCGTGGCAGCAGTTGAAGGAATTACTCAGCTAACAACTGGCAAATTGATCTCGCTTTCCGAGCAAGAGCTAGTAGATTGTGACACTAAAGGAGATGATCAAGGTTGTCAGGGTGGCCTCATGGATGATGCCTTCAAATTTATTTTAAGTAACGGTGGACTAACAACCGAGACCAACTATCCTTACGACGCCGCTGACGGCACTTGTAACGCTAACAAGGAAGCCAATCACGCTGCCAAAATAACTGGATACGAAGATGTGCCGGCCAACAATGAAGCAGCCCTTTTGAAAGCTGTTGCGAAGCAACCGGTTGCGGTCGCCATAGATGCCGGGGGTTTTCAATTCCAGTTCTACAAGAGTGGCGTCTTCACCGGAGATTGTGGCACCGAACTAGACCATGGCGTCGCTGCCGTTGGGTACGGAGTGAGCGATGGAATGAATTATTGGCTGGTGAAGAACTCCTGGGGCACTCAATGGGGCGAAGAGGGCTACATAAGGATGCAAAGAGACGTTGATGCCAAGGAAGGACTCTGTGGAATTGCCATGCAAGCATCCTACCCCACCGCCTAAATATCGAGATTCGACGTGCCCCACTGGTTGCTGCAAGATGATTGCAGCCGTATATATGTATTCCTGTGGACACACGAGTGCCTACCATGCATGCACGAGTGTGTGTACCACTGTGTTTCTCTGTTGTTGTGTGTGTACAGTTGAGTCCTCGTATTATATAAAATCTACCATTGTTTAAATCCATGTGGACATGTTGTTCAGCTTTCATTTTTGCGTTGATCGCACTCGTCTTCGAAAATTCCCAACACTTTACAGATACAATGCAAGTGAGACGGTAATGAGAACAAAATCACTCCCCCCCCCCACCAACGGCATGTTTGTAATATGATCTTATTTATCTTTTGGTACAACATGACCAATGCTGCCGTGCACAATGTGTTCCATGACAGTGACAAAAGACCAGTGTGCTGGATGTAGGAAAATGCAAGAACCCAAAATCGGAATTGGGTTTATGGGTTTTTCTAATTTATAAGTTATTTATTTTTTTCTTTTTTATATTAAATTTTTTAATCACATAATACATACTCAAAATAATAAAAATAAATTAATTTGTTATTTTATTCTTTAAATTTATTATAAGTTATTTATTCTTTTTTATTTTTATTATCAAATTTTTTTAATTATATAACTCATATTTGAAATAATGAAAATGAATATACTGTTGATTTTATTCTTTAAGTTTACTACTGAAATGGTAATTATTACAATACAAGGACTTTACCTTTAATTTCATTTTCGCTAGCAAAGGGTCTTAAACCTAGTCATTCATGAATGGAATAATTTTACAAATATTTAATATAGAAGTTCTTTTTTTTTTTTTTTATCGGTTAGTGTCAGAATTTGATTCTCCGCTTCCATTCCAATCAAGATAATGAAAATTTCTGATACAGTTGATTTAAATTCTCTGCCCAATATGCTTCATTATACTCTGCGCTGAGAGGTAAGGGGATCATACCGATCATAGGAGCTTTTTCCTTTATGCCGATGCCAAATATGCTGGAAAAAAAAAATAAAATTATACATGTGTGCCTTATTATTTTCGATATGCTTGTATGTATGCTTTTGATTTCGAGCAAGATTGGCAGATAGAGTGAACAGGATAAAGTCTGAACCATCAATTATTAATCGTCATGATTTTTTAATTTTTGCATTTGAATTTATCCCATCGTCCACTAATTCTATGTGCTAGTTGGACCATATGGTTTTTCCTCTCCATGTTTCTCTTTATTGATTTGTCATTGCCAAAAAGTGGAAGAATGCTCCATCCATGTTTGTCTCAACCGTTTTGAGAATGTCGAATACATGTGCAAATTGCAATGCAATCCCTGTCATTTTGAGAATGTCGAATACATGTGCAAATTGCAATGCAATCCCTGTCATTGTGCAGGATAGGCGACAGATGAGTTCTAAAACCAATATAGATATTTTCAATGCAATACAGTAACCCTACCTTTTGTTCTGTCCACCTTATACCCTTATTTTAGAAAAAAAGGAAAAATCTATTTTTAATGAAATTTGAATTAAAGTATAAAACTCAAATGAAAAAAGGAAAATAGATTTTTCAGGTTATTCCATCATTGTGCCAACTAACGGTTTAACCGATATGCCAGGTAAATTTGCTACATTGGAAGAACAAAGAAAACATCAATTGAGATAATGGTTGATTTGTTCATATGACTCATGATCGTGCAATTGCGAATTTTGAATCCCTGAAATGCAGTTTGGAAAAGCTTGATCTACGCAATAGCATTCATCAAATCATCTGGAGAAGGAAACGAATGATCTTAGTTAAAAAGGAGGAAAGACGGACTAATGGTTACATGTATTGTTCAACAGGTTGACCTCTTGTCAAAGAGTGTTGAGCATTTGATGGGTAGAGAAATATAATCAACTTCACCAATGCTTATAGGTTGCTGGACTGTGCGATAGCACACTCAAAATTAATTTTTGAGTCATTAGAGTCCACAAAGAAATCAAAGCACTGCCTAAGTAGAGATGTTAATATGTCAATCTATAAAAACAAAACCGCAACTTTAAAACTTAAAAGTGACCATTTAATCCTCAAAATCTCCAGCATTTTCCAACAGGTAATTGGCTGCCAATTCCTCGTTCCGGTCACAAGCTAAAAATGCTTCAATGGCGAGGGCTCTGTCAAATCCCATTGCTTCTAGCTATAAATTTGCGATAAGAACAGGTTAGAAAGCCATGATCGAAAAATCCGTTCATTAAGACAACATATGCCAAAGCCAAAATGACAATGATATAAGAATACCCGCCCAATAGCCTCTTGTTCTGCTGGGGTTACATTGACAGCGTGTGGCATGTCCTCTTCAGGCTGATCAAATATATCCCTGAAAAGTCAAAAAGAAAGTTTGTGACATCCTTCGATCTCAAAGCCATGGGTGAGAACATAACCGATCTAGTTTGGGGTAACACATCTTTCAAGAGTTGTCCTCCACCAGATATTTAGTGGGAAACAATGTGAAGACTTGGGACCCTGATATCACGAGGTAAATTTGCTTACAGGAATTCAGTCATTAGAAGATTAAAAGATGTCGTTTGAAGCCACGACATGTGTTTGATTTGGTGTCATTACCACCAGAAGCTAGAATGCAAGATGAGGGAAGAGACATTTGCTGAGCATATTTGTCAAGTCCATGAGCAAGCGAGAGCAGCCTTAAAAGCCAGCAATGACGCTTATTCTTTTGCTGCCAACCAACATCACATGCTCAAGGAATTTGAAAATTCTGACTTGGTGAGGCAAGACAGATTCCCTAAAGGCACTCACCACAACTCAAGTCTAGGAAATTTAGCAGGTGCTAAAGAAAATTGGTCCTAACGCTTAATCAAAGCTGCCACACAATCTACAAATCAGTCCAATATGTGATGTTTCATATTTGTACTCTTATAAAGGAGTTGATGAATAAGTTTGTCAATGACCAAAAGTCCAACAAGAAGTAATTGAAGAATTGTTAAATGCCAAGGAAAGGCAACTGATATAGGAAGTTTCTGATTAAGTGGTAAGGACAATTCCCTGAGAATACTTGGAGTGCAGAAGATGAATTGAAAAAGGATTGATCATGATATGTACGATAAAACCCTCAAAGTCTTCTCATCTGAGACAAACTTCTTCTCCACCCAAGGAGAATGATGCAGGACCACCCTTTCGTGTTTTGTTATTTTATTCTCCATTAATTATTACTTTAGTTATTAGTTTTAATAAGTAGTTGTGTAACTAGCATTTAACTGCTTATAATTAAATTGGATGCTTAAGTTTAGTTAGGGTTTTATGCAATGAAAGGGTTGACATTTACTTCTCATTGTAAAGCTAGTTTTTTTTTGGCTAATCAACATGTGAGGTTTGAGGTTTGTCTCTAAGCCCCAATCCACATATCCAGTTTCAGCTTCAACTCACATCCAAAATTCAGCCTTTATATCCATGTCTTTACACCACTAGGTTATTATTGAATTGAAATACACAAGTGATGATTCTTACGTTTATGGGCTTTTCCCCTTTCTGTTTCTTCTCCCTAATTTTGCAGATTTTCTTCCATTTTTCTGGTTGTCTACCTATTTACTTCGTTTCTCTATCTGTCCCACATCAGTGTAATTCAAGCATTTTGAGTTCTACAGCATTAATATGGCAGCACATTCAAATCAAGCTGCAGAACATTTACTTCTACCTTGGAAGTGTGAAGCTTTGTATCTTTAAGAGTGATAGTACTCTAATAGCATGAGGATAATAGTTCATTTCATTTATTCCAAATCCCTACTTTAATCCATCAAACCAAACAATCAGAGCTGTTCTTTTGGTCCTGTTTCCAATACTCCAGAATTTTCAAAGTGTGGTTTACTTGTTAGCCTATTTATCATCTTCTAGTCATCCTACATCACCTATGATAATAGATTTCTTTTCCCTCCACTCAGCATTCTAAAAAGAATTTCATCATGCTAACCTTTTGCCCACATAGTTCCACCAGACTCGATATGACATCTCCATTGCCTGACACTTCTAGTGGTGTCCAGAAGTAATAATAGATCCATAGGCACAAGAACCAAACTTTCAAGTGTCAAAAACAAAGAAGCATGTCCTTGAATCATGATGAAGGGGGAGGTTTTCCTTTTAGAATACTTGTTAATGACGTTCTCATTGATGTAGATAGAAAGCTCCAATCCATTCAATACAACAACAAAGCCTTAATCTTTTTTCACCATTTTGTTCTATTATGCAGTAAGTTAGGAGTGAGAACTAATTGTTCTAAATCCTTATTAACTGAAAATCCCCATGTTAACCTAGGTCTATGAGGGTTTGCCTAGCTTTATGCTAGCCACCAACCTACCATAACCCCCCTCCTTTATCTAGGTTTGGGACCAGCATTGCCGAACAGAAGGTCCAACACAGGTGAAGTTCTCCAGTCCATTTAATATATCAAGAAATCTGAACAGAAGAGATCAATGGATTACTCACCCTTCAGAACCCTCAAGAGGTTCATTTATTAACTGAAGAAATTCTGTATGATGCTCCTGGATCATTCTCAAAAGCTGAGGATTTTGCTTTCCAAGCTCCTGAAGCATTGGCTGCAAAGAAAATTATACTTAAATTGGAATAATGTTATCATACAATGGAATAGGATCAAAAGGGAGTAAAATCAAAAGGCAGTCGACATAGACCTGTAAAATTTGCGGATTTGCTTGAACCATTGAACGTAATGCTTGGAACTAAAATGCAAAAAGAATAAAAGAAAAAACTCTTTAATACCAATAAGCATTTCATAATACGATTCAGGCAGGTGAATTACATCTAGTTCCGAAAAATACCATTGCATCTACACAAATACAAACCTTTCTTTAGGGTGGGGGGGGACACCATGACAATTACTATACATACAAAGTACCCTCATCATTTATGTTTTTTTTTTTTTTTATTGCAAATGTAAACCTAGTTAATTTTAGAAGATAGTCTATTTTCAAGAAACAAACGTACAGTATCTTCTTAGTTATAATTAACATATTAACAATTCAATTTTAAAGTGAATTACTAATATGAGTTCTTATCTTGATGGGTGTTTTCTATTCCATCATTTTGCAGTGTTCGGTAGTATAATTATTGTATCCATGTATAGTAGCTTTCTAATATGGCTCTTATTGGGGTATACAGCTAATTGTTAAACATATATGGCAGTGTTACAGCGGCAATGAAAACTCAGATATAAGAAAACAAGAATTTTTAGGAAATGTCATTTCATGAATATGGTTGGCCTTAAGTATAATTAAGTGCATTCCTTGGGGAGTTCACTGTAATCCCATCTCAAGTAAGTAATGGAAGCTACTCGGTATCTACCATCAAATGAAATAGAACATGGAACATGAACACCCCACAATCATAACAAGCAAAATTATAAACTTGGGAGGTCATATGCACAAGCTTATTTCTTGCCCAACTCTTTTATGTGCAGGCACTATTTATCTTTAGAGACTGTCGATGCTTATTATACATTAAGAAGAAAAGGTAGAACACCTGCTGATTTCCTCTAAGAAAAGCAAGGGATCCAGGCCCACCACCGTCACTGGCATTAGAAGAAAGTGTTTCCTGTGAAGGTTCCTTGTTAGTGGATATGACAATCAAATCAAAGTAAACATGTTGAGAGTCTCCAGAACGAGGAGTTTACCTGAGGAAACATATTCAAAGGAGATGAGTTTGGTGCTCCCAATGCAGGAGCAACAGGAGGTGCATCTGTTTCAGTTGCCTGACTTGCAGGCAGAGGAGCCACAGGAACTGGAATGTTTGCTGTTTCTGGGATTCCCTGAAGAAAGAACACAATTAGTGGCTAATCTAAGCAATGATTCCCACGGAACATGTGTCGTACTTACAGAGTACAAGTAATCAACTGCTCGCTCTGGGTTGTTATAAGCAGCTCGAAGTGCACGAGTAACTGTTTCTTTGTCCCAGATGCCACCACCTATATCCATTATCTGCTGTATGGTCTGCTCCAGGTTACTACCAGCAACTAAATTAGAAGCCGCTTGATCATAGGCATCAGTTTTTGCACTGCAAGGAACATGCATTGAATAAAAATGAGGTAGAAAGTAATTACAGGCAGGAATGGGAAATCTTACAGGACTCATAAGTATTATGTCAGGTAAGGGCTGGAGTCACAAACATTCCAAATTGGATGCGAGTATGCAGGAGATAAGCTTCCAAGTATAGCATCTTTTTAAAGCAAGTTTCCAAGTAAGAGGTTCTCAATGCTAAAGTTAGCAGAAGTTCCCTACAGGTATTTATAGGTATAAATGGGGTGATGAAAACAATACACTTCTGAGCATGGTGGAGAGGAGGCATCACCATATTGCCAAGATTTAACAAAAGAGATAGTTAATTCCACTAAAAATGCTAATGAAAGAAGCCAAAAGCCTCTAGAATCTCCCATCAAATTGAGCCTTATTTGCTAATCATGTCATCAATCTTAAGTGTACGCCCACTACTTACATAAAAATGATTAAGATAAAAATTAATCATCTAAAGTTGGCCACATTGTTCACTCTTTACCATAATAATGTAAATAGCATTCATGCCGCAACATCTAATTCCATGTTTTTACATCCCTAACCGCCAAAAATAGATGTATGTCAGTCTGTGAACAGTAATGCATTTATAGAAGCTGCAAACCAGAAATTTGGCCTTTTACGTTTGGTCCTACGTATATAGGGCATTTACTTACTATCCTTTAAAATGCATAGAAGAAAAGATCAAGAGGTTGGTGACGATATCTAATGGTGTAAAACCTCAATCATCAAAGGATTTGCAAAGGAATCCTTTCCAATTCCCCCTCAGACATTAAAGGCTAGAACTTCTTAGGAATACCTTAAGCTATTACTGCATGAAAATACAGTTCTCTAACTATTTACATAAAAATAAATAAATAAATAAACTTGGCATGCGACTGTATGTAGACATGCACACATATCAAACATTCATTGCTGGATAATACGATCAGAACAACGATACCTTATAATGAGATTTCAGTTTACAATGACACCATGACAAGATTTCTGTCACACAAAACCTAGGAAAGCAATGCCCTGTCCTAGATATCTTCTTTTATTGCACAATTTAGAAATTTTGACAATTTGGGCATGACTGGAATAATGTATGTTAACAAAAGGATGAGTGAGATTAAACATTGTGAGCTCAGCAAACTATAAATATACAATTCAACAAAACTTGGTTTAAGAAATATATCCTGTGAAAACAGTGGAAAGGCTCCTAGAAAAATAAAGATAAAAAATAATAATAAATTAGACCATAATGGTTTGGAAGAATCTTATTAATAGGAATCCTATAAATTTATAAATACGACCCTACAAAAGCAATAGTTCTAAAACAAATGGAAATTAAATTTCTTTCTAGACCAAGTCTCAAGTCATAGAGGACTAAAGTTTCCCCACTTGGTCAATATCACATCTTCACCTTAAATTTCAACAACATGTATTATATCGGTACATACCAACCTAAGAATAAGGTTGGAGATGGCGGCAGAACTCATACCTCAGTGTTGTTTCCGATGAAGACGCTGTTCCCTTTGAGGTCCTGTACCAAGATAGATAATTTAACCAAGAGGGGAAATAAAAGGCCAATGACAAAATGTTATGATATACACTCACGCTGCTTGGACATTTGGCGTAGGAATTGAATTTGAAGATGTGAACTGCCATCATAAAAGGGAATAGTTTTACCACAGAAAACAGCAAATCTATAGGTAAAAACAACTTCCAAGGGGGGGAATTGAAAGAATACCTGGACTGATGACACGGCAGCAGAGCCTGAAGTTTTACTCTATCAAAGTAAAAACAAAATGAAAAATTTGAGAACATAGCGGAGAACATAAACATTAGGCATGAAAGTGTTGCAGTTTTGGCTTATAAAAATGTTGCATTGTAATGCTCTTTTTTTTTTTTCTTTTTTACTACCCAAAACTTCATAAAAAATTTAGTTATCATGTAAGAAGTATCTTGTTCATGGGATAAAGACTGTAGATCCTATCTTCCGTACACCAGTATAATTTTTTTTCTTCTTTTATTTTCAACTTATTTTGCATAAATTATATAAAACAATGCTAAGACTGCATAAATCTAATCCTTCTCCATACCCCACAAGCGTGGAAGCCTTGTGCACTGTGAACCCCTTTTGTTTTGTTTATTTTTTATTTTTTGCATAAATTATATATGAAAAGAAAAAATGGGAAGCAAATGCAATAAAACGGTTAACAAGGCGGGGTGGACTGGAAGTGAAACCTTGCTAAGCATGACGACAAGAAAGCCATCCTCGGAGACTTTGTTGTCGGCCAAGGTGGTCTCGTCTTTCAATACTTTACCATTGTGAATGAGGAGTTGCTGACCGCACGGGTAATTGTCCTTCCCTTGCACTTCCTCTATGTTTTTCTTCACTGCCATCACCTGTCCACCCAACGCATTCACCATTAATGACCAACATATGCATATAAAAAAAAAAACAAAACAAAAACAGATAGATTTAAAAGGAAAAATCGAAAACAATTAAAAAAAAAACAAATAAAAAGGGAAGGGTTGGAATGAGCCGGGCTGGTCAGGGGGACGGCTGACTCACTGTATCGGTTGGCTGAACCCTAATTTCGAAATGGCTGCCTTTGAGCGTCTTCACGGTTAGCTTCATTACCATTTTGTCTCCAATTCTCCACACCCACAGACGCACACGTAGAGAGAGAGAGAGAGAGAGACAAGGAGACCAAGGCAGCAGAGAGAGAAGACTCGAATAAGGCAAGCGGGCCGCCGCCGCTGGTGCTGCGGATAGGCTGGAATTCAAGAGAGAAGAAATAAAGTACGAGAGCTGGGGGTGTCAGACGTGGAGAGGGAAAGTGGTTCCTTTTGCTTTTGCTGCTCTCTCTACCCCTCTTAAAATCCTTAATCAATTTAAAACAAAAAAAAAATTCAAATACATCAAATTCAACCACAAAGTCAAATTTTATTTTTAATATTATTTACATGTGTAATATGATTTATAATAAATTTTATAAATAAAGTAAATAGAATGAATATTCTTCGTCAGTTCTTAACTAGTTGTTACGGCCTGATTTTGTTCTGCTTTTCTTGGGGATGAGGATAATTGGCTCAGGAAAATTCCTTACCAACATTTTAATTATTGTCTTTCTCTGAAAATTTCCTGAAAAACTGTGCTTTATTTTTCAGAAAAAAAATTCAAAAAAGGGTGCATCATAAAAAATTTGTTCGGTTATTAAAGTTTTTTTTTTTTGAGAGAATTTATTCTGTAAATATTATTAAATTTTAATAATTTTTTAATATATAATTTTAATATTAATAAATTTAAAATTTAATATTATACTTTCGAGTAATTGTACTTAGAAAGAAAATGCACAACTAAAGCAAAGAGATATAAAACTATATAAAAGCAAGTCCAAGACAACCTAAGGGAAAATTTTCCTGTCAGGACTGTCAGTTTCAGGACAAAATTACGGACAGAATTCGCTTACTAATTACATTTCAGAAGCTTTGAAGACAGTTCCCACAAGACAACCCGAGGGATGTCCAAAGAAAGGGTTAAGCTGTTGATGAGTAAAAGAGATTTGGTCCTGGAAGAGATGTCAATAACTGTTTCTTCACAACATACATGCCTAGCTATCAGAATTTACCCGTGTCCTCGCAACCTTTTTGTCGGGTCGGATTAGTCCCGTGATGTACAGTTCATGGGGGAGAGAAAGATGGAAGAGTTGAGTTTGAACACCCAACAGCTTCTCCCTCGTTTCTGACCAAACAAAGAATGTTCCCCTCCAAGAAATCTGGCGGAATGGACCAACTGTTTTCTTCCACAAATTTAGACCCCCTTTTTCTTATCCACTCGTTTGGATATAAAACTACCTTTACATTCTAATCCTATATTTCTAATTCTATGTGCTTCTCCTCTTTCCATAACTGCACCAAAAAAATTTAAAGAAAAGGTCTTTTAATAGCCTTTTTGCTCTTTGCTTCTCATTCTTGCTTCTATTTTGTAGCACCAACGCTTTAGAAATTACCAAAATCCTCAGCCAGTACCCAGGTTTCAGCATCTTCAGCAACTACTTAACCCAAACTCAAGTAGCAGATGCCACTGGATATGACCAAAAAAGTTTTGAACTTGCATGTTGTCCTAGACTATTATGATGTGCCCAAAGCTTCAAAATTTACAATACAAAAGTGCAATGTTGACCACCCCTTTTCAGGCCAGTGGCCAAGCGGGTGACCAGCAAGGGTTTTTGAATGTCACAGAGTTGGGAACTGGCGGACTAGCGTTTGGATCTGCGGTTCCAGGGTCGGGGCTTAGTGCCAATTTAGTTAAATGTGTGGCATCACAACCTTATAATAATATTTCAGTGTTGCAGCTCAGCAGAATGATAATGACTACAGGCAATGCCAATAGTAATTCTAGCTCACCGCCAATGCACTTGCCTCCTACGAGTGCCCCCAGTATTTTACCAATACCAGTAACCCCACCGGTGTCGAGCCCCGAGAAGCCTCCGTCCGGCGGTGGAACACCATTACCTTCGCCCACAAAGCCTCCAGCAGCAGCGCCTGTGATGCAGCCTAATGCTACTTCACCTACTGGCGCGGATTCTCTTCCACTGGACGTTGCTGATGGACCGGCTGGCGGTAGTCCAGCCGCATCTCCACCAGCCATATTGGATGGTCCAACACCGGCAACTCCTGTCGCTGATGTTTCTGCGGCGGCTGACGCTCCTGATGGGCCTGCAGACAAATCTAATGCACCAGTGCATTTTGGGGCTAGCCTCACTTCAGCCACTATGGTTTAGTCTTTAGTCTGTGTTCTGGCCGTTGTAATATGAGCCTAAGGAGTGGCTTATTCCATTTTTTGGTATAATAGAATGAAAGCTTCATTGTGTAACCCTTAAAACTTATTTTTGTTTCAAGGTCAAAGGTTCACTCTTTAACTTCACAACAATTTAGCATGCTTGTTTTTTTGCCAATAGCTTACCTTTCTTTGGTCCCTTAATTTTTACTTTTATTCACCATGAATATTAAATTCAAATGTTAAAGATGATCATTTAGAGGTTAGGAAAATATAAACACTGTTAGAGCCTATAGCTAATGAGTTGGTCAATGTTTATATTTGATGGTTTATGCATATCATTAGACTATTCTTTATCTTCAAATTATTTATGTACAAACATCAGTCTAACTACAATAATAACAATAACAACGTTTTAATTTCAAATTTAATTGCTATAGACTATTATGAATCTTTCATTGTTGTTACATTATATTATTAATTAAGTTAGTACCAAAAATAATTGTCATATATCTTTTCTAATCAAACGTTACTAAGTTAACTCAGGTTGTTTTCTTTTTTTTTTTTCTGTTTTTAAAGATTTGATCAACTTTTTTAATTAGAGTACCAATATGCTTATGTTGAATATATCCAAACTAATACAAATGTTATTTTTTCAGTTTATCTTAATTAATATTATATTTAATCTCTTATAAATATTTTAATTTTTTATTCAATTTATCTTAAAATAGTTACAAATATATCAAAATATTCTATATTCACTGAACTTATTTTTTGGACATTTTATTTTTGGACATATTGTTTCATTAATTGGAAGCTGTTGGCCATTCTTTTATCTCTAGCATTTTTTTTAATTTAATTAATATTCTATTTTATGTAATGATATAAGATTTTAAAATTGTTTTTTTATATTAAATTCTCCTATTTTCTAGACACTATCATTTTATAAAATTTTGAATCTCTTTTGGGGATTTTTTTTTTCCAAAAACAATCTAATTTATAGTGTTAAAAAAGACAATGAAAGAAGAGGGAGAGAGATGGGAGGAAAACCACATGGCATGCCACCCCAAGATGGCAAGGGGGGACAGACCTCTTGAGGGTTCACCTACTGTAACTCTTCCCTTTTCTTCTGTGTTGCACGGTTGCACTTGTGTGAACTCAAGATGTGCCAGTGCTTTGTGTAGTTTGATTGGAGGAATATAACATGAAATTGTCAAGATATAGATGATGACTTGATATGGAGCTTGTTTGACTGCTCTTATTATTATAGTAAAAATGAGCAATCGGTTACTTCCAATTATGTAAATCAAGAAGTTATTAGTTTTATCAAATATGCCTCGATAAAAGGAATAGGTATTTATCTCTTGCTTTGTACAATTTTTTAGCAAAATACTTGTTGAATTTAGCTTTGGAATTGTAGGATTATCTTCTTATTTAGTTTCCCATAAAATGACTTGGCTTTTGTGATTTGAACAAATTTTCTTTTTCTTAAAAAAAAATAATTGATTTGACCAAACTACTTGAATGAGCAAGTTTCAATTACCTACTAATTTCAAGTTTGGAAAAGCCCCTGTGAGATGCTATTCAACTGTTTCTATTTTGATTTTGATTGTTGGCATTTAGTAATTCATAAAATATATACAGAAATTGCAATATAGAAAACAAAACAGGCTTGTCTATCAGAACTGTCGACAACCAGTTGCCAAAGGAAATGAAAACGTAGTTGGGTTGTTATTTAGAAAATAATATTTGATGGTATGCATAATGATGAGACAATTCTAAAATTTAAAATGTTAGACTTTCATTTTATAAGTTTCAAGTTTAAATTTTGTAAGAAAGAATGTGAAATGTATTAGAAAAAAAATTATTCTAATATATAATTTACAATTCAGTAATCTTCCATTTTTCTTAAATTCCACTACCTCCCCTAGATTTTTAACTTGAGATATCCAACTCGAATGTCTAACAAATTATGGCACCATTGGTTAAGATATACCAGATCATCGGTAATAGAAACTGCAGACTGCAGAGAGCTGCTCCTTGGATGCGTTCTAATTCAATAATTTCCCAAGCAAACAAATTGATCTGATTGAAAATAAGAGCCTCTGATTAACCAAACTGAGAACAACTCTACCAGACACCAGGTGAAGTATGAAAAAGAGTTTGCAACAATTGTCGAGGTATCTAAAGATCCAGTCTCATTTTTTGCTACCGAAAGAAAATTACAAATTGTCACTCAAGTGTCGACAAATTGGTCGCAAATGCAGCTAGCAGTATACTATAATCACGAAGTAGCCCTCGGATTATCCAAGAGCGAGAGAAGACCAAAAGAAACAGTGCAAACTTTTGTCTGTGCTAGAAAAATTTAAGTTTTCCCTTGGCCACAGAGGCCTTTGCATGTTGTAAACGGCATAATGCCTTCTGTTTTCCAGCCAAACCGGTGCATGATTCAGTGGCACCTAAAGTAATGGCAAAGTAGAGATAGACGGTGCATAGGAAAGCCAAAAGAGCCAAAGCTGTTAATAGGAAACGGTGCCTCCGGATTAGTGTTGACCAGCTACCCAACTCATCTCGTGGAAACTGCTTCCGAAAAGATGGAGACTTGCGTTGTGGGGAAGATAAAATGCTGTCAAGACCCATGGATCGCAGAATGAACCACCTCAGCCACCTGAAACTTTATGTCAATTTGTCATTGGGATAACACATTAAGAAGCATTTGATCAATATTTCAAAGAAAATAGCGCAATTAATAAAACCCTATTTCAATCTCCTTACAAAACAATTGACTTTTTCAATTTTAATTACATAAAAATGAAGACTGTTGATGAAACTTAGTGAAGTGCACCATTAATAGTCTATATTTGAAAACTATGGCTTTTAAATAAAGGGTCTATCAATAAACAAAATTCCCATGCTGTAAAAACTGGTGAAAGGCTAGATGTATGTAGTCTTGTCTTACCTTTATTTTTATAAAAGGCTGCTTTTATGAGTCAAATTTAGAACTTCTCAATCACAACAAAGTAATCTTATCATTACATTGTAGTTCGACCTTCCAAACCATGAATTTCAAATGTACCCTAAAAACTATGGCTTTATAGAAAGAAAAATTCGGATGGCATAATGGTAAACAAAGCTCCCCAAATTTTGAGTTTCGCGGAAACTCAAAATTAATGCACCTGCTAGCTTGAGAAATTTGCCATGGTTAGTTCTAAACTGCATGATTACCAGTTCTCAAATGACGTATCTCAGATTCACAAGCACCTTTTCAATTTGCACCACCAATTATGACCATAAGGAATCAACCATTAAATGTGAAACAAGAGTACAAACTTTTTCAAACCAATCACTAGCTTGAAATGTATGTTCAATGTTATTTAATCACAATAGAAGAGTCAGAGAAAAATAATGACTTTCAGAGCCCAGGAAAATTGTTCAGAAAAGTAGAAGACATCTAGTCACAAAGAAAGTTTTCTTCTGAAAAACAGGCATTAATCTCTCTTCAATTAATATATTAGTCATATTAATAAAGAATAGTGAAGAAAACCTTCAGACCTTTTGTGCAGATATTCATGAGTGAACTTATCAGGCATCCATTACTTAGAGTTGATAACCCCTCACTTGATAAAACTAATTTATTGGAATTTTCCAGGAATGGGATATAAATGGAAAATGGTAGATTCCATCAGTATCAAACAAAAAGAAAATAGGTTATAGAGAAGATCACACTTGGTAGCACAACATCACCTCTATAAGGAAAATCCCCACAAAAATGAAAAATCCAAAATGATCCCATAATGAAAAAGGAGATTTCCAAACATTGGCTAAAACCATAAAAGGTATCACACAACAAATAACAATCTGCTAACATTATAATTACAGAGTACCGACAACTAGTTGCCTATTTTCTTGGCTGCATTATTGTACGTGGCAGCAGTTTGTGAGAAATTAACTTTGACAGGGAAAATAGGCATAAATGGTCCAACACAAAGTCAGGCACAAAAGTAATCAAACACAAACATTGACAAAAAAAAAAACTTTTATGGAAATACACAAACAAAGAAAGGAATAAAAATGATCACTGCTGATTAACCAAGGCACAATGGATAACCAAAATGTGTTCACAAAGATCAACAATATTACAGAAAAAGCTATTCAACACATATGCTTTTGAGTGTATGATTTATTTCATATTGAGTAATTGTACCATGCTTGGCATACTAGCATCTTTACCGACAATTCAGTACAAAATGATGTGGAGTAAATAGTTTTTATTTTTTCTGCAGTGTCCAGGAGCCAAAGTTCAACATTAGAGTGTTGGCATTACACCTGTTCCATATTTTGACCTATTTTGTGTTTAGACTCTATCCAGTTCTGCCCAAGTCTAATGCCTTTGTAATCCCTCCTCTCCAACAACAAAATAAATAAGACAGACTGCAGAAAAAGCCCAAAAATGTCATTTTGAGGCACAAGCAAATTAGCCTGTTAGCCTGTTTTAATCAATTATACACAACTTATGATGCATTCACCATCTGAAAATTCTTTTCGTTCAAGAAATGGTAATGTAGCACACGATAATATTATATGCTAACAATCTGACCACCACAAAAGACAATGCCCAAGACAAACTTCCTTCTATCCTACCGGTTAAGAGCAACCCGCCAATCCTACAGCATAACAGATTGATAAAACTCGACCACATCGTTCGAGCAACCACCAAGGTTGATTGATTTATCGGATTGTCATATATTCTTACAAGATGACGGTAAAGACTGCTGAAAATTCATGTGAACCAAAAAAAAAAATAAAAAAATAAAAAAATAAAACACTAGAGCCTATTTCTTGATTTGAATTCTTTTGCAGTTTCTCGTTTAAATGACATATGCGATGAGCTTTTTTTTTTTTTTTTTCGCTATAAATCTACAAGAAACCCCCGCTATAAATCTATAAATCTATAAGCCTAACTCTAACAACACTAAATCTATAGCTATACACATAAATGCGATGCCCAAAAGAAATTCAAAGAAAAACAATAAAGGCCAAAAAAATAAAATCTCGGTCTGATCTGAAGAAAGCAATCACGCAGAGAGAGAGAGAGAGAGAGAGAGAGAGAGACACTTACGATTAGAGCAAAATGGGAATTCGGATCCAACGTCAGAGAGAAAGCTTTGGCTATTCTTTTCTTCTTTGCATGTTTTTTCCCCCTTTTTTTTTTTTCCTTTTCTTCCTTCTTTCCGCAGACTATTTGGAATTTGTACACACGGAGAGTTTGATCTCACCAAGACGACGTCGTATACGCCTCTCTCTCTCTCTCTCTCTCTCTCTCCCCGTTTGCGTTGTCAAAACCAGCCCCGGAAATCAGAATAGCAATTAGGCGGATCCGAGTGCCTTTTTCTCTCAGAATTAGCAATTCGGCGGATCCGATTCCTTTTTCTTTTCTTTTGGTAACCGCAATTTGATGCTTTTAGCTTTCAGAGATTCTTCCGCGTATTGCATTATTTCCCCCATCTAACGTCATCTCAGTCATCTCACTTTGCGTGAACAAATAACGGAATACTATATATATATATATATTTTACATTGCAATAGATGTGTCATTGTCACGCAAGTTAGTGGTCGTAATAAAAATTAGAAACACACCTCTTATTTTATTTTATTTTTTCAAGAAAAACACATCATGCTTCTATATATTTAAGATAATTTAAGCATAATATATTTAAACTAAACTAATATAATCATAGTATAATCCTAATAGCCTTGGAGTGGTCACATTATACTTAAAATTAAAATTTTGAATTTTAATATAATAAAGAGAAAATTAAATAGTTCTATCTACATAAATGTTGAATTATAATTTATCAAGTTATTCTAATAATTAATAATTTATATTTTTATTTTTAATATCGCGGTTGTTATTTCTGAGGATCACTCTATTATATAGTTTATTAAAGAAAATGATAAAAAAAAAGATAATAGTTGGAAAGACCGAAATGTCCTTTAATAACATATGAAAAGCGCCTCCCTTGAGGCTCACCGTTAATGCAAATGCAAAAGAAAGAAAGGGGGGAAGAGGGAGGGAGTTGGAGATTACAGAAAAAGAATGGCGACGGAGGAGCCAGTGGCAGTGGCAGTGGACCAAGAAGAGTATCTTGATGTTCTCTCCAAAGACGGCCAAAAGCCTGGCGTTTCCAAGCCCAGGCAATCGCGCGTGTTTTGTTAATCAAACTTCTGCTGGCTGCTTTGTTTTTCTTCTTCTTCTTCTTCTTTTTTTTTCTTTCTTTCTTTTTTTTATATGTAAAATGCTGATTAATTGAGTGATGAATTGTCGGTCTAGGAATGAAAATTCAATTGATTTTGATTTTATTGGTTTGAATAATTTTTGACTCTTTAATCTTTGATTATTTTGGTTAAAAAAGAAAAGAAAAGAAAAGAAAATAAAAGTGATGTCTTTCTCGTGACGCCTTGTTCTCTGTTTGGCTGTGGAGAAAATGATAGGAAAAGAAAACGAAAAGAAAAGCAAACAAAGAAAATGACCGAATTTTGTTCTTTGATGTCTCTTTGTTGCCGGGGATTCTTTTCAGTTCTTTCCTCGAAAAGTCACTATGTTGTGTTGTTGTTGTTGTTGTTGTTTTCTTTCAATTATTTTTTCCGTTTGTTCTTTTCAATTATTATTATTATTATTGTTGTTGTTGTTGTTGTTGATGTGCTACTTGCAGGGCACATGTTCATCGAGATGGAGACTACCACAGGGCTGTTCATGTGTGGATATTTGCGGAGAGCACCCAACAGCTGCTTCTCCAACGACGGGCCGATTGCAAGGATTCTTGGCCTGGCTTGTGGGATATATCCAGTGCTGGCCACATATCTGCTGGTGATTCATCACTTGTAACAGCCAGGTGTGAGCTGAAACCTTCCTTGGTATAACATTCATTCTTGTTCTCCAGTGGTTGCCTTTGTCCTTGTTTTGTTTTTTTTTTCAAAATTTCCTCTAGTTTTGGGCTTTATGCTTTACCATATTTTCTAATTAGATGACAATGCAAGGGGAATGTGATGAATGATGGCTAGAGGAAATAAGTTAAGCTATCAGTTAGCAAATCGGTTCTAGTTGTTTTTTTTTTTTTGCTGGAAATAGAGCTATAAGTGGAAAAAAAAAAAAAATGAAGATCACTACTAGAACTGCTAGCATCACAATGGTGGTGTTTTAGGAATGACTTTTGAGAAAGAAAGCATCACACTTGCAAGAACATGGCAATTATGCTGTGGAAATTGAAGGCTCTGCATTCATGAACTGATGAAAGTCACAAAGCCTTAAATAGAGACTCATAATATTACTCATCCTAAAAGAAGCAGGACTCTAAAACTGTTGATTAGCTAGAGCAATCCAACTAGTAATAGGGCACCTAAAGGCAATACAAAGCTATTGCAGTCTCGTTCTTCAGAAAGCTAGGATTCTTGGCCTGCTCTTATTGATTTTGCTGAAAAGTAAGCCCTGATTTTTCTTTTTTTGTTTGATTTCTCATGAATTGGGATTTTCTTTTCTGATTTTAAGCTATTACTAAGCTCCAAATACTTTCTAATAAAGTGCTGTTCTGTCAAGATTCGGGTACAAACTTTCTTGTGCATTTCGTGGACATTTATGTTATTGTCTGTTGACATAACATCTTAATAGTTGCCTGACATTGGCCGTTTGTTTGGTCTATAATTTCTGTGCTCCTTCGCATACTGGTTGTGTTTCAAACTGATGTGAGATGATATACTCATTGAGGTGGCTTGTTTTCATAAAGTTCAGTAAGGATTTTACAACTACGTGATATTTTGCTTAAAAAACCATCTTTTAAAGGAAACATTCTCGCTTTGGTTTATGGGGCTTACTTCCTGGCATTAGTTTTGAATAAAGTAGGACCATTGACATGGATAAAGGTAAGCTAAACTGTTCGAAGTTTGAAGTCCAGATAGAAGGAAACATTTTCCCACTTTTTATTGTTTTCCTAGTTTTCCGCTCAGTTTTTTCTACAAAGATGTAGAAATGTGTGTTGGTCCTCCATTAGTAACTGTGTCTAATGTCCTTTTGATGGTTACTTGAAGATATAGACCTTGTTTCCCAGCCTTCAAGGACATGAATAGGAGTGTTGAAATCCAAAGGATTAAGTGACTTTGACTCCAATCAGAAGCTTAAGTGTATGTATTGATGGTTTTGATAGGGCTGCACTTTGATGCAAGACTTCTTTACAATAAATATTTGCCAATCATGCAAATGCATGTGGGTGACAGGATCTGGACTTTATGTCACACACCAATTTTCTTTATGAAAGCATGTGAATGGGATCTAGAGGGGAACTCTGCAAAGGTTGAACTTCCCCACTCTTATAGGGAAATGATAAAAAATGTGAAACATTAATCAGTATGGATTGGCTCTAAGTTTGCCTGCTTTGTAGTTTTTCTTCTGTATTTTCATACTAGGTATTTATAATCAATGCTGATTCAATTTTCTCTTTTTCCATGAATAGTTATTTTGTTGTTAGGTAAATAAATGGCAATATACATAGAAGAAACTTATTGATTTTTTTTTCCTCCAAATTTCATTAGCTTTTCTCTTTTTCCCTTTCCCTTCCTCTTCTTTCTTAGTCAAATACCGACACATTGTGCTCTCTTTGGTTGTTCTGGTGTCACAATCAACTGCGTGTCATTCTTAAACTGGGTATTCTGTGTTCAGGAGGGAGCTTCAAGAAGAACTAGGCATAGCCCTTCCAAAGGATGCATTTGAGTTGATATTTATTTTTCTTCAAGAGTGGTTAGTGAATCAAATTCCTATCTTCCTTCTGTGGCTTGTGATATACTCTTAAACTGTTCTTAATTATTTGTCATAAAAGAAGCCTATGATTATCTATTATTTTCAGTTCTGCAAAGTGTTTGTTTTTCCTTGTCTTCTTCTTCCCCCTGCTTGATATTTTCTCACATGCATGGAATGCCTAGTGCCTTTCTATTAATTTTGCAAATTATAGTTGCTATACAGTTTCCAATTCTATTCACAGGCTTCTTTATTTTGAATTGGAGTGTGTTTCTTTTATTTGATCAAAGTTAGGAACGTTTTTAGCATGTTGGTTCCTACACAATATGTTTTGACTCATTGAAGGTGCTAGGCAGCATAGGAAGACTGAAAAATATTAATTGTGCACTGCAGTACATGTTTCCAGCTGTTCCACTTCAAGGTCTATAAATATCTAGGAAGCCTAACATAAGAACTTTAAAGTAGAAGACCATTCCCTTGCTATTCTGCACTTGGGAAAAGTGTGTCACCTGGTCACTGGGTGGCATCCATGATTAATCTTGTTGAGTAGCATTGAGTGAGATCCTGGGATATCATTACCAGTCCTGTTGGCCTGCATTCCTCTCACTCTCAAGAATTAAATACTCTGATATTTTTAATTTGGCTCATGTTTCTCCTTTTGCTAACCTCAGTCCGGTTTCACCCATGAACATGCTTTTCACTGTTTCTAAGAATCACAAATGAGGATTGTAGTGCTAACCAATTAATGCTAGAAATTTCCCTATTGATGAGACTGAATTATACATTGCAGTGGTTGCTGATGGCAGATTTGCTAGTTTATGCATTTATCTTTGACATAGTCGATGATGTTTTGTTCTGTTGTGAACTGGCCTATTTTCACTTGCAACTAAAGTGATGTGAGATGATGAATTTTGTATTTATGATACAATGCATTTTTTTTTTTCACACTTTCAAAGATTGATTTATAGTTCAGAAAAATTTTTGTACTTGATGTATGGGTTTTAAATACACACATAAATTACATTGTATGTGCATAAAACATTGACACATTATTTAGTTTGGTGAACAAAAGGCATATCCATTACGTTTCGTTTTCTGGGTCATAGCTGTTTTTGAGAACTAGACCTGTTTTCTTCCTGCTTTATCAGTATCTACAGCTGTTTTCTTCAGTTCATATTTTTTGTCAGCTCCTATTGATTCGCTGTTAACTTTACACGTTGATGCAGTGTCATAAATGATGGAAAATACATCAATAATGAATATAATGATGTGTATCTTGTAACAACTATAGATCCAATTCCTTTGGAAGCATTTACTCTTCAGGTGAGAATGTTGGTCACTATTGCCTATTAAATTCACATGTGGATATTGATACAAATCTTGAGTACTCTCGTTGTGGCGATGCAATATTAAACAATTGGGGTTGGATGCTTCACTATTGAAATTAATCCTCCATTTATGCTTTCGTCTGAAATTGTTGCTTTGAGTCTTGTTACATGGCTTATTGTGTTCTATTTCCTTGTTATTGATCTTTCCTTTCCTCTTTTTTTTCAATTTTTTTCATGTGTTGGCTTGCTTTTGTCAGGCTTGCATATGGGAGGGATATGAAAAAAACACCATATCAAAGAAGGGAAATTTATGGTTGATAGTATTGAGCACATACAGTATGGATAGGTGCTGGGTCAGAGTCATAGGTTCTAAAATGTTGAATCCCAAGTACCATAGCATATTCTTCAACCAGGCTAACTTGTTGGAGTGAGGGCCTCTGCTATAACTCAAACTGAGCACTAGGGCCTCTGCCATAACTCAAACTTAGCACTCCATCTTAGGCTCAAAACCTTATTGAACTAGGAAAACCTTTGCAAAGAAGAAATTAGCTGAGTAATCCAACTTGTGTAGCACTCTCAAGATTAACTAGAAAGCTACCATGAAAATTATCCTAACCTGAATCCCATTCCCCATCATTCCACCAAATCAAAGCTTCAATTGGAAAAATCTGTGCCTTCTTGTTCCTTTTGTAAACTTTAAGTTGATTCCCATTGTATATATATAAGATTGGAGCATAATTATTTGTTAAGTAGTGATCTTATCCAAATGACATCTGTTTAACTCCTGTGGTGTCCAAGGTGGAGCTGAGGGAGATGGCTTCTTGTTCTTTTAGCCAACCCATTCATACAACACTTGTCAGCCTCCTGCCCACTGTCCTTAGGTGCCTCATCCTTCAGAGATGAATAGACATTTTATGTTCATACTGTCAAGAAACTAGTCAACCTAAAGGCTTAAGTAGTTGGGTTAGGCTTAAGAATGATCACATATTAAACTCTAATATGTCCACTCACGTGAAAGCTCACTTGGGCTTAAAGCATGATCAAAACACAGACTTACCTTGTAGAAATTCACAATTAATTTAAATAATGATGGTGGCACAGTTTGAACTCATCATCTCTTGGTTATGAAAGCTCTAATACCATGTTACAAAATCAACAATCCAAAAGTTTAAGTTGTTGGGTGAGACCCAAGAATGGATCATGTATTAAACTGTTAAAACATACCATATTCAGGTACTGATTGTTTTAGCAGTTTTGAGCATTTGCAAATTTATGTTTTAAGCATGGTACTGACATTTTGACTTCATGAGTTCTTTCACTATTAAGTGCAGAAATCTAATGCATGTTTGTGCTTTCATTTTGTGACAGGAAACAGAAGTATCTGCTGTTAAATATGTTACTTATGAGGAATATAGGAGCTTACTTTCCAGGGATCATCCTGATTATGTTCCCTATGATGTGAATGGACAATATTGTCAACTCTTTGACATAATTGAACAAAGGTATTTGAAACACTAATTTTGTGGAATCTGCTATGCTAGTTATCATGCTTTGTAAACTCTTCAATAATTCATATCTTAATAATTATGTGAGAGGTCAATTTTTTAGATAAGTAACTCTTGAACTAAGTGAATTGAGGTTGGTTTGCTTTTAATTATGAATTTGAGGAATTTATAAGGCCCAGAGTCTTGAATCCTGATTTTTTTTTTTCATTTTTTATACTTTTAGGAAACTAAATTTCTTTGTTCAATTGTTTTTGAATTGAAAGTCCAGCATGGAGAAGATGAATGGTGTTTTAAATGTAAATTCTGGACATATCTAGGATTTAGATGTCCAGGATAGAGCTAAGATTTCAAAGTCCCATTTTCCTTCTTGGTATTTAAATTTTTATGGGATTGGGAGTCTTATCCCCATGAATGCAACAAAAAAGTCCAACATCCAGAGATTTTCAAATTCTTCTATCAAATTCCCACCAAAAGAATAGTCAAGGAGGAATTTGTCCTTAATGGAAAGCTTTCAAATTCACATGATTTCAAGAGTGTTTTTCTTCTTCATCATCATGGGCGTCATTAGTGTTGCAATGTTTTACTTTGATTTTTTTGGTGAATTTTGATGACATCCTGCAAAAAAAAAAAAAAAAATGAAGATTGTGTGACTGACATCATTTGAATGACGAGAAATTTTTAGGTGTGTGAAGCCAACTGATCCATGGTTTCTTTCAATTTCTGCCATACATCCCATACAATTGGTAAAGGTACAAAGGGGACAATGAAGCACGCTGTTTGACTATACAGAAGCAACTGCGCCGATTTACCCCTGTTTCTCTCAATTCAGAGGTTCCATCTGTCTCCTCTTTTGCTTGCAATTTACTGATACCTTATTACATCTATTTAATTTATTAACTTTGTGATCAGGTGTGGGAATTTTGGTTTAGTTTTTATTATTTGGGTTGTCCATGTTAACAACAGAAAAATGCACATCACTCATAATCCCTCAATAACCTTTATTCCCAGAAGGGGAGGCATCACCTTAGTTGTTGTTTGAACAAGTAAAAATTATGTCTTGGTCCTAACATGGGTGGCATTTCTTTCTGAAGTTTTGAAAAATCCTCATATCATAGAGATAGACTGAGAGGTAGGATGTTTTCAAAATAAATGGAATCCTTTGCTTATGTCAGCAATCAATTGATTATAAGGGGCTGGGCAGAGCTTTTATTGTAAGTGCTGTTGAAATTGTTGGGGAGATCAACATTTGTGTACTGACAAGGCCATTCACTATTTCTTGATCCTCGCCCTCCCCTAAGTTGCACTATCTAGCCAAGAGAAACCATAAAAACAGAATAGAAGAGCTGCCACCCATGAGTTAATATTTCATAGTAGCCTGATTAGACTGTACTCACGTAGCCCCAATGTTGGTTTTTGCTCATTTACTGGTTGGATAGCCTGGAGATACTTTGTTGTAGTAGTTTGGACTGGAAATAAGCAGAATACCTACTTTTTTTTGGTTTGTTGGACCACAAACTTTTGGTTATTCCAATTTGTTAGCATTCCAACCAAGGTTAATAGTTATTATAATTCCTAAAGCACAACCAAAACCTTTTCTATTTTCTGAAAGGTCAACAAGCCAAGTTCAATGTTTCCTTCTTATTGCAGTTGACTGGCCTATCAGACATGGACAGGGAAGTTTTGGGTTTGCTTATCAAGGCTGCTAGAATTGTTGACGAAATCTTTCACTTGCAGGTTTTGCTCATGCATAACTATTGTTTAACCATAAACTGTCATAGAAGCAGGCATAGTCATACATTTGCATAAGCTGCTGGCATATGCATTATGATATTTCTTAAACATGAATGACATGATTTGCCCACTCGCATAGGCCTTGAAAGTGACTTTATTGTCTCCTAGTAATTATCATTTCTTCACATAGTCAATTTGGGAAAGACTTCTTTTTGAAAGAAAAATTTTCTTTCCCTTGTGCAATTTTGCTTTTGCCAGTTTATTTTTTATTCCTTAAATAATTTTACTCCCTTGGGGTGGTGCTGAGGGCAGGTGGTATATTTGGACAAAAAAGGAGGAGGAAAAGCTTGTCGCTCAAGGGACCTTTAGTAGTTAAACACTTAGGAACTCGGTGTGGGATTTATGGAAATAGGGAGAGCTACTCATGTTGTGTAGCTCACGGACCAATGGGCCTCCTAATGAGCCAAAAATGGAAAAATGAAAAGCTCCTCATTAGTAAATTGTCAAAGTCTCTTTGTGTTCTAGCTAAGAATGGTAACACAAGCTACATGATAATGTGGGGAGTTGTTGGCAAACTATATGTAAAGGGGATGGATAAGGTAGTTTCTGTAAAAGCTTTATTCATTTTGAATTTGCATGACAAGAATGAATAACATCTAGTAGGCTCAGAAGCAAAGTGGTAGTAGTTTCTTTTTATCCTGATGTTGGTTTTTCAACTTGCCCTAATTAATCAGGATCTTTTCTGTTGTGACAAGCTTGATATTCCCTTATGCAAAGCATTGAGTCTTCTCATTTATACTTTGCTTTCCTTTGGAATTGGATTGCAGATTACTTGGTTCATTTGTATATGCATAATATTGTGGACTTGTTTGTGCTGTACTTGGTGATGTCTCATAGATTTTAGTGTTGCCTGTGTTTTATTCTCCCTTTCCAGGTTTGGTATAGCAATCCAGATCTAAGAGATTGGTTGAAGGAGCATGCTGATGCATCAGAACTAGACAAGCTAAAGTGGATGTATTATTTGATTAACAAGAGTCCATGGTCAGTATATTTTTACTTGCTGCTTCTTTATGCATGTGTTTTTTTTTTTTTTTTGCATAATTTAAGGAAACAATTGTATCTTCTTTCTTGATTGTAAACAATCTTCTCTCTTGAATTTTGAATTTGTTTTTGGCTTTCCATGAAGATTACAGTTGGTAAGGAATTTATTTATGATCACTCGACACAAAAATGATGGATGGATGATAGGAGGAAGCAAAGGAGAGAAATAGAAGAAAGCTAAGGAGAGATGGGAATACATGTAGGAGACTGGACGAAAAAAGGAAGTAGGGAGAAAATAAGAACATAGTTGAAAAACATTATTTATGCTTTTATTTATTGGCATGGACAAAGTCTTGGAAGGTAGGATCCTCTTATTAACATGATGCTGAAAACCTGCACCATTTTAAAGTAGCTGAAGAAAAACCAATGAGCTCTAACTAAATAGTATTGGAGTCATCTTCAAGGCTGAAGGTATCAAGTTTGAGTCTCAATTAGAGCCACTTAAGAAAAAGTAATAAACTAAAATGGCACTTCACATTTGCCTAATTTATGGTGGCAACACATTGGAAAATGAAACAAAACGAAAGATTACTTGTGAACATTGAAAATTAAAGTTGCATTGAAAACAAATTGAATGTTTCATAATTAATATCCCTACCTGTGTGTTTATATCTTGATATTGGAGGCTGCCGAATTATGGGCACCTTGTGTTTCTACCAACAATCAATGTTATGTTTACAAGTCACTAATATTAAACCTGTGATGTGAAGGTTATCATATTTATTGAGAAGTGTATTTTATTTGTATTTTATTTAAATTAAAGAAATAAAAAGATAATTAATTGATGAGTTTTTTTAATTTAAAAAAATTAAAAATAAATTTAATAGTATTTTTTATAAAAATTGAAGGGAAAAAATTTAAATTATAAATATTTTTTCTTTTTAAGAAAAAAAGGTAAATTTGAAAAATAGTTTTACTTTCTTAAAAAATAAAAAAAGAAATTTAAGATTTTTTTTAGAAACTTATGTTCTTTTTTTTATTTTCCTTAATTATACATATTTGCATCATGTGGATTTTAGACGAATGTGAGAAATTTTTAATATAAATTGAGTAAATTGTAATACATGTTAAATCGTAATACATGTTAAATCGTAATTGAATAAATAAAATGCAAGTTAAAATTTTAATTCTATTAAAGTATTAACAAAGGTTACAAATTAATCATTAATTTAATATCATATTACAAATTGTAGGAGTCTGTTAAGAAATTTAAAATTTAAATTAAATATTTAGATATTTCTAAAATTAAGAAAATACTATCATATAAATAATTTTTGCTCAAAGAATTATTCAAAATTATCGGCTTTTTATTAGTTTCAATAATACTAATATACATGTAGATATGGATGTGTGGAATCATTAAAGAGGGTGAAACGTGGGAGGGGCAAAAGTCTAGGAAGAAAAAGCATCCATTGATTGCAGTGTATGACTATTTTTATACTTGCCTGTATTTTTCATTTCAATTTTTTTCATTAGTTTATTAAATTCATCTATTGAGTGTATAGATTGCAGTGATTAGTTCTAACCGGTAGTTACAATTCCAACATGTTGAGCCACAGATTCAACATTTTTTTGACTGTGAATTCTTCTATTTGATTAACAAATTGCAGTAGTTTGGTTGCATGTCTTTGTCAATTGTAATTCACTATCTATAAGCAGGTCCTGCCTTGATGGAAATGAGGCATTCTTGACGACTGCAGATTCAGCCATAAAGTTGCTTCCTGAAGCCACAAGGCCAGTTAGTGAATGGAAGGGTTTGGAATATAAGGCAGCATTTCCTAAGCTTAAACCACCTGGTGCAAACTTTTATCCACCAGACATGGAAAAGATGGTATTGGCTGTCAACCTTATGATGGATGGAAAGCTAAGATTTTCAATAGAGATAACAATCTAAAACCTTTCCAGGCTTTCCATCACTGTCTTAGATCTGTTGTTTTAAATCCACATAGTCTGAAGATCATTTTCTGAGCAAGTGAAACTGTCTGTTATATAGCCTTGACATAGATTTTTAACCACTTACTGGGTGCTAACATGGGCAATTTCATGGGTACTTTGGCATATAACATGTGCGTGTGGAGTCACTCTGGAACTTTTGCTTTATCTTTTCTGACTTCCTTAGAATTTTGAGTTTTTGAATTTTAAATTTTCCTTTTCATTCCACAAACAAGGAGAACAAAAAAAAATTATTGGAATTCCAAAACATTTAAAACTAGCTCCCTGTCTCTTTCCCTTCATATGTATGTTCATTTGTGTAATTGTGTGCTTCTTTGTTTGTGTTCCATCATTTTCCCAAATTACTGCAACAGTCTTCGCCCATGCATCAATACCAGCTATCACTGTATCCACATATCCATCACAAGGATCCACTGTACCTGCCATCCATCATCAATTATTTACCATCACTGATCCACTGTTCTCACTTTATGGATGTGCCATGCTACAAAGTATCCTCATCTATCAACCATGTCCATCCTTGGCTTCCACCATGATTTGCACTAATATCAGTTTCCTCCGGAATTTCCCACTACTCATAGTATCATGGGTTACCATTGTCTATGGCAATGCACTGTCCATGGGTAGCTAGAATCTCTGTCTCCAAGTTCTTATCATGCATAGCATTTGTGTGCCCTTTCTTCTGTATTTGAGGAGTAACCGTTGAAATCCATGCTTATTACTTCCATTTGGCAAGGTTGGGTATTATTTGGAAGAGGATTATCAAATTTGAAGAGGGTACCTGTTGAAGGTTATTGGAAGATTATGAAATTGGAGTTGGCTTACAAAATTGAAGTGGATGAGAAATATTTGAAAAGTAAAATGAAAGTACATAGGTGGCACACAGGCTTACACCATGTTTGTGTTTATTAAATTTAATTTACTTCACTGCACAATTTTAAAAATTTTGCTGACTACACTGGTGGAGCAAATATGTTTAAGGCTGAATTGTACCCTTTCTATTTAAAAATGCACTTAAAAAATGCTTGACTATCCAACTATTTCACAGTTGCAGTCAATCTGTCCTCATTTTGTTTTTGCATTTGATGTAGACTGATTAAGTTTCTTGTATTATAGGATTTTGAAGCATGGAAGGGGAACCTTACAGAAAATCAACAGCAGGAGGCAACCGGTTTTTTCACTGTTATTAGAAGGCACAGTGAATGCATTCTAGACTCTTCTTTATCTAACCATTCTGTTGACAGCAAGTTGGTGGGCAGTCATGATCTATATTGTGTTTCCTACCCTATGGAGTATAATTCTTTCCTCACTAGATTGGCTGAACTATTGCATGAAGCTGGGGATCTAGCAACCTCACCTAGGTATAATGCTTAATTTTTTTTTTCCCTCGTCACTTTCATATTTGTTAGTTCTATGATACTTGCATATGCTAGCTGAGTCTGTTATTGTGCCGTGTAGTTTGAAGAAGTTACTGCATTGCAAGGCTGATGCATTCCTATCAAATGACTATTATGTATCTGACATAGCATGGATGGAATTGGTTAGTACAGAGAAATGTCTTCCCCATTGCTGAAAACATTCATACTCATGAATATTTGGTATGTGGTGGCAACGAATCCACTGAGTGGATTTTTAGCATTATTGTTTGCAAGGTTTGTGGCACTAAAAGAAGACTATGACTTTTAATCAAAGCTTAGGTAGCCTTCTATCAAAAGTTTTGGCCCAAATCACTCTTATTGCAGCTGTTTTAGTTTACATTGCACCCAGTGGTGTGACCACAGAGAAAGGCCACTGAAATGAAAAAGGGTGTTGCAAGACTTGGGTGAAACCTATATCCAGGAAGGGGCTGGAATGAAGCGAGTGTTTTGCTAGTGAGCCATGGCCTTTTGTTTGGTAGTCAATATCTACATTGTAATATCTTCGTTTGAAAGGGGTATTGACATGTAATTTTATGATTGGAAGTCTCATTGGCTTCGTTCACAAAACTTTATGCCAAATGCATACTGACATTTCAAAATGAAAGAATGACTAATTTTCTACAGGAACAGAAAGGCCTTTGACCTTCCACGGATGATAAGAACTTTTCTGAACTGCTGTTTGGCTTCCCCTTTGATTTGAGTTGTTTTACACCTATTTCTCCCCAAAGTTGATACACATTGTGTCTGAGCTGTGTTGTATAGTTGCTTTCTCTTTTCATGAACATTACCATTGATGTTGTTTCTGAATTGTGTCATAATGCATTGAGGCCTTGTTTTCCCCTATGGAACAGTAAGCGCCAACCATGCATGCATTAGAGGGTTTTAGTTGATCTGAGGTAAATGTGAACAAAAATGTAAACATAGTGCAAGGAAGAATGACTCGAGCAGCGAATTTTCAATTTCAAAATTGGTATAATTTTAATGCTCCACACAGTAAACTATTCTTTAATAATTTTATACTAATCTGAAGATTAAACACCAAGATCTTGTTTCAAATATTGTTGCTTACGTTTTAACCATTTTTGATGAAATTTTGATGCAATTATGTGTCTATTTTATAGGATTCTAAGCTGGACGTTACTATAGGTCCATACGAAACATATGAAGACACACTTTTTGGATACAAGGTAACATCAGTGCAAAGCATTTGTTTATTTCATTGCAGTTTAGTATCTCACCACTTAACATAAGATTGCAGTCATTAATGAAATCACGCCTGCTGACCATATATCATATTTTTGGTCATATTTATTCTTCATCCTTTATTAGAATTGTGTGGTGCACACACACACACACACACACAAGATCAGTATTTAGGATGACATATGCTTGGATGCTTGCAGGACAGTATTTGATTAACAAGTGGTAGCAGTGAATTAAATGTGGATAACAAGGGTTTTAATCAAATTATGAACAGTATAGGAGGTGTGAATTCATCGAAGTTCCCTTAGGAGGTTTTTAAATCAAGCTAGAGTTTAGGCATTTTTTCCAATTTTTATCTACAAGAAATTAACATTATAATCCATATTCTGATCACAAAAGCTCAGATTAACTTTGCTATTTTCTATAATGTATGCATACACAGAGGCACAGATTCACACAAAACCTATTTGCATGCTTATCTTTGACTATACAAATGTATTGAACACATGGGAAAAAAGGTTTGCAAAAGAAACTTATATGTGATCCTATTACTTTAATAAGCTTGCCTCATGAGCTGTGTCACTTTATCCTAGGCTACCTTTGAAGTATTCATTGGAGTACGGGATGACAAAGCAACTGCTCAACTTAAACTCTTTGGTGATAATTTGCAGGTATCTGATGGTGACATCTACAACCATAGTTGTAGTATCTTTTCTTCTCTGATATATTTTCTTCTGCTTTCCATAATAATTTTTCTTTCTATTTCCCATGCCTTCTAATTAAGAATTATATTGGTTTAGGTACTAGAACAAAATCTTCCAGTGGACACTGCATATAAATCAAAAGATGTCAGTGCTGCTCCTATTCGTGTTGTCCACCTTCTTTACAATGCAGGGGTGAGTTTTAAAAATATGTTGGATTCTGGCATTAAGTGATACTGCATTTCTCTACGTATATAGATGTTGACATACATTTAGCTTGGCCGCAAAATACTGCAGTGCATCTTAAACAATTTTAGAAGTTGGAATTCTCTAACACACATATTTATCTTTTTGTAGTCTGCATGCAATATTTTAGCTTTCAGCCTAATGAATGTTTTGTGTACCTAAGAATTGTTTACTTGTTGCAGCTTAAATCAATTTTAGCTTTTGTCCTCTCTTCTGCTATGTTTTCTCCTGCTTTACATCCCTTTCTGCGGCATAAAATACTGTTGTTATTTATTTGTATGACAGGATGTAAAGGGTCCGCAGACTGTTGCTTTTAATTTACCAAACGATGAACGCATAGTAAGAGATCGAGGAAGCTCAATGGTCATGCTTAAGAATGTATCAGAGGCAAAGTAAAATTTCTTTTCTTACACATCAATGTGCTTTAAGCTGTTCTATTATCTAGTTGTTACAGGCATTTTACCATTATTGGTTGAAAAATTCCCAAATGAAAGAGATTAATTCCCTAATCAGGTTCAAGCACATTCTTCAGCCTATAGCTGATCTATTAATAGCCAAGGACCAGAGGGAACTTGTGGACTTTGAATCATTCTTTACACACATCATTTGTCATGAGTGCTGCCATGGCATTGGGCCTCATACTATATCGCTTCCAGATGGTCAAAAGTCTACTGTGAGAAAGGTTGGTTCAATCTTTGTTGTACTTCTTCAATGTAAATAAATTGGTACTTATGTCCAATTCCACTTCTCATGGACACTGGGACATTTCATTTAGTGTTCTTAGCCAAAAATTTTATCTAAGATAGTGTGGCTGCATGAATAGACTTCAGCCAGTTTTCCTCAGCTTTTGTAACTAAGCAAATTGGTAAATAACTTCTCTAGCTAGTGAGAGAGGTCTGTTGAACTTCTGTAGTTCATTCTTGATTGCAGTCTTCTACCATACTATGGGAAAGTACAACGATTAGGGAGTGGTGGAAAGTGAGGTTAAGGAGGCGGCAGGTTTAGATGAAATTAGAAGAGATCAGAAAACAAGAGAAAGAGAGGGAGGAGGAGAAGAGAAGAAGTGGGAGAAACACAGAGCATCATGGAGAATAGATAATTAACTCTAAAAATTCAATTGACAACTGTCACAGTTATTAGGAAAGCGTTTATAGGAAAATAAATCTTAAAATAAATGTTCTGTGTAAAATATAATATTCTAGAAAATCCTGCTAACAATAAACATCTAAACCAAATTCTTGTCCCAAGTGAAGTCCAAATTCAATATTGGACTGACCCAATTTAATTTCTTTCATCAGCAAGATGACTATTTCAGTGGCCATAAGTTCCCTTCAAAAAATTATTTTGCTGACTATATTCTTTAGTTGATTTTTTAATTTTATTTTTGGTCAAACACATTGTCAAAATTTGACCAAATTAGCGATGGTTGCTCTACGAATTGCTGTGAGAAACTCCGCCAGCATTTTTCATGTCAATTTGTTCTGCGTGTTTTCTGTGGTCCCCTTTCTGATCTTGGGTACTGATTCAACCCTTTCAGATGACTAGAGTAGTTTACAAGGACTTGCAATTGTATGCTGAATTGACCAACTATTGCTTAAGCATCCCATAGACTTAAAATCTTCAAAGTTCCTCAGGCATTCACATGGTTATTATTGCTGGCTCTCTATTGTTCGCATTCTGATTTGCCATGCTTTTTATTTGATATTCTATTGCAGGAGCTTCAAGAACTCCACTCAGCACTTGAAGAAGCAAAAGCTGATATTGTGGGCCTTTGGGCGCTCAAATTTTTAATTAGCCAGGTTAGTAAACAACTATACGTGAATATTGGCATAGGAATTGTTCAAATGTGCTTTTCCTTATCTGGTCTGACAGATATTGAATTTCCATCCATCCAAATAACTCATTTGTGGACTTACATCATATACACCTCATTTAGGTTGAGCAGTTGATCCGATGTTCATGCTACTTTCAAGTGTAGGTCATATGTGGATTTTATTGATAGTGTTTTTTAACAACTGGGCTTACTTTGTTAATGGGTTCCACTCAAAATGGGCTAACCTATGTTGGTGGTTGGCCATTTAAACTTATAAACCATTCATTCTTTTTCTGTCCCTCACATGGCACCTGTGGTGCCAATGTTGTCCTCTTCATGTGCAGCTAACTGTAAGTTGTCACTTGCCAAATTCATGTTACAATGTTCTATTGACCCATATAAGATTTCAATACTTGGTACAATAGTCTGTTTGTATTCTCACTCTTGATACCATCACTCTTGATATCAAATATTCTGCACACTAATGGGTTAGGATCTTTTACTGATAGTTAAGCCATTTTTAGCTACGATACCAGTTGACATCCCAATTTTAACTCCAGCTCAATCCCTGAATTCCCGTGTAATCTGTGTGATTTCCGAGAATCAAACTCACTTTTCACTTTAGTCCATTTCAGTTATTTTCAATTTATTCCTGGGTTAGTGGGTTAGGCCAGGGGCTTAAGTTACTCTTTTAATTTGTTAGTTTGGGTTGGTCCATTAGGCTTTAGTTGACCCAAATCCACTTAGTGGAGTCCAATAAGACACACAGTGTCCAGAATATTCATTTAAACAATTAAAATAATCAAAAAATAAGAAAAAATTTTAAACTCCTCAATTTACTCCTAAATTATTGCTGCAAAATATGAAAGCCCAGGTTGTCATAGTGAACGTTAACTTATGGCTAGTGTAAGAGCCAAAATTGACATCTAGTGGGGGTACAGTATCTAATCATGTCGGATCTTCCATAGATTAACATGTCAGTTTTTAAGGATGTTATGGTATATCTTGCTGATTGTATAATTACACTAGCAAGTACTGCGACATGATAAGTTTTACCTAAATAATCCCTATTCTGTCTGTCTTTTGTCTCTGTTCAATGAATGGGTACAGGGTATGCTTCCAAAGAGTTTAGTGAAGTCTATGTATGTTTCATTCTTAGCTGGATGCTTTCGATCTGTTCGATTTGGTCTAAAGGAAGCTCATGGGTAAGCTAATTATATCCTTCTTCAATCCATTTCCCTTGTTCGACTCAGTTGACTTTGACTTGAAGAAAATGATATTCCACAAATATAAAATTGAAAATTGCTCAAAATCAAATTTTTGTCGACTGAAATGTCCTCTGTAACAAACCTATGTGACATTCTTGTAGTTATGCTGTGAATAAATTAGTTTGCTTAGCACACTTTACTAACATTTTAAAAATAGGAAACAACAAAAAGTTCTCAAGGATGGGGTGTTTGTGAAGGCAGGAATTGGAATGGTTAAAAGACAGGGTGTTGGAAATGTTAGTACCCATGGAGTGATTAAATTGATGGCCTAAATATGTAGATAACAGAGCTTTGGAGGGCAAGAGATATTGTTTGGCAACTGAGAAGTAGAGTCCAAGGTGGATGTGTGTGCATTTGCATGCGTGTGTCTGCATGTGCACGTGTGTGCTAGAGAGAGAGGGTGGGGGGAGAGGGAGAGATCTACTGGTTGGTGTAAAGTAACTATTTTTGCCTTCGAGAAAAATATCAGATGAAATTACATTGAAACTGCAGAGGAAAAATCAAACAAAATTATTTATATGGTCTGTTGATTCCTTGTCATGAGAATGTATTAGCCTTGTAGTGACAAAGTTTGTCAATGTCAGTAAGTCAATGTAATACGAAGACTGCAAGGGATTATACTCGACATGGAGAGAATAGTGGAAGAATCATTTCATTGAACTTCAAGATGTAGAAACATTTTCATTTTTGGAATTTTTTTCACTTCTATGCATTGATTTGTAAAACTTTTTTGTTAATCACTCATCTTTCCTTGTCTTCTGAATATTTTCAGCAAGGGACAAGCATTGCAGTTTAACTGGTTATTTGAGAAGGAAGCCTTTATTTTGCATCCTGATCATACATTTTCTGTTAATTTTGCTAAGGTATAGTTGTTCCCATTTCCTGTTCTCTTGGATATTTTTAATCAAGCTACCAAGTGTATAATCTGTTTTCCTTGGAAAGATTGAAGGGGCTGTTGAAAGCCTGAGTAGGGAGATATTAACAATACAGGCAATTGGTGACAAAGTGGCTGCAAGTTCGCTTCTTGCGAGATACTGTGAGATGACACAACCCTTAAAAGCTTCATTGCAGAAATTAGAGAACATTCAGGTGCAAGCTGTGACATTTCTGCTACTTCCCTATCCATATTTTCATGTTGGCTGTGTTTCTATTGATGTATTGCGTATCTTCAGTAATTAAGCATGCATGTGAGGTTGACAGAGATGATTATTGAAGCCTTGGCATTGGTGCATAGAACTTCCTGCATTGCACATGATATAAGATTTCTGGACGATAGTATCAGTCATATTAGGTGGTAATGTTCTTTAAAAGTCTAATTGTAAAAACATAAAAGAAAAGATTGGCAAAGAGGAGTTAAATCACACGAATGTCAGTATTTTCACACATCAATTGGCTGTAAACAAACAAGAGATAAGCAGAATACCTGAGTATTCAAATTATATGTTTAATTTCTCTTCAAACATTGCATCCTATTTCATCTCTCTCTCCGCCCACACACACACACGCACCAAAAAAAAAACAGAAAAATTATGTGCATCCAATTAGTTGGACCATGAAAATTGATGGGGGTTCTTTATCCTTTTAATATTATGTGTTGCCAAGAAAGAAATTTTATAGTCTATATTTTTTATGGGTCTGAAATATTTTAGTTGTTGGAGTCTCTTGGATTTTAATATTGCTTTCTAAACACAAATTTTTAGAAGATTTCTCATATGTACTCAAGGATCTGGCTTAGACATATCTAAGGTAGTAGACCTGCAAATGCTCTAAATAAGAAGAGTAATCAAATCTAAGTAGAATACGGAAAAAAAAACTTAAGTTGATCTGAAAATTTTTAATTAAGAAGAATTTAGAACAATTAAATCTTATATCTAATTTAATACATAATAGAATAAAATAACAAGAAAAAATTAATTTAATCGGCCCAATTAAATTTAGAATTAAGGTTTTGATGTTACTGTACTTGTATATACTCAAGACTTCTTACTATATCGTTCTATGACTATATCTCCCAGGTTCCTGTTGACATAGCTCCTACATTTTCAATAGCAATGAATTAGCGGAGCAAGGCCAGTATCGTGGTGATTAAAAATTAGCATATATTGCTAAACACAATTTTATTTAATTTGAATGTTCGACCAGTTCAAGGTGAATCATCCTTAATTACATGTGTTTCGTTTGAAGGAAATTTATTCTGATTCTAATGATGGATATTTAAGTGTAATCAAAGGTTTGATTTGATGTTTAAAAAAAAAAGAAAAAAAAAACATTTTATGTATTATTTGTGTCGTAGAGATGAGAGATACTTGGGCTGCCTGCATACTCTCTCATTCATCGATCGATCAATTTTCTGGCTATTGAATGACCATTTAAATGGGAATTTGAAAGTTTTTTTTGTTTTGTTGTGTGCTATTGGATGTTTATTTTCGTAAAATTGATTTAAATATTTACAAGCAAAAGATTTATTTATCCAAAGAGTAGCCACGGCTACGCTAAACCAGCAACCAAAACAAAAAGGAAACATCCATCTCTCCAACTTCATTCTATTTCCCTATAGCTAGTCCTCTCCTTCTTTCTCCTTGAATAAAAATGTGAATATATATGAAAATAGATGTCGAATGACATGTAAGTAGTACAAAATTTTTTTATATCATCACTCGGGGACAAGCAAAAAATTAATTATATATTTTTTGTAAATTTATATAATTGAATATTAAAATTTTAATAGTTTTTATATTAATTTTAAATATTTAAAATCTTTTCAAAATAGGTGTTTTTATAATTAAACTGTCAATAAATTTTATATAATAAATATATATATTTAATGGTTAAAAAAAATACTTGTTTGGAAAAGATTTTAAACATTGATATAAAAATTGGGAAAAGTTTAAAACTTAATTATAAAAATTTAAAATTAATTTTTATTGTATATTTTTATGAGCATGGTCAGGAATTAATGGCTGAGTAGTAGCAACAGGCTTGGTTTATTGGATGATGATGGAGCTTCTGACAGCTCTGGATAGTTTATGGGTGAGCTAGGAGATCTGGCTTCGTAGAAAGTACAAGGGACAATTACCATTAAGTGATAGATCCAGACATTTTAGTCAGTATGACAACAATGTGCAAGAAAAATTTGAGTAATTCACAGGCTAAATATAAACAAAGCACGTAGTAAATATTAAAAAAGATGTAAATTTTGATTTGGTATTTGTGGGTTTATAGAAAATATAAGAGGCAATTGCCATAATCAGAGGGGCTGTCATTGCTCCGAGGTTTTCACAGAAGTTTGGGGGATTGTTACTGTTACGACTTCTTTCATCTTTAGCAGCCACAGTTGCTAGATTTGTAGAAATGGCTCTTGATCCTTTAGGTACAAAGGTGCCCCAGATAGCATACTAAATACCATGTTATCACCATTTATCATGAAAATTTGGTAGTAATGCAACATATATATATATATATATATATATATATATATATATATATATATATATATATATATATTTTTTTTTTTATTGGTTTAAGTTAGAATTTATGAGGTAGTGCATTTTGTGAAATAAATAAAAATTTATAAGTAAGTGTAATGATAAATTTTAAATTTGATGCATCATAATTTGCAATCGAACGTGAAAAAAGCTTATTTAGAAACATCACTGCTCGAATTGTGGATTTTTTCTAATGTGGGTTATTTTTAACATCTTCACCATCTTTACCACTATATTAGCACCGAGTTTAAATCTTTAACTGTAAGTTTAACAGTGCAAAGCAGCACACACGAATTTTGACTCCTCGAATGCCAGTTGGAGCCAATAGCTAGAGAAAAATGATGATGCAAAATACCTAGTTATATTTTTTTATGAATGATAAAAAAAAAATTATTTAAGTTAATTTGAGATTTTTTATTAAAAAAATTAAAATTATTAAATTTTATTTTAAAATTATAATTCATAATACAATGATAAAAAAGAAAAATTTATGATCGATACTAATTAAATTTGAAATAAAGATATTATTCTTTGTATAAAAGGAAGGAGAAAAGAATAGATCCAATTTCATTCACATATATTGCGTCCATTATGGACACCACAATGAGATATCATCAACTTGCTATGATTGCAAATTCCAACAGTGAAGGTTGCACCATATACTGAAAGAGTAATCAGCTACTAACTAATGTGATGAGTGTCCATTGGGTTTTATTGCGCATCTACTCATCATCAGGGTTGGAACCCCATGATGAAAAAGGTGACAAAAATTTTTGAGTCCCCTCTCCTTCACAAGTCATGGCCTGTACTCATTGCTGCATTCTTATTTCCATTGTGCACTACTCCCATTGCTGCCGTCGACCTATTATTGTGAAGCAAGATGAAAATGATGGAGAGAGTCTCATAAAGAGTGATATTATATTGAACCTACAAAGGGGCAAAAATGGTGGTCTCTGATAGGCTCCTTCCACTTCTACTGCTACTTCTGCAGCATTTAATGTTAATGTATTTTGCAGTTTCTGGTTATCATCATCATCATCATCATCATCAACATCTCCGCCATTCCTTGCTTTTCGACAAGGCTGCTCTTCTGGCATTTAAAAGGACAATCATTTCTGATCCGAATTCCAAGCTTGCTAACTGGAAACAAGATGTTGAAGTGTGCAACTTTACAGGCGTGAGCTGCGGCATACATCAACACCGCGTGGTAAAACTCGATCTGGCCAACAGCAAGCTCGCAGGTCCACTCTCCCCCATCATCTCAAATCTCACTGGACTTCGATTCCTCAACCTCACTAACAATAACTTTTTAGGCATCATTCCTCCAGAATTGTCCTCCCTTCGTTGTCTGCATTATCTCCAGTTAGGCATGAACAATCTGCAAGGCACAATACCCGAGTCCTTTGCTCTTCTTTCCAAACTCACCTTGGTGACCCTCATGGATAACAATTTGAGAGGCACACTTCCGCCTTCCTTTTTCTCAAACTGCACTTCATTAAATAATGTAGACCTTTCCTTCAACTTCTTCACTGGAAAAATTCCTGAAGAAGTTGGAAATTGTCCTGGCTTATGGACCCTCAATCTATACAACAATCAATTCATAGGACAACTTCCAATGTCATTAATCAATGTTTCACTATACAACATAGATGTAGAAAGTAACCATCTTTCTGGTGAATTACCTGCAACAATTGTAGGAAGACTGGCTAGCCTTGGCTTGCTCCATTTATCATATAACAACATGTTGAGTCATGATCAGAATACCAATCTTGAACCTTTCTTCACTGCCCTTGGAAATTGTACCAAATTAGAGGAGCTTGAATTAGCAGGTATGGGCCTCGGAGGAAGATTTCCTAAGTCCGTTGGCCGACTCAGTGCCAACCTCAAATCTCTCTTATTGAATGAAAACCAGATCTTTGGATCAGTTCCCCCAGATATAGGAAGTCTTTCCAATCTCAGTGTGCTAAACTTAACGTCCAATTCTCTAAATGAAACCATTTCAGTTGAGATCAGCAGGTTGTCAAAATTAGAACAGCTTTTCTTATCATACAACTTCTTTACTGGTGAAATTCCTGAAGCTTTAGGCCAATTGCCTCACCTTGGTCTGCTTGATTTATCAAACAATCAATTCTCTGGTGAAATCCCACAAAGTCTAGGCAATTTAGTTCAGATTAATTACATGTTTCTCAATAACAACCAGCTTTCTGGAAGCATACCCTCCTCATTAGGGAAGTGCACTGACCTCTACAAGCTAGACTTATCCTACAACAGATTGACAGGTGGCATTCCTCCCGAAATAACAGGTATACGTGAAATCCGTGTATTTCTTAATCTTTCACACAATCGCCTCGATGGACCACTGCCGATCGAACTCAGCAAGCTTGAAAATGTTCAAGAGATTGATGTTTCCTCAAATAACCTTAATGGCAGCATCTTCCTTCAGATATCAAACTGCATTGCATTGAGAATGATGAACCTATCACATAATTCTCTTCAAGGTCAGCTCCCCGATTCCCTTGGAGAATTGAAGAACCTCGAATACTTGGACGTCTCAGGAAACAACCTATCAGGAAGGATCCCAACAAGCCTCAACAAAATTCAGACCCTGATCTTTCTAAATCTTTCTTTCAATAACTTTGAAGGACCAATTCCTTCTGAAGGAATCTTCAACTCACTCACAAATACATCTTTCATTGGCAATCTGCATCTTTGTAGTGCATTTTCTGGCAAGCCAACTTGCTTTCTGAAAAAACATTGGCTTCAATCGCGAATATTTCTAGTTGTATTCATCTTGGTCATATTTGTGTCATCGTTTTTAACGACAATATGTTGTGTAATTGGAATTCACCGAATCAAAGAAATGGTTTCTTCTGGAAACACTGTCAGAACTGAGACAGAAAGAAAAGCAACCACCACAGAACCTATCCACAATTTTCCCAGGATTACATACAGAGAACTATCAGAAGCCACAGGAAGCTTTGATGAACAAAGATTAATCGGGACAGGAAGCTACGGACGTGTCTATAAAGGAGTTCTTTCAGATGGAACACCAATAGCCATAAAGGTGTTGCATTTCCAAACTGGGAATTCAACAAAGAGCTTTAATAGAGAATGCCAAGTGTTGAAGAGGATTCGGCATAGAAATCTCATCAGGATTATAACAGCATGCAGTCTTCCAGATTTCAAGGCTATAGTTCTTCCCTATATGGCTAATGGAAGTCTACACAGCCATCTTTATCCGCATTCTGTGAGAGACTTGCATTCGGGTTCCTCAGATTTGACTCTCCTCCAAAGGGTGAACATTTGTAGTGACATAGCTGAAGGGATGGCCTATCTGCATAACTACTCCCCCGTTAAAGTCATACACTGCGATCTGAAGCCAAGCAATGTTCTTCTTAATGACGATATGACAGCTTTGGTTTCTGATTTTGGTATTGCAAGGTTGATTATGACAGCTGGGGGTGGAAATGGTGGCCATGGTGGTGTGGAGAATATGGGAAACTCCACAGCAAATTTGTTGTGTGGATCTATTGGATACATTGCACCAGGTACATCTTTCTGCTTTTTCTTTCAGCATTATAACAATAAAAACAAAGTGCTCCTCATCCCTCAAACCAGGTGACCTAAAAATTTTACTAAAAGTGACTTTCCTTATCTTAAGAAAGGCATTTAAAGGGAAAATTTAACAGAAACCAAACTCTCTATTCATTATAATCTGAAATACAAACAAGTTACAAATTTGTATGAAGCAGAGTATGGTCTTGGATCAAGCACATCGACGAGAGGAGATGTTTATAGCTTTGGCATCTTAGTCCTGGAAATGGTGACAAGGAAAAGACCAACAGATGAAATGTTTGTTAGTGGGCTGAACCTACATAAATGGGTGAAGAGTAACTACCATTACCATGGCCGAGAAAGAGTGGAAAATTTGATAGACTCCTCACTGTTGAGAGCATCAACAGAACAATCCCCTGAGATTAAGAAGATGTGGGATGTTGCAATAGGAGAACTGATTGAGTTAGGTCTTCTTTGCACTCAAGAGTCGCCCTCCACTAGGCCTACAATGCTCGATGCTGCCGATGACTTGAACAGGCTCAAGAGGTATCTTAATGGCGACACAACTGCCACATTTGCTTCATCTCTCGGAATTTTATCTAGTGTGGGGGATGACTGACTGACTGATATCTTTCGTACTGTTTGGAGCATTGAGTACATATGCATCTATGCATTGTAAACATGTAAAGAATGCCTTTGCCATTGCTCCCCCCTCATTGCTAGCATTTCTAAACATGACTGCACATGCAATAACAATGTGTGTTGTCCTGCGACTATTTTGACAGGAATTCCTCTGTTACCTACAATTGTTGGTTATTAGGAATTAGAATTTGAAAAACTATAGGTTGAGGGTAGTTCTATGACTAAATCATGTGACTAGTAGCAAAATAATAATTTACTTCAATGTATTGATATATATAAACAATCCCCGTTAACCGCGCTTTGGGGGTCCGTGTTGCCAATGGATTGCCAACACCCCCCCCCCCCAGAGAACAACAAACACGGGGAAGGATACCTGCGAGCACCAATAAGTTGTACGCAAACTTTTTTTTTTTTTTAATCTTTTTTTGGTGTGGATCAAACTCGTATGAAGACTTCAAATAAACAGAATAGTTGGATACACAGATGTATAAAAATATTTAATCATGTAAATAAAAAAAATATATGTTTACTTTATACAATACTTGAGCATAGACGCCAGCATATACAAGGTAGTGTCAACTTCTCATGACAACAATTGTGCATACACTCAGTTTGTATAGTATTTGTTTATTTATTTCAACATTTAACCACCTGTAAAAGAATTGACAAACACTAGAAATAACACCTATTAAGGCTCACCACCAGGGCCTTCATCCCCCATGTCCTCGTCTCCCATTGACTCATTTTCGTGCAGCATGCTCATGAGCATGGATATCTGGTCTTTCAGCACCGCATTCTCTCTCTGTACGTCAGAATGCTTGCTTCGTTCCTGTAGAAGCTGGAGTTGAAGATGTTCCAAACACCGAGCATCCTCTTCCAACTGTTCATTTAGGCCATCAATTTCTCGGTCCTGCAAGAATTAGGCTTACAGTGATTCACTCAGCACATATTCCTGTGGCACCAATCGTGGGAAAAGCTCAACATACAAAACCAATACCTTTCGGTTTATTTCCTGTATTGCAATCCTCCGCATGCTCTCAACAACATCTACATTAACAAGCTTTCGCTTCTTTCCAATTAGCCAGCCCCTAGGATAGCTTGCAGAGTCGAAATCTGGTGGAGGGAGAAGGGATTCAGCCAATGGTTGCTGACCATTAATGTTCCTTACAGGTTCTAATGGTTCAAACAAAGCCTTTCGGCGCTCAGAAAGTTGTGGCAGGTCATTAAGCTCCTGCATCTTTCCATCATTGGTAGATTCGTCCTGATTTTTGGGTGTTTTACTAGCCGTGTCATCTGTTACAGTGAATAGGTTCCTTCCACTAGCTGTTCAAAAAATTATACCATATCATAGCCACGGCAAATCTATGTATGCAAACCATGAAAACAAGGAAATGTAATGGGCATCATCTCTACATACAACACCACCATGTATAGACTTTATATGAGGAAGTACACTTTGAGCTTGAAGTTGAAGCTTAATACAGAAGATGGAAGTGCCAGTAAAAATGGGTAGTATAATACATATACAAATGCTCTTTGCTAATGTTAGAAAAACAAGATGCAACCTATACAGAGGATAGGCCCAGTCTATGCAGACCATAAAGGACAACAAATATTAGAAAATAGGACCCAGAGGATTGTCTCTGCATGTGACACTCAAATATAAAATCTTACCTGGTAGTACTGAATTAAGAAACAATGTGAACAGAAGGATGGATCCATGAGAGAGAAGGGGAAACAAAACAGACAGAAAATATGAACTGTAGGCAGATGGGGATAAAAAAAATTGAAATGGAAATAACATATTACATCCACATATCTTAAAAGTTGAATTGTTTGATTACGCTTGGTGACATTTGCTATAAGAAACACATTGCATAGACAAAAATGTGCTTCTACTCCTCCTTTCTTCCTTTTCCACCCTTCAAGTAACTCAGTTCCTTTTCATTCCAAAAGCAATTATACCTCATATCCTTAGTTTTAACTAAAATGTTGATGGTTTGATCTTTAACATAACTCAGTAGCATGAGTTACACTAGTTTGTGACAATAAATCAACAATACTAGTTATGTATAACTATAATGTTAAGTATGATATCTATGCCAATCCTAAAATAGATATTCTTTTTTGGTCACATACGAATGTAATCGGAGAGAAAAATATAAAGATATGCATTTTTGCATTCTTTATTTATTAACATTAAAGATATGCCCCCAAAACGCTCTATATCTATATATATATATATAGTCATTGACAACTACTTGATAAATCACCATATCTTACAGTTTTCCACATGATGAAATTTGACCTGCAAGAACATCCCATTAAGAGTAAGAAATAATAGGAGAGAGCGCCCAACATTTGGAATTGACCATTGTCAAAATGCCGAGGAAAAACATGGTACATTGTCGAGCTGGTTAGAGATTGGAAAAAATATTTTACCTAAATATATGTCTATGAAATTGATATAGCAAGAATAGAACATAAGTAGCACAAATGAGATCAAATTTACATTTGCCATGCAATCCCTCTTATGACAAAAATATGTAGGTGACATCAAAAAAGAAAACATATAAGTCATCTTCGAACTGTTTTAAGGGTTATGCTATGGCAATGCCAATTCAAACTGTCAATTTATTTTCATTCAATTAATACAAATTAAGTAAAGTACATAAAATTTTATAAATTTTTTTATAACCACCCTATGCGGTTTCTTCGGTGTTATGAACTATTAACTAATTCTTTTTAATTATTTACTTTCTTAAACATTCCAATTCTTAATTGGCCAACTTGTATTAGGTACACTACTCTGAAAATCCAAGTCCATCATTGCTTCCTATTTAAAAAATAACTAGGAAGAAAGCATTCATAGATCTTTGGAAGAGGAATTGTTTTGGTAAAATATTAGAAACCAAAAACAATATATATCACATTTTTTTATTTTTTATTTAATTTTTCCTTTCTTTAGAAATTAAGGAATCATAGAATTTTAAGCTTCCTAATTAAAAGATGCACTAATTATAACAAGAAAAAAAAAAAGCACCATAATCTCTAAAACTACATTAAATTAAAATTATAATAGGAATTGTAGAAAAAAGAAAAAAAAAAAAAGGAGAAAAAGAAAACATAAATGCCAAAACAATTGGATATGCCTATGTGCCTTAGCATATTCCTCCTCTGGGCCCAGCCGACCCAGTGCAGATAAAACTATAAATTAAAGTAAAAAAACAAAAATAAAAAATAAAAATAAAAAAAGACAACGACGGCGACGAAGAACTAGCAGCCGGTGAGTTGGTAACAGAGTCCACCAAACAAAGGAACAGACAGAAGCGTTTATGCACAATCAAGAAAAGATCCTCAAAGAAACCAAAACTTCAGGCAGAATTCAGCATCAGAACATCTGAAGAACAATAATTGAAAGAAAACAACATAAATAAATGAATAAATAAACAAGATAAAGTTCGGAAACTGTTTTAATTAGCCAAAATCTGCCAAACCGAGGGAATAGGAATGACACGAGGCATTTACACATGTGGGTTCCAATATACCAGATCAGAACTCAGAACTCCGAGGTTAAACGTGCTAACATGACACGAGACCACCCATCCTAATACTACCATCACTCAAGCAAAGTTCTCTTACTTAAAACCTCAATTGAGACATGGAAGAGGAAATCACAGCTGGGAGAGCGCCCATCCATCCTAGCACACTACTGTCGCTCAAGCAAAATTCTCTTGCTTGAAACATCAATTAAGACATGGTCTTACTTCAAAACCTCAATCCGGACATGGAGGAGGGTGTCACAGCTCTTTGCAATTGTAGTGGTAGTTGGGAAAGACTAATACCTGATCTTTTTCGAGATCTCCAAAAGATTCTCGTTGAAGACACAGGAGAGAAGCCATCCAGCGGAGCTCCGCCATCCACCTTCTTCCCATATCTGTTGTCGTCCTTGTCCATGGTCTTTCTTTTCTTTTTTGTATTTTTTTAGGAATTTCAAGAACCCAACACCAGAGACATACGATTCTTCTGTAAGTCTCTCTCTGCGACGGTTGGTTGGTTGCAACTCTCCCTCTCTCTCTCTGTTTGCTTTTCTTCTCTCTCTTTCTACCGATGCATAAGTAAGCAATTTATTCTCAATATTTTTAAACTTTTATAATAAAGTCTTGTACGTTAAAACTTTTTACTTTAGTCTTTAATGTTTATATTTTAATTTAATTTAAAATAATTATAAATATAAAAATATATGTTGACCCTTTCGTTTCAATCAAAAATTTTTTTTAAAAATTAAGAATTAATTTAAAAATCTAAATACACCAAATAAATATATTTTTTTATTAATTTATATTTATTTTGTATACTAAAGGAGTAAGGTTAATGGTTTGATAATTTTTTTAAAAAATTATGTTAAATTAAAATAAAATACAGATATTAAAAATTAAAAAATCAAAAATTATATTACAACAATTAAAAAAATTAAAATCAATTATATACTCATCCTACACGGCTAGGAGAAGACAAGAGAGGCTTATTTATTGTCGCTATGACTTTCTGTGCTGTTTGGTTTCGGACACAGTTCGATTGACGACAACTTCTATGTTTTTTCCGTGGGGTTGGGCCTCGGCTTCTCCCTTAGGACAACTTTTTTTTTTCCTAATCCAATTATATATTGTTTTTTTATTTTCTTTTAGATTTACACACAAAATATAAATTATATGCTAAAGCTAAATATGATAATATTTGTTATTATATTGATACTATTTGGTATTTATAAATTTTACATGCAATTTTTTTATTTTTATATAATTTTATTATGTAATATTAAATATTATTTATATAATAATAAATAATATTTATATAACATAATTATATTGTATTTAATTGTCTTTTTCGTTAGACAAGAAAAGCTTTCATTTAAGACAAATGAATAATTATCCAAAACTTTTGCGTTTTTCCCTCACCACAGGTTTATAACCTTAAGCTGTTGGTTCTTTGCTGTCGCTTTCGGATTTCTCATATTATAATTTTGCTGTTTGTTGTCTAATTTTGATATTTATTGTCAACGTTTACTTTTTAATGAACAATTTTCAACAATTATATCATAATTAACTATTTCATCCATATCATTAACAGTTAATTTACAATTATGGTAGTTAGTTTGTTTCTGATCAGTATTCTAGTTTGTTCTAATCATGGTTTGCTTGTGAGTATATTATGAATTATATAAAAATAATTGAATAATTAATAAAATATTTTTTTTTATCTTAGAATAATCATAAAAACAAAAGAGTCCAAAGTACTGCATTGATTCAAGAAATAAGTAGTTGGGATGTTATTGATCTAATTAATAATTATACCATCATTTGAAAATAAAAAATGAAAAAACTAAGCAAACTAAAATAGATAATAACTTTATAGTTTATATTTAATTAAAATTTTAATATGATGAACAAATTAATTATTTCTCAAAAATTGTGCATGCAAAAAATAATCACTTTAATAATCTTAACATTTAAATGATCATAACACTTTATTGAATATCAATTTTAATATATAAATATAAATAAATTTATTTAAAATTATTGATAAATTTAAAAACTTTAATTTATTTAATTTTTTAAAATTATAATTTATATTTATTATCAATAAATTAAAATTATAATAAATCATAAACCTAAAATAATTAATAATAAACAAAAATAAAATTAAATTACACATAATTAAAAAATTTTAAAAATTTTTGAAATTAAATATGTAATTATTAAAAATACATATATTAAAATATTATTTATTAAAAATTAACACTAGTACTTAGATAAACTCAAATAAAATTTATAATTAAAATACTTTATAGATATACTTTAAGCCACAACCATTTACCATGTTAGCACAAAAGATCCTGACATTCATCTCTTCAAAATCTTTTTCTTTAAAGGCTTAGGGTTTTATATTATTGTTTTCACATTGTAGACTAAAACATGACAAGAAAGTTTATGAGAAATAATTATATTTCTTTGATAATAATATTGTTTTTTTTAGATTACATTACCATTATATTCAACACCTGCTCAATCAACTGCTCAATTGATTTCTAACATGAGGTTGTTTTGTTCCCTTAGACTCACACTTCCAAATAAGGTGAACTATTTTGCTTTATTGTCTATCCAGCCAGTTTGTAGAAAAATGAGTCCTTTAGCCGAAGGTTTTCCTCTCAGCATATTGTCTTCCCTGCAACTTCATAGTTGATCTCTCCGAACTTCTCTTTCCTCTCGTGTATTTTCTGTTCAGCCTATTCGAGTATCTTCTTTCTTTTGATCCGCCGTGAAGACTATTCCATTTCGACATTCTGCCTTCCTTGTGAATTACATGCTGATCGTTCTTAACTTGCTCACCCAACAGTTTTTGATGGCTGAGCTTGTCATGGACCGGTTGATTCAAGATCCTCAACAGTTTCGGATCATCTGGAAAACCCCTTGTTCTCATCTCTGCATAATATTGTGCAGCCTTGCTCGACAGCCCGCACCTTGCTAGCCCTTCCACCAGCATTGTGTAGTGTGTCATTTCAGGCTTCACCCCATGATGCTTCATTTGGGTCCAAATCATCAATGCATTCTCAGCTTGCTCTAGTTGGAAGACCTTGGCAAGAATCAAGAGAAAGGTGTCCTCAGCAGGGCCTAAGCCAGCTATCTTCATTTGGTCCAGGACCTCCAGAGTTGCTTCAAAACTAGTTTCGCCCTCGAGAAATGCATGATAGGTCTCCTTTGTTGGGCTGAGATTTTCCTCTGTCATGGTCGCCAATATATTTCTTGCCTCCTCTAGCTTTCTTGCCCGGCACAAAGGACGTATCATTGAGTTGTATGTGCTGCAATCTGGCTGCAATCCTGCTTCTTTTATTCTGTCAACGATTTTGAGAGCTTCACTAAAGCAGTTTTCACAAGTTAGCACATAAATCAATGAATTATAGACTTCAAGGCCTGGGACCCAGCCCCTTTTCTTCATTTCATCATATAGTCTCAGTGCATCAAACAGGTTCCCAACCTTTGAGAAGCAAGAAATCATGCAAGTATAAGAAGTTGCATTAGGTGTAATGCAGCACTTTGACATTTCCCGCCATACTCTCTTTGCTTCAAGCACATCGACACAAACATTACACCATGTACTGAGAATGAAATTAAATCCTTCAGTCTCCAGTGGAAAAAGATCCTTGTTAACAAGCATAAACTCTTCAGCCTCTTCAATGTTACCATATTTACAGAGAGCATTAACAACAAAGTAGAATGCTTCTTCATCAGGTTTAAGTCTGAACTTCTCCATAATATAGAAGGATCGAATAGCCTTTCCTGGATCATTTGCAGCTGCATAACTAGTGAAATCCAAGGGGACAAAAAAAGAAAATAAAAGGGAAGTGAACTGGCAATATATCAAGGAAATAAGGTATCCAAAATTACAGAACTGCTGAAACTCTAGTAAGCCTTGAACCCTGGCTAACAAAAAATTAATTCAGACATAAAGTATCCAATTTTGAGTAGCTTGAAAGAGCATAGGCCAAAAAGGGGAAAAAAGAACATAATCATCATTATACAAAGCCAGTCGAAAGACAGCAATAAGAACTAGCAAAAGCTCTTAGAATTCATAATCACAAAAAGATGGGAACAAAGACACATTAAAAGAAAAGCCAGAAGAAACTGATATTATCATATCAGGGATGAGCAATACAAAGATTTTAGATAACTTACATGATGCTGGTCATATCTTCATTTCTCAAAAACTTTACACAATATACAAGGTAACTCCTCTGTAACAATATCTTCATAGCAAAACAATACAAGACCACAAGCAATAACTTTACCCCAGAGCATGTTGCTCGCTGATTGTCATTTCTCAAATATTTATATGCCATAAAAATTCACTTAATAATTTGGCCAGACAAGCACCACTGAAAAACTTTAAACTAAACTAACAATGCTCATGCCCATTACAGTTAATTGTAGTCCGCTGAGAGTGAAGCAGAGGTTTCTCCCTGTAATGCACTTTGAAGTTCTGTATTAGCCCAATTTGAAGAAGTGCTTTCTAACCAGAGCTTGTGAAATAGTACATGCTAAGGCCTAGATTTATGTCAGCTAGTGAAAGGAAGAAAAACTTTGTTCAAGTCCCATGCCCCATTTTGATGGGTCTAAAAGGAATAAAAGTTCAGACAAAAAATAAGAGGTTTACCATGTTGCCTACTCTTTGGGTAAGTTAGTATTGTGCTTAATACTTTATAGCTAAATTTTGCTTCTTTGATATACCAAAAAACGCTTCTTTAGCATTGAGGAATTAGGCTGCAAATACATGATTGCAAAAATGATTGTTTTATTTCCACATTTCATTCAAACTCTTCACAACATCAGTCAAGCAAACAACGAGAGCACAATTTCATAGTTTTGTTGAAGGCAAAGGCATGGGTTCTTGATTGGTGCATAAAAAATGGAAAGAAAACTGGTTAGTCTTTAGACATAATGAATTTGTGGTGTTTGGAACAAAACCATAGATTCTCTTGATAAAATGAGCAAGACTTGGATGGCAACTTAGTTGGCGATGAAGCCGAACAAGAATGGGAAAACCCATAATGTAACTCCATATTAATCGGAAACAGTGGTAACCTATTCAAAAAGTGAGCAACCCATCCCCAAAAGAAAAAAATCATATTTCAGTTCACCATAAGAGACACCTCTTGGCAGAATTAATCTAACTGCACTCCATATTTCCAACTCAAGTTCTTTCCAATCTTAGTTACTCATTGTAAACAGCCTCTTGAATACAGCACAATGCCCTAGTTTTCATTAGCCCACAATATCCTTGATGATATAGCAAAATTACAGATTGGCTTAAAGGCTCCAGCCGAAATTTTGTGCTCATCATATTTTCACCTTCAGCAATCTTAACTAAATTCACTTGTCCAAAAAGGAACACAAAAACACTCCTAGCTGAATTCCAATAACATTTTGGAAAAAGGCATAAAACAAATAGCAAGCACAGGAAATGGATGCAATAGAGCAAATTTGTATACAGTAATTCATTAATTCTTAGGACTCTTGCACACAAATCAAATGCTATTTCACCAACAGGAAAAGAGCTAATCAATCTCACTGCAAACCTCTTTCTCAACACACTACTGCACTTGCTGAACAAGGAATGACATTTCTAACAAGGCAAAATCTCTTCCTTGGGTACAGAGTGAAATGTGAAAAGGAAACCATAGAGTAAAGAGAACAAAGCAAAAAAAAATTGACTGTAGAATCTAATTCTTACCAATTCTACAAAACTTTGAGGACAATGATGGTGCAAAAGATTAGGAAAATACCATTCAAGCTGACAATGTTCTTTTTTCATCCTGTGTATCTCCTAAATAGTTAGTTCTTCTAAATTACACAAACGGAGATGCTTAGAGATTTGACACTTCGTGTATATGTGGATGCCCCGTTGCATTCCATACAAGGAAGATAACAAAACTGAGAAAAAAAAAAATCTTGGTCTGAGTATGCCCAGAAATGCTCACATTCCTAAACCCCTCAAGGACTACTGTTAGACCCTTCATGGTCTTGATGATTGACTAAAAATTGGTGGATATTTTAGCCCTGTGACCACTAGCCTAGTGGCACGTTGATGCTGTCATCAAAATGCAGTTGATATAACATCTTAACTGTTTTGAGTAATTAGAAATTAGCAACACGTGAGGAGTCTCTTCTAAAATTAGTCATGCATTTGGACAACAATAGAAGCAAGCAATAAAAGAAACTCCAAGCCTAACATTTGAGCTATCCAACACTTAGTGGCATCTGATGATATCACGGCCATTAAGAATGGCTAACGCAAACGGTATTAGCAACAAGGAATGATAATCTGAGCTTAAAAAAATACAACTTACAAATTCTTTCTCCGATTAAAAACTCTTAAATCCACTGATAAAAGCAAAATTTGATTCAATGAAACTTGAAAGAATCAGAACGAAGAAGCCAGTCTGACTGACCTTTCAATCATAATAAGCATTGCTCGTCTCGTATTCATAGAGGACCGATGGAAATCCCGAATTAAAGTCCATGCAATGCTGAACTTTCTATTATTACCCAAAACCCATACCATCAAGTCAAGAGCTTTCTGATCAACACAGCCCCATTTCTCTGCCCATTTGAAAGCCAAAAATGCGAGTTTCCACTGTTTCCTCAGTTCCCAAATCGCTGAACAAACCAAATTCTGATTAACTCGAATGCCTGACTCATCAAGAAATGCCATAGCCTCTTCTTCTGAAGGAGAATGGGCAGCCCGTTTGAGCGATTCGAGAAGAGCCGGCTCTAGAGGATCGGTGGCCTTGATTTTGCATCCAATAAGCTCAAATGGGTCGTTGAGAGTTTGTGTGTAGAAGGATTGTAAAGCGGAGAAATGGATGGAAGTTTCGGAATGTATTGAAGGCGTTCGATGAAATGCCGCGTAGACAAAGGATGGATATGGGCTTCGGCAAGGCGGATACGGAGAAGATGGGGGAGTGATGGAATGGCAAAGAAGTGGGAGGAGTTGGTATTGGAGATGGGATCTCTGTAGCCTTCTTGTAATGGAAAGGAGTAACATATGATTTTAGTAATTGCAGGCTCGCGGCAGGCAACAATGGGATGTTGGAGACCAAGAACCCACCGTTTTTTTTTTCTATAAAGCTATACCAAACAATAAAAATCAATGAAAATTTTCGATGAGTTTAAACGTACGTCGAGTCTAAGTATCAGGACGATTAACAACCTTACAAATCTTGAAATTTACCACTTCATATGCCTTTTTTCTACTTTGCAATCTATTGTAATCTTTCAAATTGTAAGTTTCACTCATGCTTTGCTCTCATGTTTCTCATGCCACTTTCCAAGCTTAAACCTTTTTCCTACTTTGCAATACTCATTTGACGCAACCTCAGAGTCACTCATGCTTTGCTCCCATTTTCTCATTCCACTTTCCAAGCTTAAATTTTTTTTTATTTGCTCCCACGCTTTGACTTAACCATCCCAAAATTGTAAATTTTAACACCTAAGTCACTGTACAAAAATTATGGATATTGAAAATAATTAATAAAATAATATAATTTATATTTTGTTAATTTACTTTTTATATTATTATAATAATATTTATAGTATTTAATTAATTATGTTCAATTATTTCGGCCACTTTTAATTTTGTGATTCTTTATAAGTATATTTTTTGAATTTTTTGAATCGGTTAGAATTATTTTTTAAAGCATAAAAAATTAAAAGAAATAGACAAATATACCTTTTTTCATCGCTTTCATTAAGTTTAATTAATTGGTGTTAATATTTTTGGTTATATTTTAAAATGTAAGTTGTAAATTATTATAACTTATAAAATAAAATATATTAAATATAATTTTTTTAAAGAATTTGGTAATTTTTTAAAAACGGTAGAAAAACTTATAACACAAGAGGTCACATTAAAAGAAATTTTATAGTAGCAATTTTGCCTAAAAAATTTTTTTTAATAAAGAATAACTTACTAATTGTGTTTTATTTATAAATAAAGGTAGGGGAGGAAGAGAGGGCGGGGAGGAGAGAAAGAGACAGAGAGAGCTTGTGGGAATGGGAGGGGAGGAGAAGGGCAGGAATGGATTCAACTTCAAGTCAAGGATTGATCGCTATATGTACAGTGGGGACAAGAAGCACGTGGTTGCTGGCATCGCCATCATCTCTGCACTCTTTGGCATCCCTTGGTTCCTCCTCAACAGAGGTCTGCTGAAACCCTCCTTATTTTCTCTCTTTCTTTCTTTCTTTGTTTTTTTTTGGTTCTGAATTTTAATTTTAATGGTGGAAAATGAATGAGACAGGCAGGAAAGTTCAAATCTTTTGGCTCTTTTGTCGCGATTTTTACTGCCTAAACCCTTCTTATTTGTTTATTGGGTTGATAGCCAAGTTTGCAAATTGCTTTATATCTCTGTCTAAACTAATCTACTACTGGTGGAGTTCTTTATTGTTACTTGTCAGTAAAATCTTATTGGAAGTAGCTGTTAATGTTTGTCTCTGATCCCTAGGTTGTCTAGTTATTGATTTGACATTTTAGCAGATTTGTTCTAAGGTATTGAAATGGGGATCCTCGCCAGCTGACCCCATGTGATGTTTACTTGGGAAGCCATTAGAAAGATTCATAGAGGCTGTGAGTTATCCGAAGGCATTCTGAAAATCTGGATGTTGTTTAGCATATATTTGTGGAAGAGTGAGTTTGAAAATTAGAATGTTACACTACTGTTGGTTTGAATGTAGTGTGGGGTTGAACAGGGCTTTTCACTGTCTTGTTGAATGGTTGCAGGCATGTCATTTAACATTTATTTGGTTAGCAAGGAGTTATTTTAATTTATTTGGGTCTTTCCAATTCTTAATCTGCTTCAATAATATTGGTTCATTGTTTATATTGATTTGATCTTTGTCAATGTTGCCATAAAATGATCGTTGTATGGTTCTCATTTGGATATTATGTCCCATAAAGTATTTCAGTCAAAAACATTTGAGTTTCTTTGTGCAGAGTTGAACTCATCATGTCTTCCCCTTTAATCCCAGCTGTAGGGGTGGCACGACCTTGTTTGGTTTTAATATTCTTTGTGCAAAATTGAGATAGATTTTTTGTTCTTTCATAGACCAGGAATTTAAGTTTTAAAAATCTGTAATCAGCTTTCACCACTCAGCCCAAACCCACTAAAATTATTTAGCATGATCATATATTCCTCTTAAATCATAAGTTCTGCTTTATTTTTTATTTTTTATTTTTTTGTGAAAATCTTAAAAGTGAATACTTTGCTTGCCTAAATGCGTTTTCATCCTTTAGCCCATTGTTGAGTGTCTGGATGTGTTCTTATACCTCCATGTATCTATCCGCTTTTGTCGCTATTTTGCTTCTACTTTCTTCATTTGACTTCCTGTGAGATGCTTTCTACATCTCCTTATTGGTTTGTGATCTTTAAAATTGATAATGCAAACTTAAAATAATGATAAAAATTTTTCTTCCTTGCTGCAATTATCAAACATTGGAAAATCACATGGAGAATGTTGCTTTTGTTTCTTTTCCTCCATAATTTCTTAAATTGGATATATTTTTCTACTTAAAGATATTGCTGATGGAAAATGGAGCTTAATCACTTTCTCTTAAGACATTTATGCTAAGAGTGTCTTGTCAATGGGACATCCTTTATAGTTTATGCTAAGAGTGTTTTGTCAATGCTGAAGTTGTAGTGATATTCTTCCTCTTTTCAATGTCACAACAGTCTTCCACTGTTCTATGGTTCTTACCCTTTCAAATGTTTGAATCAGTCTTTTAGCAGCATTGATGGTAGAGCTCTAGTGCATCATCCATTCATCCTTGTTTGACAAATAATGATTAATTTATTTCCCATCCTTATTAATGGTTGAGGTTTTGAATATTTTATGCCATGGTTCAACTTAAGTAAACAAAGCCTTAATGCCATTTTTTTTTTTGGCTAGCAATATTTTTTTGTTATTCCATTCTATTGTCAACCCAATTAATTTTTAGTTTAGAATCCTAGTCTCTGACATTCGTTTAGGTTTCCTTTTCCTCCCTGCTCCCCATTTACTTGGATTTTATCACTAATTTCATTTACAAGTCTCTGCTAAGCAAGTCCAAACCATTTTAATGACCTTCTCTCATCTTGTCTCTGATATTATACACCAGCCTTGTCTGACTAGAAATATAGTCATTTCTTATCCACTCTTTATAAGATTCTTCACTGTTATTCCAAAGTTTCATTCTGTGATGCTCACTGTCTATACGTGTTCCTCTTTTGTGCTCTCTTTTATATTAATTAAATCATCAAATTTTCTCTTCTTCATGTGAAAAAGAGGTAATGACTTAAGTGTTCAGTTGAAGATTTTTTTTAAGTAAAATAAATATTTGACTTCTTCATCACTGACAGCACATGTGCATTGGTGCTGGTAAAATTAACATAGTCAAACAGAAGCAATCACTGGAGTAGGACACTGGAAATATTTGGCAGTGCTTCTTTCAGCACCATTTTAGTTTAGCACTTTCCAGTTCTTGTGTTGGAGATGCCAGGGTTCTTGAATCATGATCTCCATTCAACCACATAATTGATGTCTATTTGCTGTCTTGGATAATGTAACCTTGCATATATATGCTTCTCAGCAACCACATCTTCAAAAATTTTGCTATCTTGGATAATGTAATTATACAGATATATTCTCCAAATGTCCACTGTTTCCATCCTGTATCAAAAGGAAAAGCAACCCTTTTGACATAAGTTTGGAATGGAAACCATTGATGGCTTTGATCTCCATTAAGAACTTGGTCAATTGGTGTATCCAAGTGGGAAAAGGAAAAGATTGCAGTTGGATCTAAACATAGACTGGCCCCTACCAGAAAGAAGGAAAATAGTAAAATTCTTTAGAATACTCTGTGTATGATAGATGACAATGCTGTAGAGTAGAGAGTTGTTTAACCTGTTTAATCTCAGAAGACTTTCTATTATTTCTGTCTTTCATGATCACACTGATTAGATAGATATCTGGATTAACTGGGCATTGTCTCACTAGAAGTGTTTATGGCTCACATTTTGGGCAAGTTTTTCTAACAGTGTGAAGTGATTGGAAGCATAATATCTTAAAATTCATAGATAAATTTCAAACTTCAAGTAGCCGAATTCTGTAAAACGACTATCTACGCTTTAAATTATTCCAGTTTCTTTAAATTTACCAAAATGGTAGTTAATCCCTGCAGCTGCTGTTCTATGTGGTGCTGCAGGCTGCCGATGGCGGTGTCATGGTCGGTCTGTATAGGACTAATGTTAATGTTTATAAGGAGTTTGTGAACAATCAAATTATTTCTGCTTTAATTACTTCCCTTACAGGTTTTATAACATAAATTGAAAAAGGTAGTTTATCTGCTTGAAAAAGGTTTTAGCATGCCAAATTTCTAACGTTGTTGGCTCGGAGAGTTTACTTGGAGTATTGTGTTTATCTACTCGTTTTCTTCGCTAGTATAACGGGCAAGCCTCGGGTTGACGTTAAGATTACATTATTGCGATTTATAAGTTCATTAACCGACCAGATCTGATGTAATGTCATCTCTTGTAGGAACAAAGCACCAGTCTCATCAAGACTACATGGAAAAGGCCGACAAAGCACGAAAGGAGAGACTTTCTTCAGGGTCCGCATCTGCGAGCTGAGTACTGAATAAGAATCGGAGGAAGTATCGTTCCGAGGAGTGTTTTGGGTTTTTGTTTCAGACTTCTCTTCGTAATGTTAGGTGGTAGCTGACTGATATCTTCATCTCGATTTAACCTATTGAGGCTTCTTGATATCAGAACTGAAAACTCACCGTAGTTGGCCCTCTGGTTCGGCCAAGGCTTACGTTGAGTTCTATTACTTTTTTTTTATTTTTCTTTTTTTCCCCCATTAAAAAGAAAAAGAAAAGAATCACTTGCATAAATAAAAAATTTCATGTAGGCTATTGTAGATATTTTAATAATTAAAATTTAAGTTTTTCTTCCAATTAAAATACTAGTTGCCAATTTTTCTTCGTTCCTACCAATTGTGCTATTCTTAAAATGTCATACCTTGCAATCGTTTGATTTAATTGAGATGAATTTGTCCTGTTTGTCCATAAAATTAAAAAAAAAAAAAAAATTGAAATGCAAATGGAATCCGCGAGAAATTAAAAGAAAAAAAAAACCCTTAATCTACAACCTTACATCAAGCTTTTAATTAAATCATAAATTATGTAATAAATACAATTTTTTTAATTATATAAAATTTAGACACCTTTTTCGAGATTATAATTCAATCGATGATTTTTAAGATAAAGGTAAGTTCTTAATCACTTATATATCTTACGAAAGGAAGTTCACATGGACTACCAGTACACATTTCATTCATCCATGTTGAACGGCGTCAACCTATGCGATGAATCCAGTATTCAAGCGAACTTCCCCAAAAACACAAACGTTCAAAACGATTTCCAGCCGAACTCATTGAGTATAAACAAAAATTGGCTCTTCTCGTTCTCTGCTTCCCATTTCAACTAAAGTGATAAATAATGGCAATAAGGTTACATCTGTCGTTCACTTTTTTAAGTGCAATTCCCCGTCACCTCTACAGTGCCATGAGTCTCCTGTACTTGAAGAACCACAAAAATGCACAAAATATGATTATCCCACTTAATCCTGTAATTATGAGGACCCATTTGAATGCATCTGGATCATCAAACAATGGAATTGCAAAGTTCATGCCGAAAACACCTGCCACGACCCCAAAGATGGCAACAACAAATGTTGCTGTTGTCAGTATGAGCTCGAACTGGATCAGTTGATTTCGGACGTTGTCCTGAAACCATTAAAAGCAGGAGATTAGATAGGGTCAAAGATGGGTAATCTTGAATGCGTCTCTCTTCGAATGAGATGACATTAAGCATCAAAAACATCTAGATTCAAATTGATACAATACATAAGAAGAACGGCTACTGCTCTTATTCCTTCTGTTGTTTAACTTTCACCTAATTTGAACGTCTGCTACTGAATTATATGTGGCTTACATTGGAACTTCTGCAAACTAGCTCCTATGCCAATAACGTTAAGCGAAAACCAAAACACTGAAGGAAACAGTGGAGGAAAAGAGGGGCCCATACTAGCTGAATGTTTATGAAATCCTCCGTGTCATCAATGTACTCCTTCAACTGAAAATGCAAAAACTGTCGTCATGCCGTACAGAAATTGAGAAAATTTAACTCTAACTAATAGGTGCTGTTAGTACCGAAGTCAACTTGTTAAGGGTGCTATCTATAACCACAAAGTATGCTTCCAGCAACATTTCCAGCTCTTCTATACTCTCTGTAGTACTTTCTGTGCTCTTCATGCTCTCATGTCTGCTCCTGGCGATGCTCAAGCTTTTCTCAAGCTTCCGTAAATCAGGGGGTGATGAAACAGGAGAGACAGGAGCAGAAACAGATAATCCGCCATCATTTGATCTGAAACCTATCAGGGACTGGTCACCATAGAATGATGACTCCATCCGTCTTTTCTTTTCTGTTAGATACAATTCAGCCATATCGCCATCATCATCCATTAACTGCTCTATCTCATCTCTAACCTAGATGCATGCAAGTCAATAATCCATAAGCATTGGGAAAGAGAGATTAACTAAAATTTCTGCAAGACAGGGGGGCCATGGGGTGAACATTTTTCTTTTTTTTTTTTTTCTTTTTGTTTTGGTGTTGGGGGGTGAGGGAGGGGCCAGGGAGCGAGGTAGAGAAGAAAATGTAAATTACCTTTTGAACTCTCCGGGTCAGTGCAACAAGTCTGCTTTTCAATCGGCGCACACGTTCCAAGTTTAATGTGCTGATCTTTGATGTCAGTTCATCTAGAAGTGGGTATGCTTCAATTTCTAATTCTGCTGCCTTTGGAAAATGAGCATCGGACAAGTTAATAAACTACTGAGTTATACCCTTGATTCACACATTCTTAATCAATAACATCACGAGCTTTTACCCAGAGAAAACTAGACACCACATACTAGGCTAATATGGCAAGATGCTTTAACAGTTGATAAAAGAGAAAAGGAGAGATCTTCTACGTAGGGTAGAACATTTCAGTATTTGCATAGCCAATGGCTAGAGCAGATTCGCTCAAGAGGCACTTTTCATTATGATATCCTTATTGCAATACCTATGTGCAGAAAAGAACAAAAGAAATTATCAAGATCAATATTTTTCCTCATATGTGTGCATATGAAACCAAGCTGGCCCTCTGAATACTCTGGAAGCATAGTGTTCACCCATTGAATTTCTATGCTTGCTCCAGATAGACAAGGTACGTGCAAATGTATGAAGTAAATATAAAACAGGCCCTCCAGCACATTTATTCCAAGCTTGACATGATCAACAGAAAATGTCTCCGCAATTTATGCAATCTACTGCCTAAGTCGCTCACATATTCTTAAAATATAGTCATGCAATCATTAATAACGATTAATATCTTCTAGGAAACACTTAATGGAGCTTGCTGATAGGAACATTTGATAAGGTCTTGCTGATAGCAAACATTTGAAATTTCAGAAAAATTTTACTATCAAGGACTTCCTTGAGAGTGTCACCCTTCAGAACAGCAACATATATGGGTAAAAGGTTTTGCTAAAAAAGGAAGCCACAAGTTACTGAAACATGTTAACATGCTAGTAACAAAAAAATGTTCAATGGAGAACAACATGGACAAGAAGTCAGGTTTCCATGTGAAATCAAAGTGCATGTTAACATTACACATGCGAGAGGAGAGCCAAACCAAAGAATGAGAGAGATAAACTTGTTGCAACAATTTCCATAAAAGAGCTTTGTAGAACTGTTGCTTGACAAGATTGAAAGTAGTAATATTGCCAAAAGAAGATCCATGAAAAGGTTAACGAGCCCTGTTAGATGGATATGGAACTGCATCTGATGTGCAGCAAACTATGTTTCCCAATACCAACAATAAAAAAGCAGTGAGAGAAGCCAGACAAATCAATATTGTTTTTGAGTTTATGAAATTTATATGCCACAGCAAAAAGTTCATTTAGAATAATGGTTGGATAGTCCACAGAGATAAACGAAAAAACAGAAAAAAGGCAATGATACAGATCTTTTAAAGGGCTTCTGCTATAAATAATTATAAATTTCTTGCATTACTGAACGTAGCCATGTTTAACAACATTCTTTCAGTTGCAGCATATTGTGAATTCACTCTATTACATACCTGAGAATCAAGGAATGTACAAGCAGCTTCCAATGCAACTTCAAGAGCTCTAAACTCAAAGGGCAAATAATCAGGGGATGTGCTTCCAAATACATTGTCAAAGTTCCTACTTCTCCTTCGATTCAAATCGGTGCCCTCTGACTGCCACATGTCATTTACTCCCGGTGCTGTTAATCGCCTTTGCAGTTCCACAACATACTGCAAGACATAGCTGTCGAGGGAATTGAGAAGTAAAACCTCATCAGCCGTAATAATGCATCGAATCTGCTCTAAATTCACAACTATAGCCTTCTCTCTGCCAAGAATTGTTGAGGGGTAAACAAACAGAGGATCAAGCAGGCGTAGATCACGAGCAGGTAGATCACAGCGACGCATCATAGTAAACTTGTCAACCTCAATAATCTGAGAGTTCCCCGAAGCATCAACACGTATCCAAGACCGAACACCCTGTCCACGCTTCTTCAAACCCAAAACATCCACTCCTTGAAAAGGTTGGCGTCCAGAGGCCGATGGTCGATATGAAGCTTCCCTAACATTCACTGCCGACGCAGGTTTCGGCGGCAACAGGCATTCCTTCAGATCCGCCATTAATAACAACCAGCTCTAAATGCTACTTGGCTAATACAACCTAAAACGAAAAAGAAAAAAGAAAATACCCATTACAGTCCACCATTTTAATTCTAAAAGTAAACAGAAGAAACCCAACAAATAAGGTATAAAACAAATGGATTTATCAACTGTAAGGTATAAAACAATTGAGGCAGAAAGATGACTGTATAATTCCAAACAAATTGGGTGGGGCATCCAATTTAGCCCATGCCAAATACCACGAATTAAATTGGATGCAATGCTTAATATACTAAAAAGTTGGAAATTTGAATGAAGTTACAATTAAGCAAATAATAATAATAATAACCGAAAAATACAAAAAACAAACAATAACTCGGAAACAATTCAGTGTCAGAATAAAATTTGAAATGAACAATAGAGAACCGATGCAGAAAGATTCAAGCGAAACTCACAAAATAATCTCAAAATAGGCTCTTTGACAGGGAAATCTCAAAATAGGCACACGCACATGCCTTGAACGGCCAACTTGGCGTATACCCAGATGGAATTCACAGCCGTTGATTGCGGGGCAAGTGCCTGATTTGAGAACCATTACGAGAACAATTTAAAGATCGTTTTTTTTTTCCTTTTGTTTTACAAATAAAAAAAATTAAATTAAATTAAAAAATAAAAAGCAAAAAAAGAAGAAGAAGAGAAGAAGAAAGGCAACCTTGGAGCTGCAACTTGACGATGAATGACGTTGATGACGTCGGGATTATGGTTGCGGTTGAACTTCACAAGAGACCCACAAAAAGGCAAACAGAGTACACTAAAGAGGGAGCAATCAAATCAATGATTGCCTTTTGCTACCACAACTTTTTTTTTTTTTTGTTTTTCCTTCTTTTAGGATTTCTAATATTAATCAATAATTGGTAAGCAGGTGATTATTGGTTAATTACGAAAAGTTATGCTAACGTGGCAATTAAGTACGATTTAAAAAATTTTAATTAATTAATTAATTATGAGGGGTTTCCTTATATCCATCAAACAAGGCACTCTTACAAAGCCCAAAGCCCAAAGCCCTGGATGTTAGGGTCCATTTTTGGCCAGATCAAAGACTGCACGTGCAGGCCATTCAGTTTTGGACAACAATATTTTTGGCACTAAAAAAATGGAGATACATAAATAAAAATTACCAAATTTTACATCATGTAGTCGTATATGGTACAATTATTAAAATGCTTTTTAATTGAATTTTATATTTTGAATATTTTAATTTTACATTTAATTTTTATTACTAAATCATAAATTGATAGAGTGGATTAATTCAATTGAATTAATAATTCAATTGAAATTTTTTATGAATCGAACTGATATGAGGGTCAAGGTATCGGTTCACCAGTTTAATAACTATGGTAGAGAGGTGGAGTAACAGAATGCAATGCCCCCCATGTTTTTTTTTTGGGGGGGGGGGAGGTAACATGTCAAACCCATACCTACAAAGAGTGTAGTGAACAGGGAAAATTATAAAAAGAGGTCCTTTGTTCTCAAGTGTATATCTTTTGAGAAATGGTTTGGGGACAGATACAACTTTTAATTAACAGAGACTGGCAACCTATGTACAGAGAGACAACTGATTCTATGCCCCACTTCTCTTTACATGCGAGAAACGACCCAAAAAAAAATGGTGTTGAAAAAGACGAGGGATGCAGCACGTCGGCCGTAGATATAACTTTACAAAATGAACGAAAACGTTTGCATCAAATGTAAGGATTAATGTGAGATGAGTAGTCGCGAATTCCAGCTCCCTCCCATCCCATCCACTCCTCCCACATATCCCAATCTGGGTCGTCCATTCCTCTCATCATCGGTTCATCTATTCCTTGATCGCGCGTCTCATGCGTCTGATCTTCCACCGATTCGCCTCTCAAATTGCTCATCACAGTCTGCAGCGTGCCAAGTTACGAAAATCACGTCATGAAAAAATGACCCCACCATTTCAATCTTTAAACTGAAATGAAGTATTATGATTATATGGAGAAAATGAGTGTATAATTGCATACAGGAGAGGAAATTAAAACTCACGTCATAGGCTTCGTGAATGAGATTGAACTGCACGCCACAGTTGCTTCCCCTGCACACGTCCGGATGATACTGAAAACACAAACACCCAAAAGCAATCCCGTAAGCGAAACTCCCTCGTCATGAATCATCAAACGAAAAGCAACCGCTTGCCAACAAAATTGTTAGATATACGGTTCATTTTTATATTTTTGGTCTGCAGAAATCAAAATTTGAACCTTAATTATGCACATTATTCAAAATAGTTTTAAAAAGAATATGTCCATAATACTTGGAAAAAAAGAAAAGGAAAATTCCCCCAATAAACAAACAAACCAACCTGGAATTAAAAAAAAAATTAAAAAATTTTGTTAAAAAAAAGAACAAGAAGAAAGCAATTCAGAAGAACAGAAAGCAAAAGCAGAAATCAAAATGTGTATTGAAATCCACCAAGCAAAAGAAGAAGGATGAAATATGCAATTAATATATATAGAAGCAAAAAGAAAAAGGGCAGACATTGTTATTATTATATATGTGTGTGTGTATGGACCTGCAAAGCAAGCTTCCTGAAAGCTTTCTTGACCTCAAATTCAGAGGCACCAGGCTGGATCATAAGAGTCTTGTAAGGATCCATCACAGAAGAAGAAAAAGAAGCAGCACAAAGAAACTTGACTCTGTATCCAACAACATTCTTCTGTCTCCTATTGATGGTTTGAAACCAAGAAGATGAATTCCCAGCACACCCATTTCTTCCAATAATCCCAACACCAAAGATTTCCATTGTTTCTTCTCCTACAACCCCTCCACCAAAATCGAATCCAACGGATCTGAATCTCCAGATCAAGGATAGAACCTATCCGGGGTGGTCCCAAGAGGATGATAACACAATCAAAAACCGGTCTTTGATCGACGGGGATAACGTTTGGAACCCAATATATAACCTTTTTTTTTTCTTTTCTTTTTCCAACTGTTTGACCCGATATATAATGTTTGGTACAAAACTACAAATTTCAATTCAATGATGGGAGTTTGGAATACAAATGTAAAAGGCAATAGAATAGAATATTTATAAATTGCGAAAGCGTGGGGTTGGTTTTCTTGTGTTTTTGGTTCAACGAATGCGTACGGTTTTAAGTTAAAATATTCCTACATTTCAGGTAAAATTCGCACAAATTGATTATCGTGCTAAAAATGTCAGAATATGCGATTTCTCTCTCTCGCCGTCAAAAAAAAAACAAAAAAACACTTAGGAGATAATGAGAAGATTTGAGGTTAGACACCCAGTGAACGTCCAGACATCAAGTGTTAATCTTAAAAAGAGGAAGAGTTCATAACGAATATGTTTATTATCAGATCGAAATTTCTAAATTTAAGTTTTTATAAAGACGTTTATATTTATATTTTCAAAATTTCTAAATTTTTAAATAATAATAAGTATTATTTTTTATTTTTTCTTTAATTAAAAAAAATAAAAAAAATGTTCTTATCCACAGGATCCGTTGTGTATGTGTGGATTCCGACGTGTCCACGTTTAGTTTTTGTTCCTTTTAATGAGAGAGAGGGAGAGTACTGTGCCGTGCTTATCTCTTCGTCTTTTGTCCTAGTCAGATTTGAGGGGAATTTGACTCTTCTTTCGGCCTTCCTATTCTCTTGGCATCTGTACATTAAAAAAAAAAAAAAATTCACCCCATTTTAAACATGCCCCTTGTTTTTTAGCATGTTTCTCCGCATTTGGTACAATTATTAAAAAATGAGGAACGAGTCAAGTCATAAGAATTCATCAAATGTAGCATGAGATCAAAATTAGCATGCAAGGAAGAGGGCCATAAAAAGAAGAGATCAAACAATTGGATCATTACCTGTAGTGTTTGTTGTTGGGAGAAGTACATTGCGTGCAACATTGTCAATGAATAATAGAATTTTTAAAAAAATAAATAAAAAAAAAGAACATTCTTCCGCTAGATTACTTACAAAAGGAGTAAGACCTCAGTGCTCTTAGAGAAACCAAGGGAGGAATACCAGGGATTCCAACAGCGTTGACTATGAAATAAATTGACAATCTTGACTGCCATCCCATAAGAAATCCATGTGTAATTTTGTCGTCAGAAATCAAATTCAAGACCGCAGTGGTTGTTGTGGCTGCATCCGCAGACAATCCCTTTTCACCCATCTCCTTTAGAAGTTCCACTGCATTGGATCTGTTCTTGTTTTTAAGGAACCCCGGATCATTACATTATACGAGCAAGTTGTCTGGCGAGCAGCCGCACATATCCATTTTTACCAAAAACTCATGAGCTCGATTTGGTAGAGTCCTTCTTTACATAGTCCTTTGATCACTATGTTGCATGTTCGAACCTTCGGCCGCAAACCTTTAACAAACAAACTATAAAACAATCCCTTCGCAGCACTAATTATCCGGGCTTTGAACATTCCATCAATAAGGATACTGTATACCGCAATGTCAGCATCCAATCCACTCTCTTGCATCCTCTTTGAATAGTTCCAAAGCTTAATCAAGGTGGGTCATGTTCACATAAGCCATACAATAAACTTGAGTAGGTTACAGGATCGGGAATCTGACCAAAATAACGCGTCCTTGTGAAAAGTTCTTGGGCATCCTGAGGTCTACCTGCTCGACAGAACCTTCCTCAAAGAGTGTTGTAAATGACAATATCAGGTTTCAATGACTGATGGAACATTTCAACAGGGAGTCTCTTTGCCTCATCTATTCTCCCACCCTTGCAATGTCCATTGATCAAAATGTTACAACTAAAAGCATCAGACTTACAAAAGCCTTCCCAACCATGACATCCAAAACCCTTTTTGGCCTCCTCATCCGTCAGGACTCTGCAAGCGGCAACCATTCATCGAAACATTAAAGAGTGAAAATATTCGGCTCTATGCCAAAATGTACCATCTTCTCAACCACTTGTTGAGCCTCGGAAACTTCTCCCTCTTTGCAAAGTGCATCATCAACCAAAACACTACCAAGTAACAACATTTGGCACGATGTTCCTCTCAACCATTTCACAGCCTGATAACTTTTCCCCACCGATCCAAATTACAAGCCCCGTGAATTAAAGAGTTGTTTGTAAGTAAATGCATCAGGCAAAATGCCTTTATCTAACATTTTAAATGAAAAAGATTCCAGGCCTGATGCTTTCTGCCATCTTCTTAAATACCCGAAGAGCCAAACCATTGTTGCCTGCTCTACACAGACCTTCCAAGGCCGTATTGTAAGTAATTAAATTAGGTTGGCAACGCCCTTTCCATCATCATACCATATAATCGCACTGCTTGGATGATATTCATGACACAGAAATGGAGTTAAAAATTTAAGAGAGAAAAGAAAAATTATAATTGTAATATTTTAATTTTTTTAAAAAATTAAAATTAATTGTAACGGTCACGTGTTGTTAATTGATAAAAAAAGTTTTTAATTATTTTTAATTTTGTCGGCATTTTGTAACCAGACCAGCTTCACACTCTCTGCGTGCCTTTACCCTCTGTTGCTTGCTCTTTTATTGTCTCTGCAATAAGTTCATTTCTCCGCGGCTTACGACCGAGGAGGAGGATGGGATCGTCGGCGCTGCTGCCGGGCTTGGCCACGGAGATACTCGTGCCGGTTTGCGCGTTGGTAGGCATCGCCTTCTCGCTCGTCCAGTGGCTCCTGGTTTCGCGCGTGAAGCCGACGCGGTAGCGCCCCTCTCCGCCGAATAGCGGTAACAAGAGTGGTTTCAACGATTACTTGATTGAGGAAGGGGAAGGACTCAATGATCACAGCGTCGCCGCCAAGTGCGCCGATATCCAGAGCGCTATCTCCGAAGGTTTCGTGTTAGCCGAGCCTTGGCTCTTAGGGTTTTTGGTTCTCGATCTACTTGTCTCTTTTTTTCCGCGTCTTTTGTATGATTTTACTTTTGTTTTTTTTTTCCTTTTGAGAGTTTTTTTTTTTTTTTGCTGCTAATATTTTTTTATTGTTTTGCAGTTTGTAGCTTTTTCTTTTTAATAAAAATTTCTGTATAAGATTTGTTTATGAAGCAGTTTCTTTTTTATTTTATATTATCTGAGATTGTTTATTTAAGTTTGTTTTTTTTTTTGAAATTTTTTAATGCTGTTGTGGTTTATTGTGGTGAAATGTAGCTCTAATGCTTGTTTGGCTTCTGAGAAAATGGAGTAAAAAGGAAGGAAAAATTAGAAATTATGCCTTCACTTTTTACACCCAATACAATTTTTTCTCTTGCTTTTATAAATATTGGGGAAAAAAAAAGCACTATAAACCTTTTTTTTTTTATAACTTCGGTCACCGTCTGTAATTCTACCATTGTTTCGATCGTCCCAAGTTACATATGCTTTTCGCCATGTCGATATATTTATTTTACATAACGAAGATCACAGTCCATTTCGTGGGGTTACTATTTGTTAGCATTGTCACTTTGATTATTCTTTGTCTCGTCTGAGTAATGATATGTGGCCCTCTTGACGTTACCATCTCTTGTATCCTTTCCGCGTGATATAGCAGTGAGACAACGTCTACTCGTTGTGGAATTCTTTAAGATCCATCGACTGGGAGGAAGGTGAAATTGAAAAGCCGACCATAAAATATAGTTGTCTGTATAGAAAAGATTATTCTATTGTTTGGATCTTCGTGTTAATGGTTTATCTGGATGCTGCGCTCTTATCTTATTGTCATTAGCAGAGTTGTTTGCCATTTTGTCTTTGCATAATTATAATTATACTGTACAACTGCTACAGAAAAATGGCAAATTATTATTTGCCCACTAAGGACATCTAAGGAATTCTATGAATTATAGTAGCATTTTGATTACTAATATTTATTTCTCCAGAAAATGTTGTCAAGATGGTTGTTATCATGTGTGGTTTACATGACAAATAGGACTGGTTGTGATTATCTGATGCCACCAGAAATTGGGGTGAAATAAAGCATTTAAACATGAGATAATTATAATAGTACTTTTTTGAACTGTGTAAGAAACTCTTTTGATGAGACCTCTTCCTATTTGTGCATGTCTTTTACTCTCCTTTTATGATGGTTGATAACATGTAACATATTTCTTGTTGGCTTTCACACCATGTAAAAAACTGGACATTCTACGGAATCAGAATACTTAAAACTGTGCATAAGTTAAGTGTGTTGCCTCTGTCTTCTTTCCTACCCGGCTTTTCCCATTTAAAAGGAAAAGGACCTGTTGTTCCTTTTTTGCAACTTTTCCATGATTTGTGCACAATGACTCCTGGGTGTCTGTTTTATAAATCACATTGCATAACCTAATACTAATCCACATGTACTTAACAGGTGCCACATCATTTCTTTTCACTGAATATAAGTATGTTGGTTTCTTCATGACTGCTTTTGCAATTCTGATATTCCTCTTTCTGGGATCTGTTGAGGGCTTTAGTGCTAAGAGTCAGCCCTGCACTTATGATAAGGATAAGATGTGCAAGCCAGCACTTGCCACTGCAATCTTTAGCACTATTTCCTTCTTGCTAGGTGCTATCACTTCACTCCTCTCTGGCTTTTTGGGGATGAAAATTGCTACTTATGCCAATGCCAGAACAACCTTGGAAGCGAGAAAAGGAGTCGGCAAGGCTTTTATTACTGCATTTAGGTCTGGAGCCGTAATGGGTTTTCTCCTTGCTGCAAATGGTTTGTTGGTACTTTACGTTGCCATCAATCTCTCCAAGGTGTACTATAAGTCTGACTTGCTCTCTTAGATTGGAATGTTGTGTGCATCTTTTCCTGGCTTAAGTTAATTAATCTAATTCATTTCCTTGTAGGTCATTGCCGACAATGTTGGTGATATTGCGGGTATGGGGTCTGATCTCTTTGGCTCCTATGCTGAATCCTCATGTGCTGCCCTTGTTGTTGCCTCCATCTCCTCTTTTGGAATCAACCATCAGTTCACTCCCATGTTATATCCTTTGCTCATTAGTTCTGTGGGTATCCTTGTTTGTTTGATTACAACACTCTTTGCCACTGACTTCTTTGAAATCAAAGCCGTGAAGGAAATTGAACCGTCGTTGAAGAAGCAGCTTACCATCTCCACTATTCTAATGACTCTGGGGATTGCAATCGTAACGTGGATAAGTGTGCCACCTACCTTTACCATCTATAATTTCGGCACCCAGAAGGTTGTCAAGAACTGGTATGCCTTACATGGTTCATTTTAACAAATAAGCCTCTTGAAAAGGCTGTTCAATATTGAAACCTTAAACTAGGCTATAAAGAATTATCTGTGCTTGGGTATTTTATGCAGACTTTATGCATCTATGCTCCAAGGTTGTTGAAAAGCGCGTTCAATATTGGAATCTATCTTCTGCAGACTTATGCTTCTATCCTCCATTTTTCTGGATCTCTTTTGCCCAAACCTTTTGTTGTGATGTTATATCTGTTTTAGGAGGGTAACCAGATAGAAGATTGTTATTCTGTATGTAATGTTGATCAAAGTTATATGCCCAGCGTTTTTGGTGTGGATGATGACATTGTAGCTCGTAGATGTTGTCTAGGTTTGTTCCTTGTGTTTTTGACCTACAGCATATTCTGGCCATAAATACTGTAGAACTATCTGTGCAAAAGACCTCTTCTGCAAACCAATGTATCAACTTGAATTATTGTGTTTTTAAACTGTTTCGACATTTACATTCTATTCCACTCTGTTGCGTTTGTGTAAAGAGTTCATATGCAAGTGCTAAAATTTTTTATTTGCAGGCAGCTGTTCTTGTGCGTGGTTGTTGGCCTTTGGGCTGGGCTTATTATCGGATTTGTTACTGAGTATTATACCAGCAATGCCTACAGGTAAAGCGGTGCCAATATTGAAAAACTCTCTGGATGTCTGTCTCAACCTCTCAACCTCTTAAGTGCTTTCTGTTTGTCTGCAGCCCTGTGCAAGATGTTCCTGACTCCTGTAGGACTGGAGCTGCAACTAATGTTATCTTTGGCCTTGCCTTGGGATACAAATCTGTCATCATTCCAATTTTTGCTATTGCAGTTAGCATCTTTGTTAGTTTTAGCTTTGCAGCTATGTATGGCATTGCTGTGGCTGCTCTTGGGATGCTGAGCACGATAGCTACTGGGTTGGCCATTGATGCTTATGGTCCCATCAGTCATAAAGCGGAGGACTTGGGGATGTATGAGCCCCATAATACCTATTTCTTGTGGCTAATCACAGCCCAATATACTTCAAGAAAACAGAAAAAGGAGAAAAGAATAAGGAAAAAAAATTCATAGGTTAATATGCTCGCTGCTTTTTCTACTTGTTTCCTTTGATTTGTACTTATGAGAGCGAAAAGTTATAAGCTAGAATGAAGTACCTACACTGCTTTTGATATGTTTCATTCAATTTGTAAAAAAATTATTCAGAATAATGCATGCCAACATCCCTTTCGCTTGCTATTTGTGATGCTTCTTTAATTTGTTTTAGGGGTTTGCCATTGGATCTGCTGCCCTAGTATCTTTGGCTCTATTTGGCGCTTTTGTTAGTCGAGCAAACATTACTACAGTTGATGTCTTGACCCCAAAAGTCTTCATTGGCCTGATTGTGGGTGCCATGCTTCCTTACTGGTTCTCCGCCATGACCATGAAGAGTGTTGGAAGTGCAGCTTTGAAGATGGTAGAGGAGGTTCGCAGGCAGTTCAACACCATTACTGGTCTCATGGAGGGTCATGCCAAGCCAGATTATGCTACCTGTGTCAAGATCTCCACTGATGCATCCATTAAGGAGATGATTCCCCCGGGTGCCCTTGTCATGCTCACACCCATTATTGTTGGGACGTTCTTTGGCGTTGAGACTCTTTCTGGTGTTCTCACTGGTTCCCTTGTTTCTGGTGTCCAGGTAATGGAACGTTGCAGTGCATGTGGAAATCGATTGAAGACTCAGCTAGGTTTCAGCATGGTTGTTTTGAATTGTATTGGCTGACTGTTGATTCTTTTGGTTATGCGACTTTTAACAGATAGCAATTTCTTCTTCTAACACTGGTGGAGCATGGGACAATGCCAAAAAGTATATTGAGGTAAATGAGAATTGCTTCATAGTATTTGCTCTTTTGTTGGTCATGGTTGTAAACTCACATTGGTTATTCTTATCAGGCTGGTGCTTCGGAGCATGCATGGTCCCTCGGCCCAAAGGGTTCAGATCCACACAAGGCAGCTGTGATTGGGGATACAATTGGTGACCCGCTCAAGGATACCTCAGGCCCATCTCTTAACATCCTCATTAAGCTCATGGCAGTGGAATCACTTGTCTTTGCACCCTTTTTCCCCAATCATGGTGGTCTGCTCTTTAAGATCTTCTGAAAGAACGGGATAATGAAATAGGCGCTATGCAGCCTTGCTTTCCCTTGCTAAGTATCCCTGCCCGCCCTTTTTCTGTTTCTGAGTCTTCCTTTTCCTCACAGTTAGGCGTTAAAGTCAGTTCACATAGTTCGGTCACATACCATAATTTTAAGCCCTGATGGTGATGACAATTAAAGATGCTTAGGATGGTGGCGAGAAAACGGTCATTCAGGTTGAAGCGGAGCTTAGATCGTGCCATTTTTACTCGGTAGTCTTAGAACAGCTTAATGGTACATTTTTGTTCCTCACTCTTGTGCATTTGAGCTAGGATGTTGTTTTGGACCGGCTGATTGTAGTAATTTTATCCCCCTCGGTGTGTAAAATCCTTTTGAGACGGGACAAAATATTGAATGGTCATTGGATATAAGATTCTCTTATTCTGTCTGATACTGTTCTTCCATCTTCTTCCAATTTGCACGTGTTTTACGCGAGCTCTATGACTGTTATTTGAAGTAGAGTCCGTCATTCCAATGGTCGTGGTGGTTGTGTACACGTCCACTCACCTGCACCAAATCCTTTTCCTTTGTTTTATGTAAAGAGCTGGTTTATCAGTAGTTCTTGGATATCAGTAGTCATGCCAAGCCATTTCTCCTTTCTGTCAAAGCTCTTGCGTATGAAAAGAGACGCAATTAAGGTAGACTTTGAGAGCACCATGCAGCGTATTACCAATCGTCACCACGCTTGAAACTCTGGCTTGAAGCAAAGAGAACTACAATACCAAACACATCTCGACTTACAGTCTTTCCTTGATCGAGATCTTGAGATTAAAATCTGGCGTGGGATATGAAGTTCGAATCTCGGGTGTCACCTTACAGTAAAAATCTCTCTTTTCTCTAATTAGACCCCATAAATAAAAAAAGAAAAACGTTGGTTCTTCAAGTTCAATCAGGTTGGAGAATCATTTAGGATTAGCAAATGTAAGCGAGTATTGCTTTAAATACACAAGAGGAGGACGAGGAGTGTATAAAGCTCACATAGCGAGTATGAAAAGTAAAAGCTCAAATATTAACTAAAGAAATTATTTTACTGCTTTCACTCCCGATCAGAGAGATGAATGGTTCGACATTCAGAGAGAGTAGAGGCTGTACGGCAAGCAAACAAAACTATGCCATATATGAGGAGGATGCATGCATGATGGACGAGGAGTGTATAAAGCTCACATAGCGAGCATGAAAAGTAAAAGCTCAAATATTAACTAAAGAAATTATTTTACTGCTTCTTTCACTCCTGATAAGAGAGATGAATGGTTCGACATTCAGAGAGAGTAGAGGCTGTACGGCAAGCAAATAAAAATATGCCGTATATGAGGAGGATGCATGCATGACAAGAATGTGGTTGGATGGGTATTGTCCTTGAATTTTAGATCTACATTTTACATTTTAAATGGCAAAAAATATACGTAATTTAATGACTTCTCTGGCAAAAGTAGTCAGATAACTTTTTTAAACCCAAAAAAAAAAAAAAAAAATCAGATGACAGATATGCTTGATTGGTAGGGCCTCCATTTCCAGCTGAGAAAGTGTCAGAGAAACAGCTCTTCCTGATCTAATATCTTCGACACATGTTTCATACCCCGATTATTTTACATTATAAATTAAGGAGACGTGCGTTATCCTGATGTCAGAAAAGTGGCGTTCTGACGACCATTCGTAGTCTCCACGTTTTAGACGTGCGGTTGCATTAAAGGAACATAAATACTTAATTAATAGTTATAGCAAAATGAAGTGATATTTTTTATAAATTTATAATTAATTAATTAATTTAAAACATTCGTATTCATATAATATTTTTGATAAATTAGTCTTGTTAGTAATTGGAGTGTTATAAGCAAATTCTTATCAGGGCACTTGGATAGTAGAGTAATGAAAATCTTTAAATATTTATAGAATTATGCTCCGTTCAAACCAAACACTAATCAACTTAAATATTCTCGATTGCAGGAATATAAACTAATATAACAAATTGGAATACATTTCCTAATGCTTGTTACAAATTCAGTGTTTTTTTTTTTTCAGTGAATTTTCAAAACAAATGATTTTTTTTTTTTTATAAAAAAAATATTTCTTATATCAGCATAACGTCCATGCATCTAGATTACGTCTTTTCTCTCTGTCTATACATCCTCTGTGTCATAAATTTCAACAATCTCCATTATTGAAAGCCCCCACATCAGCAACCAATTGCAATGACCATCAATAATCTTGCTGCTTCTTCCATGCCCAATTCACAGCCACAGTCTCCAAGTTATCCACATGTGGCCGGGAAGCTCTGGAATGAAGGTTTGAGGTCCAAACCCTAACTCTCTTAAATTCTCGTCAAATACCCCTCTCTGCCCCAAATCAAAATTCCCAAGCCACAAGATTTACTTGCAGGAGAATTTTCTGAATTTCTTTAATAAAAGAAAAAACTATTTGGTTTAACTTTTGAATAACTACATGAAGCTACAAATATAAAATAATTAATCAAAAATTTTCTTTATTTTTTATTTTCTTTAAACTAATTAATTAGAATTGATAAAAAAATTATTATTTTTACCTGCATTTCTCTGACTTATACTAATGTAGTTGTTCTTTTTCTTATATATATATATATATATATATAATTAACTTTAATTTGCATTGAATACCGACATCTATTGTCAATTTTAGCATATTGTTAGTTATTTCACAGAAGTCCTATTCCATTGGCGATTTGATTAAACAGAATTAGAAGCATTAAATAAAAGTAATTCATACCTAGGTGAATAGCATTCGGTGACAGTCAAAAAGTTAAATCAAACACCCATCACAATACCTTCTCCTGACTCGCCGACTTCAAGAGTCTTTTGGCATTTTACCCATTTTCCCTCAGTCTGGTTATATTTGTCTTTATTTAATCATTGAAACCTGAATAGTCCCAGTTGGCTAGGAGGTTCAAATGGCACGTTCATTAAAAATCATATGTAGGGCATTGGAATCTTAAGGAATATTCTTTTAGTTGATATATATACGCGCGCGCGAGTGTGTGTGTGTGTGTGCGTGAATGTTTCATTTATATTTATAATTAGATTAATTAAAAGAATATTCCTTAAGATTCCAAATGCCCTAAAGGCGATGCAGTTTGAATTATGGATTAAAGTTCACTCGACCACCTGCCTCAAAATCCCAAAAAAAAAAAAAAAAAAAAAGAAAGTTAATGATCATCTTGCATCCAACAATGTATACGACGATGATTCTCACTAAATTATCAAAATAATAATAACAATAAAATGGCTCACTCTTTTTGGACAAACAACACCATATAAACGCACATTTTTCTTTATATTATAAAAATTATTTAGTATTTTTTTAATTAAAAATTTGAATATATTTTGTTTTAAGTTTAATACACATATAATAATAATAATAATTATTATTATTATTATTATTATTTCCACGTTTTAGTCCAACAAATAGGTGATTTTGACGGTACGTGGTTTGCAATCTCCCGTGCTCTCCCAGAGTCAGAGTTGAGTCTCTTTTCACGTGGCCATCCAGCCTGCATGTACTTTTTACCCTGCATCGAAACAGCTCGTGTCCATTTGTCCAACGCCGGACAACGCATGTCACGTGGTGGTTTTTTTCAAGTCCCACTCTACTCGCCGTTGAAAGCCCAAATTAAATAAATAAACAAATAAATAAACCCTTAACAGCCACGAAAGAAAACGTGATGAAGTTAACTTCAGATTAATTCATATGCTTTTGGATTTTTTGAATGATAATTTGTCATTTGGCTCACCAGTTGCTTCCACGACAAAGGTGCTCGGCTAGTTAGATTATATATATATATATATATATATATATTATATTATATTATATTATATTATATTATATTATTTTATTTTATTATGGGGGTACTTCTGTAATATTTATAAACAACATTTATATTTTTCATGATCTCATTTATTGTGGCAGTCAAACTTCTCTGTCAAAATAGTTAATAAAGGGACACTAATTTTTTTTTTTTTTGGGTCACACTACAACTTATTGCTTTGTCAGAATCCAGCACAATGAGGATTGTCTTTTATAGGGATGTTTTCAACTCAACTGAGATGATATAGAATTAATCATAGATATTGTAGATATAGAATATATTTTGAGTAAAAATGTAAGTCAATCTGAAAATTGCAAAAGAAAAAATTTGCTCATATTGTCGAGAATAATAGATTTTTCCAAGAAAAACCAAAATTTCCATCGTCTCAATTGGTCACCATGCACTGATCTAGGAGTCAAACAAAAGATTTTATCTAAATCCAAGACATTGATTGGATATTCGATCGAGGGTTAATAGTTGTAGGATTTTTAACTCAGTGATGGATCAGTGAAAACTTGTACACAATCAATAAGGTAATTCTTTTTTTTTATTAATTAATTAAAATTAACATATACTATAATCAAGAATATAAAAAATTTATTAATCATATATATATCATATCCACTAAAAAGTTGTGTGATTGTTGGGTGCGTGGGAGGGAGAAGGAGTGTCAATTAAATCTTTGGAAAGCAGCCATTTCATGAATAAATGATTATCTCTTCAGTTTTTCTATTCAAAAAGAATCTCTTAATAATAAAATTAAAAAAACAAAAAAACAAAACAAAAATAGATGTACTTTCGAGGGTAACTTTATAAATGAAGGAAGCGGTGGCAAACCTCAACGACGCCGCCACCACCACTTCGTAACTCGGAAACTCGAAACAGCCAAAACAAACTCAATCTGCCTGCTTGCCTGGAGCATCTCTGTCTCTCCACCTCTCTCTCTCTCTGTAGAGAATGTTGCCACTGACCTCAACAATGCCATCTCCTTCACTCTTCCTTGCCCAGCCATTCCTCCCTTCTCTTTCTTTCGTCTCTCACACCACCATTTCATTCTCTCTCAGCCTCTTCAATTCTCCCATGTCATCCCGCCGCCGCCGCCATCCTCTCCGCCTCCGCGCCATCGACGCGGCGCAGCCCTACGACTACGAGTCCCACCTCCACGCCCAGCACCTCCAATCCCAGTCCCTCAAGATTGGCATCCTCGGCTTCGGCAACTTCGGACAGTTCCTCTCCAAGACCTTCTCCCGCCAAGGCCACACCGTCCTCGCCCACTCCCGCACCGACTACTCCTCCGTCGCTGCCGACCTCGGCGTCCGTTTCTTCACGAACCCACATGACTTCTGCGAGAGCCACCCCGAAGTCGTCGTCCTCTGCACTTCCATCCTCTCTACCGAGAAGGTATTAATGTCTTTCCCATTTCAAAGGCTCAAGAGAAGTACCCTTTTCGTCGATGTCTTGTCTGTTAAAGAATTCGCCAAGAATGTATTGATCAAGTATTTGCCTGCTGAGTTCGATATTCTTTGTACGCATCCAATGTTTGGCCCCGAAAGCGGGAAGCATTCGTGGACCGGCCTGCCTCTGGTGTACGATAAGGTCAGGATTGGAAATGAGGATGATAGAATCAATAGATGTAACAAGTTTCTTGAAATATTTGCCAAAAAAGGTTGTAGAATGGTGGAAATGAGTTGTGCAGAGCATGATCGTTACGCGGCAGAGTCGCAGTTTGTGACTCATACAATGGGGAGAGTTCTGGAGAGGTTTGGATTAGAGTCCTCACCAATTAATACAAAAGGGTACGAGACATTGTTGGACTTGGTGGAGAATACAGCCGGGGATAGTTTCGAGTTGTATTACGGGTTGTTTTTGTACAATAAGAATGCACTGGAGCAGTTAGAGAGGATGGATATTGCATTTGAGATGATTAAGAAGGAGTTGTTTGGGAAAATGCACCAGGCTTATAGAAAGCAGTTGTTCGGGAATGACGAGGAAGCGAAGGTTTTGGAACAGAAGACTAAGGTGCAGAAGTTGCTTCCCAACGGTAACCTGGTGGAATTTCCTAATTGATGTAGTTGGACAATGAGGATCTTAATGTTATTGTATGAGAAATCCTATTTATCTGTTGCTGAATGAGTTTTGCAGTTTTAGCAGGGAGTTGTCATTTGGTCTGCCTCGGAGTGTAGTCATTGAAGAGAATTTCGTTAATTATTATGCATTGAATGAACCCGTTTATTTTTGTGCTTCAGTGACTTTAGTCCACGAGAAGCTGCCTATATATTCAATTGTCTCAAATTGCAGTTTTTTTTTTTAATTTTTTAATTGTAATTTTGTTCTGTTTTCGTCGGAGGAAAAAAATGCTATGCAGGGGCGTGTCATCTTTGAACCAGTTGGACATCCCTCTTCTCTGCTAATATGGTGAATTTCATTGGAGGCATACAGATGGCATCACGTTGCAGTGATGCCTAACTGTTGCCCTCTCCTCTACTTAATGACCCATTATAGGTTTCTCTAATTTTCTTGATATTTAAATTCATTCAACTTCTTGTATCAATCTGCAGTTCTAAACGATGTTGAAAATCAAACCTTTTATCCCCATATAATGTGCAATATATGCCCTTTTATAACGCTTGTGTGTCAAAGTCGTCTTGATTGACAGAAAGTATCATGTATAAAGACGGGGTGCACAAGGGGTTTCCGTTAGGGGTAGATGTACCCGACATTCTCCGTACCTTCATGGGGAGGCTCTCGAAACAATGATGCACTGAGTTGAAATGGAATAACCTTGATATGAACATCATCATCATCAGTTTTTTTTTTTTCCTTTTTTTTTTTTGCTTCTGTACACAGTATGACATTTGTTTGGTTTGCTTTCTTGCCTTCCTGACAAAAGGCAGTCGAAGCCCTTTGTGATTGATAAGTTCTTGTGCAATCATTCCGGCAACTGCCTTAATGTTTGAGGACGAACATCGTTCAGCCCCTAGTGGTCTTTCTCGGAAAAATAAGACAATGAGGATTGAAGAGTTGATTGCCCTGTGACAATTGTTTTAGGAGTCTGGATGCCTCTCGTGTCTCTGATTCATGTATTCTGTTCAATTTGTTCATGTCTGGGAAAGGAGAGTAAATGTTATGGCCCAATGCAGCAATACGGGGAGTAGTACTTATTAGAACATTTGTAATAACTAACACTGGCCAGATGATAGAAACCGTAAGTGCAAGCTCATAACAAACGTAAATGAGTCTGTCCACAGGGATTTTATCACTCTGAACCAGGCTACCTGTTACTCCCCAATCCACTCTTTTTAAAGATGTTTTAGCAGCATTAACATCAACCAGGCCATCTTGCGGGCGAGAGCCATGTTGAAGAAGGAAAAACAGGGGCAACTGCAGTTGTAGACTTTTTATTCAACTAACACATACATCTTTTTAACAGTCATACTACGTAACAGTTATTTCCCAGAAAAGAAAAAAAAAAATTCAGAATCTGTTTATATGAAATGCAACACACAGTAAAGGTACAGCTCTAAACTTTTGCCACATGAAGTGCTCTCTTGCTTTGCTGGTAGTAGTCCCAGTGTATATCAGCATAATTTTTCACCTTCATGAATATTCTTGGTCTTTCCTCATTGATCAATCCCTCCTCCGGTCCGATTTCTTTGTCTGGTTCGGGTGTATAGAAGACAGCCACCGAAATTCTCTCCTTCTTTGAGTTACTTAGAACCCTATGCACTGGGCTCTTGAATGTTCCGTTGGTCATTATCTGCCATTAGTACACGGGAGCCAGTTTTAAGATGCGATGATATGCTGTGTGTCAAATTTATAAACCTTCCTTTGCAGAATGGCATGTCACAAACTAATCCAGCTTGGTAAAGACACTATTAAACTCTACATTTGTTTTGTTTTCCTTTTTGGCTTTACCTATGAGACACTTCCTTGCACTTTATTTTTCAGCTCTGAATTTTTTTCTCTTTCCCCTCTCCTTTTGATGTCTTGGGTAAATCTATGATGCTATTGCTTCTAGTTAAGAGGACTTTTTGTTGGGAATTGCATGTTTGGATACAGAGGATTTGATGATCGGTGTTTATTGCCGGTTTTTATAGGTCAGAAATTCACCCTCACATCAAGAACTTTCATGACCAAGTGGTCCAGAGTTTGCATTTTGGATGCCTTTTTCATAGAACTTTAAGTAAAAGGAAAATGCTGGCTTGGGAATACTCCATTTCTCAAGCTTAGTGGAAATTGTCCAGTGGCTAGTATGCTGTGTATGTCATTCTATTTATATGTTATTTTGATTACAAAACAGAGGAAAAGGAATCATACCTCCATTTGATCACCCATGAGGATCAGTAATGCATCAGAAATTGTTGGAACTGTGAACCACTGCTCGTCTTTGAAGACCTGAAGACCTGCTGCGTCATCTTGCAAGATGATGGTATATCCTGATCCGTCAGCATGGGCTTTTAGACCGAGGACGAGATCAGGTCTCTGACAGCATGAATAGTAGTTAAATCTTGCTTGTAGTAGTGCCTGTTTGCCAAACTGCTCTAGGAAGCAATACTCATTTAGATTCAATGACTTGGCCATGGCTTTTGAAACAACCTCTGTTAACGTCTTCATTTTATTGGTGTAGTCCTCTAAAACTTCTCTGCACATTTATTCAAAGGTCACTGACAAACTTTACGAAGAGTTTGAATTGATGAGGGCAAGAGACCAGAAGATACTTTATTGTATTGCTGCTATACTAAACATCTTTCCTGTCTGCTAAATCTTGTATTTCTAGTGTTTCTTGTAAAGAAGTGTAGAGAGTTTTTAGCAATAGTGTTGTCTCTATTTTGTGATCAAGAAGAAAATTATGGAGGGTGTTCTGAAGACACAGTGCATTTCTATATGTTTGTATGCTTAATCGTCAGAGGAAAATTTTTTCCTCTCTGTATACAGGATTGATGACTGAACATTTGAAATTTTCTGCAGCTAACATTATATGGTTAAACAATCCATATGCGCAGTTTGGCAACATGTCAGCACCTGAAAGATGTTGGGTTTTCGGGCCAAAATTTAGGCTTCCTTCGATCTTCTGGGTACACGTCAAGAAACAGTCGATCAGACCAGTCGAGTGACTGACCCTCATAAGGGACAGGGTCAGCTCCATAGCCTTCGAACTCTTTAACTCCTTTAGCATGTTTCTTCTTGTCTTCCATTGGTTGTTCAAAGAATTCCTTTGCCACTCGGCGAACCTTGTCTAAAAATGCTTTTGGTATCCCGTGACCTATTGCCTGCAGTCAAGAAGTGGTTGAAAATAATGAATGAAACAAACTAATCTATGCATCACAAGATATTATCAAACACCGAGATCCATGAGGTTTCTATTTTCACTACTCGTGATGGCTTTTAATTCATATTACTTTCTACAGTAAGCACACAGACATGGAAGTGGATGTAGTTTTGAAACTACCCTGTATGTATCTTTGGTGGGCTTCGTAATCAGGTGATAAGAACTTGATTTAAGATTTGAGGGAATACATGGATTCCGGTTCGTCTGGTTTTCAAGAGATTAATTGTTAACTGACTCTGTTTTCTTGATATCTGGTTGCATATTTACGCTCTTAATCCAAATAGGCTTCTAACACTTATGTTTCAGCATGTTTGGCGTCATAGAGTGAAAGATTATGTACCTGAAAGCAGCCCCATGAGCAGAGAGCTGAACTGAGCTTCTGTAGTTCTTCCTGTGCAGCGCATGGTTCCAGAGATGAGATCAGGCTGAGGTCAATGATGGGAATCAGACGTTGTGGACCAGAATCATCTGCGCTCGGTAGATCTTTCCCGCATACATATGGTGGTTGCGGTTCTTCACCATTGATGACCATTTCCTGAACACGCTTTGATAGCAAAACTTCAGCTGGAAGAGCAGACACTCCAGCCATGGACCTGGACGAGGGACAAGACTTTGCTGTCAAGATTAGCTGCAAGTTTTTAGTATTTACTTGCTGGTTGAAGTTGACGGGGGATAAGTGTGTGATGGGAAGACATGGGAACTTTTTGGCTTTAATTGTATTGGTGATTGTATTGACACTGATTTGGCTGAGTCTAGCAGCTGCACTAGTGGGGCTGGCTGGATGTGAAGGGATACGTTTTGATTTTGGCGTTTCTGGGTCTCTTTCTGTAGAATGGCTGCTAGAACCATGGTTCCTTTGTCTTTAAGTGCCCTTGGTCCAAGGGTGCCTCGAATAATATTAATACTTGCTGTTCAAATTTCAAATAAAAACGACTCTCGTGTGTCGGCAACGATATCGTTTCTCTAGTTTTTATTGTGGCCCCTAGCTTACTGATTGTCTGATCCGCATCCGATGGAATGTATTAGGATGTAAGGTATCCAACGTAGGACAGAAAAGGCAAAAGATCTTTTGTCCAAATGGTGGCATGCAGTGTAGTTGCTTTCAGAGAAACTCTACCGCACGGAATCAGACTACGCTAGTCTGATCAACTGAACTTATTTTAAGCCGTATAACCTGGTAAAAAGAGCGTCATAGTCACGGTGTACCAGATGCTTATTTCGTGGAATTTAAGAAAAATTATACATAGGCAATATTACTTACTGTATTTACAAATATTACTTCTGTATTTATAAGAAAGTTCTTTTTACAAGTAATTTTACTATTATACTAAGATTTTAAATGCTGGCTTAGTATGAGTTTATGCATATTCTCAAATTTTATTGTTACATTTCATTCCACATAAACTATAATGATTGGGATTGAAATCCTGGTGGTGCAACCTATTAGAGAGAACGCTTGATTGGTATAGATGAAAGCAGACAAGCCAAGGAGGCTACAAATAAAATCTAATGTATATTTTTACTATATTAAAAAAAACTTGATTTTTTTTTAAATTTTTATATCTAGAGGGGGGGGAAAATGAAGTAGGCATGCAAAAGACATAAATTTTAGGTATATAGACATTAATTTTATCATTGTGTTATTTCTTTATTAGTTATGCCTTTATCAAATAAATAAATAAATGTACATAAATTTTTGATTTATTTGAACCAACATTCCATAAATTTTATTTTGTTTGTATCAGTATTTTTACTTTGTCAATAACAATTTACTTATAATTATATTATGTCTCTTAAAAGTCATGGATACGTGTTGTTACCTGTTATTTGCTTAATTTTTATAAAAAGGTCAGTTTTAGGCATGTTTGGAGCTTCTAATGCAGATTTGAGCATTTAAATTATCACTAAAATAAAAAATGGATGTCCGACCCAACATAATTTTAATGCCCATTTGATGGTTTTATGGCAGAGTGTTCTTACCTTTGTTCTTATAGCTGCTTTAAGTAGAACAATGTATTATTTTTGTGCTTTTGAAGAAAAAGTTGTCTTGACAATTGGAATCAATGTGCTGTGAACTTTGTTGATGGTTTCAATGCTTGGTTGCTCTGGTTTTTGGGTATTGGCTTGGGCTGTGCTTAAGCAACGGATTAGTGAATTTTTTACTTTTAAGATGAATACAACGTTTTTTAAAATATACTTATTTTCAATATTTTTTTTCCTGCAAAAAGTAGAAAAGAAATTCAAGATTAAGCCATGAACAAAATAAAAAGGAGGAGGCTGAATTCGGGCTTGTGACTAGAGTTGTCCATGTCTTATGGCATGGGCTTGTAGTCAACTAAGCCGGTGATATTACTAATACCGAAAAGGATGAATGAGCCGACTGGAAAAAGTAAGTATACAATGATGTTTTTTTGGCATAGAAAAAGGCAAACACACACACGCACACAAAACTTGCAAAACTAAACTCACGTCCCTGCATAGTTCTAGTGATTTGGTTGAAACCAGGAGCTCCCTTCAGTCCAAGGAGCGGACAAAGCATGCGGAAGGAGTTGCTTCCACACCATGCACTTGGCCAGACTTAATATTCCTGTTCTTCTCATGAACATGTTACAGTATCATTACTTTTTTCCTGTAAGACAATTTATTAAGATGTGTAATTGTTGGTGTTGGAGGATGGTAAGAACTCTTTCTCACCCTCTCTGTTTGTGATTTTTGGAGGATGGTAAGAACTATGAGTTCCCTCAATCAATTTTCTGTCCTATATATAGAAATGCAAAATTCAAAATTCGTCGAGCTACAACGTGAGTTGTTTAAAACTGTTGGTGTTGTCGATGAACTTTTTTCTCTTATTCCAATTTTTGGACCAGCTTGCTAGATCCATACAATCCCCACTACTGCAATCACAAGGAGCGTAGACTAGAGACAAGCAAGCATGTTTCTGCTTCTTCAAGTGTACACACTGCCCTTTCCGTCAGGCTTATGTCTGAATGCTTTCCGCTTATTTTTATTTAGGATTACTTTTGTTTTATTGGGTTCCCTGTAAGGAATTCTAGTTCCCATAACCTCTGAGTTTCCACCTTGGAATCAATCCATGACTGGGGAAACTACAACGATTTTGTACAATGCATTTCAAGGTATGTGTCGACAGGATCCAATGGTAAAACGAGGTGTTCGATTGCATTAATAGATTACCAGCTTTTCCTATTATTTCAAGTTAAATTCCATTTCGGATTCAGTAACAGATGGATAGTTTGTTGATCGATAAAATTCGGGGTACTGCCATCATCTTTTATGATTTTCAACTATGAAACCAAATAGCTAAGATTTAAACACGTCACGCCACTTTGGCAAGCTAGAAAGTGGGTGGCTTATATAGCTCAGTGGGATGTATAAATGATAGCCCTACGTGTTGGTTAAGCCAAAGCTCCCAACTTTTTTTTTCCTTCTTTTTTTGAAACAGCAGTAGTAGTGAATGAATTCTTATTCAGAGGTACCCTTTCCAAACAGGAATACCCCAAAAGCCACAATTTACAACACAATTCCTGCTCCTCAGATAAAAACCACAACACAGAAGACAACATGGCAGCCCAAAAACACAATTTCCTTACTAGCAATCAAGCTCCAACTTCTCTTTCACACTTTAATTCAGCACAGATTGGTTTAGGCTTAACTATCAATGTCAGCTTTCACCCACAAAGCATAATCTGGAGCTGACTTTTTACCCGAGCTGTTGGTTTTTGTCTAGATTTTCACTTTTTTTTTTTTTTTTCTCTTCATTGACTATCAAAATACCCTCATATCAGTTTACTCGTCAACTGAGTCTACGTTCCTCTATGCTTCTATTGGCTGCATATCCCAAATTAATCTAGTATATTTTTGGACATCTATCTACCTCCAACGCGCTCGCCTCATCATCCTGTATTTTCTGTTACATGTGAGAGCACGCTATGTGATAAACAAGGTCATGTTGTTGTGGGCATTTTATAGTTCTTTGCCTCTTTGGCTTTCACATCGACATGTTGATATTTATGGCATAATGATAAACAAAGCTTCTTTGTTTTTAATTTTCTTTTATGTCCAGTCCTTATTATCCGCAGCAACCATAGCATGAAACATGACATATTGATTTTTGTAAACGCTCCACAGTCGACAAGCCACCCTGTTTGTTGAGTATTGCCCATTGACCCATACCCACGTTAGATTTCTCGGTCTGTGTTACAAACATTTAAATTTATGGTTTTTTTGGGGGGGGGGGGGTTTTAACTCTTAAGCTAACTGTTTTACTCTGTTTTGTTGTATTTAACCTGAAAAGATTTTTTAAGAAACTTAGCAACCAATGAACTATTCTGTCTTCCCTGTTAAACGAAAATGTAAACAAAAAAAAAAAAAAGACCAAAAAAACAAAAAAAGTAAACAAAAAATCCATTTTGTTTGCGATAAAACAAAGCTAAAGTATAGTTCTTAGTAAGCATGACCGTGTCAATTTTTTAGCAAAAACAAAAAAAATTATAAGAATATTAGTCATCTTTTCTGTAAATTTATATCAAAAATCATAATTTTTTTTACTACAGTCACATCAAATATAAAATTCAACAAAAAATTCACCTTAATTTCCCTTTTAATCAAGGAAAAACACTACCAAACAGATTCAAACTTGGCTCAAATACAATAAAACAGACTGATTAATTACAAAGCTCTCACTTTTAAGTAGGAACTAAGAAAGTTTAAATAAAGTCGTATCATATGTCAGTACATCGGTACAAGTTAGTAGTAGTACGCATCAACCTCAACCATTAGATGATGTGATTTAGACGGTCAGGAGACCGTTTGCAATACCTCATCCATGTCTGGAGCGTTCAATGCCCAATTCCAGCTCCGTAATTGCATCTTCTGCTTGTCACTTCGATTGCTGTGTTTGCTTCTCATACCAGTTTCCCCGGTCAATGTTGGCTGGTGTTGTTTCCTTTCTGCTGTTCTATTCCATGCTTATTCTGCCTGGCAAATTGGTCTTTAGTGGATGTTGCCTTTGTCTCTGGTTCGGGTTCTTTGGCTGATTTCATTGTCCTGCTTTGTCCCTATGGTCCAAGGGTGTGTAGGAATCATATCTAATGTGTGTCAGTTTATAGGGTAACTTGCGCTTGCTGCTTGATGTGTACTGTTTTATCTGGTTTTGTTGGTTGGGCTGGTGCCTTGCACCTGTTGCCTTTAAAAAAATACAAAATAAGGTGCTCCTGGAACCTTTTCCAGATGGGAAGTATCATCAAGTGACAAAGATGCATGCCCCAATTTGCCAAGTCCTGCAAAACGATATCTTCTGCACAGGTTTTTCCTGCCAAACATACAATAAACAGCTGCATGCCATCAAAGTAATGTGTTTACAACAAATTAATCGAAACTATATGTTATTGGTCATTTTAATGTTCTAAATTTCAGTCTATAATTGCGACTGAGGCTGCAATATAACGACTCTAGTGATTGCCAGAACCACATTTTGTAACTAATTGGCCTAATTGTGGTCACATCACTAAAAGTAGTCAACATTGGTTGCAGCTACAATCTGCAATTTATAACATTGGTTGTTTGTGCAATTTGTTAATGCAGCGGTTAATAAGAAGTCAGATGTTGAGAGGAATAAGGATGTTGCTCATGCAATAACTTCAAACCAGGAGCTCCCTTCAGTCCACCGAGTGGACAAAGAATGTGGAAGGAGTTGCTCCCACACCATGCAATTGGCCAAACTTAACATTCCTTTCCTCCTCATGCCAACAAATGGAAGCTTCCCAAATGCTAAGTATGGACTAAATGAATGAGATGGCAGCTCTGTCACTTCTCAGGCCTCAGAATTGGATTGAAAGGAGCTCCTTAGCCTCTCCAACATGCAACTCTCTCTCACTCTGTCCAGATAAAGAAAAGAATGAGAAGAAGCACACAACTGGATCCTTCACTATCTGCCTTCTTATATACACCTCTACAATCCCAGTTTCCCTCAAAAGGAGATGCCTCTAATTCTCTGAACACCCAGTCAAGTCCCCTAGCATATGTGAACATGAGTTGTACAAAATTATTCTTTTTGAAAGTATTTCAGATTTTGTTTTCTGGTTCCTTGCTTTTATAAAGAAACTTCCTTTGATTGTTAATGGATACAATCTTTGGCCCGCGGAAACCTATATGGTTTTCTTAGATGGATTTGAATCACTTTGAGAAAAGTTGTTTTCCAAGTCAGAGTTCCCTTCCATGTTCATAAAATGTCAATTGCTGTCACTCATTCGGTAAATACATGTTTTGATCCAAAACAATTGTCAGTTCCAAGCTGGTCATATGGGCCAGTCTAGCGTCCTGCCTGTCACTTTCTCCGTAAATACAGAATTTGATCCAGAAGCTACAGCCCTGAAGACCAGCGTAATGTGAGGTATACCAAGCTAGTGCTAAAAAAACCACTGACTACCAATCGCCGTGATCTCGTGGTAAAATTGTTAGATTCTTAATTTCAACAACTAGAGTTTGAATCCTAACAGACCAAAAAGAAAACCATTTACTAATACAGAAAAGTTATTATTATAATTACTATTATTACAGAGGACTAGCATAGTCCATAATAATGTGGAATTGCCAAGACTCGAACTTAAAACATAAGAGATTCTTAACAGGGCGTCCTTTTCATTGTGTGTAACTGGTAATTTGATAAATTTATTTCAAAATTGTTGTGGTTCAAATTTCAAAACATATGGTTTCTGTTTTTTCTTTTTTTTTTTTTTATAAATTAATATGAACAACAATTTGGTTGTATGGTCATGCCAATTTTACAAATTGTACCTTTCCTCGTGATCCACATTAATTAGTGTATTTGAGGTGAGTTAAATTAGAAAACCCTTAAACAGTAAACCGAAGTTCTTTTTCATCAAGGCAAGGTGTTTTTGTCTTTTCAGGCTAGTTGTGATTTGCTGACCTTTTTTTTTTTTTTTTTTTCCTGATGATCTTGGAAATGAACGTTTGCTTTTAATCATCGTTGAAAGATATTTAGCAATATTCCTTCTACCATTCCGGAGATCCACACTTGTCTTCATCTTTGAACCCATCGGAAGAAAAGCGAGTTTTCTTTGCATTAAAACAATCAAAAACGTATTCTTTGTCAAGTCATTAGTTGAACCACGCAAAATAAATCTTACGATGATATCAAAGCTTTTTTGAACGGCAAATTTTATTACATAGCTAAGAACAAGCAACTGGAACCACCGCAAAAGGCCAAGTCTCAATACACCTACAACACAAGAATCACAATGTCGCAGACTAGCAGGTTCATAGCAACAAAGATTTGGCTTCGACAACAGCGATTCTGCATCAGTACTTCAATGGAGAATGAATAATCGAATCCAATTCCAAGTAAATTTCGGCTTTTTGGTGAAAATTAAGATATTTGGCCAATAAATATGTTTTTGATAGTTTTAGAATTCAAACTGATTATTGTACTCTAACACTCAAGATTATGATACCAAACAAGGAAATAAAAAATAAAAAATAAAAAAAAAGTTAAACTCAAGTGGATTGAAATATGAAAGTTTTATTCATTCCAAATAACCTCTTAGCTATTTTCACATAATGTGTCCCACTTCCTTGAAAGTTACAATAAATGGGGTGCTGTTGTTGAATCATTTCTTGGAGAAAAGCATCATGGCGTGACAACCCTCGAAGTGTATCTATCTCCTCCACATGTTTTCGTCGCCAAACATTAAAAAACAATCAGAACATGAACAAAAGATACGATCACAAGGAACTTAACGGATACAGGAGCAACTGGGAAAACGACGACAAAGCCTAAATAAAAACTTGATATTTCATAACGCAAAGATCGAGTGGTAAATTGTCAGACTACTTAATTAAATAAAATATATTCTAGGCATGCACAGCTTGTAATTGGTGGTTACCCCTCTCAGTCTATAAAATGGGGTTTTTCTAGCAGGTTGAATTAAGGTCTAATTCACTAGTTGGTTTAAAAACACAGTCTTTTCTCTAGTAAAACTGTAAGCACCACATTGGATTTGAAAACCAAGTTGATTTTCGACTTGGATAATGTTTTCGTCGCACGATATATTATTGCTAAACAGATTTTACCTTCTTTCTTTCTTTTTGCTTGGCAGTTGTCGGCTGCCCTTTTTGTATGGGTTATATTTCTATCGTCGTTTGATTCATTGACTTTCACATTAGTGGGACCAAACCGTATACCTGCAAGGCTACAAGAGTTTTCTTCTCATTGTTAAATGAGGAAAAAGATAAGGGAACGAGTTTTGGCAATAGAGAAGTGACGGGGGGGTGAGAGTAGCCCTTGCGTGGATTCTGTCCACTTTACTTCCTTTTTTTTCTTTTTCTTTTTAATATATGATGTATATATAATTAAAATAAAATATGTATATAATTATTAAACAAATTGTAAATATAAAATTAATAGTTATTTAAGCATATATATTATATTTTTTATTTAATAAAAAATAAAACTTGCACCAGAATTTATATTTAATTTATATTTTAATTACAGAAATATAATAGTAAAATTTTATTAATAAAATTATTTATAGATATATTTATAAAAATTAATTATTATTTTAAATAATAATATGATTAGTGGTCTGATATATTTTTTAATATTGATTTATATTTAAATTTTTTTGTACAAATATTCACTTAAATAGGAAATAAATTCAAATAATTTAAGCAATTTAAAATGTTACAATGAGATTTTAAATTTATTAATATTAACAATTATTTAAAAATTCATTTAAATTTAATAGTAATTAACTAACAAATTTTTCTCATAAAAAAATATTGAATGAGGATAATAACATATAATTTTAAATTTTGATTTATAAATATAATGATTAATATATTTGTAATATATTTTTTATTCAAAAAAAAAAAATCGTCCAACTTATCTCTTATGGTTTGTCCTTTGGTCATTTTGTCCAAATCAGACTTTAATTTAACAGTTAAAATTGAGGCCCTAAGATTAAAAAATATCTCGTCGTACTTTTCACTTATGAATGTATGTATGTACATACATTATAAGATACATTGACATTTTATCGCATTTCGCAGTACTTTCGACGCAAGAAAAAAAGAAAAACAATCTTCCTCATTTTCCTATGGCACAAAAAAAGAAAAAAGAAAATCTTCCTCTGAGTGGTCAGCTCTTCATAATCTCGAAAGCTTTGTGAATTACATATATATTCTATGAAATGAATTAAAACAATAGTGTTTAAAGCTGTCTCCTAGCTTACGTTTTGATTTGAACATTTCCTTTTTGATAGACAAAGAGTTGGTGGGCAATTCTGAGCTGATTAACAAATGTCAAATTTTATTGGCCACTGAAGTACATTTAATTGGTAAAAATAACGCAATCGGAAAGGACAAGCTTGGAGTGCTCCGTCAATTATAAGGAGTACTTAACGATTACAATGTGCATGGACTATATAGGTACAAAACATATCAATATCTTTGGATTCTATGGAGCCATATGGCTTCACACTCATGTTAAACTAGCTAGCTGGCAGTAAATCAAATAATACTGATGATGCAGCTCCTTTCCGTTTAGTCAATTCCTGGAGTAACATGTCCTGTGATCCGTATAATAAATGAATGGAGAATAATGAAAACCCTGAATCCGGCACACAGTCAAGCTGCTAGTAAATTTGTGTGACCATTTGGAATCTGGTTGGATGAAGCTGGAACACTGATGGCCGCGAGAGAGAGAGAGAGAGAGAGAGAGAGAGAGAGAACAGCCTGCTGGCTTGATGAGGACATATTAGCTAGTCATTCACATTTATATGCTTGTCTACTTAGCTTAGAGTTTGTTTTGCTAGCTATCTGGTCTTTTAGCCCATGTGCTCATGTAATGGCCGCAAGGAAAATAACTTAACCTGCATCTGTCCTTGGAACCATTTCTTGGAGATTTGACAAAGCTTTTCAAAATCATGCCCCCTTCTGCTAGCAAAGACCCCAAAAAAAAAATGCTGATCTTGTTCTTCCCTTCACATTCTTTTCCTGCCAATTGTACAAAAAAAGACATACAATTTAAACTGCATAGAACAAGTCAAGAATAAATGAATAAAGATTAAACGAACAAAATAGCTAGCCAAAACCACCCAAAAAAAAAAAAGTGTTATCATCTTTCTTTTTGGACTAGAACCATTAAGACGGAGTTCAATGCCATGTTTCTAAAGCAAAAACATAAATTTGGCAATTAATCAAGAACCAGGAGCTCCCTTCAGTCCAATGGGTGGGCAAAGCAAGCGGAAGGAGTTGCTCCCACACCATGCACTTGGCCAAACTTAACATTCTTTTTCTTCACAACGCCAAAAAATGCAACGTTTCCAAATGCTAAGTATTGCCTAGATGCATGAGATGGCAGCTCTTGCCGCTCCTCGGCCCTCTGTATTGGACTGAAAGGAGCTCCTCAATTCGCTAGTTAGCCCCCACCCCCCCCCCCACACACACACCCATCTCTCCCTCTCTCTCTCTCTCTCTCTCTCTCTCGGAAAAGGTTAGAAGAGAGAATGAGGAGGACCACAAGGCCTCTTTGCCTCCTTATATATACAACTCCGATGATCCAGGAAGGCATACTGTCTCCAAAAACATAGTCATGTACACTTAAATGTGAACATGAGTTGTATAAAGAGTTATATAGAGTGTTCTTTCATTTATTTTTTTAGCACTTTGGAGGGCCTGCCTAAAGCCCCAAGAGACTAAAACTCAAGAGTTGTATCGAGTTGTTAAGACGGGTTCTAGAGGCTTTCCTTATTCCTATTTTTGGACACGATTCATGTAATTACCTTCTTGGCAATTACCAGTTGCCGATTGATAGTTCAAAGTTCCGACACGCAGCATGACAACCCCTTTTCTTAGTGCACACTAGCCTTGCATCTCATTGTTTCTTGCTTGACATTTTGCCTATTTATTGTAGTTTAGTAGCCTTGGCTTTGTGAAATTTTGCCTCTTTCTGTTTTTATAACAGACATCAATTTAATCCATTTTGGAAATAGAAATGGTATTTGAAAATAAAGCACCGTTCCCTAATCACATTTTTTGTTTTTAAGTAACATAATAGAGAGTCACAATAACATACTAAAATAACATTTTCATATATAATTTTATTTATTTATAAAAAAAATTAAATAAAATATAAGTGATGAGCAATTCTTGTTACTCTTAAATTATTTCTTAATTGTTGTTACCTAACTTTTCCCTCGGATGTATATGTGGTTAGCAACTTTTACCATGATTTATTGCCTGGAAAGCGGTTTGTTTTTCCATTAGAGAGCAAAGCAAATTAAAAAGACAAAACAAGATTGAAGCTGAGCGGACATTTGTGGGCCGACCCAATTTGGGTCGGACAGCATAATTCTACTCCGCTAATGCAAGTTGTTATCATAAACTCGCATTATATGAAGAATTTGGGGAAGCAAGCATTCTGTCACGAAGGAGTTAAACTTCGTGTGTACTCGTTTACGCAACACTTAACTCATATTTTTATGCAAAATTAACTAAATATCGCATAGATTAATACACACGAAGTCTAATTTTGTGACAATTTTCTCAAAAATTTTATTTTTTATGGACGAGTGGTTATGACCATCAAGCAATTTTAACCAGTAATGTTCTTGGCATATGTGCATTGGAAACTTACCTCTAAATTGCACCGTAAATTTTTTGTCAGGACACCTAAAATCTTAGAAATCTAGCCATTGTTGTACTGTTACTATTCCCATGAGATCACGACCGACCCACTCGAAGACAAAAATTTGGTCAGCAATTTTCCTCTTCCTGGTTTAGCTCAGTTACCCTTTTGGACAAGACCAAAAGCTTTTCTTTCCCCACAAAACCAACCAACCACCGACACCCAGCAGTTGCATGACGCCAGCTGATATTGGACGTTTCACTTTTCCTTGTCGTATAGTGAAAAGCTGCAAAACAAAAGCCCCATTCTTGTTTCGCACATGAGCATCTGGATAACATAAACCAAGGACGACTTGCTGTTATAAATAAAGAAAAAAAAATTGACAAGACAATATTACGTGAATTTTTTCAATTTAGCACAATTTTTTTTTGTGTAATTAACTAAATTACTTTCCTACAAGCATGTACCGTATATTACACTAATCCCCCCATCAGCAAAAAGTTCAATTTTACTCCAAAAAATAAAAAAAAAATATATATATCGAAAAACCAAAATTATGAAAACGAAAATAGAGCATTTGATTAAAAATGTAGCTGACGATATGCCAAATTTCTTAAAGTTTGGACGATAGATTTGAGCCCCAGACACTCTCTGGGATTTGGACAGCACATCAGGCTTATTCAGGTAAAATAGAAAGGAGAGAAAACGACACGGTAGAGATGAGGTGACGAACGACTGACCACGACCCCGTGGTCTTTCGTCTTTGTTGAGTTACGAGGAGCCTTAAGGTACGGCCGTGTGATTTTAGCATTTGTCCACTCTTGCACCTTCCGATTCCTGGATTCGGATTCTCCAAGGGGGGCCTTTTGTAAATTTTGACTGCGATAATGATTTCTAGCGGTTCCTTTTTTTTTCTTTTTTCATAAAATGAAAGAAATAAGAATAACCCTTTATAATTTCATTAAAAAAAATTATAATGGTTGCATGGTACCCGGTTAGAATTATTAATTTTTCAAAATTATATGAAATGAGAAATATATTTAATTTATTTAATAACTTAACAAAAAATTTCAATTTATAATATGTGCGATACAAATAAATTCTCTAACCACTCTACCATGACAAGTCATAATTCTATCAATGCTTCTTCTTGAAGGTTTCGTATTATAGTCCGTACAATCAACAGAACAAAACAAATCTAAATGCATTGATCTTTACAACAATTTGTTTCTTCTTTTCTTTTCTTTTCTTTTTTATTTTCATCTTCTACAGTCATTGTGTTTTTTAACCGCAGTAGGCTTAGCTTATTATTTATAATAGTTAAATAAGATAATAAATAGTTTAAAACCTTTTTACATGTCTAAGCAATTTTTTTCTCATAAAGATGGTGAGAACTTAGCCGTTTAGAACCTCATACATTTGTGAGAGGTTAAATGTGGATATTTTATTTTCTTTTAACTGTGAAATAAATTTCTCAAAAAAAAAGAAAAGAAAAACTTTTTGTTGCTTACACAATGTACTTAAATAGGATGTTACTATTTATAATTTAAATCGAGATAATATAATAAAATTAAAATAATCAATTAGACAATCATATTTTTATATTTTGTTAATAATTATAAAAATATAACCGATTTTCTCTTTTTCTTTTTTGGAGTGAATGTGAAATGTAAACTTTTTAAAATGGAAAAAAAAAAAAAAGAGTTCTTGCAATACGGTTGTCAAAATCACATACTCTTTTGAGATTTATATTTTCCGTTGACTAAGAATATAAACTCCTAGCCTGTATAGAATAATTGAAATTGAGCTTTTGGGCCTCACTCGGCCGGGATGGAAGTTTGTATGGTCAAAATGGGCTTGGCTGGGATGTAGCTGCGGTGATGATAGAATCTTCACAGGCCACAAAACTCGAACTTGGTTAGGCCCAAGCATCGATCTTGCGCCAGTCCAGCAGGCCCTTTGAAATGCCTCTCACCTAAATTTCAGTACATTACTGAAAGAAAAAAAAAAAAAAATCAGCAAACCAAGTATTTAGAGAAGTTGGTATTTGATATCTGTGCTAAGATAAGAGATAGGAATTCAAATTTTATCTCTTCCCTAGGTTATATATGATCATCCGTTCAAATAAAAAGAGGAAAAAAAAATCAGTTCATCGAAATAGCTAAACCTTGATGGGGTTGAGACCAAAAAATAAACCTAGATGAGGTTAGAATATAGAAACACTAGTAGTAGTAGTATTTGAGGACAGTTTTGTTTTTGGCTGTTAGGGCTTCTTTTCTCAGATTCAGGTTTTGATATTATGGAGCAGAAATAGTGCTGTAAATACAGGTTTTGGAGTAGCCTTGGTGTGCAAGAGCAACCCTAAGAACAAAATTCACTACTAATTCTGTTCAAAAAAATGAAAAAAAGAAAAAGACATTATGTTAATCCAGCCATGGTGATGAGGCTGGTTAATGGAGTTTTTGTCTTGTTATCTGCTAGGATTGGCCTTAATTTTCTAAATTTTCCATTTTCACATAGAGAGTGATAGAGATGATACAAGCTACTCTACAATTGGTTCCATTAACAGATACAATCTGGTCATAAACAGACTAAAAAGCTTATTCCAGATTTTCCAGACTAGGTGAACATGAACCATGGCATCTTAACAGTTACTTGCTAGCTAGCGGCTGAAGAATGGGAAAGCAGAAGCTCCCATGAAGGATGTCCTCTTAACGAATCGACCTTTCATTCTAGGCCTCTTCTCCGCGTTCAATTTCCTTACTTCGTATCTTATCTTCTTCGAAAACAATCGTGTTCTTCGCTTCTCTTTGTATCTCAACACTCTTGCTTCTCTGCCTCCATCGCCAGCTCTCATCATGTGATGGCCTCTTAAGTCTCCACAGGATTGGTGGACTTGTCTAGGGCATGTTCCCTACATACAATCGCAAAGCTAATTAGGCAAGTTCCTTTTAGTTCCCTAATATCAGAACAGCTTGAGTTTGTATCTTGGGGGTCTACTTCTAAAGGGGAGTACTTCACGGAAATGCATATATGAGTATCCTTTTATTTCACCAGCTAATTATAAAGATATTAGAGGATGGCAAAAGTTGTAAGTACCAATGGTGTGTATGATTCACAAATCACAATTGGAAATGGATGGCTAGATAGGGGGAAATGAATCGACTAACAGATGAACATACCATGCAGTGAGGCCAACAATCATCGGCGTGGAGCTCTGGTCGACTTCCTGTAGTCCAAGGAGGAGAGCCTTGGCTAGCCCAAGCATTGATGACTGCCTCATAGTTTAGCCTCAAAGATATGCTCCTCCTCATCTCTTTTTCGCATCCATCGTTTGTCTCGGCCACAGAACTGAGCATCTCCTTCTGTTTCTCTTCCTCATCTCCTGCTGCCAAAGACTGATCATGGCTGAAATCCCAATTCAACCATCCGCCTCTTGTCATGTCAAAATGGCCGCAACCTGTGATTGCTTCCACTTCTTGTTCTTCATCCTTAACTTTCTTTACTTTCTCCTCGGAACAAAAAGTCCCATAATCTTCCTCCTTGCAATCGAACAACCCCAAATCATTAAGGTCTGGAGAATCTTCGCCAAGCCCCAACAAATTCTCAACATCAACAGCAAATTCTGTAAGATCAACATCCGATGATAAAAACCCTGATAAGTCATCTACTAAATCAGATGCTCCTTCATGTCCAGTACAGCCACGAAGAACCATATTATTATTTCCTCCTTCGTTTCCCCTGGTCGTTTGAGTCTCTTCACTCGCTAAAATATCATGGCTTAGCTCAGCTGCAAAAGGGTCACACACAGGAACTCTATAAAGCAATTGATCTTCGTCATCCTCGTCAGGAACTGTATGGCCTTCTTCTTCACTACCAATCTCAGGAACAAGATGAAAATGGTTGAAGAACTTCTCTTCCTTATCATCTTTAGCGTTTTGTTGCACTGACATGGCCTTATTGTTGTTACCGTGTCTTGGGGTTCTTGCCTTTCGGGTGAAGCCTTGATGCCATGCCGGGGGAGACTGACCATCAGTGTTGTTCATGACAGCAGTAATATTCTTTGATGATGATGACGAAGTCTGAAGCCTCACCCTTTCATGCCTTCTCGCCAACTGGTTAGCTGAATGGACAGATGCATCACAGGCTTGGCAAAGGAAGGCGTCATCAGCTGCACAAAACCAGCGAGCCCTCTTGCTCAGACATCCGTCGCAAGCGTGTGCGGTCTTGCCTGACATAGCGTTTGCTGATTTTCTTTCAGACATGGAGAAGTTCTGTTGAAAGGAATAGCTTTGTTTTAGGGATCAGGAAAGTTTAACTAACGTAACTGCAAGTGGCTGTTCGAAGGAGCTCTGGGGTGGCTCTTTATTGTATTTGTATGTGTCTTGGAGGTACAATTATTGCCCAGAGTGCATGTCTTTGTATGGGTGACCCACGGTAGTGGTGCTTTTAGTCTTGCCCATATTTAGTTGCTCTTCTTATAAACTTTTGGAAGCTTTCCATGGGAAATTTTATCCCTGTAGGGACCCATGATTCCATGACTTGGAGTTCTTATCTAAGCGTTCATTGGCTAACATTTTGAGTCCATCTTTATCTATGAAATCTTATTGGCTGCCTCCTCAATGAAGGATTCCTTGTGGGCTCTAATGGGGATTGTCAATGGCGAGTGGTCCCATCTCTCTCTCTCTCTCTCTCTCTCTCTGTCTCGCAACACTGGACTAAGACACTTTGTTGTTTTGTCCACAGTTGAATTATTCCTGTTAACAGACTCAAAAGTCCCTGTTGGCGGTCCCCCTGAGGCCGCTTTCACTTCTCTCCTGTGGTGGCCTTCTACTCTCTCTCTCTCTCTCTCTCTCTCTCTCTCTCTCTGATGGACAACCAGAGAGCAATCTCCTCCAGTTGATGAGTGGCAGGTGAAATTTGACCTTAACCAAGGTACCTCAAATTTGGGTTTCAAATACGTCTAGGCCATGCATTTGTTAATACAACTTGTTTTTGTTAGTATATGCCCTAGTACGAAGGCTCACCCTTCATCCTCGAACCTATCTCGGCCTCAGAATATCCCAAATATACAGTTATAGCCCATTTGTTGTGGTTGTAAGGATTATTCTGACTACATCTTGTAAGAACCGTATATATTGCAATTGCATTGGACAAAGCTGCAATGTTGCCTGTAATACACAGTTTAAAATTTGAGTTGTAGTCGTGTGAAATTTGATGGCCTATGTTCGGAAACTGCAAGATCCATTACTTTAAACGGATTGATTTGCGTTAATGTTATAATTCTCTGTGTGTAACGGGATACCAGTCAACCAAATAAAAGTCAAGGGTGAATACTCGTGTTGCCCGGCTGCCTATATTTTCCAATTAGTTGGTTGGAAATGGACTTTAGAATTGGAGAGCTTCAAAGCTCAAATACACTATCGACACAAAAGACAAGAGCATGAAGAGGCAAAACGGAATCAAACTTTGATATCACTTAATGTTAAAAACATATAAAAAATAATATGTTTGTTATTTTTATATTTTTAATATAATTCATTCATAATTTTATATTATATAATTTTTTTAATTTTTTATTCTAAATAGAACTTATTTATTATGTAATATAAAATTGTAATTGAGTTATATTAATCTGGTTCGTTAAAATGTTCGAGCTCTTAAGGGATATTTGGGAGCTTATTACTACACAAGCTCGACAAACGGCCTGAATAAATCGGGTCAAGAGGCGACACTCATTCTCTTCTAGGTTTTTAAACCTTTTTAGTGTTTTTTTGTTTTTCTTTTTCCTTTTTTCCTTCTTCCTTTCCCCTTCATTTTCTTTCGGTTGGTAAATGTGCATGTTAAGAAGGTTAATAATACAAATAAATATTAATAAATTCTCAATGAAGGGGTATTGAAGTAAGAGTTGCTTGATCTTTTCCCGCATAAATTCTCTGAATAATAAAAAATTTAAACTTTTTAAAAGAATACGATAAGTTTTTGTTTTCTTTGTTTTAATTTTTATTACGAATCAGCTTATAAATTTGAGATTGTTCTTGCTAGGACAATTTCACTGAAGATTTGTTTTCTACATGACATATTGCTCGGGTAACAACACATTATCTGTGACTGTCTTTTCGATTTTCATCATTTTCTTTTTCTTTTTCATTTTCTTCCATTTATTCTTTATGCCATCCAAGAGGCCAATCACAATCTCATAAATCAATTTCATAAATAAGCTGTAATGGCATTTGAGGATCAAATTAGAAACATTAAATTAAGGTTTAGGACGAGATTATGATTGGAGGATCGAGGCCAAGAAGAAATAAATCAAACCCCCTGTTGCGGAGAAAACATCATACACTCGAATTTGTTACAGTTTGAAAAGAAAATAAAAAATATAAAAATTAACCTCTAGTAATAAATAAAACTTTGTTTAATTTTATTTTTTTTTAAAAGAGTTAATAAATAAATAGATGAAAAAAATCAAAATGCTTTGATACCAACAAGAAGATGTTGACTGAAAGCCACAAGAAGCACCACAGGGCACGTATAAATAATCTTACATCGCCAAAAATGTTAGAATTTGTTACATTTGCAGGAATAGGGCCATCGCCAGAAATGCTCCCTTGAGTGGCTGAGCAGGCCGAAGACGGCGACGGCAATGGAGGAAATATTATCGATGGAATGACATGATTCGATGATGGAGACGGCCTTGGGAGACATTTCTTGATAAGTTCCATTACCCGAATAATACCTCTTTTTTCTGATTGAAAACAACACCTCTTAACTGTTTACTCGATTAAATTTATAAATCTTACCCATAAGAGTTAAAATTATTTTTTAAAAAATATACCTATATGTAATAATACTTAAAGAAATAATAAGATAATTAAAAAATATAAATTAATTATATTTTATTTACAAAATTATTATATTATTTTTTTATATATTACTATGCAATAAAATTTTTATTTTAAATTGGTGTATTATGTTACCATCAATGGGCCTCACTCAAGACCATAACAACAAATTGCCAGTTGTTTTTTTTTTTTTTTATGTACCCAAAATAAATCTCGCCGACCATAATTGAATATATTTTTATTATATTAATTTAAATTTATTAAAATTATTATTAAATTATATAATATTAAAATTTAAACTTATTAATACATATTATTTTAAAAAAAAGGTACAGCACCTGAAAAAGTGACAGGGGTTTACTGTAAGCACTGTACATATTTCCTTCGCTTTATAAAGTCCCCCGCTGCCAGTTCACGCCGTACGTCCTCGGGACGCGCCACCGCCAATACAAACTGCGCGACGGGCGACATGGCAGACCTAAACGACTGCCGAGGTCCAGCGGCGGAGACGTCACGCCGCGCCGGGAGAAGCAAGCACGAGTATTTCGATAGCGATCCGGAGCAATATCCTCATAAGCCTCACAAAAAGAGGCAAAAATCAGTCTCTGAAACCGGACCCGAAACCCTAACTCTTCAACCCTGCAGGAACCCTCCAAATTTGCCCACTTCGAATCGGTTTCAGCAAATACAATTTTCGTCTTCTCAGAGGCGTCGCCGTAAGCATCACCATCACAGTAGAAATTCGATCAATTTTGAGTTTAATCGCGAGTGGGTCTTCACTTCTCGCGACCTCTCTGCTTATAAAGGTATTAATATCGCGCATTCAAATATATAATTGTCATTATTTACAGTAGAAAAATTACTTATTGGCTTTGCTTTGCTTTAATTTTTTTATTATTATTATTATTTTAGTTATGGGTTTTTGGTGTAGCAGATAGAGTTGTAGTTGCTTCTTATAATGTATTAGGCGTCGAAAATGCGTCGAAACATCCGGATTTATATTCGCAAGTGCTGCCGGAATTCTTGGAATGGGATCGGCGGAAGGAGCTTATATGTAAGGAGTTGAATCATTACAATGCCGGCATTGTCTGCTTTCAGGCAGGTTGAATTTGCATTAGCATTTTGTTTATGCAGCATTTTTTTCGCTTTAGAAGTGAGAAACCCAACTTTAGTGGACAAACCTCGGATCCACAATAATCTTGCTAAATCGTGCATTGAGTGAATAATCTGACCCAAATATGGAGCTTTTATGCTCACAGGCCCAGATGGAAGCCCTTAGCGTGTGTCTTACTTGCATACGTCTTAGTTTCAATTCTTCGCTGCATGAACCAACCTCATGGAGTTTTGCTATACAGAATTAAAAGTTTATTTTGTTGCCTTTCTTGTCTTAGCCTGGAATCAGTGTATAAAGAGAAGTTGCTTTGTTCTTGTGGCGTGCATATCTGTATATATAGAGAAAATATGGCAACCGGATATCAATTGATTAGCCATTTTGTGTGCCACTCCCCTGGCTGCAGGAGGTTGACCGTTTCAATGATCTAGATGTGCTCCTTCGAAAGGATGGATATAGAGGCGTTTACAAGGTGATTTTAATTCTTATATGTGCGCAACTACATGCTCAGCAATTTTTGTCGTTGTTTTGACTTCAATTTGTGTTGTTTTCATGATCAAAGGCTCGCACAGGCGAAGCATGTGATGGCTGTGCTATATTTTGGAAAGATAACCAGTAAGCTCAATTATATGTTCTAGTTGTACATTCAGGAATTTGGTAATTCTGTTAAGTGCTACAAGCCACTTTGGATTTTCTTTTATTCCATTTGGTCAATAAGATTTCTCTAAAATCTACTGTTGGATTGATATCTAAAGCTCATATATATATATATATGAAATAACAACTAATTTTGCACATTGCTCATCGGATCATTCCAATCTGTCCGTTATGTTGTTTGGTGTGGAAAATGCCCTTCACTTCTTTTATTTGATTCCTGCTTTCTAACTTTTGGCAAGCCATGTTCTCCACACAGGTTTACCCTTTTGCATGAAGAAACTATAGAATTCCAGAGTTTTGGTCTCCGTGACAATGTTGCTCAACTTTGTGTCTTGAAGGTGTGCAGATGTTTTGCCCAATGCAATGTGATTTCTTCCTTTTTATGTTAGTTGTTTTGCCCTTGTCTCAGAAGACATGGTGATAATCTCAGTATAATATCAGCTTGAATTATATGCAATTGAGTTTTTTTGTTTTAACCAAGCTTCTGTTTCTTCATTAGGTGTTTATGAAGAATGTATGATTCATCTTAGAGTGCAGTGTCCTTTGGAGCATTTATAATGTACATTAATTATGGAAAACTTTTCACATGATACATTCAATTTTTAAGCTTATTGATGGTGTTTTGCTTCTAGGGATGCTTGATGTCATAACCTTTATATAGGAAAAGTGGAAAACAGCAGCTGGCAGTTTGCTTAGAAAATATTTTCTGCACATTCAGTGGGGAACCTTGTTATGACAAAGAGATCTCTTCTGCATAACTTCATTTTATACTGAATTTCTTTTATTCTTTTCATGTCGTTTCTGCATTTGATGCTTTCACATTCACTTGCTTAGATCTTTATTCCTTTTTTTTTTCTTTTGTTTGGGGATCATTAATCATGTGGCACTTCAAGTGATTTACAGAATATTATATTCTTCATCCTGATTGATACAGATGAGCTGCAACCAGCCAGTGCCAAAATTATGCCAGAAAACATCAAAGTGAGTTTGGGCCTTGTTTTTTTATATTTGACTCTTGGCTTATTCTTTTCTTATTTCTAGCTATGTTGTGACTCATTTACTTGCCAACATCGAAAAACACATGTAGGACAACACCCATGCGATGCCCAAGCTTAGTGATTGGAAATATACATGTTCTCTTCAACCCTAACCGTGGAGACATCAAGTTAGGCCAGGTGTTCACCATTCACTGCTTCTATCCTTCCAGAATAGGCAAAGATCTTTCTTGGAGCATCACATGCTGATGTAACCTTCTGGCAATGTGTTCATGCTCCATGCAAGTCAGGCCGTTGACTTTTGTTGAAAAACACACAACAAATTAGATAAAGGAAAGAAAAGGGTTTTATTTTGGTTGATGCTGACAGGAGCAATATGCCTTTACATCATGCAGGTTCGACTATTCCTGGAGAATGCTCACAAATTATCCCAACAATGGGGCAGCATCCCTGTATTACTTGGTGGTGATCTCAATAGCCTTCCACAAGTGAGATCCACAACATTATTACTAGTTTAAAATTTTAAAGTTGCAGATTAGATACGCTATGGATTTTGACCCTTTCATTGGCAGAGTGCCATTTATCAGTTTCTGGCTTCATCCAAGGTGTGTTTTGGTAATGGGAGGATGTCGAGTTCATTGATTTTTCTTTTCCAAGGCATTTTTTTATTTTTTTATTTCTGTTTTTGTTGCCTTGGATATCTCTAAGTAGGCCCTGGTCATGGTGTAAACCTTTTTTATCTTCATGTTGCCAGTTGGACATCCTATTGCATGACCGTAGAAATATTTCTGGACAACTTGAACATACACCACAGCGCAGGAATTTCAGATTTCAAAATAAGAACATGGCCAGGTCACAAAATCTCAGACTTTATGACGTTTATGGTTTTTTCAGAGCACTTTTATTGAGATCACGTGGGTTTGTTTTGCTGCCTTTTCATCATCATTGCATACTGAACAATCAATTTTGATTGGAACTATGAGTCAATCACTAAGATTAGCATGATATAAAGGAGGGAAACAGAGTATTTTCCTTTCAGTATTAACATAAAAATTTATGTATTTGAATGGTTGTATTTGAAAGGCTTCTATTGTTCCTAAATGATTTTCTATGGTGTCAGATTTAGAAAGCTCATGTGGGTTTTTTAATGCAGTGTTTGTATGTCTCTCACAAGGCCATTCATACATAGATGGAGTGAGGAGGAAATAAGACTTGCTACTGGCAGTGAAGGAGTCACTGACCTCCAACACCACTTAAAGCTCTCTAGTGCATATTTCGGAGTTCCTGTAAGTTCAAATACTTTCCACACTTCCTGTTGTGCCTGATATTTGCTATTTCTTCCGGATTTTGCAGACAAATAAATTTCTGTGCACCAAGAACAGTCATTGCATCAGATTACTTGTTTGATGTGATACAATGTCTAAAAAGATGTTAACTGGGGACACTTGAGTTTATGTCTGTATGTGCAATGCATAAATGAACAATAAGCAAATGAAAGATTCCATGTAGTTGCTTATAAGAACAATAAAGATATGTTTGCATCTGATGTAACATTGTTAAATTCTTCAGGGAAGTAATAGATCGAGGGACAGTTGCGGGGAACCCCTGGCAACCTCATATCACTCCAGGTTTATGGGAACTGTGGATTACATATGGTAATTTAATTGACATACTGCTATGAGCATACTATGACATAGGCGTTCAGAGGCACACCGAGGGTACTGATTTTACTAATTGACATAGGCACACGGGGGAACTTGTTCCTGTCAGAGTTCTTGAAACCTTACCCATTGACATCCTGAGAAGGGGTGTGGGGCTTCCCAATGAGGTGATTTTTTTAATGGATGCAACTTTGATTTATCACAATCTATTCTCTAAGGTTGAAGTGGAACAGTTGCTTCATCTCTTGAAAGTACCTTTATGTACCATATAAGCTTCATATGCAATCACTAAACTTTGCAGCAATTACTGATTTCCTTTCATGCTTAACAACTTATCCGTCATCCTGCAGAGATGGGGAAGTGATCATCTTGCTCTTGTATGTGAACTGGCCTTTTTAGATGACAGCAATCGGAGGTGACAAATATTCTTATCTGAAATTATTTTGGAGGAAATCAAACATCATTAACAGGTTTGGTTCCTTGGAGTACTATGTATCATCTGGTGACAGCTAACTTATTCTTGGAATCCCATGCATCCTGCAGAACAGCTTTGTGATTTTAGATAAGCAGATCTGAGGATTAGAGAACTGAGCTTTTATTTCCCTGCTTTCTCAATTGTCAATAGAAAAGTTTTCTTGTAATTACCAGTGTAGCAAGGAAATAACCTTTAACCTCTCTTATCCTGTGGACATCCAAAAGTTATTTGGAATGCCCTGCTATGGTTTCGAATATCAGGCAATTCGGTCATTATAACTTTTCATTAGCTTAGCAACGCCAACCACCCACTTTCCAAGGGACTTTCCTGGATCCCAACTCGGTGTTACAACCCTCGTTCCACAAAGTCACCTAGTAGAGACATCACCTACTAGAAACATGGACGTTGTTTCGTTCTTGCCATGCCAATGAGGAGCCCACTACAAGCTGCTCGTTTCAGGCTGCATTTATGATTAGCCCCCCCCTCCAGGCCCGGTGATGATGTTGCACCTAACGGCCTTTGTGAAAGGGACTTAGTCAATAATTAATGTTTTACAATATCAATGTGTAAGAAATGTCGGATACAGTAACTATGAGGGGAAATGGTTTGTATTGGAGGAAAAAAAAAATCAAGAAGAAGGGAACCCAAAAGATTAATGAATTTACTTTTCGGTTCTAGAATAGTGGGGCAAGACGCTGATATGGTTGGAAAAGGTCTCGAAGTCGTGGGCGCTTTTTCGTTCGGTTGAAGGAAAATTACATGGCGGTTGGTAAACGCTCCCTCCCTCCCTTCTCTATTGAGGAAAATGTATATGAAACGCTCTCCTTTTTATATTAGGTCATAAGTCCCGCAGATTGCATGGATTTGATCTGCAATTCAAAGCACCGCTAATTATATATTGGAAGAAATCAATTCAGATCTTTTTTTTACCTAATCGGTCAGAGATTGATTGTTTCGATGTTTTGAAACCCCCCGGAGACGCCGCAACCTTCATGGCAGGGCGGCTCCTTACCAAATAAATTTTGTTTTCTTTCATTAGCGTAGCATGCAGCAATTTTTAGAGACCAACTGGAGAGTGGAGCTTGTAAAGCACGCAGCACGCGACATGTATATGCACAGAAGCTGCAGCTGTGGACTAGCGAATGAACGTACCAAGTGGAAAGTGGCAATGGTGTTGGGGACATTGAAAGAATCTTTAAAGAACTGCCTGTCAAAAAAGTCTACGCATTGCTTGCAAAGCAAGTGAGAGAACTCTAAACCTACTCTGCCGCCCAAAACCACTGTTCATTCTCCACATTATTTTGCCAGCACGCAGCATCCAATTATGCAAGGTTGATGGGGCCTCCCGTGCGATTGGCTTTTTGATAGTGTGAGGGAGCCCCAGTGACTTCAGAAATAACTAATAAGAATACAATATTTATACGGGCAAAGATTTTAACTTGCCAATATAGTCCACTAAAATGCCTAATAAAAGTTGAACTGTTTCAGACCCCTTAACGTGTGGCTGATAGGCAAACTAAATGTGTTTAACTTTGAATAAAGCTGGCAAAGAAACTTAACAAACTTAAAAATACCACTTGATTAAAATACTGAACAGGGAAGTAACGTACGTATTGACGAGTGAAATCGTAACGTCTTCGAAGTGTCAATAGGTCACATTAATATGTTCATATTTGAGGATTGAATTGACCCAGGGGAAAGGGGAAAGATGGATGGCAAAAGAAAATATGTTGGGGACTTCAGTGCATCGTTTTAGTCTTCTAAATAAACGTCTTGAAGCTTGGGGGGGGGGGGATAATTTGGAAACAAGCAAGAAATAGTAAACAAGAGGACCAAAGAAAAGACACCAAAAGATGCCAGCTTCCAAACTCTTCCGCGAAAATCAAACGAGGACTTGGAAAAAGATGCACAAGAAAACAAAAGTGGAACTCAGAGGACTTGTCTGTTCCTGAATATTCAGTTTCTGATTTAAGAAGGAAATAAAAAAGGTTCTATTACTGAAGGAAGAGCTAGAAAAATGAAAAGCTAACAAAACTTCCATGTGACATACAACTCCCTCAATCAAACCAACGCTCTATCAACCATGTTCTTCAGATCTTATAATTTATGCTTACTGATAACTCCTAATTGCAACGTAATTTTAGCCTCTAATAAATAACTGCCAAAAAGACTCATGGGTATGAGAAATTGAGAGTTTCATCAACAAAAGAAAGAGCCTCAAGTTCAACTTCTGGGAAGTCATTTAACCCATCCGTAACCATAAGATTATCAACCAGTTTCCAATCTTCAGGCAAGGCAAAATCCTCAACACCATTGAGACCATCGAAGAACTGAACAAAACCATCTCCAAGTCGCGAGCAGTTGTTGCTTCCCAACAACTCTTGACTAACTAAAGGAGAAAGTACAGGCACATCCCATATTTCAGACAGTGATAACCCTTCTTCAGAACCATCCAGCACCATTTCCTCCTTGAAACCCCTGTGTTCTTCCACAATCTTCTCCTCGGCATTGCTTTCTTCCTTTGATTTTTCGACTTTGTGTCCATTAGTGACATCAAGCACGGATGATGGAGATGGATGTGAAAACAAGTTAGTGGACTCTTCAGACACACCCTCTGATTCAATTGACAGATTCTTAGTCTTCACCAATACCATCATTCTCTCAAACTCATCCTTCTTCTTCCTATATGCAGCAGCAGCCTCTTCTGCGGTAGTATAAGTACCAAGCCACAAACGAGTCTTTTTAAATGGATCTCTAATCTCGGCAGAATACTTTCCCCATGGCCTTTGCCTGACACCCTTATACATGGTGGAAGGTGCTCGAGTTTTCTTCTTGTCAGCAGGCTTACTCCTACTGATTTTGCCTCTATCACCATTGTCCTTTGATGAGATATCAGAACTTGATTTACAAGGGCAAATTGGTGGTAGTCTGATCTCTTTAATGCGGGGCCTAGTCGATGGAACCTTCTGATTAACACACCCTTCATCTTCATCGCTAGAAGAGTCTGTGGCATGAGGATCATTATATATTATCCGAACTATCCTGGACCCTTCAGAGTCATGCCCCATAGCATTGCTGAAACTCATCTTTTGATCCAAAATTGACCCTTGGAGGTCTGGCATTAATGTGAGATTGCAATTTGCAGTCAGTCCCACTTAAAAGAAGGAAAAAAAAATTTGAAGGGAGAAAAAAAAAAAAAAAACAAATCTTGAGACAACCTTGAGTGTCAAGAAAAACCCCTTAAACCCCTAAACCCAAGGTTGACATAAATAGGTGCTCTCTCAGAGAATCCTTACGGCAATCTATCCAAGTGCAATTCCTGCATAATGACACAACGACAGAATAAAATGAAATCAAAACACGAAAAACACATCAAATTTCATCTCATGATTATAAAGACCAGTGTTATTTCACATACCAGAAATCAAAATTAAAAAAAAAAAAAAAACAAAAGAAAAAAACAACTTGAAAAAAGAGGGCTGTGGGGAATGGTCAACAAGCAATCACATACCTTTTTGAAGGTATTGCATAGAAATTCTCAGACAGCTCTGTTTCTTTATATGTCGAAGAAATCAAGACTGCTTGCAAAAAGTGAAGAAAAAACTGAGAGATAGACACAGAGAGAGCAAAAAGAGAGAGAGAGACAGAGAGAGAGAGAACTTCATAAATCCTCTGTTTTCCTAATAAAAGGAAACTCTTTTCTCCGCGTAGAGGAAGAGAATCTGAAACCAAAAAGGGAAAGAAAAAAATTCCACGAAAAAGGAATAACATAAAATTCAATAAAATCAAGAGATATATAATCAATGACCCGAAAATGGCAAAACAATTTTGTTACCTTACTGATCAAAACAAATGCGTAATCATCAAGAAAACAGAACAAAATGCACTAACAGCATAAAAAAATAAAAAATAAAAAGAATTTGAAGTGGTTTAGCCGGAGAACAAAAAGGGAAGTTTGTTTCTTACCGAAAGTTGTTGAATTGACTTCTCTTGAGCACCGTGATTCTCTCTAACTATTGGAATTCGTGTGCGCCAAGCACACACTCAAACAGAGTCTCTCTGTTTCTGTCCTCTTCCACCTGTAGTCTTCTCCTACCGCCCACAAAAATATATACACCCCGAGCCTTTTAGATGGGCCTCTCTCCCTTCTTCTTTTCTTTTCCTTTTAAGCAACTTTTTATTTATTTATTATATATACATATATATATATATATATATATATATATATATATATATATATATAAAAGGAGTCTTTTGTTCCAATTCACTTTAATAGAGAAAATAAATGGATTTTTTTTTTTTTTTTGGTTTTTAAGCACCACCACTTGAATATAGGTTAGGAAGACACAAATAAAAACAAAGATTTTTTTTTTAAAAAATAATTTTGATTGGTTAATGTAGGAAGAATAAAATAAAAATAAAAATTGTGATAATTTTTTTTTTTATTTTTATTCATGTCTGTAGCTTCTCGTGGCTGTTAGCAGTGATTTCATTTATTAAAAATCATTTAATGCTCCAATTCTCTTCTGGGAGATTTTACGAGAAACAGAAGCATGCACTATGTGGGCATTAAATGATTACTCGGTTAACAAAGTCCGCCTTGATTGATTATAAAGACACATTTAATTACAGAATTGAGTCTCATTCTGACACGTGCGTTTAATGGAGAGGTCGCATTGGGGTTTGATGTGCTTGCACCCAAGGGTCTCAATCGTCGGGTCGGGTCGGGTCGGGTCAGATTCGTCTTGAATTTTTTGGAACTTTAGATGTTTTAAGTTCCTTTTTTTTCTCTTTGATTGGAAGATTTTTGAGTTTGAAATTTATTCATTTTCAAATTTACAGTCTTTAGAGTATATTGAATTTCAAATATCTTAAATTTTAGATTTTAATTTTAAAATATTTATATATGAATTATTTGTATTTTAAATAAATCAAATATCAATTATTTTAAATTCAAACAATTTAAATTTTAGTGTGTTACGGGAGTAATTTATTTTTTAATCGATGTAAATTAAATGAAATTGAATATTGGACGAATTAAAATAAGCTTTTATTTTTATGACCCCCATTTGCGCATCTATTCCGCAATATAAGTTTAATTAAGTTTTATTCACAATGTTTTCTTTTCTTTTGGAAGGTTTCATTAGTTTCCTTATACTCGATTTATTTTTGAAAAGACAGAAAGATTTTTGTCGCATAGAAACAGAGACCAGTTGCCTTACTTAAAAACAAAAAAAAAAAGAAAAAAAAAAAGAGCTTATTTCCCTGTTAGGGGATGCCTGAGAGATTGCAATAAGACAATTTAAAAGAGAGAGAGAGAGAGAGAGAATTCCAATGAGCTCAATGGATGGTTGTATAGTCTTACTATCACTTAATCTACAATATAAAATTGTACATAAAATCAAAATTAACTTCTTACTTCAACAAATTTTACGAATATACCAAATTGTTATTAATCTGTTATTTAATCCTATTTGATGAATCAGGTGCGTATAAAAATTAATCAATCGTTAATTTAATTAGTATAACGAGGGTATTTTACGATTATCATGTTTGCCAATGAAAATAATATTGCTCACAATTAAAAATGGAAATCATTATTTAACGAAATTAAGGTTATCGAATATCCCCGTTGCTTTTCCTTTAGTATGATTTTAACCGTTTCTATACTTCTAATTATTATGTAAAGAGGGTAAAGTAAATGTGAATCACCAATTACATGTATAAGAATTACCTTGATTACTGATGCGGCTCTACATTCTTTTGTTAGACTACGTCTGATCAAAACCTTTTCACACGGGAAATGATGATTAGCATGGTTTACCATCTTTTCGAATTGAAATTCCCAGCAAATAATTATATCCAAAGCGGGGGGGGAGAAAAAGAAAAAAAAAAAAAAGGAATTTCCAGCAGACAATCGTTATCTATTCAAGATGAATCCAAAGAAGCCTTTCTTTAGACAAGAACTGTGGCGCAACGTGACCTTTGATCGTGAGACCTGGATTAGAATTACAGACTTTTACCTTCTCCCTTCCAATTAAATAATAATAATAATAATAATAATAATTGTCCTCGTTAGCAAATTATAGTTATTTCTTTCGTGTTCCTCGGAGCACATCTGAGGGAGATTATGAAGTTTATAAAATTGGGAAAAGCTACCCTAATTGGTATTGCGTTGGCCGCACGGCACTGCGGATTGAATCGGCCAGACATATATTTAACCCCATTAAATACGTTGGCGAAAATTCGAACATTTTTTTTTAATTATTAAACCACAACCATAGGTAATAAATTGAAAACAAACAAAAAAACCCTTTTTTTCTTTTTTCCTTCGATCGACTAAAATCCGAATCTTGGCGCATTTAGAAAAGCGTAATTTTGCATTTCAACTAAAGCGACTTGACTTTGATAAAACTAAACATGGATTAGTGTATGTAGTATATGCACAAATTGCCCTCCGATACCACTGAATCACAGTGTAAAATGAAACAATAACCGAAACTGAAATATTTGGTGTTTCAAGGTAGACATCTCACTATACAATATAAAATAAAAACACATTCTCGTAATATAAAAAGACACTCGTGCAGTAGAAAATATATAGGTTACAATATCACAAAATGATTTGCGTATAACAGAAAAATAATTAATGTATTATATGTATACATATACAACCATTTTCAGCCGTGGATTTATGAACAATTATGGGGTAGAAGGGAACTAGGAATCTTTTAAGATGAGCCCTTTCCATTTTCAATTTTAATCTATTTATGTCCCTTTTCCCGTTCAAATGATAAAGACCTGTCGTTGACTCTAACTAGGTTGACATTGCTTGAGTGTACTTTTCGTTTGCACCTCATTTCCATGGAATCTCGACACTTTGTTCTGCCGTTCATACAAGCACATCCTGGTCACTTACTGTTTATGGAATTGCTCATCTCTAGTTATCAAGCATTCAAGTGCATCCAATGTTTTGATTGGTTTTACTTAATTTTAATAAACTCCACAGTGATGGAAACATATGGGCACCAAGAGCCACATATATATATATATATATATATGGTCAGTCGGCTAAAGGACAATGAGGCTACTTCTTTGCACGGCAATATATGTTTTTAATTATGTTATTATATATTATATATTATGATTTAAAAACGTTTTTAATGATAAAATTTAAAAGGTTATTGAAAAAGAAAAAAAAAAAGCTATGAAGAGACTTGATTATCAGTTAAATAAAACTAAATTATAATAAAATTTATGAGTGAATTGTAAATTTGAATAAAATTCAAGTCAAAATTGATCAGCACATGAAACGGACTGATTCTTTCGGTTTCTTTTCCTCGATGTTCATGTCTGAACCAAACTAGAGGTCGGATCGATTTCCAGTTTTTCTAGTTTGTTCGGCCTGTACGGCCTACTTCTCACAACAATATATATATATATATATAAATTTTTTTTTTTTTGTATCATCCTCTTGATGAACCATGACGTGCAAGTGAATTGTTTATTCAACTAGCATGACCTTATGAATATATATGGTCAACTCGCTTGCACAAATGAAGAGTATTTGACACAAAAGAAAAGTACAAATAAAGCATCTCTCCGCCTACATCATTTGTTTCCATATTTGAGTTTGGTCAGTAATTTTGTACAGTGACTCTGAAGTTCTTCTCAAGAAACAAAATATTTTAAAAGATTTGTATTTTACATTAGAAATAAAAATTTTATTTTATTTATTTATTTATAAAAGAATATTTCTCTTATATTTTATACAAAAAAATTCTAAATAAAAAATTAAGAACTAATTTTTTTGAAATTTATCCCAAAATAATCGCCATAATTTTTTGTTAACAATTTGTCTTTTGTTCACTTATTTTCTTTATCTCTAATTAAATAATCTATTTTTATGTTTTAATAACGTTTTTTACACTAACCTCACACTCAAACAAGTGGGTTACTGGGTAAGTGGGTAAGTGATTACTAAATTATGCCTAATGATGGTTCGCCTGTACCATACTACAGAAAAAAGATTGATAGCCAATGATTAAGGTAGTATAAATCCTGGGTTTTGCGTTTGATAAAATGTGCACCATCTCGTTGTTTATGTTGACTTTTCAAGTATGGAGAACCCAACAACAACACGTGTACCTCGAAAACGAATAGTGTCAATGATTTCAGTAGCATCTGACGTGTGTTTACATTACTTGGAGATTGGAGAGCAATTGGAAATGGTAACGAATTATTACGAGTGTAGCTGTTGATTCCTGGCCTGCAGCAAGCGCACAACTGCTTCTATGATCACGATTTTCCGAGATAATGGCTTGATTATCATGGGGTGCAATTCTTGGTAAGCGATTGGATCTTGCTCTGTTATGGATTTTGGAGATTTGGGAGGGATCCTCTCCTTTACTAATTACATGCACAATGGCACACACGGTTATTATTAAAGGTTCATGATCCATATTGAGCATGGTTCAGCTCAGCATTCGTGTATCGTTTAATGATGTTAACCAGGCTTTTAATGGCAACATCAAATAGCCCCATGATTATTTTAAGACATGAGTGCTAACCATTGCATTAATCGGATTCTCGATTTGTTTGTTTTTTTTTTTTCCTCTTTAGAACTTTTGGAAAGTAGGAGAATAAAAGTTGTAATTTTTACAATTGACTTATTGCAAAAACCAAATTTTAAATAATTAACTTCTTTGTGATAGGTAAACGTACATTACCTCTATCATACTATCAACCTAAGGTTAGTTTCTTCTTTTTAACAAAGCAAAAAAGAGTTAGTTAGAAAGAGAAAAAAAATTTATTATGTACAAAATATATATATATATATATATAATGTTATAGCCTTAATGCTTGCTTTGGGGGTCATGCAGAGCATTGTCGGCCAGTCTTACTCCTCGACAGTCGGCAACGTTTTTTAGCCCAACCAAATGGTTTCGGGTTTCCGTACCAACCCAAATTGCTTGTTTCATAAGACGGTCGAGGCCCAAATTTTACTTTCTAAAGAGCAATAATAATATATTTATTTATTTATTTTATTTTATATTTTGTGGCAGAAGCGAATAATATATATTTTATTTTACTTTCACACTTGGATTAATTCATTTCGCCGGCTTCATTATAAACAGGTCATCTACATCGAGATTAAAAGGGTCTTAAAAAATTAATCTTAGGACTTCCATTCGGAATTTGAATTTGAGAAGTTATTATAGGAGTAAAATGCCACGTTTAAAATGTTAGAAAAGTAACTTTAAAAATCAAAAATAAAATTTCCGCAGTTATTGTTAATTACACATCATGTTTCCAAAACTGCATTCTCTCTTTATCTCTCTGCATAAAATATAATCAATCAATTTTATATATTTTATTTCATCTATTTATAAAAAATAAACGGATTTTAATTGAGAATCTTATGATTCAGTTTGAGATATAGTCCGTATTGAATTTTTTTTTCTTTTTTTTTTTATTACAATTATCTACGGAAAATAGTTCCAAATCTTGGGCTTTAAATTAAAACCTCAACTCCTATTGGGCCCAACCGAGGACCTCATCATCTTTCATGCATCACATTGTTCTCTCTCTCTCTGTTTTCTCTTTGACTTCTCCCTCTCATCTCTTTTAACGTGCGATCTACGTTGAAATAACGAAAACAAAGAATCTAGTTGCTTTTTCTTATGTACATGTTTGGAAGTGAGGTTTTTCTTATCCCTTTTGTTTTTATTTCTTCTTTGAAGTTTGGTGATTTTTTCTTGATTTTATTTTGAAGGAAATACCTGTTTTTAACTTTAAATTGGTATAGAAGGCTGTCGATAATTTAAAAAAAAAAAACCCCAAAACTTCCAAAAGTGCAGACAATACTTACTTGGGGAAGTATTCTTGATTTGGCATTTTACACCAAAGTAGAAATGTCCATACATTTTACGTTTGTTTTCTCATGCAATTTGAAATCATGAAAATGGTCATTGTCATATCTGATTTTCCATATTCACATTAACTATACAAGAATTATAAGATGACGATCATTTATAAAAGAAATGTTCAAAACTTGTTGCCGAGATTCCCATTAAATTACCAGTTTTGATGCATGCATACAGTCAGTACCTCCCCTATGAAGTATTCTAAAAGTGTACAATCCAATAGGATCCCAATATTGCATGGAAGAACATAAAAGCGTTGAGAATTTTAGTGTCCGTTTGCATTCTGGTGTTATTTCATAGAATCGGTCACATTTTTATTATTATTATATATATATTTTTTCCTTTTCCTTTAGCTAAACGTTCTGTGTGGCTTTAGAGTTGGCACCACTGAACCACTGTTTTTGACTTTGAGGCAGAAGTGCTGAGAATTTTTGTGTCCGTTTGCATTCTGATGGTTGAGAGTTGACACCACTTAATCGCCACTCTTGACTTTGTGGTACCGTTCATTTATATCTTATAAAAAGTTATGATGGCACGCATACTTTTTTATTATAAAAATTATAAAATAACGATGATAATATTTATAATTTTATTAAAAATTAAGTTTATAAAAATTAAAATATATATATATATATATATATAATTATGATTATATGTTTAATTTTATTAAATATTTTAATTAAAAAAAATTGAACATACAGCATTTAATATGACAATGAACCACTGCCATTTGCAGCTAAACGCATTATTATGTTCCCTCGGCAACTGTGGCCCAATGCGCCGACGATGAAAAGTCTCTGGCATTGTGCCATGATGGGGCAGGCATGGCACAGCCGCGGGTTAAGTCAAAGCATGTTTCATACACGGGCCTACTTGGACAGGACATTTTTGCTTGGGTGCGACAAAATTAGATGGACGGGACAGACCGACGGGACGGGGATCGGCACCATCACAGTGCCGGGGGTCACTGTACATGTTACTGTTCCGTCAATAAAATAATTATTTTCTTAAATTCTTCAATACCAAAAATAAAATTGTACAATATATATATATGTGTGTGTGTGTGTGTGTGTGTGTGTGTGTGTGTGTGTGTGTGTGTGTGTGTGTGGCTGCGCCAGTCCTGGTAAACATATGCCGGAAATTTTTGAAACGCTGGCCAAGGTTTCCTTGGAGGCGGTCAAACGTCCCGTCTCCAAGACGGGTTGAAAAAAGCCAAAGATGGGCCCCCACAACGCACTTTGTGGGTTGATCGAACACTTCAACTCAATAATTTCTGGTAGTATTGGGTTTTTCTTTTTTTCTTTTTTTTTTCTCTTTCAATTTAACTGATTACGAAAATATTTTATTTTTAAATTTTAAATTTATTAATTATTAAATTATATTTAATGATTGATATTATTGACCCAGTCATCAGGGCCTAATATGTCAATCTAAAATGAATAGACCAGATGATTCTTTCTAACACGAAGGAAGAAAATTTGGGTGGACTGGACTCACCAGACGACTTGGAGCAACCCCCACCAAATGGCGAAAAAAAAAAAAAACTCTTTTATTATATGTTTCTTTAATGAAGTAATCTCTTTTATTTATTTATTTATTAAAAAATCTATTAGATTATATATATTATATAATAAAAATATATTTTTTAAATTTTATAGTTTTCTTAAGATTATAACTTGAAATTTTAAAAATAAAAATTTAAAATTTTAATTATTAAAGTAGGTGAAGCGGCCTCCCTTCACTAAATGCGGCCCGTAGGTTGGTTAAACACTGATGGTTGTCCTTTTATTCAAACATGAAGTGTTGACGAAGTACCAAGAAACTGCCATTACATTCAGAAAAGAATAAAATCTAAATAAAAAAATAGTAAAACAAGAGAAAACTCAATATCCACGCGCTCAATTAGAGTGGGAAACGTTCCTCATAGCTTATATTACTCCTAGCAAGACTTTTTTTATTTTTCAAACATCAATTTATTTATTTATTTAACAATAAATCACATTTTTTATAATTAATTTTATAATTATTTTTTAAAATTACGTTGCAAGAATTAGTTAATAATTTAATGTAATATTTCATATAAATTTAAATTTTATTGTTTATAATCGTTTATTTTTAAATAAGTTAATATTTATATTTAGAATATGATATAACGTTTTAATTCTAATAATATTGAAATTAAATAAAAAAATTATTTAAATTTAATAATATACAAATAATTAATTTTTTATAAAAAAAATAAGTAAAAGGGTGAATTGGTGACCATCCTCCTCCTCAAATTACATGCGTAAGTAAGATTCATTCTTCATCTAATCGAAATTTTTCCCAATTATTTATGACCCACAAAAGAAATGCTTGTACGAATCAACGGCTTTTCCGGCCTCCCCGAGTAAGTAACAAGCGGAGCACCAATTAGTTTTAAAAAAAAGAAAAAACAAATTTCAAAAAAGAGCCCACCTCATCATACGTGCGAGGCGGAGAAAACGGGATGGGTCACGCTCGCGTGACATAGACTTCGTTATGAAATGTCGTCATCAACGGATAGCATCTCGTGATTTTGAAGCAATCGCCACTACGATGACGCCAGCTCACATCCTCTCCGTGACATCACCCCCATCAGAAAGCCCATCCAACGGCTGGAAAACATTCCACTTTCCAATCAAAATTGTCGCGATCCTCGACAATCACCCATCCCCGGCATCCCATGCCGTGACCACTCAAGTCAAAGACATCACGTCAACCCCCCACAACAAACAAAAGCAACCGATATTTACGAGACGGATCTTAACGCGGATCTATTGTTATTTAGACATAGATAATGTAATTATATATATATATATATATATATATAATTAATAACTATCATAATATGTTTATAATTTTAAATTTATTTTTTTGTTTTTAAATTTTTTATTTAATATAAAAATAGACAAAAGCCAAAAAAAGGGAAAAAAATAATGCTTAAAATAACGAGAGATGCTATTTGCGCATAGAAATAGCTCCATACATTTAAAAACAGTAATTAATATAAACACTTCTACTCCTTATTAAACGCTTCAAAATGTGTTTAATAAAAAATAAAAAATAAAAAATTAAAATTATATATATATATATATTAAAGTATATTTTACAATTATATCTAAATTATATTTGGGTCTTAATTTTTTTAATATTGACATGTTACAGTGTTTGTATCATATTGTATTGTATTGTGTGTGGTCGTTTTTACGCTGCTGTTTTTTGTGTTAAGGGAAAAAGGGTTAGCAGGGTTGCTGTCGTGTTCATTCTTTGAAAACTGAAAAATTGCAGGAAAATTACAAAAGACAAAGACTTGCCATATAAAGAAGAAAAGAAGGTGTCAGTTCCCAACAAGTTCTTCAAAGCATATATTTATGGAAATCATCGGGATGCTACATTGAGTGGCACTCACGCTCAGCAAGCCACATGGTGTAGCGGTCGGAAATAATTGAGCCCTTTTCAGTGTTTTGGCTGATATTTTAATTTATCATCTTATAATATGGATTATATAAAAGTTTTTTTTTATATATAACTTGAAAAATGAAAATTTAAATTGTTTCTTTAATTTTTTTATTATATATTGCTTCTTTGATGTTAAAATGTTGGAAGAATAGTTTAGAACGTCACGAGCCACAAGAGATATGGACCAGGGAAGAGAGAAGAGGAAAACGAGCGACAAAGAAATCGAGGACGGAAGGAAAAGGAGGGTGAGGGAAGCCGACGGGAAGGAGGCGGCGGCGGCGGCGGCGGGATCGGCGACGGAGGAGGAGGTGGACGAGTTCTTTGCCATACTGAAGAGGATGCAGGTCGCTGCCAAGTACTTTGAGCGGGGAATTGGAGAAGGCTGGAGAGCGGTGTTGGAGGCGGAAGTGATGGAGAAGGCCGGCGCTGGAGTCGATGAGAAGAAGAAAGCGGCGGAAGAGGCCCCGGTGGTTGTGGAGGAGGCCGCGGTGGTTTTCGATTTGAATGTCTCGCCGGAAGTGGGAGAACAATAGGAGGTTAATATAGACGGCTATAATAATGGCTTTTGTATTGATCACGATCGACGCCACTGTACGTGGAGGAGGAAGAGGAGAAGCTCGCGCGTGTGAACTACTGCTAACCGAACGCGAATGAGGTTTCTTTGTTTTTTTTAAATTACTACGTTACGTTTTTTTTTTCTCTTTCCTCTTATTTTTTATTTTTCTGTTTATTTTCTGGTTTTCCTTTGCCGGATCTACTGACAATTTTTAATTATCAATAGCAACGTATCCCCCAAAAACAAAAAAAAGGTATAAATTTTTATTAAATACCTTTTTATTCCTACTTAAATGCGTTTTCGGTAATCAATATAGAGATTATCATTTTTTTTTTCGATCTGATCCTAAATAATGTTTTTGTTAACGTATACGGAAAAAGATGTGCCGTGCAATTCATAAAAAGAGAGTATTAATCCAGTGGTTTATTATGAATTTTTGCCGAGTGTATGGCAGGGATACGGAGTTACTCAGTTAATTTAATCATAAGCTTTTAAAATTCAGTTCTGGTTAGTATTTTGTGGTTTTATGTTTTTTTTTTTGTAGGTTTTTATTTTTATTTTTATTCGAATGTTAAGTAATATAATAAGAGTAACTCATCTAATTTTTATAAATCTTTTACTCTTTTTTTTTTTAAATATCAGAATCTATATATAATCTGGATGGTAAAAGTATAAATACTTAATAATTGAATGTGTTCCGAGAAAGTATTTAATTTTCTAATCGCGTTTTTTTTTTTTTCATGTGGTTGTTGATTTTTGTTTTTATATTTTCCTTTGGATCACCAACACAACGTCCTTTTCCTTGCTGGAGAGTTGGTGATGCGAGCGGAAGTTTCGTGGAAACTGACGATATGGGGACACTTTTTTTTTATTTTTTTTTTGTAACTTTAACAATTTGAATCTTGTGCTTTTCTTTTAGTTATGATCGCTTAACGTAAAAAGCTAGTAGAATTCTGTCACTCAATTGCACTGATCCACAAAGATGTATCATTTTTTCTCTGCCGCCCCAACAAGAAAAAGCTAGCATAGTTTCAGTCTCATTGTCAAAAAGCTTTCTGCAAGTCTTTGCACGAGATTAGAATGCCGATATATAAATTAAGTTCATGCACCAGTATCAGAAACTAGAATGTTCAACTGGGCCAGGCGATCTTGACCAAGAACTGAATCATATTTATGATCGCATTTGTTGTACTGTTATTGTCTTAACTGAACACCAATCATCGACATCATTTGATAAACATAAATACATGTAGAGTGACTCAACACCCATTACACATGATGGTAGTCATACATCTCACCACACCAAGTTGACTTAACAAGAGGGTGAGATGAGAACTAAGTGGAGCTAGCAATTTTACACTAAATTTAGTCTATGATTGAAAAAAAAAGAGAAAAAAAAAGACAGATACTTAAATATGAGGTTATGATTTTGTTTTTGCTGTTATTGACAACAATCATACACTTTTTTTTTTTTTGGATTTTTTTGACTCGTTATATTTGGATGGGACTTGAGGTCCATTCACTGTCTATTTCTGATTTACTGTTAGTGAGGAATAGTGAAGGTTATAGTAAAGCTCGCTATATTTGTACTTATGCTTTTATTTTTCTTGGTTGTCAATGATTGTGGCCCGCAAATTTTATATTTTATATTTTATGTGGTTATGAGTTTAAATTTCTGTTATTAAATGTAAATTTAACTTTATACAATTTTAAAAATGACTAATAACTTTTGTTGAATATTATCAAATTCGTTGTTTTATAAGTTTAATGTAACAGTAATAATATATATATATATATATATATATATAAAATGACACTATGAATTATTTTTTTATTTTTTTAATTTGAATAAAAAAAATCTTATGATATTACTTATAAATGACTAAGTGAGAAAATTTCTCAATCATTTCTCGTGCTTTTCAGATGGGAATCGTATTAAACGAGCGAAAACGACATTGATGGGTGCACTTTTTGTATTTAATTGAGTTTTATTATTTTAGTTTCTGTGGCAGTCTATTGGCTTCTTTTGGGTGCTAATTTTGGCACATATTTTAGTTTAGACCACACCAACAAATTGAGTAAAAATTATTTATTTGAGTGCAGCACTAAAAGCTTAGTCATAAGATTAAAAAAAATAAAAATTGCATCTATTTATAAAAAAAATTGTATATATATATAGCCGTTTTATTTATTAACAGAAGTTGAGCATCAAAACCCTTAAGTCTTTTAAATTCTGAACAATCAAAATTCATTTTAATTGCATACAAGAGGCCATGATATAATAGTTTTGACTCGATAGGTGAAGTATTGAGGTATTATCCTCCAAAAAGGCACCTCACATGGTTGAGAGTTGAATACACTTACAAACTTAAGATCACCTTTTATCCATGATTCAAAAATATTACCTTAATCACATATGATGTGGGATTGTGACAAACTTCTATCCCTCTTATTTATTTATTTATTTATTTATTTTATAGAGAGAATCTTAACCCGAAGAGGAGGGAGGGAGGGAGGGAGGGAGGGAGAGGGTTTTCTGAACATTTTAGTGGGTTCAACGTATACATTCCGAACTCGTTTAGCGTCAAAAACACGTGTTTTTATAAGTCGCAGTATTATTTACACTTTTCTCTTCTTCTTTTTTTCCTTTTTTTTTTTTTTTTTTACAAAATTACATCCAAATTATAGGAATTTACATCATCCTATGTCGTCTGCCACTCTCCGAAACTCCCATTAGGATCTCGGCTTCAAACAATAAGCAAAGTCCAGCAAAAGAGAATCGCAATCTTTGATGTCCAATTTAAGCTAAATTAATTAATGTGTCTCTCACATGAATTATGCAACAGTCAAATCAGAGAATGTCATGTCTGGTTTGCAAAAGTTAAAATCTCTATGCCTGTAAAGTTCTAGGTGTTGCGTTGTATTGACGTAAATGCACGCTGATTTTAGTCAATTTTGCACAACAGAATATTGTATTCGGGTGTAGACTTTATTCTGTTTTTTTTTTTTTTTTTGTCTTTAAAAAAAAGTAAAAAAGAAAATTCTTTGTGAATATATACTTATGGTCTGTTAGTTATTTATTTAATTTTTATTAACAAATTTATTATTTTAATATAACTAAATTTCAATAATTTTTTAATATTAATAAATTTAAAATTTATTCTCGTGTGTTTAATATAAATTTTATTCTCAAACAATACATATAACAAAAATTAATTCGACCGAAAATATATAATTCTACTGCTTGTCACCTCTATTGGTTCACTCCGTAAATTCATTTTGACTTTATTCTGCCCAATATCCTTTAGGCCCATATGGTTTGGACTTGACAACTTGTAAGAAGCCCCATTGAGAGGACAATTGGACTAATTGGTCATGAAACGGATCCGGGTCTCAACAACATTTACCGGAAACCCGGCATTAATCGGATCAGAAACGAGTGTGTCCGACTCGCTCTCTCTCTCCGTCCTTCTACTCTCTCATCCACACGAACGAGAGAGGCTCTCTCATCCACTTCGGCATGGCTCTTTTCATAGCCAATGGCAGTGCTGGTGGCGGAGGCACAGTTCTGTACAACAATCCCACCAGACACCACCCATACACCCACCTTCCCCGCCGTCGAACACCTCAAGTCCCACTCCCACTGACGCCAAGAAGACCAGCTCTTCATGTAGTCTCCGCTAAGAAGTTCTCCCCCAGAACCGGCCGGCTCGACGGCAAGAACCGGAGGAGCTCCACCACCACCACCACCAAAGACCTAGAAAAGAATAGTCTGGATCAAGAACGGACGGCTGAGATTGGAAGTGGCGGAGAGGTTACAGTAGAAAGTGTAGTGGACGATGATGGTTTCGTGGTGCCAAAGCTGCCAGGGGAGGAGCCGGACTTCTGGGAAGGCCCCCAGTGGGACGCTCTTGGCTTCTTTGTGCAGTACTTGTGGGCTTTTGGCATCCTTTTCGCGGTATGTCTTTCTTCTTTCTGTTTTGCTTTGTCCCATAATTCTAGGCTGCTTCTTAATGTTCTGTTTCTGTTTCTTTTTCTTTTGGTTTTTTTTCAACTTTTCTTGTGTTATTGTTTGTGAAGTTGTCATGAAACATAGAAAGCTTTGTTTTTGATCAATTGGGTGTTCAAATACCCTCAACCACGATCAGTGGCATTACATATGTAGTACTTTTATCCTTGTCTCAATGTTCTAGATGCCCCAGGTTTGTTAATTTCGCAACCAAAATTGCTTATTTAAGAGTCCTATCAGGAGAGAGAGAAATTAAGCTAGGATGTTCTGTAGTTCTGTTCTGAATGTAAATACAATGAATTAAAGAGTAAGATTTTTCCATGTTACGAGCACAAGAAGAAGAATTTGGTAGCACAAGTATTTATTATCAACTATCAAATGCCCCTAAAGCTATGTCACCCACATTGATAATTAGTACGGTCGTCATGTTATGGTCTGCTTATGTAGCTTAACAGTATTTTATCGCTCGTTGGTCAAGGTGCTCTATTTCGAGAAACCATGGAGCTACTGGCCTTCCCACTCAACTGATTCCAATAAGTCCTATCTTTGTTGTGTCAACAAAAGGCTTCCGGTTCTGAATTACGCATTAAGTTAATGTCTGCGACATCATCCTCTTCTCTTAAAAAAGATCAAAGTAACTTTTCTACTATTCCATTGGTATCAATAGCTTGTTTAAGGGCTTATTGTTTCTCCTCGTCAACTCATTTTGGGGGCTTATAAAACCTGTGTAAACAGTCCTGCCAGTCTCAGCTTTTGTAATCTTAGCATTTAAAAACATGAAATGAAGTTAGAAGCAATGGAGCCACAAATATGTCTTTTTCAGTTATTGTTCTGGCAGGGAAACCATCTGCTAAGGAAAAGTAATGTTTTGTTGTAGGGATCTGTGGTTGATGTTTCCGTTCTATTTACTTCTATTTCTAAAAGGCAAGAACCAAAAGAGTAACAACAATAGGAAACAACTTGTGGGGCTTGAGCTGTGCAAGTCATGCTTGTGATGGCTGAAAAGCCATGTGTTTGTGTAATCTTGAAAGCAGTGAGCATGTTGTTATGAATGTCAGTAGATTCTACCCTTTGAATGTAGATTCAAATTATATTTATGATTTCTGTTACTTATTCTTGTTGTTGTTCTAATGTACATCAATTTGGACCATGGAAGTAGTTTCTCAAGGCTAATATTCTGCCCACATTTGGCAGCTAATTGCATGTGGGATTGCTGTTGCTACATACAACGAAGGGGCAACAGATTTCAAGGAGACCCCTGCATACAAGGAGTCAATTCAATCTCGGGACCTGTTGGACGAACCGGAAACATCTAATTCTGATGTGTTTGAGTCCAATCCCACTGAAGTGGCCCCCAGTTTGGAATAGTCATTCTAAAGGGAACGTGAATAAGTAATTATTTGTGGTTTCTGAATCTAATATAACTATAATTGTACTGAAGACAATCCTCCAAAATGCATTTCTCTGTTAAGAGCGTGCAACTGCTCGAATGTATTTGAGTTTTGGAGATGTTGATACAGAAAAAATTTTCAGTAAATGAAATGTCTAGCAGCTTCACGGCTTATGTTTTTGCCTGGTCGTCCCACATTCAGGATTTTGATTTTAAGTCATGTCTTCTTATGTGCTGGGACTTGATAAAAGGATATCAACCGAAAGCCTGAATTGATGGACGGGTTCAACCTTGCTTCATAGTTGATGTCTCTTTTATAGAAACTGTCTGAGGATTAATTTGGAATAAGATCACTTGAATAGAAATATGCAGTGTGTAAAATTTGAGAAAATTCAGATTAAATCTAAGTGTAATGGAAACTCATTGTTCGACATTTTGATTCTGCAAGTGCAACTATGGCATTGTATGTGACTTACTCCTTCCAAGAGGCAAAACAGGTGCATACCGGAATTTTCACTGTGTGAGACAAAGGAGCACACATTGTGCTTCCTGACAATTTTTATTATATCATTCTGGATGTGGCATGTATTTCACTTGCTTAACCATGTTAAAATAGAATTAACAGTAGGAATTTACCAAAATATTACTCAAGAAGTGTGGAAGGTACTAGCTTCACAGCTCAAATAAGTATATGTACCGAGAAAAATGCACAAATAAGTAGGCTATAGCAGCTATTTTTGATTGATCAAGAGGAGCAGAGTGTTGGGTACAAACTAAGAAAGGACCTTTTTCTTTCCCTGATGAAGTCCGTGAGGCGTGTCCGTATAATAGAAGCTTAAAGGAATTCGGCCATGCTATGATTCATGAAAGTTGCGACTCCGCTTCTCCATCTAGTTTACATGGGTAATAAAGATTGAAATCCAGGCCCCATATTATACATCTCTAGGAAACTCCTCTCTACGTATTGCTGCTTCTATACACATGCAGACGGATTGGTGTTGTTAGATTTCTGTCTCCATCTGTTAGTTGCCCATTAGACTTTTCAATCGATACCATTGGATTCTTTAATCCCACGGCTAGAGTGCTCCTGGAAGGGAAACAGCAGAAAAAAGGGACAAATATATGTACGGTAGGTCTATTTATTATTTCAGCAATCTTTGTCAACAAGGCACAGAATATTCATCAATTAGTTATGCTATCGCATCGTTCCATCTTCATCGATTAGATGTCCCAACAACTCAAAGATATAATTGGTTCCAATCATAGACAACTATGAGTATAAGTCTGTAAACTAAAGGCACTAGATGTTAAACACATAGAAATTCTCTTTGCTAAGATGTACTTCATGGCATCCTGGGCTAAGAAGGAACTTGCTAAACTTAAAATCCATACGTTCAGCAAATTTCTGCTTCCTCCAGTCAACCAAGCTTCTGTTAGTTCCTCCCAATTGCCTCTGGTTTACTCTCTCTCCCCCCTCCCTCTAATGCCTTTGTTTAAAATTCTGTTACATAGTTAATTCTAGTTACGGTTTTAGGTCCAGGAAGTTGTTTTAGCAGCTGATTTGCGATGCCCCAGGTGCTTGCAGAGGGTTTCTGATGCAATTTCAACTATTGATGGTAAAATTGATCCGTTTGTTCTTCTACAAAATCCGCTAATTAGTGATGTTTTCCCAAATGCTCAAGACCTCCACGGCACTACAGTTTTTTCAGAAAGAGATATAGTCTGTGCTGTTAAGATTTTTGTTTACCAGCATTTGCCTTCCTTCAGGATGAATTGGTATTTCTTATAAAACAATTGCATCCCTGCAGATATGGAGTCCTTGGTGGTGCATGTAGCAGAAAAAAAAGTGTCGCTTGTACACAAATCTGTCGCTAAAGGCGGTCCAGTAAAAGTGGCGCTGTCTACAACCTAGCATGCAAATTCTATGGCGTTTCTGCATTTTAAATCCTCTACATGGTTGATCGCAGGCCAACAGCTTAAGAAATGGACCTGATGCGGCAACTTGTGTGAAACTATTAAATAGTCGGTTTATGTTGTAATCATTTAATAGTTGACCCTTTATCTGTACCTGCATTAACATGGAAATTACATTATGCAGAAACATTGCTACTAAATTCCTTTTTCCTCTTTCAAAATTAACAATGGCAGAAAGCTCAGTTAGGGCCCCGGAAGAGCTTACAAATCAGAACTAGTCACCAAATCAGATGGGAATTGTTAATAAAATTGGAGGTTCTTATGAAAATTTTTCTGACTCTCTCCGTTTAAGAGCTAGAAATTGTCTGAGTTGTTGCAGGATTTTTCTTCCCCCATTTCCAAACACAGCTCTCTATTCTGATGCCTCTCAAAACTTTTTGGGATGTATAAACTATCAAAGACAAGGTTTTCTTTTTTCTTCTTTTTAAATCTAAGGTTAGACTTTCACTAGGAAGCTGTCTTTCCATCACCCTGAAATCTGTTTCTAGGATGACACTGATCCTTCAAAAATTATGTAGGAAGTAAATATCAGGCCTATGACAAATTATACTCGTAGCCAAAAATCACTTTCTTGTAATAAGCGAGACAGTTCCTGTAACATTTCATATCATTTATGTGATAAAAAAGGAGAGGAGATAGACTTTCTTCCCTTTTGCCTTCACTTTATAAGGGCTTTTTCGGAGAAGTGCCTAGGCAAAAGAGATGCCCTTCTGTTTGCATGAACTACAGGGCTCCAGAACCAAGCAAAGGATGCTCTCTGTCTCTGGTGCACTTGTAAACTAAAATAATAATATATGCGCATGGAAGTCAGGAATAATGGGAAAACTACGCCAGCTCATGCCTTCCTCTCTGTAAACAGCTCAAGAATCAGATTCCACTGATGAAAAGTATAATTTCCACAAATCAACCTTAAAACACAACCAGCTGGTGATCCTTCGTATTCTCAAGTTCATCGTTCATTTGCCTTTTGAAATAATTTTTCCTCTTGTCCGCTCCCCAACATTCGGATTCCAAAACCAGCTCTATCAAGCGTTTCTTATGACAGAAAAGGCAAGCTTGAAGTTCAATAACCTTTCTTTCTATGTATAACCTTTCAGATTGTTTTGCATTTCTGTTTCTTAGCATACATGCATGTTTAAGACTAATTTTCTTTTTTTTGGCAGTTTTGCTGCATGGTGATGAGAATCAACATGGATTGCGATGGCTGCTACAGAAAAGTAAGGAGAGTCCTTCTAAACATGCAAGGTATAGATTTTCTGTATCAGAAGTATTGATCTAATCCAGATACCGTTTCAAGCCCATTTCACTTTCTGTATGCTCTTTCCTTTTCTCTGTAGAGCTGGAAACACATCTGATAGAGAAGAAACAGTGCAGGGTAAGCATATGTGGCAGAATTATCCCACAGGACGCGGCGATCAAGATCAGGAAAAAGACTAATCGCAGAGTTGAGATATTGGACGTACAAGAGCTTGGAATTGACGAGGAACGGCTTGACCAGCGACCCTTGATCAGTTCTTGGGATCCTGTATCAATCCAAAACCAAGTTTCAGTTTCTACAACGTGAGAATCGATCCGGGCCGTCTCTTTCTCAAATGGAACTGCCTCATTCTCACACGAAAATTGTCTGTACCACCCATATCATAATTTTATTATGTCACAGATAGCTGTTTCATTGTTTCAGTATGTTCAACTACTAGAATCTAATATGTTGGAAATTTTCCCAATAATTAAGCTTTCATCTATTGTTTAACTAGTGTAGAAGACTGAAATGATACACTTGAATGCTGTGTGTTTACAATTCCTAATCGTGTTTGATTCACGTACACATTAATGAGCATCAAGCTGGAAAACAGACTCACCTACACATTAATGAGCAGCAAGCTGGAAAACAGACTCACATACACATTAATGAGCAGCAAGCTGGAAAACAGACTCACATACACATTAACGATTCACGTACGATCCTATTTGTTTATCTTCATGATTTGAGAATTAAAAAAATAATAATAATAAAATCATTAGTTGACAATGTATATTTTCAATTTATAGTAGTACTAGCTGGTGTCCTGTCTGCCAAACTTCGTTTTAAGCCAATTAACCGAAAAAGAAAAAAAAAAAAAATTAAATAAGCACCATTTAAGTTGCAGTTGGACTCAGACCGACTTTTCTTCACCTCAAAGCCATTAAATGGGAAGAAGTGAGGAAAGAAAACTAAATAATAAGTTTATTAAAGAAAGAAAACGCCAAATTCTTTATTATTATTATTATTATTATTATTATTTTTTCATTTGGTGTGATTAACCCTAATAAAAAACTGTGGGTTCTTCAGTCCGTTTAAATTTTGGTAGCAACAAACAGAACATAAAAAATTATAATGTTAAATTTATAAGTTCACAAATAAATCTATTTGGTAAGTAAAGATTTTTTGTATTTGTCTTTATCAATGAAAAAGAAAATTCTATTGGTTTATTAAATAATTTGGAAACTATGAACATAAAGAAGAAAAATTAGAACGAAATTCGGGAAAATAAAATATCCATGGAGAGAAAAAAAAACAAAAAGAAAGAAAAAAACAGGACAAAACCATCTGAATCTTCTACAGTATTGTCGAGATGAGTCCCACCTCAGAAACATTATGAAATTTTAATGGGCACTTTGTTTCATATCGGAAAATGTAAAATTTTAGCGTGACATTATATAGAATTTAATTCTTTCATTTTAATAATTAATTTTTTACAAGGCGTGATCTTGTGTCAAATATAGATAAGCCGAGGTTGGTCCATTTGCCACCTCACCCCTCGACGGATTTCCCATTTCCAAGGTCCGACCAAACACAGCCTTCTCGTACGTGTTAATGTGTCGGAGCCTCTGTCCGTTTACCCACTTGATGGGTTTGATTCTTCTTTGTAACTCAAAAATAAAATTTTCCTTTGAAATTTTAGGTGACAAAGATGTAATTCTGGTTTCTGAGATCTTACAGACACATTCTCTCTCTCTCTCTTGTTTCTTTTTTAGAAATTTTGAGGCTTTTTTTTGGGGGGGGGTTGGGTTGTGTGTGAATTGGATTTGTGGCTGTTTAGAGTCTGATTAGTTACTGATTATCTGCATTAATTGCGATCTCTGGTCTAACACATCAAAGTAGTAACTTTTAAGCTTAGTGGAATCAAATCTGTTGTTTTTCTGTACATTTCTGTGCGATGAATACTTAAATTGTTGTTGTTGTTGTTCCCAGTTGCAAGATCTAAGTAAGGCGTGATGGCCATGATCGATGAGCCTCTATACCCAATTGCTGTTCTCATTGATGAGCTCAAAAATGATGACATTCAGCTCCGATTGAACTCAATCCGTAGGCTTTCCACCATTGCACGAGCACTCGGGGAGGAGAGGACACGGAAGGAGTTGATTCCTTTCTTAAGTGAGAACAATGATGACGACGACGAGGTGCTTCTTGCAATGGCTGAAGAGTTGGGGGTCTTTATTCCTTATGTTGGTGGAGTGGAGCATGCCAACGCGTTGCTCCCGCCGCTGGAGACCTTGTGCACTGTTGAGGAAACTTGTGTGAGGGAGAAAGCTGTGGAGTCTTTGTGTAGAATCGGAGCGCAGATGAAGGAGCATGATTTGGTTGAGTATTTTGCGCCACTTGTGAAGGTTGTATTTGAGTTCTTGGGTCCTTGTTTTAACATCATTTTTACGCATTACCATAGTTTGTTTGAATTTCCATTCATGATGGTTTTGCCATTTCTGTTGATATATCGTTGCTCTCTGTAGAGACTGGCAGCTGGTGAATGGTTTACTGCTCGAGTTTCCGCATGTGGTTTGTTTCATGTTGCTTATTCAAGTGCTTCAGAGACTTTAAAAACAGAACTACGAACAATATATGGCCAGTTGTGTCAAGATGATATGCCCATGGTCCGGAGATCTGCTGCAACAAACCTTGGGAAATTTGCTGCTACAATTGAGCCTCCTTATTTGAAGGCTGACATCATGTCGATATTTGAGGATCTGACACAAGATGGTATGCGTGCTACTGTATGTTGGATTTTATCTTCGGTGTACTTTGCTATTTGATGGATACATGCATGTTACCATTGATGCACTAGGTGAAGATGGAGTGCAAGATATGTAAATAAATACTTTTCGGGTGAAGAACGGAAGTTTATTGTGTGCAACCATTAAAGATCCATCTATATTACTTATTGGGGCATTTCATATTGTTTTCTGCATTCTTCTTTGATTGTTTTGTGTAAGCTCATGTTGATAAGAAATCTAAGATTGCTTGTTGTGATACAGCTTTTTGCCAAGGCCATACTAAATTGACAGGAATTAATTTTTACTTTGTAACTATTTAGGAAATTCCATTTGACAATGCATATTGGGTTGTTGAAAACAATGGTTTTTGAAAAGTGGGCTTTCAAGGCTAGCATGTTCATCAAAGTTTCCACCATGTAGTTCAAGATAGGTGTTCAATTTTGCCAGCATTGTCTTTGTGTGGAGAAGGACATTGAAGTCAATTGATTTGGCTGTTATCAAATCCCAGCCATCTGTTTCAGATGAGTTGGGCCTCCTGGATACCTAATGAATATTGAGTTTTTCTCGGTTATCAGGGTGATGCAGCCATCTGATTTGTTTGTTTTGGTCCTTTTGTCTGTAAACTCATGTTTAGCCCATTCCAAGGCATTGATTATTGTGTAACTAGTGTCATATATATATATATATATATATATATATATATATATATATTTTTTTTTTTCTTTGGGCCAGCTGAAATGTTTGCATTACAATACTGAAAAAACAAAGAAAAATTCTAATTGCTTGTAGAGCATGAATAGATTTTCATCTATACGTCTTTCTGCTGGTATAAATAAAACCTTCGAATTAAACTTTGATATGCTTCGACCTTGGATTGCTTTATTGATTACCTTTAATTATTAAAAATATAAACATCTCTCAAATTTATTTTTATTTCAGATCAAGATTCTGTTCGTTTGTTGGCTGTTGAGGGCTGTGCAGCTCTTGGAAAGTTGTTGGAGCCCCAGGATTGTGTGGCACATATTCTACCTGTCATAGTAAATTTCTCACAGGTAGAACACCGGCCTCTTTTTGTTTGTCCATTCCATCAGAATTGTACAATTTTGTGTAATTTTTGGTGCAAACACGTGGAAGCATCTTCATGATATAAAAATATATTCTCTTTTGCTGTCGATAATGTGTAATGGAAGTACTTTTTTTGTCATATAGTTATCTTAATATTATGATAAAATTGGAAATGCTAGACGTCTTGACCATCCTGTGTGATACAAAATCTTTCCTGATCAGGATAAGTCATGGCGTGTTCGTTACATGGTTGCAAATCAACTATATGAGCTATGTGAAGCAGTTGGTCCTGAGCCTACCCGGTAATTACTTTTACACAACTGTGGATATGGCATGGCCTTACTTTATCTATCTGATACTAAGTCCCAATTAATTGAGTTATCCAAAACTTTTACAGGAAGGTGTCAAGATGTCAGCTTTCATGCTTAAATGCTTATACACTCTTTTACTTTTCTTTTGCTTCCTGTAGACACTTGTTTGTGTTAAAATATTTTAATCTCTTGCTAAATGGTGGTCAATGGACTAGCTGCTTTGCAATAGAGCACTCATGTAATGTGACATACTTCAGGTCAGAGCTGGTTCCTGCATATGTCCGATTACTACGTGATAATGAAGCTGAAGTACGTATAGCTGCTGCTGGCAAGGTGACCAAGTTCTCCCGGATTTTGAATCCAGAGCTTGCAATCCAGCATATTCTTCCTTGTGTAAAGGTATTTGTGCTCATGACAAGGTTCACTTGTTCAATGCAAGGTTTTTTTTTTTTTTTTTTTCCTCTCACAAATATTGTTGTGCCCCAGTATTTAGTTATGTCATCTTTTGTAGGAATTGTCTACTGATTCATCTCAACATGTTCGTTCTGCTTTGGCTTCTGTAATCATGGGAATGGCACCTGTTTTAGGAAAAGTAAGCATTCTGTCTTAAAGCTGCATTTTGTTTGTGGTTAAAAAGTAGAGGTGAAAATGTAACAGAGTTAATGATTACAGGTGTAACTTTTAAGGGTGTATAAGTTGTTATGTTGATTATGCTTGGTTCAACAGGTGAATAAAGGTTAATTGTTAATGGGTTAACAATAAATGTATTTGGTACCAAATACAAAGTTAATGGGGGTAATACTTAACCATGTTTGGTGGAAGTTGAAAAAGCTAAAGATATGAATAGTTAAGTAATACAATTCACAACGAACTGGAAAATGAAGTAGGACAATAAAAAAATTGTAACAAAGCCTATTTCAATAATTATCATTAGCTTCATTATTTCTCTCTTTGTTTCCTCATCTCCTCCTTCTCCTTTTCTTTTCCTCCTCTATTTTCTATTTTTGAGATAACAATACTGCTTATTCCGTTGAATTTTTGAGTATTGATCTAACTACTATGCAAATGTGTTTAAGTGTGCTAGGACAAGGTTTCTTTCAAGTGGATGATATAATTGATTGCTGCACTATATTTCATACTACAGTAGGTGGTTGAGCGTTTCTGATATTTTATTCCACATTCAGAGATTATTTTGTAGGTTTCTTTCTCAGTTGCCATATTTATTCTTGTGGATGCTTTTTGTTGCTTTATTTTTGTATCAGTATTCTTTTTCTTGAAATTTAAGGCACTTGTTACTTGCATGAGACTTCTTTGCCTCTCTTTCCTCTAACACAGTTTCTGTTGATGGTTCTAGGATGCAACAATAGAGCAACTGCTACCTATATTTCTATCTCTTTTGAAAGATGAATTTCCCGATGTTCGATTGAATATTATCAGCAAACTAGATCAAGTCAACCAGGTTTGTGAAAACTTTTAATACTAGTTAAAGGTTGTGATAAATGGGTGTCATCAATTTTCTTACTTTCAGTCTCAATATTCTTTGTGATCATTGCTCACAGTTCTAGAAATATTTTCAAAAAGCTTCTAAAACTTGCTGTTGCTCACAAATGTGACACATGCAGTTTGAGTAACCCAAATGATTAATTTTACTCTGGTATGGCCTTTATGCTTAAAGCATTGCCCTGCCTGGGTTCCTTCACAGTTTACAGATTCTGGAAGATAAATTGTGGTTTAATCTAGCCTGATACTAAATTTAGCACGAGACCTTGAAATTGGTCTTTTGTTTTGTGTGTGTGTGTCTTCCTGCATAAGTTGGATGCCTCTTTTCAAGTCTAGCATTGTGCAGGTTATTGGAATTGATTTGCTCTCCCAGTCCCTGTTGCCAGCTATCGTGGAGCTTGCAGAGGATAGACACTGGAGGGTCCGACTTGCTATAATAGAATACATACCTTTATTAGCAAGTCAGTTGGGTGTGAGGTTTTTTGATGATAAGCTTGGAGCTCTTTGCATGCAATGGTTAAAAGACAAGGTATGTGAAGCTCAATGATTTTGCAATTATGTTGTCCTAGGAACTTCTCTGCAGTATATATTTTCCATGGTTGAATGCTAAAGAGTTTTTAACTGCTTACATATTTCATTTTGATCATAGTGGTTCTAGATCTTTACTGATCTAGTATTATATTTACACAATGACACTCTTTTTCTGTCTATCTTATCCTTGCAAGAGGAGGTTAGATTTCATTTTTACCAGCAGGCTGATTGTTTTGAAATGACTATTTCTTCTTGGACAAGTATATGCTGTGCAATGGTGTTGCCTTTGAGTACTTTGTCATGTGTGGTAAAAAGATAAGGTGACAAGCATGTGTGGTGAAAAGATGATTGCTGCTTATTCCTTCCGTTGCCATAGTTTTTAAGACCATGTTCCTTGGTGTACCTGTTTGTAACCAAATTAAGGCTGCTTGGTCCAGTTTAGGATAAGAAGGCTATCTGTTGTTATTTGTATCTAACTTTGTCTGTTTAGCCTTATCAAGCTTACCCTAGCAAGGTCAGCATTTAGCACTTCACTTACCAATTGTACTCTAGCAATTTTAGCATTTGCCATATTGAATTTATATACCATTTAGCTAATTATCTTGATGTATTGCAGGTTTACTCAATTCGTGATGCAGCTGCAAATAATGTAAAACGCCTTGCAGAAGAATTTGGCCCAGATTGGGCAATGCAACACATAGTCCCTCAGGTCTGGTTTGTCTGACTGTCTCTCTCAAAATTTTACTCAGTAACTGTTTGGAGGTGAAAGATCCTATTCTGCAATGTGCATGTTATGCACTTGGCTCAAGAAACTTGCAGTTGAAGTATGCATTGATTATAGCCATGATGCATTCTTTCTGATCGATGCAACAACAGGTGCTTGAATTTAGTAATCCTGTCACCTGGTTTATGCTATAAGTTGTCTTGTTTTTCATGCCAGAGCCATTAATTCATTATGGTCTCTATTCCTGCCATTGATACTTTCTGGGATCTCAAACAAGTTTTAATCAGTTAGTATGCTTCTTTAAGAATCAAGATATTTGGAACAATGAAATTATTGGAAACATTTTGGCATTTTGTTACTAATCATGGAATTGGACTGTAGGGCAATTTTTTGGTACTTAGTTACGTTTGTCCTGAGAAGTGAATTTATTCAGCCCAAGTATTTTTTTTTATCAGTAAAACATAAATTGATTTATTCTGTTCCCTTGTTCACCAAGCTCCTTGGAGTAAAATTTACCTCTCTGACCGTTTGTTGACAGGTCCTGGACATGATTAACAATCCACACTACCTATATCGGATGACCATTTTACATGCAATTTCCTTGCTTGCCCCTGTTGTGGGCCCAGAAATTACATGTTCCAAACTAATTCCTGTGGTAATCAATGCATCAAAAGATCGGTAAAGTTGCAAAACTTTGAAGCTTGATGTGGAAGAGTATTTAGTGTGTTTGTTCATTCTATTTGGACATTGAGCTGAGATTTGTGTGTTACAGGGTACCCAACATCAAGTTCAATGTGGCAAAGGTGTTGCAGTCGCTGATTCCAATCATTGATCAGTCTGTAAGTAACCGTGCTAACTGATTACGTAGTGTTTGCTGCCCAAATATTGTGCTGTTTCAAATTTTAAGGACATTATTACCACATTAGCTGAGACAAATCTGCACTTAAAAGCAAATGAGGAGTTCATGTAAACTCAACAATGGGACTGGCTAAAACTTGGAATCTTGATACTAAGTTAAATTTGTGAATTCAATTTCCTGTTATCGGATTCGGCTGTTCTAATCAAGGATAATTGACCATGCTTGTTGAACTGTGCAGGTGGTGGAGAAAACAGTCCGACCATGTTTGGTTGAGCTGAGTGAGGACCCAGATGTGGACGTCAGATTCTTTGCTACTCAAGCACTCCAGTCTATTGATCAGGTCATGATGTCCAGTTAGATTGATTTAATTAGAGAATTTTCTCATTTTTCATTTTTGCCTTTCTCAGTTCAGCTCAGTTTAACTTTTTGTAATTTATTAGCTAAAGTGCTACGTGTTCTTTCTATCAGACAATATGTGATCTTGTGAGCATATTGTAGGGCTGATTAAGAAAATTTACCTGTAGGCAGTGGAAGTGCGTGTTGTTCCAAGCCAATGATGTGACAAAATTGAATTGTCTTTTGAGTTTATTTCATACCACGGTAGGAAAGAAAAGAGTACGATGAACTTAAAAGCATAGTTGAAAGACCCACGAAACTTCTGCTTAAAGAAGTCAATATATATAAAGGAGGCGAGTGGGCGTTAAAATGATAATGGTTATATTGCTTGTTTACGGAGCCAATTTACTTGCAGACTGCAATGAGCAGTGTTTGTCATTGATGTTTACTTTTACTAGTATTATCTGCAAATGACATTGAGTCGAACAATTCTTACCAGTCTGTTGCTTGAATTCAAGCAAGACATTTTACTTTGTTGGATATGTATCAAGCCCAAGGAACTTAATATTTTCAAAAGCGAGCATACAGGCTCCATCCTTAAAAGAATGACAGGTTCGTGTAAGCGTCTGTACGGTTCAGTTCGAAGATTTTCTTAAACCAAATCAAACCATTTTAGTCTGGAAACTAAACCAAGTCAAGCCATAAAATTACGGTTTGGTTTGTTTTGGTTTGCAGTTTCTTGGTATAGTAAGGAAGAGAGAGAACCAGACGTCTAATATATAAATATTTATCCCACATAAAATAGATTACCATGTTCATAGTAAAATTTATAGTAGCATAATGCATCAATATATATGTTAATTAACAAACAGGATACTACGCTTAAACCACATGGTTCTCGGCTCCCCGTGGGCCCTTGTAGAAGCGGCTCTTCTGAAAAATTCCTCCTCAAATATCAAGGGTGCAAGCTAGAGTGAAACGACACCAGCCGGCAGTCTCGTCTGTAGCTTCCACATTGTTTAAGAATCAACGGGACCGATGGAGAGTAAAGTAAAGCCGATAGTGTACCAGCTAAGTTGCTATTTTATTTTTATTTCCTTTGGGGAGGTTTGGTAGATATTGAGCCGGCGAAATCTAGACAGTGCTTGTATCCAAGGTGCCGGCATCGAAAGAGGGCGAGACCGGAACACCAGCGAGAGGACATGGAGTCAGTCATGTGAGGACCCACAAAAAATAAAAATAAATAAATAAATAAATAAAAGAAAGCAGTGAAGAATCGATTACAAAACAAAAATATTACACGACACGCATCAAGTGTAGACCCCCGAAACTGAAATGGTGCCAACTCTTTTTGGTCTAGTACATGGCAATAAAACGCTTGTTGCCCTTGTCCACGTTCCCCTCCTTAACCAACACGTTATCGGATTTTGCTCTTTACCTTCTTCTAATGGGGCTACTATGCTTTTAGTGTGGCCTATTAATAAAGCTGCCTGCATTACAGAGAGAATAAATAATATATATATATATATATAGGATTATTGGATTTATCTAACATAGCTCATCAGTCATGTCTATGCGCATTCTCCGCAATTTGTAGCTTCCTTCTCCGGCATGACCACATCCAAAATGGTTAAGTCTCTTAAGTAGTTGAGGTAAGTCATGGTGGTGCGCGGTGGCCGCAGAGAACAAATGAGTAACAAGTGCATGTCTAATTGTTCATCTAGCCTCTCCAAAATCCTCCAAGGAGGCACTTGGCTTACCAAAACCAAAATTTCTTAATTATTTGTGTTATGGTGCCCACCAACCGCCGAAGAGCAAGCCGAATATAAAATCCCGTAATCCATCTCATTGAACGCGATGGTCAACATTTTTGCGTAAGTTACTATTGTTTCTTTTTTTTTTTTTTTTTTTTTGGGTGACCAGCATATAAAATCTTATTCATGGCATCACTCAGAGGACACCCATGGAGGTTTATTGTTTCCCTTTCTCCTTTATTTTCTTTCTTCCTCATTCCGCACGTAAAGAATTATCTTTCCCACTTACCCTGATGATACCGTAATAAACAGAAGCATTGCACGATAAAGCAACGCATTTTCTTTTCACTATGTTTAATGCAAAAAAACAAAAATGTTTTACTGGGAAGCACAAATGACAATTGGGAAAAATGATATATGGTATCGCAAGTGGAATGAGGTACATGCATACCTAAACAAATGAATTTGAGAGAAATCAAGATACTTCAGAGATTTCCATCAATCGATGCTGGATCCGTCTCGAGTTTTGGATCTATAGCTGACGAGAGCTCTATATGAGAAACACGAACGGCACCAATCAACCGCTCTGGCAATTCATCTGTAGTATTTGCCTAAAGAAAAAGGGAAAGTGAGGGCAATGAAAAGAAAATGTAGCAGTTTCTTGCCGTGTTAGTTGTCAAATCCCACATTACATGCAAAATTTTTTTATCACAAGGATAGCCATCATGCACAAAAGCATCTTCTAGTGCCTCATGTGATGGGCTTAGCAAATTGAAAATGCACCTCTCTGGATAGTTTTAATTTTTAAGACTAAATGTGCACAAGTTCTTCCAAATAAACCTAACATATTATCCAAAGAGTTTATGCACAGGTTCTGGATACCATTTTCATTTTTTTTATGATAAGCAGTTCAAGTTACAAACAAAAGTTCTGAACTAATAAATACAGTGTATGTTACCAATATAAATACAGCCTCGTCTAGGCTGTTTGAATGCTTAAGCAGTAATTGACGTAACTTTCTAGTAGGGTTTTGTTTAATTATGCAAGCAGTGCCTCTGTGGTTTCATCAGGAATCTTGCGTCTATTATCTATTGGGCAATTGAGATATCTCCAACAATGACCAATACATAAAATCTGAGAGAAAATTATCATTTGTTGGGCATATATCAAGCAAGCCAATCTCCAAACTGCCATGTCACACTTTCTATTTCTGCTCTTTTTGCTTGATCAAGTTGAGCATCTAGAACCGTTTCTCTTAGCCTTTTTTTAGTTTTTTTTTTTTTCTCTTTTTCTCTATTTCCTACAGTCAAAGGTATCTACTTGAAGTAGCAGTGATGTCCTTCCACAGACTGTTGGGGGAGGGGGGGACTAAATTATTGTCTAGCAGTGATGTTCCCTGACAAGTTTAATGCTTTGAGAGGCTGAATAACCCTCCATTAATTGTGAAGCTGGTGTTGAACTGCCAACTCTAAATTAGGCAGCGAGGAACTCTTACCTATCTTCTGCAGTACTACATAAAACATTGGTCTCATACGTTAATAAAACGCATACCTGCACAAGGAAAGCCATGTCAACCACCAACGTTGTTATTACACCAATCACAAGGCCCAGAACTCCATTAGCAACAGTAGAAGAACCGATATCAACATCAACCTACAGATATATCAATCACATTAGGCCAATTTGATAGCATTAGAAGCAAATCCATCAGTAATGCCATGACTAAAATATCAAGACCTACTTCCAAGTATCTAGAGCCACGTATATAGTTGCAATCAACTGCTTTTCCCAATAAACATGGCGTGCTTCCAACACTCTGGCGAACAATCCATGAACCCTGCATGATTCATTCAATACAGAGAAGGCAACAACTCATTATCTTATTAATATCCAATGACATGGTCATTTAAATAATATGCTAGAATTAATGCATGTACTAAACAATAATCAGTCAACTCCGCTGCTCCAAATTTTTTAGGCATAATGAAGAGTGCTTCTTACAGCCCTGAATTCCTACCAAGAGCACCTTCCAGAAAAACAAAGATAAAAAGAATATACCTTAGGAACTGACGGAATGAGCTTAAACCTACTATTACGAAATTCATCGTCACCATCAACAAAACGTTGCAAGAGAGATCCAGGCACTACATCCTTTGTCACAAAGTAGAACACCATACTGTAGTGTGTTGAACCAGGCACCTGCGCAGAGTAACATGCTGTTGTTTCTCCAAACTTTTAAAAAGCAATCCAAAATCATAACTGATGATCTAAATAAACTTACTTGCAGATTAAATATTAATGAGAAGAGACCTTTTTCCGAAGCAACCTACAAAATGGTTCAATTAAGGCTCGTGGAAAAATTACACCGATGAAGAAGTAACAAATCAAAGAAATGTTAAAAAATATCTCCATCAATATGAAGTTCTACAATCAGGAAATAGTTGACCAAGTTTTCTTAATTTTAAGATTTATCACATAGGTTCAATTACAGTTGAAGATCTTAACCGCAAAAGAGGTTCCCTTAATATAAAACCTAGGTCCACCTTGTTTGCAGGATAGTGAGTATAAAATCTACCTTGACCAAACATAATATCCAGATGAAAAGAATGTTATACAGAAATTTTCCTCGACACAATAATATTTGCAGTCTTGCAGAAAACATGTCTGTGAATAGCAGAAGCATGTTATGCATGTCAAGAACCTCAAAAATAAGTTTTAGGTAATTTATTATCCCCCTTTGGCTAAAGCTTGCAAAATGACCTTTATTCCACCACAATATAAACAGTTTGAGATTCCTATGACTAGCCAGCGAGAGGGAAAGAAGAATGGGTTTAACCCAAAAAACTTCTCACCTGTGCTGCACATCCTTGACGCCTAGCAACATGATCCATTCTTTTTGTGTCTTTAAACCAATCAACAGCAACAAGATCCATTAAATGTTTTCCTGCAGGGATCTTCATATGCACATTGCATGAAATGCAATAAAGGTAAGCCCTAGAGTTTTTAAGCTTAGAAAATTAAGAAGCAAGTTCTGAAAGGGAAAAAGAATCAAACAATCAGCAAACCTTCGACTTGTCATAACAAAAATTTCTGCTACGAACTCTGAAGTTGTTCCCATTAGAAATTCGCCAACAGTCACGGGCATTATCCCGGTCATCACGACGTAAATTACCTGAGAAACAGGACAAGTCCAATTGATCTGCAGGTTCTTCTTCAGAAGCTTCATGAAAAAGAGGGGATGTGATCAGTGACTCCGAGCACATCTAAACATAAAGAAACTTCTAAATTAATAGCCTGTCATAATATCATTGTATTATACCTGTTTTCTTCAAATCATTGTCATGCTTAATTGAATAAGCCTGAAACAAGGAACAAGGATTGGGTGGGGTTAAAAATGTTCAAAAGAGTGTGCAGAAACCATCTGAAGGCATGACACAGGTTTCAAACAACCTCCTGTTCTTCCTCAGCTATTTGAAATTCTTCATCCTCATCAGAGTACTCATCCATCATTGCAGAATTTCTGCTTGCAGCATTTAGTTGATCAAGAGAAGATGTAGGATCAACAATAGATTCTTGTGCATTTAGGCTTTTCTTTGATACAGATGCTGAGGCCATATTGACCATAACTGGAATTCTTGGAGGAGCACCCCTTTCATCAGTTTGGGCAAACCATTCACGCAGCCCTGTAAAATAGTGAGACTGATAAATCTGAAAATTATAGCATACAGATTGAAAGAGTGCTAACAAATGATCATCACAAGATCTGGCATCAAAGCTATTAAATCAACACAAAACAAAGTGCTGTATACCCAAAATAAAAAAATCCACAGCCCCATGAAGAAGTTATTTGAATACACACTCAGCCCATGAAAATGCTTGAACAATTTTATGGTCACCCAGATAAGAAACACTCATCCTTACAGATGAACTCATAGCCATTCATAGTTCTGAGAAATAATTAAAGACATATTAGGATGAGTTACATGATGAATGCAGAACTAGCTTAGAGGAAAAGGAGGAGAAAAATGGAACATAATGTTTTCTTCTCAGCTGCATCTCAAGTACTACTCCCTAATACTACTCCCAAACAAATTTTATTCATATAAATCAACTAGTGGTGAATTTAAAATCCCTAATTTACATATACTGTTCATTATGATAAGATAGTTTATCTTTAGGTAGGATATCAAGAACAAAAAATCTCAAAAAATACACTTATTGAACATTGCTCAAATAATGGAAGGCAACCAACCGGCAACACTATTTAACATCTGAAGAAGACAGTGCTGCTGAAAGGATGGAATATAACCCACACCCCACCCTTTTAGATCAATCTGCATTAGATGCTGCACCTGTGTTCTGGGCCTCCCATTCCAAGGTTTCAGAGGGGAAATGTTGAATCCTCCACCTGTGGAAAATAACAACAGAAGAAACTGTAGGCAAAACATTTTCATCCTAAAGTTCCAGGAATAAAGAAGAGGATAATATATGGCACTCACTCTCAAGATGAGCTCGAACACAACCTGGTTGCGGGCCACAATTCTCATGCTCTCTAGAGCGAAACAATACAACTACACAAAAATGAAGGTCTCTAATGCTTGTAACAGCAAACTAAAAAATCAAAGATGTCAATAAGTAAAATGATTTACCATAACTTCCATCATCATTTCTACGCCAATAGCGTACATAGCAAAGATCACGAGGCCAGACAAACCTGTAAATGATTGATATGTCAGTGACATTTTATGTTAAGGGAAAGAAGGCAGCTTTCTCTGTTTGGACATAAAACAGCCTTTCAGAAATGTAGTACAATATGGATTGCAAAAAACCTACATGTCCAGTTGAATGTGAACCAACAGCAAAAGCAAATCAAGGATATCATTTTAGCTCTCTGCAATGAAGGATACTATTTTGTACCTTTCTTACTTCACTATATTTTGATGGGGTAATTTAATGAATAACTCATTATCCACCAAGAACATTTCATAAAGAAAATGTAATATGGGGACATTTTAATACCTTACATGCCTTATCAAATATCCCTCTTCACAACAAACTGATAAACAATTTGTTTCACAAGAATATGATTGATTTTGCAACCCATGAGATCCACATAGCATATTAGGAACATTATTACTGACAGGCAAATTTTGATGCCCAAAAAAGCTTAATGAACATTTTTACTTATGGAAATTTTGTCTCTTACAAAAATTGAGAGATTTTGCAACCCAAATTAAAATACCTCATATTGTGGCACTGACTATAGCATGAATAACTGTATAGTAACATACTGATAGGATGAAATGAGTCAGAAGATGATGAAGCATAATATTCAAACACAAAACAAGAAAAATCCAGCTACGCAACGCATAAGTAACATTCATCAGTTAAAAATAAATTCTAGGAAATATGAGAGAGAAACTCACGTTGTAAACCAGTCCAGCTGAAGTCTGTGATAGAGTATAGCAGTATGCCCATCCACATCTTCAACTAACCTGCCAAACTGGAAACTGCAATCCCACCTGGACAAGGCACAACAATAAACATGACATGGATGTGGAAGCATATACTGTATAGGATGGGTTAGACAAGAGAAAATCTTAGATATTCAGCTACAATCTTGATCACAAACAACTAAACCTTTTAAACCATGTATCTCAGTTATTTATTGCAAACTCCCACATTTTTCTTCTTTTGTTACCCTATAACCATCGTAAAAAATATTGTAAAAGTCCACCATCTTAAATTAAAAGCAAATATTAGGTGACCTTCCCCCTGATTTTCCTAATCTCTGAGTATGGCCCTACCCTCAACCTTTTGTATGAGAAAGAGAAGAAAGGTACAAATCTTCAATATGAAGGATTATGTTCTGTCAATAAATAGGTGATATACTTAGGTTGAAAACTTGTCCAGGTAGCAGGAAAACTAAAATAACAGTCAATTAAGTTGATCATAAATTATCAAAAAGGATATAGCCATTGATCGCTCTAGGACTTCCAAGATGAACAAACCACACACATAAAAGGGCATTCCAGTGCATAAGGCTTCCACACAATGGGGTTCGAGGAAGGGTCAAATGTCTAGTCTTACCTTGTTTTCTAAAAGAGGTTGTTATCAAAACTCAAACCAGTGACCTCCACATCATAATAAAGAAACCTTACTATTATATCAAAATTCGCCCTTCAATAGTCCACATACATGGAAAGCAATATTTTTGAGCTCTTAGCTAAACCATCTACCCATTTAAACTCACTCCAGTTGACAAGCTAAACAGAAGATATTACAAGATACCTCAAGAAGTTTATGAACATTTATTATTTCATATCTTAACAAGAGTAATGCTTGGTGCATTAACTTTTTGTCAACAAAATGCGGAGCAATAGGTCTGATTTTTTAGGAGAGGAACTTGGTCTGATATAATGCATTTGGAAAACAAGTGACACTAATTAGTTGATAAATGTTGGTAAAGGTGCCAATGACCAGAAATAGCAAGTTAACAAGTCCTCAATGCACCAATCACCACAAAAGCAAGCATCAAAGAATTAAGATCAAATGCACAGGTAGAACAAACTTGCACAAGATTTCACATCCCTTTTTCTAATATTCATGTAACAATGCTAGAGCCAGGTAATATAATGTTCAGTTGGGAAAGGAAAACACCTACTCAAAACGTGTTCCATCCATGCTCATTACAAGTTCAAATATTTCTTCACAAGAGGCTTCAACGACACCCACAGCCTTCATTGCTCTACTACAGCTCCTTGGCTGTATAAAATAATTAATGACCTCATCAACAGTGTAATCCACAACAATATCTATTCTTTTACATCAAGGCAAATAAACAGTCCCATACAAGGTAATCAACTTCAAGAAGCTCTTCAAAAATGCGGAGCCCTGCCATATAAAGGTAGCAAAAAAAGGGTTACATCAACCGTGATTCATCTCCACCACTATAACATATCCAGCAATTGAAATTTCCCAGTTCAAAGCTTTGACAACCTTTCTCAAATGTCAGCCATGTAATGAAATGCTACGTAGAATAAAAGGAAGTGAAAAATAATATACCATTTTGGCATTGCAAAAGGCGCCAATGCTTTCTTGAAAATGCTTGATTATTGGCATTCTGGTTTGACAACTCCGAGTCAAATTCCCGCGTCCAGTCAAATACTGAATCAGGAAGACCTGCCAGTTGCAAGCATGGTGAGATTGGAAACAAATGGAACTATACAAACTCCAGGTAAGAGAAAGGCATCAATAAGAACCATTTCCAATTGTTGTTCTCCGCAACAAATTTGGATGAGCTTCCTCTTCATCTTCCTGTGCACTGAACCTGAAGGTAACTCAGAAATGAGGAAAGTCCACAAGACATGTTCAGGTGAAAAGTTCACAGCAGTAGAAACTTGAAAACTAGCCCCAGCCTCAATTTTGACTAGTTGATAATACTAGCAACATTGTTGAATCAGCATAGCAGTAATCAATAACCAGCCTAAAATATGGTCAAGCCTTTGCAAATTGATAAATCTGAAGATAAATCCAAATTTAATACTGATGAATGCATGAAAGGATTTCTAGTATCTACTTGAATGTACTGAAACAAGTAGACATATATTGTGGACAAGGCACTCACTGACTTTCATGGTCCGACGAAGAAGCAGTCCTTCCATTATCCATCCCAGATTTATATTCAAACGAAACATATTTGTTACAATTTGAAACTTGAGACTCCTGATGCTGCATAGACCAGCATGCAATAAGTCCTTCATGCATCTACCCATGCCATGCAAGAGCCATTGTCATCCTAACGGGTGACGAGTAGAAACTTTGAAACACCATATTTTACTTAAATTCAAACAATAAGACACCATCATGGGAAAAAGAACACCAAAAGAAAAATCTAGAAACTTAGCCATAGTGATTTTAATAAAACATACAAAGAGAAGAGAGGCCAAAGCAGGGGAATACTTCTAACAACAAGTGTGAAGAACACAGACCTGATCAATTACAAACTCAATTCTCTCCTTCCAGACTAATGCTTCTTGAATGTTAAAAGCTGCCATCTGGAATAGTAACAATGCCCAAGGGGTGACTTGTCTCCACAAAAAATAGATGCACAAAATGCAAGTGATCAAAAGACCAGGAAAGCTAGCCTTGACAAACATCTAATTTTGGCATATTGCTAAAGCCAGCACAAAAACAACAACAAATGCATCATGCTTCCAAAGTGGAAATTGGGCTCCCCCCATAGAAGCTGGAATTTGGCAGGCTACAATGACTATGGCTTATCATTTCATGGCATAACAATAAGATAAAATTATTAAAAGCCAAATTAAAATATCTAAACAAGTAACAACATCTTGAAGAGAATCTAGAGGGAGCAGATCTAGAAGACACCATCAGATGTAAGTTCACCAGCATAAGTTCACCTACATGACCAAAAAATCCTTGACAAGAACTTCAGCTTAGAACTAAAACAAAATGAATGCACACTAACTGGTTGAATTTCATTTCTCTAACAAGAAGTAAAGACATGCATATTTAAGAATGTGCCTACATTTACAACTGAAACAAGTAAAAGCAAAGACTACTCACTGTGATTCTATGATGCTTTTCTTTCTTGTTGTAAACAGACAAAACATATACCATCTGCAGCAATATTATTAAATTGTGAGGCCCTTCAACTAGGAAAGGAAATATTAGAGCTTACTCCTCAGCAAGAACACTAATTCCAGAATATCATAAAGAAATCCAATTTCCATGATGTAATCCTTGCTCATGAACTAAATAGTCAACACACTTCACATAAACCAAAGGTCGTGGTGCCCTCCAAGTCCAATATATGCACTTAGTTTGCCTTCAGCATTTTTCTTTTTCCCTCATCATGCTCTCCACTAAACAATATTGGCATCTTACACTTGCCTATAGTTGCATCAGTAAAGTTTACCAAAATGCAGTAGCAACCACATAAAACTGCTAGAGACTCTGCAAATCTTGAATGAAAGGCAACCATAATACTCTCAACTGGAGCAACCCATTTTCAATATGCAAAATGACTAGATAGTCTTACCTTATGCAAAATTCCCAGAACCAGCCATCTATGAACCTTTTCATAGTGGATCATATTCATTTCTGCTGGTCGCTAGACATAACCAGTCTCTTTAAATCTATTTCTAGGTGGTTAAAGGCAATGCAGTTTGGCAATTGAATTAGTGTTCTTTTTTCTTTTTTACTGAAATCACTATCCCCTAAGGCTGTACAAGTAAAACAAAGCACAAACAGCAAACTTATGGGACATAACTAGTACAAGCTTGGAAGTTTGGAAAATAACAAGATTGAAAAAAAAAACAAACATATCCATGGTGATTCTTCAAGCCTCGATCCTCTACCCTACAATTGCCATCAATCAACAGCGTCTTGATTGGAACCTGCTTTATTATTATTTTTTTTCAAAAAAAAAAAAAAATCAACAACAACAAAAAAATTCCTGATCACTACTCACGTCATTCTAATCTTCCACGCACAGAACTAAAACACTCCAAACAAAAAATTCCAAAACAAAAAAAACAAAACAAAAAATTTGCTGGAAAAGAAACAGTATAAAACCTGAATATATAAAAGACCTGATTATCCTGGGGCTTCCTCTTGTAATAAGCAAGAAGCCTTGACTCCAGCACGAAATACCTCATATGAATAAACGATCGTCCGATCTTCCTCCTCCCGTACCTCACCATCCACCCTTCGTATATCACTTTCGCCATTGACATTTTCGCCCTTTCCTCCCCCAACGGCCCCCCACCCCCACCCTGCGCTCCCAAAATCCAGCACCAACCACCAACAAGATTTGAATTCCCAAAATTTCTCAAACCTGACTCCCGAATTATTCTTCTTTCTTTTTCTTTTTCTTTTCCTTTTCTTTTCTTCTTTTTCAAATTTACAAAACAAACACAGTATCTAATAGAAAAGAAATGAAAAGAAGAGCAGCAGTCCACGGATCACTGCTGGACTTGAGCAACTGCAAGTTACAAAAATGCCAGAACGGTGGATTAGCCAGAACACGAAGCCGATTTGAAATCTTGTTGAATATTTTTCGCTTTTCAGCCCCAAACAAATAAAAATTAAATAAAATTTTCAAAATTTTAAATAATAATAATTATAATTAATTAATAAATAATAAATGCCGTCCTAGTCCCGACCTCGCGCGATGACAGGCGCGGTGCGTGTGGCTTTTGAACCCTCCTCCCGCCTGCTGGACCAGCTTTGACCTCCGCTCCGTTTCGGCAGCACCACACGCTGCGCACACGGTTATGACTTAAAACCGAATATAATAATTACGTTTTCGTTTAAAAAAAAAAAAACCAGAGAGAGAGAGAGAGAGAAAAGGAAAGGCCGATCGCATTACGTCATTGTTTTTTCTTTAATATTTTTTGAAAATCGCGCTGCTATAAGGGTGAGCGGTCGAGCCCAATAGGGAGACTTTCCTGGTGAGGCGCAGGTTGGCCGGCCGCTCATCATTGAAGTCTCCGTTTCAAATTACACGTACTCCCCTCGACTCCTCGGTATTATTGTTTAATTTTTCTATATACTTAGAGTATTCCCATTTCGCATGATTGTTTATGATGAAAATTTTTATAGAAAAAATTTACCTAATTTTTTTTGACCGGTCTTCTACTTGATATTTCTTCAAAAATCTTACGTAACAATTCACATCTTTTTAACAATTTAATTAATTCATAACTACATTATGTGCATTATAATACCTAATTTAATATTACATATATATTTTTTAGTGAAATTGAGAGAATATTTTAATTGTTGACATGTCAATTTCAAGTTAATTTATTTGTGATGTTATAATTTTTTTTCTTAATTTATAAATTAAAAATGAGAAAACAATTATTTCTATTTTTTCAAAAAAAAAATTATTTTCTCCTTTTTTTTGTTTAAAGAGGACAACAATTAATTGTGCAAGGATTTTATTTTATTTTATTTTCATTGTTCTATACTTCTCTTTCTATTTTCTTGAAAAGAAGAAAAAAAATTATTTAAATTTTAATTATTATTTTTTAAAATAAAATAATCCTGGTCTCTTATTAGTATTATTTATTTATTTATTATTTTTGTGGTAACAAATGAAAGGCACCAGGCCAGGCAAGAAAATTCTAAACTATACCAATCCTAAGGGGCCAAGGATCTCCAGTCATGTCCGGCTTAGCAGGTTCTCCTTGACAGAAGCTGGTGGAGCTTGAATAAGATGGCAATCCTCTGTCCAAATCAAACGCGCATCTCGCTAGCCTGTCAGCAATCAGCCTTACCTTGAAATGTGTACAAATCAACCTTTAGGAGATCATTAAATTATAAGTCACGCACTGAGAACTCTCTTTTTCCTTTCATTGGGTTTATTGAATTTATTCTTACAAAATTTACGCTTTTTATTTAAAATTAAAATTCAAAATTTCGATGTAAGTTTCATACCAACTAACACAGTACACTCGCTTGCTCCTGTTTTTGGTTCTCTTTTTAGTACCTTCTCCTCTTTAGATACCCACAACCATTATTTGTCAGATTTCCAGCCCAGCTGGGCCCTACATAAAACTGGGAATTTGGAAATTTTCTGAGAATCCAGACCATGTGTGGGCTGAACCCAGTTTAGATTTTAGCCATTTAGGGTTTTTTTTTTTTTTTTGAAAAATCAGCCTGGTCTGATTCACTCCTAGCGTGGCCCAATCCCAAAGTCTGATTACGATGAGTCTTTGTTGTGTCATCAAGAAAAGAAGAATAAAAAAAAAAAGGGAAAGAAAGAATGAAAACAACAGAGCGAGAAGATGGAAGCAAATGCATAACGGTGGGTGGGCACAGCACGCACATGAAAATGATTTCTTCATAATTCTCGTTTCTGGCTTTAGCTTTTTGTTGCATCTTTTCATTTCATTTTCGGGTCCCCACTAGTACCATCGCCAGCTCTCTTCTTCTACCGCAGCCCACGTGTCCCTCCATGTATCTCTCCTGTCTCTCTCCCTTTATTCATTTCACCAGGTAGACACTCTTTGTTTATGATTTTGTGATCTCCCAAGCTCTGCTTTCTGAGATCAATTCTCATTATGCTGTGCCCCTTCAAAGCAACAACAAAGGCCAAGTCTTTAGCTTTACCGAAACCCATCACATCATGTAAGTTTACGTTAATTGCCAATTATTGCCTTGTTATTGTTATCTGTTTCTTTTGTTTTTTTTTTTGTTTTTTTTTTCTTTCCTTCTTCAGCTGTGTTTCTTTTAAAGCACTCAACAATCCACTTCCAAGAAAAAAAAAAAAAACAGAAAAGAAAAAGAAAAGCTCACTTGAAAGAAGTGAAAAAGTGGGGTTTTTCCTCTTGCTTTTTATTTTTTCCAAATATTTGTTGAACTTTAATACCAGCAATATTTGACTTTGAAATAGAAGTCCTCGGAAGGAAAACTGGTACTCAGCTTTCAGCTCTGTTTGTTTCTGAGAAAATCTGAGGAGAAAATAGCATTCCTTTCTCGTCTTTAGATTGATTCATTCCTGTGTGTATAAAGAATTTCCATTTTTTAGATGTTCTTATTTGAAAAAAAAATAAAAAATAAAACTTTCGTGATTTTGTCTTTCTGCTCTCCTTTTGTTTTTGTTTTTGTTTTTTTTTTCCTTTATTAATAGTCAACCCAACAGGGCTAATGCTGATTCAGAAACCCATTAAATTATTCCTTCTAAAAGCGACTTTCCTTGCTTTGACAAAGTCTTCTAAATTGAGATAGCCCCGCTAGTCTGACCAAACGAGAAAAAGAAAACAGATAAAATCAATTGTGTGTCCATTTTATCGATGAATAAGCCTCTTTGATCTGCAACAGAACGAAATGGTCGAATAGTGAAGGCTACAAAGTTGCATAAGATTTCACATAACCAATCCCAGTGATTGAAGGTGGAAAAGAGCTAAATAAAACTTAGAAGAAAAAAAAAAGATGGGTTCTTTCAAGGGTCATGCTTTACCGGGAACGTTCTTTCTATTGATTGGTGTGTGGCACGTATGGAGCTCTTTGGTTCGGTATGTGTCAAATCCGAAGTCCTTTCGGATCCGGGTTTGGAGCGCTGTGCCTGGCTTTGACGGGAAACTCAAGCACTTGGAGATTTACGTCGTGGTCTTTGGTTCTTTTGTTGATTTATGCATTGAGCTTTTGTACTCTACCCACCTCAAGTTTTTCGTCGGTGGAATCGTTAATCCTAATCACATGAACAATTTCGAGCATTCGGGGATGCTCCTTATGTTCTTTATCTTCGGCGTTGTCACTTTGCTATCGGAGAAAACGAGGTTCGTCATTCTTGTCCATGCCCTTCTTGTTTCGTGATGCCGTAACATTACATGTTTGACCAGGAGAAATGCGAAAAAAAGGAAAGTTTTGGGTTTTCAATTTGTTTAGTTTGTCCTTTTTATTTATCCAGTTAGAGTGAGAAAGGGAGAAGAGAGTTTGATTATCAGTGAAGTTTGTGGTTTGAGCCTAATATTTCATTCCAAGTTTTTAAGTATGTTCAATTAAACCTGGTGCGCAAAAGAATTGTTGAATAGTTGACTTTTTTGTACGACATATCTTTGACTTTCTCGTTTTCCTCTGGTTTGGATGACAAAATCAGCAATCATGGATGTTAGGGACGGGAATTAGATAAAGGGAATTGTCAAGTAGACGCTGGATTTTTAGGTTGGAGTGACATAGACCCATAAAAAGTGTAATTATGATCGTTGGGCTGCTAATGATTTTGATTGTAATTTTTGTGGGACTGCATTATTCCTGTGTCAAAAACTCTGGTAGAGCCCTTAAATTAATTGAGATGTATAAACTGAGCTCCTCTGCGTCTGTTTCTAAATGGGGTTCAACCGTCTATGCATTCTCTCAATGCATCTTTTGTAGAGTTATATGGTTGAAAATTTTTACTGCATCGAAGTGGGATGTTTGACTAAAGAGGTTATCTCACAGGTTTTTTCATTTCTAGTTTTATGAAACTGAGAGAACTGATTAGATTTTGAGTCCTCATTTCCAGGAACTGTAGAAATTAGATAAAAAGCTTACTGGTGCTTGATGGTCATTTGCAAAAAGTGAAAGGCTGTCGGATCAACTTTTGCAGTTACTGTCATCTCAAGTATCATCGGGGTGTTTCAGCCTATAATCACATATTTTTTATTGAAGCTTCATAAAATTTTATGCCGAGGTTGTCTTGAGCTTATAAACTCTGATCTTGAAATCTGCACATCCTGGCAGAGAAGTCTGGATGGGGGCATAGGTGATGAACTAGGCAAGGTTCTTTATTGAAATCTGATGAGCAATAACTATTGTTAAGAATAGCTCATTGATTCCAAGGACATCAATTTGTTGTCTATTGTTTTATATATAATTCTTGTGTTTTGTAGACCTCATAGACAGCAGATCATATTCACTTACCAAATCACTGCATGTTTCACCTGATGTTTTTTATGACTTTCTTGGTCTTGTTCGGTTGTTCAATGAATATGAAACGAACATATGCACATGAATATGCAATTTATTCTTTATTTTTCTTTTTCACTTTTAACCTGAAATATCTGTTGTATTCCCTGAGCTTTAGTTTACACATATAATTCTTTTTTTTGGATCCCTGCCTATAGTTCTCCCTTATATTAAAAAGATTGCTATTTATGGAGCAAAAGAGTAGCTTGCTATTGATCCTAAGATGGGTTCATTTGACCACACAAGTGATCTTGTGCTCCAGACTATCTTAAGATTCCTTAAATTTATGTGCCTCAAAGTTGATGGATCCTTAATGAGTCGTCCTAAATTATACCTGCAGTCTACTGATTGCAACTCTTGTGAAATTTCAAGTCTGGTTGCATGAGGATTAACAGAAAAAAAAAGAAGAAAACTCTTGGTCATTACATTTACATCTTCTCTAAGGACTTTGGCTATGTTGCTACTCAATAACTCAGTATGCAACAACTTTTTGATGACCCTTCATGGTATATATTTGTAAGGACACTTGTTTTTATGAAAGTTGCCTTAATATGACTTCTTTATGTGTTATATGATCTATATTCTTGACAAAGTGTATTGAGGCACTTCTTTTCAATTTGCATTTAGTGGTAAGAAGCACCTTTTCTTCCCCTCTCCTTTCTATTTTAAATTTCTCTCTGTATTCAAAGCCACCGATTTGTGTGGACCTTGTCGATTCTAGATTGGTTGGTTCTTTTTGAATTGCCATGGTTAAAGGACAAACTTTAGTTTGAAACCAATATTCCGAAACTGGATATATTTAGACCATGCCGGATGAAAAGAGTATCCCATACTTATAAATGGCAAGTGTTATCAATTCATTCCTTCTACTTAACCAACATTGTGCAGAGCAACTTTCATTCTTTCTCCTTGTTTGTAATTATGGCTGACTTTCCTGCTCTTATTTTTGGCTGAACTGCTTGCTCAGATTTCTACCTTTGCCAGATGGAGCCCTTTGTTTGATTGCCGCAACAGCATTTTGTGCAGAGTACCTACTGTTTTACTTTCACTCAACAAACCATAAAGGCCTTGAGGGGTACTACCATGTCCTTCTTGTCTTGCTAATTGGACTCTGCATCTTATCCACTGTAGCTGGAGCCATTCTCCCAACGAATTTTCCAGTTGATTTATCTAGCGGTATTGCTATCACACTGCAAGGCCTCTGGTTCTATCAAACTGCTTTTACTCTCTATGGTCCCATGATGCCAGATGGCTGTCGGCTTAAGGATGATCAAATCACATGTCGATCAGTTGACAGTGAGGCTCGAGGTGAGCTGCTTGCTAACTTCCAGCTCTTCTCATTGGTTCTTGGCACCCTTGTTGCGGTAGTGGTCTCGTATATATTAACGGCTTCAAGATATGGGCAGTCTAATGTAAAGAGCTTGCATGTCGTTCAGGACGGACTAAGTTAGTGTCTGTTCACCTTTTCTCATGCACGGTGCAATGGTAGAAGCGAAGTTTTGGTTCTTCATATAGCCATATGCCCATATGGCAATGTATGAAATTTTCATCACAATGTTAGATATTAGTGTATTGTATCAGAGTTTTAAACATCAAGCTTTTACTAAATCAAGCCGCGCTATTCACCCTATTCTAATAATAAATGTGAATTTCAGTACAATCTATCTCAGATCTTGCTTTCTATACTCATTCAACTCGGCAGTTTCAAGCAACGAGTACACATGTTAAGACACTATCAATCATGAGGAAGGGCTCTCCGAAAGCTCAGCTCATTTAGGTAAAATGGTTCTTCAACATTTTTTTTTTTTTTTGTAAAATAATAGTAAGGTAAGGATTTATTTATTTGTTAGAAAATAATTTATTTATGAAAAATAATTATTGAAAAAAATAAAGAAATTTGATTTTTTATTTAATTATATTGTTAATTTTTTATTTTAATTATTATGGAATATATTTAAAATAATAAAAATTAATATTTTAATATAAATTAATTATTATTGTAAATAAAAATATAAAAAATATTAATTTAATTTTTTGCAAAATAGAATAGATTTAACATTAAATATAAGAAAAAGTTACCACATCAATAATGAGACTGACTTATGACTGACAATTGATTGATATTCGATAAGAGTAATAATAGAGTTGTTTGATAATTAGTAAAATTGACAATGATTTAAAAGTAATTTTTTTTTAATTTGTGTTTTTTTTCCCTTGTTCATCATAAATTAAATTTACACTAAACTTAATTTATAATAAAATAAAATAATTAAAAAAATATATTCATGTATCTTATGCCTATTAAACTTTAAATTAAAGTCTTTGGGGTGGGGTTGTTAATGTAAAAATGGTATGCCAGTGCATGGCAATCAAAGTTTACCAATAAACATGCTCGTCTGTGGGATACATTCGGCTTGTGGATGGAGCATGACGCGGTCGTCAAGTTGGCTTGCTTTTGGCCAGCTGTTTAGCACTAGTGGAATTTTTGCTTAAACTAAAGCTGAAACTGACAAAATAAAAAATAAAATAAAAAGGCCTTCAAAGTGATTGACGACATTAGCTTTGATATTTTGTTATTTGTTCTATCGCAACTCGTTCAAATTTCTCATAAAATAATGAAATTTAATTTTGATGCAAGAAAGGCTTACCGTAATTGATATTTCATTACATCTACTAACATCTTTTTTGAACAGCCATGTACTAATATCTGTATGTCTTGTTTTCATTAAATAACATTTATAAGTTTTTTTTTAAGGCTATAAAGTTATGCTTTTAAAGGGTTTCCCAATAACTTTATTATAATTGATATAAAATGTGATGGTAATTAACATTTTAATTTAGTGTGTACGCTTTGTCCATATATTTTGTTATTTAAGGCATAATAATTATAACTGATACAATATTATCAAATATAATTATTGTGATATAGTTAAAAAAATATTTATTTGATATTTTTTAAAAATAATTATTCATTCATATTACGATATTTTTATATTTAAAAATTTATTTTTTATTTAAAAAAAATTAATCTTTACATCAACAATATTAATTAAAAATGTTACCCTCTTTCACTTTTTTATTAAATTCATTACATAATTTTTAGTCAAATATCATATGAAATTTAGTGTACTGGTTGAATTGAATTTAATAATTAAAAAAATATTTTTAACAAAAATTTAAAAAATTCATATAAATAATATAATTAAAATTTTAAATTTTACATAATGTCTAATTAATAGTTATGTGACAAATTTAATAAAAAAGTGAAGGCAAAAGGCCTTTTTAATTAATAGTATTAATGTGAAAAATAATTTTAAAAACATATTAAATTAAAACAATATGGGGAGAAATTCTTAATTTCAGCCTTACTGTTTTTATTTTTAATCTTTTAAATATGTGCTTTCAATTATTTAAAAAAAAAAAAAAAAACTTTGTCACTAGGAAGATATGAAAACGTTACGGCGCCAACACACCTTCTGAAACAACCCATCAGTCAGGATTGCCCACGTGTCAACATCTTCCAGTTGGAACTCGGAATCTTTTTGGAAAGCTTAATAATAATAATAATAATAATGATGATGATGATGATTCGACCTTCTCTGTGAAAAACCTAAACTTTTCTGGGATGCGTCGTCGTTCCCGCCTTCCTCCCTAGACCCCCCGCTCCTTATTTCCTCCGACGTCGCTCCCCGCATCTCTCTCTCTCTCTCTCTCTGCACGTAGCCATGAGCCTCTTTGGTCTCGGCAGGCAAGCACTCCAACTTATTATTATTATTTTTGGGTGATTTTAATGGGAATTTTTAATACTTTAGTTATTTTCATCATCATTGTGATTATTATTTTGTTTGATCAGTTGCGTTTAGATCTCCAATTGTGTTGTCACCACGAAAGCTTCAGAATTTATCGAGCATCTCTATTTGCTTTTGATTACTCAATTTTGGTTATCAGTTATATTATAGAAATATTGAGTTTGTTTTTTTGTTTTTTTATTTGGAGAAATATTCAACTGTTTGAGCTATTCATGCTGTTGATTTCATTCGATTCATATCAATTACGTGAACTCGAGGTGGTTCATGCTAAACAAAATGAAAATAGAGGGGGAAAATAAGAAGAGAGTAAAGTGTGTGTATGAGAGATTATTTCCGCAAAATCATCGGATGGGTGGATGTGATATTTGAAGCTGAAGTGATGCTAACGATCAGGAGTGTGGTTGTGGGGTTTATGCGGCAATCCAACTGCAGGTATCAGGAATTCTTTGAAGATGTCGTCAAATGAATTATGTGTTGGGTCTTTACTGTTCTGGAGAGCAATGCGTGTCTCTTACTTTCTCTATGGCTCACTTGTTTCATTTCTCTGTTTTTGTCTTTTCTTGCTTGCCTGTTGGTGTAATAGTCCGTCATTCAGTCTCAGAAAATGTCTTGTCTTTTTATTGTAGACGAATTTTGTCCAAAGTTGGTTGTAGTTCTACATTTGGTTGCTTCCTTATAAGGTTTGTCATCTGCCTGATGGATTCTCTGAAAACAGAAACCAGAGGACATTCCGGCCAAAAAAAAGTGCACCATCAGGGAGTAAGGTTGGTTTTCAAGTTTGATTGACTGATCAATTTACCTTTACCTTTGTTTTTTTTTTTGCACTTGTGTACCAATAAATATTTGGAATTGATTGATGTAATGTGAAACAGAAAATATTTTCTTTTTAGGCCTTTTGATATAGCTATTTAAGCAACAAAAGTCATGGACAGATTACTGGGAAAGGACAACTTACCACTGCATACTCCTTTAGAATAGTTAAATCTTGCAATGCAAATTGATGACATCTCCACTTCTTTAGATTTGGTTTTCTTTTTTTATTTTTTATATGAATCTGAATTTGGAAATTATGATATATTGCGACTCACATTTTTCTTTTTTAAATATATTGCTGTACTTTCATGCTAGGTTTAGCATTTTCTGGTCATCGAAGAAACAACTTAAGATGGAAAATAAATGAAAATGAATAACTAAGTAGAATTTTCTTTTCTGCAAATGACCATTGATACCAAAAGACGGATGGCTTCAAATTATGCTATGTGGTACACATAAGTGTGTTAGAAAGCAGAGAGGTTAGAAGAAGACACGTCAGTGAATGATATAAATTTATCCGCTGATTTGAAGGAAAAAAAATGGCCACAAACTAAAAGAGAAAGAATATAGAAGGAAAATGGAGAAAATCATGGGAACACTCTATTACAAATTATGACCTGCCTTGGAAGAGAAGAATCTGCACTCTTCCTGCGTTGTGCAGAGAAAAGAAGGAAGAAAAACCTATTACTAATGGGATATGTGAATTGAATGATAACACCTGAATGGAATTTGTGAATTTTTCTCCGCTATCACTTGGTGTGCATTCTAGAGTTATGGAAGATTAAAGGTCTTATAAACTTGGGATATCAAAGAGCATAGGCTGGGAGCAAAATCCAATGGTGAATGAAATGGGGACTATAGGTAGTAATTAACAATTAGGGATAGTAATAAACAATTAGGAGTAGTAGTAGTCCCAAAGGGGGACCCCCTAGTTGTTAAGAGTTTTAAGTTCTAACTTGGAGGTCTCAGGTTCAAATCATAGGATAAGGGAAATTTATGGGATGGGGAAAGGTTAACTGCTGTTGTGTAGCATATTCTCCACGGACTTCCTAAGTTGTGTTTCCAGTACACGAGATTCTCACATTGTGGGGTCTAAGAAAGATTAGATGTACATAATTTTACCTTTGTTTTTTCACGGAGATTGTTTCTGCAATTCAAACCGGTAGGAAGGCACATAGTAACTTAAGCAAGATTAGTATAAAGAAAATAATTAGTATTTTGATGTCATATATGGCAGTATAATGAATCTGTGATATGCAAAAATCTATGCAAATTGGATATACATGGAAGTAATGTAAGGCAAAGAGTTTAATGAATTTGCTTATTGTATATATCAGTATTTATGGTGGCAGTCATTAATTTACTAACAAGAAATTAATGGAAAAATTAGCAAATGTTATTGTATGAGAATTCGATAAATAGTGAAGTATTCTTGGTCTTTTGACTAGAAGATTAATGAGTGCTTAATACTTGTGAATGAGTAGGAGTAATAACGGGAGAGGCGCAGAGCGGACATTGTTTTAATGGAAGCAATGTCCCTCTTCTGCACAATGGTTAGCACTGATGTCTTCTTTCTAATTCAATTGCTAAATGTCATGCAGTTAAACAAAAACATACAGCACATGCTGATACTGGCCTGACTTTCTGACTCTTTTTGATGATAATCAGGATTTCGATAGCTCAACCACTTTTGTGTTCTGCTTTTTGAATTTTGAACTTGTATTGATGCAGGGTGCACAGCTTAGAAGGCACATTGATGCTACCTTGGGCAGTGGAAATCTGAGGGAAGCCGTCAGACTTCCTCCGGGGGAGGATGTAAATGAGTGGCTAGCTGTCAACAGTAATATCTCCCTTCCTCCCTACCTCCCTCTCTGATTGGGCGAGCCTCTATGTGGTGTATTTTACCATGTATTTCATGGCTTAGAGCTGTTCTTATATTTTATCAGATCCGATTTGTTATTTATTCTGCTTTGACAAAATGAAGACTAATCTACCATGCATAGATCAACTAAACACTTTGACCTTTTTCTCCCCAGATTTTTAGTTTACTTCCCACTTCTCTGCAAAATTGAAACCTGAAATAGTTTTATGTTTTTTCATTTTATCAGCTGTGGATTTCTTCAACCAGGTGAACCTTCTCTATGGTACTCTGACAGAATTTTGTACTCCTGAGAACTGTCCTACCATGACTGCAGGCCCCAAGTATGGCATAATGAATCAACTAGTCTTTTACCTTTGTTCCCTTGTTGTGATACATTTTACTTATTTGTGCTTTGTTTACATGCTATAAATTTAACTATTGTTTTTTCATAAATTCTTCTGAGTTAGAGGCTTCTGTTTTTATTATCTTTTTATTATAAGCAATTTCCTAAATAGATTTCCTTCTTTAAGAAACTAGCATATTAGCGCATGTAATTCAAACGACAAAAAGCTAGAATACATCATTCTTTTACTGCTTTTAAGCATACCAAAACTCTAGAAAGAATTCTTGATAATTTTGGAATTTTCATTTGAATAACTAGACTAGTCGTTTTTTATTACCTAAATACACTGGCATATTTTAAGAATTATTGTTAAACATTCTACTTTAGGAAACTACTGTACCAGGAGTATAGCTTGCTTCTGTTAGCATCCAGAGGATAATTTTCCTGCTTATAATTATAATTTCAGCATAGTCATGCACTTTGAATTCGTATCTTTGTTCATGCGATAGCCTTCTGTGTACTATTGTCAAGTTTTAAGATTCCTACCACATAAAATTGTTTTGCTGCACTGAGTTGTACATTTTGTCATGAACATGTGTACTATTACATACAGGATTGTGGACACAATGGGTTGTGTGGGGGGTCATGCACTTTGAATTCGTATCTTTGTTCATGCGATAGCCTTCTGTGTACTATTGTCAAGTTTTAAGATTCCTACCACATAAAATTGTTTTGCTGCACTGAGTTGTACATTTTGTCATGAACATGTGTACTATTACATACAGGATTGTGGACACAATGGGTTGTGTGGGGGGTGTTTTGTCTGTGACAAAGACAAAGTGAGAGTTCTTTGCTAACTTCCTGATTGTTTGGGCTTGATTATCAAGTTGCTAACTTCCTAATTAGTTGTATCATTTGAAACTTTTTACCTATGTCTGTGATTGTTCATAATTTGTGATCTGATGCCGGTGGAAGTGTACAGATACGAATATAGGTGGGCAGATGGAGTGCAAATCAAGAAACCTATTGAGGTCTCTGCTCCAAAGTATGTTGAATATTTAATGGACTGGATTGAAGCTCAGCTTGATGATGAATCCATATTTCCTCAAAAACTTGGTAACCAAATTATGAATTATAACTTTATCTAAGATTAATTTGTCATACAGTCAAAACACTGCCATCTAAAGGAAAGTGGTACCATATTTTATCGTAAGATTAGTGCTAAACTCATACATTATTTATGAAGTGAAAATGGAAGTATTTTTTGCATATGGCAAAAACTAACAGGACAGTGATGCTGTGATGGTTTTTACTGATCTTTTTATGGTGCAAAAAAAGTAAATTTAGCATGTCTTTTCAAGCTTAATTCTCACTTTAATTTCTGCAGGTGCTCCTTTTCCTCCCAATTTCAGGGATGTTGTTAAGACAATATTCAAACGTCTGTTCCGTGTGTATGCCCACATTTATCACTCTCACTTTCAGAAAATTGTGAGCCTTAAAGAGGAACCCCATCTGAACACATGCTTCAAGCATTTTATACTATTTACTTGTGTAAGTTCTTTGTTGCATATCTCAACTGGTTCCATTTCAATACTTTTGTACGTTCCCACTGGATGCAAAGCAACTATTTCATGTGTGGAAACGGCTGCCTTTCTATATCTATTCTTCCATGCAGTCAAAAGGATGATGTTAGGCTTTCTCTTCGTTAGTTTTTTTTTTTTTTTTTTTAAATTTTATTTCCTTCTTTTCATTTATTAGCATGGACTGCCACATACATGTGCATCTGAAGAAATTCTTATCCTGCTAAGGGATCCTATGGAATATACTACTCTTTTAAGGCCAAGTTGGACATTTCTAGATGCTTGGTAACTTGATGTATAGCAGATATGGCTACCCCATACATTTTTTGGTACAATACTTTCTACTTTTTTTAGCTTTAATGAATTACATATCCTATACCTGCTTGAAATGCCCCATTTCATTCTTAATTTATAAACTCCTTTGTTTTTCCTTTTGAATTCTTCTTTGCTTTCTTTTTGACTCGGAGTTTCCATTGTGCTTGGAACAGATTCCTTTGGGTTTTAATCTTGTTTGTATTCTTGAAACAAGATGCGCTTTTTTATGGTTTCCATTTTCCTTTTTGATTTATGAAACAGAATGTTGCAAAGATCTATTACTATTATTATTTTGGATGTTAAAAACTTTTCAGAAGTCATTTTCCTTTAATAAATTCGTCCTTCCAGATGTAAAATTTTCCTGAAATCACATTGGTTCACTCTCTTGTATGCTTAATGCTGACTGTCCATTTGTGTGGGATAACAACTTTAAGACTTTTTGCACCGGGATGTCATCCTGTTGAGCTATTGCATTGTGTACTCAATCACTCTTAACTTTGACTGTCATAGCGACTCCGAATTCCACTAATGGTATTTGTCTAAGATTGATTGATGATCAAAACAAAGAAGCTGTCTAAGGTTCTATTCTCCTAATTGATAGTTTAGGCTAACTGCTATATGACATTTTTTATTCTATATCGAGAAATATGAGATATTAACCTATAAGAAACCTGGTTACTCCCTGTAAAGGTGAGCACCATTTGACGTTATTTGTTTCCAGAGCATGATAGTTAGATACTGTTTGTAGCTTGTTTATTTGTAAAGGAATTTAAATATTAATGGCTTTGTACATTATGAGTATGCTAGGATAGTTTGTAAGTCTTGGTTGCAATGATATGCTAAATCATCTAGTTTTCAAGCTAAGAACAGGAAGCAAAGTATCCGATGATGGCAAAGCTACATTTTTCTTTTTAGTCAGGGGAACGTGTTTTGATCATCTAAACCTCATAATTGGTCCTGGCAAGAAAATGAACAAATTCAATATGAAGTTAATTTTTGTACATCAGAAGAGGTGACGAAACTTCCAAGTTTATAGTCAATGATAGTATCTACAGCATTGCATCCATTAAATTTCTCCTAGATTCAAGACATTTTATTCTTTTTTGCAGGAATTTGGGCTAATAGACAAGAAGGAGCTCGGTCCGCTCCAAGAGCTTATAGATTCCATCATCGTCCCATACTAATCCCGGAACGGTTTTATATTATTGATGGAAAGCCCAAATTGAATAAGTGTTTCTATCCCTAGTAGACTTTGCGATGTCTGTCACCACCTTAATAATCAAGTTCTATGCGTGTGCAATATGGCTTATATTCTTGATTCTTTCCATAACATCTTCGGCGTGGATTTAGATGATTGGCAGCCTTTGCTGCTATTCTTGATGCAGCGAGATTGCACCAAATGGTGAATACTGTTTTTCGGACATTTTTAAAGGGAAAGGGAGTCGGTACCGTATCAAACATTGTGGCAAGTCTCGCATATGCAGTGTATTAGATTTGTTTTTTCGATCACAAGAGCTTAAGACAGTTTGGTTCAAAATGGAACAGAATAGAGAGAAACTTTTGATATACTGCATTCCGCTGTCAAAAATTAAGGGCAGATCATTTGAATTTGTTCAATGGTTTTCTGCTTAGAGCATCAAGATTCTTCCAGTGCAGCATGTTGTTTTTGCACTAACTGGCTAAATTGCTTCTCGTCTCGTCAATTTCTGATTGTGTGTCCATGAGGTGTCCTCAAACTTTAATGTCATTTATTTTCCCCCCTGTAAAACTCTGATCGGCTCATGTGGCTCTCTTCAATAGTGATCCATTCAAAGGTATCTTTTTTATCCTTGGCAGAAGAAGCCTGTGGCCTTAAAGACATCATTTTTATTTCTTTGACGATCGGAGCTGCTTGCAGTAGGTGAGTTTGTTTATATGAACCTGCGGACCTCTGAGAAACAGCTCCATAAGGAAATTTCCATTGCGCCATGAGCCATGCCATCGCTAACAATCATGATAGAAACTCATAATACCTGTGATAGCTCTAATGAATGTAAGTTGATGAGAAGTCAAAACACTACCCGTATTCCATAATCCAGATCCAAAACAAACAAACCTAAATCCAAACAAATTACTAATAGCGCATAATCCAAAATTCGAATAAAAGAAATTATGAAGCAATTGATCTATCCGACTTCAGGATGGATTAAGACATCATATTCATCCTGGAAAAGTTCATATGAGGATTCTGAGCCACGAACTGCTTCAGCAGGTCCTGATTCCGTATCTCATCGCTGGTGGGGCAGCCTAGCTGCTTTTGCCTCTGATCAAACATGATCTTCTCAACCGAGGACCGGGTTTCGGAGTCCAAATCGGAGAGCTTGCTTGGCTGCGGCTCAGCCTTCTGAGTATCAATCTCAGGGCCACCCTTGAACAAGGATTTCCGCCAACTCATCCTGTCACTCTTCGTCAAGAGTATAGAGACGAGCTTCTGATCCTCCAAGTTCCAAATGCAATCATCAGGCTTAACAGGCTCGAACAGCTCTCCATCAATTATTGGCTCAGCCTGACCCTTGAGCCCAACCCTCAAAGAATTCTTCTTTATGTCACAGAAAACTTGCTTTGCTTTTGTTCCGGCCGGGACCGAAACAGTCACCGTTACCTCTTGCAGACTCTGCATCCATGAATGACTCTCCATGTCAAGACCATTGCCTTGGTTTGGAACAAGGAGTAGCTTTTTCTTCTTCTTCTCCTTCTTCTTCCTCTCCTCTATCTCCGCTCGCGCTTTCTTGGCAGCCTTTCGTGCCTTGATTCTTCCCTTGAAATCGCGAACCAGTCGAGAGACATCATCATCAGTATCCTTGACCTTCCTCATATCAGACTTCCGAGAAAGAAAGTCGAGGGAGGATTCGAAGAATCCAAGTGGGTTCGAAGGATCAAAACAGCACTGAAGGACAATGAAGAAGCAGAATTTTCATGGGTTTGGGCTTGATTGCGGCTGTTATCTTCTTGATAATCTGTGAGGATCGCCATGATCGAGTGCTTTAAGAGAAAAAAAAGTCTTAATACGCAATGGGGTTTTCGTTATTGTTGGGGGGAGCTGTGCCCAGCAAGCGTCTACATGCATAGCGTATGGTTCTCCAAATCGGTGGAGATCTCCAAATCCTTTCTTGATAATTACGTTGTTTTAGGACACCGCGGCAAAGCAGGAGGGTTTTGACTAGGGTTTTCTCGTTGGAAACTTGCATCTTATTGGTCCAAAAATCATTTAAGTTTTGGTTACGGTAAGACTATGGCATAATGAGCTCTCTTATGTTATGTTATGTTACGTGTGAATTAGTGAATAATATTTTACCTTCGAGGGCTCCCAAGGGTAATAACTAACATTTTGATAATATTTTTTTATTTTTTATTTTTTGGTCGCGTTAAAAAAAATTTTGAGGACTCCTAAGGGCATTGCTAATAATTACTTATTATTACCGATTTAATCTATCTAATAATAGAGTTGTCTTTGGCTTTTAGCTTTAGTTTATGGTTGAATGAAAGCTATTGGACTGTGTAGTGATTAGTGCGAAGAGACTTCTAGTTTATTGTTGCGGACAAAGTCACACCACTCCGTTTGAAAAGTGGTACAATATTCCCGTGACACAACGATCGAATTCTTCTTCAAAAACTGGACTTTCTTTTAATGAAAATACCTGTTAAATTATAAATTATATAAAAAAAAAACTATATATATATATATATATTTTTTTTTAATTTTATAAAGTTTAGTTTTTAAATTAAAATTAAAAATATTAAAAATAAAAATCTAAAATCTTAATTCACGAAATCACCTAATTTGTGACTTTCTCTCGTACCAATTATTGAAGCCAATTCGACTCTGGCTTCTTAATGAGACAAAAGAGAGAGAGAGAGAGAGAGAGAGAGAGAGAGAGAGAGAGAGAGAGAGAGAGAGAGGGAGGAGACTGTTGAAGCCAATTAATGTGATGTGGAGGAATAAAATCTGGCCGGCCTTGCATGTTCTTAAACATGTTTGACAATGACAAATCGTCTTGAGCTTACATCATATACAAGAAAGACACTCGTCATCTCTCTTTCTCGACTCAAAGCTCAGACTTCTGGGGAGCTTGCTCCTCTTTGCTTCTCTCACAGACAGTCCTCAGTCCTCGCCGGATCAGACCAACTAGCCGTGGATTTCCGGTTTTTGTCAAAAGGGTCAAACCTCGGTTGAATTGGTTATTAAAAAAACACAATCGGGAAAGTCAGTCTAGTTTCGATTCTGAGAACATTGAATGAAAATCAGGTTCTTATAATAACACAAAAATAGGATATCAATTAGGCAATTCTGAGGCAAGTACATGGACCTAAACAAAGAATTTCTTTTTCAATAAATCTTGTGTAAATTTCTTTCATTTTCAGGGTACAATGTGTAAATTTCTTCACGTTTAGAAGGACGACACCAATAAAACTAAAGAGGGTTAGGCTCATCCTTCACCGATCGTTGTTATTTTCATTCATTCATTCAAGGACTGTAAGCCCCTTTGGTAATGTTATTCAAGTTGTTTTCATCATCTCCTTTTCTTGCGAATTGCTATCAATAACAATCCAAAACAAAGGATCTCGTGAAGCTCACTGACCCCACGTCCCTCCTCCCAGTCGCTCTCTTTCTTTCCCTTCTATAAATCCAACACAAAATATAAGTCGGCAAGTAATTTTGGAGTAGTCCGGAAATGAATCAGTATTTACAAAATTGTCTAAATAAGGAAAATAACGTTAAAAAATAATAATAAAAAAAAACTCTGCAATTGGGTCAAATTTTTGTATTACGAGTCGAATTAGTTGTTAAGTGATGACGCGTCGTCATCTCGTGTGGCAAGAATCGCTCGACACGCTCAGCTGTGTTAAGGATATGGAAAAACTCGCCGACATGGCAGTAAGTAATTTTTGAGTCTGCACAAAAATTGAAATTTTTAAAAAATTTTGAAAGTTTATTTCGAGAATTCAAAAATTAAACCAAAGAAGAAACTGCAAAACACATATATATATATATAATTTTTTTTAGAATTTATAATTTTTTAATTCTCAATTATTTGAATATTTTTGAATTTTATTTTTCTTAATTATTTTGAATTTTTTTTCGAATTTTTTACTTTTTTTGAGATTTCAAATTGATAGATTTTTTTGGATTTATTTTTAAATTTTTAAAAATTTCTTTTTAGATCTATCTCTCTCTGTTTTTTTTTCTTTTTCTTTTTATCTTTACATCGCATTCGTAATATAAAAATGTAATATTCTTAATCTTTTTTCGTATCCATCCACCTCCAACATAAAGAAGCGACAAGGGAACCAAAAGAGAGGAGAGATTCAAGAATGTTTGGACTTTTTGTAACTTTTTTTTTTTTTTGGATTCACGATTTTTTAGAATGTTTTAGAATTTTTTTATTTTGCAATATATTTTAGATTTTTATAAAATCTTTGGTTTCTTTAATTTTGATAATTCTTTTGAAATTTATATTTTTTAATATTTTATATTTTTAAGACTTTCAGATTTCTTTAAATTTTTAAATTTTTTTCTGAAATGTTTTGCAGTTTTGAGATTTGTTTTTTGTTGAACTTTAAGAAACTTTAAAATGCTTTTCAGTTTTTTTTTTTAAATAAATGCTTAACTTTTTCCAAATTTTTTAAAATTTTTTCTGATTTTTAAAAAGTGGTTGAGATTTCTTACTGAATTTTTAACCTTTATTTTGAAGTTTTTGAATTTTATAAATTTTTTGGTTTCAATTTTCAAAATTTTTGCAAAAAAGAAAAAAAATAAACCTTTTATAAAATTACAATTTTTGTGTGGAAATCAAAATTAACTGATTAAACTACAAACTATATTGCACCAGGAAGTTCATGCACATCATCGAGACAATTAAATATGTCACATCAGGTACCTTGTGAGACAACACGTCGTCGGTTAACGATTGCTCCCATGAAATGCAAACATTTAACTTAATTATAGATTTTTTTGTAATAATATATATATATATATAATAAATTATAAAAAAATAAAATTTTTATGATGATTAAATTAATTTAAAAAAAAAAAAAAAACTAGCTGATGCAATTGTAAACTTATCCCCATAAAAAGCCGAGGGCACTGCCAGTTTGCTACGGACTCACTCCTCACTCTCCAACGCTTTGTCGTTGTCTTCTTCTTTCTTTTTGAAAGAAAGAAGGGTCTGTCTCCCTCCTCCTCCTTCCCTGTAAGTGAAACACAGAGAGAGAGAGAGAGAGAGAGAGAGAGAGACTTCAAAAACAGAAAAATAAAAAAAATACGCGCACACACACACACACACGCACACAAAATGGCTGCTGCTGCTGCTGCAACGCCATGGCTCTTGTTTACCATTACAGTGTCCTTCTTCATCACCTCCTCTCTCGCTCGTGCATATGTGGAGAAAACAACAGTCCTGGACGTCTCCGCCTCTCTTCAGCAAGCCTTGAACGTCTTCTCTTTTGATCCCCAAACGCCAAAGCCGGTCTTCAGTGAACAACAACGACTTACTGGTACTGCTACGCCGTCGTTTTCATCCAATTCTACGCTTTCTTTCTCTCTTGAGCTTCGCCCTCGTGAAGCCCTCCACAAAACCCAGCACGAGGACTACAAAAGTCTGGTTCTTGCCCGGCTCGAGCGCGACGCTGCCCGGGTCAACTCACTCACCACCAGGCTCCAGCTTGCTGTCGATGGCGTGTCCAGATCCGACCTCAGGCCCGTGGAGACTGAGATCCTACCCCAGGATTTTTCCGCTCCGGTTAGTTCCGGGTCGAGCCAGGGAAGTGGCGAGTACTTCTCCCGGGTCGGGTTGGGCAACCCGACGAAGCCCTACTATATGGTTTTGGACACCGGCAGCGACATTAACTGGCTTCAGTGCCAGCCCTGCACCGACTGCTACCAGCAAGTGGATCCAATCTTCAACCCAGCAGCTTCGTCTAGCTATTCCCCCGTCGCCTGCGGTTCCCACCAATGCAGCTCTCTGGAGATGTCCACTTGCCGGAGCGGCCAGTGCCTTTACCAAGTCAGTTACGGTGATGGGTCCTTCACTTACGGCGACTTCGTCACGGAAACGGTGTCGTTTGGCAGCTCAGGGACTGTCAATAACATTGCTCTAGGCTGTGGCCACGACAATGAAGGACTATTCGTTGGAGCGGCTGGGGTGCTTGGACTTGGAGGCGGCCCACTCTCGTTGACGTCGCAGATCAAAGCGTCGTCGTTTTCTTACTGTCTGGTGAACCGCAACTCGGCGGCATCGTCCACCCTGGACTTTAACGCTGCTCCAGCCGGAGACGCGGTCACCGCCTCTCTTATGAGAAACCCGAAAATTGACACCTTTTACTACGTCCAACTCTCCGGAATAAGCGTCGGCGGCAGGATGCTCTCCATTCCACAGTCCGTGTTCCGGCTCGACGAGTCCGGCAACGGTGGGATTATCGTGGACTGCGGCACGGCCGTGACTCGGTTGCAGACTCAGGCTTACAACTCGCTGCGCGACTCGTTCGTGAGTCTTACACGGCACCTTCGATCCACCGGCGGCATCGCGCTGTTCGACACGTGCTACGACCTGTCAGGACAAACCAGCGTCAAGGTGCCGACGGTGTCGTTTCACTTGGGCGAGGGGAGATCCTGGGACTTGCCGGCGGCCAATTATCTCATTCCGCTGGACTCCGCCGGGACGTATTGCTTCGCGTTCGCTCCAACGACGTCGTCTTTGTCAATAATAGGGAACGTCCAGCAGCAGGGGACTCGGGTCAACTTTGACCTGGCCAATAATCGCGTCGGGTTCTCCACCAATAAATGTTAGTGCGCGTGTGTCTGATCTTTAGTAATTTTTAGATTTACCTTTTTATCCCTGGTAAAAGAAGGTAACTTTCTATTTTGTGTTTTTTTCTTTTAAAAAAAAATTCTCTATAAATAGCCCCAGTTTGAATTATGGTAAAAGGATAGTCTGAAGTCAGAACGAGATGCAGTTGTGTGTGAGTGTGTGAGTGAGCAGTAGTTAGTGAGTGGGTGGGTGGATGCAAGAGTAGTGGGGCCCTCCGTCCAAAAATAAAATCCCGAAACCGACGTATTTACTTGGTGGTGTCGTCTATTAATCATATGTGTGTAACTGCTGTCTTGTTGGGTTGAGTGGCATGCATAGGTAAATTAGTCCAAATGTCCAGGACAGTCGAGGAAATTTGTGGAGTGCCTTGTTCTTCTCGTGACTCGCGCCCGAGCCGAAAAAGCAAACGAGAGTAGCTTCGGAAAGTAAACGAAGCGGGGACACATGTTTACGCTGTTTGTCTTGGTGTTATGCCTTGCATGTACTCCACGTGGCACAGCGAAAGCCGTTGGTGATTTGGATTTTTGTGCTGCGATTGCTGATGTGTGTGTGTGTGTGTGTGTGTGTGTGAGTGTGAGTGTGAGAGAGAGAGAAAGAGAGAGGGCGAAGCATCTCTTCTCCTTTATAATAATCCTCGTTCACGGGGGTTGTTTTGTTTTGTTTTGTTTGATTGCTTCTTTTTTATTTTGTTATTATTATTATTATTATTTTATTTTTGGCTTTTATCTCAATTTTATTAAAATTGGAGTAATTTATCACTAACTTTATTCACGTAATTATTACGAAAGTTTAAAAGTTAGAAAACAATAATCCATTTATTTATTATTGTGAATCGATGGGGCCCAGTGCACGGAGATGCGCGATGTGTGGGGGGAGGGGGGGGAACAGATCACATGAATGGTGTGACTCACGAAAAGCTTTTTAATGGGGTCCCACCAACGGGAACGTGATCGTCGGCAAGTTTTCCGTTTCCCAATGTTTCGTCGGCTGCCATACATCATATGACACGCGGCATACCGTTCGAGTCAATTTACAAAACCAGTCGTCGGTGGGACCCCAAGATCGGGTTGAACGCCCCTTTTAATCTTCATGTGGCGTTTTTTAAACCGCCCACAGCAGCAGATGTATATGCATCAGTTTTACTAGTGTAGTAAACAAATATTTAACGGAAAATAATTAGACTAGAAAATTGAAGGGCAAAAAAAATAATAATAAAAGGGAAGCAATCTCCAGGAAACAGTAACATTCGAATGATTTAAGTGTACGCAGTTGTTGTGTAAATGTGGATAGGGGGACACAGACGTTGAGGTAGATTTGGCATTGTGGGGGGGGGGGTGGTGGGTTGGGAAACACACACGGCGTATCGGCAGCAAGGAAGATTAAGTTTAAAATATATAATGTGGGGTCAAACCATAAGCTTAAGATAAAGGTCTTCGACAGCACAATTTCATAAGTCCTTCAGTCAACACGGATTGGTAAAAGCTTCCCACAAAAAAGCATACATATTATGCCTGTAATCGAGGTTTAAACTGTTGTCAGTACACAGCACAGCACAGTCCCCCACCCCCTCTTCCGTATTGCTAACTACTCAGTTAATTGTACACAATAATAAAACTATTCGCGTGTCACATCGAAGTTCTTGAGAAGCGTCCGGCTATTGGCCGCGTTGTCGATTTTGACGTGCCATGCAATTGCTTTGCCAAATAATTGCGTAACTAACGCAAATATTAGCTGCCCTCCATTTCCCTGGAACTTCACTTTCCCGGGGCATCGCCAGTTCTCCAGTAATTGGCCCACGTTAGAGTCCTCCTGTAAATTTGCTGGCCCACCACCTTGGAAGTAGATCTGCCCGGTCACGACCAGACTTTTTCAGACATTAGTTGAGGCACGAACTAATGTAATAATAACCGAGACAAAATAGAGGCCCTGTCAACCTCGTAAGAGGGAGACCTCTTGTGAGGACTTTAAGAAGAAGAACCTGCGAACGAAAGCTCTTGTATTATTTTTATTTTTATTTTTGGTATTTCATGCAACGAGATTAAGAATCGAACTCGTTTTCATATACCCTAAGAGATTACACTTAATACCACTCGACTAGAGGCTCGTGGGTGTGACTCTAACAACTATAATTTACTTTAATTGCAGGTGTTGTGTACGGTCCACGATTTGAGAAATGGGTGTCGTGCTCATCAGTTGCCATTGCCCAGAGACGATAAAGAAATTAATGAATTTATATCCACGGGGATATGATTATAAACGGTTGCCAGAGCACCAACCCGAACAAGTGGATCGCATTCCCTTTGTTCTAGAGACCGATATTTGGGCGATCAGCCACTGGGATCCGATCGGATGTTATGCCTTTAATCAAGGCCTTAAAAATGTTGGCACCCTTTTGCAGTTGAGGTCAATTCAAATCCCCCAGTTTCAACGCCGGGCCACATCAGAGCTCTGTTTGCTTTGTTCATCCAACTTCAAAAGGTCCAAAATGGACCTCCGCCTAATGGCTAGACTTTGAAATATTAGACAATTGAGGCATGGATTGAATTCCCAATAAGTTCAAGCTGTTTCCCACCAACGTTTTTATTGTACTGGACCATACCATAAAAAGAGCGACTTTTAAGAAGTTAGATCACTTTAATATCAACCACTCGGTTGTTCGTGAACTGGGACTTTCAAGCAGTTGATCGATAAGCTCTGGCGGAGCTACTTTGACCAACGGATAGAAATCCAAGAAAGATATCCATTACATTTCGCAAATCGGCAGCTGCGCACCGAGAAAAATAGGTCGCAAAGAGATTTTCTCAGACGCTAGGAAGAGTAGGGCCATCAAAATTCGGCCACTACTACCATCCGAGCGCCTTTTGAAAGCCGAGAGAGATGGTTCTGACTTGATAAATCACTTATCCGTTGGTGCGCAGCTGCCTTGGAGCTGAGATTCAAGTCAAGGCAGAAGATGAGGCTGCCTTGGAGCCTCGTATGCTTATTGAACCTAGGTCCATTTGCACAAACAAACACTGCATAGCGAAACTTTTGACCTATTAGTCGGGACACGAATTCCCATTTTGTTCACCAACTTTCCCACCAACTGTTGGACCAAACATCGATTTTTCCGGATGGAAAAATGAAAAAAAGGGTTACAATAAGGGATCCGTGATTCAAATGAATGACATACATTATTTGGTCAGATGCTTAATGCAACAAAAAATAAAAATAAAAAAAGTGCTAGCATGTCCCCAAGGCACGAAGTCCTAATGCAGTGCAGTTTGAAGAAGGATCGAATGTAAATGATTGTACATCTTCTCTTTCAATAAAGAAATACAACTGTTACAACAAAACTCCTACTCTCATTTTGAAACCATCAAGGAAATCGCTTCATGACAAAACACAGTTCTAATAATATCACCTTGATCAATTACCCTTAAATATGAAGCAATCCCCTGCCCCCGCCCCCTCCTTTGTGGTTAAATAAGAATTCACAGGAGCTGGTAATTAACTGAACTGCTCCATGGCTTTGGCACTATTAACAAATGTTGCACTTTTATTGAATCCCTCTGTAAAAAGAATCCGCACAGCTTCCAAGCCGTGCTGAAATGTAAAATCCAACTGAAAACACGATTCAATAAAAAAATTAGAAAAATCCCCCGTATTATAAAAAGTATAGACATTTTACGTGAGATTTACCTACCTCTTCACGTTCTTGTTTACTGAAAGGTTGCATGACAAAGTTTACAGGACCCATTTTCCCAGGAGGCCGCCCAATCCCTAACGCGTTCTCACAAATAAGTTAACTGCAACGAGAGCATGTTCATAATCTTGTTTTTTTTGAAAATCCAACATACCAATTCTTAAACGAGGAAAATCCCGACTCCCTTTAAAGTGATCAATAACACTCCTCATCCTGAAGGAAAAGCAAAAGTAAACTTTCTTACATCATAGTCACATCAAAAGGAATTCTTCTGTTTATTTTGACAAAGTATTTCTTTCAACAGAAAAGTTTTGGCACCAAGAGGCATGCCTGTGAAACTGATACTAAACCAACCCGAGGGTAAAAAAAAAAAAGAAAAATGGTAAATAAGGAACAACAAAGGGCACGTAATACCAGGAAAGTGCCGCTGCTTCAGCAACAAATGTGAATATTGACCAAAAAGAAAAAAGTCAATTTATGGGTCAAGGATCCTACTCATATAATTCCTAGCCAAAAAGTAGACCAACAGCAAAACCATGATTGATAAATGATACATTCATTGTTGAGTCTCAAAGAAGTAGAGGATCATCCTTGTACCAGAATCTCAGGCCAGTGTTTAGAGCAAAATAAAATGTATGACAGAACTGAAGTTACTAGTGAACAGCAATAGAGCAGTTACTAGAAAAGGAAAAGAAACAAAGGCAAGAATAAGAACACAATACCCATTATGTCCCCCATGTCCACCTTTAGGTAACAGTCGCATCTTAGCAAAAGGCAAATCTAAGTCATCATAAATCTGCTTAATAAAATTGTCAAATCAGGGACTGCAAGCAAAGATAATCCTTAGGTTGGAAGATGGTTTAATCAAAAAAGAATTAGGATTTACCAAGAGCACTTGCTTCAATGGAATTTTATAATAAGAGACAATGGCACCAACCTACATCACACATCAGCTGATTACTAAAATGGAAGATGGTTAGACCTTGATGAATATGTTTCAGAAATATGACCACATGGAATAAGTTGGATCTTGACGACCAATATGCTTAGGGGTCCTTCCAGATCAGCTTACTTACAGACACACCACTTGAATTCATGAACGTTTGTGGTTTTGCCAACATTACTGGAACGTTACCAATAAAACCTGGAAAATCAAGACCATACCATCCCAATTATTCACAGTAAAACCAGCGTAACATGCATATCCACCATACATCATCTTATTCACTACTGTCATTACAACTTCCCATCTTGATTACATTTTTTGAAAAGAGTCAGAAGCTTCACCTATTGGTGGCTGACAAGACACTGACACAAAGCACAAATGACCTCCATCTGCATTTTGCTTTTAACTAGAATTTTTCCTTATAGACTCAAAAATTCAAGAACAGATGCACCCATTTTGCCAAATAAAAGCAGTGGAAGATGAACGAGCCAGCTAAATGGAAATCAAATGGGAATTGGCCAGACTATTTAGATATTTGTGAGAGTCAAAATTTCAGGAGAGCATCTAGCTAGATGATGGTAAAAAGGAGCATATTTCAGTTTCAATGCCAGTAACTCCACACTTTTAAATTGTTGCTATTACATTTATGATGTGAATATTGCCTAGTTCCTCAAAAAGTAGCAATGTTCACACAATACAAAGTAACAAACGTCTTTCTTTCTTGCAAGTTGCAACGATATGCAGCTGATTTTAATTAGTCAGATGGGGATTCCTTTGTCCCCTGGCAAGCTCATGGTGTCAAGTCACCTTCGGGTTCACACTCTTCATTCTACTTACTTGTTTCCAATTCAATATATTGCTTACCAAATTGAAAAGTACAATTTTAACTAAAGTACAAGGAAACAAGTGATTGATAATCTATAGAATTATCCATCAAATGATACATAAAATAAAGCTAAACTAAGCACGTGAATAAATCCAACCCAAAGATATCTAAGACACAAACCCTTTGTTCATGAACAAAACACCAATGATCCAAATGAACCAATGATTGCAACAATTGCAGGTAAGAAAAATAAATAAATAAATTGGACCCCAATTTCAATTCTTAAGAGCATAAAAGGGCTAATTACAATGCAGAGAGGAAGGGGGTGAAAAAAACAAAGGCAACACAAACCTTTTCCAAACAGGGCTTTAAAGGAAACACCGCTAATGGGTATCCCCTCAGCATCAGCAATAGCATCTAGCATCTCAAATCCCACCTATAATTTTTTTTTTGAAAAAGCCCATAATCATTCATTAAGAAAAAGAAAAAAGAAATTGGAAAGCTAGAGAATTGGGAAAATGATTATTTATACAAACGGGTTTTCAAATTGGTAGTTGAAATACGGACGTTGTGGCGAGTGGATTGATACTGTTTACCGGGATTTCCGAGTCCGACGATGAGCCACGGCTTCGTCTGAGCCAACGCCTCATTGGACAAGGTAGTCGTGGCGTCGTCTGCGGCGGCGGCGGCGGAGACTGATGAGAGATGGTTGGGCAATCCCATCCGAAACGAACGAAAAGGAAGAGAAGAAAAGGAAGGGGAAAGAGGACGAAAAGAACAATGGCGGGGCGGGTTTGGGAAGCGGAGCGTGACAATTGATGATGTCGCTGCAGCTATTTTCATGGCGTTTCTCAATTGCTAAGGATTTACAGAAATCAGAATTGTTGAATTTTTTTTAAAATTTTTTTATTATTTCTTTTTGGCAGGAGTTGTTTTGTAGGGTTTAAGAAGCGACGGCGACTGGCGGCTTTGCGGGGAGGGAGAGGAGGAGGGTTTAAATTTTAATAATTATTAGCTGACTGTTTAATTGCTAAAAAAGGATTAATCAAAAAATTACAAACTCAATGGTTTTTTCAAATCGATCTGTGTTTTTTTTTTTTTTGACAACTAATTAGAAATTTTTGATTTTTTGACAAACTGAAACTGTTAATAGGCTCATATATGACATACCAACAATTAAAATAAATAAATAAAAATTAAATATCAAAAATCAAAAAATACAAGTCAAAATAAACTGAAGCCCTCCAAGTACTTTTCATCGCAACACCTTCACATATAGAAGGCGAGTATGTATGCAGCATATCACAGATATATGCATTAAGAGCTGTGCAAAAGCCACAGGAATAAGCATCACAAAAGGGGACAGTGGCTGGGATTTCAACGATATTTAACTGACCATAACCGTCAAAATTAACAAGAGAGGCAACCTGGTTATATAAACTACCCATGGCAGCTGGCACAGCTAGATGGATAATGGGCCCAATGATTCCGGCGGAGACCGTAATTGTTCCAAATTTCGGATTGTGAAGCTTCTCGGAATCCTCAAGGACTCCAAAATCAATCACACACACACACACACACACACACACGCACACACACATATATAGACACACACACACACACACACCATGCAATGCAAAAGCATTCTTCTTGCCAAAGTTTTCGAGATTTTTCAGTCTCCACACGCATATATATTCACAGTTGCAATTCTTTGGCTTTTTGCTAGAGTAGTTTAATCCTGGGCGGCCGTCTTTTTTCAAGTCTTTATTTGACACAGTTTTTTTCGAGCAAGTGCAATGGATGGCGTTAAAGGTAATCCGTTGAATTGTGGGTTTAGGTTCTGCCCTAGTGACGAAGAAATTATGTCGATTTTATCGAGAAAGGTGACTGGTAAACCAATACCCTCCAATCTTATTGTTGAGTGTGATATCTATGGTGAGGATGATCGCTGGAGAAATATCTTATTGGAGCAAAGCCCTGATCAAAATACTTCTTATTTCTTTACCAAATTGAAAAATAAGAGTTCAAAAGGATCAAGAATTGACAGAGTTACATCCTGTGGTACCTGGAAAGGAACACAGAGAGAAAAGAAAATTTTTACGACTGACAATGGACAAAAAGTTGTTATAGGCTCCAAACGAGGGTTTAAGCTCCTCCCAAAATCTGGGTCCAACATAAATGGCAGATGGCTTATGGATGAGTTTCGATTGCATGACCCTCCCGTGACACCTCAAGTAATTAAGCTTTTCTTTAACAATCATAGCTTTACTTTTGCTACACGTTCTTTAAATTATTTTTTGCTAAGTAATTTGAGCCATGGTGCATGCATGCCGAATATTGATCACTTTTTGGAATTACCATTTATCTTTTGATTTCCATATAAAATAGGGTGCATAACTTTCCGATGCACCGGAAAAACAAGATAATAAAAATAGTAACATGGTGCATGCATGTGCGGCGTCATCTCTCAGACTAATTAATCACTACTATAATACATCTAAGGTGGCTGTAGTTGGCACGCATCAATCATATCATAATAGTAGCCGTGTTCTGATTCTTATTATTACTTATTGTTAATTCTTCTGGATCATCTATCTCATCCAATGTTTATATTATTGCAGCTCGATACATTTGTTCTTTGCAAAATTAAGCACAAACCGGAACTGAAGTCCAAGATGAGAAAGCTTGAGCAGCACCCCGAATATTCCTTGTCAACTTCAACTTTAACATCGACCAGAAGCGATCAAGTGCACATTCATCGCGAAGCTGTCTCGTCACCTTCAATGACTACAGCGAGCAATATTGCGGAGAACAGCTTTTGGTCAGACTCGTATTGGAAGAACGAGGAATGGCTGGAATCAATTGGGAATGTGCTCGACCAAATTGTGCAACGGATCATGTAGAGTGATGCAAATCTGAGCATAAACATTGTAGGACCAGAGAAATACAACCCCCCCACCCACCCACCCTTTTTTCTGTGTAAAGAGTACGAACCTCTTTTCACATTTGTTCTTCCTCCTTGTTTAATTTTCAATATTTTACCACGCACAAGGCAGGAGATATTGGTGCGTTTTTGAGTGGTGCATTTACACGCACAAAATCCTGCCTTCAGATGTTTCCAGTCCAGATGTTCTATCATAAAGTTTTACCTCAACATGACAGAAACTCCAAAATTATGACTGACAAATGAGAATTCAGTATATCAAAGAAGCATTGATCTATAAACCAAATACATATTTCCACAAGAAATGCTTAAGCCTTAGCTAGGGTGGTTAGGGTGGAAAGAAACAAACGTGGATTCATTGTCAAAGTCACTAAGCAGAAAAAGTTACTAAACCAGTGTTAAACAATTCAGAATGTGGAGCTTCTGTTATTAATGGCAATATTTATTTCCTAACATAACAATATACATATAATTTTGGATCTGTTGGAAAATAAAAAATAAAAAAATAATAAAAGAAAGAAAGCCATAAGGAATATGGTAATCCCAGAAATACTACAGGTAATGCAAGAAATACACCATACCTTCAACTGTGTAAGTTCATGTTTCATTTTCCGGTTTTTATCAAGCAGAAGAGATTCCATTTTGGTCATCTCTTCCCCGCTGGTAGCAGCTTCCCAATCCTCAGCTTCAATTGAATTGTAACCAACTGCCTACACCAAAAGGAAAATGAAACTTTTGTTCTTGATTTGACATGATAAAATATTATTACAAAGTGCAAGAAACCTAGAGAGAGGTACATGTTCGATCCCTTCCAAAAACCCTTATCGTACTAAAAATTCTAGCACTTGGAGGCATTTTAATCTCATTTGTTGAATATAACATAAAGCAAAAATGGGGTACTCGTAAAAGTTTTCCAACAAACTTATGAGTCCTACTCAAAGGCTCTAAACTGCTAACTTTATATTTGCCTCTCCATCCCCACAACCCCAAACACAACCCCCCCCCAAAAAAACACCAAATCTACTTTATGTTGCCAACCCTTGCTTTTGACCCACAGAGACTCCCACACTGTGGGGTCTGTGGAAGGTGAAATGTGCACAGCCTTCCACAACTTGAACTTGTGATCTCTAAGTCACAATGCAGCAATCTTATTGTCACACCAATGCATTCCCTCACTTTTGACTCTAATAACTAATCAATTAAAATAATAATAATATAATATAGGAAAATTTTCATTTCACTTTAACACATGCCTCACACTCATGTAGCTGGACTAAAGCTATCTATAAGAACATGGAGTATTCACTAGGGAAATAGAGAGGGGCCATATTACCCGCAGAATCCTTACTTTCTTGTGCAAGTCATCAACTAATTTTGTAGTTGGCCTCGCTTGAACCTCTCTTCTCATCTCCTCAAGAGCAACTTCCTGGTTTGTATTATGTTCCTTAGTTTCCATTAAATTCAAGATAGTAAAAATTGGAAGTGGAATCTGCCCTGAATTCAGAGAACTGCCTCCAGTCCGTAGCCAACACCTCAAAGCAATGCAGTTACATATGCACGAAGATATAGTAGCCCATTTGAAACCTTGATCCTTAAACTAACATAACAACTGTTGTTATGACCTTAAATATCTGAATGAAAAGAAAATGACCAGCAGGTTGGAGGAAGAAACAAATTTTTAGTTGTCCCTAAAGAGTTTATCAGAGTTCATATTGGCAATTGCACTTGCAACTCAATTCAAAGATCTATATCATGACCCTAGAAAGCCGGAAATAACATTTCATATGGCACAGATGTTAAATGGCCTGAAAAAGCCAAATGTTTACTTGTTGCTCTAACTGGTGGTTGTGCTCTTCAAGTCTTCTTATTGTTGCTTGCTGATTCTTCAAGTGAGATGCTTCTGCCCCAAATTCCTCCAGTTCAACCTTCATTTTCCGATTTTCAGATTCTAGTTTGGAGAACCTAAGAACTTGTTCCTGCACAGAGGCACATGAACTAATAATCCAAATATGAGTCATCAACACCCATTTCATGGATATAGCACTAGATGTGTTAAGATAGAACAACCTTTCACTTGTTCACAAAGGATGCAAAAGTTGAAGGAACGATTTAATATGTGAAACACAAATATTGGGGGAAATCATTCTGCTAAAACAACTCAATGGAATGAGAAAGAACTTACAGCAATAGAAGCAAGAGCTGGATAAGGGTCTGGGGACTCATAAAGTTTCTGATAGATATTAAGAAATGCATTTTCACCAAATTTTGCTCTTCTCATAAGATTATCGACTTCTTCTTGGTAGCTTTTCCTCAGGAGAAGATTTTTTGAAATCTGTCAAATGAAAATGTCAACCATGCATAAGTACAATGGACAGGCTTTATCTAAGCAAAGAAACTTCAGATTTACAAGCCAGGCCCTAATCAATTATTCATTCCACATAAAAGAAAACTGATATTAAATAAAGTGAGTGGTACCAAAAATTCATTCCAATAACCAATGTCTATTCCAGCGTCCTTCATTAACTGAACCAAACAATAAAAAAAAATTACCACAGAAGTTATGTTTAGCGCGACTTCCTAAGCAATCGGTATAAGAAAATACCTCTGGTGCTCTCTGCGAGTTTCCGCCGGTTTTTCTGGCTATTTTCCTGATTTTCGGCTATCCTAAGCCCTTGTTCATCCAGGACACTTTTCTCCTCTTCCAAACGGAAGTCTGCATGGACAGAGAGAAAGAGAGAGAAATATTTAAAAAATGAGCAAATCAGTCTGCTCCCAGTCTGTTTCTAATGCATAACAACAGCAGCAAAGCCTTAATCCCAAATTTAATTGGGGTTCTAATGCAGAAAATAGCAAAGAAAAAAACAAAAGATCTTGGCCATGGAAACCATTGCAGAGACGCAGCATTCCAGACAAACAAAATATTCTAGACACAATCTCTCTTATGAATAAAGGGGAAATAAGCAAAAGATATAGCTACATTTTAAATGCAACCAAATGTGTCCAAAGTCATCTTATTTCCCATGTCACGTACCAACGAACACATCTCTTAGCAAACAAATCAAACAAGCTATAGAACAAGGAAACTCCATGCCTACCGCACAAGCATCCGAAAATCCCAATCACAAAAACCAAAAAAAAAAAAGAGAGAAAGAAAAACAGAACATCACGGAATTATAACTGCAAACCGGAGGTTCAATTCAACAAAACAATGCAAATTTCGAAAGCAGAATCAACAACCACCAATCATAACCAGTAATCAAGAACATAAAAAACAATGCCAGTTGCTAAAAGGCAAGGCCACTCCAAACTCTAAATGCCAAACGTCTACCAAACAAAACCAGTAGAAGGCATTCGTTCCCTTTTCTTCGTCTGATCTAAAAATAAATAAATAAATAAATAAACTAACCTGACAAGCAAACAAAACTCACAAAATTCAAAAAAAAAAAAAAAGAAGACAAAATTCTAGGAGCAGCTGATATTAAATGTAAGCATTCAAAACGCGTCAATTAAACAGAAAAACGAACCCAAAAAATCACAGAGACGGCGGCAAGCGATACCTTCCCAGAAATTGGAGACGCCGGAGACAGTAGAGGAGGAAGTCGGGCTCGATTTCTCTCTCTCTCTCTCGGATCCGCCTGGCGGAGCCTCCATTTCCGCTGGGCGAAATCGATTGTGCGGTGTAGTAGTTTTTGAATGCGACCCGGGAGGAAGAGTTGAACCATGTTGGGCCAAGGCCCAACTTTAACCCGTCATTGGGCCCATGAGTCTTTTTCACATGGGCCACTTGAATCAAGCATAATGTTATTAGTCCATTCTATTTAAAAAGAAAAAGGAAATTCTTCCTTAAACACTTCAGTAACTAAGAGATAAAAAGAGAACTTGAGGTGTAATCTTATGAATGGGAAAACGGGATGTATGGGAATGAAGGGAGTTATTTTTATTGTATTTTTTTTATATAATTTATAATTTAATGATTTCTTTAATAAATTTTAAAAAATTAAAAAATAAAAAAGAAGAAGAGAAAAAAAAAACAGATAAAAGTCTTTTTCTAACTACTGTTTCTTACAACTAGTTTAGTAGTATTCTCATTTTGTTTTGTTTTGTTGTGTGCTATTTTATTTTCTTAAGGTTTTTGTCCCTTTTCAGGAGAAAATTTTGAAGCTGACTTCTAAATATAAAATGGAATGACTGTTTGTGCATATAATATAATTTAAACGTTAATGTACTTAAAAAAAAATGTGCCTTATTGTTACAAAATACCCTTTAAATAATAAGCAATTAGAACAGCATGGTTCATAGAATAAATGGGGCATGCATTAAAGTCCGTCCAAAGTGTTAGTAATAAATCCGCTTGTGGACTGCAAACAATTTAATACGTTAAGTCAGAGTTTGTTTGCCCACTTAATATGAAATCACTCATATTCATTAATTTATGTAATGAGTAATATTCAAAATTAATTTTAATATTTATTTGATAAACAAATTAAATCTAAACAAAAACAAATTTGACTTGTATGAATTTGTTTATAAAGGCATTAAAACCATTAGAATAGATTTTGTCGGTTAGTTTTCAATCTATGGGATATAAATTTATAATTATATATTAAAATTGAACATTTTTATGTTTTAATAGGGTAATCTTACAATCATTTTAATTTTTGTATTAAATTCACTTTTTTTATCATTTTAATTCTATTTATATTAATAAATACTTTAAAATTTTAATTATTTTTATTAAAATTATAAATTTGAATGTGCTATTTATATATGGAAAGTTGTCAATTTCAATTCGATAAAAATTTGATTAGTTCAATTTTTTTTTTAATAAACAAGTCTTAATTAATTGAACAATGTTACATTCGTTTTGCCTCGTTAGCTAATGATACTGAGATAAAACCTCAATTTTAGGCTTTTTTTTATTTTTTAACGAATTAATTTTGACCATACTCGAGTTGAATCCACTAACGTATTACAAAGTTCAAAAAAATCAGCCTTTGATGTTTGACCGCAACCCTGCTGCAAGTCTCAGAAGTCACACCAATGTCGTCCATGAACTATGATAATATTGCTGTTGGCCCACGTTTAACAAATGATATTATTTTGATTTGGACAAATAATTATCGTGGGCAGAGAGAAGCTTCGGTGTAAATATCAATCAAGTCACATAAACAAACCCCCTTAACTTCTTTATTCCCAAATCAGAGATGAGAAAAATTAATCTGACTTGGAAGCTCACATCACGTACGCTCATTCTAATCAAGCCTAATTACCTTCTTGTTTATTTTTGTTCTTTGATTTACTTTTATTCATGAAATATATTATCCTTTACATTATTTTTGAAATATTTGAACTATCGCATCGACTTGTTCTTGCAAATACATCAAATACTGATAAAATTTGTAACATTATTGTCAGATAAGTTTTCAGATTTGTAGTATTATTGTTACTGAATTTGATTATGGAAAATTATCAGAGATTTGAATATTTGGGTATTGGCTTATCATGACGTCTTAATGCAAATTCATGGATACATTCTGATATTATGATTTAAAGTTGTACTTTTTTTTTTCCCACTCTAATTAGTTTCAGATTGAGCACTTTAATAATAGATGCAGTATAAACCAATGAAATTATTTTTGAAAGCTATGACATTATTTCTTACTAAATTTTATTTCTTTCAAAAATATAAAACTTTGAAATTGAGTAGTTTTATTCTATTGTTAGTTAATGCTCTATCAACATACTTAAAATACATATATTAGATATAATTATTATAACATGACATTTTGCAAATTGTTTCACGGTAAACAATGAAATAATAAATCCATTAATTTATAGTTTTTTTTCTCACTAAATAATTGTGTATTATGTTGACAATAGAAAATTATTATATGTAACATCTAATCTATTTTATAATTAATCTTAAAATTTTAGATTATTCACATTTAGACCAAACTATTTTTACTAATGTTAATATGCAATAGTTTATCTAATAGAAAAAATAAACAACTAACTTTTATGTTAGATTACCAGATAAAAAATGTTTTGTCGGGTTAATTTGAAACCAATTTAAAACTCAAAGTATTCATTTTAGAATGACCTAAAATGTAAAAAAAAAAAATCAAAATTCAATATATCTAAAACACATTAATCTAGAAAATAGATATGTCAAAAGTATAATATACTGACACTTGAATAATTAGAGATTAAAAATAACTTAACCAAAATTTGATTTGACTCATCTATTTGGAACATCCACAAGAGCCCTATTGGAGACCTTACTAACGTGCTAATGTCCTATGGGCGATGCATTGAGGACTTGGTTCCCCATAAACATCAAACGAGTCACGTAATTATTGTTTTCGTCTTGTATTTTAGATCTGAACTTTGGTATATGATCATCATTATTGACCTTAGTTATAACAGAGAGTCATGTTGGCATACGAATCAAATGGATAATTAGTTAATTGCCTCTATTAAACAGTGTCAATTATATAACATCTGTATTAAAGAAAACATTGTATGTTTCGCATGCAAACTCATGACAGATTTGGAGTACAAAAAAATTTATCGGCCCTTGTTTTCATGTTTCCTCGTTTTTTCTTTTCTTCTTTCTATCACCTGAAAATGGTATATAATGTCAGATTAACGAGTGACAAATTTAAATAGGTGAGATTTTTCTAAAGTCTTCGAAAACAATACTAAAAATCATAGAAGCTAACTGACCCCATAATATTTCTATCCAGATTGGACACCTTTGTTTTTTTTTTTTTTTTTTTTTGATAAATTTTTTATAAGCATATATGACAACGATGATATGTATCATAGCACTAAACGAAAATTAGATAGCTATACATATACGGTCAGATTACATTTTGTAATCTGTGCTGTGACTAAGGTAACTTGATTCTGCCAACCCCATTGAAATATTAATTTATTTCTGATCAAATCGTAACATTTTGGTAGGGATTTCACTATTGGGGGTCAAAATCGTGGCGTCCAATTTTTAATCATGTCTACACGAACGAACGCAGTAGGGAGATGGATTGTTCAACTCAAGCCATGGCAGGGATGAAGCTATTTACAAGATGAAAATGGCTCTATACACGCAAGCTTAAACCATTGCTTTTTATCTTCACGTATTCCATTCAAGTGTCTAGAGTTATTCTTGCGTGTAAATAGCATCATTCCCATGGCAGGGATAGTAGAACCCCTCATTAATCGATTGTGGCTCCATTATCATATAATAGGCATCCAATTTTTAATTTGTCCCTACGCGGACATTAACTCGCGTTCATGTATGCATGCTAAAAGTTTATACATATATGTTTATATTGTTGAAGTTAATTTAAATTATTAGTTAAACGGTATTTTATTAAAAGTTAAACTAATTAAATCTAGTTTCATGTCATTTTAATAGTTAAACCAGATATATGCTATTATATAAAAATATAATATGTATATTATTTGTATACCTTTTAGTTAATTATGTATAAAATTTTGAAATTAATAAAATTAAAAGTTATTCAATATAATTTATAATCAATTATATCCGATCAGATCGATTAAGTTTTAATACATATATAATATGAATATATGTTGTCTACGAAAAATGTCACATTCTTTGTCATTGTGATCTTAGTTATGAAGATGAATATAAGAAAGATTCTTTTTCTTTTTTATTTTTTTTTCGTTTTCTTTTATCTATCCGTAGAGGCTGTCAAATGTCCTGAAACAAGGATTTTAATGGCAATGATGCCAACATGGTTTGAATGCTACGTGCCTTTCCTTCTATTTGCAATGCACGGAAGGTGCCGTTTGAATTTGAAGCCAAGAAAAGAGGGCGAGTCTATTATAATCTTCCTTTGATTTGATGGTGATGATTCAGGCTTCGATGGTCTGAGAAAATCCTTTAGTTGATTTTCTATTGCGTTATTCATGGGATTTGATGGTGATGATCAAGGCTTGGACATGAGATTAATTTCCTCCTCTTGCACTGTCTTCATGAGTTTGAATGGTTTCGCGACTCTAATGGGCTCAAACTTTTAATCTATAGTGCTCATTTGTTAATGCGTCGAGAGACATTCATTGGCATTAACTCTACAACTTACTGCTTTCTTGACACCAAGTCTGCTGTGAAGAAGTAGATAAAAGATCAGGGAATTTTGTGGGTAGTTTTGTATTTTTTTGGTCTGGAAAAGAATAGGAAAATAGGAGTGGTACCCACAATAGTTTCCTGTCAGATGAAAGCTTAGGCGGAGACTTCCAAAACCTTTCCTTATTAGCGTTTCACCAAGGATCGTGTTAAACAAAAAGATGGGAGAAGAGGATAACTCTTGGATTAGGAGGAGAAAATTTCTCGCACACAGTTTGCCATCGTTTGGACCCTTCAGGATTGGCCTGTATTCCTTAAACCGTCCAGCCCGATATAAACTCTGACTTGAAGTCCAAGTCTGTGTCGGAAACAGCGTCTTCAATTCAGGAACCCGTTTCCTTTCCAAATATGAAATCTTCTGCTCCGGAGCAGTCCTCTCTGACACTTTTAAAGAAGCCAGGGTTTGCCATGAAGAGATTCTCTACTTCTGATCATCCTCGCGGAGAAGATCACGGAAGGGGAATAATGGGAAGGTTTTTCCATACGAGCCCTCTTAGGCACTTGGCCTCAATATTGAAGGGTCATGATGAGAAATCAAGAAGCAAGAAGGGTTCTGGTTGGACGAAGCGTTTTGACGTGCGTGCTGGAGTAAAAGTTAATCCTGTGGAAGAAGCTGATGATGAGTACTGGAATGTTATTGATATGTCCAAGCTCTTTCTTGGACATAGATTTTCTCGTGGAGCGCATAGCAGGCTGTACCAGGGAAAGTATAACGATGAACCTGTGGCCGTGAAGATTACCTGTGCGCCGGATGATGCCGAAAAGGGAACGTTAGCTGCTCTATTGGAGAAGCAATTCAACAGAGAAGTTACACTTTTATCTCGGCTTTGCCATCCGAATGTCATAAAGCTTGTGGGAGCATGCAAAAATCAGCAAGTTTACTGCGTAATAACGGAGTTTTTATCACAAGGTTCTTTGAGGGCTTACTTGAACAAGCTCGAGCAAAAATCTCTTCCATTACAGAAACTGACTGCAATTGCTCTGGACATCGCTCGTGGAATGGAATACATTCACTCCCATGGCGTGGTTCATAGGGATCTCAAGCCAGAAAATATTCTTACTGATGAGGAGTTCCACATGAAGGTTGCTGACTTTGGTATAGCTTGTGAAGAGGGATATTGTGATTCACTAACTGGGACGTACAGATGGATGGCACCTGAGATGATAAAAAAGAAGTCTTATGGTCGAAAGGTTGATGTCTATGGTTTTGGGCTCATCTTATGGGAAATGGTGGCTGGAACAATCCCCTTTGAAGATATGGGTCCAATCCAAGTTGCTTTTGCAGTGATTAACAAGAATTTGAGACCTATTATTCCTGAAGACTGTCCTCCAGCAATTGGAGCTTTGATTGAGCAGTGCTGGTCCTCGCAACCAGAGAAGAGGCCCGAGTTTTCTCAGATTGTGAAGATATTAGAGCAATTCGAATCTAAGTTGCCCAGATCATAGTAAAGGGCTTGTTGATTGGACTTAAACACTTTGGCCCCCCAAATCCCGGTAGCTTGGCAATGCATAAACCTAAACTTGTATGAATCTGCCATTGTACTCGGGCTTTTGTAATTTTAAGGATTTGTAATCTGTCATTGTACTTAGCTTTTTGTAATTGTAAGGATGTGTTTTCTATGTCTCCTTATTTGCAGTCCTCTATGAGACATGCATGTGAGAATGAATCAATAGATTGGTTGGCATTCACTGAGGTGAAATGTTGTTCATTCACAAATATACATGTAAGAAAAAGAAGAAACGATCACAATTTAGAGTGTTTTTAGAATTGTCAGCTATGGAAGAAGAAATCATATTGTCTTGAAAAAAAAAAGGTATAGAGATCAATATATGAGTCATTCTCAGCCTGAATGATCTAATCTTTTTCAGTTTATAATTATATGGCTGTTTAAGGACGGAGGTATCAAGGATTTTTTTTTATCACAAATTGGTTATCAATGCAAGCCTCATTATGCCAGTTTATTCAATTAAATGTGATTTTTAGGACAGAATATGGTATGGCTTACGAGTTACGATTAAATTATGAGCCAATCCGAGCATACAAATCACAGAAATAAAGTGCCAATTATTAGACCTGTGCTATTGGAACGAGGCTGGCAATTTTAGTTGATATATTCATTATCTTCTCAAAAATATATAGACTAATTAGTAGTTAATTAGGGGTTATTATCTCCAGCTTATCATCTTCCCTCTTCTCGCACAGAAAAATAAACTAATTGGCGAACCATGTTTCCTTGCGCGGAAACTGAAAAACAGAAGGCAGCGAGGAAACTAATCAACCAGGTCAGGCTGCGATCTAAAGGCTATATCCTACAGTATCATGCAATTATTTTCTAACCAACTTGCTCCGTGTTATTCCCATTTTGTTTTGTTTTGTTGTGTCCTGTTTTATTTTTTCTTATCCAAGTACTTTGTCTTTAGGCGGAAGAGAATTTGGACCTGAATTCCAAGTTCCAACAGTTAAGTGAGATGGCTGCTATTGAATTTAGCATCATTTCAGCGCTAATGTGCCCCCAAAAAAATGTGCTTTATTGTTCAAAAAATTGTCGTTTAAACACTAAGCTACATGAACATCATTGTTCATAGAATGAATGGGGTACCGTAAGCTGAAAGCTTTGTGGACAATGACAAATCTGGAAATTTGAGGGAACGATAGTTAACACAAGTTTTTATTTTATTTTATTTTTAAGTTTGAAAGTCTCAAATCAATTAAAAGGAAAACCTTGAAACCGAGAAATTGCTAACAAAATGTATCAAAAGTAGGAAAACTGAGACTTTTTGCTTCAGAGATGTAAGATATAGGAAATAAAAGGGATCTCGGGGCTATGTAGACGCTACTGTATGAACTTGTCCTACTGCTGCCAATGGAGCAAAATGTGTTGAATAATGGCATAAATCACCTTTTTTTATTTTTCACCTTTGAGCCTGCTTTGAATTATAGACACTTTACTTCTTAAATAAAATTGGTTCCATCGTTTATACAGTTATATATCTTAGTCCATTACAGGTAATCAATCGTTAAAACATGTCACGTAAATAAATAATTGTACACTAAGTCAGATGCTGTGGGATACGTTAAATATTTCGTCATAAAAATATAATGATATGATATTTCATTAAAAAAATAAAAAAAATTTAAAAATCTGAAAATGTAAAAAAAAAATCTGAAAATTCCAAAAAAAAAAACAAAGGTCAAAAAGACCAAAAATTTAAATCGTAAAATTTTCCAAAAATTCTGAATTCCAAAATTTTAAAAATAACACAAATCTAACTTTTTAAAAATTTTGAAAAAAAAGGAGAAAATTTCAAAATTATGCAAATTATAAACTCTGAAAATTTGTAAAAGTATTAAAAAATGTAAAATTCAAAAAAATCAAAAGATAAAAAAAAACCATAAGAAGAGACCAAAAAAAAAACTTCGATTTTTTTTGAACTTTTATATTTTCATTTCCTAAATCAAAATCATTTTCCAAAATTCCTGAATATTTTTATAGATTTTTGAACTTTTTAAAGATTCAAAAAATTCATATCTTCGTTGTCTCTTCTTTTCAGTTTTTTTATTTTTTTAATTTTTAATTTTCTGAATAATTGTAGAGATTTTCTGATTTTACAATTTTCTTAATTTTTAATTTTTTTGAATTTTTAAAATTTTTGAAATTTTCAAATTTTTTGCAAATGTTAATAATTTTTTTCAAACAATTTCAAACTTCTTTTTTTACATTTCTTTTAGAATTTTTTAAATTTTTTGAACCTTTCCAAAATTTTTTTAAAAAATTTGGATTTTATAAATATTTTCAAATTTTTTAAAAAAAAATTATTTTTTATTTTTATAAAATACCACGTCATACAAATTTTGGATTGTATAAATATTTTCAAATTTTTTTAAAAAAATTTATCTTTTATTTTTATAAAATATGACATCATCAACAGTGATGACATGACATGAGACACCCAAGAGTGACTTGCGAAAATGGAAAAAGATGACAAGCACATTGTACCAAAGTATGGGCAGTCCCACCAGCACCCCGCAGTTTCGTTTTTGTCTTGGTCAAAGTAAACGCTCCAAAAATTTCACGTTATTTTCTGAAATGTCTTTTTTTTTTTTTTTTTGTAATACGGTTCACGAAGTCTTTCTTATTAGTTTGTTAGATAATCTCTGGTTTATCATCTTCCCATCTCTTGCACAGGTTTTAAAAAATAAAAATAATAATAATAAAACGAATTCGCAAACCAACCTTCTTCCTCTTTCAGGAACCAAAACACTAAAAATCAGCACAGTATCGGGTGTTTGCGTTGTGTAGCAAAATCTAACAGGATTCCATCTTTGTCTTGGTCAAAGTAAGCCCTCCAAAAATTCCACGTTGCTTTATGATTAGACTTTAGACATTTTCATTTTTTTTAATACGATTCACAAAGTCTTTGTTATTTAGTACTTAAGAAATTCTCCTTGCACAAAGTCTTCCACTCTACCCATGTCAATCACTTGGGTAGCTTCCACGTCTCCTTCCATCTTTGATTTCAACGTGCAATTTATTTGATTTTTTTTTTTTTGAAGAAGCTTCTCCGTACTTCAAATGCTGTTATGGTGGCTAGACTTGTACGTATATTGCCTAATTTGTGCAAGTTGCTCAGTTTTTTGTTTTTGTTTTTTTTTTAATTATTCGTATAGTAGAATTCAATGCGAACCGGAAATGTAGCATTTGCAATTCTGACTTCCAAATCCATATAAAGCTATCCACAAGTTATGCTGCACGCACGCATCCCCTTGACCCAACCCAACCCCGTCCCTTGATTCAATTCCCCTCTTCTCTTCTCTTCTCTTCTCTTCTCTTCCTCAACTTGCCATCTCTTCGTCTCTGTCTCTCCGTGCATTGCACAGACTCGAGTCAGCAGGATCAGTACCAACCCCAGTTCATGGCCCGACAACAACAAGATTACCAACCCCCACAGCAGCAACAATCTCAAGCTCAACAGTACCCAACCCAACCACAAATTAACCAGGCTTATGGGGCTCAACCGGCTGTCCGGCCCATTCAGTTCCCCCCTCCAGCTCCAGGCTCACAGCCGATCCCCTCGCAGCCTGAACAATTTCCACCTCAGAACCCTACTCAGCCCGCGGCATACCCGCCTGTACAATTCCCACCTCAGCCTGCTGCATACCCTCCACAAGGCCCACAAAATCTTCCCAACCAGCCCGTGCAATACCCACCCCCAAGCCCACAAATGAACCCAACCTACCCAAGTGGGCCTAATCAGCCTGCGGCATATCCGCCACAAGGCCCACAACCCACTTCAGGAACCTATCCCCCTCAAGGAAAGCCGGAAGTTTATCCTCCTCGGGGACAAGGATACGATACCCCGCCTTCTCCGTACAAGCCTGCGGCTGCACAGGGCATCCCATTAGGAATGAACCAAACGCCGCAACAGCAAAATTATACTGAGCAATGGAAAACTGGCCTATTTGACTGCATGGAAGACCCAAATAGTGGTGGTGTACCTTACATATATTCTTTACAAAAATTGGCAAGAAATTGTTTTCTAAGCATATATACTAACATATAGCTTGCTATATACACTTCAGCGCTCATAACAGCTTGCTTCCCATGCATTACCTTTGGTCAGATAGCAGAAATTCTTGACAATGGCCAGACCAGTAAGTGTGGTTGATATTCTTAAATAAAAGCCAAATTATTATAGCTATTACCCTTGGTTTGACAATTTGTGTCGATGTATAATTACTAATTGCAGCGTGTGAAAAAAATGGATTAGTCTATGGTTTGATCGCTTTCTGCATAGCAATGCCATGCATAATGTCTTGTGGCTATCGAACCAAGCTCAGGGACAAGTACGGACTTGTTGAGGCCCCAGGACCAGACTGGGCCGTCCATTGCCTTTTTGAATGGTGTGCTCTTTGCCAAGAATATAGGGAGCTTCAACACAGAGGATTTGACCCTGCCATTGGTAAGAAATACAGGGATTCCATAGTTTCCATTTATTCATATCTCTTGCCTTCCATTGAATCTCGATTCTTTAAATTCATAAATGAAATAGGAGACATGTCAAAAATTTCTTTTGTGATGCACCTTAAGTTTGCAATACTTATTTAAGTGTAATATTTATTCCTTTTTTTTAGATATAACCTATATTTGATCTATTTTTATGTGTAAGGAAGGTGGACTTTTTCTTAAGGTTTCTTGGAGTCTTACACAATAGAAAGCAATCCTCCGCTTTCCATATCCAAACTCAATTGTAGAAAGGATTTAATCATATAGATCTCTAGACGAGCTCATCATGTAGCTTTTAATTTTTTGCAGGATGGCAGGGAAATGTTGTAAGACAGAACATGCAACAGCAACAAGTTGCTATGACGCCTCCAATGAACCAACAAATGATGCCCTGATTGATAAATTTATATGTGATATCAGGTTGCATTTGATTTGTTTTTTACAGTCTTTCTTTTCAGTATTTTTGCAAAAAAAAATTTTGTTGTATATGGTGTTGGAGTTATGATTCCCAAACAATTGCTCAATTCGGTGTTGGGAAACAAAATAACTCAAACAGGCTGTGCTTGTGATAACATTGTCAACGAATTATATGAGATATAAGAAAGATGTGTTTTCATAATAGTTTCCTACTCGGCTTCACAGAAAATAACCCCGTTCTTGTTTTTCCCCCCCCCCCCCCACAAATTTGACTTGGCAATATTGGAATGGTTGGTCTTTGGAAGTGTTAAGAACTCATGTGCAAACGGCCATCAAGAGCCTCAATCTATTACTTTCAAGAGTCCTATTACATGACCCGAAGATTTGACCTAAGAACAATATGAATGTGAGTCTCAATTAATAAAAAATATATTTTTTTTGAATTTTTTTAAATTTTGAATTGTTTACTAAAAATCAATAAATAAATCACTAAAATAACAAAATATACAACAAATAATCTAAAATATACAATGAATTATAAAAATATTCAATAATTTCTAGTTGTATATTCTTTTATTTTAAGTTGTATATTTCATTATTTAGATTATATATTTAGTAATTAAAAAAAAAACTCGGTATATGTTAAGCATTTATTTAGTCCCATTTAACATGTGTGCGATTCTAACAAAAAAAGTGGAGACAAAAAATTGCTCAAGACTCGAGCATTGCTCAAAAAATTGCTCAATTTATGTGCCTCTTCATTTGCAATCCTTGGGCTAACAAATGTGGGAAAGATAACTCACATTTAAAGTTTAAAAAAAAAATGCAGCCATATGTGAGGTTTAACAGTAATTGCTTTGCATATTCCACTAGCTAAAAAATTTTACACATTTTACTCCTTGAAAATGCGATATTAATAAAAAAAATTTTAAAAAAACACCCATCTGCGAGGAACATCATATAATGAACATAAGCATCTAAAACACATCAGTTAAACTGAAAACATAAACACACAAAAAAGAAAAAAAGAAAAACTTTACTAAGACACCTTTCTAAAAATTAAAGGCAACAGAGACAAAAAAAGGAGGAAGTCAGGTTCGATTTCTCTCTCTCGGAGTCTCTTTGAGGAGCCTTCATTTTTGTTAGGCGAAATCTGAATTACTCTAATCTTTATTCAATTTTTGGTTTCACCACTTATTTTAATTGGAATCACGCTGATCAAATTATTTAATGTGAAAAATAAATAATATATACCCATTAATTGATAATATTTTTCATACTAATTAATTATGTATTGTGTTGATAATAAGAAATTACTATGTGTACTATGAAGTCTAAATGATTTAAGATTAATCTTAAAATTGGGTATTCATATTTGGACTAAATCATTTTTAGTAATATTAATATGCACTAGTTTCTAATCTATGGTTTAAGATAAGTAGATTTTGATTACCTAAGTGAAATATTAATTTATTTCAAGTCAAATCGTATGCAATTTGGATAGAGATTTTATTATTTGGGGTCAAATCGCGGCGTCCAATTTTTAATCATGTGTCCATGTACGAAGAGTGGGGCGGATAGGGCAATCAAGCCATGGATTTTAGTGGCAATGATGTCAACACAGTTTGAACCCTTCGTGCCCTTTGAAATTTTCTCAAGCTTCTCAAAATAACACTAAAAATACTCAAAACCAACTGACATCATGGTGTCTCTATCCTTTTCTTTGTTAACAAGTACAGTCAACATGGTTTGAATCCTACGCGTCCGTCCCTCTATCCAGATTGTACACATTACTTTGATATATACATGTACGGTCAGGCTACAGCTTGTAATCTGTGAAGTAAATATTAGTTTATTGGAGCTCAAATCGAATGCAATTTGCGTTAGGGATGTTATTTTCGGCTGTCAAAATCGTGGGGTTCATTTTTTATTTATCTCTGCTGTAAAAATTTTATTTTCGGCTGTAAAAATTTTAAATTTTTAAATATGGGGATTTTTTTTTTCCTGAAGAGAAGACTATAGATAATAGGCATTAATATAACAAATAGAAAATAGTAATCAACGTCAAACACAAACTGAGCTGAAGTTCAACTATGCGGATAATGGGGTTCATGGCATTGATAAATGGAGCCCAAGAAAAATGTCAAATTCTCTATCATCGTTATCGAGGTTATAGAGATTAACTAAGATATGATGCCCGGGGTATCAGGGATTTTATACGACTAACTGGTTATCAAAGCAATCCTTATTATGCCAATTTATTCAATTAAATGTGAATTTTAAGGCAGAATGTGGTATGACTATACTTATCCATAATTTCGGACACAATAATGAACTGTCCCTGCATGCACGTTGCAATTCAATTATGAACCAATCCGAGCATACAGTTCATAGGAATCAAAGTGCCAATTATTAGGACTGTGCTATTAGAACGAGGCTGGCAATTATACTTGATTCATTCATGCATTCATTCTCATCTCAAAAATACACAGACTAGTTATTAGTTAGTTATAGATAATTATCTCCAGTTTATCATCTTCCCTGTTCTTGCACAAAAAAAAAAAACTAATTGGCAAGCCAATTGTGTCTTTGTGTTATGCGGCAAAATTCAAAAGGATTAAGTGATTAACGGGTGCGGGTCAACTCAACCAGAGCAGGAGCAGCTACATAGGGTCCGATCCAAGGGGGGCATCCTCCAGTTTATTTTCCTCAAGTCAATGCCTGCAATAGCGTGCATATTTCTCGGACAAGCAACTTTGATCGCCAGCTAAGCTGCTCAATATTAGATGGTCTAAGGAAAGAGAGGAACCGACGAAAAGGCCATAGCTTTTTTCTTTTTTCCCCATTGTTTACTGCATAAGTATCTTTAGTCCGTTTACGTGTGTGTGTGTGTGTTACCATATTATCTTTAAAATTACAGACATTAAGTTTGAATCTCAGTCGATATTTTATTTTATTTTATTTTATTTTTAAAAACCCTTTAAACCAAGAAACTACCAACAAAATTAATCAAAAATAGGAAAACTGACTTTGTTTTTTTTTCTTCTTACTTTAGAGAACGCAAGTGATGGGACATGAAAGGAATCTTGGGGCTTTTGCCGACAATACTGCATGAAATTGGCCTCCGCCCACAGGAGCAAAATGTGTTGAATAATTGAAGCCGACGGTTCGCGCCGTGCCCCGACGGAGAGAACAGGAAAAAGATAACGCGCTTTCGTTGGTCCTACTGGCATCCCGCGCTTCCATTGTACCTAAACATCGTCGGTCCTACTGTCATCCCGCGCTTTTTGTTTTTGTCTCGGTCAAAGTAAACGCTCCAAAAATTTCACATTATTTTATGATTTAGATACTTATTATTTTTTAATGATAAATTAATTATTTTAAACTACATATTTTTCTTTCATTTCATATAGATTCTATTTAAAATGTTTATTTTCTTTTATATATAATATTGAATTAATTTGACTTATTTTTCAAGTAAATTAAATTAAAAATTTTCTATGATTTGTCTTTAGGTATTTTTCTTTTCTTCTTCTTTTTTTTTTTTTAAATACGGTTCGCATCTTTGCTATTTTGTTCTTAATACATTCTCATTACACAAAGTCTTCCACTCCACCTATGTCAATCATTTGGTTTATTTTCCATGTCTCCTTCCATCATTGACTTTTAGCTCTAGTTGCAATGTATTTTGATTTTTTTTTAAAAAAGAAATAGTTAAACTTAAAATGCTATTAAGGTGGCTACACTTGTACTTATATTACCTAATTTCTGCAAGTTGCTCAATGTTTTGCTTTTTGTTTTTTTTATAATATTCTTAGAGTGGAATTCAATGTGAATTGGAAATGTAGCATTTGCAATTCTGACTTCCACATCCATATAAAGCTCTCTACAAGTTATGCTGCACGCACCTCCTTTGATCAACCCCCTCCCTTGATTCAATTCCCCTCCTCTCTTCTCTTCCTCAATTTGCCATCTCTTCGTCTCTGTCTCTCTGTGCATTAAAACAAAGAGAGTGGAGAAATGGAAGACTCTTCCGTTAGCAAAAGTGAGCAATCCCAACACTACTATGAACCCTACTCAGATTCAAGTCAGCAAGATCAGCACCAACCCCAGTTCATGGCCCAACTACAACAAGAAGAAGAAGAAGACTACCAGCCACCACAACAACAGCAGCAGCCACCTCAGCAACCAATGCAGCAGCAATCTCAAGCTCAACAGTACCCAACCCAACCACAAGCTAACCAGGCTTATGGAGCTCAACCGGCTACCCGGCCCATTCAGTTCCCCCCTCCAGCTCTAGGCCCACAGCGGATCCCCCCGCAGCCTGAACAATTTCCACCTCAGAACCCAAATCAACCTGCAGCATACACGCCACAGCCTGCACAATTTCCACCTCAGAACCCTACTCAGCCCGCGGTGTACCCGCCACAAGCCCCACAATCGAATCAGCCTCAGCCTGTGCAATTCCCACCTCAGCCTGCAGCATACCCACCACAACGCCCACAAAATCTTCCCAACCAACCTGTACAATTCCCACCCCAAAGCCCACAAATGAACCCAACGTATCCAACTGGGCCTAGTCAGCCTGCGGCATACCAACCACAAGGCTCACAACCCACTTCAGGAACTTACCTGCCTCAAGAAAAGCCGGGACGAGCCTTCCCCCAGGCTGCTTACAAATTTTCTCAGCCTCAGGGAGCCTCCTTGACCTCACAGGGCCCTACACAAGGATGCATTAGCCCGCCTTCGCCGTACAAGCCTACGGCAGCACAGGGCATCCCTTTAGGAAAGGACCATACGCTGCCGCAGCAAATTTATACTGAGCAATGGACAACTGGGCTATTTGACTGCATGGAAGACCCAAATAATGGTGATGTAGCTTACATATATTCTTCAAAAAAATTGGCAAGAAATTGTTTTCTAAGTATATATATTAACATATAGTTCGCTATATACATTTCAGCTGTCATAACAGCTTTGTTCCCATGCGTGACATTTGGTCAGATAGCAGAAATTGTTGACAATGGCCAGACCAGTAAGTGTTGTTGTTCTTAATTAAAAGCAAAATTACTATAGCTATCAGCCTTGGGTCTGACAAAGTGTGTCTAATAAAATGACTAATTGCAGCGTGTTCAAACAACGGAGTATTCTATGGTTTGATCTCTCTCTGCATAGCAATTCCATGCATAATGTCTTTCGGGTATCGCACCAAGCTCAGGGCCAAGTACGGACTGGTTGAGGCCCCAGGACCTGACTGGGCCGTTCATTTCCTTTTTGAATGGTGTGCTCTTTGCCAAGAATATAGGGAGCTTCAAAACAGGGGATTTGATCCTGCAATTGGTAAGAAATACAAGGATAATCACTATTTTATTGTTTATTTCATTTGATCCAAAGTCATCGCGCTTAAGCTACATCCCAAACACCACCGGTCGAGGACACCAGGGCATCACATAAAATTTTCTTTTTATATAACTCTTGTTTTTTCAAAGAAAAGATAATTTGATTGTGCTCGAACCTGAGCTAACCATGTGGCTTTTAATGCTTTGCAGGATGGCAGGGAAATGTAATGAGGCAGAACATGCAACAGCAACAAGTTACTATGACGCCTCCAATGAACCAACAAATGATGCCTTAGTTGACAAACTTATATGTGATATGAAGTTGCGTTTGATTTTTAACTTCTTTCTTTTGAGTATTTTGCCTTTGTTGTATATGGCGTTGGTGTTATGATTCCCAAACAATCGCTCAATTTCCTGTTGGGAGATAAAATAACCCAAACAGGCTGTGCTTGTGATAAAATTGCCAATGCATTATATGAGAGATAAGAAAGATGTGCTTTCATAATAGTTTCCTACTCGGCTTCACAGAAAATAACTCCGTTCTTGTTTTTCCCCCCCACAAGTTTGACTTGGCAATATTGGAATGGTTGGTCTTCTGAAGTGTAAAAAGCTAGTGTGCAAACCTATTACTTTCGAGAGTTCCATTACATGAACTGAAGATTTGACCTAAGTGGTCCATGGCCTCTAAGACTCTCCTGCCCCGCAGTATCACCGTCTAAACCACGAGAATGAATAATTTCAGCAAGTAGAAAAGGTTCCTAAAGCAGTAATCGATCATTAATGGTAACCTAGCTAGTTCAGTTCGAGACCATAACTCAAACGTAACCATTAAAATTGTCAAAATTATAGTTTCCCTTAATTAATAGATTTTGAAGTTCGCCTAAAAGGATGACAACAGAAAGATTGAGCCATTATTAATTGAGTATGGTTATACAAAATATCAAGTTTAGTTGTATAAAAGACCAAAGGCATAACACCGCATTATATATATATACTGTATATATATATTAGTTGAGTTGCATTTGGATTTTGGTCAAGAAAATATAAAAAGGAAAGCTTTGTATTCCATGACAAACAAGATAAGTAATGCTTGATTGTAAGTAAATGTAGTAAATTTAAGTTCTAATAATATGTTTAAAAGTTTTTAAAGATCTTATAACCATTTAAAAATTCAAATTTATAAGTAAAAAAAATCAAAATATTCTCAATTAATCTTGTAATAATATTTTTATTAAAAAAATTGATTATAATATGACTGGATTAATAAAGAATAATTATAAGTTAGCATATATGCTTATAAAATAAATTCATGCCAATTATTGAAAAGAATATGTAAGGTACGTCACCATTATTTGGGTCTAGCATGCAATCAAATAGCCCAGTTTTCCATTGCTCATTATAAATCAGGTGTTGCGGCATTTGATTCATTCCTAATGGGATCCCCTGTGCAGCCGTAGGATTGCACGCCGAAGGCCGCATATTAGATACTTTGGCAGGGCTCCGTGAGACCAGGGAGACTGCCTGAGGCAGAGGAGCCTCAGTGAATGCTGGTTGCGCAGCCTGAGGGGTGTACGCTTGTGGCTTTCCTCGTGGGTGGTGATTTCCTGAAGTAGGCTGGGCTAGCATGGGTTGTGGTCCTCGTGGTTCGTATGCCACCGACTGATTAGGCCCACTTGGATAGATTGGGTTTCTTTGTGCGCTTTCGAGTGCGTATGGTACGGGCTGGTTGGAAAGATTTTGTGGCCCTTGTAGTGGATATGCTGCAGGCCGAGCTGGTTTTTGAGATGGGAATTGCAGAGCCTGCCGCTGAATCGGTTGTGGGGCTTGTGGCGGATATGCCGCGGGGTGAGTTAGGTTATGAGGTGGAAATTGTGCAGGCTGTTGTGGGGGCTGGTAGTCTTGTTGGGCTATGAACTGGGGTTGGGCCTCTAGACATTCCAGACATCTTTCTCAAAGAAGAATTAAGTGCATTCCAATATGAATTAAGTGCATTCCAGACACCTTTTTAAAAGAATACAAAGTGTGTGTGGTTGAATGCATGGTTATCGTGGCTTCCATTGCATATTTGAATTTGGGTCTAACCGACGGGGAATCAGCATTTGCAAGCCTGACGTCCCACGTTTAGACATGTCCCCAGTTCTCCGAACTGCGGTTGGGCCTCCAGACATCCCAGACGCTCGTAGGCCAACATGGATATTCCTGTCAATGATAAGAAAGCATTATAAGTTGATGGAGGATGCAAATGTAGATGTATCGTATAACGAGAATGAGTATGCTCGCCTGGATTTCGCATTCTCCCACCGTGAGGACCTGTTGGCCTACGTAATGTCACGATTGATGCTCACGGAGCCTGCTCAGAAGGAACACGTTAAACGAAAGGCTTTCAGGGTCGAATGGGAAAAAGTGTAGTGGGTGGAAGAAGAGAAATTGACATAGGTATGTGCTTGTCATGCCTTGTTGTATCTTGAGAAGTAGATTGATTGTATATTTGTATGTGAATGAATGAGTAGATGAATAGACCTATACGTCCTACAAGGAAGGGCTGATATACATACACAGCTGTGGCATGAGTCTTCCCAATTAGTTTTGTTGAAGGAAGCATCTTGTACGTGGATGATTCCATCAGAAAATGAAAACCTCGATACTTGCTGTGATTATTATTTTTACAAAAAAAATAATAAATAAAAATTATTATATTATATAATTACAATAAACAAATTTTAGTGAAAATTAAAACAAAATTATACTCAAATTATGTGATAAAACATTAATTATAAATTTTAAAATTCGATATATCATAGAATTGAAACATCAATATGTCAACAATTTCAACTTTACTCTTGGGATTTAAAATATTTTGAGAGAAGACAAAAATTAACATATGTACCAAAAAAAAAGACAAAAATAATTGTTGAAGCGGTGCGTTTTGTCTAGTGACTGCGCGTCTCATTACTGGAGGCCCAAAGCATCAAGCCCAAAGTTGCGTGGGAGATGGAAAAAGAGTAAAAAGGGCAAATGACTGCGTTTGGTTCCCGAGAAAGAGAAAGAAAACAGTAAAGAAAAAAGCGTTAAAGAGAGAAGGAGAGGGAGAATGGTGTTGAATTCTCAGAGATGGGGTTACGTACGGATCATCTCCGGCACAATTCTTGGTGGAGTTCTCGGTTTCTACGTTATGCACCGACTCGAAGTCAGCTACAAGGAGAGGATGAAGGAGAGATTGAGAGAGTACGAGGAGGAGCTGAGGAAGAAAGAAAAACTGAATCATCTTGAAGACTCTGGGTAGCATATTTTTGGGTTTCAATTTTGGCTTTGCTTCTGTTTTTTTTTCTTTTTTTGGTTTTTTAGGTTTTTTTTTTTTCCTGTTGGTTCTGGAGAGAAAAGGAAGGAAAGTGCAAGAAAATAAAAGTAAAGCCGAAGCAATCCCAGTCAGTTGAAAACTGAGGATGTAAGATTCTATGCTTTTTGTTGGTTTTGCTTATGGATTAATTAGTTTCACTTAACTTGAAATCTTGGCTTAGTTGCATCATTTATCTGAATGGCGTATTGCGGCTTGTCTACCCATTTATTTCCTTTAAAATATATATATATCTGCAATTAGCTTTTTCCCCATTGCATTTTAAGCCTGCTGTAAATTTTTTTGTTCATTTGTTTATTTTAAGCCCCCAGTTTAATTTCTTAAGGATAAATAAAGGCGCTTAAATGGATTTTATCATCCGACTCGTTCATCGATATTTGCATGGAATATAGAGGCAGAACTAAATATTTGTCTGCACTTATCTGCCCTTAAAATGGGATGAGCTTCAAAGAGTGGTCTTTCTTTTATGTTATCTATAATGTTCCACATGTAAATATATTACAAAGCATTTTTCACTATTGATATTTCCAAGGAGTTTGTTTTCATCTCCTAAATGCACTGCTCCAGTTTAATGGATTTGAGGGCTGTTTCTGTTAGGGATGGAAGTGGGGTGGGGGGAGGGAATGGAATGTAAGAAGACTGCTCCAGTTTAATGTGTCTGGCTTGTAGGCACAATTAGTCTAATAGCCAGATTTTAGAATGTTGCATTTATACTAGACAGGATATGGTTAGCTGAACATTTGCTGGCTGATGAACAAATGTCCATGCTGGAAAAAAACAATAATTGAAAGAAGTCCCACGGCTTAGAGGATTCAAGAAAATTGTGCTCTCTTGGAGCTGTGTTTGTTTTCTGTGTTCTCATTTGCCATCTTTCCTCCCCAGCACTTGGGGAGAGTTTTTCTGAAGGGTGTATTATAGCTCACCTACTAATTTATTTCTTCATTATTTCAATTTGGTTCTACCTCAATGTCATTGCAAACCTGCATAGAATTATTCAGTTAATTGTTGATTGGGATTTCCGCTTATTTGAGATCAACTGTACCCAAATTACTCAAGAGTAAATGTATCAAAATAGATTTCTCCCTAGCAAATTGATTCCTCCAAATTCACACATAGAGGCAGCATATTGTATTTAAGCTACTGGTACTCAAAGCACTTTTGTGCTGTCTAAATTTAAGACTTCTTCTTCATGGCGGAGGAATCCCAGGAGTGGTCCTTCCTTCTGCAACCCATAATAAGACTAAAATTCTGTTTATGAGTGATGAAACTACTCAGTGCTATTGCACATATACATTTTGGATCTGTTTATACCCTGGATTTTAGGGCTGTGCCTTTTGGTTAGGTGGAGGGGGGAGGAAGGGCGCAAAAGAGATGGAAGGTAAGAAGACTTGGTGTATGTGGGTTTGAGGTTCAATTAATACGATAACCATGTCTTAGACTGCTGCTTTCACATAAGATATGGTGCAAGATAGGCCCACAGTGAGCTGAACATACGCTGGAGCAGATAAGCACATGCCCATGATCAAAGAGAAAAAGGACCACACAGAAAAAGGGAGTGCCGGAAGAATTATGCTCTCCTGGAGCAGTACTTGTCTTGTGTCTCAATGTGGTCTGAACTCCCCACCCTCCTAGGACAGGCGCTTCTATAGGTGAATTTTGTTTCATTACACACTGCACCTCTGCCCCTGCCTCCATGTCAAACACCTCTCTTATGTAGATTCTAGAAGTTGGATGAACAAAATGTTATTCTGCCTCATGTAGCTGGATAACCAACCATTTATGGGACCACTGTCAAAATTGATGATGCAATAACTGATAAAATACGAATACATTTGTCTTTCAACTACACATATAATACCTGCATTCCTTGATATTGTGCTTCTGTGTATCAAGAAAATGCCCAAAGGTACATAAAATGTAACAATGTAAGCATAATTCAGGTTAATAACATCATAGGAAATTTTGAGATTGGGGAATTCCTCATCTTTAATTGATCTTGCATGTTTGGACATGGATTGAGTATATGATTCTTAAGACAAATTGGATGAAGCTTTTGCCATGTGCCAAGGTTGTTTCAGAGAGTCTAGGGAGAAGACGTCCTTTTCTCTCTCCCTCTCTCTCTCATTGCATTTTTCTTATAGTCAGATTACTTGCTGGCAATTTCATTGAAAGATTTGGCTTGCCCTTGTATATTGCTGATGCTTGTTGCTGATAATGTTTCCTTGAGCAGGCAATACTTGAGGAGAAATATCTGATGTGTCCTGAGCCAGGAACGACGTGCAGCTCTCATAAAGCAGGTTGTTTTTTGAGTGAATTCAGTTCCACACAATAATGAATATGAACTAGGATGAGGCTAGTGAAGTGGGATCTGGTTTTGTAAAAGATTTATGGTGGGATTGTTGAACATGACCACTGATAAGGTTCCATATCATGAAAGTTTAGCTAGTATGAGCTTTTATGTTAGCTTTAAAGGAAAATACTTTCTCTACTTTGGTACACTTCTCTTGCTTATTCACCACCGGACCAGACAAAACTTTTAACTGGTATGCTCAGGTTGTAAGAATTATTGCCAGTTTGGTGCAACCATCGTAGACTGAACTATCCAGCTTCTTGAACTGTCATTTAGAGGATCGACTATAGAACACTGACGCAGAGTAGGAATTGGAAGCTCACTGAACCATTGGAATAGTATCCTTCAATTCAGCTTACTGAAATCTTACTGATCCTAATTTTGGGTCTGGGTCAATTACTTAGATCGGTAATCTTTATTGTGGTCAATAATTTGACTTTTTTGGGTTTGGAACTTTGCCAGGTTTTTATTTCTTTCCCCCTTTCTGGTATATGCCAACTAAAATTGATATGCTTGAAAATTTATAAATTTTGTTTTTCAGTACCTTTCTATCAATCCTAACTAGAAACAACTGCAATGTTACAGGAAATGCAGCCCAGTGTTAGCCTTAAACCTGCATAACTCTACTTCCACAGACAGATGTTTGACATATGCTGAACTACTACGAAGCCCATAAAATATTCAAGGGGAATAGATGGAGCTATAAAATTTGAGGGTCTACATAATCATAGGGAACTCAAGTAACCAGCTTCGTGCATTTGCAGAAGCAAATCCTTCAAGTGGAAAAATTATAAAAAGCCTGACGATGATGCTCTTTTTCTACCAGTGGAGAAGAGTTACAGGAAGTTTCCACACTCCCATCACTAGCTGTTGAGTAGTCGCTGCCATTGCCAAGCATTCCAGAAATGTCATTGTTACACCGCATTCCCAGTTGTCTTGAATCTTTAGATAGTTTCAGTTAGCCAATGGGTTGGTGACCTAGAATGGTATAAGATCGGTATTCGATGCAGCAACTAAAATAGACTATTGGGCCTTACATTTAGTATTTCTCGTGCTGTTATGTAAATCAAGTGTTTGATGAGTTATGGTGTATTTTTGGCAACAGCTGCACTTAGGAAGTTGAATAGCAAAACTAATTCACGTATGGTTACTGGAAGCCATGCCACAACTAGATGGAGTAATGAACTTCTCTTGTATGTACCATATCAGTGCTATACGTATGAACAATTAATTCTTAGGCGATTGGTTTAATTATCAGTGGACGTTTAGCTGTTGGTTATACTAGAGGAGAAATGAGGAGATTTTGTTCAAAGGGTAATTAATTCAAGATAGAATCTTCTACAAACTAAACTCAAAGGACCAAAAGATCGAGTTTGGCAACTTGTTCCCGGGTGGGATGCAAATAATTTCCGGAGCTTTTTCCTTTTTTTATTTTATGCATAATTCGTTTTCTCTTTTCTTTTCTTTTTCTTTCCTTGTCAAAGTTGGATGATAACGGAATCTTTCCCGGGTACAGCCTCTAGAAATAGGAGCTATCAAAGCAATTAAACAAACTTCTGCGGTGACGCAGAATTGTACACGGTTGGCAGCTTGCCGTGACACATGTGCTAATAGACTAGTCAAACTTTGGCTTAGGACTTGTAGCTACATCATGTGCTCTTTTGTCAAGTGTGGCAGTAGTACTACTGTCATGGTAGGGGTCCGGGTTCCGACTCACAGGTTGTTCTGGGTTTGGCACGTCATCAACCAAGCGTTACCCACTTAATTTTTGTTCGATCAAGTTACGTATGCAACCGGCTTTTCTCAGCCCCATAAGTACCTACACAGGGAAATGAGCTATAGGTATTTGTATGGACCCGAGGATTTACAATGTAAAAATCGAAACTTGAATGTAGGTTTACCCCAGCTACATGAAATTTGAAACAATTGCTAGGACGAAGTTCTGTCGAGATACTTTTACAAGCAACGTGCTATGGATGTGCTAGAGTTGTTGGTCCTTTTTTTGAAATATATGAGTTATTCGGAAAATAGAGGACGAATTTCAGATTCTCCTCGATTTTGAGCTTTCTACATCTCCCATCAACACGACCAGTATTATTAATTCCTTTTCAAGAAATATCTTTTGTGATTCCAAAGCATGTCCTCGTGTTGATTGTAGCACAGCCCCTTTTGAAGTAGATTACTACTATTCCTTCACGACGATCGCAATCTCCCTGATTGGGGATTTCTTTTCTTTTCTTTTTTTTTTGTCTTTTAATTTCGTTTTGGCCAAGCTGGGAATTGAAGTAATTGAAATCCATAGCTGCCTGTTCATCTAACAGAATAAGAAACTTTCAGCTGGAGCAATATGGGGCGATAATTATATTCCGGTATACCTCAGAAAAATGATATGGGGCTATAATAATCATTGACACATACAGCAATACAGCATGGTGCTTATGCGAGTGGATGAATCAATCAACTTAGTGATATAATTCATTTTTGGATTGGAATCGAAGATGAATAGCCAGTTCGGTCACAGTTAAGATTGACAAATTTTATGAATTATTGTAAGATTCAACAATCCACATGTTGTACAACCCCTTTCTTGCTTCCTAGAAAATTCAAGAATTAGAGGTCTCTATATTCTACCAAACTGAATTAACTGATACATGCGAGCCCTCCACTTGAAGGTAGAAACTCGGAGAGATGCAAGTGAAGGACATGACACGGAAGTTACCAAGGCCGGTTCAAAAACATGCCACGAAATAGCTTGTCTACCGCCTCACAGACAGGGACCACGTTTCTCATCGTGAATATCACGCGTCCCCGTGATCTTGTTCCTAACATCCCTGCTGGTTCTCTTTTATATTTTTTTGACTAACAGCGGGCCATATTATTCACAAGCCACTGCAAGGTCCAGCAGCCCCATTAAAAACTATTTACAAGGTTCTCTTTTCTATTGGGAAAATCACATTGGAATGCAGTTTTCAGACAATCCTAGATGCGTCAATCGCTTTAAAATAATATATATATATATATATATATATATTTTTTTTTTTAAATTTATATTTTCATCAAAAATCACACGACGTCTATAATAATTAACAAAATATACACACAAAAAAAAGAACAAAATGTATATGAAGATGGAAAAGAAGAAAAAAAAAAAGTGCAAAGAGAGTGGTAATTTATGGTATCACACTATACCCTTTGGTCAAGATGCAATTGAATTTTTCTAGGTGTGTAGCTGTAATTATCTTTATCTACCTACTCATGCTAATTAAAGTTCGGTCGCCCACACAATAGAAATCTAGAACCCCCTCTATACCCTTTCACCCAAGGGGGGTTATTGGTCCTATTTGTGCAAAATTACAAGGCATCAACCCCAAGTCAACATTATTTCTGTCTCTTAATGACAGTCCTTGATAATGGACAACAAAGCGGACCTTTAGATGTAGAAAAGAGTAGAGACGGGGAGAGACAAGGACTGAGTTGCCTGTGAGGTGGGACTAAAGACGTCATGATAATATCAAATAAATTAAATTTAAACTCTCGTATTACTTGATGAAAAGAAATGTGAAAATATTAAGATGGTATAAATTTAAATTCTAATACCATTTTATGTGTTGAGCTTGGATTATGGCATATTCTTTCTTTTAAGAGTGTTGCTTGCTACTATGGTAATTACTTGGAACTCCTGGGACCCGAAGGGCAGACCTCGATGGGATCATGAACCACGTTGGGTTCTTCCAGTGGGCCCTGTTGGGCTCGCACCGCCAACCACCCTCGCTATAAGAAGAGCTTGCCTTTATGTTCTCTAGTCATCAAGTGATCCCTGGAAGGTGAAACTCTCACACCGGTGGTATATGTAGTGCTGACATCCAAATCGTTGAGATTTGAGAGAAAAAGAAAAAGGAACCATAAACTCACAGAAGCCTACAATCCAGAAGAGGATGAAGATCAAGAGTGCCGCCATTGGAGACTCTAAAAGAAGTTTATCGTCATGTGATAAAGGGCTTGGCAAGTTGCTAAGAGAAGGAAAAGGTAGGCTGTACCTCATAAGAAGATGCGTTGTTATGCTTCTCTGCTGGAGCGACTGACGTTTGATTGTTGATGCATCACACATAGAGAATAGCTCCTGGAGTCCCCTTTTTTTTATTATTTTTTTTTGTTGGTTCTTTTTTTCTTGTACTTTTCCATTTCTTTCTCCCTTTTGCTCTCCCTCTTCTGGGTGCTGCTTGCTTTCTGCTCAAAAGATGACTAGAATAGAAGTAAAAGAGGACGCTAATTGTATGTAAATACTTTTGGTCAATAGAAACTTCGACTATTGTAGTAGTTTGCTTTTGTTCAACTGCTCTGTAAATTGAGCTTTCAATTTAGCAGTTACTAATGCCATGCGTTTAATTTGAGATCTTACTTAGTAATGCTCTAGGCAATTAGTAGTTATCTATTTCTCGATCAAAACTATACGACAATTTCATGGAATTCAACATTGTTCAGCGCGTATCTTAATTCCACCAATTATTTGTTGACAAGATATAGCCAGGTGTACATCATAAATGAAAGGAAATGAACTTTTCATGAAAACGATTAAATTCCAAAAGCTTAAGTAAACCGGTGAAGTACAACAATGGTTTACGTATCAATCTCTAATACATCTCTTTGAGTATAAATCACAAAGTGCGAATATAGCATAAACCGTCCTTGTTTTTGAAGAAAACACAAGAGATCAATATGGCTTGAGCGTAGGACTTTCTATGTTGAATGAATTCCCTATCATAAAACTATTTAACTTAAAAAACTCAAATTGGTAAAAACGTTTTCAACTTTTGGTCAGAGTTGCCTGGAATGGTTTCCTCCCTTTGTTCTATAAATGCAAGCTTGTTATTATCCGGCCGAGTTGGGGATATTGAATGTGCGTGTTGGAAAGTTTTACTGGTCTTGCAAATCATCTTGTTATTTTTCTTCACGGGAATAAGATTTGTAACGCAATTTTAGGAAGATTCATCATGTTATGATTTTATTTGAGATACAATCAACGATTATCCTGGCCAATAAAATTCAGAAAACTCTTGATGGTATTTCCATAAACCTAAGATTGGATCTTGACGGAGTCTGCATCAAAGATGCAAGAGTAAATTATTGTGGGGCGAAAGAGATAACCCATTTTTGTGTATTTCATAACCAAAACCTCCAATAATTAAAAATGGTGTTGCGCAAATTTTCAAAGACGGTGACAAAAAATTCAAAGATCCGATATCAAAATTGGGATGGGGAAAGACATTCTTTTCCTGGAGGTAATAAAATCAATCTTTTCAATCAATAGAAGACCTATCTGACCGATGGCTAGTCTAATCAAATGCTCACTCGATGAAACTACTCCTCGTGGCTCCTCATATGTTTTTTTTGACTTGGGAAAGGAGGATTATTCATTATTGTTGTGGTATTATTATTATTATTATTAAAAAACATTATATTTTCTCCTTTCAATCGTAAAATATCTGCCTCTTCCTTATAATCTTAATTTTAGCTCGTTTAAGACAACTGTAAAAAGAACCATAAGAGGAAAATGATGAGAACTATAAAAGAAATATAGAGAAAGAGCCGCTTAATGCAAAAGATCTAGCCATAGACTTAAAAACAAAAGCGCATATGGCTATTTTTTTTGGGGGGGGGGGCAATGAATGCACCGTGGGATTAGATGAGCCGGTGGCGAGTTCATGAGCAGTACACTCTATTGGGTTCCCGGAGTCTGAAACACATGCACAGATGGCCCACACTTCCCTTACGCCCCCCTTCAATGGTGCAAAACCAAGGGAAATAAATGAATGCTCGTTCGGGTTCAGTGGCTAGAAATTTTGTTTGTACTATAAATTATAAACTTGAATTATTATTAAAATATTCAATAAAATTAAATATATATGTATTTAATTATATGTAATTTTAAAAATAATTAGTGTCTATTTATTAGTACTATAAAATTTATTTATTTTTTATAAATTTAATATAATAACTTAATTTATTATACAGTATAATCAGTACAATTTTCCCTAATCAAAACGGACGCCCCTGTGATTGTATGGTCTTGTACTGCAGGGTCAGCTCAGACGTCGTTATGGACAAAAATGGTGAATGCACTTGAAGTCACTTCTTCTTCTCCAACTTCTGTGAATCATGCAGTTCAGTCACATTTGAGAATTCGTGCTCTTTTGTTAAATGAGAACACAATCAATCAATGACACGAGGGAGGAAGAACTTGAGGCCCCACAATCCAACCCTGACTGACCATCAGCAGCACCTCCCCACGTGGCAGCTTAAGCCTTGACCCTACCATTATTGTCTATATCCATTTTAGTCACCAGTCCAGCAGTCCCAGTTTTTCATGGTACACGCATCATTAGAGTTGAACTTATCGACTCAAAGTGACCTTTGAGTGGGAATTGTGTTGCCTTGTGCCGACTGCCAAGCCACAACTTGTCAGTTTTATATTTCGGCCGTATTCTCGGATGGCCTACCGCCATGGATCCCCCCCCCCCAAACAAAAAAAAGAAAAAGAAAAAGAACAAAAAATAACAAGAGGAAGAAGGAAGGAGAGAGAGAGGAAAAAATATTTTAGACCCATAAAATTTTTACTGAACACGTATTTTCTTTAATAAATATGGCATAGTTTTTAAACTTGAATCCGTGGGATCATGTAAATCGACTAGTTAATCTAATTAAGAATTATCCGAAATATTATTATCTATGCTTCTTACATTGTTTTTCTGAATTATTTCTTTCGTCCATCGTGAAGCTTTCGGGTTGAGGATGATAGAGTTATAAACTTTTTTGATTTATTTCCATATTTCTCACACGTATCTTTTTATAAAATTAAAATATGAAATTTTAAAAATAAAAATAAAAAATTTTAATTATTAAAAAATTTCTTGAAAGACTAGTTATAATTTTTTAAAATCAAATATCAACGATGAAGATAGGATATGTACCTTTACTTGATTAATGTCTTTTTCCTGCAAAATTGTCGTTAGAAAAGAGAATCTTGAATTACTATATCATAAAATTTTTAATACGGGGACGGATTTGTAAAACAACAAACAAGAAAAAAAATCTTATTTTTATCTAATTAAGCGATGCATTAAATTATAAACTGTATAGTAAATATAAATTTTCTATTCCCGTTAACCTTATATTTCTTTTTTTTTTTTTTTTTGGCCAAAAGGTGAGCACTACGCCCAGAACCTCATAATATCCTCTTTCTTGTTATTAAAACCCAAAACGTAGGTAAAAATGTAATACATAGAGCAACTATTTCCCAAAAGAGAAACGGGCTTTGACTACTGGACTGAACCTTTGGGATTGCTTCCAAATGTTACTCGTCCATTGACCCTTTGACTTTCTTCCATCGCACGTTCACCCCTCCTCAGTCTCTATTTTATGTGATACATTATTATTACAGAGAAGATATATATTCTGCTTTCTTTATTCTATCAATTGCCTCCCATTGGAATTAGAACTTTAGGTCTTTTTGATTAGTTTGTTGTCTTCATAAGGAAAGCTGTCGTCTTCAGCAGCTTTGTCGAGGCAATCTTTCATAGCTGCTTCGTAGAAACTGCAAACAACTGCTGTTTCTTCTTTCCACAGGAGGCAGTTTGACAATCCTCAAAATGTAACCAAACTGTAACCCTTTTTTTTTTGTTTCTGTCAGCGTAAGATTTAAACTTTGGTTGTTGGAACCAACAGTTTAGCTAGTTTACCACTAGACCACGCAGCTGATGGCAACCAAACCGTACCTTGATAAGATATGACAAGCATGGAAACTGTTTGGTAGTTAGTGGTGAAATTTGCAGAATATGAGATGGAAAGCATGGCAACACCAAAGGAGACAGTGTTCCGCTTTGGAATCCTCTTGTTGGAAACATTCACTAGAAAAAGGCCCACACACGATATTTTCAAGTATGGCTTAGGCCTACACAACTTATTCAAGATGGCATTGCCAGAAGGATAAACAGGGATTGTCGATCAAGTTCTTCTGGGAGGAGGGAGAGAAGAAGTATTGTGGTCAGCCGGTGCTTTACTTCGATACTCAGATTCAGAATTGCTTGTTCAGAGGAATCTCCAAGAGAAAGGATAAAATCTGTGATGTTATTACCCTTTGCTTGCGCGTCACTCACAGAACAAAAATGAGTTATCTAAGATTACTTGTCTGTTATCGAAAGTTCAAATTGCTGTTCATAGTTTTTCAGGAATAATTTCAAGGTCTTTGAGCGCAGCATTGTAGTCAGCAGGCGAGACGTTATTGTTGGGTTAATTGGTTCTTCTTACCGTAACCTAAACAAATATTGAAAAGGAACCTAGCCCGTGTGAGAGAGAAAAAAAAAAAAAAAGAGAGAGCCGTCGCCGAGAGAAAGAAAAAAAAAAAAAGAGAAAAGTAGATAGGCTTTTTAATTTTACATTTAAAAGAGATATTTGATAAGTTTCAAACTTAGTTGGTTGATAAAAAATATTTGGTTCTTATTTTTGAACGGTAAAAATTGGATTTTGAGCACTGTAAATCTTATTTCTCTTTAATTTTTATAAGTTTATATTTTAGACAATTTTTTATATACAGTTTTGACTAATCGTGTAATTAAAAGATTATTTGTGATTTGATCTAACTAATTTTTGGCTAGTAATTAAAAAATTCATAGAACAGTTAGATTTAGTTTCTATAAACTGCAAGAATAATTTTTTCATTGGAATCGAAACTTCTTAATTTTGGTAAATTTCTATTCTTTCATACGTGATAGTTTTAATCAACCGTAAAATTAAAAGATTGTTTGTGGTCCGATCAAACTGATTTTTGGTAAGTAGTTACTGGCTGGAAAAGTTAAAAAATTAAAAAACTCAGAAAATAACAACAGAATATTTTCTCCTTTATCCTTATCCTTATTTAATTCGAAACCTCTCGATTCTCCGGTAGAAAGGACACAACCAAAAATCAGCACTCCCTGCTCTCTATCATTGCCACATTCCAAAATGCCGGATTAAGCCACCGATTAAACAGGAGAGTGCTTTATATCACAGGATTCCACTAAGAAGCCTTGGCTTTAATCAATCTTATTATTATGCAAATCCAAAGTCAAGAAACGTATGACTTTCTATTACTCCGAATCATGACGGAGAGAACCAAATAGAGGAACAACATGGACGCCATTCCATAATAACCACACACTGACGAATCCAAGGAGTTTTCTTGATCCCTTCTTGGCTTGCCTCAGGGGCTAACACATCTTTGCATCGGAATATCAAAGGGAAACAGAGATTCACATGGTAACTGAAAAAGTATCCCTTCAAAAAATTGGCAGCATAAAGCTAAGTAACAGACATAATGAGGCATTCTCTTTTGCGAGGACTTTCTGCCGTGCGAGCTTTCTAAGCTGCCTCAGGCAGTTCAAATCTTTCATACCCTGACTCCTCTCCTATCCTAAAATCAATGATATTACATCATGACAAATATCATTATTTATGGTAATAAAACCAGAAGGCTTAGGGCCCGACAGGATGTCCGCCGCCACTATGTCCTCTTGGCATCGACAATGGCAGCCGATGCGGTGGCCGATGACCCTGGTTAGCGACGTAAGTCAACGGCGATCACTCTGGTCATCGACAACCAAATTAGCAATAGCTCGACCATTATGACTAGGCTGACCACTGCCAACTAAGCGACTGTAAGTCGCTGACAACCGCACAAGCGACAGCCCGACTATTAATCACCACGCTGATGATCTAGTTGACCACCACCAACTAATTAGTTAGATATAATGATATTGAAATTTAAATTAGAATAAGAATTGAATTAAAAATGAAATTAGAAATTAAACTAAAATTGAAATTACAATCAATGCCAATCCCAAAGCTAACCAAACGGGATGTTAGTATTTTGAGTTAACTCATTTGGCACGACCATGAATGATTTAAGAATAATGCTCTTTTTATTAATTTAACTTTTAAACTAGATTATTTGAATATATTAAAGAGAGAAAGAGGTAGAGTTAAATTAGAAACTTTTTTATATTAGTATTTTTATTTTTTTAAGATTAAATTTATTTATAGTAATTAAAAAAATATATTAGTCTAATTTAGTCAATACATCAAATCTAGAAGAATATTGCTATTCATTATTTAATCCTTTTTATTTGCGTCAGTTAAAAAAAAAAAAAAAGGAAAAAATTGACCCACCCGACCCGACTCGACCCGATTCTTCTGGCTTCCGCTCTAGCAGATCATCACGAGACGCGAGCGAGAAAACTTTTTATAAACAATTAACAGTTATATATTTTAATTTTTTTTTCAGCAAATAATCAAATATATATTTGTTTTTTCAGCGAAAAGATTAGGAGGGCGAGGGAGCTTCGTCGTGTTCGTGTTCGTTTTCGTCTTCGTCTCCTTCTCCTTCTCCTTCTGAGTAAAAGCTTACTAATTGAAACAAAACGCCGAAAGGAAAACGAAAGAAACCCACGCAGAGTTGCATCTAATGCTGGCTTTGAGGTAACACTATCTCTCCTTCAATTTTCGCTCTTTTCTAGGGTTTTTTTTTATAAAATTTCTTCTTCCTTCTTATAATCGCCTTTATTATAAAAATTCGTTCATTTTCGTAATCATTCAATTTAGGATGATTATCTGTTTTAGGGTTTTTTCTTGTTACGTGTATCCCGCTTTTTTATTATTTTTTTAATTTTCCTTCTTCATACCTTATATTTTTTGGGGGGGGGGAGGGAAAAAAGGGACTGGCAGGAAATATTTATGTAAAGACTGTGAGCGCAAGATGGTGTTGGAAACAATTCAAATAAAGAACCATTCAGCAAATGGTGAGGCTGGCCTTCACAGGAAAAATCATGGAGTTCCTCATGTTGTCTCTGATGGACATGCAAACTTTGGTTCTAATGGAACTGTTGTTGACCATGATCACGGCGATACATCAAATGGCCAAGATAGTCTTACTGTCGGTGCGGCAGGCGATGCTGACAGCCTAGACAAAAACGCACTGCCTGATGTTGTTATAACTGTAAGCGGAATGCATCAGTGTTCCAATGCATTCAAGAAAGGTTCTTTTTCATTCTATGATATTCCATTTGTGACGTGATCCTTTTTGCAGAAGAAGGGAAGGCAAAGAGAAATGACTTTTCAAGACATGTATGACAACCAAGAGTTGTTTGATGAGGACGATGAGGAGGACAGTGACTGGGAGCCAGCGCAAAGGCATGTAGAGATTGCGAAGTGGTTTTGCACCAACTGCACGATGGTTAATCTTGACGGTGTTTTACATTGTGATGTATGTTCTAAATGATGTTATGCTTCTTGTTTAGGTATTAGTGTCATTAGTTTGCTTTTGTCATGTTTATTTGTTTCTTAGTGGTTCCTGGCTCATGGATCGGCATTGGATGATTTGTTGCTATTTCCTTCATGCAGATATGTGGGGAGCATAGGGAATCTGGTATTCTGAGGCACGGATTTTTTTCATCTCCATTTTCTCGGGCCGCAGATCTTACCGAGGGTGAGTTTAAGTGCTTCGGGACATAAATGTGGTCACGTAATATTGCTCTGTTGGTCTGAAGAAAGTTTTTCTTGGCATGTTCTTTACTTGGTCTTCACCGCTTTTTGTAGCCCATTGATATGGAAATTTCAATAGATTGAATTTAATAGTTAATACTTCATTTGTTGTGTATTTACGGGATGCTACATTTTGTCTAGCCTACTTTATTTTGTTTGAAAATAAATTAAATTACATGCTATGAGATCTACAAGAACATTTATAAAGAAAGACAAGCTATAACAAGGAATTGATATGTATGGACTTATCGACATTAATGCCTAATCTCATCCAAGTTCATCCCTTGATAGAGGTTACCTAATTTAGGTTATCACTTAGCTTTCAAAAAGTACCATAACAAGTAATAGATGTTTATGGCATTTATCAACATTAATGCCTCAACTTATCCAAACTCATCCCTCGATAGAGGTTGACTAATTTAGACTATCACTTAGCTTTCAAAAAGCTTCATCACGTTAGTGTCCATGAGTTGTTCATGTTGTGACTTAGCTGTCCAATCTAGAAAATCCTGTTAGTGCTCACTAAGGTTTAAGATGGTCCAGCTCCCTGATTGACATTTACATAGTGGGCTAATTAGCTATGTGTATTGTCTCTTGGAATCTTTGAGTAAACATTCTTGACTTGAAGGTGTTACATCTCTCAATGGGTTGAAATTGCTTTGTCCTCTACTTTAAAATTAACAGTCCTTTATTCGAAACTTATTAGTCAAACATTGTTTATTTCTGTCTGTAGTCCCAATTGATGCCTTCGATGTGGATTATTTGGAAAAATTATTTGACCGTAACCATAGTCTCTTTTTTGTTGTCTGTGTAGACATATGTTCTCATCATCCAGCATCAATCAGTTCCACAGCAGTTGGATTTGATGAGAGAACGTTGCTACACTCAGAAGTTAGTGCCTTTATTTTGGCTGTTTCTTTCAATCTCTTGGAAGGCTTCTCATGAAGTCATTTATCTGTAATTCTGTGGTGTATTTTTTTTTTTCAATTATTTTGTTATTTTTATGTGGTTCCCTCAAATTGGATGACCATTTTTTCCTTTCTCTTTTCTATTATGTTTATATTTGGTACTTTTTTTTTTTTTCTGGAAGTGGAAGTGTGTGGCGATATGGCCTTCTGAATGCCAGTATCTAATCCAAATATGGAATAGAAGCACAAGCATTTAATCCAAATATGATGTGGCAGTAATTTTTTCTTGGATTTACGCAACTAATTTAGTGCTCTATGTTAGGTCATCAATTCTCTGTCATGACACCTGCCATCCATCTTCTTGGCTCATCTTTCCATTCTGGGTCCACCCAAAACCATTTTGCCTATTTTGGCTTTCCAAAGTATAATTAGGTTGAATTTTACAATATTCTGTTGATCTGAGTAGTCAAGGGACTGGACTAATTTTGGAAAGGGAAGTATACAGATGTTTTGACATGGGCTAACATCATTGTTTGTATCTCTTTTAAAGAATATTTGAGATTCAAAATGATGCTAGAAATTTTAAATAAAACCATTATGTGAAAATTAGTCATGATTCAAGACATTTAAACAATTGCTACTTGTCTAATTATATACCAAATGAAGCACTTTATTTGTTCTGTAGGATCACATCCTTACACTTTTGTGTTGTGCCTTTCCCCTAATCCTTGAAGTAGCTAATCCTTAAAAAGTTTCTGTGCATGTGGCAATTACTGGATCTCTGCCTGTAATTTGATTCTGTAGAAAATTACTTCAAGATACATTTTGAATTCTGTGATGAGCGTCATTCCAATTATTTATGCACTCTTATTTTATTTATTTATCTGGCTATTGCTTTGTTAATGTAGGTTGAAATGAAGTCCCATCCACACCCTGAAAGACCTGATCGCCTTCGAGCTATTGCTGCTAGCCTTGCTACTGCTGGTATTTTGCCATTGTTTTCAAAGTCATCTAGTGTTTGTGTTCAATCAACTGCATAAATGTTTGGGTGTGTACTATATCATCAACCAGCAGCTTGATTGCAACTTTAATATGCACAGGTATATTTCCTGGAAGATGTTTCCCAATTTCTGCGAGAGAGATTACCTGTGAAGAACTCCAGATGGTTAGTGATAAAATTACTGTGCAGTTGTGTAAAGGATAGCTATACATATGTTTATCAATGAGATAATTGCATATTAATTCATAGTTTTTGAGGGATCATTTTGAGGACAGCAACAAGCATACTGTTTCCCTCAAGTGTGCAATGTATGCAGCATTGTGGTTTGGCTGAAATATTTTTTCTATAACAAGCATGAGGGTCAACAGACAGCAATGAAATTAGCTGCTTCATTCCCCAATTTATTTTCTTTCTTTAATTGGGATTTAATTTCTCATCTTCTATTTCTATGATGATTTTGTCTTGAAATTTTCAGGTGCATTCCTTGGAGCACATTCAAACTGTAGAACTTACAAGCCATATTTTCTCTAGGTATGTCAAATTTCCCTATCTCTCTGTCTCTCTCTCTCTTGCTTGTGCTTGCTTCTATGTGTCTATGTACTGTGCATATTATATAAAGATCTTGGAAGCAAAGCCCACAGATAGAAAGCATACAATTAGCAGTTCAAATGGCCGACTCAAGCCAGATTAACTTTGTGTCAAGCAAAATTGAACCTGGGAAGGAGCTCATAGACTTCAATTCAAATTCAGCTTAAGAAAAGCTCATCTAGTTCTAAACCTTGCAAATTCAGCCAGTCGAAATGTCTATTTTATGAATTTTTTCAACAATGTTTTCAGAAACCCATTGAGTTTCTTTTGGTTTAGACTTAGATTGTAAATGCTTTAGAAAGGTTGAGTGTGATCATATCTGTGAGATGAGATCATAGGGCTTTATTACTGGGCTTGTTAGCTTGTTGGTCCATTGATCATGTGCTTCATTAAGGGCAGATTGGGCTTTCTGGAACTTAAACCACAAGACTGTAAACAATGGGGTTCAACATGGATTTTATACTAAATTAACCAACCCACATGAAGCTGAGTCTATTTGCAATCCTATCTGTGAACAGGAGGCACAATGAAAATTGGAAATGTTGTGGGTTAAATCATGTGTTACCTTATGGGTACAAATTGTTGTTGAGCAGCATAAGATCCTATTTATCTATTGAATGGGATCTATGGTTTATATCCTATTCATTATTGAGGCCCACACTTCTCATGAATCAGCCTGTGTTCTTTGATCTATAGCTGTCAATTACCTAAAGAAAACTACCCTAAAGTATATCTGCCTGCTGCCTACTTGGCTCAGGATATAGCGCTTTCCCTTCTGTTGTGTTCTGTAGGATGGAGTATTGATTTCCTTTGTCCATCTTTGTTGGGCTGATTATTACGATAAATTTCCTCCTTTTTCTGCCTTAGTTAGCTTCTTATTCAGCAAGTACATCTCTTTGCACACCTTGCCTCATCCAAATGGTCATATGCCCAGAAGACTAGACATTTGAATCAATAGCAACATATTTGGATGTCAAATGCACTGTTGAGAGAGTGTTGCTGTGCATCCTAAAGAGTAAAGGACCAAAATGAATGAAACATCTAAAATGTCTTTTTAACTGTTGAACTTTAGCTTTTTGAGACAATGTTATCTTCATGGGCATAAAGATTGCATCCTCTCAAAATGCCTTGTAATGCATCATTCTCAAATTCATGCATCCTTAAGCATGGAATTCAAATTTTGCTTTGCCTCCATTTGGCCTTTCATGTTCCTTCCATAGTATTCGAATGCAGTGAAAAGGAAGCCTGTGTCTATAACTTGAAATCTTTTATGTTCCTTGATTCTCATCTTAATAATTGGTTTTGAGCCAGCTGTGGCAGGCTTAGTTTGCTCATTCTCCTGCTGACTATGGAGATAAAAACAGGTTGTGTATTCTGATTTGGTCTTTTTTGAGTGGCAGTTATTTCACTCCTGATACATATGCCAATGAACACTCAGCACGTGCTGCTCGGCTTGCAGCCGGTTTGTGTGCTGATCTTGCTTCGGCAATTTATTCTGGACATGCAAAAAATGGTTTTGCTCTGGTATGAAATCACCAAGTATTGTTTACTCTTTATTATTTAGATAGGAGAGGGAATTGTGGGATCCTTTTTTTTTTTCCCTTATTTTTTATTCCTTTTTAAAATCAGGTCCGACCCCCTGGTCATCATGCTGGTGTGACACATGCCATGGGATTCTGCCTCCACAACAATGCTGCAGTTGCTGCATTAGCTGCTCAGGCTGCTGGTGCAAAGAAGGTTTTGATACTTGATTGGGTAAAGTCCTTGATGACTCCTCTTGATACTTTAATGATTTTGTTGCATTGTGTACTCACTTTGCATCTTTTTGCCTTCATGATCTTCTTGCAACTCATAGGATGTTCATCATGGAAATGGCACACAAGAAATATTTGAGCACAACAAATCGGTGAGCTTCCTAAACGTAACATGTCAACCACATTATGTATGCAAAGTATCAATGCCAGACTGTGCTACTTAGTAGTTGTGGTGGAGAATAATAAGAGCTGGCACTGTGTACTATACCATTTTATAAGATTTTCTGAGTATTCTAATGAATATTCCTTTTAAAACTACAATGCATCAAAAATTTGCTGTGGGCTCTCTTCTTCTTTTGCTTTAGGGTGTCCTTTTTATGATCCATTTCTCTATCTACTTATAGGTTTTGTACATATCATTGCATCGACATGAGGGAGGAAAGTTTTATCCTGGCACTGGAGCTGCTGATGAGGTACGTCCTTAAACATAGTCTGTTAGTTCATATCTTCATACTTGTTAGTTCAGTACCACTTATGGATCTGTCTTGCACCATAGTTTGTGGTCATCATTGATATTCATATATATGTATATGTGTGTGTGTTTTGCAGATTGGTACCAATGGTGCAGAAGGATATTGTGTGAATGTTCCCTGGAGTCGTGCAGAAGTTGGCGATAATGACTATATTTTTGCATTTCAGCATGTTGTGCTTCCCATAGGTTAGCAAGTTGTCTGTTTTTATTTATGGGAGTTACTCTTCTGGTCTTCTAGCAGGTAAAAGCATTGTGCTGCCCACCTCGCCTGGCCTTTATCATGCATCTACTCTCATTTTTAGTAAGTCTAAGTGTGTGGTAAATACTATGGATACTGCAGCTTAAGGAGCTTTCATTCAATAAAGTAATTTGTCCCTTGGCTTACTATCTTGGGCCAAAATTTAGATGAAGTCCTTGTATTAAAGTAGATAATCAGTGGCCCACTGCTTATGATAATAGTTTAGCAAAGGTCTGAGAAAGACCATTCATTGTAGTTTGTGAATTGAAAATTGCTTTTAGTGCTCTGGTATATAGAGTGGAAATCTCCTAGAAAGTGCTGAAGTGGACTCTCTCTCTCTCTCTCTCTCTATCTCTCTCTCTTGTGTACCTGAGCCACTACAACATTTAAAAGATGACATTAACACCTTTCAACTATGATTAGCAATCTAGCTGTGTACCGTTTTCATTTGGAAAAGTGATATATCAAAGGCTATGAATTAGGAATCTAGTGAGTTTAGAGCAGACAGAAGTGAACTCTTTGGTTTAGTTGCTCCTTTTATGTCTGGGCAGAGGTGCCAAATGCTAAAGGCAAAAGGCTAAGGTCAGGCAAATCTCTACTCTAGGGCTCTGGCTGAGTTCATCAATATGTGTATTAAGAGAAACACTGCATGGCTTGTTTGGAAAACCAGGCTTCCTTGGAATGGAACTGTATGGCAGCTAGTCGAGGAAGAGATCTAAGCTAAAAGGCAGGCACAGTTGAACCAACTAATAACCATTCCTAGCATAGAATAAGACATTGCTAGAATGAGAGGGACATTGTGCATTGTTCCTATATGTCAATGACAAAGGGTTCATTGTGCTGGATTGATCTAGTGAAGGTTGGGTGCAGGTTGCTTTGTCCTTGTGTTTTGAAATGCTTGAAGAGGATAATCAAACTGACCTTTAATGCATGTATTTTAATTGCACTGAAAGTTTGTTTTTTTGGCATTCTACCATTTAATGATGGATAAACCACATTATTGCAGCCGCTGAATTTGCTCCTGATTTCACCATCATATCAGCAGGATTTGATGCTGCAAGGGGTGATCCTCTGGGACGGTGTGATGTATGGTTTTTTCTTTATATTCTAAATGATTTGTTATTCTCTTTTTTCCATCTATTTTGAGTTAACTTCATGATCTTCACGGTGTTTCCCTGTGCAACTGTCAAATGAATCTGTCGCTGCTATATAAAGGACTTAATTAGTTCTGGCAGTAGCCCCTTCAAAATAATTAGTGTTTTTGTCATTGCTACTTTTGGTATTTTCTTTCTATATTCATCTTTGTAGCTCTTTTATGAACATATCCTTGTTATGTTCCTCTTGTTAGGTTGACCTTTTTTAATGCTATTATTGTAGGTAACTCCAACTGGCTATGCTCAGATGACAGATATGTTGTCTACTCTTTCTGGTGGAAAGCTGCTTGTAATTCTTGAGGGCGGGTATGTTTACTGTTTTCTTTTGGCCTTTACTCTTTGTTTTTTTTTGGTTCATCAATTTCTTTGACTCGGGCCAATTTACAAATGGATAAACGTCTATATACTGCAGCTACAATCTACGGTCAATTTCATCTTCTGCAACTGCTGTGGTCAAGGTGAATTTTTCACATCAATGTAATTTAAATACCTTTTATAGTACCACTTCCACTTCCATGGTAAGCATGATCTGGTCTTATTATATCAGTTTAACAATACATAAATTACATCTCAAAATTGTTTCCTGAATCCTGATATGGTAAGTTCCATGGAAAACTTGTTTACAATAGGAAGTATGCTGTGGCTAAATTGCCTTTCTTGGACTATTCATTGTTTACATATCTTACTTTCTGGGCTTCTGTATGAAAAGGTGTTACTGGGTGAAAGTCCTGGATGTGAATTGGGTAACATTGTGCCTTCAAAATCCGGCCTGCAAACTGTCATGGAGGTCCTGAAAATTCAGATGAACTTCTGGACTTCCTTGGGATCTAGCCTCACTAAGTTGCAGTCACAATGGCGAGCACACTGTTTTGAGATTAAAAGTGAGACGTCCCTGCCTTTTGCTGACTTATGTCTTGATTTATTTGTTGGTGGCTCCAATTTTGCTTTCTCCTTTCTATCTGTCTATGTTTCTGCACGTGTTGCCATCTCTCTCCCTCTCTCTCTCTCTGTGGGTGAAGGGAAGGAGGGTTTATGTTAGAATTCTGTTTACATAACTGATCACTATGGTTTTACCTTTACCTGCAGGGAAACAGGTTAAGATTAAAAAGAAACGAAGGGCTGAAGTGCCAACATGGTGGAAATCAGGAAGAAAGAGGTTATTGTATTATCTCCTCAAAGGGCGACTTCATGCAAATTTAAAGAGGGTTGTTGAGTAAATGAACATGCAAAAGGATGGGGAGAGGGGGCTTTTGACTGTTGACTAATTGAACTCTCCGCTTAGCACTTGTAGATCTTCCAGTTTTTTGTATACTAATAGTGTCACTTTAGCAATTGTTTTGGTTAACTGCTACCTTCACTGGTAACGGAGCAACTGCTGAATTTAGTCTGAGAGGAGGATTTTTAATTTTTTACTCATATTTTGCCAAAATTTCTTTTTAGTTTCTCAACAGATTTGTTTCGAATGCATCCCCTAGTCCACAAAGGTATACGATGTCACTTAAACACAATGAGCGACAGCAGAATGGCATATACATTTTGTTATTTCCATTGAGTATGTTCTCTTTGGCAGTTCTGGATATAAAAATCGTGCCCCCCCCCCCTCTCTCTCTCTCTCTCTCTCTCTCTCTATCTTCCCCCTTCCTCCCTAGGTGGCCTAAATCTCCTCTTTCATGCATGTACTTTGTGTAATCTTATCATCACCAGAGTCAAATGGCTAGATGCCCGCTCATTTACAGGTTGAAAATTTGTCAATTGACTTAAGAACACTGAAATTATCAAAGTATCTCAGGTGTTCCGATTAAGGATACGTAGAAAATTGATAGTTGTGGAATGGGAGATGAAATAGTTGGATATGAGTGTTGCTTGCCAGGATGGACTAGAATATCTGCTGACAATCTACGGTTTATAGTATGACATGGCAGCTCCAATTCTAATGCCACCATTAGTTATCATGCATATGCTTTAAAGTGGCGTTCTCCGTTTGTGAAAATTTAGAACAAATGGAAAGAGGACTTCCATAAGCTCTATTGGCAGACGTGCCAACGGCAACATACATAGAGCTTGGCTAATCGTCTTTTTTCTTATTGTTTTGCTTCTCTTTTTTTATCAGTTTATTAGGATGTGCATCGAGTTTTTTTTTTCTTAAATAAAAGAGTTACAATTAGTACTAGTTCAAAATTTGAATGATAAATGCATTTTAGTCCCTGAATTCTGATTCCTTGCATCCATGATAAGGTCTCTGGCTGCTATTCGTTGTAGACGAATCTCCTTGTCATTAAAACCCACTCAGCCAGAAGGCAAAAGAAAAATGAAAAATGGCCTAGGTAACTTCTCTCTGTACTTCATAATCGCACTTAATCCCCGAGCAGCAGTTTCTTGATGGAGGGCAGGCCAGAGAGATAAGGCTCCTCTACTGGTGCATTGTTTGTGGTGGTGCCATAGGATAAGCGACAGGAACAACATAGGGAGGATGTGGATGGTGTCCAGGGGGAGGCAGCATAACAGGAGTTCCCACAGCTGATGCCATATGGCCTGGAGGAGCAGCAACCGGGTGGCCAACCGGTGCGGGATACATGCCTAAACCAGGCATATGGGGTTGAGACCTGTGTTGCACAGCAGGTCCCATAGCAGAAGCAGCAGCAGCTGCACCTGCTGGGTTTGTGTTAGCCTGTTGGCCAGTAATTGGTGCTTGATGAGAAGACACATCTCCATTGTTCACACTCGTTATGTCATGGATGCTAGACCTCCTCCTATCTCTGTTTATTGAGTTCAAGCGAATGAAGTATTTTTGAGCATGACTGGCCACTTGAGTAGGAGTCCTGGATATCACAAAGTTCCTTGATATGCTTCTCCAATCCCCTTTCCCAAATTTCTCAAGGCCAAGTAGAAACAACCTGCAAATAAAAGGATTCCCTTTTATCAATTTTAACCAATACAGTTTCCAAATTCTTTGAGAAGCAGTTGCTAAATACTTAAATTATTCATATTGGAAAGACTCAATTTCTCATAACAGGGCCAGAAATACTTGAAATTAAATCAAGTTTAAACTAAGACAAGGAAAAAGGAAAAAAAAAAAAAAGCACTAGCATACCTATGCTCTTCTTCTGTCCAGGGAATTCCTTTTCTTCTTTCTTGGTCTGACCTTGATCCTGCTTTTCCTCCATGTCTGGATGAGTCATGTCCTAACCCCAAAAGCCCACTTCCATAACCACAACTCAATCTCTTCTCTGTAGCAGCAGCCTCAGAGGTTCCATGAGAATCCTTAGTTGAAGATGTTGCTTCCTCTCCTATATAATTGGGCAGCGGTACATTCCCTGCCACTATTGCACTAACATCATCCACTAGCAATCGGTAGTGTTGTTTCAATGCTTCCTGACTTTTACTGGGAACCAAAGAAGCAATCTTTTCCCATTGCTCTTTCGAGTCCTCCTCAACCCAATGCATTGCAATTGCATCCTCAAATGCTTTATCTTCATCTCTGGTCCAAGTAATTTCACTTGCCATGTTGGGTTTCGGCTCAAATTTGCTTTAGCTCGATGAAATGGTAATATGATGGATGGTAATGGTATGGTGAAAAAACCCAAAACAAAAACACATTGTCAATGGGTGCACTCTAATATCCTCTGGCCATGTGGGGCTTCTTGGCTTTTAGAATGTTAAAAAGGAAATGGGGGGCCGCGCACGATAAGGACGTGGGACCCCAAAGGTGTGCAGGATAAAGAAGAAGAGTTCAAAGAGCCTCTCAGTGGCCTATCGATTGAAGAGGACCACCTTGTACGCTCTGTAGGGGTAAATTCGTTATATTCAGAAACTGCTCACAAAGAATATAAATAATATAAAGGTGCTTTTTCTCTCACTATTAGCAACACATTTAACTTGCAGGATAAACAACATCTTTGGGCGCGTCCCGAGAGAATCTATAGACTTACATACCATCCAGAGTTGCTCTCAAACTGTGATTATTGCCATCTGCTCAGCTTCCCAGATGTGAGAGAGCCCCGCCGGACTCAACTCTTTTTATACAATTGTAAGGGAATTACAGCTTAAAAGTTAATTATTGTTAAAATAAAAAAATTTAAATTTATATGAATTCTACATTACAATTTTTTATATTTTTATGTAAAATTTAAATCTTATATCTTACAATTAAAATTCTAATGCTATTTCAGCTATTTGTCTGCTTTGCTTATTTTTATTAATTCTGTAAACCTAAATTTGTGATTCCCACTAAGCACACACACAAAAAAATAAAAAATAATAATAATAAAATACGATGTCTTACATTTTTTTTTGTTCGATTCAAGGATTGTCAAAACGTCGGCGTTTAATCTGTTGTGGTCGTCTCGTCCGGATCGGGGGAGATTGGTTTTTACGCTCCATCAAGGCGCGTGAACAGGGACAATTATTGAGTTTTGCCTTTGATTCTTGCGAACTTCTGTCTACGTGGCCTATTTTCCATTACTAGTTCAGGCTAAAATGCGCCGCATAAAATTCTTCCCCCCCCCGCCCCCGGGCCTCTCTCTCTCTCTCTCTCTCTCTCTCTCCCTCCGCAGCTCGCTTCTCTATTCAGAAGCGTTCTAATGATAAGGTATTTTATATTGGGGATATAAAATAATATTATATTACATAAGATATATAAAAAATTAATAGTGAAATAATAATAAATAGTTTTAAGAGTAACCTATTTAAAATAATAAATTTCAAAAAGTAAAACGATCGTTGAAACAATAATATTTAACATAATAAAAAAGCTAAGTAGAAATTCCATCAATGAATATCAGCTAGCTAATAAATATCAACCAATAGTGAGCAGTTTAACTTTGATAGATTACAAAATAAAAACAAAGGTTGTATTGTCATTTGAATAAAAATAAGAATATTATAATTAGTCACTTAAAGATTCTCCCCATAACACTCTTTATGTTCTTAATGAATATTCGCCAATAGAAATTAATTTATCATTCAAAAAACAAAATAATAATATTATAAATGGATAAGGGTATTATGATCGAGTACAAGTGTAGTTCCCTCCTCCTTCAAAGGTAAAAGTTAATAGAAGATTTCATTAAAATTTGTTTCGTCGGTCCAATAGACGTTCATAAGTTAACAATTTAGATATTCATTTGAAATATATCATCATCGATCTTTTGTAAGAATTAACGACTACCCAAAAAGAAGAAAAAGAAAAAAAAAGTTTCATTTATTATGGACCACGTATCCAATAGGGTCAACCTCAAGCCATCTATTCTCATTTTGCATATCGACACTCGATGATGGTGTGAGTTCCTCTCAAATATCCAAAAGGAAACGAATCTTCTACCGACGCATTTATTAGCAGTCCAAGTCATGGTTGAAAGCAATTTCTTGCGTTTATTATTCTATTGAAAGATCATTAATATCTTTGAGTTATTTATAAATTTCCTTACTTTATTTACTTCAACATTTGAGTTGATTTGAAGCTCTAATAAGTTATTTGTGAAGCAAGATTTTTGAAGAGTGACATTAGTGAGAGTTAAGACATTTGAACCCCACCAATGTCCCGAAGGCTCAATCACACCGAAAACAGAACCAACAGAGAGTGTGGACATTTATGTCTCGAATTCAAAGGTCTAGCATTTTCGAATGCTTCAGACGTTCATTTCAAAGGTCTTGAATTTTCAAAAGCTGAGGAGACAGTCGGTCTGGTCCTGAATTCTATTCTATTTTGTACGAGAGTCACACCACAACAGGACCAACAACTAGAATTCAGAGGGACGGCTACAATCCGGCCGCTCCAAAAACCGAACCATGACCATAATTGGAATCAACCTGGAACCGGCAGTTCCAAGAAATTTATTTAGAAAAGAAAAAAAAATAATCAGAGAACAACGGTAGATTTTCTTTTCCAAAATTCATGAGAGACGCAGAATGTTTTTAGTGTATGTCACGGCTCAATAAATCTTTCAAATAAAAAAAAAAATCACGACCAAAGATTTTGATGGCAATATGACAATTGGGAAAACACAGAAGACGGATTACTGGCTAGGGAACAACATTTGCACAAGTGTCAGGAAGTGTAACGTACCCCCAGCAAAATTTTAATTCTCAGAAATTTTCCAGTTGCTAGAAGCACTTCTTTGGAAGTGGCCTCACACAGCAAGCTTCTTGCAGTTGCCCCAAGATACATGTTTTTGGCTGCTAAAAGTTCTTTGACTAAACAATGCATAAATCACAAAATCTATCAATCTTCAAGGGTCCTTGTGTGAAGGGTACAGACCGGTTGTCATTCTTGCAAATCTGGAACAGGCGTGGAAACAAGCCATGTTTAGCAAATTAAATGTGATGATGGAAACATGCGCACCTGCATATATTTTTTCTCACCATTAACTTCATGCCCAGAGTGATAGAAAGAATCCCCAATCCAGTGATCAAATGCCAAACAACACGACCATACTGTGCCATCCTTTTGCCAGGGTGAGAAACTGAAATAACGGCATTCACCTTGATCTTGTCCATGCCTCGCATATTATCTGGGGGAAGTAGAAGCCGCAATCCCAATTTGTGATGATGAGCGTCCGGGAAGTTTGGTCGGTTCTGTACTGCTCTGTAGAAGAGCTGCTCTTTCTGGGTTCATAAGCAGAAGCTGCTGCATATCTTTTGGGAGAACGTTGAATACTGCCCGTAGATCTTTCTTCAGTTTCTGGCAAAATATTGCCGAGTCTGCACTAGCCCTTCCTGACTGCTGCACCTGAAGATTTAATATGTTAAACATCAAGATGACATTACTTCACTCTCCGTTCTTTCTTCGCATGCAAACATAGATTAACAGCAATCATTTTTCTTTTGAATCTCACAAGTGCAATAAATGTCACCTTCCATGTTTTTTTTTACAAGACACAGGAACAGCCAATATTCTGGATCAAAACTAAATATATAAGCACCATTACAATGTTTGCTTGTATTAAAACCCACAATCTCTCAACTCAATGGTTTGCACTGCCGAGTCTACAAAACAGCGAGAAATGGGAAAGAAAGGGCACAAATCTGTAAATCTAACCTGACGTCAATCAGTTGCATACACAGTGGTATCAATGCCAATAAACATCACCTATAATCTAATTACAGGATAGGCAAATTTTTCTAGTTAGGCTTTCTTATCTGCCAGTCATCAGCATTAATCTTGACTTCATTGCACATCAAGTACTTCAGCTTTATTCAACTCTGTCATTAGATTCTTGCCTGAAAAGTTTACTAGGGGAAAAATTTTACCGAAAAACAAAAGGGCAACTCTATTGCAACCATCCCTCCGACAACAGATCCGGTCATTTCTACTTTCACATAGCATCTCCAGTCTAAGCTCTTAAACACTATGCACATCAAATTCCAACATAACTTCACTTGTATGAAAACAAGATTTCATATCCATCACATAGCAAACCACTTTCCTCTGCACCAACAGGACTTTGTCTATGTTGCTAACTATTTCTCATCACATCTCATATGAGCTGGCTTTGGTTAAACCAGGACTGCAAATACCTTCTCCAGAGCCTTGCCTCAACAAAAGAGCATAGCAGGACTCATTTTTGTTTTCAAATCAACCTAATCAGTGGTAAGAAGTGACCATCTATTGTTGAACAAGATAAAAGATGGAAAACTCTCTTTCAACAGAGACTGTACATGAGAGAGAGTGCTTTCTTAAGATAACATGAATTGACAGAGCCAGGACTCACAGTGAGAACTTAACTATCAGTCCATTCAAAGGTACTGCCACTGGTCACTATCGGCTTAAAATTCAGACTCATTATTTGATTCTGGGCAACTGATATGGGCAACTTAAGTAAAGTTGGATCATAACGAACTTAATTCCATTTTTGGTTGAGGGGAAGACTGTTTTTTGGTTGGGGGGGGGGGGCACGGCGGCAGGTGGGACATGGGTTGGTGAAAGAAGAAGAAGACTGGTTTTGCAGCTCAGGACCTCTGCTTCATTTGCCCTCATCAGGAACTGTGGAGGCTAATCCAAGGGATATAGGCCAGCAGATTTAGAATGGCCAACACCTTCTCCGAATGACATGTTTTCCCCACCTGATCACTCATGTTCCTCCAAATTTCCTTTTCCTTGTCCTCTGTGTTTTTGGTTTCTTTGTTCTTTTTATCTTTTGGACCATATGAGACTTATGGGAAACTTATTCATAATTTAAAGCACCATATGACAGCTTGCAAAAGGTTCTGGAAAACAAATTGTCATTGAATTAGTATATGACTGCCACCAGAAATCATGGGAACATGCAATCAACCCCAGAGTTGAAAAGTGAATTCAACATCAGAAACACCTTAGATACTCATAGAACATAACAAAAAATTAATCAAAAAAGCTAGGATTTATTTCAAAAAAAGGGCTGAATAAAATAGTATCTTGGGCAAGAAATCAATTACCTGAATTTCTCCTTGCAAATGCCTCTCAATAGCATTGAATGAATCTACAATTTCCAACTCAGACACTTTAGATATAAACAGTTGTATGTCAGCCTTCATTCTCGCCTGCCTCCACAGTCTGTGTTGTTCTTGTTCAGCAGCACTGCGCCTTCTCTGAAACCATGGCACAAAGTTGGGTCCTTTTAGGAACCGCCTGAACAACAATTGAATCATTTTTAGCCCAACAAGCATTGCAAAGGTAGAGTTGGCAAACAGGTCAAAGGAAGCAACGGAAAAAAGGGGCAGGAATGGGAATAACAGTGGCATTAACAGTTTGATGCTTATTACTTGTACAAGTCCAGCCAATTAGACCTCATGCGTTTGGAGAGAAACTTCCCAACACCTCTTGCCGACAAGTTAACCAGAAATTCGTCAGCATTAAATGGAAGGAGAGGAGGAGGCTCAGCAAATGGAGAAGATCCTTCAGAAGGTGTGGTTGTTCTAAAGTATGGGCCAAAAGGAGCCAAAAAGTTGGTGGTGAGCTCCCAGAAATGTCGACGCAATATCTCATTGTTAACCACCGACATTGACACCTCAACCCTAGGTGACATACCAGCATCAATCAGCCTATTCAAGACAGAAGTGTCTGGTTTGGTCGTTGCTGTGTAACTGCTCCAAATGGCTTCTTTATGTTCCGTCATTAGGCAAAGAGGGCCATCTCTCTTCAACTTAACAGCACTCAACAAACTTGAAGGAGAAAACTTCTTCAAAGAAAGTTGCTGAAGACCCAAACCTTCAGGTCTTCCAGGAATTCTACCAGTAGAGGACCTATTTGTAAGAGAATCCCGGTTTGAATTTGGAGCAGGGCTTCCAACTGAAACAATGTGGGGGATATTTCGAAGAGCCTTCAGAAAAAAAAGATTTGTAACACCCAATAACATGGGAGGGAAAGTGTCTCCTTCTTGAAGAGAATTCAGATATGCAAATTCTGGATCATGAATGGTGAAATATGGCCTAAAGTCAATACTGCATGGTAGTGGTGCAACCAAACTCACAAGACTTGCAACTGCCTCGCTACATTGGGGTGGTGTTGGTCCTATGATAAGAATAGGTTCACCAATAAGAAGCAACTCCCATAACACCCAAAGCTGCAACAAAATCCCCCTGAATGAACCAAATATATCTGAATCATGGAAAAGACCCAGGGGAATTGACTGATTATTTGGAAGAAACGGAAGCATAGGGGAGGCAGAATCTTCAAAGATCCTGTTTTCTGAGGGTAAGTTATAGGCAGGGGGCAGGTTAACTTTAAGCACGGCATTTCCAATAGGAAGCTCCATTAGCTTACTGGGCATAGGGGCAGGCCACATTGAAACACAAGCAGCAATATGCTCAAGAGCTTTTGTTCCAATGTCAAAGTATAAAGGACCCATGATTTGCAACAAAGGCCTAAACACACTAGAATAAGGATTTTGTGATAATATCACAACGGATTTTTGTTCCCCACCCCGCTTTAGCCTTTCATCATGCCTCTGCCTATTAAATACATAACCATACAAGTATTCCAATACTTTTCCATTCTTTCTAATTTCTGTTCCTTTGACAACATTCTCCTTCAATGACTTGGAAGATGCTTTGTTATCAACTTCTGTTATCTCAGATGAAGTTACATTGCCTTGTCCAGAATTATTCTGCCTGCGGATACGGAAAAAGAATATGCAATCATGAATGCTTGAACGATTCTGGTGCTGGGAAACAGAATCTGGAAATGAACTGAAAGCGACATTAAGTTCTTCTTCATTTGCTAAAACACCAGGTGGGTAACATTCTTCAATGAGCTGGCCTTGTTGAAGATCAAATCTAATGATACAAAAGGCAACAACCCATTGCTGCAATGCATCTGGATCAACCTTTAAAGCAAGTTCCGGCTTAACAGAAAATGAGGGCGATCGACTCATTTCCAGGAAACTCTAGGGCCCTTTTTCATCCATCCAAAAAGCCAATTCTCTTCGTGTTCCACCAACAATTCCCCACAATTTTCATGAGTTTTGACGGTGCCAGCGTGACACTCTGTGCCTGATGAGCCACTTTTCCATCTAAATTCTTTTGAGATCTTATCCTCTTAAAAAACCTAAGTGGCAAAAACAAGGTCTAGAAAGATAACCCCGGAGTATGAATATGCTTACCAATGAACAACTTGCTTAAGCGTGATTATAACCGCTATCGTTACTCTGGGCAATAAGCAACTAATAAGAGGGCAAATAGTGGACAGCGACGAAAAAGCTTAGCCGCTATTTCCACTCAGTACAGTCATGTAATTGGTGGCATAACATCTGCATCCAACTTACAATAGAAGGCCATTTCTTTTCCCCATTTTCTCAGCAACCAAACAAATGATCCGCATAATTAGCAATAAAAGAGTGACCCCGCGAGCACAAGCTCAGGAGGATCTAGAAAAAAGGGTATAAAGAACTCACCTTTACCTCAATACCCCATATTCAATTCTAGCGTAAACCAATCTAGATCAGCCAAGAAATGGACACCCAATTCGCCAGATAGAAATGGGTCTCTCTCGGAAGCGAGAAATTTTGAAGAGAAAGAAATCTCCTTGGGTTTCCCTCTGAAAATAAATGAAATTTGCAGAGAGTTGCAATTAAGATCTGACTTTGAGGGTGATGTTAGGTCTTAGGAGGCAATTCGATAATGGGTTTTTACAGAAGAAAAATCAAATTAAATGAAATGTAACTTAATGTCTTCCTTAACCGGAAGAAAGGGAAGATTGTTGTGTTTTGTGTTGAGGTATCTTTCAATCTCCTTGTCTTTTTACTCTTTTTTGCCTGAATTGGTAAAAGTATAAGTGGTTATATCAAATGCTTTTATTTCTGGTAATTCCTTTGTATAGATTAAATTTTGAGATGACAAGCCACTCGAAATAGTAGCTTCTTGCGTCGTTTTTTTCGTATCGACTTAAATTCGAATTTTTTTATATTATTTTTTCGTAACCAAAGTGATTTTTAGGAACCGAACATGGAAACCCCCATAAAAATAAAATAATTCAATATCAGAGTTGACACAATCGAATTTTGTGCTAAGTTGCAAATAATCTCAAATGTTCATATATGTAATTGATAATTAACCCGAGATAGAGATGCTAACAATCGGCAAATGCGTAGACGAAGAAGTGAGACTAATTTGTTGCGGACCTGCGGCTGGACCTCTTGCCCACAGCATTCTTTGTGGCTGGAACCGATATTGTACAGTTCACAATGAAGGCAATTGATGATGACCAAACGCTCAACATCCTCCAAACAATCTACTGAACATGAATGGGCTTTGCACACTTGGGGGAAGACAAAATTGGAAGGAAGCTTCCCAAGAGTGACCATTATAGAAGTTGGTGCTGCCAGTGGTATTTTGCTTAAAATTAACTTGACATCACAAGTTTACCTTAATTACAAACTACTCAGCTCTGCAAAGAAAAATTCTTATTGCAGACAGAGAGTCCAGCTCACTGTCAACAACACCGCTTCATGGACCTCATTTCGCTCCAGAACTTGGATTCTACTTTGTCAAAGTTAATAATCAGAGCAACTAGAGGCATATTCATTTCCTTCCTGTTCTGCATTGAACACCTCGTGTGATTGCCCCACTTTTAGAATGGGTTTGCTCATTTTTACAGTGCGAACAATAGGGACGGCAAATGGAATTAAAGCTCAAACATATTGGATTTAGCATTTGTTACATTCCTAAAAGCACAGAAGTAATAAAGCATCAGCACACTTAGTTCCTATCAACTATCAGAAATCATGGTTAGAGATCGACTTAACAATATTCAAATAATATCGAGTATCTGCTATCAAGTTATAAAATTATGCCAGTACAGAAGAGATTAACCCAATTGCTGGCTGTAATTGGTGCTGAAAGAATGCCTAGAGATCAATCCAATCGCTACAATCTTGGGGATAATCTGGGTCTTCACCCCTTATTTGACAACAATGTCTATAGATAACGAAAGACATCGTTACTCTTTAAGGGTACACGCAAGTGGCCTTGATACCGCCGCTCAGCAAGGAGAATGAAATTTAAAGCATTTACGATAAAATGGAACTTTACAAAAACCTGCTGTCCCATTGAATTTAGACTCATGGAGATCTCAATTATGTTACCGAATGTGAACAAGAATTGTTGAGAAATAAAGGATGTCAACAAGGAGTAAAGTTCATGCAGTACTAATGCAGGGGCAAGGAATGGACAGAGTGCAAAACATACATGAATGTGACAACCTGGGGCAGTATACATTGACCAATTCAGTATCAAAGATTCGCCAACTTACAGGTTCTACAGGCCATTGGGCACAATCCATATTATTGTTTTCGTTCCAGTTACTAGAGAAAACACCATTTTTGGAAGAAGCAACTTCTCAAATATCAAGAAAGAATGGAAAAAAAAAAAACTGAATCACTGGGGTAAGTCATTATATGATCATAACAAAAACCATATCCAATTTGAATCCAGTGTATTAAAAAGGGTTGGACTTCTAGAATCAAAAGGCAACTAGGGAAAAGAAACCAAATTCTAATATGAGAACATGGAATTCTTCACTCTTAGCCAGCTTAAAAGTTCTGCTGGAATCAAAATCATTAATGTTCCTTTGCAGTAGCAAAAGCATCCATTTGGCCAGTGCTAAGCAATTACTAGCGGCATAGAAACTTGCACGTCCTGGCTGAAAGGTCCAGGGTAAAACCCCAGGTTAAGTGACACAGGACAATTGTGAATAAATTGCAAAAGAAGCACCTTGCTAGCTTCTATCCACAAAATGCAGAAGCCTGGTTCAAGGAAATATCTCCTCATCTAAAACAGCTAGTTGGGAGCACTAAAAAATAAGGACTATTTCTCCCAGTGCATTTACAAAGGCCCCAACATCTTATCAGTGAAAACACATATTACAAACAGCAACACAATCCCCTCATACATCACTAGGCTCGTGCAAAATTCCTTTGCTTGAAGACTTTGAGGTCCGATTCTCTTTTACAAGGAAATATTTATAAATTAAAAAAAAAAATGCATGAAATTCTCCTGAAGAATCCTAGGATGGAAAACACTAACCCAGCGCAAAATGACGCAAATATGTAAGCCTCAATCTCAGTGCCAACAAAAAGCACAAGGATTGCACTCATTGTATGCCAATGCCTCAATGCCCGCACTAGCAACAGCCATGCGTTAGTCATGTCCACATTCACAATGATGCCTGTATCTTTCAAGTGGATCCATGGCATTTGAAGTCCTTGTAAAGTTATTCACTTTGGTTGACTACATGTTCCACCATGTGTATAGGCCCCCCTGCCAATACCTAGGAATCCCAAAATGCATAGTATCCATCATCTATGGCTGGTGCTATGGCATTAATATATTATCCCTAAATTTTCTCCTAGAGAGAAAATTATACTTCCTCCAATCAACAAAATTGTAATTTCTCACGAGACCAACCGTCCTACATTTTATCAAAAGAGAAAAAAAAAGAAACCTTCCTACAGGAAGTTTGTGCTGCGTTATCTCAGGCCACAGAGAACCTTGCAAGAGAAATTTACAAAGCAAGGAAAAAGACAAGAAAAATCAGATGGTTAAGAAGGAGATGTCTAAAAGAGGCAACAAATGCTACAAGCTGAATGAAACTTGAGCATAAAGGCCATTAATAAATATTATATCCCAGAGTAGTTTAACCATGTGAACATGATTAAAGTCAAGGATAGAGAACTAGTTAGAGGGATAACATGCGATGTTAAGGAACTTACCACAGAGCTTTAGAAGGGTGAAGAGTGTAGCAGCCACAAAGAAAACCATCAAAATTGCAACCCAAAGGTGCTGCAAAATAAATGCAAAGAATGTAAATTGTCATAGATCCATCCAAAAAAAAAAAAAAAAGATAAAGATGAACAATAATTTTATACATGCTTAACAGATTCAAATCCCAAGAAAACACCAAATTTTGATTTCAGTGCAGTATCATATCAATGTCAAACCTGTTAGAATATAGTGCTAACTTATGCAGGATTATGCCATGAAAATAGTGCTTATTGTCAAACAGAATTTCTGGTATGAAACCCAAACTGGTGGAGGTGTCTACGAGCTTGATGGATATTGATTTGCAATTAGTGAAGAAACAAAAAAAGTGAGTTGGACCTGAGAGAAATGGAATCTTTGGCGACAAATCTCAAGATTAAAAGTGTGAAATATTTTACCCTGATTGAGGAGCTCATTCCTTTATAACATTTTTAGGAAAACCTCAGTGCTTCCAAACAAGGCAGCCATGAATCATCTATGTCTCCATTTTGGATAGGTGCGAGATCCCTTTGCAGATTGCACTTTACATTTCTAGATGTACAACGCACGCCAAAGGAGCTCAAAAGTAGAAGGGGGTCATATTGTACACAACCTTTCCTGTTTCAGATGGAATTTTGGTAATCCTCTAGAGCAATTTGTGAATGTTGTTTCTCCCTCAAATTACATGGCACCATCTGCATTGATATGCATATTACTATGATTCCTGGTACCAAGACAAAAAAATAGCTAACATAAGGTTTTGGCTGGGGCATAGGAGCGAAAAATGAAAAAAAGAGCCAAAGACTAGGAAGGACACTGGAGAATATGGAACATGTACAAAGAAAAAAAATCTGGCCAAATTTAACAAGAGGATACAGCTCTCATAGAAGTCAACCAGAGACGGGATCAACCCTGTTAATGACTTAGCTACAAGGTTATCCATGGTCGAACCCAGTAAAAGAAACTGCTGCTAGCTAAACCTTCCTGGGAAAGAACATTAAGACAAAGCCAAAGCTGAAGCTATTGCAACAAAAAGAATCACACTCAAGGACCAACAACAATGTTCATTAGCGTAGGTCACATAACAGACCACACATGACCTCGCAGGCTCGAATGGCTCTTGCAATTTTCACACTCCTTGAAATAGACGATGAAAGATCAACTGAATTCGTTAGTGCTAAGGCCCAATGATTTGGCCTAACAAAGCGAGCATTTTTTTTTTTTTAATCTGGAGGTCACTATCTGCCTGGTAAGAACCATTTGTTTTCAGATCCTTGAATTTGAGCTCGTGGTACACAATAACTACAGACAGATAAAAGGAAAATTTTCAGTTACTCTAAAGAAAAGAAAAGAACTTACAGGAAATGTCTCCCATATTGCTTCATCACTCGAGCTTTCTTCTTCTCCTGGCATTCAAGGCCTACACATTCTGTAACATGTGAAAATCATTTAGTCTTACATAATACTGAAATGTATGGAGTTATCCATCACCATTCAACAGCAGACCCTGGCATCAAAGTAAAAATGGTGCCAAAGGAGGTTAATTCAAATTATTAGTATTTATTGGTAAAGTTGAAGTGATAGACCAACAAAAATGCCGGCTGGAAGTGATAGATTCGGACCCTATCCAACTTGTATAGACCATATAGTTGCATATTCAATAATAATAATAATAATTTAGGTCAAAAAAATTATTTAATAGTAGTAAATTTTCTTTATTTTTACTTTTAATATTAACAAATATAGATTTTAATAGTTTAATTTTTGTATAAATCTCATTTATAAAATATGAATAATAATAAAAATATTTAGACGTAAATCAATATAAAGAAAAATATACTGAATTATTAATTAAATAATCAACTGGTATATATAATCACATTTTTGTTTAAGTCTTTGGGTAAGCAAACTCTTAAAGCTTTTTTTTTTTTTTGGCAATATCGGAGGCCTAAGAACAATAAGTATGTTACTACAAAGTAACGATCTTGAATGGTACCTGTTGCTTTGCTCTGCCTGGGAGTCTGTATTCATATGACTCAAAAAAATTTTCTTGATTAAAACTAGTGATAATTTGATTGAATTTGAACCAGTGGCTGTCCATTAAAAGAAACCTAGTAGTTGCATTTTTCTTAATTAGTGTCAAATAACAAGTCGAACATCAAATATGCTTGAAAATTTAAATTTATAGGTAAAAAAATTTGTAAATATTAAAATTATATCAATTCTTTATACTTTAATAATATAAAATTTTATACTTTTTAATAATTATGATCTATGAAAATTTATGTACTTTTTAATATTCATTCAGTTGTCTTCATCACGGATGATTATGATACATACCACATGATTTGCCATAAAATTAAAAAAAAAAAAAAACCCTCAAAACTCGAAAGCATATTTTGTCTCCAACTAGATAAAGAACGTTAAATTGTGTCTCATAATTAGGAACCATACTTTCAGTGTGTCAAGTTTAATTTTCTCCCCCTTCCTAAAGATGAACTCTCCACTTTACAGAGAGGGGCAGGCGTGGGAATCTATGTTTCTGGCACAGCTTTTGTTGACCATGCTTAGAGAATGGCAGATTATTGCGAGTCAAGTCAATCATCGGCGGGTTTAAAAAAAACAAAAAAAATTGTCAATCATCGGTGAAATGGCTAGACTAGATTACATTAATAATACAATACTAGCGTTTCTATTGTTAATTGTAATTATCAATTCAATAACAACAAAAATACAATTATGCAATCGATTATGTAATTACCTACACAAGCTCCTTAGTCGTACGACTTATGATGGCCTAACCTATGAACTTTTCTAATTAATGTTAGACATTTTGGGTGCCATGTTCTGCCGTTATTTAGCATAAGACAAGAAAATATATATATCTAGAGGTCATAACTCATGGTACTAAACTCTAAGTTTAGCAAAAGACAAGCAAATAGATATATTCAAAACTCAAAAATAGGCATTTGATTTTGACCAATAGCATACTAGGTTTCTGCACTAAGGATCTGGGCAGTTTCCTCTCCTACATCAACATTTTCTAGCTCATCATTTACCTAAGGGATTAGGGGCTTTCTTGTCGGACCCTACTGATCAGACTATTGGTTCCAGACGCGTTACTGGGATCGCAATCCTCCAACATGTTGAAGTTAAAATTGAGACTTATTCAGTATGATTTGATATAATTCGTTCACACAACATACTTAAGTATGGAGTCAATTTGTTTCCTGCCTTGTCCCGTACTCCAAGTTTGTAAATATTTCAGAATTGATTTGAGAAGAAAGTGGTATTTGTATTGAATTAAAGGAAAACATTTCAGGCGACTAGCATATTCTCTTATTTACTACATAATGGACCTTGACTAGGCTGAAGCACACCTGGCCAGGAGGAGTTTCTTAGCTATCTATGCTTTTAGGAGCATTGTCGATTTTTTCTTACTCATTAGAGCTCTAAGTTCCTAAATGGTTACGTGGCTTCTTCATAGACTTCTGGGCATACCCTTTACGCCATTGGTTATACGTTTTTTTGTTTCCTTTTTATTTTTTTTCATCATCAAGTAAGAAGTGAATATCATTAACTCAGAAAATCAGTTCATACAAGGATTCACAGACACAAAAGTTAGAATCCTTAACAAAATTCCAAGTAGGGTTGGAGAAGGATTTACAATCCAATCAAAAGGGAAAAGACTATCGGTTCTCTCATACAATAGTGGTTGACAGAATTCTAGATGAGTTTCTTTTGTGGCTTAGAAGATTTTTGACTATTTTCACGTATCTGCTTTCGAGACAGTAGATGGCACCATATGAAAGAATCTTCTTACTTTTGGACAAGACAATGCCTCACTAAGAAAAGTCATATTCCAATAAGTGTTGCTTTTAATAATTTCTGATGATATCCCAGCAATTATCATACGAAGACTGTTAAATTATTTTGAGATATTTAATTCAACTTATTTATATATGTAAGAGAAAATAAAAAATTTAAGTGAAATCAATTGAAATGAAATATATATAGTGATAGATGATGAATTTGTTATATTTACAAAAAAAAAAAAAAAGTGTAACAATCACGTAAATTTCTAATTGTTTAGCAATTTCAAGTCCTATTGAAAGGGGGTTTTTTTTTTATTTCTTTTTTTAGGAAGACTAGTCTTGGTCCCTTCAATAAATTCTCTTGCTCCTTTTTGGATTTCAGGAGGTTGTTCCATAAGCTCTTGTCTAGATGGACTTAAGCAAAGACAATTGAGGTAACCGTTTTTCGAAAATTCTTCTTACAAAAGATGGAGGCAACCCTTGCATCGAATTGACCATTGGGTATATCCCACTATAATCCACATAAACATGTGGACTTTGACTAGCATCTTTTACGACAGGGTTATTGTAGACTATCTTTGCAACTTCCTTATATTCTTTCAAGAAAAAAAAAAAAACATGTTAGAATGACTTGTAGCTCATCATAGCTTGAATTAGCTGATTCTTTGTCTTTAACAGGCTTTAATTCTAGCCCTTTTGAATTGACTTTGTTATTGGACTTACACTAGACTGGCTCGGCTCGACTTTAACTTGGATTTTTACATCTGTTGGATCATCTTGTGGGCTTGAGCTGCCTTTAAGCTTTTGTCCTATCACACTAGGTGCCCCAGATGCCTCTCTACATAAAAAGTCTGGTGGCATGACTACTTTAGAAGAATATTTCTAGATTCATGAATAATTTTGAAAGCAGTATCTAACTCTTGCTACGCTAGATAAATTAATTTTTATAGCATCAAAGAGTAATCTAAGTAATGGGCAAAAAAAAAAAAAAAAACACATAGCACGAACTCAGGAAGCTTGTTCTGTTCTTGAAAATTGGTATCATCCATTTGATAACAGCCAATAACAAAATTAGTGTTTTCGTTTTTGAAGCCCTTTTCAGTGATGTAAATACAAATTTACTTTGTTATGGATGCATACACACACTCTTATTATATGCTTGAATTGTGGCAGAAGAGAGGGGGGGGGGGAGGATGCTGGGGCTTCCTGTGTGAGTGCAGTCTGCGCGCTGAAAGTGCTGTTCTTCTGTTTTTCCCAAACTCATTTATTATTGGCATTTTTTATCATTTTGGGTGGAAATAATTTGGGCCAAACTGAGCCGTGGTTGGTTGTTGGTCTTGATTGGATTGGACGGGACCGTTTGTTATTGATGCGATCAAGAAAAAGGTACGTGAACGGAAGGTTTTGACACAATTGAACTGCAGTTAACGTCATCTCTATGCGTGTGTGTATATATATATATATATATTTTAAAAAAAAAGTCAAGCTTCTCGTTTAAAATGATTGAATGTATAAAAAATTACTGCAAATGTGTAACAAAACACTTTGAATATGTAACAAACCGTTAAAGAGTTCATTAATATTTTCTTTTTTACTTTTTTGAAGTGATTGTTTGTATATATATATAGTCATTTTCGACAACAACAACCAAAAAGAAAAAAAAAATTAAAAATTTTAAAAAATAAGTTTCTTAATACAAACATCACCCGTGACTTTAATTGTGACAAAAATCTGTGCGCATGTACCCGAACTCATACAAGATATGTGCTTCAGATAAAAGTCTACGAATTAGGTCATGTGCCAAAGCACTACATTGGTTATGCGGAAGAGTGGGTCTTCGGAGACCTTGGATTCTCATAGATACATTCAATGAACTTAAATAATCGTTTAATTCTGTACAGTTTTTAAAAACAGTCAATTGTTTTTAATTAAATATCATGAAATTTATTCAATTTTTAATTAAAAATGTCTCTAATGAGGTTGTCTTTCTCGTTAATTAAACCGAGAGGAAAAAGAAGCTTGTGTTGGATAGATTAATGGGCTAATAATAAATAGTTGTAGGTAAACATTCCTATCCAGAGACTGTTAATCATACTATATGTAGCTAATTTCGTCTTATTAATCATTTGGACAACAAAAGGTGAAGTCCTTTCGATGCCATCATCCTTTCCAATCCCACTTAAAACCACCAACTCCTAGAAAGTCAAACAGATCTCGCACATTAGATTAAGAGAAAATTAAATCTTTTTTTTTATGAGACTTGAATAACCTCGTATTAAGAAAATATTGAACTGGCACTGTCAAATCACGCACGATAAATCACTTTGCGAGATAAGAATTACGAGAACGGAAGTGTTTGTGAGGTGGAAATGACACGAATGTGGCAATATACGTTGAACGGCACCTTTAATTATGCAATTATCTGCTGTGAACTTTTGACATGCATCTTATTAATAATGAATTCAACGCACGTATAAAAGTTTTAAAATGTGTAATTAACATTAATGATCACAAATATTAATATATCCATGAAAAAATATATACAGATACACAAATTTTCCAAGTAAAAAATTAATCAGTATAGAATTATTAAATTAAATAAATGTATCTAAATTAAAAACTGTTGAATTATGAGATATCGCACCTTGTCAATTTTTTTTTTTTAATTTTTTTGTTTTTTAGGATGTCAAGACTTTTTAAGTCCTTGAAATAGAGCTCTTACAAGCAGTGCATCTCATCACACTTTCTTTCCGCTGCTGATCACCATGGAAAGTCTGGCTCCCGGTTGTGGTGATGCTCCTAGACATTAGGAAGCGTAGGTCCAAACGAGAAATATTAACGACTGGTGCGGTCAGAAGATATTAGTTTTTTTACGTCAGCTTATGAACACACTCCCTCCTATAATGGACCGCTTTCTCTAATTTCAAGTCTAATCCTGAAAGATTTATTCTTAAAATTAAAAATTGGCCCTGTTGACAAAATTGCTTTACTTCTATCATATTTTAATCTAAGACTTAGCTTGAACGAGGTATTATTACTATTATTATTATTATTATTATTATTATAATGAATGTTTCTATTATGTGGGACAGAAACATAATCTGATGTGCATATGATGGCATGTGATACGGTCATAAGAAGATTAAAAATGTCTTAATAAAATTACATCTTGCTATTAAAATAAAAAAAAAAATTCTTGCATTACTCATGCCGACATCTTGAATATAACCCACATACTTTCATGCAGTGCAATTATTTTGCCCCTAAGTAATTTTTTTTTTTTTGTGTGTGTGAAAATATCTTGGCCATTTAAATAAAGAATACTTTTTGCGTAAATAATTAAGGAACATTTTTTTTAGAAAATCTGTGTTTTGGCGCACGTGTTGGAAAATAACAAAGACCAACTGTGTATGCAATGGTGGTTAAGAAAATTTATGCAGCGTCCTAAAAATTCAGGTTTCATCTATGCAAATGGTAATTGCGCACAATCGTTTCTTCAGAAGACAAAAATGTCGCATCTCGATAACTAAAAAAAATACTTTTGCGAATTTTAAGAATCTGATACTTAAGGGAATGTGACCACACAAGCGATCAAGTTCCGCAATTGCTTGAGTTTGTACTTGAAGGAGTAGCAGACTATATTGTTTGAGGCCTCGTAGCACCAAAAAAAAAAAAAAAAAAAAGGTCCAAACTTGATATCTACACAAAGAGGTTTTCCGATTTTAAGGATCTGAAATCAAGGGAATCTGGCCACAAGGGATCAAGTTACGCAATTGTTTCAGGTTGTACTTGAAGAAGTAGAATATATTGTTTGATGTTCGATCACCCATTTCTGGGCCTAAGAGCCTAATAATTTCACTCTCAGACCGTGTAGCTGGTAACAAAAAAAATTTTCAACCAACATATTGATTTCTTCTGCCCCAAACCAATTGGGTTCATACTATTGAATTTCAAAGGAGAGATGTCAAATAGTAATTATTAAAGTCATTTGATGATTTCTTTTTTTTTTTTTAGTATTTTAGGGTTTCTATGTTATATATTTTCTTGTAAATATAAAGCCCTTTTTTCTTTTTTTTTTTCTTTTTCTCTTTTTTGTCAACTTTTTGCTGCATCTCACATTTATAAGTTCAGCTTCCACACCATAAAATCTGAAAAAAATGCATTAGTACTTCTTTCTTTAATTTCTTCCTCATACATAAACAGGGGAAAATCCTATTTCCCTGATTTATCCCATGTTTATGAGCAATTTGCAATTTACCTCAGTGAATCAATGTCCCCATCCCTATCCTTGAAGAATTAGTCCTTTCATTGGGAATCAGACTACAACGCAAAGAACGAAGGAAAAGACAATATAAGGAAGTAAATATAAATGTCCCAATTAATGGATTTAGGCAGTCATGAACACATGTTTCTGTTTCTCCCTATTCAAATAGATGGTAGTGTGAGTCTATTATTTGCGTTCTCTACGCCTGACTACTGTCAGACCTTTCCAGAACAGTTTATTGGGTAGGTGCTGTAGCTATTAAAGAAAACCCAAGAAAGCGTACGATATATGTTGCATTTATTTGACCAAGATGGTCACCTCACATGCGGCCCTCAATGTGTGATCCAAATGGATTTAGTATTGCAGGCAAGCGCAGGGCATTCGGCTTAGCCACCAATCCAAATTGTCTTGTCGTATCAAACGTCGTTAACTTACATATAAAACGACATAACTACACGAAATATATATATATATATTTTTTTTTCAAGGTCGTATTTATTTGACGGCATACCTTTTTGAATCACATCATATGCAATTGAAGCCTCAAATCAAGGGGCTCGAAAATATATTATCAAACAATACCAAAAGTGTTTGTTATTTTTAATGTTATCAAATACTTTATGGACCATCTAATCAAATCATAACAAGAAAGATAGAATAATGCAGTAGACAAACTCTTCTATTTCGATAATTGAAGTTGAAAACTTTGCTAAAAAAATATTATAAAAAGAATGTTTATAGAGTTAGTAACAGCCAAAACAATACTGTAAGTTGGTAACGAGAATAATGAGAAAAATTTGTATTGCTACTTTGATAGTCCGAAGTAATAGATATTGATTTCAGCGCAATTGGATAGCATTTGAACCTTCTCTTTGTGTACAGTTGCAAACCAACCATTACTTTCGCTAAAAGTTTCATGGCTCGGCTCGATAAAACCCATTTAAAACTTAATATCAAATTTTATTTAATAAACAAATTATGTTTGAATAATAACTAATTCAACTTATTTAAATTTTTGAACAAATCGATTAAAGATCATTTAAAATTTATTTTACAAAATCATTAAAATAATTATTTAATATGTCTTTATTATATATTTGGTAAATTTGTTTAAGTCACAAAAATAGTCTTTTTATAAAATTAAAAATAAAAAATTATATATATCTTATTATTTTTAGACCCCATAATATAGAAACCTTATACACATATATGTCTTTTTACATTTATAATTATTTACTAAAATTAAAAGTTTATTTTTTAATTACTTAATTTTATTAAATAATTTTTTATTAATTTAATTTTATTTATAATAACCATTTTTTAATTTTAATTATCATGTTAATATTATGAAATTAAATAAACTATTTATGAAATACTTGAAGTTTATCTTGATAAAAAATAAGTTTGGTTTGGCTTAACTAAATAATTAAATGAATCAAATTTGAGCAAGTCAAAATTTAGGTTGATTCAACTCACTTGTAACTTTATCTTTGTGAAAGATATTGAACATCTTTCTCTAGCTACAAATGCTAAAAATTGTTTAAAATCTAAGTGAAGATTATACAAATTTATCTAAACATTTTTATATTTATAACTCATTTTTTTAAACATATTGTTTCTTGACAATTGAAACACTTATTACTATACGTTACTATTGACCTAATTGCTATTTAGTTGAATTTACTCTTCAACATAGTTAGAATTTTACAATTATATAAAACTTTAATTACCCTTCTCCATTTTGTTTATTTAATGCTAATTACATAAACAATCTTCATTGTGAAAATTACAATCCATATGTCTTGTTTTTGTGCAATAAAACTTAAAATACTTAGTCCCTTCCTAATCTCATCTATTAAAATGATTTTTTTATAAATATCTGTTATGATAATATTATTTACAAATGATATACATTATGTAATATGATACAAAATATGTCCTATCAATTCATCCATAAGTTAGATGAATAGAAAATAACATAAAGTAGGCCTTAATGTAGACCAATCATAATTAAAAAGAGGGATAAAATTTCAAAAATTTTTAAATTTTACATTTTTAAATTAATTTTTAATTTTTATTCTATGTGAGTTTTTTTTAAATAAAAATTAGTCAAATGTTAAATATATAATTTGATTTTATGTATATTTTCTCAAAATATGTCTTAAAAATAGAAAAATATGTCCATGTATGTATTTTATTAAAATTTTTTCCTTTCTCTTACATATAAAAGGAAAAAAAATTAAATTTTTTTCTTATGAATTTGAAAAAAAAAATAAAAAGTTAGAATTTTTGTCTTTTAATATGTAAAAAAATGAGAAATTTTAATAAAATATACATATATATGTGCTTTAGGTATTTTGTTATATAACCTTTCTTAAGTTAAACTATATATCTAATAATTTGATTAAGTTTTGTTTAAAAAATGATTTATATGTAATGAAAATTAAAAATTAAAACTTAATTTGAAAATTTGAAAAAATTTATGGCTCAATTACAAAATTTTCCAAGAATTTAGGACTTCTAAATACTTAGAAAGTCTTTTACCCAATTTCCTATTGTCCTCACATGGTTTATTATTCCATCGTGTTGGTTCCTTACTAACTTATTTAATAACGTGAGAATCTTTTTCCAACTCACAGTCTAACAATACTGATTTAGGAACTATATCATATATTTTTTTTTCTAAATCAATACAAAATTATATGCAATCAGTTTTCTTTTTTGACATTATTCCAATAACTTTCCTAGGAAAAAGGTAACTTCTGTTATTAATTTACCTAACATAAATCCAAATTAACTATATGAAATTAAGACACCTCTCACAAACATTATTTTATTACCCTTTTTCATAACTTCGTAGTGTGACTATCAATTTGGTATCACCACTTATCGACAATAAGAATAAAAAATATATATGTATATGGTAAAAAAAAAAAAAACAACTTATAGCATGTGTCACTAAGAAAATGGACTTGCTACACCAAGCGTCAAATAGAAAAGACAATTCTCCATCAAATTTCAGTCTTTTGCTTGGCTCAGCTCATTTCGCGGGTTACCACACTATGTCTTCATGTTTTTCATCAGCTTTCCAATCTTTTTAGCTTTTTTCTCTCCAAGAAGGGGTGATAGAAGACTCGATTTTTTCTGATTTGATTGTTATAATTTTTTTTTTGATTGATTGATTTCGGTTTAGTATCCGAATTCAAGACCTTTAACTTAGTGATTAAATGACTGATAGAATAAGCTACATGCCTAGTGAAAAAAATTCAGTAAAAGTTTCTAGCTTTATCCTTTGTTTTACAATCAAAGTAATACTTGTCGATACCAAAGTTAAGTGGATTTAATTCTCCAATTGTCATGTCGCACAAAGCTGCCATGAACCAAGTTGTCGCATGATTTTTGACGTACTACACGATAATATTGATCTTAGTGTATAACTTCACTTATTAAAGTAATAAATTAGCCATGGTGCCCTAATCAGTAGACCCCTCTTTATCTGCACATGCACCTCCTATATAGTCATCCAAATAAGCCCACTCGGAAACCATGTACCTCCACTGGCGTAAAGATAAAAAGCAACATGACTTTCTTTCTTCCTTATTTTTTTTTTCTTTTTATGTTTAAAACATGACTTTCTTTCCCATCACCACTTTTGAAATCCCGGAAAATTGAGAGCTAATAAATAGCTAGTTCCCGCATAACAAGTTGGAGGGGGAGGGTTTTAGTGCAAAGAATTTCAAAGGCGTGCTGAGGATTGCAAATCAGGTGACTGCACGAGATGTTATTGTGCTACAAGTAATTGAAACTTTTGCTTACTATGGAAAATGGTTCATCCCCTAGCGGCCTTATTCCAAATGATTCTTGGAAAAGGAGAAGGACTAGAAAGCAAACGTTATATGCATGCCAAAAGGCTTTGATTTTCACATCTGGCTTTTTGGTTCAGGGGATGAACCCTTTGTGAAAAAAGCCAAGACTTTAATATAATAGTCAATGTTGCAGAGGTTTAATCCATCACAATACACCTAAGGGCCAAGTCTTATATGAAGTACATATATATATTGTCACGAGATGAAGTATATATTTCTATTATATAATATGTTCATTCTTCATTCCAGTTAATAGCGACTGATGGGTCTATAACAAAAAGAGAAAAACCTAGGATTAGGTTTAAGTGAAGGGCGTTAGCATGACTGGCAAGGTCCAAATAATTTTCGATTGTAATTTCAAATGGTAATTAATTTCAAAGCATTAATTAAGGTTTAATAAAAAAAAAATCTTTTGGACACGTGGCTTTGGTGGGCTGATAAAGGAAGTGAAAGCACTCGGACCAAAGAGTAAAGTCATTTTTAAGGGTTTTATGCTCTCATGATCAGCAACTTCTTTCTTTTTTTTTTTTCCTTTTCTTTTTTTAATTATTTTTTATTTTTATTTTTTTGAGGTTCATTATCAGCCACATCAAATATGGTACAATTCATCACCTTTTGTTCATAGTTATCATCTTGTTTGAAAGCAACGTCAGAAGAAAGAAGAACCCAGTTCTCCATGTGTCGTGTGGTCCTCTTAATTGTGCCAGTCTAAAGAGTCAGGCTGAGCTATAGAGAGAGAGAGAGAGAGAGAGAGAGAGAAGCCTTGCTTTGAGTAAGTGGAGAAAGCGGCATGTAAAAATGGAAAGAAAGATGACAAGGGAGAAAAGTAAATGGTTTTCTGCAGAAAAGGCTTTCAATTGCGGGTAGTACTATTGCCATTTCCGAATAAGATGCCATATGGGGGTTTTGTAGTTATGGCAACAGGTGATTGGCTAGGGTTTTCAGAGAGGCTCTTGTTGACAGGGCAGTGGATTGTACAAGCACCCACCCAACCCCCGCTTCCCCCCATTGACAACGAGTGTTTCTCTGTGTCTGTGATAGAACCATTCATAGACAGAGACTTGAGAGAGAGAGAGAGAGCTTTTTAGCTCCTATAAGAAAGCTAAACCGATAAGCACGCATGGCTTTGGAGGGAGCCCAACAACAACATTCTCGCAAAGACTTGATAGAAAGACATTGATAGAGATAGAGAGAGAGAGAGAGAGAGAGAGAGAGAGAGTGTGTGTGATGGTCTTTCTCTTTTAAGTAAAAGCGACATGGAGGCACGCACAGTCAAAGGGGCATCGGCTCTCATGACAGATTCACAGCATATGCGCCTTTGAGTGAAATAATTGTCCTTCACTTTCTAGGGCTAGACACAGCCACGTGGAGATCTTAAAACTAAAATATCGCTTGAATCTTTCCATGACAAGCCCCTTGAATTTTCTACAGCCAAACTAACATTAACACCCAAAAGTCCACATCCACTAAATCGCTTACTTATCTCTAAAAAGTGTGTTAAGTTTTCAAAAAATAATAACAAAAAAAAGACATTTACTTTTTTAAAAAAATATTGTAAGAGTCATTTAATTAACAATAAAATAATCCTTACAACTACACTAAAATTCAAATATCAATATGCAGTCCATGACATGCAATGCAACAACTTGGTTGATGGAGAAATGAGAGAGGTGCACGGGGGTGTTGATCGGTTCTACTTCTATTTTTCTATGCCAATTTATCACCTGCTACGCCCACATGAAGTGGCACCAATACGAGGTGTTGCCATTATTATCCAACTCCCCCCAACAAATTTGCCACTTTGCTTTCTCTCTGTTCCTCTCATTTGCTTTAAGCCCAAGACCCTACTTTTACTCAAAAAGAAAATTTAAAAAGGATAGCATTTTGTCGCCCATAAATTCTCACCCCTTGGATGCCTTATTTCCAAACCATCATCACTCGAAATCCCCCTCTTTCTCTCCCTTTCTCAATTCTAAAGACACCCCCATGGACATATCCTAGTACTTTTCCTGTGCTGTCTTTCTCAAGCTCACTCCTTTGGTCGAGGGAAGGTAAATGGACATTCTCTGTCTCTCTCACTTATGTGCACTACACTTTGACAAGCTCCACAACAAATGCAAACAAACATAAAATTTCATACATAAACAGTATTATCGGGAGATCCGTCTTTCTCAGGCTAGCAAGACTCTTTGATGAGGTAAAAGAACAGTAAAAAATGGCTGTCTTTCTCACTAACTGGTTTCTCCTTTTGCTTGCAGAGAGGTGAATAGAAGAGGATGGAATTGCTGCTGGCTTGTTTTGATTCTTTCCCTCTGGAGATACCTTCCTAATTAATAAAACAAGGGGTGCATATGTCATTCTTAAACTCTAGTCCCACCAGTTAGCTATACCTTGCCTAAGTTATGTGTTTGGTGCAACTGCAAAGCTAAAATGTTTCCCTCACGCAACAAAGGCATTGACCCCATCTCCTACGGCTACCAGGAAGCTTATAATGGGAACATTTTCAATGACATTATTTCCACCTCCAAACAAGAAGAACTTCCCGTATCTTATTTTCGCTTGCCCTCTCCCTTCCGAGATGAAGCAGACTACAATGTTTTTATCCAAAATAGCCATGAACTTTTACTTCACCAGCAGCCGTTGCAATTTAATAATCCCACAATATCTGAAACCATGGATGGCATGGTTGATTCCAACAAAAATGACCCTAGTAGCCTAACAAAAATCTTTCCCAAGAAGTCTCACCACAGTGCTGAACAGCCCACAAATAGAAAGAGAACCTCGAAGAGAGACCGGCACAGCAAGATTGACACCCGCCAAGGGACAAGAGACAGGAGAATGAGATTGTCCCTCAAAGTTGCCCGCGAGTTCTTTGATCTGCAATACATGCTGGGGTTTGACAAACCTAGCAAGACCGTCGAGTGGCTGCTCCTAAAGGCCAGCGACGAAATCAAGAAACTGTCTAGCACTGGACCATCCCAAAGAAATTACAGCCGCAGTATTGGTACCAAGAGTGCATCTTCTACTTCTGAGTGCGAAGTAGTGTCTGGAACTAATGAAGCAGCCATTAAAACAAGCATTTCGAATTCCAAAGGTAAAACCTCTCCGTGTGTTAACAAAGAGAAAAAGACTAGACCGTCACGTAAAACCAGATTCCGTATTCTTCCCACGGAGTCAAGAATCAAAAGCAGGGAAAGGGCAAGGGAAAGAACAAAAAAGAAGATGTCGAATCACAAAATTTACGCATCGAAGCTCTGTGAAGAAGCGAGTAACCATGAATTGAGTCAATTAGGTTGTTGTTTGAGTACCTTCGAAACTGGGAAAGAATCTGGTATCCAGAGTCTGCCCATGGACAATTCCATGAATACGCTGGTTGAAATCGAAGCTCCGAGCTCGCACGGACAAGATCCTTTCGGTACTGCAGAGGGCATGATTGAGGATTCCCTAGGGATGACGGCCAAGTGGAGCCCATCTTTCATTTTCAGTTATCTGCAAAACAATGGAATGCCCCAAGATGTAAGTTCCAAGTAGAAGTTCTTTGATCATACTAGCGTTAAACGCTGTTAATGACAGTGAAAGTGCTATGCTGTTCTTTAACTTGTGCATATTCATATATTTGGTTTCAGAATTACTTCACAGAGTTGGAAGCTTTCCCCAAACTGTGGGAGCCATACAACATTCAGAGTCTCTGCGAAAATTAGTGGATCGATCCCTAGCATCCCTGGCATGTCAAGCAGAAAAACATTTAAAGAATACTGTGTATGGCTTTTTCAGCTGTTTGGAATGTAATATAGGTGTGTATTACTATGTTTTTCATTATGTGCTGTTTTTCTTGTGAACTGCTTTTGTCTAATGATTGTTCGGTATCTTCGAAGCAAATTAGTATCGTGTTTCTTATTGTTGTCAATTAGCGTCAACTAAGAAGAATAAATCCGATGCAGTTACATATCATATGGATAATAAAAGGCTTAAAATATGAAGAATATTCCATTTTTTCCTCTTATATATGTTCGTGCATACCTTATGTTGTAAGCAGGATTCAGAATATGTTAACAAACAAGTCCCTTTTCCTATTTGTCACAATTGAAACCTTTGTTTTAGCAGCTAATAGTTTCAGATACCTTATGGTATTAAACTTCATGCCAGGAATTACACTCCAGTTTATTTGAGAGGAATGTTTCTGTCCTAGGGTTGCTTCTCTGCTGTGGGACTCGGTTTATCTTTTGCCTTTGATATCCAATTTTGTAAACTTTGATGAACTTCCCAAGTGGAGAACTAAAACTTTTAGGAAATGACTGAATAGACGCATGGGTGATCCACAGTCCACTTTCAGTCCATTGGACCCCTACATTTCAACACAGCCATGATCCGTTAGTTAATAATTACAAAAAGTTTCAGAAAACAATAGTTTGTTAGGTTGAACTATACTGGATATGAAGATAGTGTTTGATGGCTCTGGAGCCACAAATTTCCTGAATACTACTGTACTCCATAAAGTCATAGCTGCCTCCTTTCTTTTGAGTGCTTGTTTTTCATGTTACTGAAAGAAAGGATACAACTGTTTTATTATTGTTTTTAAAGTTATACATACTATCCTTGAATACGTTATAATATTATCAGTATCAGTCGGTCACTTAGAAACAAGCTTCAAAGACCTGCAACTCTAATGACTAGAAGACTAGCTATGACCAAGTATATATGTCCTATCAACTATGTTTGTATTATCTAACACTGGTTAACGAACAACACACAGCATAAATAAGCTCTTAACAATTTGTGATGTCATTTACTGAAATGTACACTTCTATATATATGCAAATTGTTTCGGCACACTGATGAAAATTGAGCATCTTTTCTACACAGATTGCAGAATCTGCGAAAACCAATATATTTTCTAACATGCAGCTTAGAATCTGAAGAGTAAACACCCATGTGTTGCCAAGGATAGAAAAGAGTTAAAACATCATAATTCTTATTACATGTGATGACACTGTTTTGAATCAGCCCTTTGAATTTCCCTTCATATGTTCCTAATCTGCCATAGGTTCACACAGGATGCTATGAACTGTAAATATTCAAGAAAAAACCAAGCACAAATGTGTCTTCCAGAACAGATACTAGGTCTTTCCGGTCTGCACAAGTCAATCGACCATACAATGGAACCTTTGAAAAAACTTTGAAGTTAACTTCTCATTGTTTTTTTTTCAATAATTTCTCCAATATTACATCCACTAGATTTTTCTCTCTTTTTCTAATAAGTCAAGTCAAGTTTTATTAAGAGGCAAGAGTCGAATTATAAACACAAAGCTAAACCAAACGAGTGCTAAGATTGTCTAATGGTACTTTATTTCACTAAATCGCCGCCCACAAAATTAGAATTCCTGCTAATATGACATAAAGAAAATTAAAACTTTCGAAAAAAGTCGACTTGAGCCTCCTTGAATGTTGCTCCTTTTGTTTTTACCAAGTGAGTACTATACTAGAGTCAAACTTCAAGATGAATGGTAAATTCTTCAGGCTGTCATTGAAAGTTGTTAGCTCAATTGCTTTTAAGATGACCAGCATTTTAGCATGGTTTGATTCAGCGTCACGAATGGAGCATGAAAAAATACAAGTTTTGAAGAACATCCAATATTAAACTTAAAATAAATATATCAGTAATTAATTATAACTAAGTATAATTTGAGTTGTAGGCAATCTATATAACTTTGTTATTATTTTTTAATTTGAAATGAATGAAATAGTTAATATATGTCATACTTAGAATTTAAATAACTCTTAAAATAATAATTCGGTGATTGGGTAAGAAGAAAACTTGTATTTTTTGACGGAACAAGTTTAGCACAACAATAAAAACTTTGCATTGTGATTAGAAGGTCCTAAGTTATCTTATAATATTCTTTTTAATATATATAAGAAAAATATAAATTATTCTATATCTTAATTCTTAGAAAATAAAAATTTTTGTATATTAGAGATAACTAATAAATATGAAAAATTTGTCCTAACCAATTATGTAACATTTATTTGAGGTCTTCATAATTACCAACAAAAAAAAAATTATGTAAAAAGGTAATGTTAATTATTATTATGTCTTTCTTATTAGCTTAATAACTGCTGATTAAATTTGCTCTTAGATCTGCCACTGAGTACAAGGAAGTCCTCCCACAGCTAAGAATATAGAGTTCAATACAAACTATAGCTAATTGATCAAGAAAACAAAAACACACAAAAGAAAAACAAAATCAAATAATTCTTCCAGCCTTTTTTTTTTTTAATGGATGGAACACTTGTAGCTAGTCAGTAAGAAACTGTTATGTAGGAAGGTTAAATATATCATGTGATTGTAAACTAAATTCGCTAAGACACTACCGAGCAATCTCCAACAGCAACACAGCGAGCAAACAAATTTTCATACCCAAGTAAGTATATGAATAAATAGAGGGATAAACTCGAAGGGGAGAATGAATTTTTTACACTTAGCATTTATTTACAAATATGCTTACATGCACGGGCATATATTGCACAAATACACATACATATATGTAAATGCATAACTAGAATAATGAATTGGGTTCAAGACGAACGTGTGAGGAGGATATGAACATTCAAATAAGCTTGAAAGCATACACAGCCAAAAATTACGGGTAACAATCTTAAATTTGAAGTCTACATATACTCAGTTCTTGATATCCTCAAAATAGATGTGGTCGAGAGAACAAAATGTCTTCATAAAAGCAGAAATTGTAATTGTTTTAATAAATCCGGGGAGGTTAATCGTAACAGAAGCTAGAAATTGCATGTTGATGTTAATGAGATGCATGTTGACAGAAAAGAGAGGAAACCGACGGTAGACCGAATTGAAGTGTGTGACAGGAAACTGTGTGTACCTTTTGATCATATCCATACTCACTCGCAAAGATATCTAAATTCTCCAATGGATATTTTACTCGAGCGGTAACGACGACAACCGCGATATCATCTCTTTATTTGACAAGACATGCTGCATAGGTGCATTCCTACAGGTTTAAAAATTAAAATTGACTCTTATTGTGTAAATACAGAAAAATTAAACATAAAATTTAGATTTATATTATTTAGTTATTAATTAAAATTAATTTATTATCTATTAAAAAATTGTGTCAAATGACCTATTATTCAAATTAATAGTTAAAATTTAATGATTTGAATTTGTATTTAATTTTTGTGTTTCCGTAACTTTTTTGTTTAAAAATTTGTGAAAGAAGGCTTAAGTAAATGGCGCGAGGCTTTTCAAAGCCAAGATGATGAATTGAAATTTTTTCTTTTTTGAAAATTCAAATTTTTTTTGTCAAAAAATTACTTTTAATGTGTATCACAATCATTTTAAGTTTGTAATATGATAGTTTTAAATATATAATAAATTGTTATTAATTTTTTTAACAGTTTGTTGCATATTTAAAAGTCTTGTAATACAAATTCAAAAGTTGTTTTTGAGCAAAAACTCAATTTTTTTAAAAAAGTAAATAAATAATATTTTAATGTATATGACGTCAACCTTGTTCATAAACTTTTTTCCTTCGTGAAAATATATTATTATGCAACACATTATCAAGGGGATAATTAATCGGTTTGTAAGACTAACCTTGCTTATAGTTGGCAAAATCATGCGGTCTGAATGTTATCTTCCAATCACTTGAAAAATTAATTTTTTCTTATAAGTCCAATCAAATTTTATTAGAAAAATTAAGAGTCATCACGAACACAAACACAGTACAAAGAGAGAGTAACGCAAAATAAGAACTAAAGCTAAATAATGAAATTAATTTATCTAACAGTTACTGGCAAAACTGTGTGGACTGAATGTTGTCTTCCAAATCACTTGAGAAATTACTTTGAGGCCACAATCTTCCAAGTTATGGATGGGCACGCAGAAGGAATTTATTGTCATGATAGCTGTTGCCTGGATCTCAATATGGCTGAGGTTCTCAATTTATCCTTTTTTTTTTTTATTTTCCCTTTTTGTTAATTTATCCTTTTCTGCTCACCAAACACTAGTTGTGGCAACTTTCAACAATCATGCTTACCAGGGATATGGCTCACTTTAATTTTAGATGGAATTTTCCAATAAAAGATATAAATGTATTAAGTAGAAGAGAGCCCCCCCCACTAACAGGCTTTAGGCATACCGAGCGACCCCAAGAATTTGATGCAGACAAAGAAGGGTATATATAATATTGTTAACATTTATATTAACAACATTACTGCTTAATCTCACGAAAAATTACTGTTTTATCAAATTGCTTTCAGGTTGAATATATTTATCTTGCCTTCTAATAGAAAGTAGGAAGACAAACTAACCTGAATGTGACTGTTGATTGCTCGGGAGATACTGGGACATTCAAAAGAATTAACAAGGAGCGAGGAAACTGCAATCAAGATTTCGTAGAAGTTGATTGCTCTATAGTATAATTTCCTGTCACAAAGTTCAAAGAGCAAAAACTATCAGCAGGGCAAAGAACGACAATCCACATAATCTATATAACAATATTAACTAAAATAATCATAATAATAATTAAAATAAATTATGTTCTGCTGTGGAGCCTAACAAGCGTGGGGGGGGAAAGAGCCTTATTTTTCCTACCGGTAAATTTTATGAATTTCAAACAGGCATCATCTGAATAAATTTGTAAATACAGATATACTCTCGCAGCTAATGAATAAGGTTATTTCACAATAAAAGATACGAGTAACCCACTTTTTTTCTTTTTTTTTTCTTTTTTTCCTGAACGACACAAGTAAGAAAGTATTAGATGTCTATATACATTCTTAAAATTTATTCATAAGAATTTTTTATATGTATTTATTAAAATTATTTATATGTTAAATATTTTCTCCACCACACATGGGTAAAACCGAATGCATAGGACAAACTTGAGATCCCTTACTAAAACATATTAAGGTGTCGCTTCTCTCTGAAACTAAATCATGAAGCAAGTAGAGGCTGCAACAGCACCGACAAACTACCTCCAAGTTTATAAGGAATTTTTCCTCATTAAAAGATAGATATGTTCTCAAAAGATTCTCAAAATTTAAAATATATATTGAGAGAGAGAGGGAGGCAAGATACATATAAAAATATTCCTCATGCACTTGAACACTAACTGAATATGCTTTAATAATAATTCTGCTCTCATTTATCAAAAAGATATTTACTGTTTCCAATTGGGATATTACTGAAACTATGAAAATACTGATCACATATATATGTACTGGCCTAAGGGTGACGAATAACAGGACATTTTGTTACAACGTACACTGGCAAACAGACATTATTGACAAACAGGCACATAAAGCTTAATAGTTGTTAGGGATGAAATGCTTCTATCAAACCCAAAAAGAGAAAAAAATTGCCTCCATGTATACGAAAGTAATCTATATGCAATGCATTTGCACCAAGAAAAAAAAAAAAATCTATATGCAATGCATAAGCTGACAGATAGCATTATTAGATGGAAGACAGTGGAGCTACCGTACGATAAGTTGCAGTTCAGTTCAAACGTTTATCTTTGAACGAATTTGTGCAGAGGGGAGTAGAGACAACTGAAAAAGATACCAATCAATCGTGGACAGCAAGGCAGCATCTTTTTGCCCCCCAAAATATCAAGAAAGATAACCCAAGGGAAAATCTTAAGGGGCATCATTGAGAACCAGCAGGAGCACACCATGGCAGGTTCACACTAATTTCATAGGATATACTGCAATACACAGACACACACACACAGACACACATCTAGTAATTAATTAAGGACCTTCAGTATATAAACAAACAAAGGATTGAATAGATTACAGTCCATTGTCTTGCAGGGACCATCCACTGGAGCATATGGGTTCTTGTCTCAGGTTAGGAGCACTTAGATTAGACATTGACAAAAAGTTCGTGCTGGTGTTATCAATTAGAATTTGTGTTGGCTTCTTTTGAGGGGCCTGGGTTGCAATACTTTCCAGCTAGTTCAATGCATGATGGAGACCTATCATTATTTAGTGCATTAATCTTGATCACTTTAAGGACAATATGTGGTTGAGATTGACTACACAAACACGGAGAAAGCACACAGTCAAAGATACAAGGATGAAAAATTATTAAAATAAAATTAAATAGTAAGATCCACGTATTAAATTTATTACTTTCTTATTATGTCCTTAAATTTGTTCAATTATTGTGTCTTTAAATCCGTTTTCTACGTGGGTTTAGAACAATGGAAACGACAAAAAAGAAAAAAAAAAAATCAAAGAGTTTCAATGCAAGGAAATAGTGAATGCACATGGCGAAAGATGTGGGAACAAAACAGAATTGAATTATGAGCATGAAGTACCAACATAATTTCTTTATGAATTTTTCTATTCCTGCCATAACAGTGCCTGTTTTATATGTTATTCTGACTTTACACGAAGCTCCTTACAGGAAAAGTAATTTATTTTCCATTCAAGTGCTTATGTGTGCTCAAGTATACGTATTATGCGCATAGGCCTGGGGTCTTCTTCACTAAATTTTGTAAATTTTCACTTGTCCAAAAAAAAAAAAAAACAAATCAAGCTTTTGTACGGAATGAAAGTTTGAACATCGATGCTCCGTGTGTGTGTGTGTGTGTGTGTGTGTGTGTGTGTGTGTGTGTGTGTGTGTGTGTGTGTGTGTGTGACCCCGCAAAAAGTAATTCGGAGAAAATTTACCTCTGCAATACAGGGAATGTATTAGATTGCCCACTTAGCACTTCAACTTGCGTTGTCAAAATATTGCTTTAATTTATTGTTGATGGAAATACTTTTCTTTCAAATTTTGATCTGCCAAGGCTTGAAGGGACGAGATCAAAGCATATAGGCTATGCTTCCCAATAGCTTCTAATGTGCCAAAATTAGTGGTCAAGAGACCTTACTTCATAACCAGAATGTAAGTGCTCTTGAAGGACTAGTCGTTGGTTCAAATATTGGCTACATTCGGTATTAGATGGTGAATACTGGAAAATCACTTCCTATTATGTAGCTTATGACCCATTAGTACCTCTAACCTAAAAAGGGGGAAAAAAAAAAAAGCTGACAAGCTTTATATTATTCCCCTTGCTCGTTTGTATGATTTATCTCATTTTAGAAATTGATGAGGTTCATAACCTTGTTTAGTCAATCTTAATAAATTTATTCATGGGCAAGGAGAGATTAATTTGTTCAGATAATTAAATCGGGGATTAAGTAATTAATTTTGAAGTATCATGTTCGAATCATTGAGAAGGTGGAATCATAAAAAAGTGGAGAACTATGCCCTATGTCACATAGCTCAAGACCTAAATGGACAAAAAAAATTAATTAATTAATTAATGTCTTTTCTTCGCTTTTATGTGTGTGAATGAGTTGTAACTTAATACAAAAAAAAAAAAAAGACTCCCCGTAAGAACTTTGATTATGACTGTTTTATTTATATTTCGATCAATAATTTTTCAGACACTGTAGACATTTCCCTCCTCTTTTGGACGGTAGAATCATGTATTTCATGATTCCTCATTCCCATTTGGCAATTTCGGTCTAAAGGACATTCATTAAAAAAAAAAAAAAAAACGCCCATCATTTCTAGTTCACACAAATAATTGGCTTTCATTTTTGTTACAAATTGCCTAGTTAGTTTCCAACGGCATCACCTAACCAGTGGCTTGAGATTTGCAGGAATGCGTTCAGATACTAAAGTAAGATACAGTTATTACCTACAAAACAAGAATAATGCTCGAGAGTACTTGAATTGTATGTGTGGCCTAGAATATATAATACAATCGAAAAGATGTTTAACATCTTAGCTTTATTTATATGATTCTTAAAACAAATGGGAGATTAGATAATGGAAGTATCTAAACGGCTATTATCACCATTCAGAATTTTTACTTGGCAGCACCCAGATGCATTGCCTGGTGGAACAAAAAGGAATTACGACCATGGAAATTGAAACAATTTTCTTCAAAAGCTTCCGACTCTATTAATTTGTGTGCATTTTGATACTTCAAACAGTTGTATCTTTGTGTCGAATAATTTAATGAAGTAAAAAATTACTAAAAAATTTAATCTTATTGTCGGATTATAACTTCCTTCTTTGTTTCTCTCTCTATTTTTGCTCTCTTAATAAAATCTGAATTTGGCTTAAAGAAAGAAAAAAATATCCAGGGGCATTGCGGTAGCTGATGCTATTTATTGTTTTCTTGACCAATTGGACACGGATAAGGTGAACATGCAATGCACCATGAGGAAGGGTACTTGTACTGAAAGCAACAGATCATCTAAGATTCAAGTGGTAAAGGACAACACTAGCCGCAGTGAGAGTCACAGCCTCACGGGTGAAGAGTATTCAGTCACATGACGCTGGAAAGACCAAATTTATAAGAGTACGCATTAATTGTCATCTTTTAGAAGGACAGTCCCATGTAGTACACTGTATGAGGCTCTCACCCAGTAGAGCCGTGTTCCTATTTTGGTCCCTTTTTTTGTTTTTTCAAAATGAGTCCTATAAGAGATGTGAGAATTTGAAGCCTCAACCCCTCCCCCAAATTGTGTTAGTGCTTGAGGTGACTTTTAGACTAAAGATTAATTTGAACTAGTGTTTTTACTTTTAGGTTTTGTTTATTTTTTGGGTTGGAATAAGCTAGCCTTAGTTCATGTTTTTTTTTTTTGTTTTTTTTTTTTGACCAGTAGCCTTGCTGCCAACTTTTATAATTGTTCATTTTTATAATAAGTGCTTCTTCGCCGACTAAACCCAAGAAAAAGAAAAAAAAAACAAAGTGCTTTTTGAACCTCCTGGATGTCCATCATGCACACATATACAAACCCGCAACTAACAAGCGAAGCCCAAATTGTTCGTACCCACAAACCAATAATGGAGATGCAATTACTTTTAGGTCATTCAGAATGGATATGCAAAATGGAAAGCATATTGCATTTAGTTAACATACATGATGATTGGACTTGATTATAAAAGGATTACCAAAAGAAAGGTAGGAAATTAGGGGGGGACGGGGTTTGGGATAATTCCAATCATATTCATAAGATTGTCACGAAAGTTAGTTCAATCCATTAGAATGTAATTCTAAAACACTCTCATACTCCTAAGATTAACTAGAAAATTAATATTTTTAGATAAGTAAAATTAAAAAAACAGGAATTCGCACCCACGACTCAAAAACCTTAGATGTGATATACGAAAATCATTAACAACCTACAAATGGCCCCATTAATGTGGGGCACCCTTTTATCTTATTATTGTTTTTTCTTTAATAAAATTTCTTCTCATTTATCCCTAAAAGAATCATTAATAGCCTACTAATTAAATCTCCGGATAAGATTTAATATCAATTTGTCACAATTTGACACTTTTGAATTTAGCTTGACAATCCGAAAGCTAATAATAGGTAACGAACAAACCTTACACACAATGTGTTATTCATCAAGGAAAGAAAAAAAAAAGTGTTCGAATTTCAAAGCCACAAATCGATGTAACAAAAAATAAAATAAAAATTTTAGTGAACCTAGCATTTTAGTTATCTTCAAAGAGCAAACTAATCCTTCAAATTTTCTCCTTTCTTTCTTTTTTTTTTGGGAATTGCAAAAAGGATATCTATTAACGCATCAAAAATCAGACCACCAAAAATAATTGTAATGAATGTGTCAATTTATTTTCTTTTTCTTTTTTGTGATAATTATGGAGAAACAAAGAAAAAGAAAGAATAGACAAAGTACAGATCAAGTAGCCACCTCTAATCTAAAGCACCCCCTCCCCTTCTTCTGTGAACTATGCACGGGGTCTAATGAAACAGAAAGACAAGAGGCTTTGAATTGGTAACATCATTGATTAGATCTATCTGTATTCTGCCCAGAATGCACCCTAGATTCTTCCCTTAACGTAGGGCACTAGAAAAGCGACAGAGAAGGCTGCACTACCCCCAGATCTTGGAAATTAAAAAGTGAATAACTAATTCACAGTCTATATACAGATGCCAAAAGAATAAAAAAAAAAAAGCATCTATAAAGTAACTCAGTCAGCCCACTATGAAAGAAAAAGGAAAGAGATTTATTTTTTTGGAAAAAGTAAGAAATTAAAAAAATAAAAAAAGGAACCCTAAGCCATAAAGGACTTTCTTCAGAAAATAAAAGGTCCCGCAGATATTGTGGCTGCGGATCTGTTTGAGATTGGTAAGATGGCTGTTTGATACCTGCAGATCTTATCTGCCAATTAATTACATTACGTTTTTTTTTTTGTTTTATTTCACACAAATGTAAAGATCAAGTTTCTAACCAAAGCTAGGCAAACCCTAGAGGTGGCAGATCAGCAGCAAGATGAATTTGTCATCCTAAAAAAAAATATAGAGAGCACTGGTTTTGGGAAGAGAGGAACATGGGCCAGATCAAAAATCAATTTTATCAGCCAAAAAAGAACAGGAGCCAAATCAAGTATTGATCTTTGGACAAAAGAATCTTGAAATTAGTCTGTGAGACATAGAACCCTAGGATGCCTAAACCTATCAGAAGAAAATCAAAGCATTCCGGGTTTGCTGGAGAAAATCAATCTTATACACGTGCAAGCTGAGGGAACTGGGAACCCAAGAAGTGAAAAATAACTTCAGATCTTGACAAAAAGGATCTAACATCAGCATATTCTGCTAACGCATTTCCAGATAAACCCTAGATAGCGAGAGAGAGAGGGAGGGAGAGAGAGAGAGAGGACAACAGAAAGCAAGTGGGGTAGAGCTTTGGAGTTGAAGTTGCTCCCCATTAATGGCGTAAACTGCGGTTTGCAAGTTCAGGGCCACAAGGGATTAGAAAGACACTTTTTTTCAAAAAAAAAATCTCAAGTGGGTGTACTATTTCTGTGAAAGTGGAAACAACTAAATAATTAAGGCATGACTTCTCTTCACGGCGTAGAGCCAACTGAGGAGAAAGAGGGCAGGCACTGTTGTAGTGTAGGTTTTAGTGGTACTCTTTCTGCAGAAGATAGAGTTGAAATGACCCCTTTTCGTCCTTTTTCTTTTAGATGGATATATCATGAATTTGTGCAATGTAACTCATTATTTGTGTAAATTATTAGCACCGCTGGCCATTTGCTATCTTACACCATTATGCTAAGTCCCCAAGTAGCCTCTGCCATTTGTGGATTGTGAATTTGTGTATTCTAGTCATACTTACTCAGATAGCTACCAACTTAATGGGAGGGAGGACCACAATACTAACAATAATAAGTCTTTCCTCTTTTTTAATGGTAACAATAATAGCATGTGGGCAAGCACGCCGGAAAATAGTATGCTATGAAAGAGACATGCAAATGAAGTAAGGGTTTGGAAGTCCACGATAAAGTGACAATTATGGACAGGGTTTCTAGTAGCGGTCTGCTACGCTATCTAAAATCCTGATTATGGGAATATGGCATTAACAGGGTTTAAATTTTCGGGAAATACTGTGGATATACACAGAGATAAGAGCTACATTTAATTTAAGTTTATGTTTTGTTTGTTAGATGATTTATTCATTCTCTGTTTTATTTATCCTTTTTAGATGATAATTAAATGAGTGATTCTTGAATCAACTCAATAAAGGGGCGCAATATGTCCACGGTCACATCTCTAGAAATGAAGCATAGAGTCTATCAAAAAGTACTTCATATACGCTTAAAAAATTGTTTGACAAGTGAAGTGTTTTTTATTATTAGTAGCAGTAAATCAAGATGTCATTAAATTGTACATTCCTATGATACATCAAAATTTGATTTGGTTATAGATTCTCATCGTAGGATAGCTTCATGATTTGCAAGTGATCAAACAAGAAGTCATTGTAAGCAAAGAAATAGGATTTTTGGCTTTTATATGTAATGTTGATAACAGGGAATATTATTAAGAACTCATGTTCTGCATAGCCCTAATTGGGGAAAGCATAGTAGTTGGGTCTCCAGCACATATTGACAATGTTGACATGCAACAATTAACTTCTTTAAGTGCCAAGACTACATAAGATAAGAACTTTTGGGATAACTTGGAATCTGCATCATATCAAAATTTTAAAGTAAAAGAACAAACTAGGCATATTGTCTCAGTATAGACGTACTTTTCTTTGTTTGTTTGTTTGTTTTTTTTTTTTTGTCCATTAATTTCCTGCTATTTTTTGTTATCTTAATTTCATGAATTAGATGTTACAATTTTTAAACAAATGTGATGCCTATTTAAGTTTGTGTATTAATTTATTTTCTCCGAAAACAAACAAGTTTGTGTCTTAATTAATTAATAGGCCCACTTAGTCTTGTTTTAAGTTCACATAAATTGGAAACAAGAATATGAAAAAGGGCAAACAGGATGTAGGACTCCTTCGGGCTAAGGCTTAGCTAGTGTTCAATATAGAGTGATCATAAAGATCATGAATGGAGGAAATTGACGCGGGTTTTCATTTTTCATTTTTCATTTTTCTTTTTCCTTTTTTTTTTTTTTTGAAAATATAAGGTTTCTGCAAAAAAATAACTAGATAGGTAAAAGATCATTTTGGATGTATAATAAGACTACTTTGAACGTGTAAAAGGCCGTTAAAAAATTCAATAATATCTTCTTGTTAATTCAAAAAATTGTGTCACACATTGAGTCATTTTTAACGGAAAATCTGAATCTTAATATACATAAGCAATGACGACTTGACCTGCATATTAGAGCGCGTCAATTTTCTCTGTCCTGTGTAACGCCGCTCTGTGTTTTTGGGAGATGGGTGGGGACCATGTCGGAGTGGGACATTAAGCGGAGAAGATAGTTGTTTAGTTGAGAAATGGAACAATTTCGGGAGTTTATGAGGACTGCAAAAGAGGTAATAATAGCTGTTGATCGTGAGGATAGTTTGGTTTGGAAGGAAGAAACCAATGGAGCCTTTTCTGTTATTTTTTATTTTATTATTATTATTATTTCTTTTTTGGTGAGTTGGTGGATGGTAGTAAGAGGAATACTTGAGATTTTGGTCCTTCTGTTTGAAAGGGGCATGGTTCCACCAAAGGTGGAAATTCTCTCCTAGCAGTTGATTTTGGGGAAGGTTTCATGCGGGAGAGAGGCTAGCCAAGACTTCTGCAGATAATTCTGCCACACCCCTTTGCTCCTTAGATGGAGACTCACAGGATAGTGGAAATGGTGGCCTGGTTGTAAGTAGTGTTTTTCTTGGGATGTGATAAGGTTGGACTTCAGTGTTTATTATAGGGGTTTTGTCACACAGAGGAGACCTCTATAAGTAAGTTTTGCGCAGAAACATAGACGTCACAGAGCTTTTCCTGACTGCAAAAGCCAGCCAGTTTAAAGCTAAAAGAGTCACTGAACTAAGAATGCATTCAAGGACAGACTCTAATCCCAATCCCATATTGTATTCAAGCCAACCATCATGCAACAACAGCACTCCCCTGTACGATGTAAATACCTATGAGCTACCAATTGACGCCTCGACTACTTAATAGTGGACTGATATCTAAGCTGGGCTCTAATTCTGCTTATCTTTACTCCCTCCTTCTAAGATGGCTTCTTAACTTCTAAACGTACAAAAGCCTTTATACGGCTTATGACAGGTTTCTAGTCAAGGTCAAGGAGTAAGGGAACGGAAACCCTTCTTTCCAATCCTATACTGGATTAAGCACCAGAAAGAAACAACAAATTTGAGCATTTAAAGAAGCCTTTAGTCGGCAAACATAGCCATAGGAAAAGAGTACAAATTGAAGAGAAGTACCTTAGAGTGGGACCAAGAGTCCCTTCAACGTTCGTCGTTTGTACCCATTCTGCACCAAATTCTAATTGCCAGCATCGAGCAGACAACATGATGAAGCATCCTCTTTGATTAGCATCAGAGTTTATTCTGGGAACTCATCTAACTATTTCAACCATCAGTCGAGGGATTCCAGCAGTGAACTGCAAGTGAAGAAATTTCAATGCTTGCCAACCAGTCAGAATGGGCAAATCCTTGAGAGAATTACTAGTTGTGTACATCTAATTGTTTCCAGCACGAACACACACACATGCAGAGGAGCAAAAGGAGTCTGGATATGCACTTACCATAAAAGTATTGATGTTCCCTACGCCGGGCTGTTGTGCTTCTGGCAATGTAATGCTCATTCCCTGCAAAACTTCAGACGATGAATGCATTGGAGTAAGTTTAACAATGGAACATCCACCACTGCATTTATCATGTCTCTATCATCGACTAGGAACAGCCAATTTCAACAGTTTTTCTGACATCCATAAGGTCACACTAGCGTGTCATTAGAGAATAAAATTGCTAGACAGAACCAGAGGACATATCAACCGTTGTCCCACTATTTGACAATGTGTAAAAAAGCAGCATACCAAATCATGAAACAAAATCTGATTCTGTTTATGACCATGTTCTGGATAGCATTACTAGAGGCCATTGGACAGCAATTTGAGAATTTATGAAGATTGACATTAGTGCAACGAAAAATAGAAATAAGACAATTGGTTTTCCAGAAATTGAGAACATTTGGTTTTTAATTTTCCATTATGATACGTATCGTATCAATTTTTGCCCTGCTCTGTGAAAACCTCCTACGATGGGCTCCTTTATAATTAGGCCGACTAGTTGGAAAGTGAATGGGCCGAAGTGGCACTTCTTCGTTTGGGCCACATGGTGCCTATTGCCCAGGGCGTCCGGGCAGACTAAAAGCCCATCAGAGGGTACAAAAAGCCTGAGTGGATTTAGGAATTAAAAGTCACCCGAAACCCAGCTTTTAATTTAATTTCATTAAGGTTCCTGGAAGAGGATGCCCTGAGACGGGGCATTTTCAGGGAGTCAATTACCAAAGGTTTTAAAATTAACTCAAAGGAAACCTGTGTGATACTTTGATAGATCTAATCAAAAGAGTATGAGGGCTGCTCCTTGTTTCAACTTTTGACACGACACTCCAGCGGTATTGTGGTTCAAAGTCCCTGTAATGTTCTAATTACTGTGTCTGAATAGTTTGGTCAAAGACAAATTATCCACATCAGTGAAAAGTAAATCCAGTTAGTAAGACTGTAGGCTATCTACCTCAAGTTTCATGGGATTTCTAGCATCCGTGTCTTTATTTTGCTGATGGATGGGCAATGATTTAAAACTTCTAATCGCTGCTATTAGCTAAGCTTTATGACTGGAATGGCTAACACTCTTTTTTCTTCTATTTTTCTGGCAAGTGTGTGGCATAACATTGGCATATCATAGTTACCATAGAATGCACGTCCATGATTTTGACCAGGGTTTTAATGAAATTCCGTCCTGATCGAAGGTAGAACTGTCATAATATGTAGATTTGTCCGCAATAAAAATTGGGTTGGAACTGAAAAATGTAAATCAAAATACATTTGTTAGATTGTTGAATTTGATTTGGTGCCCGACAAAACTTGCAAAAACTGGCCAATTTTAGTTGTTAGACTTAAATGGCCCTGGCCAGCAAAATTAGGGCGGGGCAGCTTGCTTCTTTTTCTTCTTCTTCTTCCTTTTTTTTTTTTTTTTTGTAGATCAAATTGGGCAGCCTGGTCAGTGCAGAGTAGGAAACACGTGGACACTGGACATGTTCTCTTTTAGGCCCAGAAGCCATCTTCTGGAACGGACTAAAGGACAGAAAACGAGTACATATCCAAGTGGACCCACAAAAACAATGAAATGAAGATGCCCCCCCAAATATTGCAGCCCATGTTTTTGTTCTGGCCCTGATCTTTTTGGATGGGATGGGATCATGGAAAGCTCAGAAGAATGAAGAATGAAGAATGTACTAGCAGAAAGAGACAGAGAAAAGGAGCCAAAAAAGGTGCAAATTGCACGTACCCCACATTCAAATAAAGCCAAATCTTTCACTGCCAAAGAGTGCTCAAGAAAGATTGGACTGGACGCCGTATGCACTATACACAAATATGCATACTAGTTCTATGCTTCATATCAGTATTCTATTCAGTTTCAGTACAATAATTCTAAAACCTAAATAATGTACGAGTGCAATCGGATGTCAAGGTATCTCACTCATTTGTAGCTAAAATGCACAATAAATTGCCTGGACTTTGGAACTTTTCAGAATGCAATAAGACTTGTGCCTTGCACATAGACCTGTGCATATATGGAAAAGGAACCGCATGAAATATTGGAGCATCGAGGAGTTCAGCTGTTTCTTACCTTGTATTTGGCAAAAGGGTCGACGTCTGATTGCATTATCTGGCAGCACATGAGCTCTGAAGTCTGGAGAAGTGAAACAACCTTTAATAACTTCATCGCCCTTAGGCCTTGAAAATCATGCATGGACCACATTTTTCTGCATAGAGAGTGCGGGGGAAGGGGCCCTTTTGGATGACGAGCAACCAATGCACAATTCAAGCTAATTATGCTTATTTCTTTGCTAGCTGAGTCAACCCAAAGAGATGAAATTGGCATATTTTTTGGATATTCTGAACAAAGCCAAGATTTAAAGGTTTTAAAGCATAAATGGGTTGCTTTGGTAAAGCAAGTTTCAGATATAATGATGCCAAGACACCCACAATTGGAAACAATGACAAGGATGATGACCGAAAACAATAACTCAGAAGAGAGAGAGAGAGAGAGAGAGAGAGAGAGAGAGAGAGAGAGAGCGCGACAGAGACTCTTAGAGCATGTCAATGATATGCATAAATAGGGCGACAGAAATTTAAACACCAACCCTTTTTTTTTTTTTTTTAATTTTGAAAATGTAAACGCTAACCTCAATTTCTGCAATTTTTATAACATTTCCAGTATAACATTTCTTCAAACCCTCTACAATCTCCTTTACTAAAAATGGAAGGAGTAGAACCCCAGTTTCTTTTTTATTTTTTTTTTGGTTGTTGATATAAGAACCACCATTAAATGAACAAGCGGAGAAAAGGGCTGTATGTACATATGGCAGTAATGCTAAATCCAAGCAGATATCATTTATGGTGGTTGGCCGACTTCAACTATTTCTGTTTCGACAACTCCACTGTGTGAAAACATGCTTAACTAAACGACAAAACATAGGGCCTAGTAATCCCGTATATGGGGAGGCAAGATCTTCAAGAAGGAAAATAAAGCAATAATTAAGGTTGCATATAGAGACATAGAGCGACAGGAGGAGCTAGTTAGGGCTTTTTTTCCCTCTTTAATTTAATCTAGTGATCATTTTCCTACTTTATTTGTAACAATAAAAAAAATGTGATTGATTTATATTTAATGTATTTTTTTACGTGCATCAATAAATATTATCAGTTAAAATTTTTTAGTACCTTTAATATTGGAACCTGACACGTGAGAAGCACGAAAGAAGACCCGGGGGGGGGGCGTTCTTCCATGGTTGGGAATGGATACACTTGCCTTTGCCTAGGTAGACTGGCTTTACGTGATATACTTTGCCACGCCAGGTTAGGGTCCTCGTTGATTAGTGTTTGCTAGTTAGTGTGTACGGGGCATAGCCAATATGCCTACACCTTGTATGTGGGGGCTCCCCCTTCCCCCTTTAATACTTGTTTCCGCTTTGGCTTTTATATGGGAATCATAAATGGTTGAATCATCTTGTCTTTATTTTTTTTGGTAATAATGTTAGGGTTACCAAAAATTGCTTGGTTAAGCTAATTGAATTACTAAATTTAGCGTTATTAATAATGTTTTAGGTATTACAGTCTTCCCCCCCCCCCGGGGCCTTGCCTTTAACCCTTGGCATCCTAAAATGGCAGGTTTCAAAGTCTCCATAGATATGAATTATCAGTACCAATTCTGGTCACTAGTCATTAGTGAATTGTCTTCGGCTTACCAGAACAGCCGCCCCTCTATTCTTCGATCAAAGAATTCTGCTTGATTTTATCATGTGCAGGTGGAGAAAGATTTTCAATTTCATCCATAAAAAGAAAGTCCACGTGCTATCTAGACATAGTAAAATCAGTAATTACTTCTTGGGACAAAAAAAAAAGTTGCAAACAAATTATGTTCATATTTACAATTCAATCTAGGGTTTCAAACAGTCTAAATTATATTCATATTTCCATACATCACAAAATTCAAATACTATAATTATAATTTATTTATTTATTTTCTTAAAACTCAATTTTCCTAATTTTGTTCCCGTAATAACTCGTGCATTTATGACTTGTTTTACAAACCGAATTGTTGCTAGGCGGCTATTTTTACAAAAAGAAATAATCATATTGTTGTGATTTGTCGCTTGACAATTTTGGGAATTATTCTTATGCAACTTTGAATTTCGAATCCCAGTAATATTAGAATCTGGACCTTTTTTTTTTTTTTTTTGATGAGTCAATTTAAAATTTTATTTTCAGAGAGTCGGAACTGTTACAAGTACATATAAAATAAAATTGATGGTGACACAAACAAAAAAATAAAAACTAAATCCAAACAATAAAATTAAATTACTTAGTAATTTTTCACTACGCTAAATCATCTCCAATAAAATTACAGACTAATTCTTGAACCACCACGTATTACAAAAATCTAGGGAGGCTCGAGTACCGTAATCTGTACTTGTTCGTTTACTGTAGTGGATGTTCAACTTCACCTAGCCACGGCTGACTAGCTAGCTTCTTCGGGAGGCTTGAGTACCATTTCTGATCTGTAGGGTTGGACTATCGTATCTAAGCCTATTTTTGGTTATCGGGCCATGTGTCCTTGCACACATGGTTAATTCCTCCATCAAGGGGAAGGCAAGCAGACATGTGATTGTAAGCCTCTACGTATAAATCTATTGATATCTCCCCCGTGATTATAAAGCTGTATTTACTATGATATGAGGTGTTTAGAAAAAAGTTTAAAGTGATTTTATTTACTACGAAAGTGTTGACTCTATGTTGTTGATTTGAGACCTCTCCTTGAGTGATTCAAATGGTTTTCGTTTAGTGAATTTTTAGGTAGTTGATTACTTTGCTTTATTTACTTAATTAAGTCTGAATGAATTATCTTTTAACACTCCCAAAACTGTTCATTTATTAAGAACATTAAACTACTAATACTGTGTTTCCAAGTGTTGCACATTCTCCACACACACACACACACACACATATATTTTAACACAAACATAATCAATGATTAGGCTGTTGAGTGAAAAAAAGAAAAAAAAAAAAGAATGAATCTAAAGATATTGTAAAAAATGCAAGGTACTTTAAAAGTTTACATTTGATGAGTTTTTTAGAGGGGGTGAAGAGTTGAACTTTCGACTCATTTTTCCACTAAACAAAAAAATTATCTCAACTAAACCGATATACTTTTTTTACATATTTGTCTCTATTTTTATAGTAATTATATTTTTATCATTTATATAAACAACAATTGTAATTTTTGGTCTTATATTAGAGACCTAATGTTCGCCCCCCCCCCCCCCGCCTTTTTTTTCATCCGCTTGTTTTTGCTTCTTGTGTATCCTCAAGCATTTTAACCAATGGCCACAATGTCCATGTTCCTTGGAGTTTTTGTCATGGTCCAATGGTTCTAACACCCTCATTGTCATCACGTTGGATCAGCAAACATTCTTTTAAGTAATATACATGAAAGATTGCAATCACAAAAGATATGCAAAGACTAGGAAAAGGGTGATCACTTGTGAACATAAGGCTACAAACCTATACGACCCACCCTTTAGATCCCGTAGTAAGTACCTTGAATTTTAACAGTAGAATATCAGGGGCATTTAAAAAATTTTGAACTCCATGCCTCCTCTTTCTTCTACTTTTTGGTCAAAGCACAGAAGTAGAAGCTACTTTTGAATGCAAGGCGTAATGGAAGAGCTGGCAAAATCTTCCAAAGAGTCAAAGATCCCACAAACATAATCCTCATTTGTCGCTGCTGTGATGTCTTTGCAATATTTTGTACACATTATTTTTTTCGCTGTACCCCCAATTTTTGCCATCCTCTCTCCCCTACTTGATTGCAAGTTAAAGTTCGCCACTAGTAATATAGTTTTTAAAATGGAACTAAACTCTGATTTAGATATTAGTTTGGTGGGTCAATAGTCTAATTATTAATTTAGTAATCATATTTTAAGTTAATTTATTTTAAAAAAATAATTAAGATTTTTGTATTATATAAAAACGAATAAAAAATTATTATATGAAAGTATTCTTCATAAAATATTATAATAATATACACTTTTTATATATAAAAATAAAATAAAATTTTAACAAAAATTCACCTGATTCATGGGTCGACCAAAACGTCCTAATCCACATAAGTCCAGCAATTTTTTGCTGGTTTTAGTCTTTATCCGGTTTATTAAGCAAACTGAACCAAATCCATGATAAAATCATCGATTTTTTAATCCAACTACCGGTTGGATAATATTTTTAAAACTTTGACTAGCGGTGCAACTCCCTCGCTCTGGCATGCTTGCTTTTGTTCACTCTTCTTTGTGCTAAAGCTGCAAGAACATTTGATTTTACTCTATTGCCTTTACAACGAGAAAGCAAACAGGTGAGAAAAACGAAATTTTTAATGCAAGGTAAAGCAAACATTTAATCTGGATTCTGTTTATATACCATCCCAAATTGCATCTCAACTTCTTAGTCTAGGGCACTTGAATTTAACAACCACCCTTTTTGGTCTTGATTTGTCATGTCAGGAACTACATATGACGGGGGATATTTAACAAATGAACTATGAAAACAAAGAGCTACAAAGATACGGAGTATTTGTGAAACAAACCTTTGCATAATGGATTAATGGTAAGAATACAGAGACCTCACACTTCACCTCTCGAAAAAAAGAAAAAGTATACTCCACCATTTAGTAAATATAAATAATATTTTGGCTGGACCGGGTTAAAGATAAAAGAAATGGTTGACATTCTAGAATTTGTGAATAGAGTGACGTTCGCATGGGCACAGTCTCCACAGCACATCAGTATGAACTGGTGCCCGTGGATTCTATCGAAAAAGAGATTCCGGCACATGGCGACTCATAAAAACTTTCACCCGAACGTGCAGAACAAATCTTTATCATAGATTCTGTCACTCAGTCGCAGTCGTCCTTTAAACACGTTATGTCCTCGTCTCTGGATTCCGTGCATATTTCACCCACCAGATTAGTGTTTATCCCCGACAAAGGTCGATTGTCAACGAAAATTTTGTGGATGGGTTTTGTGTTAGCTCAAAACTTTCTCCATTGCAAACTGACAAGGAAACAGCTAATGTGATTTTTCTCGGAGTGAAGTCACACATACATGGCAGAGCTGTATATGTGACCTTTTCCTAGTGTGATAAGAGTGTTGTGGACTGGGATACCTTTGGATGAAACTCCCATTCACTCAAAAGCTTACTCAAATTGAACTCTAAGCTCTATAGAATGCACTGTGGAGCCCAAACTTAGAGGGGATCTCGATCACCACAGTTTCTGAAATTAAACAGTTTAATATGTACAATATTTACTTATTCAGCGTCCTATTCTTGAATTTAATCCGAAATCTGGGAGCAGAACTACCTTCTGATGGTTCAGGCTTGGTTTCCGCAGTTGTTTGTTGACCGATGGTTTCCCTGGTGGTTGTTTTCTGATGGGTGCTTTCCATAGTTGTTACTAGTAAAGATCCACTGGGTTCATTTGCCTTCAATGCCACAGCTGCCAACTTAACAGTGGATACCTCTTTTCTGCCCAGCACCTCTACTGAGGACGTTTTAGCTTCGTCACTCAGCAACTTTGACATCTCCTTTTCCTTCCGTTTTTTATCTTTCTTCAACCTCTTCCGCTCCAAGTATTCGGGATCATCCCGATACTTTTTATAATTTCCATGCTTCCGTTTCTTCTCTTTGTCTTTCTTCTCCTTCACATTCTCACCAGAAGGATTTACCATGGGTACTGAACCTCCATCATGATCCATTCTTCCCACTGAGAGGGTTTGTAGACTGGCATACTTAAGTGCATCAGCATCAACATTATCTTGCATTAGACTAGGTGATGCTGGCTCATTTAGCTGAGGACCTCCAATTACTTTGCTCGAATCAGCAGTGCACTGGAGTTCCTTCCCAAAATTGTCGCCATCACTTGCAAGTTTTGCACTGCCAATGCTAACAGTCATATGAGAACCATGGTCAAGACACGAGTTGACTTCCTCAAGATTTTGATTGCTAGTGCTCACAGCCTCAGCTGAATTTCTCTGGGGTGCATCCACAGAAATAGAGCTGCTGACCCCATGGTCATTTTCATGGTTACTGGCCTGAGATCTATTAACAGTTTGAGTATCAGTCTCCTCTGCTCTACTGGAAGCAGCAGACTGTCTTACCCTGATCTTAACAACGGGCATTTTACGTTCTTGAACATCAGAGACAGCATCTGCTTCCTTTGACACTTCTGGAAAGGCCAAATCTACCTTTTGTTCAACACCATTGGAAACAGTATGTGGTACCTTGTGATCCTCTGAAATGGACAAATCCACCACATCATGGTCATGGTTGGAAGCTGTAATCAGTTCCTTTATGGCAAAATTTTCTTGTGAAGAGTTCGGGATGTCAGGAGGCTCCAGAGGCTTCATTTCTGTCACAAGAGGTGCAAAGATATTCTTTGGTTCACCACAAGGTTCAGGATCAACAATGCGCATAAGTTTATCTCTGGGAACTCCAAAAAGTGTTGCAGGCCTGAAAAACCAACGCTAAAAATTCAGTTTCTAAATTCAAGTTTCAAGTTGACGTGTTTCTACGGGCACACATGTACACAAAAATATCCATACAGAAATTTGAACAGCATTCTATAACCCTTTCTTTGCAGGCTCACAAAACTTGGGTACTTGATTCCTATAAGCCTTAAGGTGTAGTGCATGATTGAAAGTTACTAAATACTACCCTCTTAGCATTCAATTATCCAGGAAGGTATGAATACAGCCAAGCATTATCAAACCTTGCTGCAGCATTGCTACAGGATTCCATATCTTAGCTCAGTGTTATCTGACATTTGTCCAAGCAGCAATAACAACGAATATAGACAATTAGCGGGTATCCTTATTTCTGTAATTTCTGTCTAAAGTGATTAATAAGGATAAAGACCCTGCAAGACAGGTAAATTAAACCACTGTCATCTGGAGGTCTAAATTAACTCTGACACCAATATTAGTTTACTTCCAGAACATTATCCTTAACAACTAGCACCCTGTGCCCTGGTAATCATATAAACCACTAATCAAAAGTATTGACACTTCACAGTATTTCATTCTCTGCAAAGTTTAGCTTTGCTCCTATTCAATAAGCACGTGTACCATTACTATATCAGTTTGCTAGAGAGAGAAAGAGCAAGATGACAGTGTGTGACTGAGCGAGTGAGAGAGGAATAGACTACAATTTACATGGGAGTGATCATTGTCAGGCTTCTATCCTAGGGTTTAGGATTTGACTCCTCAAACCAGGTCAAATTGTTTTAAAACAGCTCAAAATCTGTTCAAAGAAGATTTTAGATGCAATCAGCCCTTGGGTTTAGGATTGGACTCCCAACTAATTCAGATTAGATTGTTCAAGCCCGCAAAAATTAGGAAAAGCTTGAAAACTACCCCCAAAAAGCAATAGAAGCAGAAAAGCAAGATATACCCACCTTCCTGCAAGGATTTGTAAAATGCAAAACAAGTGATGCCTAAGGAGGACATTATTGAATCCCTTGTGGCCTTCAAGCAGACCAAGCAAAGAAACAAGAGTTGTACTCTTAATGTCATCGTTAGAGTTATATCCATCTTGCATCTGACATAACCGCATAGCATGAGCACCAAGTTTCACCTGCCCTGAAACCAAGGAACAGCAGAAGACATAATAACCACCTTGCAAATGTAAGAAAGACATAAAGCCTTCATGAGCAAAAGTTAGCTAAAACCATAGAAGAAAAATTTTTGCCACAATAGACAGTGCAAAACCTCTAAAGGAAGGTTCTTCCAAATATTGGATAAACAAAAGTAATGCTGCATCAATGCCTCTGCAGTGGAATTCCAGATCAAGAAGTGCTCTGCTTGCTTCAATTCGAACTTGCCATATTGACTTTGAATCCCGAAAAGGTTTAATCAGTCCAAACACATGATCCTGTACGGGGAAACAAAATGAAAAGAATATGGAAAACAACACACTGCAAGATGATAATAAGTAGATACTTACAAGATCAACAGACCCAGAAAGCTTCAAGGCAATTTGTACCAAGGTTCGGATGCAGCTTGTTGTAAGGATTCCATTGTAGCTAGGCATCAACCTGGTAGATGCCATGTCCCAACACCTCTATCAGTTAAAGTGCAATTAAAACAAATTGGATTAAATCCAAGAAATTAGAAGTCAGTGCACCTGTCAAATTGCAAGAGCTGGTCAATGCGTTTGAGAAGAGATGCCAGAAAAGGAGAACTCTGTAAAGGCATTAAATAAAGCATAAGAGGTAGAAAAATGTAGGCAAAGGCGGGGTTTAAAAAAAAAAAAATGGTACAGCAGCACAAGTTCAAAAGTAAACATTTCATCACTACCACCAAAACGGTAGGGTGAAATTAAATCACTTCATCTGGCCATACTTTCAACTGAAAGATGGATATATAAAATCCCAACACCCATCAATTTGTGAGAATTCATCTTCGCCTATTCACATCATATAGAAGAGAGCACTATGATAGAGTTTGTTTTGATCCACATTCAAAGTCTCCAGCCAAGGTCAAGAGGAACACACAGTTTAATAACACAATCGGAAATCATAAACCTTAGTTACCATGCTAGAAGTGTTCATCGTGAACACAACTAGTAGAGGCTCCAGATTTGGGCACAGGGAACATTCACATTATCCAGACCATTCAATTGCCAATGAACCAATAATTGGTCTTATTTTGTACTCCAAATGCACTTCTAATGCATGGGAGAAACAGCAATTACCACATAATACTTTATTACCAGAAAAATCTAATCAGCAAGGCAAAATAAATCCCTTCGTAAGCTAAATAAAAGATGCAAAAGATTTGAAGTGATAAAGAATTACAAATAAATGTCCTGATACCAAACTGACAATTGATGGTCAGCATTTAATAGACACAATATTTTTGAAATAATCAGATCAGCATTTTCTTGTACAAACTAGAGGATAGAGGGAAAACCCTATCTTGTGTCAATCAAGAGTACAGTATAGGTAATTAATTATGAACTGCAGAGAAAAAGACTGTCATGTGTTGATTGAGAGAGTGTATGAAGCTAATCAGAAACTTTATGTGAGTTGTTTGCTGGGCTACGGTTATATCAAATCCTATACAAAAGGGGCCCTGTTCCACAAAATTTGGCAGTTCAGTTACCATAATGAACTGACCAATTATTTATTGACTTTTCTCCACAAAGAAGATTTGCCAAACAAGGAAATGGCAATCAAACTGACGTAATAACAATAATATACAAACCAGTGAATGTGAACAACTGCCATACACAAACCTGCTGTCCGAATTCAAGTTCACCTGCTGACTGGACCAGTGCAGCAAGCCAGAAGACATCAGAGTAAGGATTTCCAGTATTGTCATTATACTGCAAAATAATTAGAGGACAACTAAAAACTGGATTTAACCACAATGGAAACAAGAAACAAAAACAGAAAACAAAATGAAAATATTTAAAAATGGGCATCCTAGAAGTTAAGGACGAGAGGTACTGGGCAAATAACCATCTTAAAAGAGGGATACTATCATCTGGCATCAACAGGGTAAGGGATTTACTGATACTTTGATGGGGATCTGAAACTGCTGCAATCTAGGAAGAGCAAACCCCATTCTAATCCAAAAAAGGTCTTGAAATTTTTGCTATTTTCCATAAATTAATGAAAGCTATGAATACCTTCCCACCAAGGAGCAGTAGAATTAACATGGAGGAAAATTAGTCTTACCCCCGACCTGTAGCTCTTCAAGTAATTTAGCCTTCCCACTGTTACCGTTTTGACACGAGTGTCATCATCCTTCCCTAGTATATTATAATTGTTCATCTTAAAGTTGCAGGTTATCAATGAAGATGGTCATTATTCCCTCATAATTAATGAGAAAAATAAATGATAGTGCATTAAATCATATCCAAGGTCTCTTGACTTGTGAATTTTCAAGTGAACCTACAATTGTGGGTTAGTATAACGATATTCAGGTGGCGAAATTGTCAGTTCTTTCCTTGCAGCTGACAGCTTACATGCACTGTCAATGACTTACGAAGTCCAAATTTTAAGCTATTGCAGACTCCAATAATACAAGGAAACAAAAATCAGTAGGCCTTAGATCATAATCTAAATCTATGACAAGGAAAATGCACCTTCAGTAGTTGCAAAATAAATTCAACAGCTTCTCTTGGGCTTTTCTTGTCCACACCTCTGACCATAGCTACAGCATGAGGAATAGCCTGAAAAACATAAGAAAATGAACAAACTGAAAGTCCTTGTACAAAGAAAAACAAAAATTTTGAATTCAGTCTCCCACAAAAGGGCTGGTTGGTCCAGAACAAACAATAGTATAAAAGCAAACACTGACGTCATAATCTAATTATCTCCACTAAATGATGCAAAGTTTTTAGTATTCACGAAATACATGGAAAGCAGAAAGTGAATGCAAAGCTACCTCAAGAATCATTCTAGAATACCAACCAAAGTATGCACAGGCAACACAACCTTTTGCAGATTGATGATTTAGAAAAACATTTTCCAGTCTTTTAGCTCCTATGGCAGGAAGGGCAGGAAGCTGTATGGTTGCTGCTGACACTTTAATTACTGGTACATTTTACACTAAGGATCTACAGCTTCGGCCACCAGGTTATCCATTTAATGTTTTGTGCAACCAGTGGACAAGAACATCAGAATTCCAAAGAAAATAATAATTCATCTTTTCCCATTCTACCATGAGGCTGCTGTTCTTAAGTTTACCTTTTATTTTCTATAAATAAAGGGACCAAAATCTAAAATCATGTGCTGCTATTTGATGTGTTCATTGGAGCAGATTCATGCATTGCCAACTAGGATTTATCCACCCAACCTACAAATCTTACCTTGCTCCTTTCACCTCTAACCCCTACCTATAATACACAAACCATTGTAGTGCTAACCTTGAAATAAATGAGAAAAGATTTTTTAAATGAAAATGAGGAAAAGAAAAGAAACTACCATTCCAAGATAACTATAAATATAACAACAGATGCAGCACCTACCTACTAAAAATAATTGTTCAGAAGAAGCTATAGCGAGTAGAAAACAATGTGAACAAAAACCACATATAGCAATCAAACTTATTACATAGCCTACCTCAATGCATTACCTCGAGAACAAAATACTCAGGAAAATCATGAAAATCATTTGGCCTGCCAAGATAGGAATGAAATAAACCATGTAAGAGATTGTTAAACAATTAAGCTTTTCAAAAGATGGGAATTAAGGATCTCACTTGGGGAGTCCAATGGTTGCATCAAACCTTCGACTTTTGTAGAACTTCACCAGATGGAGTAATCCAGGCCAATCAGTTTCCTGTTAGATGATGAAAATGAAGAATAACCCTCAAGTACCTCAAAACATCATGCAAATTTTACAATGACTGCAAATCAAAATGTTTCATGGCACTTCATCATGGATCTTTTCAAACAACATAAAGTTCAAGCATTATGTGTGATATAAGAATTTGTAACAAATACAACAAAAGAAATAAAGTTTTTTTGTTTTTGGTTTAAAGAAATAAAGAAATATTTAATCATAGTGGTACAAACATCAAGATTGTTAACAATGAGCAGTGACAATAGTACCTCAGATGCCGTATTTGCCAATGCAAATGCTGCTTCAATTCGAACTCTCCAAAAAATCTTGTCAATACAGAACAAATTCAGATATTGTACTCCATTGAATCACAACCAAGTATAACATTGGGGGCACAAAATACCTTGGAATCATTGAGGAAATTATTCAGGGCATTAACAACAGAAAAAGAAAGATGTGGTAAAGCCTCTAGTGCTGCAATTGACTGTGCTTGTGCAACAACATCTTCATCCTTCTCTAATTGATTGATCTGAAGAAGAATAATGTTGTTTGCACAATTATTCACCAACATAAACCATTATAGCATTAATGCAACAGAATCTGATATGGCAACACAAAGTTCAAAAAGCATAAAACAAACATAGACACCAATTTAACTTAGACTTACAGTCCTGCCTATTCAAAAACAGTTTAATAAATGTTGAGAGGCAAACAATCTTAAACTTTTACCCATGAGAAATTTCATTGCATGCATTCACAGACAAACCATCTTGGAAGTCTTCATGGGTACTGACACATCTTGGGTATCTGATTCAAAAGTATAGCATTACTTTTATTCAATGTGTACTATTTCATTGCAAATGATTCATTGGGCGTCAAAAAGAATGACTTTGGGGACCATTGCAAACAATGCAATTTGGTGACAAAAATCTATGTAATCCCACCTAGCAATTTGGACAATCAAATTATTCCATTTCCGGATTGTTAAGTGAGATTCAGCATAGATTTCTATTACAAGGGCCCATAATATCTTACCCACATCTGAACAGGTTGATTGAATTGAATTTCAGCAAGATATTCCATTTCTGGATCTGCCCTGATCCATAACAATGGCGATTCCAGGCTGCCAAGTGAACAAGTTAATCAGCAAGAGGAAGTACAACATCTGGCCCTAAACAATAATATCAAGGCAAACCAAAGAAATCAATATACCTAGAGCGCATATCTGCAGCAGGCAGAATATCGCTGTTTTCCTCACAGCCATCAGGTTTTGAACTCTTTTTGGGCTTCTGCAAACGTCTAGAAGCAAGTTTTGAATGACATTGTATTTCCAGCAGCTGCCACATTTCTCCAGCCAAAGGAAGCACCGGATGGTCATACATGCCATCAAGTTCATGAACTCTAATGCTCATCATCCCAGGCCATCCAGTTTCACCATCTCGGTTTTCCAAATCAGTGTTAAGAACTGATGTATTGCCATCAAGCACAGCTGTGCATTCACGTAGCACAGCTAATTCAACGATATTTTTCCTTTTGTTGTATGAGAATCCCATTCTTGAAATTAGGCCAGAAAAATAGGCCAATTAGATCAAGAAATCAACTAAAAAGTAGCAAAACAGGTAATCACAAAACACACCTTAGCACCGGACACCCAGATGAGAAGACCCATCGCGCAAAAAATTCTTTCACAAATGGTCGCTCAAGGTTTCCAATCTTAGTAGCAAAGTGTCGAAACTGTACCATGCAATTTATAAAAATAACATATATTAATGAGTCAAATGCAGCAATATCTGACTTCAAAACAAGACATCTATGAAAGAACATACGGATGCACAAATTTGCATTTCTTATAAAAATATGAGAATAGTTGTGACAGAATGAAAAGGAGGTAAAGAAAAACAAATGTAGTGCATCAAATATCAAGATTTCATTCATATCAGTCTAATCTAAATCCATGCATAATTTAGCAAACAAAAAAACTTTTTTATTTTTTCTAGAATACTAAAATCTACAGAACTAACCAACACAACCAATTTTCTAAGGCTGCAGAGACCTATACCCACATAAGTCTTCACAAACTTCTTAGGCAATCTCCCTTGAAAATTTTCAAGGTTTCATACAAACTAGTTTTATTACAACAATCATACATGTTATTTTACTTCACATAACCATATGTTTTAACATAAGAGAAATAAATCTATGCATTCTGGAAAATCTCAACTGAATCTACAAAATGTTGCAAATATTTGTCACGCCTTTCCAGAAATTGAACAAGTACTGGTGAGTTCAAACATACAAGCATTTACATAAATAACTCTTTCAAAAAGATTCAAATTAATGGAAATTTTTGTACTCAATGATTCTTGTAGTTATCACCACAAAATCAAACTAACTATTCGAATTTGCATGGCTGTCTTCACACAACTATACAGATGTATAATGGAGAGAGAGAGAGAGAGAGGAGCAGTGCCCTAACTATGAGAAAGAGCTTTCCTCTGTGCTGGAATACAGTGATGGACAGGTAGTTGGAGTATGACACTTTCCCTAAGTATTACTGCTTTTGTTATTAAATATAGTAGACAAGTTCATTTATGGCATAGATCGTTTGCACAGAAAGTTGCATCCACAATTTCATTTTTGAGACTTACGTATGAATACCTGAACCACTGCTGTTTTGCACCATGCAATTCTGAAGGGAAGAGTAGAGGAATAAAAGCTGGAATGTGTAGAGGTTCTTTCTAAGTTCTTGCAAGAAGGGATGATGACAAATAGAATCATATAGATGTTTCAAGAAATGGAAGGCTTGAATAAAGTCTTTTTATAAGTTGCTCAGAAATACTTCAAGCCTAAAGAAGCTCTTTCAGTTGGAAAGCAGTAATAGGTCTTCTATTTTGATTGCCATGATATAAGCATTTAGTAACTCAGTTATGCAATGGATAACAGTCATGTATGGTTATTGCATGCACCAAAGAAATTATGAGAGGCTGGATCCTTTTACACTTCACTTTGCAGCTAACTACACAATTTGACCTCTGTATTCAGTTCAATGTCAATTGGGTCATGCAAAGAAATGTGGATCACATGCTAGAAAGGAACATTTGAGAAGCATGGAAATGGTTCATCATTGACAGAAAACTAACCATGCAGCTAGGTGATATGAATACCATAAGGACTATGCAATTACCTCCTTCGTACTAAGAGATCTCATAGGGATCGTATCTTGAGCACGAGCAACAACTTTCTGTAAAATCTGCATGTTCAAAAGAAAGTAAGAAACAAAAATATCAGCACAAGGAAAGCCACCTACAAAAACTCAATTCACAAAGCCCACAAATAGTCAAAGATATTACATATTGAAAACATCATAAAAAGAGAACAACATCAAAAAGATGCAACCTGAGATTCAGCACCCACAAAATGTTCTCTATACCATCTAATGCAGACAATAAAAAGCTCAAGATATTAAGGAATTTCACGATTCACCCTTTTCCTTTTTTGATGAACATGATCTATGTTCTATATATTTTTTATTTTTAAAGCCTGAAGCAATTAAGCAATGAAAATTCTAAAACAATGAGGAATGCAATAAACAAAGAAGATATATTATCTTGCACTAAATTTGGCCTAAAATAGAGAACAGCAGATGATAAGCATCTAAATCCATGTGGCCAACTGATAATAACTTGCGCTTAAAGCTTTTATGACTTGAATCATACTAGTATCACTCTTAAGTCATCAATAATACTTTTCTTATTTATGTAGATATACCCACTTAGTACCTAGTCCTTCAAGAACAGTAATTTAAGAGTCTAAATGCAGGTTGCATGCTTAATTAATCAGAGGAGTGAAATTTTTCTGCATCTACAGCAGACTTGTTGATTCTTCCTGGAAAGTATGATGCTTTGTTTTCACTCCCAACCTACTGCCATGATGCTGGTACTTAAGCCACAGATTTCCAGATACTATTTTCAGTTTCTGATTATACTTGCTATTCTTTTCGTTATTTATCAATGCCAACCCCATACTTTATAACTAATTTCTCAAACCATCATCAAATCTACTCTAACTCCAACACATCTCATCCTCCTTGTCCCATTTACTACTACACCTCCACTTTGAGGCCAGATTTTGAATATTGAATACAAGAAAATCTATTACAGCCAGCAATAGTAACAAAGACACTAATCTAATGAGTTTTGAACTCAAAGACTCATCCAATTAGTTTGTTGCCCATCAAAGTAACAACAAAATACAGCATCAGTTCATGCCCCTACAGTTACCTTACGAAAGGACTCCGGTCCCATTTGCTTTTCCAACATTTGCAGCATTGCCACCTTTTCAAAGACAAATGATTAGTCTAAGAGAAATGATTTGAGTTGAACACTAGAAAACAATCAAAACTAAAAGTGAACTCACAGACTTCCACGATCGAATTTTTCCATAAAGACTGATGCAATGAGTCCCATACAAGTCCTTGCAAGAAGCAGATGAGCTCAAAGTCATTGCACCACCATCATCTGCTTTGCAAACAGCACAATTAGCCTGTACTTACACAAATTAGTATTTCTTAGCTTCGTCAAATGAGAAACAGATAAGCCACTTAAAATTAATGGTTTCAAAAGCCATTGTGAACATAACTCAAAGAAATGCAAGCAGCCATAAACTGAAGTGAACTGAAGCATTTGAGAAAAAAAAAAAAGAGGAAGAAGAAACTAACAAAGAATAAGATAATCCAAGAATTAAAATGTGTGAATAGCAATGCATTAAGAACATTCTCATGTATGCATAGATCTTATAAAGTCTCATTATTAAAAAGCCACACCCACACCTTCAATCAAAGAGGCAAACCATCAAGCTTCCTGGATAGGAAATTGAAAAAGAAAAAGCATGTAAAAAATGCAGCAAAGTAAGCTGGTCAACTTATATTCTAAAAAGATTAAACCTAAGTCAACCTTTTAAGGCTTAGTCTGAACAATTCACTCCAAGGTACAATTCAGTTAAGCTACAAACATCAGGAACAGAATCCTCCCAGCCTAGCAGGGTAAAGAAGATCTCCATAAAGGAATTCAAGTATAAACACAGGAGATATGACCCAAAGCATCAAAAGGGAAGACTTTTGGGAGTTCCAGTGGGCATTGTGCACTTGTTACACAACAAACTCTTTGAAGAAGAGCCAAACAAGGGGGCCACACGGGAGGAAAATAGGGACATGAAAAAGGAAATAGGGGGATGGGATTTCTCTTGCTTTTGGCATGGTAGGCCCCAGCAGTATGCCCACATGATGGGCTATTAGCTCAGTGGTAGAGCAACCCCTGATAATTGCATCGTTGTGCCTACTCTGTGAGGGCTCTCAGCAAAAACTGGCAGACTGCTCTCAAACCAATTCACTTGAGTAAGACAGAGGAGACTGGAATCTTGTGTGGAGGGGTGAAATCCAGAGATCCACAAAGGAACACCAAAATCATTCTAAGGTCTACAGGAAATTTGGAATTCACCAAACCAAAATAACAAAGGCTACAAGAGTATATTCAAACATCTAACAGATCCTAATTGCAATCATTTTTCTTCGAAAAGCAATATGCCATCAGCTAAATTAGGTGATTAAGGACAGACCTTGTATCTCCTATAACGTGCCTCATTATTTCCTAAAAACTTCTTGATGAATAAATCCGTTAAAAAGCCAGCAAGCCCATCCAGCAGCCATTCTGAAGATGAGAAGTTAGCAACTTGTCAGTATAATGCTTTACATCTTTCAATATTCATGTTTAATAATCTAAATTCCAATCAAATGCAGCACAGTATGACTCAACAAGCTTACCATCATCAGGACCCTCAGCAGAAATGTACACTCCAAACCACTGTTTTGCAAGTGCGAAAGCTAGTTTAATGCTCGTATCAATGACCTGTTTCCATATCATTTTCCAATTAGAACAGCGTATAAAGATTGAGCAAAATAGGGAATAAACCCTGCAATGGAAACAGAATATAGAGCACTTATTGACTGGACTGAAAAGAAATAAAACATAGAATGAAATCACCAGTCCACAGTCCGTGCATTAAAAAAAATAGAGGTAGCAGGGTGAACATACTGCACAGATGTAAGTTGATATTCCTCGTCACATTTTTTAACACCCTCTTTTCAGTTCTGGCAAATACAATCTCTCTTAGGCCCATATGCTCTTTCTTTTTGGATCCAATACAACACTAATTGGCCATTAGGCTATTCATTAGGGAGAGCAGCCCTCCCCCATTCCATGAATAAGCCTACCACTCATCCAGCAATTTGAACCTAATAACAGGGTGTTCCCTTCAGGGCACCCCTTTGCACTCTAACAAACTCAGATAAATACAAAAGAGAAAGAAAATTCTAACAATTTTCTCCAACAAACAAATCACTAACCGTATGATCAAGCTGCAAATTTAACTTTATTGTTAATGTCATAACAGTTCATTTTTGTCTCTTGTACAATTGTCACCGTAAAAAATTGATTTCCTTTTTAAGCAAGCTATCCTTGTAAAGTATTCAATTATAGACTACATAAATCTTCAATTCTTTGAATGAAAGAAGACAGCAAACCTGATCAATAATGTTCTCATCATATAAAATTTGTGAAGTGAAGATGTTCATGGAGGCTCCTAAACTTGACGACGATACTGCCATCTCAGGGGCTAAGAAAACTTGTGTATATGATCCAAATGGAAATTTTGCATCAAGGTACTCTTCATAATGACTGTTAGAAAAAATTGTAAAAGAAAGAAATTATTAGTTCAAGCTGAACCAAAAAAACAAAAAGATGTATCTCAAGCACCTGAACAAATTTTAACATAAGAATGACAAAGAATAACCAACTTGAATGCATTATGGAAAAACTCCACAGTGTTTCGAAGCTTTGACAAACTCGCTGGCAGGCACATGTGGGATATGAAACTGACATGGGGATCAGGAAGGATTTCAAATGGTGCAACTGCCAAAGATATCCATCGAGAAATTACAGGAACATCTAATCTGTAGACGTATGTCTTCTGAGGAGGATCATCCCTGCTCAAAACCTGCAATATAGAGAAAATTGGGTGCAGAAAATTCAAATTAGTAAGAACTAAAAGCCTAATAGATGTAACAAAAATATAAAACAGTGAATCAATAACTGTAACCTTGAAAACAATGATGAAAATCAACTACTACTACATCAAACAAAAAGTTTAGCTCATATATTCCATGAAGAGCATCATTTAAAAACTTTTGTATTTGGATCATAACATAAAGCAATCATTGATTATAATGCTTTGAATAACAAAACATTCCTTTGCATATATTTTTACAAGTTCTCTTTTAATTTGCATTCAAAGTTTTCTTGACCCCTTAAGAATGTCCCATTTTCAACCCATTTGAAAAATGCAGGCGTTCACTGCCCCAGCACTCATCGTCTTGCAAGCATTGAAGAGGTGGTTCATTCCATGCAATCATGTTATAATTGGTTTGACCAAGTTCCCATCACACCTATGAAGTATGATTTGCTGATTCATTCTCTCAATTTGTCTCCTATTTTTCTCTTCAGTCTGCTACCATAAGTCACATAATGTCTGTTCTTCACATGTCTTGCCATCAAAGTTCATTCAAGCTTTATGTGAATCTGTAAAATATCTTAGCGCACACCATTACAAAGCATTCTTACTGTTCCATGTCTAATAATATTAACCAATTTATAGCAATTGCTGGAAATTAGGTCAATAAGGCGTCACTCCATCACATTGCTTATCTTTGCTCATTTCTTTCTTTGAGGATCAACGAATCAAATGATGTTTTTTTCCAATTTTTTCCTTTTCCACGCTGAATCAAACTTTCCTTTTATTGCAAACCAATACACAGTAATCTTGCTTATCTTAGTCAACCATAGATAAAACAGTAGAAAAGGACACTTGAATTGTACAATCAAATAGCATTTTGGCATATTATATGAGTGAAATTTTGATTCCCTATTTCAGTTGGCAATACTGACAGGAATTCAACATAAAACCAAAAAAAATATCACATTTTACTCAAATTTAGTCCATAAAACTAAATGAAGTAGTTATTTGTGATGCACATAAAATGTACCTTGCTATTACCCTCCATAATATCTATAATTTTTCTTAGTTACAATTTTTCCTTGGTGTGATCAAGTGATATCCTCGAAGAGTAAGCACCTTGGTGATTACCCTATTGCGATGTAGAGGTCATAGGTTTGAATAATGGAAACAAGCTTTTTATAAAAACAAAAATAAAATTGTATCCATTTAACCCTCCCAAGATCCCATAGTGTGGAAGTCTCGTGCATTAGGACACCCTGCGTGATCAAGCAATATCCTCACTAGAATAACTAGTCTTGATTTTTGTAATGACATTGTTGCTAAAGTTGCAATCTAAATTGACTTTAGCAACTCGCATTTCCTCTTGACAGCAACATGATTACTCCACACAAGAATAAACACTAACCACTCTCCTAAGTTTCATTAAAGCACACCAAAGCCTCAACCCCACAGATACCCGGGGGGGGGGGGTGAGCCTAAAACGACCATGTGACCATAAGATCAACAATCTGATGATCTCCCAATTGAGCTATCACTACAAAATATGCACCAAGCAAAACTCAGACTAAGTTTTTATCGTGGGATAATCCCTGGAAGAATGTTAATTGCGCATTCCTTAAGTCCTCATTAGAAAAATGAACTCCCATAATTGTTCAATAAGTTATATCAACAAGAAAAGGATGTGTGGACTCCACCTCTAGAGGCCTCATAGGAGAAATAAGAGCTCCACTAAAAGATGCTAAAAGCCCTAAATTAAATGCTGCATGGATAAGGAATCCTAAACAACATTCCACTATTATCCAAGAAATCCTATGGGCTATCCTCCACTCAATTTACCAATGTTCTACCATGAAACATCAGTTTCCGTTGCTGGTCTGCCATCTCATTTCTTCCCCACATTTAGCTCATATGATTTGCTCATTTTGATGCAGATTAAGGACACAAGTTTTTTAGTGTTCCACAAGAATATAAGCTTCTCCACTCCGTTATTTTAAATGGGGTTGCTTATACAAGTTCTTTCAAGCATCACAAAGCAGTCTTTCATTATCTCAGAAATGTTTGTCTTAGCTAATACCATTCTGCAAGCTAAAGATCAATTGCTTTATAGAGAAACGTGTAAATCCTTATATGGTTCTATGAATATATTTTGCATATAGATTACTAGTGAAAAACAGATGAACCAAATCTTTTCATAAAGAAGAAACTAATACAATTCCAGAAATTGAAAACTGAATAAATTTTCATTATTAGAAAATCACCAAGTTCAAAATCTGATAATGACGAAAGCATCCAAAAAACACTCATTTACTCAATTAAACAACAAACCAGTAAGCCCGGTAAAAAAGGGCATTGCAGTGCATGAGGCTCCTATACAGTGGGGTCTAGGTAAAGATCCTATATAGCAAAATTATTTATTGAAAAAGCAATCATCTGAAATGACTGGGAAATTTTAGTTTTGTGACACCAGCATAAAATTGAATACTCCAAACACCAAGGAATAAAGTCAACTCATTTACACTCACCTGGTAGAGCAAGCTCCCAGTACTGACAGCAACAAGATTGTGAGCAACTGTAAACTCAAGATCGAAACTGAATAAAGAACTCCATAAGTAGCTAACTAAATCTGAAGCTATAACTCATCAAGTAATGAGAGCTACATGATAAAATCAAGATGAAGTAGTCCATACCAGCAACACTGATAACCGTCATCCATGCAAGGGAACCAGCATCTTGCACGCCTTATCTGGTTATCAGTATGTAGAACCTTATCATCAAAGTGAATCCCAGTCTCTGCTTTTTCCACCCAGTAATCAATCCGCACCAATTTCACATTCTGCATCCAACATCAACCTACATGAGAAATCAAAAGGTGCAAACCTCATCATGACAATTCATGCTCCACATGAAAATTCAAAAGGGAGAAGATAAAGTAATACAGTTCAATTGAAAATGTTTCTAGACATGGTGCTTGTTAGAAAGTATCTACTCTAGGAATCAAGAAACTGCTATGATGTACATTTAAAAAAACGAGGATCTCAACTGTCATTAATGTTCAATATTTGCTTCCCTGAATTTAAATTGCCTTTAACCCAAATAGATAGTACAAGCCTGTCATGATATGAGAATATCAACTCTCAATAACCTTGAGGGTTCTGAGGATAAAGAAGAAATTAAATCACGACAATGAAGTACTTAATCCATAATCAGAAAGACTCATATACCAAAATGAGTACATGAACAGCATGCAGATACCAATCTTGTACACAGTAATCTGTGCATAAGCCAACATCAGGATCACATTCAGTCTAAATGCATGGTTCCTTGACAACCAGTGAATTTTGAGAGTAGTCAAAGCAACCTGCTTGGGTTCAGCATAGGGTTGCGACCCATTATCCATCATCTGGTCTTGTTGCTCGTTCACAACCCTAAAAGCCTTGCAACAATTGATGAGTAGATTTGGAACCAATTCCCTCTCTAGCGCTGACACATAAGCCGAACCTGCAGCATCAGCAGCCAAACTAGGTGTGGACACAGAGCTCCACCTCTTCTCACTATTCACAGGTGCTTGGCGCGGATAGTACTCAAACTCTGTAGGCTCTCCATCCACAAAAACATTGTCTATGCCTAAATTCTCCGCGTACAACCCTACGAAGCCTATGTCCGGAACAACAATTTCCAGTTCAGTGTAACTGCACAAAGGATGAAAAAAAAAAAAAAACCCGAATCAGGCCGTTGAACCACTATTCTGCCTTAATTCACCACCAAGAGAGCCAATGCATAGCACAGAGAGCTCAAGATCAGTTAAATTCAGGCAGTTCTTACAAGAAATGCGCATACGTATAAAGATTCGAATGTTTGCGTCGATGGAGGTTAGGGTTTAGCTTTGAAAACTTGCGAGAGAGATGAGTAGAGTACCCGTAGATTTGGCGCTTATTCATGTCGATGGAGAGGCAGAGCTTCTGGTGGCGGACTACGGCCGCGGAATTCTCGGGCTTCGCGCCCTCGCTCTTCGGCTTACGCGGCTTCGCCATAGCCTCCTTTACGCTAGTCCCCCCCCCCTCTCCCCGCTTGGAGAGAAGCCGATTGGAGAGCGGGCTTTATTTATCGACGCCCCCGGGGGGGGGGATCCTATGAGCTCTGGCTTTTGGGTACGCTTTGCTGATGGATGTGCCCTGTCGATGTCATTTTCATCCGCATCGTACACGTGGCCTGCGAGGGTACTGACGGTCGATCTTGTGTCGTCGACTGAAATACTGGACCCACGGACGGCAACAGACTTTTCTTTATTTTTTTATTTTTTATTTTTTTTGTCAGAGCTGAGCAATTGAATTTTTTGGGTGAGCCTCCTGACTTTATAAAATAAATCATAAAGCCCCACAATTATTTATCATCCACACAAATTACTCATCATCGTTACTACAAATAAAATGAATATAAAAACTAAATAAGCAGATGGGTGCTAAGCTGAGTGTGGGCTAACATCCCCAGGTCCAATCCAAGTATACACAGACAGGCCTAATGATGTTGGGTTGGACTAGTAGTGAAAAATTTGTGGGTGGGAAAGTTAGGCCGAGTGGGGTGCCCAAGTCCATGCCTGACCCACACTTTTTTTCTTTGTTTCGGCTCAGATAGGTTGCAGGGGCAGCAGGCAGCAGCCCTCAGCATTTTTTTATGTTTTCTTTTCTTCTTTTTTTTTATAAATTTCTTGATGAGATTTTGGAGCCCATCTAATTTAGCTGTTGTCATTTGCCATTTGTTGTCAAAGATTATTGATTAGTGGCGCTACTTCCACTTACTCGTGGTCAAAAAGTACTATAGTGCAAGGTTAAATTTTGTTAATAGAATGACAGATTTAGAAATAAAATTTTCGTTTTTTTTTTAATGCAAGGCTAATAAGATATTTTAAATATTTATTAAATCATTCACTTTTGATAATCAAAACCTCCACATTGCTAATAACAAAACTAATGAGAAAATAAATTTTGCCCAAGGGTGCAAGACACACGGTGACCTGCCATGATTGCTAACTGAAACTCTGTTTTGCCTTCTGATTGTTGCTTACGCCGAGTGTAAGGGTTTTTTTTTTTTTTTTTGTAGAGCTTCATATACGTTTTGATTTAACTAACTAAATACTTTTATGACCTGGTGAACTCGTTGCACTATCTGCAACCTTGTTATTAAGTTTTCTGAGGAGACTCTTCTAGTCCTTACCATGGGAGTTGATTGATCCTCATTTACTTCATTTAGATTTCCCAGAATTCGCCCAGGGGAATACACTCTCATGGCTTTGGTGGGCGTCTCTGTGGGTTAAAAAGAAGTGCTTGGATGGTTGGAGAAGGTGGCTGACATTTTAGTTTTTAGTGGGTAGTTGGTAAAGATCATTTTCTCGTGATGGCCAATTTCTTGACATTTTAACTCTGGGGGAGTTGCTCAAAAAAGTCAGATTGAGATCTGCAAGTGGGGTTTATCGGACCGCCAAACCAGTACAACACAAAGATTGTTAACGATAGCGGGGTGCCATCGCAGCAAGAAGTGGAGGTATATGAATGAACCAATTCCACGCTGCAAAGCCACCCAAAGTCCATTTTCCACTTCCGCAAGATATGGAATGCCTCGCACGACCCGGCTAGGAGGGAGCAGTTCGAACTTCCTTTGGAGCGAGTGCAAACACACACAACCATTACGGATCTTTGTCCAAAATGGTCAGCTTCAGCGTTAGAATAGGAGTCAAAGGTGAGTAGATATTTGTCAAAAGTGGTTGAATGATGGTGCATGGTAATTGTTTATAGCCATAAAAAAGCACCCATGTCTTGAAAAGGGGATCTAGTTTGATAATCCATCGATAGAGTCCAAATTTGCACAAGCAATTCCAATTTCCAAGCGTGCTATTCTGTTGAACTTCTCAATTTGCAGTCCTTAATAGTAGCTTTTTTTTTTTTTTCCTTCTAATTGCTAATGTTTTCAGGGCCTCTGCCCCAAGCCCCAACGAAGGCCCTATGATGGAAAAAGGTCAAGTCACGACGAGTGCTCTCAAAGTGAATCAAAGAGTCCCTCCCCTAATTAATTTGAAATAAAAAAAATAAAGAGATAAAATTAAATACAAAATCATAAATATATAATTATAATTATAAATAATTATTATTATATTTTTATATATAATAATTAAATAATATAAATTGATATTTATCTATATCTAATTAGCTGTATTTTTATAATAAGACTCAATTAAAAAATGTGTAAATAAAATTGAGTTATAAATATTAGAATTTAATTAATTTTGATGTTATTCTTAAATAATTATATGATTCTTAATATTCTTAAATTAGATAGTATCACGCAATAATTAAGAAGTATATATTTATAATATAAACATTGACTCACACTAATAATTCTAGTAAAAATCTTTCAACTAGCGATATAACAAAAGTTTACATTATTAGTCGCACAATAAAAATTGAGTTATTTAAATTTCTATATATTAAATGACATTTATTCTTAATTTAATATTAAAATTATCAACTCAACTATTTAATTTTTACATAAATATTAATTTTTAAATTATAATAAAATTTAAATTAATATCAATAGAATAATGAGCTGTCTTTTGCGCCTTTTTTTTTTTTTTTTGGTTTTTTAAGTTTCATCCGATTTTTCGGTTCTTCTGATTTTGGGGTCAATGTTAGTTCCAAGTTCAGCAGTCTGCAATTGAATATGCACTAGATAGGCTGAGCCCTGGAAGGCCGCGTAACGTGTGTTTGGAGCTATGCATAAATTATGCATATCCGTACATCTAACTGAAGCATAGGATTATGGTTTATAACTTTGTGTATGCCACATGTATGGTGCATAACTTATATATTAATTAGTCGATAATATATATTTTTTAATTTCTAACCCCTGGTGTTAGCTTAGTAGTAAAGGTGAGTTAAGGTTGTATAGATTAAGTGTACGGTCTTATGTTATTTAGTCTTGGTGCATTTCATTTGTTTTTTTTTTTTTTGTTTTTGTGGTCAATGAAGAGGCAAATCTAGGCTTAAAAAAGTTTTTGGAAAGTGTACAATTTTGAATAGGCTAATTAAGCGAAAATAAAACAGTACAATTATGGAAGAGTACAATTGTAGATGCCCAATAGGTAGATCTGATATGCACCCTTTCTCGTAGTCATCCCAATATATAATTCGACGTTTGACAATCTGTACTCTTAATGGCCCTTAGTTGCTTCAACGCAAAGGAACTTCCATTGGGAAAAGAATGGTCGACAGTTCTGTTCCCTCCCCGCATCCATTGGACCTTATATGCCTCTCTCTCTCTCTCTCTCTCTCTCTGTGTAATAAGTAAATTAAACTGAGCATACTCTCCCAGAGTCTCATGGAAGCAAACACACTCCCGTGTCAGCGTTGTTCAACATTTCTTGTGCTAGTCTAGCAATAGGCACATACAAGCTGTCAATCTTGCAAATCTCTCCATCCTCCAAAGCCTACCCACTACTCTTTCTCTTTTTATCTCTCCACAATACACGAGTCTTTCTCACTCCATGCAAACCCTTTTTTACATTAGCTGATTTTTTCCATTACGGCCATGAAAAGGTGCTCGTCTTATACCATTCTTTGGCTCTTTCTTTTCCTTCTATTCTTTCATTGGTCTTGTGATTTCTTTTCCAGTAGCAACAGCATTCAAAATAACCTTGTATCCACACATCGCGGTCACATTTTGAGCAATAGAAAGATGCTGTTGTCTAGCAGATTTGATTTCGACCCTTTTAGGAAGACGCGCCGGCGGCACCACCGGCACATTCGGGTGCACCACGAGCCGGCCGGAAGTGATATTGATCCGCGTTACGGTGTTGAAAAGCGGCTTGTGCCAAGCGGTCCGAACCCATTACACCATTAACAGAGGTCTTCTTTTTTGTAGCACATGGTTAATTTTGTATTATTCATCTTATAATTGTAATCATCTCATTTACTGTTCATGTTATTGAATGTGAAAAACACTATTGTTTTCTTTAACTGTATAGCAAATTGTTTATTAAATGATCGTCTCTGTGCTAGATTACTTTTCTTCTTCCGGAATTACAGCTTGATCGAGGAATTAATTTAGTGTGTAATCTAGAGTATATTTGATATTACATGTTAATTAGGATAAGACATTAAATAATGATGATTTCTTAAGCTACTCGTTCTTGATGAGGGGAGAAAGGACGGCTGTTAGATCGTACCTCAATGTTGTGAGAACAATGATGTTCATCAAGTAATACAATTCTTTGTTGTTGTAGCAACCGGCCATTATTAATCATAACGGGTTGACTAATTGATAGACATATGCATGTAAATGTGAATCCGTGTGCCAAAACCACAATTTCAAATTCCAATTTGTCCAACTTCATGGGGTTTCTCTATATGGGCGAAAGCATAAGCCCACCATAGGATCCTCCTTTGAAGCATTATTGATTTTGACCAGGAAACTGAGACATTTTCCATCTGGGCTGGGAACTAAGAGCAGAAAGAAAGGGTGTGTTTGCTGCACTTTAGATTTATTAAAGCCCTTGCTTTTCGCTTTGTTTTCTTCTTTTTTTTTTTTTTGTTTTTCTCTATCGTTGGCCAAAAATCCTCTAAATTTCAATGCGCAGTAGGTATTAGTTGAGAGAAGGTTTAGATTCTAAACCACTCCTATCTTTGGAGTTGGACTACTCTGCATCCACATCAGCGGGTGTGCAATGCTCGGTGGCCCTGGGAGAAGACTAGCGCCACTCATTTTCGTTCTTTTGTATATGGGTTTACCTTCACCCATTGTCTTTATGGGACTAACACGGGCTTTGACTTCCAAAAAGTGAGTGGCGGAGCCAGGTGTACGGATCATCTATTCTCTGGGAGAGATTAGTACAGGAGAGAAAAGCTCATCTAGAGGAGGAGGGGAGAGGGAGAGAGATGACTAGGGATATATTGCATTATTGTCTAGTCTAAGTTTTGAATGATGCTAAATTATAATGTAAAAATTGCACAAAGGAGGGGGGGTTCTCTGTTTCGTGAATGCATAGAACATTTCAAATTGCATGTAGTAACCAACTGCTTAGCTCTTAAATTTTGGGTTAATATGTTTTTAAAATTTTTTTTGAGTCACTTACTTCTGGCACAATTAATTGGATATTCCTATTAAAGTCTCTTAGTTTTGTGCTTGCGTCCTGATAACTATATTCTTTTTAACTGGCCTTCCAACTTCCCTCTGTAACCACACAAAAAAAAAAAGACTTATTTGTGCCTCTTGCCAGTAACATTCTTTGTCTCAACCCCTCCATGGGAAATGATCGGCTTCCACTTCTATTCCAACTTCCACGGCGGCACTTTTGCTCTTTGTGACGGCCAGCGGCGATTTCTGTCAGAAATATAAAATTGCACGTCACTTAAAAATAAAGACCTAATATAAATTATAACATTGAAGAACTTTTTCATCAACTAAAACTTTTAGATATATTTGAAATTTTAAATAATCATTTAACATGTATTAAAAAGTGATTACCCTCTTGTAACGTTGCATAATCATGTTAAATTAATTGATATAAGTAGCTCTTGTTATTTAAAATATGGTCAAATATAAAAGATTTAATATGATAATCAGTTAGATATAATGGTAATTTGAGTCATTGAGTTTAAAATCCTTTCATTCTCTCTATTAAAAATAACGGTTATAGGAGAAGAGGGAATCACTCTCCCCATTAAAAACCATTAAAGACAATCATTACAGAAAAAACCATTAAAGACAATCATTACAGAAAAATAAAAGGGACGTGATTTTTTCATTACAGTTTTTTTTCCTCTTCTCAATCATCAAAGAGAAACCGAGAAAAGAGAAAGGGAAAGAGGAAGAGTAGGAGAAATTTATTAAAAAGTAAAATTAGAAAAAAATTCTCATATTCACAACAAGAACTCGATATCATGGACAAAAATATGTGAAATCTATTACGATTTGCATATTAGTATTCATATAAAAAAAAGATCTTATATTACAGAATTGATAATTTTGGTAAAAAAAATTCTCCTTTTTTTTTTTAACAAATCAAGATTACATTTACATCGTACAAAAAACAAATATTGAAGGAAAAACCATATGAGTAATAGCTAAGAAGTTATCGACAAATATGACGACCACTTGCCCCTTCTCAGCTAGGGGACCAAGTGCCCCCCAATCTCATTTTCCGGGTTGAACCAAGTAAATAATACCGAACTTGTTTAACTTGTCCCAAAACGTGGGCTAAAATGTCGGCTGAATCAAGCTTCGCGGAACATGTGTGCTGGAAAATGTGTTGGGTTAAGGCCCATGTTAGAAAAACAAGCTTAGCCCAAAATGTCAATATTTGCAATAAAAAAGAAACCAAGAAATCCTCGGCCGAATCACTCGGGGTTGCGCGAGTAAACTTCCTTGAGCTACCTTCGAAGGTCATAATTGTATATTTCATTTCATAATTTTTTAAATGTGGTCTGATTCTTGACCCGAAGTGCGAATTAAGTAATTAAATCACCAGTTCAATCGTAAATTAATAGTTAAATCAATAGTCTAATATTCAATAATTTTATTTTTTAAGTTTAAGTTATGAAAGAATAGTATATGAATTACAAGGTAACTTAAACTTAAAGTATCATCACACCCAAATTATTCCAAATAAATTGTATTTTTTGGTCTAATAGTTAAAAAATAAGTTTAAAAGTTGAGAGAGTTTGTCGTTTTATAACAAAAGTCCATTTTTCACTATTGTTTGTGCAAGCAACGTGGGATTGCTATTTTATAGCAAAAGCTAGCATGAGAGAAAATCTCAATTTGTTTGAACCAAAAAAGAAAAAAAAAAAAGAATGCAGGTGACTTTTGCTTAAACAAGCAATCCCTCGTACTACGCTTGCAATGCTTGAGACTCATAAATAGTTATTAGCTCAAACTTTTAGGCGATCCATTTAAACTTTGGTCCAAACCAATTAAACAAAAAGTGGGAAGAATTATCTTATTTTTGTGTCAATTGATTAGCCACTGGGTTCAGCATTTATGAATCAGCGATTCATTTAGTTTTGTTTTTTTTTTTTTCGTTTCAATCAATTCAATAAGAGAATTTGATCGATCCTAGCTTTAGGTAACCGGTACTCCGGTCTGATCGACTTGTTAATTTAAAGGACGTTGTATGATAATAATGGGTCAGCGGTCAGGGATCCTTAGCTTTGGAGCGTTGCGGGACGACCGCATTTCCTTGTGTAAACTTGTCGTACATTAAACGTAATATTCCCGAGTTCGACTTTTACCCACCTAAACACTGAAATATTTCATAGACTCCCATTGGGTCTTTGACTACAAAACGAGAGGAGGTGGGGGCGAGGGTGTGGGGGAAACAACACCATAGTTGACCAAATTAACTTGGCTAATACAGCGCGCAATTTAAGCAAGTTGGAAGATAACCCACGATTCTGTGCTCCTACGGAATTGTATGTGGAAAGATAACAGTGAAAATTTGGTAATTTGCCACCCTCTTTTCGTTGCCCACTTAAGAGAATCACCATCTTTAATAATTTAAGGTATGTGTGCTTGGAATATGAATATACGATGATCATAATTTGTGATCCCCGTTTTTTTTTTTTTTTTAATGACAAATAGAAAAAATAAAATAAAATAATAATCAACCATATTTGCGGATAATAACGCTGACCACATCTCTCGAAGATAACCAGCTTATAGTCACTTAAGGAAAATTTCAAAATTTGAAGTTAATGTTAGCCGGTAACCTCAAGTTTAGTAAGATAATTTGCGCAATAATGATGGTTGTAAATTAGAACTCCACTGCCAAACCTTTCATTACAAAGGCCAAAATGCGTTTTAGTGCACCATTACAGTAAGATTGAGATTATTCGTCGCGAAATTAGTCAAATGGAATGGACGCATAAACCGATCCTGACTGACTTGGTCGTACAATTTTGGTGGGCCCAGTTGGAATGTGAGCCGCACAGATTAATTTTCCAAAGGCTGTGTGGTCGGTCAGAGTCCACCGTCGGACTGGCCATATATAAACTTGGACTGGACCCACAGAGACGCCATTGAAGCCGACCATCAACCACCGCTATTGTTTACTCGTGAGGTCAGAGTCACCGTTTTTTAAAATGGAAAAAATGTACGGGAGAAGGATAACGCAAGAAACCAAGTCAACTGTCACAACCTAATGTCCACCGGCTGTCACCGGTCACCCTCTTCCCCCTCCTAACTATATATATATATATATATATATATATATATACCTTGGCATCATCTGCCATGCACCAAACACAAAATAATATAAACGGAGACACGGCAAAGATGGTCTTAAGCACAACACCGGAGCAGCACGGCGGCGGCTCACCGAAGCGGCCAACGCTCGGCATTCTCATGTCCATAGCATCCCTCGTGGCCTATTTGGGGAAGCGAGTGAGCCGCGCCTCGAGGAAACTCAAGCCAGGGGAGCCGAGTCGCCGCCGCAGCCACCTCCACTCTTTACACGACAGCAAAAGTCTGCAGTTGCCGCCGAGATCGCCGCTGGTGGGGCCCATGAAGCTCCTGACGCAAATAAGCAACAAAGCGATCGCGTTGGCCAACGGCGGCAACAGGAAGCGGTTCGGGTATGACAGCAACGACTACGAGGAGCCGGAGGATTTCGGGGACGGTGGGGTCTGGCAAAGGGAGATTCTGATGGGCGATAAATGCCAGCCGTTGGATTTCTCCGGCGTGATTTAC